>JAYKKT010000072.1:13535000-14942500 GCA_036023115.1 Brasenia schreberi
AACTACCCTGATTGTCTCCCTCTCTCTATTTCTCTCTCTCTCTCTGCAAGCCTCTCTCTCCTCCAGTTAATTATACTCAGTGGTTTCTCCAAAACCGCCAGTTTACCTCTTGAGTATTTAGCATCTATGTTATGGTATTAAGAGACACCTTCTTGAGTGGCAATTATACTCATTAGTAGCATATCATAAGTTACATCTTCACCATGTCTATATATAGTGGTATTGTAAATAAGATTCATCTAACTTTTTCTCTTATTTTATGAGTCCTTTCCTATTTAGTTTTTTAAGAGAATTTGCAAGTTCTATTGAAGTGCTAATTGGATTTTCAACTTCATTATCTTTGTTTTACCTGATTGTCTACGACTCAGTTGAGTTCGTGTAAGAAAAATTGGGAGTCTTCATTGTATCTTGAAGGTATTTGTTAAGATTCATTGCATTCAGTTATTTAGTACCGATGATGGAAAATAAACCTAAAGATCAGTGTTTATGATGCCTCGAAGAATAGCATTACCATAACCTTCTTTTCAAGGTATTAAATTTGATCTTTCAAGCGCCAACTACTGAAGAATTGTGTCATCTACAAGAGTTGAACAACAACAATCTTTAGGTTTATTTTGTCAAGATGATTATTTTTCTTTAAGAGATGATATCTCTTTTCATCAAGTTAGATAGATTTGATAACAAAAATTTCTTATAGTGGTAAAAGAAGATGCACTTCCTTCTTACCACATTGAAGGTTGTGCATGTTTTTACTGTGTAAAGATCAAATGAGAATGAGAAGGAAAACCTTAAAGAAGCCCACAAGCAATGACATGGGACAATGACGATCATATTTGCACAAGTCACATCCTTAATGGTATATCAAATGCCTAATTTGCTACCTACCAAACATCAACGTGTGCAAAAGACTTATGAGGCAAACCTTAAGCGAGGTACATGATGGAGGATGCTATAAGTAAGAAATTTCTTGTTACCATTTCAATAATTATAAGATGGTAGATCTGTTATAGAGTAATTGCATGAATTCAAATAAATCTTGAATAATTTGAAACAACATAGGGTGAGCATAGATGAAATCATCAAGATATCCTCTATTATAGACAAACTTCCTCTTTCTTAAAAAGATTTTTAAAAAACTTTAGAACATAAGAGGAAAGACATTTCTCTTTAGCAATTGGTTAATAATCTTAGGCTTAAGGAAGAATATTGAAAGCAAGATAATTTTAAAGGCCAATTTACTCAAAAGAAAGTCCATGTAATGGAGAAAGCTAAGTCTATAGAACCTTCAAAGAAAAGAAACAAGATTTCAAAAAATCTCAAGAAAACAGTAGTAGGAATACGAACCCTAAGAAAAATAAAGGTTGATGCTATCATTGTGAAAAACTTTATCATTATAAGAGTGAATGTCGACACTTAAAAAAGTTAAATAAAGACAAGAGTCTTAATTCTTCCAAGAATAATCTTCTTTCCATCATATTGGAAGTAATATGATAGAAGACATTTGATCTTGATGGATAGACTATGGTGCTACTCGTCGGGTGTAGAAAAACCAAAGTCTCTTCAAAACTTTAGTAGAATAAAGACTGGTTTTATACATAGGCAATGTTTCTACAACTCAAGTAAAAGGCAAAGGAACGACTAAACTTGAATTTACTTCTAGTAAAGTTATTACTCTTAAAGATGTGCTCTTTGTATTGAATGAAAGAAAAAATTTGGTGTTTGTTTAATTACTTGATAAGTATGTATTTAAAATTAAAAATGAGAGTGACAACTTTATTTTGTCTAAAGGAGGTATTTTTGTTGGAAAGGGTTATTTGTGTAAGTCTATGTTTAAATTGAATCTCAATAACAAAGATCATGATTCTATTTGTATTATTGATTTATCAAATTTGTAGTATTCATTTGGGATATGTGAATTTTAGAAAATTATATTAAATGGTTAAATCATATTTGATTCTAAAAATTGACAAGTCAATGCATTCATATTTTACTTACATGAGTACCAAAATCACTAGAATTCTATTTTCAATAATTGAAAGATGTTTCAAAACTTTCTCAAAGTTGGGGCTTCCAGAGTTATTGTCAAAGTTCTGAAACCCAAAAGGAAGAAGTTGGATGAAAGAAAAATATATCCTGTTGTGATATATCAAACATAGTAAGGTATATAGATTCATATCCTATTAATACAGTAATAGAATTAAGAGATGTTATTTTTCAAGAAGATAGATTTACTTTAATTAGTAGATCTACAGGATATGTTCATAAAATTGAACATAATCTACAAATTGTTGGAACTAGTGATGATAATATAGAGAGTAATTGCCTAGATGAGGCAAAAGACAAAGACCTTTGGACTTGATTTCTATATGTTCCTATTCGGTATTTTCTAAGGAAGTTATATAAGATGAGATGGACTCAATAATGAGTAACAAAATTTGAAAATTAGTATACATTACTCCCGATTCTAAAGCAATCAATTATAAATGAATTTTCAAAAAGAAAAATAAAGTTGATGAAACAATTGATAAATTTAAAGCTAAGCTTCTTGCTACAGACTTTTCTCAAAAAGAAATAATCAATTATTTTGATACATATGCACCAATAGCTCCATGTAGCCGACCCCGTCTAGTATGGGAAAAGGCTTAGTTGTTGTTGTTGTTGTTGTTGTTATGCACCAATAGCTAGAATAGCTACAATTGGAGTTCTTTTAGCATTTGTATTTATATATAAACTTGTTATTCACCAAATAGATATTAAAATGGTATTTTTAAATGGTAAATTAGAGGAATTGGTGTATATAGAATAATCCAAAGGTTTTATTGCACCTGAACAAGAACATAAAGTTTGTAAATTAGTAGTGTCCTTATATGGTTTAAAGAAGCCCCTAAACAATGACATCAAAAATTTGATAAAGTTTTGTTGCAAAGTGTTTCAAAATAAATGAATTAGACAAATGTATTTATAACAAATTTCATCGTAGAAAAGGTTGTTTGATTTATTTATATATTGATGACATGTTCATTTTTTGTACTAATTTTAAAGAAGTTGAAAATAACATGAAAGAAGCATATGTTATTCTAAGAATTAGAATAACAAGAAAAGGAAATAATATAAGACTTACACAATCTCATTATATTGAAAAACCTTTTAAGAAATTCATTTATTTTGATTGTTATCATGACTCTTCTCTATTTGATGTAAACATCAAGTTAGTACCAAACAAAGGATGCCCTATGACACAATTAGAGTAAGCTAAAATTATTGGATGTTTAATATATGTTATGACATGTACTCAATCTAATGTTGCATATGTATTGGGCAGATTGAGTAAATATATATTATTTATATAAGGACATAACAAAATCTGCATAGATGCTTTTTGAAAGGATTGACAAAGGATTTGGTGTAGAAAGATTCAATAGGATGAAACTCAAGCCTCCAGTATCATAAAAGATCACCAATGGTGGAACCTTGACTCACACTGGAGTAACATCAAGTCTTGAATTCAATGAGTAAAAGTACATCATTAGAGTGGTTGCAACTACTTACCAAGTTATATACATCCCAAGGTTAAAAGCACTTGGTCCCATAAGTAAAAAAAGAAGGTTGAGCTTTGCTCTTAATAGACCTATAGTATATAATTATTGAAGTGTTTATTACGAGGACACTTCTAATAAAGTCTACCTATATAAGTGTGAAGTGAGGCCACTTCTTGGAGTTAAGGCCTTAACTCTTAAAGCACTCATGAAAAAGATACAAGACACAAGGCCACATTAAATGTGTCACATTAAATATGATAATAAATGGTATTGAGATCTTATGTGCAAGTTATGCATGCTAGTTCATATGGATTGGATGGTTCAAAGCTTGTCTACCATTCTACTTGATTAGTGAAATCCATGACTTACTAAGTAAGCGATTAAATCATAAGATACCTTTATCTAAAGCATAAGATTTCCATGATGATAAGGAAATTAATTTATTTTGAAAATAGTGGTTCACCATGTCTCTATATAGTGGTATTGTAAACAAGATTCATATCTCTCTTATTATATAAATCTTTTCATACTTAGTTTTCAAGAGAGTTTGCAAGTCCTACTGAAGCTCTAATTTGATTTGCAACATCACCATCTTTATTTTGTGGGATTATCTACGACTCAATTGCATTCATGCAAGATGAACCAAGGATCTTCAATGGTGGCAAATAAAACTAAAGGTTAGTATTTATGACACCTTGAAGAATAGTATTATCATAACCTTCTTTTAGGGTGTTAAATTTGATCTCTTGGGTGCCAACTACTCAACAAGAGTTGAACTCCAACACAACATACCACATATGCTGGATAAAATGGGTATTCTTATGGATTCTTTTTGTTGGGAGGATCAGCTAGCTAACTAGTGTCCCTCAGTTTTTTTGTAGAGATTTTGTATGGGTTCATTTTGTGGTATAGGTTGGGGTTTGCCTAATTCCGTCTTGATTAGCCCAAAAAATCAAGTCTAATCATGGAAGGATCCATTTTGTCATTGTTTCCTAATTCCACTTGCTCCAAAAATGTGATAATGGTCTTTGATCCATAACATTGTTCCTTGTTCTAATTAATGGTGTGAAAAATTAATAAATGGCCAACATGGGTTTTCAATTCAATGAGAAAGGATGTAGTGCAATAGAAAAGGGATTCTTTATGTCCACTAGTGAAATTCATCTTTTTCATCCTTATGTGAGGCCGGATAGTAGAGGTTATTCACATTCTGAGAGAAGGTGTTAACACCAAGCACCATGGGAATCAACAAAAGATGAATGGTATTTGCCCATAGAGTACAAGTCATAAATGTTGTTTCCTAATTCGAGCTAAAGAGATTTGGTAAAATGGGTAGGGTGTGATTGGCACACAATGATAAATTAGAAGCTATTTTCATAAGAAACCATTAGATGTGGGGGACGATTATAGAATCAATGTTATGAAACCACCAATTATAGGTGTATAACCCAATGACAACCTAGAGAAAGTGTGGTTAATGTTCGGTTTGAGATGTAGCCTACAAATAGATGAAAGAAGAAAAGGAAAATGATCCACAAGAAGAACTGAATTTCTATGTTTCCTCATGTTTTTCTTTCCCAATTACTTTCTTTGAATGTTTGATTCTTGTTCTCCAATTTCATTTTTTCCTTTTTGATTATGTTCGGAAACAAAACATATGAAAGCATTTCTTCCTTAACCCAAGTTACTGTCAATGGAGCTTGGGGAATTTTAGTTATCTGGCATACCATCCAAATTATCATTCTGGCAACGATCCTAATGTCAAAATATAGTGTCCAACACTTTACATTCTAGCGGCAGCAACAGAAATACCGCAACATCACTAGAAACCAACACAAACGGTGGTTCCCCAGACCTATGTTATATAATAAGAACTTCTTCGTACCCTCAAGCTGCAATCAAATTTGTCTTTATCGAAGCAATCAACACTTGGCACATCACTACAAGGACATAGTCAATGATCAAAATGCTCTTTCCAATACTATGCAGCTCACTTTGGTGTGGAACTAAGCGCATTATTTTGTAATGATCGTGCTGATTACCAACTTTATCTAGAGTGAGCAAATACAACACCCTCATCCTCAAATATTCAATATTTCAAACTTTATGACCTTTTTTGGAGAATAAAAATCAACTCTAGAACTTATCAAGTGATTTACAAAACAATATGGAATGTTACGCTATAATGGTTTTTCAAACTCCAGGTTTTTCTGTCTTCACTAACTAGAGGAACATTTCTTTGGCATTCGTAGTTACCCTTAAATTCTATCTAGATATGGGTTGAGATGGAGAGATTATTCCATGAGTGCTTCTTTGTATTGGCTTTTGAGACTATTGTGGTGGATCTCACTGGTACTAAACAAAACCTTAATGAATGCATGATGAAACTTATGATAAGATTCAAACGGATAAAAGAAAAGTGTGATGTACAAATCCTAGAGCCTCAATACCTTGTGACTGCCATTGGCAAAATGTAACCAAAGCTAAGCAGGTTGTTGGCAGCGAAAAGCCCTAAAATCCAAACCCAGAAAGAGCTCCAAGGGAAGAAGTATTGTAGTTGTCATAATACAACTCAAAAGACATTGAAAGAAGGTTGGTTGAGATTTAGAGAGAAAGAGTTAGAAACTAATGTCAAACAACCATGGAAAGCTAAATCAATAAGAGAACACCGAGAAATACCATCGGGTATGAAAATGCCTGTAGTATTTATCAATCAAAGAATGCCAATAGACCTCACCATCCCAAAAAGTACTGATGGAGGCAACCAATGGAGAAATGCCAACTCTCACGCCTATAATGAACATGACAAGTGAATTATAGTATTTGAACAATTGACTTGGCAATCACAACAACACATAAGGGTAAGTAACCTTCAAGTGAGGGAAGTCTAGAAAGAAAAAGAGTCTTACATAGTTCAGTACTAGAGTCAAAGCTGAGACCATGTAAGACTATTGAACCTCAGGCAGATATGCTAATCAATCAATGGGTATGGCATCTATTGGTTCCTAGAAAGAAAAAAATCAACAACCTCGCGAACGTACCTAATTACAAAACTAATAGTTGTAGCAATGGAGAGTAAAAAAGATTGATGAAAATTTCTTGAGACATTAGAGCATATGAAGTGATTGAAAGGAGTTAGAATTTTTAGAGCATGAAAATTGATAGCCCTACTGAAGGCACCTTTCTACATATGAGGAGAGTGTCTGAATCTCTACTTAACAAAGGTAGGCCTTAGAGAAGCTAGAAAAAAGAAATCTCTAACCCAAGAATTTGTTGATATTGAAGAACAATTTAGGTATTATTATCTCAGTGATTCTTTTTATAGAAGTGATGTATATTATGAGTTTGATCCTCCATTTGACATAGATGTTGCCAATAACTTGTCATGAGAATTCGCTTTGGTTTCTCTTGTTTATGATGTTGATCTAGAATTTGCCTTCTAGTGAAGTTTGCAAGTAGATAAAGCATGTGTTAGAATCTCAAACCTTTGTATATCAATGCCCATATAAACTTCCTTTTGATCAATAGAATATTAGTGTATAGAGGAGTTGTCATCAATGTATTGTCAGCCATTACTTTGAAAAAGATTGAAAGATCATCTGATCTAATGAAGATTGATATGACTATATGAACAATTTCACCGAGAATTGAATAGCAGCTATTGAATGTCTGGATGTGAAGGTAGTCATGGGTGGGAAGACATTGGTAATGATATTTTTCGTAGTGGATGCCAAACCATCCTATACAGCCTTGCTATGGAGAGATTAGAACATGCAACATATTTGTGCCTTCTACTCTTCACCAAAAGCTCATCATGTGGAATGGAGATAGAGTAGAAATGGTAAAATGGTGACTCAAACCTATTCCTGCTAACATAAGTGTCAGTAAGGCTATCTTATATAATCTTCATGTTCAACCAATTCTCTTCTCCGATGACTATAAAGCTGAGAATGGGGATATTTACTAGCTCACTCCAAAGATTTCAGGATCAAATGAGCAATGCTTTGGGAGAAAGAGAATGATTGCGATAGACCATCTTAAGGCAAAGGAGAATTCAATTTCAAAGTGAAAAGAGAGGATCCTAATTTAATTCCACATGATCTATTGTTGGAAATCAATCTTGAGACGATAGAGAAACCTAAACCCATTAAGGTTAGTGTCCTATTGTCTACTAAAAATCAAAGGTGTTTAATCAATATATTTATAGAGTATGGGGATTGCTTCATGTAGGAATATCATGAATTGCTAGGATCATTGCATGAACTCATTAAGTTCAAATTACCACTAAAGGACAGTGCCAAACCTCATAAACATGCTAGAAGATTTATCCAAAATTACTTCAGTGATAAAGGCCAAAATGGAATGATTATTATCAGCTAAATTCATTAGGTTAGCAAAATATGTACAATAGCTATCAAATATCATGCCAATATGAAAAAAAAGAAAATGTAGACTTGTATTTACCATGATTTAAACCTTGCTATGCCAAAAGACAAATATGGCATGCCTATTACTAATATGTTGGTATATATAGTGTCAATTCATGGAATATTGACTTTCAAGGATGGGGCTTCGGGATAACCAGATTTTCAACTATGAGAATGACATACGAAAGATAATATTTAGATGCCAAGAGATTGATATTTTTGATTGGTTACTAATGCCTTTTGGGCTCAAGAACATTGAGTGACTTGTCATATAAGCATGAATTATATCTTTCATAATTTGATTGGCAAAAACATGAAAGTGTATTAGATGATATAGAGATTGTTGAGAGCAATTGAGGTTTCAGTGCACCCGAGAAGCCTAAGTATGTAATTCCTGATAATATTGATAAAGAATTTTGAGTTTCTCCTCAAGGGATAAAATCTTGACCTTGAGAAGCGAATCTCTATTTTTAAGGTCAACTAAACGTGAAGATACTTTCATCATTTGGGTAGTCAAATCATGAAGGAGCTCCCCCAATATTAATGACTTGCTAACAAAAGAAGCATATACAACCTTGACATTCGTCGGTAGAAGCTGAGCTTGGGTTGTAATTTAGTGGTTTTGTTTGGTGACAAAATGTTTATGGATTTTGATGAAGAAATCATAAGACTCTTAAATTAATTTTCTCATCTAAGAAGGAAGAATTGTGTCTCCCCAAAGAGTTTGTATAACATACAAATCACTATTAACTAAATTAAGAATGAAAAGTGAGAGAAGAACCTTGTATTAAGATGCTCGATCATTGAAGTTACGATTTCCCACAAGGCAATGGAAGAGGACTCACCCAAAATGATAGAGGATGCACTAGAATCCAGGACTTTTTGCTTGAGATGATTTAGAGTCGGGTTGTTATATGGTTCAAGAGAGCGTGCAAGTCCCTCACTAGCAATTGCATGTGTGGGGCTTGGAAGGTCATAAGTGAAGTTCTCAATTACGATGGGCTCTAATGACAAATTCATCATTTTGGGTTAAGTCCTGCTCCTAGTAGTTCTAGTAGAAGGAATATGTTCATGAAGAGGAGGAATGAGTTGACAAACTAGAAAAGTCCTATACAAGGAGTCTAGGGGTCACCAATGGATGCCTACCATGAGATTTGGGATTATTGCTAATAGCATCATCCACCTTATAGCCAATGAATCTCGATTTGTAGATCTTAGTCAAGACTTTAGCCATCTCCATATGTATGGTTATCCACAAATCAGAAAATTTTGGTTGAGCTCTCTAATAGTTGGTAGACCCTAATGAAAACCCAACTGGTAAGCTAGGTAGTATGGATAGTATGGTTGAGCTATGATTGGATTAAATCAGGATGATTGAGAGGCACCAGAGAATAAGAACCAAGGGAAAACAATTTTTAATAGTCTAATTTTAATCCAACAGTTGATCTAGAATCAGAGGCAAAATTATGATGAAAAGAAAGACATTTCAACAAGAATGATAGACTACAACCGAGCAATTATTCCTAGTAGTGAAGACGAGGTCAAAGTGATAAGACTTAAGATAGGCCCTAACGTATCTACAATAATGTGTTATAGAGGAAGGTATGAAAACCCAAACTCGAGAAAGTATAAATGAATTTAAAATTAGAGAAACCACAATGAACTCCTTATAAGATAGATGGGATTATCATTGCAAAGAGATTCAAGAGCAGAATTGACTGAATAGTAGATCATAGCCAAGAAGAAGGGAGCAAGTGATAGTTTGATATTATATATAATAATAAAAATATATCATGTGTACTCATCTTTAATTTTGGTTCCACAAACACAAGTGATATAATGGCAGAACCACAATAAAAAGAATGCATAGTGCTCCTCATTTGTCATAGATTTGACACATAAGTGATAGTAGATAAAATTATCTCAAAAGAGTTGTAATGAGAGTTTTGGGTTATAGAAATCATGGTCTATTAAGAAGATAGGATCAACACCATTGATAAGAAGGACTCTAATTGTTTTTGCATCCAAAATGGTGGGACGTCATTCCAAAAGAGAATTGGAAGCGGTTATATCAAGTGATCCAAAAAATAAAAAAGAACAGAGGAAGTTGCTATCAAATTATATGGCTAGATAGGATAATATAACAAAGTTATAAGTATCCTATTGAAACCAAAGATGATTCTTTTGATCTCAAACTTTGTCTGCCCAATTAACATACAGTTGATTAATTGTAGGCTAGGAATGAAGAAAGTTTGAAAATGAGGACATTACCTACCTCAAAGGTAGTTCCCTCGTATGGAAGTCAGAAAGATCGAGTGTTGGCTCGATGGTTGGAGGAAGAACAATATCTAAAGGAGAAGTCATGAGAGAGAACGATAAGGAATTCTAACAGAGATTACTCCAGTTTGAGGTAAGAAGAGAATTGGGATAGAAGTGGTTGCATTTGTAGATCCTAACCATTGAGTGAGTGAATAGAATCTTGCGAATCATGTTTGAGAAACAAATGTGCTAGTTTTTCGGGCATGAAATTATTATGGATATGGAGTCATAGGGGACATGTGCTAACCCCAAAAAATACATGAGGATACATTAGAAGGTGAAGACTTTCAAAATAGAAGAGACATATGGCTCATAAAGGTTAAGGGAGGATTATAACGTCGAGCATGCAAGACAAACTCATATTCTTGAGTTGATCATATGGATTATGGGATTGGTTGACATACCACATTCGGCGTGGCAGCCAAAAGAGTGTCATGTACAATGAAGTGGAGAGTTATTTGAAATCACGTCTCAAAAGCTAAGAATATTATTTGTCATTTATGTGAAAGCCTATAAATAGGCATGTGTAATCAAAAGTAAGCATCAAGGCACTCAATGACACAATGTCTTTTCTTCTTCATTTATTTTTTCCTAGGAGTAGGCATAACTCAGTCTTTTCATCTTCCTTGACATATCAAGTGCTTACACAACCCCATTGGCAGCCGAAATACATATAGTTGAATTCTTGGGGACCCATTCCATCACTCGATACCCTATCCATTCAGGTTTCTCTCTTGAGAACAATAGTTAGAATTCTCTGGCTGTGCCCCTTTATCTTCTAGCATCATGTTCGAGTCTTAGACAGAACTGATCCACCAAATAGCGAGCAATGAGCAACTTCTTCCCCTTGAAACCATCTCTCAAAAGGGCTTCTCTGAACAGCATATCCTTTCCTACTGTGTGGAACATAGAAGACCGAATGTTACCAACTTCAAGTGTCAAGTGTAACGATTTCTCCTTTTCAATAAAAACTGAAAGAGTTCAAACCCTTAAAACGCCGAGGATTCTTCCTTCTCCGAATTCTTCAGACAATACAATGTCTCTGCACGCAAAGAACTCGAAACAAAAGGAAAGTAAATTGAGAAGTATACCAATTCTTCTCATTTCGTAAACAATGTATGTGTTGTACGGAAAGAAAAGGCACGGATACACGTTTGATATCTGGAAATGCATCGTATAACTTATTTGGACTGATGCATCTCTTGTCTCTCAAGCATTTCATCAAACAAGCGGGGGTGTACAAACGCATTCCATCAAACAGGTAGGGAGCATACAGACAATTTAATTTCTATATGTAGAAGCAGTTTCTGAAGCCTTTCAAAATTTTGAGCTGAAAATTGGTATCAAAACTCAGGTCCATGACAACTGAATTATTCGGTTACATTTAGTTCAGCTTTTTAAGTAATTCAGTTTGGTTCGATTATTAAACCGAACGGACTCATGCTCACCCCTTAACCGAAACTGGGAACTGGAATCAAACTGGAAGTATCGGTTCTTGTTTCGGTTTCTGTTTAGTGTTTAGGTCCTAACCCATCCAGAATAAAAAAGTATTAATTTTTTGAAATTTCAAAATAATATTAAAAGAATAAGAAACCGGTGGTTCCAAACCTCCGGTTCTGGTTCTGGTTCCAGTATGGTTTTGGATTGGAGCAAAAATTGAATTCAAGCTGAGATAGGATACAATCATATAAAATGCAAGCCGATTAGTAAAATGGGTGAGATATGATTTGAAATTTTCTCATCCAAACCCAGATTAAAATCCAAGTCCAATCATGGGAGGATCCCTTTAGTTGGATTTGGCAATAAGTTCATGAAGTACATCATTTCCTAATTCACTTGCTCCAAAATACGATAAAATTTGTGACAAAATTCTTTGTTCTTTGCTCTAGAATTCTAGACTGGCCAATAATTGCCGGTGTAAAAGAATTAATAAATGGCCGACATGGATTTTCAAATTAATGAGAAAGGCTGTACTGCAAGAGAAAAAAGATTTTTCGTGTCCACTGGTAACACGGATTTCCTCCCTCCTTATGAGAGGCTGGCCCGATCCATGGGGATCAACCAACACGGGGCGCCTACCTGGTTTTGACTGGGTTCGTGTTTGGCATTGAGAAAACCTGATTATGGGACCGGTAGAGCTCCAACCTATACTCAATCCGTGTGTTATGGATATGAATTCATGATCGCCACTCCTTGGCGCTATTATGTCGTTGCAAAGACACCATAACATCTGTGTAATTCTTAAGAGAAGTTCATTTTGTTTTCAAACTAAAAAGAATAAAACACAAGCTTAATCTAACAGATAACCAACACAAATCACCCTATTTTTAGCATTAATTGGACTAATTGATGGAAACTTATAAGTTAGCCTGTGTTTGTTGAAACCCATATCCAAGGTCTACCCAAATTATAACCAAAATCGGATTGGATCAACAACCACAAGTTTGTCCTTAGAATTGATTGTATTCGCTGACTGGCCCATTACCCAGGCCTACATGATCCAAATCAATATTATCACTTACCCTTAAATGGTTTGGGCCAGGCCTACAATTGGCAAATTTAAAGCTCAATCTTTCAACTTTTCCTGTGAATAAACATGCTAGCCTACAATCTCCTTGTCTTCTTTTTGAATCACACATATATATATTTCAAAAGATGCAGTTGAATCTGTCACATGAATACTTCAAGAGGAGGCCCGACAAGTCACCTTCATCTTTATTGTAAACGTCATATCATATTGCATAATAATACCTATATTGGGAGAAGATTCTTGTTTGAGGTTTACAATGCTCACAACTGAAAATACCTATATAATTTTTTGAAATAAAAAAGAAAAGAAAAGAAAACATAAATAAAATGGATAGTAATTTTGAGTCCAGTTTAACCGGTTTCAGTTGAAACACGAGACTAGTTTGGAGCCGGACACGTCTAGATGGCCGCAAACCTTGTCTTACCATTTCACCGGTGTATTTGTTCTTTCGAGAAAAGTGGGTAGGAAACAGAAGAAACAAAAGCTTGTGGGCATATCATATACATCATAACCTGATTACATGATATAGAGGATGGTGCTTCTTCTATCCATCTACTTATTGAAAGTGAGATTTCAAGCTTTTCAAAGTATATTCGATATGACACAACAAAAATAACACATTTTGCTCAAGAACAATTTCTCTTTTTTGAACATGTAGTTGGAGCATCTCAAACTTCATACTTCTTAACTTCATCTATACTTTATCACAGTCTATGTTCATCAGTTCTACTATAATATCTATCTTATTCATCACCTCCTACAAAGTGACCACCTATGAGAAGGCTTAGATAAAGGCATTGAACAATTATTGATCTAACATTCAAAACAATAAGCTTCTTTGCTAAGATAACCCAGATCGTAACATAATATCTTACTAACTACTCAACACTACTCAATCTCTTCGTAAAAACAATCACTCAACCACATCATTATATCGCATTTGGCATGTCACCAATTTCAACAATCCGTGCATATTTATACAAAATATTTGTTAGTCACATTCATATATAAAAATCTTTTACTTAAACACACAAAAGAGTATATCACAAAAGAGTTTAAAATTACCTACTCTTTCCAAACTATATATGCAATATGACTTAGAAACTAAGAGACAATCCGAAGAGTAACAACATTGTTATCCTCTATAGGGTACTCATAGGCATCTACATCAAGACGAAGCTTTAAAAGACTAGCTTCATAATGATACCATAAAAAAGTTGTCACATAATTTATCTCAAAGTATAGTTAGATCCTATAATTATCTGCCTATGATGACTATATACCCCTCATTCCGGTGTAGCTACGGTAGTCTACTATATATTTAACTGAAGGCACTCCGCCATATTGATGATGACATAATAATATAGACTTCTAGTTGTTTGCCTCCGTATGATACATCATCACCTCTCCGAGTCATTCTTATTATAAAATCCAGAAAACTATTTTATTCAAATATATGAATATACAATAAAGGTTACAATATAATCAATAATATAACTAATAGTATTATATATATATATATATATATATACCATTATGTTTATATAAAGAACATATCTACGTGATATTATGTGTATATATATTATATACATAACATATATCTACAACAAATAGAGAAAACTCGACATGAATGTAAGAAATGTAACTGTACCATGTAAGGCAGAAGGACGCATCATGCAAAGTAGAAGGATGCGACTAACGCAAGTCAGCTCTGGCAGTGGATTGCATCTTCGACTCACTATTGAAAAAAGGAAAGCATAATGTGGCCATGTCTCCTATAATCAGCAGTCCTGGTCACGGTGTGTCTCCTTCCTGACGCTTGAGAGTTGTTGATTGTCGGATGAAGAAGAAAGAAAAATACAAAAAATAAATTATGAAGATCGCCAAGCTCGATTTCAATCAAATAAAAAGGGGGTGAATTATGAATGTGAGCACAATCCTTCGATACCGATGTAACTATGATCCTTCAAGAAAAATACCCGTCACAGGGAGAGATAAAGAAGCATTGGTATAGGTCAATCCTTCCGTTCAAATACAATCCAATTCCAGTGAACAAAGCCGTAAAAGAAAGGAAAATGCAAGAGAGGATGGGAGAGAGAAGCATATTCACAAGGATAAAGGGAGCAATTTCAGAAAACACACAAGAGGACATCGATTGTCCGTTGCAACAAGGCATGCATGTCTGTAAACTTCGGTCGGTTTCATGCTAAATCACTCATTTAGTTTTCTTACAACCTATCGGATTTGCTTGGAGTTCTAAATCACTTTAAATAAGGAAAATTATTAAAAATTTTGAATATGAAAAAATAAAAGATTCCAATGCGGTTCACTGAAACTGAATATGGCGGCCGCTGGTTTTAGGTCCGATTTTACCGTTTTAGTTCGAGCTGATTTCTGATCTAATTCTGTGAATGGTCATATATAACTTCTGCCACGTGCTGGACAGAGAGAGAAGCGAAACCAATTCTCAACCTTATGAATCCGGGTCTCCGTCTTAGTTAATCGAACCGGGTGAGTCATTCCGATACGGTTTTGGTCATTCAAAGCAACAGCGATAACTCCTCACTCGTGGCACGTCATACGTGCGAAATAATCGAGTAATAAAAGGTTTCAGTTAAAAGCACCAACCCGACGTTCTCTTGCCTTTTCTGTCTCTCCCCTTCTTCCCCCCTCCTTCCTCTTTTCCTTTTTGTACAGACCCATAGAAGCAACGCGAAGAAAGAAACGAGCAAGAAGACAAAGAAGGAGAAGCTAGCGGGAAACCCTAATCCTTCATTTCCGCCGTTCTGATCGGTTAACGCATTCCGTCCGTCGATCTTCATCTCATTCCTTTCCTTTTACAACAAAACGAAGAAAGGAAGCGAGGAAGAAGAAGTTGACGACGACGAACGGAAAAACCTAACCTTTCGGTCCGCCCATCCGGTACATTGTGATGGCGGGTGCTTTCCGGCCGTCGATCTTCATATTTTTCCTCTCTTTTAACTGAAGACCAAAGGCAGGAAGGAAGAAGAGGAATAACGATAAGTAAACGAAGTGAAAACTGTAACTTTTTTGTGACAGCCAATCCGATCCGATCGCAAGGCGCCGGCATTGGAGACAGTGAGCTTCATCTCCGTTCCTGGCTTGCTGATCGTTGCGTCTATATGGAGAGGAGGCCGAGATCGCTAGGCTCCTCGTAAACCGGAGATCGTCTTCCCGTCGTTCTTCATCCGACGGGCAGACGAGAGTCCTCCGGCGAGAGTGATGGGCGCGATGACTTCCTCCGTGGCGGCGAAGTTCGCGTTCTTCCCGCCGAACCCTCCGTCGTACAAAGTGATCGAAGATGAGAACTCCGGCCGGAAGACTTTCAGCGACGTGCAGAACAAGGAGAACGTCGACGTCCTTAGGCTTCATACGAAGAGGGGAACGCAAATAGTGGCGATGTACGTTAAGAACCCAAGGGCGAAGCTCACTTTGCTTTACTCGCACGGGAACGCCGCGGATTTGGGGCAAATATACGAGCTCTTCACGGAGCTCAGCGCACATCTGAAAATCAATCTCATGGGGTGAGTGGATTAGGTTCTCATCTCCTTTTCAGTACCTGATGAGGATTACATGAGTTTTGCATCTTCGGGCATCTCTACTGTGTGCGCATCCCGGGTAATGTGATTGTTTGTGTATGGTCCGAGGTGTTAAAGCGTGATACATTCGCTTTCGCAGCATCGATCCTGAGATCTATCATTGGGAGATTTTCTTTTTTCGCAATTTTCGTATGGCATACTCTTGTTTGTGGTAATGCCACTATAAGAGTCGTGGTGATGGTGGCTTGAAGAATTGAAAAAAGAGGTTGTGAGTTTCTGCTTGGGATGAAGTTTTGACAACCTTTCGCCAAGATACAATTCTCAAAGTTTAGTTTATTTTGTTTTTTCTACTTCGAGCTATATCGAGCAGGCTCATTCCGGCTTTTCGTCCCTACAGTTTATGATTTTGTGCTTTATATTCCGAAATTGTGTTTTGTGTTTTTATTCCAAGAGTGGGTAATACTTCATCCCAGAAAAAAGAAAAAGAGTGCGCTTTTGGTATTGTTCTAAAGCTACAAGCGTTTCCATTTTCAATTGACAGTATTTTCTTCGTTATTCATCTGTCATAAGATTATGAAAGACACACGAAATAGTTATAAAAGTTTTTTCATAAAGTTGAAGAAATAACAGGAAAGAAAAGTGAAATTTAAATGGAGAATAGTGGGAAATTAAATTGTTGAAAATATCGAAATATGATCTCTTTATAATTATCATATATAAATGACATTTTAAAATTATCACGATATGTCCTGTTATTTTTGGCCCACTATCATTTGGCAAAATTGTCATGATATTTGAAAGTATCACCAAAAAATGGTGACTTATTTTTTTGAAATTTCAAGATGGACGGTTAGGAATGCATAGTATCTTGATTTTCTAATATTGCTCCGAAATTGAGAGTTCAGAGTGGTTTGTTCTCATTAAACTTACTGACTACTTTATTTATTTGGGGAAAATAAAATTTTGATGGTAAGGTTGGGGCTAGTTATTAATTTGTCTGTTGATCCCGGTTGAATGTTTCACGAGTGAGATTTTAAACGTTGCAGTGCTTTTTGATACTTGTACCTCTCTTATCTTCAGGTTCTTCTCTTTTTTAATATTTTCTTTTGCTTGAGTTTTCGGTATTCTTTCAGACTCAGTTAATAATTCAAACAAAAAGTTGATAAGATAGCAGTTGTGTGATAAGATTTCTGTTGGAGAATTCTTTACCAATAAATCTGAAGATGAGCCAGAGAATTGAAAGTGGAAGAAGAATATAGGAGCAAATTGGAATGATCAAAATTCATGAAATATATTTGCCTGTGCCATGATAGTGTTTACCTCTATATTAACAAAATTGAGAATGGCAATGGTGAGGTGAGGTGATTACATTTTCTTAATTACCTTGCATCAGGCTTAATTTAGTAGAGCATGGTTGCTTTGCATTGAATGTTAGACTTTTAGGTCATGTAGATATTGTGTCCCTTCTTTCTTTTATCCCGTTCTTTTTTTCTTTCCCTCGAATATCATTGTTTTCTTTCATTCTTCTTGAACGTTCTGTTTTAAACATGTTGATATTGGGATTTTATATACATCAAAGATAAATGATGCGATAACTATTGACTTGCTTGTCGATGATGCTCCCCATCTCTAGAGCTTAAAATTTAAACAGGCTAAGTGCTATTAATTTTATCAAATGAATAAATAGGCCACTCACAAGAGTTTACAAAAGAAAATGAGATCAAACAAGTTTTCAATTGAACATTATGCACTTGAAACTTTTGGCATATTTATAGTACGTTACAGTATAAATTGCATCTTTGCTGTCATGAATTTTGTAGAAGAGAAAGATATAACTTCATATTGTAGATTTGACATAAGGAAGCACGTCAACTGAAGACATGAACTAGTTATATGGAGACGTTGATAAATTTGGAGAAAGAAACGGCCCTGAACTATTTATGTGCTACTTCATTTGGCATTCATCTATAACGAGTTCTTTTATACCTTGATTCTATCAATCTGCTACCAATTTTAGAACATTCATTGGATATAAAACTCGCTATCTTCTCCCATTGGAGCTTACTTCTGCTATTGGTATCTAACAAACCTTATTTGTTCCAGGTATGACTATTCTGGTTATGGACAGTCATCAGGAAAGGTTCTCTCTCTCATTGACTAATTCAACTGATTCATGTGTTTAAACCGTACCAGATATTCAAACAGATGATACCACAGACTTATGCACCATATGAATCATCATTGGCATTTTCATACACTTATGTATTGGGGCACATGGATCAGGTTCATGTCCAGTCGCATCAGGCTTGTCAGAACCACTTTCCATTTGTGTCTAACATAAACCGGATCCATTTCAATTTGGTTCCACATATATGAGTTGTAGTCTTAGATTTACAGACTCAAATGTCAAATGGTTTAACATGTTTGGGTATGTGCTGTTCAGGGCCTTGCAGGCCAGCTTTTGACAAAAACTCTAAAGCAAACGGACCAGGTTTGAGATGGATTGGATTTAAAAGTTGGATCATAATAAGCTTTAGTTAATCAATCCAAAAGAATTAAATCAACTTGAAAGGTTTGACTCTATCAATAATGAGTTCAAATAATTGAAAGCAGTAACTAAGAATATACAAAATAAAAATGAAATATATCTATGTGATGAAAATTGTCTATGATGTTGAAAACTATTTAAAGCCAATAAATGATTTATTCCATCATTCATTTTGGTCTGTATCCAGGTCTGTAATTACTGGTTAGCTCAGGATCGACTTGCATATTTATTGGGTCCAAGTGTGGCCCAGTTTTGGTGTTGGTGTAACAGACCGGTTTCTTTTGGGTTTTAACATGGGTTTGGGTTTAAGCAGTTTGAACATATAAATGTCAGATGCAAGAACCCACACAAAAAATTAAATTGCAGGAAATAGAAGTATATGAATTATGACCCACAAAATAGTGTAGTACGTCATGGTACTTGCAGGCTTCATTTCCCCCCCACATTGTTACACCTTTTCCTAACTGCACAGTAATGCTAAACACAGCGATGAAATCAATGATCTAGTGTAATTAAAGATGCAGTCTATGTCACCTTGCTTTCTGTAAGTTTTATCAAATGCTCGTGTCAGTGAAGCTTAAATACCTCCCCATGGTATCCATAAATCTTCTGCGTCTTATTTTACACTGATGGTATATAGGGTTTCATGATAGGACGATGTGATGATGATGCCTGCTCATGTGTATGCTTGCACATCCAAGCATGTCTATATGACGATGATCTGTGCTTCTATGCATATTCAACATGCATTTATTCATATGCAAAGACACTTCACTGTGCATAAAGACTAATCTGTGCAACTAATTTGCAATTTCATGGCTTTTCTGGTAGCCAAGTGAACAAAATACATATGCAGATATTGAGGCAGCTTACAAATGCCTTCGAGAGACATATGGAACAAAGGAGGAAGATGTTATTTTGTATGGTCAATCAGTGGGAAGTGGCCCCACTTTGGAATTGGCAACCCATATGCATCGATTAAGAGCTGTTGTGCTGCACAGTCCAATAATGTCTGGCATAAGGGTCTTGTACCCTGTAAAACGGTCATTCTGGTTTGATATTTACAAGGTTTCCTTTAGATCCTTGTTGAATTACTAATTGATTTTTCTTGCGATTTGAAGATATATACTGCTATACAGCTCCAGTAATCATGCATAGTTTATCTTTTCTTTTGCAGAACATTGACAAGATTCCTTATGTTGATTGTCCCATACTGATCATTCATGTAAGCTCATCTATCTGCAATTTATAGTGGTTTTTGCTTCCACTGGTTTGAATTACTGGGGTTTTCCTTCATCCTATCCTTACTTATTTTGATTCATAATAATCATTTAGAAAATTTTCTATTGTATCTATTTTTTATTTTAACTATTTTTTAATTAAAAATGTATGATACATTATGCATACAATTCGATATGCATGTCTCACGGAGAAAAACAATACATGATACAATACGGTACAAATAATAGTGACTAAATTAATGAATATGGGGAAATGACTATATATACCTATAATTTATATAATATGTACAATTGTATCATAACTAGTCAAATTAAAAGAAAAACAATACTCTTTGTAAGTTAATTCACTATTCATTCACTAATAAGTAATGATTGGTCAATATTCATGAAATGCTGCTGAGTCACCACTACAAAATACTTTTAAAATAGATATTGCTGAGTTTGTGAAAGGAGAACTACGGGTGTTGGGTGGTGGTGTCCGACACGGGTGTGGCATCCTGTTAGATTTGTCTGTGACAGAGGTTTGAAATCAAACGCTTTGTGGTTTATTTATTGCATAAAAAGTGTTGGCCGGAGCTAATATCTAAGCTATTCTAACTGAAATTTCTTTGCAAGGAAAATGGCATGCAAAGTTCTAATTATGTTCTTGTGGAAACACTACTTGATTTCAGGGGACCGCTGATGAAGTTGTTGATTGCTCCCATGGCAAGCAGTTGTGGGAATTCTGCAAGGAAAAATACGAACCTTTGTGGCTGAAGGGAGGGAACCACTGCAACTTGGAACTCTATCCCGAGTATATACGGCATCTAAAGAAATTCATTTCTACAGTAGAGAAATCTCCGGGCCTGAGGAATGGAACAAAACAGAATGGGGATGCTTCAAATCCCTCTTGCCAAAGCACAGAATGCATGCCTCCATCAAAGTCCAGGCCTAGCACTTCAAGGATGAGCACTGGTCGCCGGGAGAAGTCGAGGCAAAGTGTTGACCGCCAAGAGAAGGCAAGGGCCAGCATCGACCAAGTTGACAAGCCAAGGAAGAGCACTGATCAAAGTCTAGAACGACCAAGGAAAAGCATTGATCGGTCGGATCTAATTCGGACATGCTAAGAGTCTTTTTTGTGTTTTATATATGTATATATATATATATATATATATATGATAGTTGTTTCTTTTCTTTTTTCCCACTTTTGTGTGGGCTTGTGAATTATGATATTCGCTGGTTAATCTAGTTATGTTGACTGTTGAACATGAAATGGTGGCAGCTTTGGAGACATGGTGAGGACGGTGGGCTTGTGCAATACTGACTGTTTCAGGCTTTCAGCGTCTCGGGTCTTAGAGGACAAGGAAGGTTAGTGCTGTTTATCATTATTATTTATCAATTTATTTTGTGCTCATTTCTCTTTAATACGAATGGTAAATGTAACCTTCTAGTGTACTAGAGTATAATAATAGTTCTACTTGACTAACCTCTGTGTGTGTGCGTGTGCGTCTTTATGTCTGTTTATTGCCTATTCCTGTACAGTCCTAGCTTTCAATAATGTGTCTCTTAAACCGTAATTCGGGCTGGTTTTCAGCGGGGTTCTGTTATTTCTTCTTTTATGTGCGGGGTAGACCTTTTTTTTAAAGAAAAAAAAGTATATGCAGGGTAGACTTCTAAATCTGTAAGGTGAAAGCTGGTTCTATATACATTGACTGTAACATTATAAGTTTATGCAGCTATTCCTATTTATGGCACTTGTTAGCTGCGTGAAACTACAATCTGAGTTGAAACTTATTCATATCCGACGTTGTCAAGGTCATAACCCTACCTAAAATCGTATAAGGTATCTTGGGGTCGAGCTCTAAAGCGACTTACAGTCCATCTAGCTGTTTAGGTTTTGGTTGTGCGTGCATGCGTTTGTCGTCATACAAATCACATCTTTAGCATGCAATTATCCGCCGAATGCAACCAATTAGTCACATAATTTATGAAGTTCATATACAACAACTAAGTCTTTTTTTCATACTAGACTCAAATAGTAGATGATGGGTCTGGATTTTTTGTTTGTATAGAGCTCATGTGTTACGCTACCAAATAATTCAATAAAAGTTAAATTATTTTTTTATTGTTTTTTAATATTTTTGTATTTTTACATTTTAACTGTCCAGTTTCTCACATAAAATATTTTTGATTTTCCTCTTTCTTTTAATACTTTCATTATCTCACTTATTAGATGAGTGCTTCCATTGTGTCTATACCATCGGGAAGGATTTTCTCTCGTCTTTTGTTGTTGGAGATGTTTTGGTTGCAAGATCCCAAGGAATCCCATGTAATGATCGAGAACCACGAAGATCATAGAAAGTCGTCCTTGGAAGCGATAGTTTCCTCCTTAGGAGGATTGGTACGTTATAAATGGGGATTACTAACATTAACTCAGCCCATGTAAGGGATCACCCTTGCGTTGCTGGTCTCAAGCCCGAATAAGAAAGAAGGGTTGTGTTAGGCTTTCGACAGTCAGTGTAAAACTTTGTTGGATTTTTATACCATGGATTACACAAATTATGAGCATTGCTTTGGGGCGTTCTTGCCTAACGACGCGCTGTAGAGCCCGAATACAGTGATAAGTAAGAAAGGGCCACTATATTTTCGTTTGGATGTAGTGAATCAATTGCAGATATGGTTTCCATATCATGGACGGGTATGGGTAAAGAAGTTAGTTCAACTATATTGTCGTCCGAATGTAGTGAATAATTTACAAAGAGGGTCTTCGCATTTTGAATATGAACGGATGTTGGGGTAAAGAAGTTAGTCCTAGATAATAAGATTCATATTGGTTTTTGGAATATTGAAACATTATTTGGTAAGCTAATGGAGATGGTAGATACTATGATTCGAAGAAATATTCATATTCTATGTTTACAAGAGACAAAGTGGGTTGGAGAAAAAGCAAAGGAGATAGAGGATAGAGGTTTTAAATTATGGTACTAAGATAAGGAAAAGGCTTGAAACAGAGTTGGTATTATCATAAATAAAGATTTAAAGGATAGTGTAGTAGACATACAACGATTTGGTGATCGAATCATGACGTTGAAATTAGTGTTAAGAGCAGAGGTTTTAAATAAAGTTTGTGCTTACGCACCTCTAATAGGCCTAGAAGATAGTATGAAGACCTTTTTTGGGGAAGAGGTAGATAAGGTGATTCAAAGGATTTCACAAAGGGAGATAATTTGTTTAGGAGGAGACTTAAATGGACATGTCGATAAAGAGGCATTAGAATATCAAGGTATTCATGGAAACTTTGGTTTTGGGGATATAAATGAGGAAGGTAGGAAGATTTTAAATTTTGCTATGACATTTGATCTATTTATAGTCAATACAATCTTCAAAAAACCATATGAACATTTAATTATTTATAAGTGGCTTATCACAAACACAAATTGATTATTTTATTTGTAGAAAAAAAGATAGAGCATGTTTTAAAGATTGCAAGGTAATTCCAGGAGAAAGTTTAACCACCCAACATCGACTTTTAGTTATGGATTTACAAATAAAAAAATGGACAAAGAAGAAAAGAGTGCATCGAGCTATTCGGACTAAATGGTAGAACCTCAAAAGCGAGAAAGAATGTATATTTAAACAGAAAGTCCTTCAAGGAGATGCTTGAAATTATGTTGGTACACCTTGTGATATGTGGAACAATATGGCTATATATATTAGGAAAGTGGCGAAATATGTGTTAGGTGAATCTAAGGGAGGTATACCAGAACAAAAAGAAGCTTGGTGGTGGAGTGAAATAGTGCAAAATAAAATCAAGGCAAAGAGGGCATGTTACAAATTACATTATTCTAATAAAACTAGTGAAACTTTAGAGGCTTATAAGAAAGCAAAGAAGGAAGCGAAAAAGGTTATAAGTGAAGCAAAAGCTAAAATTTGAGAGAATTTATATAAAAAACTCAACTCAAAAGAGGGTGAAAGAGATAAAATTAGGATAGTTAGGGCTAGAGATAAGAAAACTAAAGATCTTAATTTTGTTAGATGCATCAAAACGATGATGAAAAAATTGTAGTGGCAAATAATGATATTAGAAATAGATGGAAAAACTATTTTTATAAGCTTTTTAATAAAAATAAGGATGTTAGTATTAGCTTAGAAGAGTTAGCCAAATCAGAAAAGTATATAAACCATAATTTTTATCGACGTATCCAAAAGAATGAAGTCAAAGAGGCTCTTAAACATATGAAGAGTGGTAAAGCGGTAGGGCCAGACAATATTCCTATAGAAGTTTGGAAAATACTAGGAGAAATAGGAATCACTTGGCTCACAAGACTATTTAATGAAATATGGAGAAACCAAAAGATACAAAGGAATGAAGAGCGAGTACACTTATACCCATATATAAGAACAAGGGAGACATTTAAAATTGTACAAATTATCGAGGTATCAAGTTAATGAGCGATACTATGAAATTATGGGAAAGAATTATCGAATGTAGGTTAAGACAAGTATCAAGTACAATAGAGAACCAATTTAGATTTAAGACAAGTATCAAGTACAATAGAGAACCAATTTGGATTCATGCCATACAGATCTACTGTTGAAGCGATTCACCTTTTGAGACGTCTTATGGAACATTTTAGATAAAAAAAGAAAGACCTTCACATGATATTTATTGATCTAGAAAAAGCTTACGATAGGGTATCGAGGGAGGTTCTTTGAAGAACCTTGGAAAAAATAGGTATCCCATTGACATACATTAACCTTATAAGACACATGTACGATGGTGGAAAAACATGTATGAGGACTCGTGAAGGAATGACAAACTTCTTTGAAATTAATATTGGGTTACATTAAGGATCAACTTTAAGTCCATACTTATTTATGATGGTGATTGATGAGTTAACAAAACATATTCAAGATAAAGTGCCTTGGTGTATGTTATTTACAGATGATATTGTATTAGTGAAAGAGTCTAAGGAAAAAGTTAATAGAAAATTGGAACTATGGAGAGAAACATTAGAAAGCAAAGAAAATACCATTAAAGTTAAAAGGTAAATATTATAGAGCAGCAATTAGACCTGTCATGTTTTATGGTTCTGAGTGTTGGGTAGTTAACCATCAACATGTACAAAAGATGTCTGTAATAGAAATGAAGATGTTGAGATGGATGAGTGATCATTCAAGAAAAGACCGGATACATAATGAGGTTATTAGAAACAAATTAGGAGTGGCACTAATAGAGGATAAAATGAAAGAACAGCGATTAAGATGGTTTGGACATATAGAAAGAAGATCAAAAGAAGAACTTTTAAGAAGGTATGAAAAACTAAATTTGGAAAGTATTAAAAGAGGTAGAGGACAACCACAAAAGTGTTGGAAAGAAACAATAAAGAATGATCTAGCTTATTGCGAGTTAACTGCTAACATAGCACATGATAGAGTTCTCTGGAAACAAAGAATCTATGTAGTTGATCCCGTCTAGTATGGGGAAAAGGCTTAGTTGTTGTTTGTTTGTTTGTTATTGTTGTTGGCACATTCTTTTTACTATTCACTTTTTTTTTAAATACCAAAATTACCTCATCACTTTCTCTCTCCTCACCCCAAATTTCAGCATTTTTTCTCTTCTCCCACCCAATTCCAATAAGGGTCTCTCTCATCATATCTCTTTATTCCGATGACTGAAGTTTTATTCATTTTTTACATTCTTTTACTATTCACTCTTCTCAAAAATTACCTCTCATCATCTCACCCCCAATTTCATCATTTTTCTCCTCCCACCCAATTATAATAAAGGTTTCTCTCATCGGATCTCTTTACTCCGATGACCAAAGTTTAATTTGTTTTTTACATTACTTATTTTTACATTTCAATGCATATTCTTCTCAACCTCGTTGAAGGGAAAAAATAAGGAAAAAAAAGAATAATTAAGAATAAAAAATAAAACAAAAAATCAATAAAAAAAAGAACAACCATAAGAAGAAAAAACAAAGGAAGAACAAAAAGAAAATCATGAAACATACGAAAAGATAAGAAAAATGATGTTAAGTTCTCAACTCAAGACGCAGCAAGTTATGTCTTGAGTTGGGAACTTGATCTCATTTTTTCATTTTGACTTCAGTGAAAAATAAAATCAATACATCAAATTAATGAAATATTCTACTAAATCACCAAAAATCCTTTTCAAATCGATCTCATTTTGCTTTTACTTTTTTATTATTTTTATTATTTTGATTGGATTCAAAGCACTATAAGATGGTGGATGGTTTAGTATTATGCATTGGGTCGAACTTTAAATCGTGAATAACTGGAGAAATGGTGTGGGACTGTCGATGGTAAGAGTTAAACCCAAAGAGAGATTTTGAGAATAACCAAACTAGAATAACTGGAGTAATTTTTGAATTTTAAGAATAGCAAAATTAGAATCACGGTAAAAAAAGAGTAAAAAATGTTAATAGTAAAACATGTATGCTCTAATCAATTCTGTTATAAATTTCATAATCAAACTCGCGTTCTTCAGAACCATGGATGACCCCTGGCGGCCCTTGAGGCATCAATCCTTAGACATAAAACCATTGCAAAATATCTCTCCAAAGCTTTAATCGTCGTTTAACGTACTTCATATGTGCTTCTGTACACACACACACACACACACACACACACACACACACACATATATATATATATATATATATATATATATATATATATATATATATATATATATATATATATATATATATATATATATATATATATATATATATGCATATAGATAGATTGATAGGTAGTGACCACTCTTTGCGCATGTATTTTCCCTTTCCCAAAAGAGAAATGGGATTAGGTAGTCTTTTACGACATGCATACGTATATATGTACATACAAATATAGATAGATAGATGGATAGCAACCACTATTTATATGTGTGCATTTGCTTTCCTTTTCCCAAAAGGAAATGGGATCAGGTAGTCCTTTATACACACACATACATATATATACATAACTCAGAGTTGTTAGATATTTTTTATGCCATATTCTATTAAATGATCTACATCATTGTTCGTCAATATCCACCAGAGGACCGATATTGTGATGCAAGATGGGTATCTTGATTACCACCATTCATATATATATATAAACTGGGAGTTGCTAGACACCCTCTCAAGTAAGACATTATTAAACAATGCCATTCATGTAATCGCACAAACACCACAGATCTAGCCACTCCTCAACATTGACATGAGGATCAATAGTACCATTTAATAGGATATTACTATATGTACACAATTTGATTTTCTTCGCCCCATGGGACCCACTAAGACAAAAGGAATGTAGGGCTGAACAAAGTGAAGAGACGTAGGGCTATTCACACACCTCATATTTTTAAAATATCAAAAAAACCCTATATCAATTTCTCTCTCCATTCCATCTAATTATGGCGATTTTTTCTTTTTACTTCGACGATTGATGTTTTGTTTGTTGAGAGTTGCTGCTACTTTATTACAACCAACGAGTACCGATTAGTTCTTTATGAACCTCACTGAAATCAAATGAAAGAAACAAAAAGGGGAGAAAAAGAAATGATAGATCCAATCGATTTTTAGATATTTATTGGTTTTGAAATGTTGGTTTTTAGTAATATCTTTGTATTTTTATAGGTTTGTCTTATTATTTGAGTTTTTTTATTTTTAAAGATGTTTCGCAGTTTTGGACGAAATCATTCACTTGTCATAATTTCACTTTGAAATGTGGCCCAATCTCATCTCTCTTCATAGAGAGACACACTTGATTTGTATCTCTCTATTAAGTGGTGTAAGCATGTCGCTCCTTAAGCTCGAGTTGTTTTTCATTTTATAGTATATATAGGGATATAAGGTTTGAAGTATAATACATAACGTTTGAAGTATAATACATAACAAACATCTTTTGTTTGATTAAGGCATACGTGAGACATGCGTGTTTGGTAGTCATACAACTAATATCTATATGAAATTGGTTTTTAATGTATATATGTTATCTACTCTTTTTTAAATGTATAATAATTATATATTCATAGTTGTCTGGGTAGAAAGTACACATAAGGTTGAAAGGGTACATTGATAGTTTAGAAAACAACTATAGTCGTTGATACTAAAGAAGTCATTTGAGGAATCATGAACCATCACCATGCATTATATTGATGTGACAAAATATTTTTTAGTGAACCTTAAGAGAAGAATATCATAACATACACTTTATCTTATTATAAGAGAATACAATCGTGTAGAGATGGTAGGTTTTAAACCAAAAATATATAATTTATAGGAACTATTGACTTTAAATCAACTATTGATCCATTTTAGAAGAAGTTAGTTATTGAGGAGGATACTTCATATATCCTCAATCATATAGGAGAGGATATAGGATCATCTATGATAAAGAATGTTTGGAGGAAGTTAAAGAATCATCTAGAGCGAGATAAATTTGCTAAGATATGGGATGAACAATTGAGTCATGAGTACACTACCTTATAGGTCCATATATTGTCAATCATGTAGGAGAGGATATAGGATCATTTATGATAAAGACCGTTTGGGGAAGTTAAAGAAATAAATGTATTAAGATATTGGATGAGCAATTGAGTCATGAGTACACCTTATAGGAGCCAACTATTTGTCGTCTTAAAGAGAGATCATGTAACAAATCTACGAAGAGAGACTTATTAGCTTAAGAACATGCAGAGAGGAATGCTTACTCAAATGAAGGCATTAATATTCACGTGGTCGAGGGCACGATTTCTCGATTGAGATGGGTCATTCTTCTTAAAGGAGTTGTGATTCTCTTCCAACCATTGAAAAGAACATTTCGAGATAACTTAACTTTGAACTGATATATGAGATGATAATACCATGTTTTATAGGCATCTTTTTAAATGCTTTAGTGAATGTTATTGAAGATTAAAATTACGAGTACAAAGTCATTCCTACACTTTCAAGACAAGAAGAGTGGTGGTGTTAAGCTCATAGAAAGTGATTAAAGGTAGTAGCATGTAAGTGTGACATATATGTATGGATTTTCATGAAATATGGTAGTGTTGATGTTATTATTTATCATATTACATACATGAAAGATGGGTCATGTCCTAGTAATTATTGGATGTTCATACTAGACATGAGTTCGGTCATTGTTACTCAATGAAACAAAACATTGATACTCCTCTTTATTAGAGGGTTAATGATATTTTTGTCACAAATGTTAGACACTCAACAATCAGGTGGAAGGGATGTGTGGTACATGTGTTATCATCATGTTACATAACATTTTCTAGTAGTAATCATAATATCTAAAGATTTTATTATGTTATTTGGGTATTTCATTTATCAAAATAGTGATTAATCATCTCTTTTATTAATATTTTTTTATAGATATATGTGGTTGATGGCTCTCTGATGTCTCATATCTTTTCAACAGGACGCCCTTACCGATATGAAAGTATTGAGAATTGATAAACTTCGTTTCATGAATGTATCAAGTTATATATGAATAAGAGGACTAATAGATGATGTTGTACACGAAATTGGGGATGATAATTAAGTGTTACTTGGTATTTATATATATAATTGATTTTATATTTAAATTAGAGTATGATTTCATTATAAATGTGTACTTTGAGGGTAAAGTAGTGAAAATACCAAATTTGTTTCATCACATTATTAAATATTACAAAAGAACATCTTATATACAACCCTTCTCAAAATGTTACGCATCATCACTATCATCCTTATATATGGTTAACCGATGTACTTGTTCACGACATTGTTCATATATCTCTAAAAGTTCTAGCAATGTAGAATCACTTAACAATGATCGTGACACACGTTCTAAATGTATTAAAGTTGATGTCAGTGTATCACATACAACCCGTCTCAAAATATTATGCATCATCACTATCATCCTCATACATGGTCAACCGGTGTGCTTGTTCAAAACATTGTTCATATATCTCTAAAAGTTCTAGCAATGCAACATGTACAACTCTTTACACTCATGAGAATACAGTGTTGAGATGCAAAAATGCTCAAGCTCAAAACAATTTGAATGTTGTCTCTCAAGTAGCGTCACGTGGTTTATATTGCATAATATATGCATGGAGCTTTGCAAGCCTCTTTACAATAAAGGGACTTACGGCACAACTAGGATACCTTAACAATGATGAAACTAGCGGATTACATGATTTAGCATATAAGTTTCCACAATATCTACACAATGAATGCATTTGTCATATCTAAACAACTTATATGCATTACAATCCAAGTATTTTGCAGAACTATATAATTGTCAGTCAATATGCATTGAATAAAATATAATAATATATAATATATAAGATTGTATTTAATTAAAAGATTAATAACATAGTTGTTGTTTCATATAATACATGTTATGTTATAATGAAATCAATTTACTTATGGTATTCAGTAAGCAGATAATACCATGATTATATGGTATTCAGTTTCATATAATACATGTTATGTTATAAATGGGAGATTACCTATGATACAAATTTTTCATTCATCGGTCTACTCATAGACTGAAAAGTACTCATTAATTCATGCATATAATTAAAACATATAACTTGTTCAATTATGAACAATGATTATATGGAATATACATATAGCAAGCAACAATAGTGTAAGTTCTTACCTAGAGCAAAATAAGTTGTACTTTTAATCATGATGTCTTTCCTAGTTGTATGTATAAATAGGTTAATAAATAAGTTAATATTGTTGCACCCTACATATAACTATCAACCCTTCAGACATTGTGTGCCAATAGATATATGATCATTATTCACGTTCTATCTCTAGACTTATCCTAATATAACATACAACCTAGTTGATACAACAAATATAATAAAGCCTTACTTTTGTTACTAACTTTTCTTTTCAAAAATTAGTTTGCCTCTTTTTGAAAAATACAATAAATTATCCCTTCATTACATTGGAATAGTAAGTATCTTGTTGCCATCGTGAAGTGTGATAGTCATCTCACCTCATGACATGTAGAAGTTATTTATGTTTGGTTGACAATTCTCGATAAAAACAGTCAACAACATATGATCTATCACTTCATATAGCAAATTTGTCTATCTAATCAACTCACTCATATCTGTAATCTTAACTTAATTATCAAGTCTCACATCTATCCCATTTACTGGTCAGACTCAACCAATAGGTTAGTATGTATGTATTGTTAACACTTTTCGTATTGTCTACAAATGTATATTTATATAGTCAGTTAGAATAATGAGTATTGATATCGAATATGAAATTTCAATAAAGTTAGAAATTACATGTTTCTACCAAATCTTATAAGTAATGTGATCTTTAAAAATAAGGAGTAATCCCGGTATATCAAATGATTCCTCATCCTCACTTTTTGCAATATCAATCTTAATATGTGAGGTTGATGTATCATCTTTACAATGTGAAGGACCAATTTCTTCTTCTTTTTCATGTTTGTAAGGGTGTTTTGCATATGATATGGCATTCCATCTCCCACATGGAACAATTACGTTACAACCTTCTACTCATGCCCTACGAATTATATTTGCATAGCAAAAGAATTTATGATATCATATTGAGACAATCGAGACGCAGTCCAAGCATGTCTATCATGCATGAGAGACACGCCTAAATCGCATCTCTCTATTAAAAGGGTGAGCAGAGTCCCTGTTAAAAGGGTTGGGGGTAGCCGTTGGGGACTGGCAGGGGGTTGCCTGCCCCCACTCAGCCACTCTCACTCTTCTTCCCTCTTCTCTTCTCTTCCTCTCTCTTTCCCATGTACTCTATAAATATCCTTGTAAATACTTTTTACTCAAGTCTTTTTGTGGCTAAATCATTTTTTTTAATATATTATAGCCTTTTTCTAAGGCTTTTACGAGTGATATTTTGAGATGATATTAATCAACCTTCTACTGCTACATTAAAGCATTATCTTTATTACATGGTATCAGAGTCATTTTGCGATCGTGAGAATGTTATTCATCGCTTTGGGAAGCTTGTCGATCATGTTTTATAAGTTTACCTTTTTAGTTTTTTTTTCTCCTTTAAATATGGATGATAAAGAAGATTTACTTTAGTCTAATACCCTCGAACTAAAATACATGGGCTCAATCTATGAAAAATTACTTATATTTCAAAAAATTATGGGGTTATGTAAGTGGTTTGAAGGTAGAACCCTCTATCAATGCCGCACTTGAGCAAAAAGAGTAATATGTGAGTGCTCATGAATAATGTAAATGAGCATACTAGGGATACCTTGGTCGATTTCACTAACGCTAAAGAAGCATATAATACTTTAAAAAATCTCATGTTCAAAGCGATGTAACTCATACGATGGCATTAAGAGATAAATTGGTCTCACTTAAACAAGGAGATAAAAGGGGTAAACAAATTTTTAGCGATTATTTTAATGTTTGGAATTAATTATATAGTTACAAAAAGAAATGTATACAATGTCTTAATGAGAGACAATGTGAAGATAATGAGGATTTCGTATACCAATTTTTAAGAAATCTCTGTGAAGAATTTGAAGGGGTAAGATCATCTCTCATTTATAGAAAATATTTTCCTGCAAAAGAAGAGATTCTTACCGATCTCTAAATGGCGGAAACAAGAATGAATGAAGTTAGACTTAAAAGAGACTGCCTTTCGCATCAAAACCTCAAGCAAATATGAAGGTTTACCGACCTCTCATTTCAAAAGTAAAGAAGGAAGAAAAGACATTATTTATCATCATTGTAGAGAGGCCGGATATATAAGGTCAAATTGTCTAAAATTGAAAAGAAATATGGCATTAGTAGAAGAACAAGCATCATCATCTATCGTTCCACTCGAAAAAAAGATAAAAAGACTTTAAACTCAAATGAAACACAAAGCAAATAGGTGTGGTTTGCTCTTCTTCAACTAACGAAGTTCAAGGTACGGTTTCTTGGATTCTTGATTTCGGTGTCTCATTTCATATGACTTGTAATAAAAATATTTTAAAATCTTGTGTTGGAAAAACCTTATCATGTGTTTATACTTCAATAAAACACAATTAAATTTTGATAAAATTGGTGACTTTCAAAATAAAAATTTTGAACTTTCTAAAATTAGTGTTGTTTCAAAACTAAATTTGAACTTACTTTTCATATCCCAAATTTTGAATAAAATTTGTGTTATAACTTTTTCATCAATGGGATGTATTGTAGAAGATCGCCTCTCTAAGAAGGTGATTAGTTGTGGACATAGGAAAGACGGACTTTATATTATGAACTACCTACATAGCATAGGATATGCTAATGTTTTGACTAGTGATACTCTTCTATGGTATAAAAGATTTTGACATCTTAATATTCAAAAGTTGTATCAATGTCATCTTAGAATAAATAATATTGAAAACTTTTCTTGCAAAGATTGTGTTCTTGAGAAAATGCAACATCTATCCTTTTCAAACAAAACACATATCTCCATAAAAACATTTGAAATTGTTCACTCGAATGTATGGGAACCGATACCTATTTTATTTAAAGGAGGGATCTCCTAATATGTCATTTTTATAGATGATTTCACTATATATACATTGGTATATCTTTTAAAAGACAAGTCTGACGTTTTTCAAAATTTTGTTATATTTCGTAATCTTGTAAAAAATTAATTTGATTCTGAAATTAAGATTTTAGATCCAACTCGAGAGTAGAGTTTATGTCCAAAGAATTTAAAAATCATCTTGACAAATTTGGTATTGTGCATTAAACTTGTTACACTAAAATTCCTCAACAAAATGGCATTTCGAAATGTAAACATCGCTATATTTTGGAAACCATAAAAACATTGTTATTGTCTAGTGGTGTTCTTAAGAATTTCTAGGTCGAAGCCATTATGATTTCTATTTATCTAATTAACCGAATGTATCTTCAGTTTTATAAAATATGTCCCCTTAAAAAAATTATAACTTTCTCTTAATTACTTGAGATTTCGTGTGTTTGGATGTAAATATTTTGTTTATACTAATAAAGATGATAAACATTCTTCTCATACCATATAATGTATTTTTTCAAGGTATAAGATAAGTAAGAAGGGATATAGATATTATGATTATAAAAATGGCAAACTCTATGTATCAAGAGATGTCAAATTCTTTGAAAATAAGTATTTCTTTAAAGGAATGAATGACGCTCTTCCTATTGATGAGTTGTCATACTCCTTAAATAATGTTCTAGGAAATGACATAATACATGCTGAAAATGAGCTTGATGAACCTATGATTTCAGGACAGTCAATTATACCCTTTGATCAATACTACACTAGAAGAACTCAAAATGATTTTCCATCTATACCTCGAAGAACTAGTTGAGATTCTAGACTTCCGAAATGATTTGTTTTGTATGACAGTTTTTTACCAAGACATAGAGCTTTAGTAACCAATATTTTCACTATAAAGGAACCAAGAAATTTTAAGGAAGCACAATCATCATAAGATTGGATTTATGCTATGAACAAAGAATTAGATGCCCTATACAGAGCTCAAACTTGGGATATTGTGATTAGACCACAAAGTTGATTTATAAAGTTAAAAAAATTGTGATGGATCCTTAAATCGTTATAAAGCTAGATTAGTTGCCAAAGAGTATTCACAGGAATATGAGATTAACTATTAGGAAACCTTTATTCCTTTGGCCCGAATGACAACTGTTAGAACCCTTGTAACCGTGTGTGCTATTAAGGATTGGAAAATCTATCAATTAGATGTCAAAAATGTTTCTTAAATGATTTGTTAAAGGAAAAAGTTTATATAGAACCTCTTCTTGGTCTTAATGTATCTAAAAAGCAAGTTCTACGTCTCAAAAGAGTATTATATGATCTCAAACAAGCTTCTAAGGCTTGGTTTGATAAAATGACTGAATTTATGACGTTGCATAGCTTTACTACTTGTTATATTGATTACTTTGTTCATAAGAAAATCCTCTGCAAGCATTGTTATTCTTGTGCTATATATCAATGATATGATTATTACAAGTAGTGATGATTCTAAGATCCTTTAAATCAAACAAGAACTTGGTAAGATGTTTGAGATGAAAGATCTTGTGCAACTTACTTACTTTTTGGGTATTGAAGAAACCTGAAATGCTAAAGGTTTTTTTATCTCAAACAAAATTTGTTAACGACATTGTTCTTAAATCAGGTTTTACTCATGATAAAGTTGTTGAGACACTTGCAATAATCAACCAAAAGATTCGACTTGTTGATAGAGAGTCATTAAGTGACCCAACCTCTTATAGACAGATGGTCGGAGTACTCACTTATCTCACTATCAGATGTCTAAATATTGCACATGTATATATTGTAAGCTAGTTTAAGCACTCTCGTACCTCTTTGCATATGAGTGTTGTTATGAGGATTGCTCGATATATTCAACAAATAACGACTTAGGGAGTATTTTTATCATCTTCATCTTTATTTTAATTAAATGCATATACTGATGTTGATTGGGATGGTGATATCAATGACAAGCACTCTACGATCGGTTATTGCATTTTTCTTTGTAACTCTCTTATCTCTTGAAAATTTAAGAAACATCAAAATGTATCTTTTTACTCTACTAAAGCCGAGTATCGTGCAATGGCAAACACGACCACTGAATTGACTTGGCTCAGATGACTACTACAAGACTTGGGCGTGATACTCGAGTTCACTCCAATTTTGTAGTGACAATAAGAGTGCTATATATATAACTAACAACCACACATTTAATGAGTGAACCAAACATATCGAGATGGATTGTCATTATGTTCATAAAGAGTATCTACGTGACAATTTGACACTATAGTTTGTTAGATCTGATTATCAACTTGCAGATGTCTTCACCAAATCGCTTCACGGCTTCACTTCTGAGTTAGCAAACTTTCAATCATATCACTGTTAGTTTGAGGGAGGGTGTTAAAAGGGTTGGGGGTCTACAGAGCCCCAACTGTTACTTGAGGAGGCCGCCTCCCAACGGCTACCTCAAGTGGTCGTTGGGGACTGGCAAGGGGTTGCCTGCTCCTTTCCTGCCCGCTCTCGACCACTCTCACTCTTCTCTTCCTCATGTACCCTATAAATATCCCTCTTGTAAATACTTTTTACTCAAAGTCTTTTTGTAGCTAAATAATATTATTTTTTAATATATTGTATATTTGTTGCATACGCTTTATTATATCATTTTTCTAAGGCTTTTACGAGTGATATTTTGAGGTGATATTCATCAACCTTCCATTGTTATATTGAAGCATCATCTTCATTACACTCTCACCAAGAGAGAAACGTTCTTAAGATGCATCTCGAGGTGAAAAATTATTTAAAAATTAACAAAAATAAATAACAAACGAAGAAACCAAAACCAAATTAACAATATACTTTAATAAATTGACGAATCCCCTTCAAATCAAGTGTTCTTATCCTCCTTTTCTTCTTTCTCTTTTTCGTCTTTTTTTTCGACGGATTTCGGTCCATTTTATTTTGAAAAAGATTGTATATTATATAATGTTGCTACAATGGATCGAGGAGCGATGAATGGATAGAGAAACGTGGGAAAATGAAACGGTTTATGGTTCATGCAAGAGGGGAGAAAATCATGGGTCTTTTGCTGTAGAGGAACATTTTGGTAATTAGTGAAAATGACTAGGGTATTTGTGAAACTTCAAATAAGATGTGCAAGAATAATAAAAGGGGTGTGTGCATCAATCTTGTTTAGTACATATGAGTATATTAAATATGACGCGAGACAAATATTTTGTTCACCACCATTCAATTGATCATACGGATGGTGTTGATCATCAAGAAATATCTAACACAAAGAAGTTGTTTGGCGGCTCTCGCTCTCTTTCTCTGTATATATATATTATAAAAAGGTAAGGTTACTAGTTTGATCTTTACGGGACCTTTTTATGTCAAGTTAATTAATTTCGTCAAGTAAAGGAAGACAAAATTGGATCATTTCCTATCCTTGTGAACGTGAAAGCTACGAAAGATATAGGTAGACATGACAACTGCCAGAATTCATCTTTTATGGCTTTGACCCTCTAAAGCTGCTTTGATGCAATTAACCAAATCTGTACGCACATATTTCACATGCAAAAACACTGAAACTACCTGGATATCGAACTGTCATGCAGGTATGTTATGTCAACCTAACAATTTGAATACGGAATGCCGTTTACTATTTATGAACTTGGCCGTGGTCTTTTGCTTTCGTCTTCTAATGTGCTGTACAATTTTGATAACAAAAAGTGCCATCACCATCGCAAGAGTAGAAGCGAAGAAAGGTTGCGTTATACTGACACAGAATGACCATTAAGGAGAGCACAAATGCACCATTGTTGAAAATCAGGAAGTTATCATATAGGTCCACCAGCCAGGATTGCTGTGCAAATTGCCGGGTGGAGGAGCAGCGGCGGACCCACTTTAGAGTGAGGTGAGACGTGCACTTCACCTCAAATTTGAAAAAATACTAGTACTTCGCGAATGTAAAATACAAGTGTGCCTCACCCCCAAAAAATCCTGGGGCCTGCCATTGTTGAAGAGGGTGCATATCCATTGCTATTCATACTGGTGCCATTATCCCCCTTGCGTTTTAGACCAAAAGATTCAAACTTTGGCTCCAACAGATCCCAAAACAATGCAGTTATTCGTGTTCCATGATGCATTGGTGAGTCGAACCATATGGCGACTTATAATCAGATGCAGATATGGTTTTAAGATATACCAAGCAGGTGCCCTGGTTCCATGGATACCAATTAATGAGAAGAAATGCGCTTACCTCCATACAGTTACCAAATTCCTTAATGTTATGTCCAACTTGAACTTCAAACATTTACATGATGTATACCTGCCAAAAGAGCCTCCCGGAGGTGCTAGGGCAGCTTGGAAGCGCACAGTGGCTATTAGAATGGCCATCACCATCACGTTCTCCTTTGTCTTCATTTATCGTTCTGTTGCTACAGCTGTTTGCAGTAAACACCAATGGTTCTGTTACACTAGGCTCATACTTACAATCTGCTGATCCCTTGTTTCTGCAACGGGTGTTAGAAGGTTTGCCATCTAATCATCCTGTGATCGTTTCCACCTTGTGGAGAAAAGATGGAAGGCGTTGACATTATGTGCGTTCACGGTGTTGAGATTGACTGAGCTTCCACTGTTGAGAAGTATATTAATCATCTGAATATGAAAATTCATATAGTTATAACAAATTATGCAAGGGTCAAGTATTAGCATGTTGTTGCCATCTAAAGTGACAAGACAACGTAAATGGCTGAACACGGTAAGTTAGAGCAGGATGCTAGAAGATGATAGGGTATGCCAGAGAACTCTAACTCTCGTTCTCAAGGGAAAAACATAAATAGATAAAAACCATCGATCTCAAGGGAGAAACATAAATGGATAAGGTATCTGATGACAGAATGGGTCCTTGAAAATCCAACTGTATATATCTTGGCTTCCAACTGGGGGTTGTGTAGACACTCGATGTGCCTAAGAAGATGAAAAGACTACTTATGCCTACTAGAGAAAGCAAAGAAAGAAGAAAAGATACACAATAATTGATCGATCCATTGTTGTTTTCGTTCTAATAACACATGCCTATTTATAGGCTTCAATAAAAATGATAAATAGTATGTTGAGTTTTTCAAATGTGGTTCCCAATAACTCCTCACTTCTCTGTATATGCCAACCAACTCCATGAATCGTATGATCACCTCAAGTACATGAGTTTGTCTTAACACACTTGACGTCATAATCCTTCTCGAATCTCCACAAGCTACATGTTCCTTCCATTTCGAAACTCTTCACCTTTTGCCATGTATTCTCATGTATTTTTTGGTGTCAACACATGCCTCCTGTGACTATACCCATAGTTATCAAGGGTATGAGTTATACCTATAGTAATTTCACGCAAAAAACTTATTGAACATTTTGATGCCAAACAAAATCGCCAAATCATAGTCCAAGCCCAATTTGTCTCTATCAGTAAACGTCAAGGTCTTATGCTCCTTTTCTTTGTAGGTCATTGGTGTTGGGAAGCTAAATTATGATTCGATCATCCAAATAATTGATCTTGAAAATCAAGACTCAATTTTTGAGGTCAATATTTCGTTCCTGTAAGAGCAACTCAAGATTATTTCTTAGCGGCATCAAGAATTACAATCCAAGGCTTCTTGAGTTCAATACAATCTCAACTTTCTATAAACTCAAGAAATTGTTACTTGAGATGCATAAGTTTCAGCTTCTCAAGAGCTCGCTCAAGAATTACATGAGTTTCATGCTTTGTTTTCAACTATGAAACTATTAAGGGGGATGCTTGATCTCACAACCTTGATAACAATGGTCTTGAGGAACATTGAAAAATTTGGGGATAATTTTACAATCGATGTTGGGCTAGGTCACATAGGCTATGCATAAAACTAAGAATATTATAATGATGATCTTATCATCATTTTTTATCATTAATCGTTGATGTAAAACATCTCACCTTCTCTTCAAGTGTCATTTACTCTTTTATTTTATTACCCTCTACTTTTCATTCCTCCAAGGAATCCATCGGGATTGACAAAAATGTTATTTAATATTATATTGTCCCATGCAACTACCTCACTAAGCCCATCGCTGCTTCAAATTCTGAACTGAATAACTGTGTAAGACAAATATGACTTAGCATCGATGGTCTACCAAACTCAATTGTTTTATTCTCAAACCGGGTATGGTAGGATCAACCCTCTTAGATGTTCATGCTATCACCATACTTGCCTCCGATGGTCCTAAACTTGATTATTTAATCTCTTCTTCCAGTCATTTTTTTTCATTTCCAAAATTCTTCAAGCTAACACATGCACGAAATTTATGGGAGGTTACTCGGAATGAACATGTCAACTTTCTTCTATTTTGGCTGGGCAAGTTCATCATCTGCCCCAATAGCATAGCAATCGCTAAAGAACATCGTGTCATTGTTGAAGCCATGTTTTCTAAATATCCTTTTGATTTTTGTTCATTTTTTCTAGGTAACCATTTTAGAGACAGTCAATTGTTCATTTCTCCACTAAATAATGAAAAAACAACCAACATTGCTTGTTGACAATAATGGTTTCTTTGGTATTAGATATACCTTTATTTTCCTTGGTTACAACCTCTTACTCTCCCAGGTCACCAACTTGTTGACCTTAAAGAGGAGAAATTGCTTTTAAATTGTGTTTTGTTGAAACTCCATTCTCGAGTTGAGGAACTATCAATCGACCTCAATAAGCCACTCCATCTGGAATTTCAAAATAGCTCTAATTTTTACCCGTTGAGTGATGGCAAATATGTGACTCAACAAATATCAAAAAAAGTGTACAACCCTATTGAGATCTCTTCAAGAGAGTGATAGTGATTCTTGTGCTCTCGAGACTTGCTGAATGGGGTTGGTATGTCATCCTTCCCCACCAATCAAATGGTGGCTAGGAGATATTTTCCTCAATTCTTAGCTCTTCAATTCAGGGCCATTCAAGGAATTTCAGGCCCCATTTATCCAATTGAGACATTAACATGTGATGTAGCAATGTTGACTTTGGCAATCGACATGGTGACTAAAGCCAACCATCAGATGATCGAGCGTTTTCCTTTTAATGACTTCATGTCCAACCTAGGAACCATCCTTGAATATGAAGAGTGGTTTCTCGTACATTTATGCCATCCTTGACCAAGAATTGGAGGCTTTATCGACAAATGTACTAGTTCAATGCGAGTTGAATCGAGTGCCAAATATGTTGTTGTCGACCAGATCATTTTTCCCCAAAGGTGTCCTCTCTCAAAGCTCCACCTTCACCACTACAGAATCCTCACGTAGAGCTTACTATAGAAGATCCTAAGGAGAATCTCCTATTGTGTCACAAACATCTTAGAAGGGTAAGTTTTCCTTGTATGCATTTCTGTATTCACTTTTCTTTTGTTCTTTTTAATCATGTGGTATTGTGAGTAGGTGGTTGATGCTCCTTCCTACTCTATGATCTCGAAAAGCGGTTCTCCTTTAATGACCTCTAATTCAGCTAGGACCATGACAATTCTTCAAGAACTGTGAGCTTCTACCTCAACCATGGCACCTGCTAAACCTAGTCAAGAGGTAGTTCATTTCCAACCAAGTGCACCTTGTTAGGAGGAGACTCGAGTTCGAAACAACTCTTATCAAAGAACCTTGATAGGAGGCTCAAACTGAAGCCCGTATGACTTCAAGAGTCGAGGAAGTCCTAATGCTTATCTCAATTAGTATTCTTGAGCCTTGCTCAGACACCTTATCAGCAACGAGTGCTTCAAGACCAAAGTACACTCCTATGTCAGGTATTGTTGATGTTCCTCTGCAAAATACCCCAATCAATAAGGGTACGCCAAGTGATAAAGTCATACTTAAGGTTGTAGTGTCTCCTCCACCATTAGGAATTGATATGCTAGGAAAGGATGAGAGTTGTAAGGTGCTCTCTCTTTTGCACTTCAGAGGCTAGAAACCAATCGAGATATACCTCTTCAATCTTGATATATCTACTATGATCTCCAGAGAGTCATCAATTATTAGTTGTCAAAACTTGTGAACCATCAGATGGATGTATGATATTTGCACTCGATTGAACCATCTTATACAACAACAAACTCATTTAAGAGTATCTCCTAACAACTTTCAGTCTCAAACTTTCAATTAATGAGATAGTATGAATCGGTATCGAGAAGCTCTTAAGTGTATTGATAGTCTTGAAAGCAACTTTCTCTCTCTCAAGAAGTTGCATCCCTCACATCACAACTAGCCTCCCTCAATGGTCGCTTAGCCCATGCTATCAAGAATTGACGGTTACAAGTGGAGCTTACAAGGAAGAGCAGCAAAAGATATGAGAACTGGAGGAAACCTATGTTGAGTTCCTCTCGATGAGCCAAGCATAAAAAGCCTACTTTGAGTTCCTCTCGATGAGACAAGCACAAGAAGAACCATTAATGGATGAGAACCTCAAAGCTCTAGAGTGAGAGTATGAAAAATATCAAATGGCTATAGTCCAAGAAGAATTGGCCTTGTTGGAGACCTCAACTGCCTTTGATAAGGTATTCACCTCACGATGAATAATCTTCCTCTATTCTTTGTAATTCTTACAACAATTGTATACTCATATTCATCGAATTTTTTCAAATAAATTATCCTTTCAAAATCAAAGGATAATATTTCTTGTAAGCATCTGCCCTTTATACTCCTTGTATATTCTTCTTCTTCAATTTTCGCCAATCTATATGCCCCTCCAAGTATAACCTTTGAGACTAGATATGGTCTATCTCAATTGGAAACCCATTTTCCAACAATAGATCTTTTTGGGTGACTAGTAGGATGGTCTTTCAAATTAAATTCTCTCTCAAAACTATTTTACTTGAGCATATTTGTCATATGATCGAGCAACTTTCCACTTATGAGTAAGTAGATTATTAAATAACATCAAGCAGTCTTTGTCCACTGAATCGAACTCCATCATCAATGATTGTCAATAATCATTGGGTTGTAAATTGTTCTGTTTAGCCACCCACAAAGACTTGACATTAATTTTAATTTGTAGCATTGCATCTTGTCTATATTTAAGTCAAAATGGAGTCATGCTAATCATTGAGGCTTTAAAGTTTCAATATGCCTAAAGAACTTCAAGCAACACCTCATGCCATTAACTCAAATTATTTTCAATTGATTTCTTAATTAGATTGATAATCACTCTATTGGTAGCCTTAGCTTGACCATTCGCCTGACTATAGTAAGGGGTTGAATGTATGAACCTAACACTAAAGCTCTTGAGAAAAGTCATTAGTTTTCCTCTTGTGAATGTAGTCCCTTCATCTTGGTTCATCATCTTTAATGGTAGGGCTTCAACTTAAACCACATAGTATCATTGTTACTATAATGAATGTATGTTCCTTCCAAGATTTCAGGTAGATCTTTCTAATTAGGTTCATGGCTCAACCTTGTAATGGTCATGGTTTGATGATCAAGTGAAGTTATATGATAGGTGCTTTCTCCAATGGACCAAAACGTTGGCATTCTTGACACCTTTTTATGTAATTGATGTATAGTTGGCCAATAATACCCATGTTGATATATCAATCATTTCATTTTAACTCTTGAAAAATGAGCCCCAAAAATTTCTTTATGAACTTCAGTCATCGTTGTTCGAGCTTCCTTTCGATTCAAACATCTCGAAAGCAAATGTGATGGCTCCTTTTATACAACTCACCATCCAAAGTAAAGAGTTGTTTTATGAATTTTGGGAGGGCTTATCCCTTTCAAAATTTATAATTTAGGAAAGGCAACCAAGCAACAGCTCGTGAGGCCCTCTCCTTGATTCAAGGGATTTGAATTTAAAAGGCACATTTGCAGCCAATCCCCTAAAGTTAAGGGAATCTCTCCTAAAAGTATGGGTGGTTGTTGAAAATGTAAAGCAGCCATTTGAATTAAAGTTGTTGCACTTTTGAATTCAAATGAAAAAGGTGAATCGCATGGGACCTAACCTTGGGTCAACGTGGATTTTGGTTGGCTAAAAAGGTGTTAAATGGGTTGGTGTTCTTGTGTGCTTTACAGGTGTTAAATGGGTTGAAGAAGAAGAAGCCTATGCTATTAGGAGTCTACTTGGTGGATGAACCAATGGTGGATACTACTCTCATACCCTACGAGGTGACTCGAGTGTTGGAGGAGTTCAACGACATGATGCCAAAGGAACTACCAAAGCGACTACCCCATGTCGGAGGTCCTTAAGCCCCAGAAGCAAGCCACCATGCAAGGCGGCATGCAGGATAGGACCAACCGAGTTGGTCAAGCTGAGAAAGCAACTAAGCGAGTTGCTTAAAGCAGGGATGATACAACCATTAAAGAGTCCATATGGATTTCTAGTTTTGTTTTAGAGGAAACGCGATGGTTCAATAAGAATGTCAAGCGATGCACGATGGTTCATAAAGATGGATTTGCGCTCTGGATATTGGCAAGTGCAGATTGCATCCGAAGATGAGGAGAAGACGATGATGGTGACTAGACATGGATCGTTTGAGTTCCTCGTCATGACATTTGGTCTCACTAACACCCCAACTACATTCAGGTGATTTATGAATAAAGTTTTGTATGGTCCCTTAAACAATTTTGTAATTGTGTATTTGGATGACATTGTAATTTATAGTAAGAGTCTAGAGACACATGTAGAACATCATAAACAAGTATTCAATAGGCTCCGTGAACACGAGTTGTATGTAAAGAGAGAAAAGTATGAGTTTGCCAAGAAAGATATTTCCTTCCTAGGGCATGTGGTAGGACATCATTATGTAAAAATGAACCCGAAGAAAATTAAGGTCATCTTAGAGTGGGAGATTCCGAGGGGAGTCACGGAACATCGAAGTTTCTTTGGTTTAGTTAATTACTATCGTAGGTTTATGAAAGGTTTTTCCAAGATTGTGGCCCCACTCACGGAGATGCTCAAGAAGGAGGTATCATGGGGATGGGATGTGCCCCGCCTCAAAGCATTTGAAGCCTTGAAGCATGCCATCTCTAGCGAACCTGTGTTGTGCCTACCTAACATCACACTGTCCTTTGAACTGCATACGGATGCCGATGACATTGCAGTAGTTGGCGTCCTTGTCGAGGAGGGACATCCAGTTACTTTTGAGCGTCAGAAGCTTGAAGGGGCAAAAACTAGATATCCGACCCATGAGAAGGAGTTAATAGTTGTTGTCCATTGTTTGGAGGTTTGGAGAGTTTATCTCTTGGGAGCCTCATTTGTGGTGGTCACGGATAACGTGGCAAATATATTCCTCAAGACCTAGAAGAAGTTGATGGCTAGGAAAGCACAATGCTTGGCACAATATGGTAGCTGATGCCCTCAGACGAAAGAGAGTGACCAAGATGGTTTCCACTGTCACGCGTCTTAAAGGAGATTTGTAACAACATGTGAGGTTGCACGCACCAATAGACCCTGTATACGAGTAGCTAAGGTGGCAAGTCTGTGAATGCATTGACAAAAATATCGTAGAAGATGAAGGACTCCTTTGGACATCGGAGCACCAATTGGTGGTGCCAAAAATAGGTGATCTATGACGTCTAATCTTAGGCGAGTTACACGACACTCCCTATACAAGTCATCAAGAGAAGGACAAGACCTTAGCACTCATACATAGAGGTTACTACTGGCCTCACATGGCTTGAGATGTAGACAACTACATTCGTGCGTGCCCTATATGACAACAAGATAATATGGAGAGGAGCCGCCTAGTAGGACTTTTGCAGCCTCTGCCAATGCTAAGTCGACCTTGGTCTTCAGTGACTATGGATTTCATTGATAGATTTTCTAGTGTTGATGGGTTTGAATCTATGTTTGTAGTTGTTGACGGGTTTCCAAGTATGTTATCTTTATGGCAGCTTCAAGAGAATGTTGATTTAAGGAAGCAACCAACCTCTTTATGAAGAATGTTGTGAAGCATTTTGGGATGTTGGAGGAGATCATTTCACACAAAGATGCCAAATTCACAAGCAACTTTTGGAGGAAACTCTTTCAAAGGGTAGGCTCAAAGTTATATTTCTTGATGGCTCATCATGTAATGAGTTGTTCCATCATGTAATGAGTTGTTAGAAGAGTATCTACGACATTATGTAATAGTCAGTCAAAAAAATTGGGTTAGTTTGCTTAAGACCGCACAGTTTGCACACAATGTACACAAGAGTTCCGCTACGGGCAAGAGCCCTTTCGAGTTGACAATGGGATGGCAATCATTATTGTCTCTTGACTTAGCCTAGGGTGGGGCTAACCGCAATTGTCCAACTGCTTTAAAAGAAATTTGAGAGAGGCACACCAACTTTCACCAATAGGAAAAGAAAAGATAGGCAATACGATATTGGCGATAAGGTTTGGCTAAGAATCACCGAGTACATATGGAAACATGTGTATAAGGGAAACCAGCTCAATCTCAAACCCAAGTATGATGGACCATTTGAGATTGTAGAGAAGATTGGTAGGATAGCTTACATGTTAAGTTTACCTAAATAGTTTAAGATTCAACCAGTCTTCCATATTAGTCAACTTAAACCTTGCTATGAGGATCCATGGAGACATGAGAGGCATGCATCTCTACTTATTAGGAAGGACTTGAGTCCCATATCAGATATACTTCAGCATGAAGTAATAGAAAAAGGGCCTAAGAAATATTCGTGGTACTTGGTGAGATGGACTGATAAAGGAGAAGATGATGAGACGTTGCTTCCAGTTACCAAGCTTTGGGAATATGAATACATGGCTAAACGATTTCACACAGTCTCGTGGATGAGTCCAGAAATAGGTAGGAGAGAATTGTCATAGGATTGGCAAACCCCGTCATTCAACCCACGCTTTATATGCCTTGACACCACCATGATGCACACCATGTGCGCCGTACTACCACACCTGCCTGTGCCCTTAGCACGCCTTGTCGTGCTTAGATAGAGGATCGAGATTATTGTGTGCCTATTTGCACGCCACCACCACATGCCTCCAATGCTAATGCTTATGCGTCACCCAGCCAACACAAGCCAAATGCCTTGCGCGATCCGCGCCACTGCAACATTCTAACAAGCACCCTACAAATCCAGGCACTCTATCCTAATTCCCCACTTCATGCGTCATGTAGCACATGCCCTAGCGTGAGGGGAGGTTTCTCTCTCCTATGTAGTAATAAGTGGGTGCCCTTTTGAGTGCCCTGACTAGGGTCAACAGTGGATCGTGTGATCCGCTCCAAGTTGTCTTGGGGCTTATCCAATCAGTCCATTTAAATGTTTGTGCCTTACTCCTTGTGATATAAAAGGGAGTCGGCTAGGAGACAGAAGAGTTTTTCCATTGTTCCTCTTAGAGGCCTAAAGAGAGTCAAGAGAGGAGTGGAGAGAATCCAGTTCAGCCATGAGGGCTAGAGGGTTGATCTAGTCACTGGACCATGAAAGTGCATTAAGCGCCTTCTGTCGACCACTGCCAACACCTTCCTTGGTAGAGTCAGGTTGGTACAAGGGTGTGACCACCTAGCGGTCCTTTCATAGTTGTGTGGATTCCCTTGGAGATACTAGCATTGGCCCAGGTGAGTTTGTACCCCTTTTCTTCCTTTAATAAAGCATATTCCCTTGAGTCATTCATGTGTGTGCTTGGAATTAAAGAAAACAAGTGTTTTTGGGCAAGTTGTGGAGGCTAGCATCGGCCATCGCTGGTGGTGCAGTGACAGATTCGGCCATGCATTAGGGGTCCCGCTAGGCACATGGGTGGTCTTGCTGGAAGCTTGTGGGAGGTATGTGGTGGCCGATGGTGGTGCAAGAGGTACGTGGTTGCACACGTGGCAGCCGGTGGTGACACTTTTACCCTTATCTCCTCTATAGCTCGATCTATTTAACCTTTTTGAATCGCTTTAACCTTCTTCAGGAAAAATTTGGGCTTTTTGATTTTCTTATTCTAGATTGATGATTTTATCATTTTCTGCTTCGTGCATTGATCTATATAACTTTTTTAGACCACATTAACCTTCTGATTGGTGTAGGATCATCCTTAGTCGAGGTATTTCGGCCTTTTCACTTGATATTTGAGCTTGAGTCATCATCGAACTTGAATCTTCTGAGGTCTCGCTCCTTCTTTGCCAAGTTTTAAGCATATTTATTATTTTTTTCGTCTTTCTTATTTGAATATTCAATATGGGTAAAATGGTCAATTTAAAAATATAATGCAGTTAGAACTTATTTTGATTTCAAATGACTTTTTAAAACTTTTATGACCATTTCTTTAAAATAAATATACTTAAAACAATGAAATTTCACTAGTACAACATTAAGGGTAAAATAGACACTTTAGATTTTGTCAGAATTCAATTTTTTTTTTGTGGGCTTGAAATAACCCTCATTTTTAGGTTCTCACAAAATTTTGGGTTGGAAATGATCTTTTAAGGTGTCTTTGTTGAAAAGATCTTAAAACACCAACGACCACAGTTTTGCTTCTAAGAAGAACTTTGAAAAACCAATTTAAAAAAAATCAGGTGGTTACTGTAGATGTGAAATTTTCACTCCAAGCCTATGTAGAGACTTGAAGCAATCCTTTCAATTCTACTTCATGCACGAGCGTGCCAGTTAGTTTCTAAAAACTAACAAAATTGTGAATCTGACTTTGCGATTGTGGCTAAGCTAGCTCTTTTCGCTTTAGGCCTTCTTCAACCGATGCTCAAGGGTCAGCTTAAGTGCTTTAAGGATTCCAAATGAACTGGTGATGTTCAAAATTCACGTGAAAATAGGGTGTTGAAAATGATAAACTAGTGCACTTTGTTTTAAAGTTCAAAACTCACAAGTTCTGAAAAACAGAAATTGATTCTGTTTTCAGGATTTTTTTCCCGAATTATTTTGAGTAACTTAGAAACCTCCAAAATTCATCAAAAATTTACATGACAGAGCCTAAAATGTGATTCTAGGAATCCTTTTGGTTTTGAATTCTGGATTGGGTTGATGCAGAATTAATTCAGCAAAGTGCCTCTGCTCACACACCCAAAACTGTTTTATCACAGAAATACAGAGACCCAAAGATAGGCCTGTATATCAGTGCTCAGAGTTCCAAATTTAGTACACTTAGTCTTGATGGAAATCTATGGATGTTAGCTTTTCAATTAACTAAGAATCACATATTTTGGACACCTACAGACAGAGTTATTGGATGAATACCCAGGCTTTATTGTAGGAAAACAGAGTTGACAGACAGTTTTCAGAATTTTTGCTGATTTTGCACAGCTTTAATTACATGGTTGCACGGCCCTAAAATTCTTGGAAATTTTATTATAAGTGGGCTTGTGTGTGTAGATACAGTGTGCAAAATTTTAGAGTGATTGGAATAGGATTTTGACAATGAAAAATCAAACAATCATCATATGCAGTGATGCTGAAAATCATATTTCAAGTTTTTATAACATATGTGATGCAAAACTCATACGAATTAAAGTGCAACAATACAACATCCCAAATTAAATTGATGAAGGGAAATGAATTGAAATATATTTAATAGCTTAAGCATAGAGAGGATTAGAAGATATAGAGTGTTTATAGTATTTAGAGAGGTAGAGTCAAGAATACAAACATATAGAGTGCATAAGCAAAGGAAAGAGAAATTTCAGCACATCTACTTCTATTACATCATGGGGGAGATAAAGCTCCATTAATACAACCCCTTTTGAATTGAATATGAAGAAGAGATGTAGATGAATCAAGTTAGAGCAATGCTTACATGGATTCTTAAGTAGCCGGCCTCCAATGGTGGTACACGGCCCTCACCTTCCCTCTTTTCACTCTTGTTTCTCACTCAAACCCAAATGGAAGCACTTGCCTCGATCCTAGTACTCCCTTTCCTCTCTATACCTCTCCTTAATAGCCTACAATCTCTCATAAAACAACCCAAGGAGCAGCACTTTCTTCACCTCTTGCAAGATGGGGGAACACGCCCCCCCTTGGCCTCTATTTATAGGCAAGGAGGGCTTTTTAGGCCATTCTTTGGGGTGGTTGGCCCAAGACCCATATCCAATCCATGGCCCGTCATCTTTACATGGAGGAGTGAGAGGAATGGTCTCCCTTTAGACAGTCATGGACCAGCCCCATGTGGGCTGGTTGTGGTTTGAATCAAGTGCACCTAGCCATGGTCGGCTAGGTGCTTGAGGCCTCCAAGTTCAATCGGTTGGTCCTTGCTTCTTCAAGTCGTGGCTTCCCTTGTTGATTCCTTCATTTAATCAAGGCTATATAGGAATGTGATTTGATATTTTAGCCCGAGGGTGTGGGGTGAAGAAGGCTAGAAAAATTTTGATATGGGTCGAAAAATATTCAATTCAAGCTAGGTTAGGCTTTTTAATTCAATCATGTGTAGGACTTAGTTGAATTTGGCTGGGTTTAATGAGGTCATCCACTTTGATTTGATCTTAGATGAAGATATGCTTTGTCTTGATCTACTCCCTTGATTTTCAGCATGTCCTTCGCGAACTCAACCCTCGCTCGGAGCGGGCCCCACCTGTCAACCTACTTTCTGCCTGATTTACTCCAATCTTCTGGTCTTTATACTTTTAACTTTAATTTGAAACCTTTTACAATCTTTATTTTAAAGATTTAAAATTTTCATTTTAAAGCTAAAAGATTTAAAACAAGTTAACTTTCGAATTTTGGAGTATTTTTAGAAAAATTTTGTTTAGGGTGTTCACAGATGCCCCTCTTTGGCATTAATCCAAATTCATTTGGATAATGGCAAAGAATAAAACACCCTTTTTATTTACTTTCCAAATTATCTTGAGAATATAAATCATCCTTCAATTCATAAAATCTTTTTCCTTTGATCATAGAGGGGGGGATTTTTAGCCAAAGGAGACTTGACCCGTATTGAATGCTAGTCCCAAACATGATCATGCATGGCCAATTTTGGATGTATGCATGCATAGTGTATGATGTAAATGAAGCGTGGAGTTTTAGAGACACATTTAGGAGATGGATGAGCTTCAGGAGAAGCCTATAAAGGTCGGCTGCCCCAAGTAAGACAATCCTATGTCGTTTGATATTTCGGGATTTCAAAATTCATTTTCAAAAGGGAACTCCTTTTAGCTTCAATCAAAAGGACTTTCGATTTTTCATATTTTCTTTCGCTTTGGTTTCAATACCCACTACTTGAAAGATGTTTTATAGGAAATTTTGGAAAACATTTCAAAATTCCATTTCCCACACAACAAAGTCTAATTCTCAAACAAAATTAAATCAAAATAAGTAGATTATATTCTTACTTTAGGATTTACATGGATAAACCTTTCTCCATTGGGATAAGTTGTAGGGATTTGGAAAAATATTACCACGGTTCCTTCTAAAGCGTCCCGTGGTTTAAGGCAAAGAGATGTAAAATTGCTCTTTTCAGCTTTGGCTTTTTCTTTTCTATCAACATGGAAGGCCTCCTTTTTTTCTTTTCTGGAGGATTTTTTGTATTCCCTCTTTCTATTTGAAGGAAGACCTCTTTTTGGAGGAGTTTTTGTATTCTTTTTTTTTATTTTGCCAATTTTCCTTTTGGAGAGAGAAGTAGAATGGGGAGACTTATCCCCTTGGTTACTCGATTTAACCAAGATCATCCTATTTCATAATAGCATCTATCATTTGAAAATATTTTGCTATATTGAATAAGGCTCTATTTTGTAAGACAAGGATTTTTGGAATGTCACCAAATAATTTTTGAAAACTCTACTTTTCATAAAGTATTGATTCCCTCATTCAGGGCCATACGATCAACCTTGATCCTTCTATCAAGAAGTTCAAAGGATATCCATTTTAACATCTTTTCGAAAGAAATTTAACATAGACTCTATACATAATATTTTTTCAAGTACTGAGCATTTATAGGGTCTACTAAATTTCTACCCTCAACATCAATCAACCAATATGCATTATTGGTGGTTCTTTCTCTTACAACATAGGGACCATCCCACTTGGGCCGCCACTTTCCAAGTAGATGTGGGCCACGATGGTGGATGATTTTCAATACAAGGTCTCCCACTTTGAAGTGGCGAGCCTTCATATGCTTTTCATAATGTCGGGCTATCCTTTATTGGTATGCATGTGCATGATTCATAGCAAGGAGCATTTTCTCATCTAATAAATCAAGCTCAGCCATTCTAGCATATTGTAAAGTCTCTAGGGGTAGGTCGAGTGCAAGTGATGTATGAAATGAATGCAATTTGGTATGAATGGGAAGTATGGTGTTTGTACCATAGACCAACTCGAATGGTGTGGCATTTATGGGTGTTCGAATGAAAGTTCTATAAGCCCATAAGGCTTCATCAAGCTTCTCATGCCATGTCCTACCCTTCTCTAAGATTTTCTCAATGATGCTTATGAGAGTCTTTTTCGTGGCTTCAGCTTGGCCGTTGCCTTGAGGGTAATAGAGCGATGAGAAGTGTTGAGTTATGCCATAGGTATTACATAACTTTTCCATCTTCTCATTCTTGAAAGAGGTGTCATTATCGGACACTAGGTCTCTTGGGACTCCAAATCGAGCCAAGATATTTTTCTTAATGAATGCCACTACATGTTATCCTTGGACATTAGTCAAGGAGGTAGTTTCAACCCATTTAGAAAAATATTCGGTGGCTGCTAATATGAACCTATGTCCATTGGATGCAATTGGGGAGATTGGTCCTATGATATCAAATGCCCATATAGTGAAGGGCCATGGGCTTACAATGGAATGCAAGGTGGACGATGGGATATGAATGGCATGTCCATGCACTTGACATTGATGACATTTTCTAACATGATCATGACAATCTTGCTTAAGGGTGGACCAAAAATAATCAGCCCTAAGTATCTTTATGGCCATCATGTTTGCATTGATATGGCCTCCACATTCTCTATTGTGGAATTCATACATTATGATCCTAGCCTCATCAAGGTCTACACATCTCAAAAAGATGTCAGTAAAACTCTTTTTATAAAAAATCCCTCTCAAAATCACATACTGGGTTGAAATTTTTTGAATAAAAGCTTTATCTTTAGATAAAAATTCAGGAAATCCTCCATTTTCTAAAAAGTTTTTAATGTTTTGAAACAAAGGTTTTTCAATTGAATTTTGATCATTTTGGCAAATCTCTAAATTGTGGGTGAATGGAGTGGGTGAGTGCCAAATTTCTAATGATCGAGTTCCCATGGTGGGGTCGACCCTTAGAGATAAACCTAAGGATGAGAGGGCATCTGCTATAGTGTTGTCCTCTCTATCTATATGGGTGAGTGTGCATGATTTGAAAGAATCGACCAATCTAGTGGCCAATTCATGGTATGGTATGAGTTTTTCATTTTTGACTTGCCAAACTTTCGAAACTTGCTTTATAACAAGCATAGAATCTCCAAAGAATTCAATACACGATGCCCCTAGATTTTTCAAAATTTTTAGGCCTTATATGAGTGCTTCATATTCAGCCACATTATTTGAGCATGAAAAATATAGTCGAATGGTAATTGAGATTTCTCCCTTTTCAGGGGATATGAGGATGATCCCTACACTTGCCCCTTGTTGATTCTTTGCACCATCAAAATGCATTCTCCATACTTGATCCTCATTAAAACAATTTGCTAAAACATGGTTTTGAAATTCATTGACAAATATGTATCGGGCATTTCATCAAGTATGAGATATGTATCTTCAAGAGGCAATTCGTCCACATGATCGGCTAGGGCTTGTCCCTTAATAGAGATTTGATGATGAAACTTTAAATCATATTCTATTAAGAGGAGCTGCCATTTACCTAGCCTACCCGTTAGAATAGGTTTTTCAAACAAGTGCTTGATTGTATCAAGCTTAGACACGATCCAAATTTCATGATCTAATAAATAATGTCTAAACTTTTGGCAAGCCCATACCAAGGCCAAGCACGTTTTCTCCATGGCTTGATAATTTCTTTCATATGCCAATAGAGTTTTCTAAATGTAGTAAATAGCATACTCCTTAAGACTATCATCCTCATATTCAGCAAGTAAAGCACCCAATGCATTCGCATGAATAGAAATATAAAGCAATAATGGTTTTCCTTGCTTTAGAGGTTTTAAAATTGGAGGATTTATCAAATAAGTTTTCAATCTTTCAGAAGCTTTTTGACAATCGGCATCCCATTCAAATTTAACCCCTTTTCTCAAAAGTCTATTGAAAGGTTTGCATCTTGTTAATAAATTGGAGATAAATCTCCAAATTGCTTGGAGTCGACCTTAGAGGCTTCGGATTTCGGTCAAGTTGGAGGGTGGAAGCATGTCTATGATGGCTCGACACTTAGAGGGGTCGACTTCTATGCCCCTTTGGCTTACCATGAACCTTAAGAGTTTTCCCGATTCCGCTCCAAAAACACATTTTTGAGGGTTTAGCTTCACCTTATAAAGCCTAAGTATTTCGAAAACTTTTTGCAAAGATTGTAAGTGTGTGTATTGGGTTTCTTATTTTACCAAAAGATCATCCACATATACTTTGAAGAGCTCATGGATTTGATCATGAAAAATAGTAGCCATAACTCTTTGGTATGTGGCACGGGTATTTTTCAAACAAAATGGCATAACTGTGTAATAGTATGTGCCTCAAGGTGTAGTAAAAGCAATTTTTGCCTGATCTTTTGGTGCTAACTTGATTTGATTATAACCCGAATAGCCATCCATGAAAGAAAAAATTTCATGATTTGCAGTGCTATCCACTATCAAAGCAATGTTAGGAAGAGGAAAATTATCTTTTGCAATGGCTTTGTTCAAATTTCTAAAATCAATGCAAATTTGAATTTTTCCATTGGATTTTCGAACCACAACAATATTTGAAAGCCATTCGGAATAAGCAATGGGTTTTATAAATCTGGCTTTTAAAAGATCTTCTAAACCCTCTTTCACTGGGGAGTGAACATTGATATGGATTTTTCTAAGCTTTTCCTTAACGGGTTTTGCATTGGGTTGTAAGGGAAGATGATGTTCTACGATTCTAGGATCTAGACCCGGCATATCTTCATAAGTCCATACAAATATATCAACATAGGATTTCAAAAATGCAATGAATGATGTTTTTTCATGCTCATGCAAACATGCACCTATTTTTACATACTTTGGGTTAGACTCACTCTCTAAGTTGATTTCTATAAAATCTCCTTCTACGGAATTTGAAGGTTTTTCTAAGTCAAGGATTCTATAAAATTCGGAAATCTCGCAGGCTTGATCTTCCTCATGAATGAGGGGATCTTCTTCCTTGCTTTGATCATTCTCAATCACTTTAATTTCTAAGGAAGTGTTAGACAAGAGAGTAGAGTTGTGAATGACAAGCTTGGACGATTTTTGTTTTAGAATATATACAAGCTTCGAAGAACTCGAAAATGGGCTTTGTACATGGCCAATATTTTTAGAATTTTCGAATTTTTTATTTTTTTTGTCTTTTTCAAAGCAAAAGATAGAAGGATGAATATAAACGACTTTTTTCGATTTTACAATACTTTCTTTTTGAGATTTTTAGATTTTTCAATTTTTTTGGCTTTTTCCAAACAAAGACTAGGAGAAGGAATATAAACAACTTTCTTTTTGGAATTTTCAGATTTTCCAAATGTTTTTGGATTTTGAAAGCTTTCTAAATTTTTTTGGTTTTTCCATATATATAACTTTTTGGGGATTTTCTAAGGGAGGGGTCTTCCATGAAACCTACAAAGAAAACACCATGAATTAGACTCTAAACAAGAGGTCTAAGCCATAGATTTTGGTGTTAGTGGGTTCTATGGCACCCTTGACCCAAGTGGTCTTAGGTGGTGGCTCAGGGGGTATAGATGGGATGTATCCCAATCCATATCGATTTGGGTTAGGTGTAGGTAGGACGAGCTCTATCCTACCATGGTTATTGGCTCCTAGACCTTGGTAAGGTGTGTATCCCATGTTCAACATCATATTTGAAGTGTGTATCCCATGTTCAACATCATATTCCAAGGATTCTTGAGTTTTGAAAAGGTTTTATAAAGTGGATGGCCTTGGAATATGGTATCGTCTATGTCATGGATGTATACACGACTCGGCTTGGATGGGGTCTTGGAGACATGAGCTAAGGAGGACTTAGGCTTCCCTAGGATGCACACGACCCTAGGAGAAGAGGGTTCTACATGTTCAGCACTTGGGGATCGCTTGGTCTTCCCTAGAGGATGGGTGGTTCTAGGGAAGGACGATTCCATGGTTTTGGGTTTGCCTAGGAAGTGGACGACTCCATGATGTGGGTCTCCTAGGGGAAATCTAACTAAGGATGGAAGAGGCCTCTCTACGATCTCTTCGTGGAACGGATGACTTGATATGCAAGAAAAATTTCAGATTCCCTTAAGCTAGAGATGATCTTCTCCAAGAATCACCACTATTTGATTTTTCCATGAGATTTTCATACACTTGTGAAAGGTAGAAGAAACGGCCCGGAGACTATGAATCCATGGCCTTCCTAGTAATAGGTTGTAATGAGGGTTTATGTCTAAGACATGAAACAACCCCAAGTGTTGAATATCCCTTACTTCCATGGGCAATTCTACAGCTCCTAAGGGATGGGATGCATTGCCATCGTATCTAGTGATAACGATGGAACTTGGCTTGAGCCTTGACATGGTAACTCCTACTTAAAAGGTCATGTGCAATGGAAGGGTGTTTAGACCTCCTCTCCCATCGACTAAGCACTTGTCTAGAACGTAGTGATTCAATACCACTTCTATATGCAAGGCTTGGTTATGTGCTATATATGGTCTTTCCAATTCATTCTTCGTGAACACGATGGGGACCTTGGCACATATTGGGGAGACCAAGAAGGATAAGGACTCGGGAATGATGGATGGGTTAACCATGGCCCTTTCTAAGATCCCTTCTAAAACTCGTTTATGTCTAGGTGAAGTCTGGATCAACTCTAGAATAGACATGTTTATGTGAATTTTTGAAAGGTGAAATTCAAAAATATAAGGGGTTAACACTAAGTTTTTACCTTTGTCCATACTATGTGATGCATTAGGGATGTATGCTTTTGAAGGGCCGCGTAAAACGATCACTTTCTTGCTAGGATTTTTTACTAAATGTAGGGGTTGATAGATCCTTCCGGACCTAGTCACCTTGCCCACACCTTTCCTAAGGATCGCTCCTATCTTGGCTCTATTTTGATGGTTCGGAGCACCTTAAATTTGTACTAAAGATTTAGCCGGGAGCGTGACTCTAAGCGCTCCTTGAATTACTACTTGCTTGGCGTTTTTTATTACGATAGAAGTGTCACGGGTAAATCGTCGCCAGACGCTAACGGGCTCTCCCGGGACTAACGCTTGGCCTCGGGACCAAGCAAGCCTTAGTGGATTTCACTTGAGTGTTGGGGTTTGGCCACCGACTTCCCAAAACGACGCGTGAGATGTCGCCTTCGCACTCAGAGACTCACTCACTCGAACAGCAAAGGCAAGGAGGCGGTTTGATCACAAGTGCACGGAAACTTGAAATTAAGGAAACTTGAAGGCAAAGAGAATTTTGATAGCAGAGACAAGAGTGCGTGCACCCACACACGAAATTTATTTAGTTGGGGTATCTTTCTTCAAAATGAGAGTTTTTACAAGGGAGCCAAAAAGGCTATGTACAGATCGCAATTTAACGGGTTACATTCTCTCCCACCCAAAATCATTGCCGCCCTCAGCAACGGCAATGTCCTTGCCATCCCCCGCGCTAGTGGCTGCTTGGTCGTGCCTGTTTCACTTCGGGGCGTGTGGTATGCCGCATTAAAGCATCGCGGTAACTTTGCTCCTTCGGTGGGGCTTGGGGTGATGTTGATGTTCGGAGAGCACCCTTCCTGCAAGTTGATGGGGCAGCCGCAGTGAACGTTGTCCCTTTGGAGCTCGATGGTGGGGCAGCCGCAGTGATCGTTGTCCCCTTTGTGCCTTTAGGGGTTGTGAGGGGTCAGAGGATTCTGAGGCCAAAGAGTCGTAGCTCCTTTGACTTCCCTGACGATGAAGATGAGGTGTTGTACCGGTCACTGTCTCCGTCGAAGTAGAGACGTTGCTCCTTGAGGTTGGGGCATGCATCTTCTACCTGAAGGAATGTCTAACCCAAGAACATGGGGTGTTCAATGTCTACCACATAGAAGTCTACTTTGGTGCGTCGATCTCCAATCACGAGGATGACTTTGTTTGCCTCCCCCTTGACATCATTTACTTTGCCCAGCGCGTTCTTGATGTAACCATTGGTTCCAGTAATGTGAAGTTCTAGCCATTTTGCTTCTGTTGAAGACAAGAAGTTGTGCGAAGCTCTCGAGTTGATCATGGCCCAGGCCTCTCTCCCCTTCAGTCGTACCCTGACGTAGAACAATCCATCCTATTCCCTCAGCATCGGCACCCATCCTTTGAAGACTTGGAGTGCACCACAAAAATGTACGTAGTCCTCACCCTTGTTTTCTACTTTCTGCGGCTCCGCCATAGCCATTACATTCACCCGCTGGGAGGAGAATGCTGTGGGTCAATCCCGCGTATAGTGGTTCCCCTGACAATTATAACATTGGAGGGTGGCCTTGCCTTTGTTGCATTATGGCTGACCTCCTGCTTGTTCATTTTGGGGTGGCCTGCGTTCGTCCCCTCTATTTTGTGCGCTTTCCCTTGGTGCATGATTATATAGGGTTGTTCATCCTTCCGTGACTCGTCATCCGCCAGGCGCTCTACCGCACTAATAGCCGAAGCTAAGTCCTTCACCCGCATTTATCGCAGCTCACGCTCCGCCTCACGTGTCAGCCCGTTCATGAAGAAGAAGAATTGGTCTACTTCTACCATGGTCACGATGTTCAACATGAGAGAGGTGAACTTGTTGATATAGTCACGGATGGACTTCTCATGTTTCAACCGCATGAGATCTTTCCGGGCCAAGTACTCTGGATCCTCGGGAAGGAACTGCCTCCGTATCTCCCGTTTGAAGTCTTTAAATGTGTTGATGATGTAGAGTCCCCAATCGACATCTGTGAAGAGTTGTCTCCACCAAAGATGGGCATCTCCCTTCAAGAACGATGTTATCATATCGATCCTTCTGCCCTCTCGTCGAATGTCCCATGCTTTGATGTACTCTTCCACTTGCCAAAGGAAGTTATCGAGGTCCTTGGCAATCCGGTCTCCTGATTACGGATCAGGTTTAGGGGTAATGTCATCATACAAGGGGGTTGGTAAGGCCCCACTTGTAACATCACGATCGAGTGTCCCGCAATGTGTCTCGAGGGCTTCCAGCCTTTGTTCAACGGCCGTAGTATTCCCGTCGTGGTTAGCATAGCGGACAATCATGTCTTCCACCCGATCTTCCAAGTTTGTAAGTGTTTCACCCCAATTTTCCTTGAAGATGCTGATGGCGCCACGCATCAACTCGAACTCCTGTGTCACGAAGGTTCGAATGTTGTGTATGTCATCCCTCAAGGATTCGAGGCTGACTTCAATATTGGCTACATCATTCTCCAGTCTACGTAGCCGATTATAAATAAAGGCCTTTTCGACCAAGCGGTCCCTCCTGCGACCCTTGTCCGTTTCTGGTTCTTGTGATAGGGCGGGGCTTCTTCCAAACTTTAGATCCATCGCAGAAAAGCTTGATTGCATGAGGCAGCAAGATCGTTATAACTCTGATACCACTTTTGTCACGGGTAAACTGTCGGGAGACGCTGACGGGCTCTCTCGAGACCGGTGCTTTGCCTCGGGATCAAGCAAGTCTTAGCGGATTTCACTTAAGTGTTGGGGTTTAGCCACCGACTTCCCAAAATGGTGCATGAGATGTCCCTCCCCCGAGTACCAAGTGTGCCGACGCCTTGGCACTCAAAGACTCACTCACTCAAATGGCAAAGGCAAAGAGGCGGTTTGATCATAAGTACACAGAAACTTGAAAGCAAGGAAACTTGAAGGCAAAGAGAATTTTGATAGCAGAGACGAGAGTGCGTGCACCCACACGCGAAATTTACTTAGTTGGGGTGTCTTCCCTCAAAATGAGAGTTTTTACAAGGGAGCCAAAAAGGCTATGTACAGTTCACAGTTTAATGGATTACAGAAGGTGGTGTATGGCAAGTAGCGTGTATCATATGCAATGCATGCTCCATTCTATGAGCCTTAAGTTGGAGAAGACATACCTCTTTTCCCTTCCCGCTTGTCCTTGCATGATTTGGGAAGGGTTCCTTTAAGACCGTTTGGGAGGGCTCTGGTTCTTCCGTGATGTAGAGCCTTCCTTGCTCAATTAAGTCTTCAATTTTATTTAAAAGTATAATATTTATTCGTATTATAGCCTTTGAGCCTATGATACTTACAAAATTCATTCAAAAATTTTTCCTTTGTGGGTGTTCCTTCGGGAAGAGCAGGGAGAGTGACCAATCCTTGTGCTAGAAGGAGGTCTAGTTATTTCATGATGGGTTATCCTAATTGAGTGAATTCTCTCCTTTCAAAATTCCTTTGAGGTTTCTTTACATGTTTTCGTTCAGAATTTTTGGTAGGTCCGGTCGGGCTTGGTTTCATATGGACATTTGCAATCTTTTGGGGTTTTGTCACATTGTCTGATATGAGTGGCCCATATGCCCCCTATTTTTTTAAACGATTTTTTTGAAAATTTCTCCCCTTCTATAAGTCTTCATAAACCCCTTTTTTCAAATTGGCTTCAAAAAGCGAAGCCTTTTTTATAAGTTTTTGGAAATTTGAGATTTCATGAAGGGAGAGAAGATTTTTTAAATCAGTTCTAAAATTTTCAAGGATGAGCATCACAGTGCATCCTTCAGAGATGGGCTCCCTCACTTACCCCAGGAGCGACCTCCATCTAACGATGAATGCATGTGCATCCTCGTAAGGGGCTTGTTTGGTGTCCCTCAAGGTGTTCAAAGTAGGGGTGACTTCTACGTTATGAGAAAAATGTTGCATGAAACAATTCGCCAACTCCTCGAAGGTGATGAATTGGCTCAAGTCATAGGAAGCCAACCACTTAGAAGCATTTCCCTTAAGGGAGAGGGGGAACCAGTAAATTCATTTTGTTGAATCCTTCTTCTTTTTGTAAGCCCTTCGAGAAAAGAGTTGAAGGTGGGATCTAGGATCCCCACTTCCATCATACCGATAGAAATTTGGTATGTCATCATCATTATCGGTTTGATAATCAAATGGTAGAAAATTTGATTGTGCGTATGACCTCTTTTCTTTAGTTTGGCCTTTCAACAATTGTTGTAAGGCTTTTCTATCTTTCAAGGTGAAGGATTCGGGTTCTCGTTCCTCCTCTAATATAGAGGTCGTTTTGGGCTTCTTTGAGTTATCTGATTTTCTATGAGCCCTGGGTTTCTTGCCATGAGAGGAGCAAGATTCTACTACCTAAGCCTCTTTGCTTATAGCAGCGATCTTTTCTTCCATCTCTCTCATTAGTTCCCTTTTCAGGGAGGCAAGAACGTCCCTTTTCAAAATCTCCTTTGAAATTCTTTTAGAAAATCGACTTGATGAACATGAAGCCCGACTCGATACTTCATATGATCCTTCTGAACTAGACATGTTTGAAATGCTTGAGATGTGTAAAAGCCCGTGCACAAGAAAAAGATAAACACCAAAGTTTTAAAAGATTAGAGTTTGAAAAAAATCACCTAGACTTGGAATCCTAAAAAACTCGAGTCATACCGGGCATGCTAATTATGTAGACGTGAAATTTTTACTCCAAGCCTATATAGAGACTTAAAGCAATCCTTTCAATTCTACTTTATGTGCGAGCGTGCCAGCTAGTTTCTAAAAAATAGCAAAATTGTGAATCTCACTTGGTGATTGTGGCTAAGCAGGCTCTTTTTGCTTTAGGCCATCTTGAACCGATACTCAAGAGTTAGCCTAAGTGCTTTAAGGATTCCAAATGAGCCGGTGATGTTTCAAATTCATGTGAAAATAGGGTGTTGAAAATGATAAACTAGTGCACTTAGTTTTCAAGTTCAAAACTCACAAGTTCTGAAAAACATAAATTGGTTATGTTTTCAGGACTTGTTTCCCGAATTGTTTTGAGTGACTTAGAGACCTCCAAAAATCATTAAAAATTTACAGGACAAAGCCTTAAATGTGGAGAATGTAAGACACCTTTTGATTTTGAATTCGGGATTGGGATGATGTAGAATTAATTCGGCAAAGGGGAATGGTCCCCCTTTGGTCAGCCATGGACCAGCCCCATGTGGGCTGGTTGTGGTTTGAATCAAGTGCACCTAGCCATGGTCGGCTAGGTGCTTGAGGCCTCCAAGTTCAATCGGCCGGTCCTTGCTTCTTCAAGTCATCGTGGCTTCCCTTGTTGATTCCTTTATTTAATCAAGGCTAAGTAGGAATGTGATTTGATATTTTAACCTGAGGGTGTCGGGTGAACAAGGCTAGAAAAATTTCGATATGGGTTGAAAAACATTTAATTCAAGCTAGGTTAGGCTTTTTAATTCAATCATGTCTAGGACTTAGTTGAATTTGGCTGGTTTTGATGAGGCCGTCCACTTTGATTTAATCTTGGATAAAGATATGCTTTGTCTTAATCTACTTCCTTGATTTCCGGCTTATCCTTTATGAACCCAACCCTGGCTCGAAGCGGGCCCCACCTGTCAATCTGCTTTCTGCCTGATTTACTCTAATCTTCTAGGCTTTATATTTTTAACTTTAATTTGAAACCTTTTACAATCTTTATTTTAAAGATTTAAAATTTTCATTTTAAAGCTAAAAGATTTAAAACAAGTCAACTTTCAAATTTTGGAGTATTTTCAGAAAATTTTTATTTAGGGTTTTTACATTTACACCTATCTATTAATATATGGGCTCATAAACTAAGGTATTTGCATCTTATTGGGATGTCCAAAATTTAACCTTCTCAGAGTTTTTCTGTCACGAGATGTATCAATATGTAGAGTAATAGAATTCTATGCAATATTGGATATAGCGTCAAAACTACTTGAAGAAAAAACACTATATCTAGGAGATACACTATGCGCTATCTACTAACCTTTTCATGAGTAACACTCCTCCCTATATGCTTTCATGAAGACAACTTCCTAATAGATTTATAAGAAGGTTTACCTTTAGGATGCTCAAGAGGTGACCCCTCTATTGTAATGTGATGAGGTTTCATATGCTCATCTAATAAGTCAACCAATTTGCTCTCTTTTTCTATATTAGGATGAGTCGATTGTTGGTGGACAATTTCATACATCTTAGTTATCTTTTTTTGGTCCTCTACTTCATACTCAAATGATGGAGGCCTTTCTACTTCATGTAAAGTTTCTTTCAAAATGTATCAACTGAAGAAAGTTCAACAGCCTCATTACTCTCAAAAAAATAAAGATCTTATGAGAACATGGTAATCCATGCGACAATTCCAATATACATCGATATGAATGGGATCATTACATACTATTTCCACATGACTCGTCTCCTTAACAATTAGATCATGTGCATGTCGTCAGACTTCAAATTTCTCATCATCTCTTGTTTACAATCAAGATAATGCATTCTAACAGTTCATGATTTCTAAAAGGGCTTCTTAGTTTTATGACCTACAACTCTACTAATGAATGAAGATAAGTTTATTTTGTATCGAACACTGAGTAGAGTTGTCAAGTTTCAATCATGCATGTGTACCCTCAACCATGTCAACCAACACATTATAAGCAATACAAGATTTAAAAAAAAGTTATGTAGATATGTGGAAACAAGTATACTCACTAAATTGACTAAAGATGTACTTCCTCCCAACATCTCTTACCTACTGACTAATATTATCGTAACTACAATATATTACATCTTTGATACATACAAACACATAATTAAGTACATCACTCTTGTAGACAAAAAATGAATTATCGAATGTATCATCACCGAACCAATCAACAAATGAGTCCTTCAGTCGACTTTCATCATTCTCAATATCATCTTCTTTAGTATATCTAGAGTCTACTATATGACAATGAACACTTTCTTTGACACCCTATACATTAAGAAAAATGCTATTAATATAACAAAATAAATAATAGCTTACCTTGCATACATCTAAAAATGTGATTATGATGTACTCAGATCACATCTCTTAGAAGAGAGTCATACACATAGTGTGTTTGCATTACCATAAGGTTGAGCCTCTGATACATTATTTAGAGAAGACAAATGTGCTTGGGCTGCAATGACTTATAAAGAAGGCATGTGCCTTTGGTGCAACATTTGGTAACAACTGACATGCTTGGAGCACATCTCTTTCCTGACCACCGACCCTCACCACACCATGAACTTGATGAAAAATTGATCTTTTTTATCCGTTTTCATGCAATTGATTGCTAGATGGATGAAAATCTTTCAATAATATATGTATTACGATTGTGGAGAATTGAATAAGATTGAAAATAGATTAAATTGATGGAAAGATATCAAAAGTGATAAAAATATATTGAATATCATTATTAAAGAGATACAAGAGAAACACACGAAGGTGTGAAGGAAACACTACCGATGGTGGTATCGATGGGGCCATGGTGACTCTGACAATGGTGTAGAACTAGCAATAGAGTTGTTTGAGTAAAGAGTTATGGGAAAGGGGTGTGGGATGAGAGAGAAACTATAGGGAGCAATTACTCATTTTGTTGGAAAGGGGTATATGCTTAGTAAAAGGGTGTATGAATAACAATTATGGTTTTAAAAAATATATAATTGATGCACACACCTTTTAACCTATTTTTACAAATATAATAAGACAAAATTTTAAAATTCTCAAAATACCCCTTGATCATCGAGCGTCTCAACTCTAGAGTACATCATCGAGCGTCTCAACTCTAAAATTTGAAATTTCTCAAAATATATAATTGAATTACACATTTTGTCATTGACAGTTCCACATTATTTCTCAAGTAATCTATGGCTCAAAGCTCGACATGATGTCCATCATTCTAGAGTACTTTGGATATGATCGAAAAGAAAGAAAAAGAAGAAGAAGAGAGGAACACATTCGAAGAGAGTTTTAGTGATTGTTAGAGGTGCATGCTCTCATCCACTGAGTTAACGACCTTCCTTTAACTTCCACCAAATATGGTGATTATATCTTTATTCTCATCAACCAAACAATATACCTCTCGATCTTCTTAGCAATATGACTCCTACATAGAAAATGTGTTGCCTTTGAGAATATGACCTCAATTTCATATATAAGATCACAATCACTATAAAAGATGCATCTACTCACTCTATAAGATTTCCTAATGTACCTAACACCTATACATAATTATCCTATTTCTCTATACCAATGAACGTAAATACCATAGAAAAATTCTTATTCGTTGACGTAAATCTTACAACCTTCAAAAAATGCATTTTATATATGTAATGAAAGAAAAAAATTATTCATTAAAATAAAAATAAATGAATATAATAAAAAATGACTCATATCTATGTATCTTGTACATATGACCAAACTCCAACACCTCTAGGAATGCAAGTAACAATTGAATTAACTAAAACACAACATTACTAACAATGTGTGTATATGATATCCTCTATGCCAAGTACAATACTCATGACTATCTAATGAATATAATAATTGTTGTATAACCATTCAACCACCAGTATCCTCTTTCCTAATTTTCATCCTCGTATTGTGAACATATCTTACTGTACTAACATTCATATCAACAACACACTTTAATTATGACAAAATATACTTCAACTTACAATATTGTACTAATTTTACCTTTTTGATTTGTAATCATGCGATTAATTCCTAGGTTGATGGAAGGCTTTCAATAATATTTGTATTATGGTTGTCAAGAATTGAATAATGTTGAAAATAAATTAAAATTGATGAAAAATATCGAAAGTGATGATAATAGATTGAATCAACAACAACAACAACAACAAATAAGCCTTTTCCCATACTAAACGGAGTCGGCAACATGGATTCTATGTTTCCACAGATCTCTATCGTGTGCCATGTTAGCAGTTAACTCACAATAAGCTAGTTTATTATTTATTGTTTGTTTCCAACACTTTTGTGGTCATCCTCTTTTAATACTCAGAACCATAAAATATGGCAGGTTAATTGATGCTCCTTTAACTTTAATGACATCTTCTTATCACAAAAAATACCTGATGCTCCTCGCCATTTTAACCAACCACCATTAATTCTATGTGTAACATCTCCATCAATTCTTCTATCACTCCAAAATTGACCCTAGGTATTTAAAACTTTCCTTTTGGGGGATGCAATGTGTGCCAATTTTAATTTCTGTCCTCTGAGGTAACCAAATGATCAAACTTACATTCCATATATTCCGTCTTTGTTCTATTAAGTCGGAGGCCTTTGCTTTCTAATGTTTATCTCTATAGTTCCAATTTTCTATTAACTTTTTCCTTAGACTCCTCCACTAATACAATCTCATCTGCAAATAACATACACCAAGGTACTTCATCTTGAATATGTTTTGTTAACTCATCCATCACCATTATAAATAAGTATGGACTTAAAGTTAATCCTTGATGAAACCCAATATTAACTTCAAAGAAGTGTGTCAATCCTTCACGAGTGCCTACACATGTTTTTGCACCATCATACATGTCTCTTATATGGTTAATATATGTCAATAGGATACCTCTTTTTTCCAAAGTTCTCTAAAAAACTTCCATCGGTACCCTATCATAAGCTTTTTCTAGATCAATAAATATCATGTGAAGGTCTTTCTTTTTTTCTCTAAAATGTTCCATAAGACGTCTCAAAAGGTAAATCGCTTTAACAGTATATTTGTTTGGCATGAATCCAAATTGGTTCTCTGTTGTACTTCATACTTGTCTTAACCTACGTTCGATAATTCTTTCCCACAATTTCATAGTATGGCTCATTAACTTATATCTCGATAATTCACACAATTCTGAATGTCTCCCTTGTTCTTATATATGGGTATAAGTGTACTCGCTCTCTATTCCTCGGGCATCTTGTGGTTTCTCTATATTTCATTAAATAGTTTTGTCAGCCAAGTGATTCCTATTTCTTCTAGTATTTTCCAAACGTCTATAGGAATAATGTTTGGTTCTACCAATTTACCACCCTTCATATGTTTAAGAGCCTCTTTGACTTCATTCATTTGGATACGTCGACAAAAATTATGGTTTATATACTTTTCTGATTTGGCTAACTCTTCTAAGCTAATACTAACATCCTTATTTTTATTAAAAAGCTTATAAAAATAGTTTTTCCATCTATTTCTAATATCATTATTTGCCACTACAATTTTTTCATCATCGTTTTGATGCATCTAACAAAATTAAGATCTTTAGTTTTCTTATTTCTAGCCCTAACTGTCCTAAAAATATCTCTTTCACCCTTTTTTGAGTTGAGTTTTTTGTATAAATTCTCTCAAATTTTAACTTTTACTTCACTAATAACCTTTTTCATTTCTTTCTTTGCTTTCTTATAAGCCTCTAAAGTTTCACTAGTTTTCTTAACATAATGTAATTTGTAATATGCCCTCTTTGCCTTGATTTTATTTTGCACTATTTTACTCCACCACCAAGCTTCTTTTTGTTCTGGTATTCCTCCCTTAGATTCACCTAACACATATTTCGCCACTTTCCTAATATGTATAGTCATATTGTTCCACATATCACAAGGTATACCAACATAATTTCAAGCATCTCCTTGAAGGACTTTCTGTTTAAATATACATTCTTTCTCGCTTTTGAGGTTCTACCATTTAGCTCGAATAGCTCGATGCACTCTTTCTTCTTTGTCCATTTTTTTATTTGTAAATCCATAACTAAAAGTCGATGTTGAGTGGTTAAGCTTTGTCCTTGAATTACCTTGCAATCTTTACAACATGCTTTATCTTTTTTCTACAAGTAAAGTAATCAATTTGTGTTTGTGATAAGTCACTCTTATAAGTAATTAAATGTTCATCTCATTTTTTGAAGATTGTATTGACTATAAAGAGATCAAATGCCATAACAAAATTTAAAATCTCCCTACCTTCCACATTTATACCCCAAAACCAAAGTTTTCATCAATACCTTGATATCCTAATGCCTCTTTACCGATATGTCCATTTAAATCTCCTCCTAAACAAATCATCTCACTTTGTGGAATCTTTTGAATCACCTAATGTAACTCTTCCCAAAAAGTTGTCTTTATATTATCTTCTAGTCCTATTTGGGGTGCGTAAGCACAAACTATATTCAAAACCTTTGCTCCTAATACTAATTTTAACGTCATGATTCGGTCATCATATCGTTGTATGTCTACTACACTATCCTTTAAATATTGAGTTATGATAATACCAACTATGATGCTAGGTAGGGACGCCCGAAAGCAATGCCCATAATTTTTGTAATCCATGTTATAAAAATCCGACAAAGTTTTACGTTGGCTGTCGAAAGCCTAACACAATCTTCCTCCTTTATCCGGGCTTAGGACCGACAATACAGGGGTGATCCCTATGATAATAGATTGAATATAATAATTAAAAATAATATGAGAGAAACACACAAAGGTGGTAGGAAAATATTATCGATAGTGGTGTATTAGTGACAGTAGGAGTTCGGTGACCCTAGTGGTGGAGTTGTTAGAGTGAAGAGTTATACGAAGGAGTGTGTGATCAAAGAAAAATTGTAGGGGTTAATCTTGTGTTTTTTTTTGAAAAATGGATGTATGTTTAGTAAAAATGATGTATGAATAACAATTATGATTTTTTATTATAGTAGGTTAGGTGACTTACAATTACCGCTTTTGTAGTGATGAATATTATAAGTACACATGGCCAGTTTCATGAAAAATTTTCAACATTTGAGAAAAACAAAAGATAACCGGAACAATTCTTATTTTAATACGATTTTGATTTTATAAGATTCTACATCAAGTGATCATACACCTATCACAAGGTTAAAGCGGTACAAAAATACATTAAAAAGATCAATCCACATAATAGAAAAAGGTAAAAGCACCAAGCGCTCCACTGTTGGCTATCCTGCGTGCCATCTTCGGCCACCACGCTCCCCGTGTGGTGCCCAACTCCCATGCACTCCATACAATGCCAACTCACAGCTCCCATGTGCTCGTATTCGCGCCAATATGTTCCACATGTCCTACGACCAATTCAACCTTCTTTCCACGTGCTACACATGTCCAAGACTCCTCCTACATGTAGATGTCCCATAAGAGCTGTGCAACAAGATTGGTCTCTGTGCAACAAGATTGGTCTCTTAATGAATTAGATTTGTCCCGATTAGAACCACGAGCCCCTTATACAAGCCATGTCAAATTGTAAGTGTTCCTCGGACAAATTATTCGACTCGAATCCGAAAAAAGGATGGAAATCGTGAACCCAAAACCCATATATAATTCCATTTCCAGTTCCGTAACCGCATTCGCCTTGGAAAGTATGAATAAAGTCGGATTTGGAACATCAGTATCCGAACCGAGTTCAAATCGTTTAAATGCAGAGTTCAAACAAGCGGCAAATGGCCGCCCGCGTTACCCTAAGCTTTCTCTCTCTCTCTCTGTGTGTGTGTGTGTGTGTCTGTGTGTGCGGCTACTGCGGAAGGGTATTGGTAGAGGAATCCTAGAAGTCGCTTCTCGGAGAACTCGTGTTGAAGTCTTCGCCTTCTTCTGTGAGACGGAACCATTTTTTTCCTTCACTCATACGAAATCGTCTACTTTTGGTTGCAACGAGGACGCCGGAGACAGTTATGCACGCCCCAAGAACTGAACTCACGACCTGCTTCTTGTGAGTATATGCCCTGCCACGTTAGCTAACGCTCTGAGTTCGAAATCGTCGTCTTCGGTCGTGTTCGAAGCTCGGCGGCAGCAGCAATGGCGCTTTCTCTACAGAGGTTATCCGATGTGGCTCGCTGGTTCTCTCCTCCGTCCTACTTTCTCTCTCGATTACTCCCCCTGGTACCAATTACTCTCTCTTATCCTCAAAACCATGATCTTAACTACTATCTCTCTCCCTCTCTCACCCTGTGTGTGCATGTGCATGATTGCCATCCTACAACCCGTCACGAAAAATGCAATTTTTGCTTGTTTGTTACTGTGTGTGCGGGCTTTCTAATAATCTTACAGCCCTGAGGTTCCTTCTGGGCGTCCTTGAAACTTGGAATTGTGACCGCGGATGCGTTAGTTGTTGGTTGTCGTTATTTCGATCCACTGCGAGGTACAACTGGTTCATGCACAAATTGGATTTTGTCCAGTTTGTGGATCTTTCTTAGCTTATTTTCATGTAAAGATGATTTTTGTGCAATTTACAAATCTTAAAAGCTTCATTTTATGTGAATTTTTTGTGTGTATTTTACGAAGTGGATAGGGGAAAATACCACATTGCTTTTGGGTAAATTTCGAGAAACGTTGCTAACAACTGTGCCTGTTCTGGAGCACGAATGAATTGTTCGGGACCATGCTTGATCTGCATTTGGTTTGTTAGAAAATGCTTTTGCACACAAAGAAAAGTCAGCTTTAATTTCTGGGAACTGAAAGTTGGGCATTTTCCATGTTGCGTATTCATGTGCAGCAGACAAGCCAGATTACCCAAACTATACCAACATCCTTAGGCCGTAGAGATAGAGGCGTCTGTATATAGAAATGGAGTGTGTAACCTCTCATGATTCTAAGATGATCATTGATCTTAAGACGAGTGACTGACGTTTCATGCAACTGAGCTTTCTCTGGCTGCGGCTGGGACACATGTTTGTTTTGGTGGCTTTTGTGCTTGCGTTTCCTTCCTCGATGTTTCTCTTTCTCTTTCTCACCATCTCTCCCAATGTTGTCCTTGGCAGCAACGGTGCAACGCTTTCTCATACCACTTTAGTAGGGTGGTTCCTTTTTCAACGTCTGGTAATGGAGATACAGGCAGGAAGGTCACCCGGCTAAAAGTTACAAAGTCAGTGGAGAAAGGCAGCAATGCCACCGGAGTTGCAGTCAAGCTTGGTACGTCAAAATCATGTTCCATACCTGGCCATAAGCAAAATTCTGTTACTCCTGTATTCCAGGGATCTCTTAGTTCACAAGATAAAGCAGTTAGGAAGAAAAGGAATTCCATTGTGGCTTCATCATCAGCCACTCTTAATAATGCAAGTGCTTTGAAGCCTAGTAAATCTAGTCTGAGCATAGATGCTACCTCTGAATCACGGGAAGAAGCTGAATGCTCTGGTAAGAGTAGCGTAATAACCAAAAGTGCAGATCTAATTGACAGTACAAAGAAAAGAAATGTGTCTCAAAGCAAAAAGTCTGAAGGGTCAGGATCTAAATCTGAAGGAAATGTGTCTGTGGAGACATCACAGAAGAAGAAACTTGTAGACAAAAAGCCAAGTGGTGAAACTTCAAAGAAATCATCTCAGGTTGCTATAAAATCTGACAGTGTTAAAAATGAGGGTAAACGAAAAAAATCCACATCAACTTCAAAGGATAAGAAACGTGAAGAGCCTGTAAAAGGTAAACATATTGACAAGGTTGGTGGTAAGGATGATATTGAGCTTCATCATCCATTAGAAACTCTACAAACTTCTAAACCAAGGAGATCTTCCCTTAAAAGTTCAGCAGTTAAGAGTACACAAACTGGGCCATCAACTAGGGGTGACCTGCAACAACTAGGTCCCTTGTATCCTCCTACTGGGAAATCTGTTATTGTAGTGGAATCACTCACAAAAGCCAATATTATTCAGAAATTTCTTGGAGATATGTTTCAGGTCTTGCCAAGTTATGGACATGTTAGAAATTTAGCTGCAAGGTCTGGATCAGTACGCCCTGATGATGACTTCAGTATGGTATGGGAGGTTCCTTCCGCTGCATGGACCCACCTTACAAGTATCAAGGTTGCACTTAATGGGTACGCTTAATCCTACACTATTGCATTTGGAGTTCATGCTATTTTTAAACTTGTCCAGCAGAGCTGCTGCAATATGCATGCTAGTCGACATCAGCATCCACCAGCATGTCAGCCATTGGCATACTTATATCTGGACAGAAACATCCTGAAAAGCATTGTCCCTGAAAACGTAAATTCTGATTTTATGTACTAAAATATGATAGCTCACTTGTTTTTCAAATGTAAGTTTTTTAAGTGATTGAGATCAAGCAACTCATCCTTGTGGGAAAAGCAGAACACCTTCACAAAATGTGATGGTATTCCAAAATCCTTCTTCTTGAAGAGGAAAAATGGGAGATCTGAGGAGGGGGCAGACCTCCAATGGAGGCCCTCCCTCTCTTTTTCTCTTTCTTAATATCAACCTCTTAACCCTATTACAAGAAGTCCAACCCTTATATAATGGGCTATAAAACAAAAAATGACTAAAATGCTTTTAATACTATGGGCAATTACAATAATACTAAAATATCAGAAATTACAAAACTAACACTAAAACAACAAATATTCATATTCTTGATTCTGAAACATGCTAAAGCAGAACATCTCTAGGGTTTGGTTGCATTAATTTTGTCCAGTTTTGGATAAACCTGGGAAAAATAACAATGCTAAAAGGCACTATTTGTGGTGGACTCATTGAGATGGTAGGGTTCCCTACATGAACTGCCACCAATGGAACTAAATGGGGAGGTTGGAGCCTCCCGGCATGAAAAGGAGGGCCTGAGTTAGATGAGGGGTGACTGCCAGTCCCTAGTTTCAGTCAGAACAAGGAAGACCCATCAATAGGTCTAGAAACAGAAGAAAGACAGGAGCAAGCAATGAAATTTGAAAAGAGTCTTGCAAGAGGAATGACAAACTTTTGCTTTGCCAATAGAGTAAAAGTCTAGCATAATAGCATTCTTAGACTGTCACCATGATATGCATGATACTCCGTAAAAGCAGAAGCTGTAATCAGGACCCTAGACTAATGTAATCCTTCAAAAGTCATTAAGAGCCTTTTCAAGTCTTAACCAGTCATAGATAATTTCAACATCTTCTTAGCATAGGCTGTCGGTATTCTTGAAAAGATGTTGAAGTAGCCTATGTTATGCGTATCACCCCGTATCGTATGATACATACTGTACTCTATCATATGATACAATGTATCGGTTTGTATCGGTATTGCATGATACATGTGCGTATCACTTGTATTGTATGATACAGGCGATACACTCTTGTCTTATAAAAATACTTAGGTTTGTAATGTGATTTTTTGTACTTTTTGCTTGAGTGCTCCTCTTGGGCAAGGATTAATCTTATCTCGTTCCTTTTAGCAAGAGAAACTCCTTGCCTTTAAGGGCGATCTCTTAAGAACAATAACAAAACTCATGAGAATAAAAAGTTTCCAAAATTCTCACCAATGGGAAAGACAATTAACTTAAGCAACTTACGAATTATGATAAAGGAAAAGGAAATGATCTCCAAGCTATTGAAAAGATTAAAGCTTTTTACCTTGATAGTAACATAAAGATCCTGGGGTGATCTCCATCAGGATCTGCACCACCACTTCTATAAACCTTTATGGTCTCATTGTTGTCCATCCCTGCAAATATATATAAGCATGTAAAACAGTGGGCCTTTTTTCATATTTTTAAAAAAATTTGGAGTTATGACTCTCAACAGGTCGGTGATTTTTTTGTCAACATCCAAATAACACTTAAAGCTGGATACTTCCAGCCAGCAATTAACTAGAATCAAACCCTGACTATGCCCTTACAGTCACCTCAAATCAAATACTAAATCGAAGTTATGTAGGCCAAAATAACCTTCGGTTTACCCACAACAGAAAACAGTAGATTTTTGTAGAAACATGTTAATGAAATATTAAATCAATACTGAATCAATAACAACAACAACAACCAAGCCTTTTCCCACTGGTAGGTGAAATTAACTCAATCACACACACTGTGAAACAAATTATATTAAGTTTATAATATCCATAAACAGTTTATACATGCATATCCATAAAACAATTATTGCATATAAAGACGGAAAACTTATATCTAAATACAATATAGAGTATCACCTTGAGATCGATCGCAAAGATGCCGGTAAATCAAGCCAATCATATGATGATCTTACATGCAATGAACCATAAAGAAGCTTGCTTAAAACAGTCGTCCGGGATGATTATGAAGTGGAATAATCCAGACCAGGGAGGCATGCTGAAAGATTCCCATCTGCAAAAAAAAAGTCCAGTCAGCCTTGTGAATCAACCTCCGCATCTAAAATTTAGGGTGGAAGACTCCAAATAGAGTACCAAGTAGACTGTGACAAGCTGTAGAGAAAGGAATCAAAATTTTGCTTACAGAAATTTGTCACATTCATGCAAGTGGATGTACTTAATAGGGGTGGATACTGATGACTTCCATTACACTTTTTGCCATTAGTACCATTCAAAGAACTTTCCATCCGCGTGCCAATTGCACCTCCTGTTCGAAGCCCACATTAGAAGCTTCAACTCATCTGGCATGGCAGTTTAGGAAACAGTTTAACACAAGGATGCATCCTCGTGACTAAGGAATAACAAGCATTGCGGCTTCAACTCATCTGGCATGGCAGTTTGCGGAAACAGTTGCTACAAGGATGCATCGCCGACTGGAGGACTAACAAGCATCTCAAAATCCGACACTACATTATACAGTTCAAAGGCAATTTGAAAGACTTAAGCAAAACATATATCAAGGGTAGATTGTAGAAGATTAAAAATGGATCAAATTCTACCTAAAAAAGGGCTCGAACTTTTTCCAGAGCTGGCTTCTGATATGGGACCATCGAACAGTAGACAAGGATGCCTTGCAAATATCATATAATTTCTGAACAATTGGCATAGTATAGCTGCAACCAGTAATGCTTGTTAATCAATCTGAATATGCAGTAGCCAGAATTTTCAGAACTTGGATATAAACTTGGATTCAAAAGTGCCACTTGCGTTTTCACTTAACACATATAAAAACAACAACAAGAAGGAACAGCTTCCTTTCTACGCAACAATACATTGCATACATAGAATCAACTCAACTCCCTTCCAGAGTAGCTTCTGTAGCTCCCTTGACAGGGAATATTTAAAACAAAAATTAGAATGAAATGAATTTAAAACATATTAAGTTCTCTCTCTTGATTATCTGATTGGGTTTAACATTTCACCATTACTATGGAAGAAGTTACCTGGATGCCAGTCTGCTGGTAGAGTTCAATCTGCTGCACTTTCTCTTATAAGTGATAGAGAAATGGAAATTGATGAATTCAAACCAGAGGAGTATTGGACTGCGGAGGTCCAATTGAAAAAAAAAAAGGAGCTGGGATCAAACAAGGACCTTACTTTTTCTGCTCACTTAACCCATTTTGATTCAAAAAAGTTGAATCAATTTTCAATTACTTCTGATACAGAGGCAATGGATATTGAAACCAAAATAAACTCAGCAGATTTTCAGGTTATTAGGTTGAAAAGAAACAAAGTTCGAAGAAATTCTCCAACACCTTATATAACGTCAACACTTCAGCAAGATGCTGCAAATAAGAAGTCGTTCAATCTAAAGCAATTATCACAAAGAGATTTGTGCTAAGGAAATAACTTGGTTGAAGAATTTGAATTCTGTATATTTATTTGGTATTAGTAAATTCAATTACTCTATATAAATTATGTAGTCAAAAATCATTTTTTGTCTGACTTTTTCAATCTATACTCTTGAGACTGTGAAAGCAAAAGTGACTACACAACCCACAATGTAATGATGAAGCGGTGGCACCATTTTCTTGGTTGAGTGCTGTAACTATTTCTCATTATACTTATGGTTTGAAACTTGAGAAGATGATTAAGCAGAGATGTGAGCTGTATTACAACGTATTCTCGTCATTGGTACCTACTTGCATTTCTTTAGCAACTTCAGAAAAGGGGGAGGAGAGAGTTTACATGAGTCTCACTTTGTGATTTTTTCATTCTCTCTTCCCTTTTCTCTTGTCATCCAAACTTGAGAGAACATGCAAAAATTACATCCATTTTCTCTTCTCCCATTTTTCTTTCTTTCGGTTTTATCACCAAACCAAACAGAGGCTTAGTTACCAACAAATGTTAACCAGAGGCTTAGTTACTAACAAATGTTAAATGTATGCGATGTGAAATGTTTGCGACTTTAGACGATTTTTATAGTTTGAAGAAAGGGATGGAAAAGGAAAGAAGATAACAGAAGGAAATTATTTTTTTTTTGTTTGGAGTTTTTTTGACTAAAACAAATTTTACAATAAAGTAAAACTTTTATTGTTTTAAAGGAAATTATGGATGAAGATTTTTAAATTCGAATTCGATCATATTTTTAAAGTAATCAAGCTTTGCTTAGTAGCATAATTGAGATTTGAATCTATGATCACACCTTATTATAGGTTGCATGTTTATTTATCTTTAAGCTAATATTACTTTTCATAAAAAGTTTTTACAAAAAAAATCATATAAAAATAATTTTCTTAAAATATTATTTAAAATCAATTAAAATTAAAGAATGAGTTTATTTGATTTAAAAATAAAAAAAATTATGCTATTGGAACTAATTAAAAATGATATTTAAATTGATTTTAAAAATTGAATTTTATATTTAAGGACTTATTAAAATAAAAATAAATTTGATTTCCAATTTTATTATTTTATAATTTTATCTTTATGAGAAATAGTTATTAAAAGTAAAATAATTTATTTATTTCTAAATCCTATTAAATTTAGATAAAATTTGTAAATTAAATAGAATAAAATGTATGAAATTTAAAAAATTAAGTGTTATTTTTAATTTTTAAAATTTCAAACTTTTAATTTAAAAATCAAATTATTTTATATTTTACATTCTAAATACACTCTAAAAGTTTATCCTATAAGTACTTCCTTCTTATTGCTTTAAACTATTACAATTTTTGATTCAACTTCTAATTAACTATTATTACTATATATTTAACTCCAAAAAAAACTCATTTTTCTACTTCAGGCTTTCCTAAAATCATCATCGTGTTGCTGGCAAATATTATACCACAATAGTTTTTAAAAAATTAATTTTGATCTATTTAGAATAAATAAAATATTTCATACTATAATGTAAAATTATATGATCTTACTTACTAAAATATATTTAAAAAATTAATTTAAATAAAAAAGTTATAATAAAAAAGTTATATATATATTTTTGGTTTACATTTTTTCTTATTTATTTATAACAGGAAATTTTTTGGAATTTAACATCTAAAAAAAATAGTGTCATTTGTTATTCAAATCACTTATATTATTTATATCGAATAGTCACATATATATTCTTTTAAATACACTTTATGTTAAATATTATTTATTATACGTATTTTTTTTATCAACTTTCTACCAAACTCATATTCTCTTGACTTAAAAATAATATAAATAATACTTATACTCATTTTTAAAGATATAAAATGAATTATTTTATTATTTGTCATTCATCATTTTAAAAAACATAGTGACAAAGTTTTATATATATATATATATATATATATATATATAATGTATTTAATGAAAGATAGTATTTATTATTATAGTGATGAAAGAAAAATAAATTTTAATTATTGAAATTTTATATAAATAATTAAGATTTAAAATATAAATATATATGATTTTTTTAAGTGATTATGTAATTTTTAATATTAAAGTATGATACACTACGTTACGATACGCTCGTATCGTGGACCAAAATGATACACTATACGATACATGTTGAACAACACTAAGAGAGAATGAATTTATAAGCAACGTCTGCAACAACAACAACTAAGCCTTTTCCTATACTAGACTGGGTGGGCTACATGGATTCTTTGTTTCCACATAGCGCTATCATGTGGTATGTTAGCAGTTAACTCACAATAAGCTAAATCATTCTTTATTATTTCTTTCCAATACTTTTGTGGTCATCCTCTTTATTGTTTCTCCAAAACCAAAGTTTCCATGAATGTCTTGATATCCTAATGCATCCTTACCAGTGTTGTTCGACACATATCGTATCGTGTATCGTTTTGCTCCACGATACGGGCATATCATATTTTAATATTAAAAAAATAGAAAAAACAAAAAAAATCAAGAAAAATTAGTAAAAATTCAGAAACAATTAGAAAAAATAGGAAAAATATGGTAATTGCAAAGAATTCATATAATGCAAAGTTTATTACATATTGATCATTGACCATTGAACAATTGAAAAAAATTTAAATATTTTGAAGCAAAAAACGAAATACATTTATATTTACATATTGCAAATTTGTATCAGGACCATTAACTAAATAATCTTCATCTTCTCCTTGATGAAGATTCAAAGTTTCTCACCACCTTCTGCTTCAAAATCAAATCTTCATCTCCTTTATAATGTTGTTGCACTCCACCCAAATTAATTCATGCAATGTCTTCGTCGGTTAGGAGTGCATTTTCTTCGTTATCTTCCATAATCCAATCATCTAATATATTAAAATTAACAAAATGCTATCTTTGAACATGTTGTTGGCATATTTGCTAATTTTCTTATGTGATTAAGACGATGAGTTCCATTTCTTTGATTATTGAGTCTATGACACCTCAGTGATGTGATATTGTTACTTATGATATCCTCTTTTTCTCTTACTGGTGACTAGCTTTTTAACTAATGCTTGAAGTGGTTTGAAACTGAAGGATGATAGATGAATGTTGTGGGTTAAAATTAGGTAATCTTATTACTTATGATCCCACATCAGAGACTGAGTTAAGCCTCACACATGATGATCATGTTTAACTCAATGGAAGTTATGTAAGGTGAACCCTAAAATAGTGAAGTTGTGAAATGCCCACTCAATGAACTGAGACAACCAAATTGTTCTTCATTGTGTGCGATTTTATGAAATTAGAAATTGATAGCAGAAATATACCTAAAAGTTAGCAATAGAAGGGAAATGATTTTGTTATAATTTTTTATTTGTTTATAAATTATTTTTATTCAATAAATTTCTTATAAACTAACCCGAATTTACGTGTTACATACACGGCTTGCAATCCCAAACAAGCATACCGGAGGATGCCTTAGAGAGAAGTGAAGAGAGGCATAGAGAGGTCAGAAATAAGTAAAAAAGAAATTTTGATTTTTTTTGGTGGTATCGCCTGTATCGTATGATATGGTACCGTATCATATGATACATCAAGATAACCTATATCATACGATAAAGGTTATCGTATCGTATCGTGGTATCGTGGCTTCTTACGATACGATACGTACGATACGGTGCAATACGGATAACATTGCTCCTTACCGACATGTCCATTTAAGTCTTCTCCTAAACAAATTATCTCTCTTTGTGGAATTCTTTGAATCATCTTATCTAACTCTTCCCAAAAAGCTGTCTTCATACTATCTTTTAGTCCTACTTGGGGTACTTAAGCACACACTATATTAAAAAACCTAAAACTAATTTCAATGTCATGATTCGGTCACCATATCATTATATGTCTACTATGCTATCCTTTGCTTTTTCTCCAACCCACTTTGTCTCTTATAAACATAGAATATGAATCTTTCTTCGAATCATAGTATCTACCACCTCCATTAGCTTATCTGATAATGTTCCGATATTCCAAGAACTAATACGAATTACATGAAATTAAACTAATGAATGAAAGTATAAAACCATAGATTTTAATAGAACCATCATCCACCAAATGGTGCATGATGTGTTTTGCCAAGTATACAATCTTTCCAAATGAAATCATTCTTTTTATTAGTCTTTATTCATATATAATTGTTCAATTTTCTTACATCAAGATGGCCAAACCTTTTGTGCCAACGCTCAAACTCATTACAAGCAATTCTACATGTTTCAAAATTTGATAAAGCTAAATTATCCATGGCATAGAGACCACGTTTTCTATGTCCTTGCCCAATCACCTTCTTTGACTGATGATTATGCACTACACAACCATTTGGTTAGAAGATAACAATGCAACAATTATCACAAATTTGAGAAACTCAGAAAAGGTTAAGATTTAATTTTGGTATAAAACATTTTTTAGAAAAGGAAATGAACTATCGGAATCTAAAAACCATCACATGCCTTGATTTTTTGAGAGTTGATAACGCTGACTCCAAGATGCTTACCTTCTATTTGAATAATTTTTCAATGTAAGCCTTAATTCCGATGGTAGCACTTCTTCTTTCTTGTCAATGGCAGCCACATGAGAAAACCTCCTCAACAAGAGAGGACATGTGGTCTTGATCTGTCCACTCTCGTTTGAATAATGGCAAATGACACTTTTGTTTGGCGAAGGCATAACATTACCGTTGATTTATCCATTTCCTTTACTATTTTGGTGTCTGGAGGCTTGTAATATGTAGGAAGAATTGCATCTTTCTTGTCTCTTATATTTTTCAATATAGTTTCTTTCATAATTAAATCGGCGAAGATCTCATAGCTTTCTTGTGTCTTGGTTTTCTATGAATCAAATTTGATTTTATGTTCTCAAATTCGGCTTTAATCCATGTCTAAATAAGATGAAATATTGATTGTTAAGAAACTCATCCATACTTTAAAGTTTTTCGAATTTGTTAAAACTCTTAAGTTGGTTTCATAGATCGGAAAACTCATTGTGATATTCTCTAATGCTCATGGAACTTTGTTTGAGCATTATCATCATTTTCATCAAATTTATTTGAAAAACAAAATCGTCTTGTGAGTGACTTTTCTTAAGGTATTTCCAAGTCTCATGGGTATTATCAAACATGCTAATTCTACTACGAACTTTTTTATCCATATTTTGGACAATAATCCATGTGATTTTGGTATTGTATTTTTCCAATTTTTTAAATATTGATTGTAATTTATTTGTATCTTAAGAAACTTATCCTCAACAAGCCCTTTTTCTATTCATTTGTGTTCCTTAGTTGTACCATCAGTATAGTCTCAATAGTTTTTAGAAATAAAATATTTCTTCATGGTACGTGTCAAACTTGGGTAAGAATTGGGAACCAACATGCAACTAAATACTTTAATTTTTTCTTTTATTTTCTCAAGAAAAACAACAAGAAATACCAAAAATGACTTGATTTCTTCAAGATAGCCAAACACCCAATTTTGAGAATCTTTCCATGTTCAACCTTAATCTTAATGCAACTCTAAACGGATTGTTTTAGTTATGACTGATATCATGTAAAATTAGCTGTAATATTTGGCCGATAATGTTCGTAAAGCCAAACACCAATGATCACACAAGGTCTTATGCAAGTCAAATCACTAAATACATCGTGCACAAGAGGCACAATATCAACAAGTGAGCACAAAAAGCTTTGATTTTATTAACAACACAACATCCTCTATTTATAGAGGATTTATTATAATTGGAAAAAGTGAGAGAGTACAAGCCAATGTTGTAAAAACCGTATTGGTGCCCGTATCACACGAGGCACCGATACGACTTTATACGGTACGATACAAAGTTTTTTTTAAATTCAAAAAATTCAAAAATTAAAATTAATGAACAAAACATGTATAACACAATGAAGAAGCATTCGTACTATAACAAAAACATCTCTATTACAAGGCTAAAAGCATCCATAAATATAATTCCATATTCCATAATCCATAGAATGACTAGAATCGATACTATTAGTCATTAACTATTAGGATCATAATCATTAAAGTTACAACTTTCAAGTATAACTTACAATCATCAAAGATGAGAACGTTATAAAGTTAAAAATAAAACTTAAAACAAATTACAATAATCCACAACGTGGATCATAATCAACAAAAGCATTATAATCAACGTAGTCAGGATCACCACCATCACCATCACCATCATCATCTTCTCCCTCTTCTTCCTCTAGAATAGGATCGACCCATACTTTCGACTTCATTTTCATCGTCTCCAACTCAAAGTTCTGCTTTGGCTTGGAGTGTCCTCCAATTTTCATCATCTAAAATGATAGGAGCTCTTCCTCTTCGACCTAATCATCAAGAATATCAACATTTTCGTAACTCAACGGGTCATATGACACCTTCTTTGTCCTTCTTCCATCTTTTTGCATTTGCTTATAAAGAAAGAATATTTAAATTATAAAGAATATCAAATGTAATATAGCTACATCAAGCATTCATTATTAATAAGATTAAGAAAGAAGTCAATAACTAGGCAACAACAAATAATATATATATTTTTAATTATTACCTTTGCCTTAATTTAATTTATAAGCAACGTATACCAAATCACGCAGTCGAGCATGCCCCAATCTGTTTCGCTTTTTCGTGTGAATGCGTAAAACTCCAATTCCTCTCACACCCACTCAAACTACATGTTTGGCTCAATATACGTTAGCAAACCTTGCCAATTTCGGTGCATCTATACCTAAATGAGCCCCCCATTTATCTGAAATAAAACACGATAATGATTAATAAGAAACATATGAAGTCAATCAATTAATAACTTAAATGAATATCAATAAAAAATAATACTTGGTCACATATGGGAGCGGAGTTGGAGTGTAATATTTCCAAGCCAGATCGACTCGATCGGAAGCCATTAAGACAAAAGTGGACAATCAATAAGGAGTTGGAGTGCAATATTTCCAAGCCGGATAGACTCGATTGGAAGCCATTAAGATAAGGGTGAAGAATCAATAAGAAGGAAAAGGCTTTTTAGAAGTTAAAAATCACATAATCTACAAAACCCCCTAAATTAAGTGAAAACTCGGGTAGAATGCTAAAGGAAAGATGTATGGCATGGATTTGGCAAAAACCCTAGAAATGGGGAGTTGGATTGGGTGAAATACTTGAGGATCTTATGAATAAAATCAATAAATTATGAAATCAACAAAAACAAGGTAAGAAAAGGATTTGGAAGCAAGGAAATGATGTGAAAAATGGTTTGGGAAGAAACATAAATGACATTTGGAAGTTTCAAATTTTCAGAATTTATAACAAGAAAATCGACATCAACTCGTATGATGTGGGATGTATTGTATGATACGGTGTGATACACCACCGTATCGTACAATACGGTATGATACAACATGATAAATCACGATAAACGATACATGCTCTTGTATCATACCGTATCTTCATATGATACGTGATAAAATCGTATCGTATCGTATGATACAATATGATTTTTTATAACATTGGTGCAAGCAACAACCCCTAACAACTACACTACTAGCTATTAGGAACGATTACACTACTAGTCATTGGGAGTTCCCAACGGCTAGTAGTGTAGTCGTTGGGGACTGACTAGCCCTTGGGGGCCAATCCAAATTGGTCCATGTAGGTGGACCTGCTGGGCCGTAAAGGCCCAACTTTTCTATGGATCTACATTGCCATTTAATGGCTTATGGCTTCTGGCACTAACCTCTTTCTTAGTCTTTAGTATGTGATGTATCAATTAAGACACTCCACCACTCATGACTTTCTCACAAAAGTTATATTTTATTTTTAACTTGATTTCCTTAATTAAAGTACCCCACTGTCATGTCGCGTCATCAGAGCAAGATTGAGATTGTACAGTACCTCTTCCTGTCATCTTAATTTACCTTCTTTAATTCTTAATAAACCTAAAAATAAAAATACTTAATAAATTGTCATACACTTCATAAACCTCCAATCTCCACTTGATAAAACACCAAAACACTCAAAGAATGTCTCCCACTTCATAGATTGTCACAAATTTATCAAAAAGATATCCACTCACTTCATATATTGTCATTCAAAAAAGGAAAAAACAAATAATACAAGTAGATAAAAAATAAATAAAAAAAAGAAAAATTTCCTATACTACAAGAAAATTGCCGGATTGCCGCCATCATAGTGGTGGTGCCATCAGAGGTTGTACTCTCGGAGATGCTTCGCCCTTACCGGAAGTAGACGACGGAATGGTGGAGCACTCAAATAGAAACTCGAAACCCATAGAAATGCGGCGTTCTGTTCGGAGGAGAGGGTTATAACCTGAAGGACATATCATATGATACATCGATATAGGCTGATACACTGTATCTTATGATACAATACAATGTACGATACGGGACATTAGATACTGGTTGGGATAGTTTTTTGCAAAATCACTGTAGATTGTGTAGAAGCTCTACGTTTAAATATGCATCAGGTTATGATCCTTCAGATGTAAACTAGTAAGGCTCGCTGGTGTTTTTCGTCCCTCGCAAAACAACAGTGTCATTATGTTAAGAAAGAAAATGCGCACCAAAGATAATAAGCTCAGTGGTCACAGACTAGGGACAGTTGAATCCCAAAAAACATGGTGTTATCTTTACTTTTTTAGTTTAAGGTTTCTGCCTTTCTAATTTGATTATGTGCTGAAACAGAAACATCTGCATTATCTTTTAGATACAAGTTCCTTCCATGTTGCAATTGCAAGGTCTTAAACTGATTACCAGATAAGTTTGCTAATTTGGAGTATGGTGTATATCACTCGGTCTTCTTGGTAGTACATTGCTATCTTTAGGATCTCTTATTTGAATTTCTAATTACAGCTGGCCCAAAAGCTTTATGAGGGAGTATCTTTGAATGATGAAGCAACTGGTTTGATTACATACATCCGAACTGATGGCTTTCATGTAGGTAACATTGTTCTTGAAGCCCTCACTGTAAACTTCTGATTAGAAATGTATGGAAAATTAATTCTACTGCTTCTATACCTGGTTATACTGTGAGTGCAAATTATGATAATTGTTTTTTGGCATATCGTACAATTCTCTGAGATATCTCCTTTTCTACTTAGGTAACTGTGGTAGCATTTGATTAGTGCATAATTTGTTAAGTCAGTATTCATATGTTACATTTTGGTCCTATGCTTTGTGAATCTTTATGTGTTCACTCTAGACATTCGTCTTTTTTTCTCCAAGCCATTAGTGTGCATAGTATGGTTATCAAAAGTTGATTGTTTTACTTTAAATTTTGTTGCTCCAAAACTTTGGTGGGAGCACTCTGAGACTGGATCAATGCCTTCCATGTCATCATGCATTCATATGAAAAGTTTACTTCCATTAGATGGAGGTGGTTGGGAGAGAAGGATCCCTGGCAAACAGAAAGAAATCCTCTACCCAAGAAAATTTTTATCCATCCTTTCATTAACCAATGCATCAATTCTGCACTTGCCACTCATTTTCAGTAAAGTATGCGTCAGCAACTCTTCCCTTATCTCCAGTTTAGGGAGTGCGTTTCTTTGATTCGTTGAGTTAATGCACTAAATGATAAAATCCAGGAGAAGTTATAAGTGCAACTTCAATGAAATCTTTGAGGGTAGGTACTGATCCACTTGGCAGAAGTGCATTTCATCTGGAAGGGCTGCGCCACCTACCCACCCATTCATCTGAATTACTACTGCATCAAACAAGGCCCCAGTCCATCTGGTCCAGGTCTTGTTGAATCCCTTGTTCCCTTGGCACTGGAAGAGACAGGGCTAGGTAACTAAATGAAAGGTCTTCATGAGGTAAAGCTTGAGAACAAAGTCCTGTGATTCAATGCGGAGATAAAGTGTACTGTCATAGCTTCATTCTATTCTATGAGATCATACTGTTGGTGAGAAAAGGATGCAAAGGGTACTTTATTTCTTAGATCTTTGCAAAATGTTCAGGACCTAACATGCGTGTGCGAGCGAGCGAGAGAGAGAGAGAGAGAGAGAGAGAGAGAGAGAGAGAGAGAGAGAGAGAGAGAGAGAGAGAGAGAGAGAGAGAGAGAGAGAGAGAGATGGGCAAATATCTGCCTATGTGGCATTATAGTGAACAATAGCTCATGGTACAAGGAGATGATGCAACAAAGGATGAACCAAAAGATAGTTTGAATTGGCAGAAAATAAATCCAATTTTCTCAAGAAATGAGAAAGAAATAGTCTATAAGGGGAATGGATTTTGATAGGAATAAATGAATCATAGACCTATATTTCTTACATCTCTATTGAGTTGATCATTGTATACTAAATGCTCCAGTATGGACAGTTTTTTCCAAGATAAAAGATAACGGCGTTTAAGATAGAAAGCTACATGAGGCTTGAGAGAGAATAAGGTTACCAGTCTGTGAGCCAATAACGTTCATCAAGATTGTCTATAGACAAAGGATATAATTAAATTGATGTTTGTCATGAACAAGCTCTGTCTTTGGCAGAACAATTCATAACGTTTACTCATGATAAGGCAATTACCAACTCAAACCTGCTTGGGTTTCCACCTGGTGCGATATTCGCTAGCAGCTAGTGGAATAGGTGCGTCATCTAGTTGATTATGGGTTTGTTCAGACCACATATCCAAAGGACCTGGCTGAATCTGAGAGCTTCAGAGGCCCAAGATCACCATCTCTGTTATGCGGTCAAACTTTTTTAAGGTGATCCAGGAAGTGGTGTCTGCTGACTACATGGCTAACATTTGGCTAGAAAGGAACTTCAGTCTTTGAAAAGGATGCTGGTCCTCTCACGTAATTTAGCACTATCCTCAACGGATGTTATGCAGGAAGGTTTGCTTTATTTGGAATTGCTGTTACATCTTTAGTGCTTCTCTTGTGCTCAGAATTCTATACTATGTTGCTGTATCGTTCATTCAAGTCTGCCTAGTGGACCCCACAGTTTCCTGGGAATTTCTTTTCTGGGGAATTTCTTCTTACCTGTCTATAGTCATAGTGTCGTGTGTATGTTAGAATACAATCTTTATTGATAATCAAAGAGACATACAGAAGCAACAATCATCTCCTTCATCAAAAGGATATCTACATCTTGGGACACATGCATCCACTCTCGTTAACCACTGAATTAGGGTTTCCTAGTCTCATCATAAATTATTTATAAGACTTGTAACTTGAAGGACTAATCTATCCTTACCCTATAAAAAAGCATTCTTTATATCTAACTGTCACATATCTCAATCTTTGTGTGTAGCTAGGCTCACAAATGTAAGTTTTGTAACTGAAGCAGAAGTTTAAGTATAGTCAATGTCATATAAATAACTGTATCCCTTAGCTACTAGCCTTGCCTTATATAACTTTCAAGATTTTCATCAGCTTTAAATTTAACTCCGTTTGCATTCCGCTGATTTCCTGCCTAGGGGGAAATCGATAATAGTACAACTATTGTTCTTTTCAAACCCATCCAATTCACTTTACTCTATAATAAGAGTCATATTGATAAATGGGATAAAGAGGGCAAGTTCTCTTCTCTTGCCGACTAAAAATAGGAAGGTCATAATCAAAATCTATGGGAGGTTGCTCTTCTGAATTTAAGAAGTCCTTGATCGCGTTAACTTGAGCATGGAACATCAACACTTTTCTTTCTCCACGAATATTGGTCTTGATATCCTTAAGAATAACATCAATTTCGCATCCTCATTGAGATTAGATTCCAATTCAATTGTGCTTATAGGAAGGATAAGAGTAGGTTAAACTACAGGACACACAAACTCCCCCTTGGAAAGATAATAAGGAGTGGACTCAAAAAAGGTAACATCAAAGGATGCATAATTCTTCTCATGTACTGGATTCAAACATTTATACCCCTTCTGAGAATTGGAATATCTAATGAATATACAGTCGGTGGTTTAATGAGCCAGTTTATCTCGGACATTTGAGTGAACATGGACATAGAAGGTACACCCAACAACATGAGGGGAAATATGAAATAGTTTGTTCTCATGAGTAATAATCTTCAATGGAGTACAAAACTCGACATTCTATTAATACGATAAACGAAGTTAGTATTGCTTTAAATGGACTACAGTGAAGTTAGTACATTCATTTATGCAAGAAACAAAATATTTATGACCACTAAGAGAGGTAATTCAAAAGGACTTGACATTTTAGACACACTACTAGGGTAAGAGACATGATAATGTTTTGCTTTTTGGTGAACACCACATTAAATAACTACATTATTTGACTCAAGAGGAATGAAGAACTACATTATTAGACTCAAGAGGAATGTTAGGAATCATATGTGTGAGTTTTGATACAAACAAATACCTCAAACGATCGTGCCACAATTTTATTTTTTGCATCCATTGTGGTCACAGTTGAACGAGTGCAAGGAGAATATTTCACCAGTAAGTCTCCACTGATGTATGGGCCCTTTTTCAAGCTATGATGACCAAAGATTCTCTCGTTTGTTGATCACGAAAGGCACAATAAGAGGAAGAGAACATAATTGAGCAGTTGAATTGCTGGGTTAGAGAACTTACATATAATAAGTTTATTGGAAAATTGGGGACATGAAATACAGTTTTATCAATATTGATGATATCTTCTTTTTCGAGTCCTCTTCTATGTTTCTCTCTAAGAAGTAAGGAGTAAATTATACCTAAAGAGAGTAGTTTTTCTCTTCTCAAAATATTGACTTTAACCAATGTTGTAAATATCGTATTGGAGTATCGCACGTGACATCGATACACTTATACCATATCGTATAGTATCATACGATACATGTGGTTTTTAAATGATTTCTTAAAAACCATTAAAAATTTAAAAATATGAAAAAAAGTCTGCAAAGAATGTCGAAAACAAACTAAATCACATTCATAAATCGCTCTCGGGCCTCATTTTCAAACATGAAATTGATGACTATTAATCGATGTCGAATACATATGGGATTTTTAGAGAGAAAGGAGTTGGTCTTGAAGAGAAGAAGGGATAAATATGCAAGAGGAGCCAAAGAAGCTGACTTAGAGGGGGTCTAAACACATCTAAACTATGATTTGTTTTAAAAAAATATGATTTTTGAAACTTATAGTGTATCGTATGATATGCCTTGTTACGGTGTGATGCATGGGTTTTGTGATACGCATGATACACGTATTGTATTGTATGATACAATATGTTTTTTATAATATTGACTTTAACAACTTCATATTCATAAGTGATTCCCTATAATAAATAAATAACTTGCATTTTTCAGCTTCTACACTCCTTTGTTGTGAACATGGAAGACACTTGATAATTGACATTAGTATATAATTGCAGTTCGTCCCATAATCCATGTAAATCTGCATAATATTCACTAATAGTTCGAGTTTCTTGTTTGCACATTTTGATTTTCATCTCATATTATTTTTCAATATTCTTCCTCCTAGAAAAGGCCTCATATACATTCCAAATATCAACTGTTGAATATAAATACAGGAAAATTCTCCCCATTGAAGGGACCATAGACTGGCAATCATGAGGACACTAGGGCATCATCCTCTTTTCATTTTAAATAGGTTGGACTGCCTTCATCAGGTCTTGGCCAAGTGTTTGTGGGATACTCCCATTGACCTTAAGCTAAAACAACCAGTTCTATTGATCTAACCATTATAAATAAATTTTTTTATGTAGTTCAACATTCGTAACTTGAAAGGGTTCCAATTTGTCTTATGATTGTACTTCGAAATTTGGATGTAAATTTTCTACATGTTTACCAATATCTGTCATATTCTTTTTTTAAGAGTTATTCAAGTGCAGGAGGACAAAGTCGCCACATGTGCTATGGTGCTCTTCAGCAGCACCACAATGCAATCTGCTCCTGCACAGCAGGCTTTTGGTCTCCAACCAACATTTGCCGCTGGTCACCGATGGCAACATGCATGACTCTCACAACGTGGTTGCATAAGAATGACAGTTGCAACGGTTGACCCTTTCTGTAATGTTTGACTGCAAACACTTGATGACTCTCAGCCACTAGGTTCTAGAGTTCGCCTCACATAAAGTTTCCCACAGGAACACTACGAAAAATACGACCTGTGGTGTTTAATCACCTTGATACCAGTTAGAATAAATCTTTATTGATAATCAAAGAGAGATACAGAAGCAGCAATCATCTGCTTCATCACAAAGGTGATCTACTTCTTGGGACACATGGCTCCACTCTCCTTAACCACTCAATTAGGGTTTCCTAGTCTCTTCACAAATTATTTATAAGAGTTTTATAACTTGAAAGACTAATCTACCCTTACACTAATACACAATTAACACACATCAATTAAGAACAGATTATGGGCCCAATAATGAAGGAACCGATCCAAACTTCTCAACAGTGTAGCACTGATCAAAACAACTATCACAGTAATAGCAACCATAATGCTGCCTACAAATGAGTAAAAGACTAAGGATCCTGCAATATCAACAATGACAGCAACATTGGATCATAGTCTTGGTGCATTTCATTAAGATATAAGTTAATCATGTCAACAGTGTTGAAGAATATATGTATCTCTTGTTTTTAAGAGTTATTTCTGTATTTTTTAATATTTGGGTATTATTGTAATTGCTCGTAGTACTAAGGGCATTTTGGTTATTTTCTGTTTTATAGCCCATTATATAAGGGCTGAAAGTTTGTATTAGGATTAAGAGGTTGAGATTAAGAGCGAGAAAGAGAGGGGGGCGCTTCCATTGGAGGTCTTCCCCCTCCTCCGTTCTCCCATGTTTTTCCTCTTCAATCTTCTTACACTTCGTTATGTTTGATATTCCGCTACGCTACTCCTGAATTCCAACATCCCCCTCCTTCGTTCTCCAATATTTTTCTTCTTTAATCTTCTTACACTTCGTTATGTTTGATATTTCGCTACGCTATTTCTGAATTCCAACATGGTATCAGAGCTTATAAGCCTGTTAGATCGAGTTTTCGAAGAAAAGATCATGTTGTTATGGGTATCGTACGACGGCAGAGATGCGTCGGTTGGTTATTGCCAATGTTTATGTGATGCTATTTTTGTCTGATAGTGCTGCTCAGAGGAATAGCTGACCATGGTTTGCTATTGTTTGTGATGGTCCGCTGTCCAGTGTCCCTTCTTGGAGCATGTCGTACTCACAAAAATAGGAAAGCTGCCAAAAGAGTGGCAGCTAGGCTTGAACGTATTGAACCAAGTGATTCATCGGCTTATATTCTATTATCTAATATATATGCATAAGGAAACATGTGGCATGAAGTAGTGAATGCAAGGAAGACGATGAAGCAGAAGGGTGTAAAAAAAGATCCTGGGTATAGTTTGATAGAAGTGAAAGGTAAGGTTTATTTGCTTGTTGTGGATGATAAGTCTCACCCACAATCTCATGCTATTTATGAAAAGTTGGAGGAGTTGATCCCAAGAATAAAGCTTGCTGGTTATGTTCTTGATACATATTTTATTCTTTTTGGATTTGGTTGAGGAGAAGAAAGAAAGGGCTCAACTTCTTCATGAACGAATCTGGTGAAATCTGTTCACTGCGCTATGATCTACCGGTTCCATTTGCACGTTACCTAGCCATGAATGGAATTAATAGTATGTGAAGGTACCATATTGCAAAGGTAGAAGGGATAATCCATCTAAAGGAAGGTATAGAGAATTCTATCAATGTGATTTTGACATTGCTGGCTAGTATCCATTGAAGTTATCAAGATTTTGATCGAGTTACTAGATGAATTAGACATTGGTAACTATTGTTAAGGGAAGTCATCATGTCATGTAATAAGAGTCAAGTCGTGTAAAAGAATGTCCAGTCTCATGTTATTTTGTCATTTTGAGTCCTATGTTATCTTAGAAATAGTTAATACTTATTAGGGGTAGATTAGGAAATTAAGTTAGATAGGGTATTAATAGATGATTAGGGTTACAAAGAGAGAAGTCAGAAAGGTGGGTGACGGCTGCTGTGATTGGGCCGATTCTGGTCATGATGCAGATTGGAGGGATGCCTCCAATCTGCCCCTTATTGTAAGTGTCTTTTATATTAATGAATATTAGTTTTATTCATAAGATGGTATCAAATGTCAGGTTGGATTTTGTATGACAATCAGCTCGTGCAATCTCGCAATCGCCTCTGGTTATTGGAATTTTTATTCTTACCATTTTGTTTCTTGACATTCAAGAGTATCGTGTTCTCTTTCATTGGCTTATCACGATTTCCAAGCGTGCATATTCCTTTTTCGTCATTCTTCCAAGTGGACAGATTCTTAATCGCAACAACTCTAGGCGTGGGGGCAAGGCTTTGCCACGTTGATTCAGAGGGGCAGGCCAGGCAGGTTGTTGGTTATTCTTGTGTTGTCGTTCAGGACTACGGCCAGAAGTCTGAGGGGCTTCATCTTGTTCACGAATACGTGAAATCTCATTGAGTTTCGTGGTTCTTTTGCTGAGGATTTTGCCAGCTTTTCGTTCACAAGTCGATCTTTGTTTATTTCGACCTGCATATTGTGCGCCGACAATTCTCTCGCTGTTGGCTGTTTTCTTTCCTAGCGTGGACACCCATTTTTTGATGTGCGCAGTGCTAGTCAATCGATTCCCATTCTTCAACGTGCAAGTTTCATTTCAGGCCATATTCAACGTTATTGCATCGTGCTAGTCCATCGAATTTTTTGAAGTGCCAACTATCGTGTAGCGGTGCAGGTCCGTCGCTGTGATCTGTGGACACTTCGTGGTTGATTTCCATTTGCCGTAGTCGACACCTTCCTTTTTTCGATTCACCTTCTCCATGGTTGACAAAGGTAAGGAACTTGACAGTTCCTATTATATAGGCGAACATTCTGGTTTCTTTGACAAAGCTGACACTGTTCAGATTACCATGACTAAATTAGATGGTCGCAATTATATGGAATGGGCCAGATCTGTGGAACTTGCAATAGTAGCAAGGGGGAGATGGGCTCATTTGCAGGGTCACTCTTCCATTCCCGAGCCTCACGACAGTCGTTATGCCTCCTGAAAACGAGAAGATGCATTAATTTCCTCGTGGTTACTTCAGTCCATGATTCCATCCATTGCTAAAAGCTTTCTATTTTTGGGATCTGCCCATGAGATCTGGTGTGCAGTAGCAGAGGCTTATTCCCGAAAGAAGAATGTTGCCAAAGAATATGAAATTCTGGAGAAAATCCACGAGTGCAAACAAGCCAATCGGTCTATTAGTGAATATTATGCCGATCTTTGCGGTCTTTGGGATGAACTACTCTACTACACCACTATCAAGTGCTCTACTTGTTACACTGAACGTTAAGCTGAGATTGAAAAAAAGAAAGTATTTGATCTCTTGTGGGGTGTGAATCCCGAATTTGAATCCGTCAAACTGAATATCTTAGGCAGAGAAGAACTTCCATCGTTGGGCACTGTTTACTCCTTATTAATCAGAGAAGAAGATCGCAGGAATCTTGAGAAGGATCATGTTATTCATACAGATCAGCATGCCCTTCAAGTCAGAGGAGACATTTCACATTTTCGAGGCAGAGGGGGACACCCCAGTCGTGGCCGCGGCCGTGGTCGCCTTACTCTCGAAGACAAAAAAAACTGGTTTGCTCTCATTGTGGCAAATCGCGTCATACCAGAGATCATTGTTGGGATTTACATGGTAAACTAGATTACTATAGAACTCGCAATCCCTCAGTACATTCTGCAGATAGTTCCACTCCCAGCACCGATGGCATTCAAGCGATTATAAAGAGACTAGAAGGTCTTGAACAGAGATTCTCTGAAAAATCCTCTGCTTCCTCCCCTCAAGCTACCATAGCTCAAGCTACCCATACTGTACAGGGTAATCCCTAATCTCCTTCTCCTTCTACACATTGGATAATTGGTTTTGGGGCTACAAATCATATGGTCGATGACTTATCATATTTTTCATCTTACAAGACTCTGACAGATCAGGCACCAATTAAATTAGCAGATGGTTTTCTCACTTATATGATTGGACAGGGCAGTGTATCTACCTGTATTTCAGAATTACCATCCGTCTATCACTTTCCTAGTTTTCCGATCAATCTTCTTTCTGTTAGCTCCTTAACTCGTGCATTGGATTGTTGTGTAACTTTTGATCCAACTGGCTGTGTATTTCAGGATCTGAAGACGGGGAAAATCTTTGGACATGGTAAACTACAGAAAGGATTATACATTCTAGAAGACCGTTCTCCGCCTCGTACAGAGTTTCAGCACCACCAGTTCCAGATGCAGATCTTCGTCTTTGGCATTATCGTCTTCGTCATTTCCCAGTGTCAAAAATTCCCTCTGTTATTCCTCATGTTAGAGTTCCGTCCAATAAAGTTCAGTTTGAATGTGAAGTCTGTCAGCTTTGGAAACACCACAGGGCATCTTATCTCTTAAGTGATTCTCGCCGATCTAAACCTTTTGAATTGATTCACTCTGATGTATGGGATCCCATTCCAGTCAACTCCTTGTTTGGTCATAAATATTTTGTCTCTTTCATTGATGATTGTACTCGTCTTACAATTGTTTACTTAATAAAAACAAAGTCTGAAGTTGCCTCTATTTTTCCCATTGTGCATAAATTTCTTTGTACTCATTTAATGCTACTGTGAAAATCCTTCAGTCCGATAATGGGGGTGAATACCTTGGCAATCAGTTAGCAACTTATTTGCAAGTACAGGGCATTGTTCTTCAGACGACATGTCCTTATACACCTCAGCAGAATGGTCTTGCTGAACGAAAGAATCGTCATATTCTGGAAGTAGCCCGAACTCTTCTCCTTCAAAGTCATGTTCTAAAATTCTATTGGGCCGATGCAGTCCTTACTGCTGTTTATCTTATCAATCGGATGCCCAGTAATACCATTCAGGGGGAGAGTCCTATTCACAGTCTTAATAAAGCTTCCAAGCCATTTCATCTAACACCTCGTATTTTTGGGTGTACTTGTTTTGTTCATATTCCACTTCCCAATCGTGATAAACTTAATGCCAAGTCCAATAAGTGTATTTTTCTTAGGTATTCCACCTCTCAAAAAGGATACCGATGCTATGACCCATTGCTTAAAAAACTATGTTTCCAGGGATGTTACTTTCTTTGAATTTACTCCATATTATTCTGCACCCTTGGAATCTACTGCTACTCCATCATGTGTCCTTCCACTAGTTCCTAGTGAGGGGAAGTTTCAGAGGATCGTTGATCATTCCACTGACAATACACAACAATCAAAAGAGCTTCTGACGTACAAGAAAGGACAACGGAAGATTGTGTACTCTCCAGAAGACCCATGTACTAAAGAGATTTTCCCTGAATCAGATCCTCAAGTGTAAGTAGAAAGTGACCTTCAGCTTCCTATTGCTGTTCGCAAAGGTAAACGTATATGTGCAAGATATCCAATTTCTAACTATGTTTCATATGCCAACACTTCTCAGAGTTATCAGAACTTTATTCTGAATGCGGAAAAACATAAAATTCTTTCGAAGTTTGAAGAAGCAATTAAATGTCCCTTATGGAAAGCTGCGATTGAAGAAGAATTGAATGCACTGGTCAAAAATAATACATGGACCATCACTCAGTTGCCTTCTGATAGGAATACTGTAGGATGCAAGTGGGTGTTTACTATTAAATATAAGGCAGATAGAACAGTGGAAAGATATAAAGCTAGATTGGTGGCTAAAAGATACAGTCAGTCATATGGCATTGATTATACAGAAACATTTGCACCGGTGGCTAAACTTACATCAATCAGAATACTTCTTAGTATGACAGCAAATTTGAGATGGGACCTATGACAATTGGATGTTAAGAAGTCTATCTTACAGGGAGACTTAAATGAAGAAGTATAAATGGAACTACCTCCAGGAATGACCAACACTTTGTCATCTTCTAATAGAGTATGTAAACTCAATAAAGCAATATATGGGTTGAAACAGTCTCCAAGAGCTTGGTTTGATAAATTTAGCAAAGCAGTGTGTAGTTTGGGATACTGCAGAAGCCTCAATGATTATACAATATTCTTCAAGAAAGGGACAAAAATATCTATCCTACCTGTTTATGTTGATGACATTATTGTTACAGGAGATGACCTTGAAGTAATATCAAAGTTAAAAAAAGAGTCTTCATAAATTATTTGATATTAAGGATCTGGGCATGCTTCACTACTTCTTGGGCATAGAAGTTCTTTACTCTGACAAAGGTATCTACTTGACTCAACGAAAATACCTAATGGATCTCCTTGAAGAAATTCAAATGCTTGAATGTAAACTTAGTGACATCCCAATGGAGGTAAATCATAAATTTTTTAACGGAGGCAGTGAAGAGTTCAAAGACATCTATAAATATCAGAAACTAGTGGGGAAGCTCATATATTTGACCATTACTCGACCAGACATTGCATATGCAGTTGGGATTGTGAGCAGATATATGCATTCACCAACTAAAAGTCAGACGGATGTAGTGTATAAAATTCTTCGATATCTGAAATCAACTTCAGGAATGGGTTTACTTTATTCGAAATCATCAAATTTGGACATTGAACTTTATTCTGATGCTGACTGGGTAGGCTCTTATGATGATAGAAAGTCAACTACTGGCTATGTTACTTTACTTGAGGGTAATATTATATCTTGGAAAAGCAAAAAACAGACAGTGGTGGCAAGTTCTACGGCAGAAACTGAATATAGAGCTATAGCATAAGCAATGTGAAGAAAAATGGATATCTTCATTGATTACCGAATTAGGTTATTCACTTAAACATCCTATACCTTTATATTGTGATAGCAGTACAGCAATTTAGATGGCATCTAATCCAGTATTTCATGAAAGGATCAAGCATATAGAAATTGACTGCCACTTCATCAGGGAGAAGATATCTAATAAAGAATTCTAGCTGGAGTATGTTCATTATATCAAACAGAGGGCTGATTTTTTAACTAAAGCTACTACCAGCAAACTATTACAGGAGACCTTATCCAAGTTGGGTGTCATCAACATTTTGCATCCAACTTGAGGGGGAGTGTTATGGGAAGTCATCATGTCATGTAATAAGAGTCAAGTCGTGTAAAATAATGTTCTGTCTCATGTTATTTTGTCATTTTGAGTCCTATGTTATCTTAGAAATAGTTAATACTTATTAGGGGTAGATTAGGAAATTAAGTTAGATAGGGTATTAATAGATGATTAGGGTTAGAAAGAGAGAAGTCAGAAAGGTGGGTGACGGCTGCTGTGATTGGGCCGATTTTGGTCATGATGCAGATTGGAGGGATGCCTCCAATCTGCCCCTTATTGTAAGTGTCTTTTATATTAATGAATATTAGTTTTATTCATAAGAACTATGAGATAAAATTGAATCTTTGCTATTTACTGAGATACAGAATAAAAAATGAGAAGTCCTGCAAAATGGCTTGCTAAACGTGTGAAGACAAAAGTGAAGCCTAAGCCTAGTGCGAAGGTTTTCTCAAGAAAGAAGAAGATACAAAGAGGGAAGGTGATTGGCTGCTAAAAGTGATGATAGGGTTCCAGATTTTTTCAAAAGAGAGCTTACACAAAATCCTGGAAAGGAACAACAAACAACAATTAAGCCTTTTTCCATACTAGACAGGGTCGGCTACATGGATTCTTTGTTTCCACAGATCTCTATCGTGTGCCATGTTAGCAGTTAACTCCCAATAAGCTAGATCATTCTTTATTGTTTCTTTCCAACACTTTTGTGGTCGTCCTCTACCTCTTTTAATACTTTCCAAATTTAGTTTTTCTAACCTTCTTACAGGTTCTTCTTTTGATCTTCTTTCTATATGTCCAAACCATCTTAAACGATGTTCTCTCATTTTATCCTCTATTGGTGCCACTCCTAATTTGTTTCTAATAACCTCATTATGTATACGGTCTTTTCTTGTATGACCACTCATCCATCTCAACATCTTCATTTCTGTCACAGACATCTTTTGTACATGTTGATGATTAACTGCCCAACACTCAGAACCATAAAACATGGCAGGCCTAACTGCTGCTCTATAATATTTACCTTTTAATTTTAATGGTATCTTCTTATCACAAAGAATACCTGATGCTCCTCTCCATTTTAACCAACCAGCATTAATTCTATGTGTAACATCTTCATCAATTCTTCCATCACTTTGAAAAATTGACCCTAGGTATTTAAAACTTTCCTTTTGGGGAATGCAATGTGTGCCAATTTTAATTTCTATGTCCTCTGAAGTAGCCAAATGATCAAACTTACATTCCATATATTCTGTCTTTGTTCTACAAGTCGGAGACCTTTGTTTTCTAATGTTTCTCTCCATAGTTCCAATTTTCTATTAACTTTTTCCTTAGACTCCTCCACTAATACAATGTCATCTGCAAATAACATACACCAAGGTACTCCACTAATACAAAATCCTGGAAAGGAAGATTTGAATTTTTTTGATAAAGGTAATTTCAATTTTTTTTTAATGTCAAATGATGAAAAGTAAGTTACAAGTTACTTTCTTGATTTTGTGGGAGAGCTAACCAGAAATAGTTATCGAAATTAATTTCCTGATTTGGTGGAAATGAAAAGGAAAAGAAATCAAGATAAGGATGATTGTAAAAATAAGGATGAGTCCCACGTTTTTAGGAAAGAAAGAAGGTAACCGCTACCCATCATATGCATAAAGAAAGTACATGTAGGAAAAGGAATGTGCTGGCAATCCACAACCAAGAGAGAAGGATGCAAATGTTACTAAAAAAGATGCACTGAATGAAGGATATATGCAATATGGCTGCCAGCATTATCGGCGGAGGTGTTGCATCAGGGCTCCATGTTGCAATGAACTCTTTGATTGTAGACACTATGAACATCAACTTCCAGGTGATCAAGTTGTGTGTTCCCTTTGTGGCAGTGAACAGGAAGTTCAAGAAGTTTGCGTAAATTGTGGTGTTTGCATGGGGAAGTACTTTTGCAATGTGTGCAAGTTCTATGATGATGATATATCAAAGCAGCAGCATCACTGTGATGGATGCGCAATATGCAGAACTGGTGGTCGTGAGCAATTTTTTCATTGTTTCACATGTGGTGTCACTGAGTTGTAGTGATTCCTTTATATCTACAAGTTGTTAATCCAAAAAAATGGGTTCCCTATCCCATTCTCTTGAACTTGCCAACTGCAGCAACCCTGAAGTGGGTGGTGGTGAAGATAAAGAAGTGGAAGTTCACTCATGTTCTCAAGTGTTGGAGGAATGCGCTAGGTTTTTAGACAGAGCAAAACAACTCATAAAGACTATGCCTATGCCACTGGTTGTCTCCGTTTGTTCAGACCATAAAGATTGATTCTGCTTTATTAATGTGGAAAGAAGATGATTAGGTATACCTAACCTACTTTCACATATGGTGTCATGATTTGGTTTGTCTCTTATGGCTTTGTCAATACGGCAGTGAAATACATCGACATATGAAGTGCATGTCAGTTAGTGCTATGAGATTTTGGAGAGAGATTTTTTTCACAGTAACTGCCGATGTATATAAGTTTTGTTTGGTCATGTGTATTATGTTGAAAAAGGCTTTATCAGTGGAGTTACAGCTTCTTTAACAAGAGATCATCATGTTGAAAGAGTGAGAGAGATGTTCAGAAAACTGTACGAAGAAAGCAAGAAAGAGAAGGCAGCCGTATAGGGGCGCCAACGTTCAATTGTGGGCAGATTGGATAGAATGTCTCCAATCTGCCAATTCTTAAAAGTTTACAGAAAAGAGATAGATGATGAAGATTACAGTCATGAGGACTGTATAAATGTTTTTATTTGCAGCCAGTGATGTTGCAGGAATTTGCAACTATTAAAGCTGCTTAAAAACTCAGCGAGGAAGGCCGATAAAAGTGTGTTGCAGCCATGAAGGCTTATGAAAGTTAATTTGCAGCAATGAAAGCTGCTTGAAAACTAATATCTATGAAGGCTGAATTGGAGAGTTGTTGCAGTCAAGAAGCCGCTAAAAATTGTTACAATCATGCAGTTGTCGAAGATGAAGAACCATAAAGGTTGAGTTGAAGAATATTGCAGTCATGAAGGTTGCTGGAAAAATGTTGCAACCAAGAAAGTTCTTGAAAATGGACAGCTAAGGGGGCTGTAAAATTCAGAAAAGATGCAGAAAAATGAAGTCGTACGTAGTGAGTGTTTCCTTATTTGGTCAAACAACATAAATACAAATAGAAGAAAAAGACGGAGCGCATAAAATCAGTTTACTTATCACCACATATGTTAAAATCAACTCAAAGAAGAGGCAGATGCATTGTTTCTTATGGAATGTGGCAGTATCCCCAATAAGTATAAAGATTAGACCTTGAGTTGCTGAAATAAACAACCAAAAGAGATGAAAAAGCGGTTGCAGTCACCATGTGAAGGAGCGCATACCGACTAGTATGAGTAGAAGTATGTATTCTGTTATTTAAGTGGAGAGAGGGCACCCAACCAACACACCGACAACAACCACCATGTGAAGGGCTGCAAGAAAAACCGTTTAAAGTGTGTATGGTGGGTATAGTACCTCCACCACAAAAGATCAGCTTTCTCAAGAGTAGTGTTGTCTGACACGTATCATATCGCGTATCGCTGGGCTCCACGATACGGGCGTATCGTAGCGTACTTTAATATTAAAACATAGAAAAATATTTAAAAAATCAGAAAAAATTAGTAAAAATCCGACAAAAATAAGGAAAAATCAGGTAATTGCTTTGAATTCATATAATGCAAAGTTTAGTACATATTGAGCATTCAACATTGAACAATTGCATCCAAATTTTCATATTTTGAAGCAAAAAATGAAATACATTTACATTTTACATATTTTAAAATTGGATCAGGATCATTAACTAAATAATCTTAATCTTCTTCTTGATGAAGATTCAAAGTTTCTCATCACCTTTTGCTTCTGCTTCAAAATCTTCATAATCTTCATCTCCTTCGTGATGTTGTTGCACTTCAAATTAATTCATGCAATATCTTCTTCGGTTAGGAGTGCATTTTCTTCGTTATCTTCTATAATCCACTCATCTAATATATCAAAATTAACAAACTACTATCTTTGTACATGTAGTTGTCATATTTGTTAATTTTCATATGTGAGCAAAACAATGACCTCAATTTCTTTGATTATTGAGTCTATGACACCTCAGTGATGTGATATTATTACTTGATGATATCCTTTTTTCTCTTACTAGAGACTAGCTTTTTAACTAATGCTTGAGCTTCATTTCTCACTTCACAGACTGAGTTAAGCCTCACACACGTTCATCATGTTCAACTCAATGGAAGTCAGGTAAGGTGAACCCTAAAATAGTGAAGTTGTGAAATGCCCACTCAATGAACCGAGACAACCAAATGTTTTTAATTGTTTGCAATCTCATGAAATTAGAAACTGCTAGCAGAAATATACCTAAAAGTTGGTAAGAGACAGGGAAATGATTTTGTCACAATTTTTATTTGTTCATAAATTATTCTTATTCAGTAAATGAAATTATACAACAACAACTAAGCCTTTTCCTATACTAGACGTGGTCGACTACATGGATTCTTTGTTTCCATAGATCCCTATCGTGTGTCATGTTAGCAGTTAACTCACAATAAGCTAGATCATTCTTTATTGTTTCTTTCTAACACTTTTGTGGTCGTCCTCTACCTCTTTTAATACTTTCCAAATTTAGTTTTTCTAACCTTCTTAAGGGTTCTTCTTTTGATCTTCTTTCTATATGTCCAAACCATCTTAAACGATATTCTCTCATTTTATCCTCTATTGGTGCCACTCCAAATTTGTTTCTAATAACCTCATTATGTATACAGTGTTTTCTTGTACCACTCATCCATCTCAACATTTTCATTTCTGTCAACGACATCTTTTGTACATGTTGATGATTAATTGACCAACACTCAGAACCAGTGTTGTCTGATGCGTATCGTATCTCGTATCGCTGGGCTCCATGATACAGGTATATCATATCGAATCGTACTTTAATATTAAAATAATACAAAAAATTATTTAAAAAATCAAGAAAATTAGTAAAAATCTAGAAAAAAAATCTGGAAAAATATGAAAATTACTTTAAATTCATTTAATGCAAAGTTTAGCACAAATTGAACATTCCACATTGAACAATTGCATCCAAAATTACATATTTTAAAGCAAAAAATGAAATTCATTTACATTTTACATATTTTAAAATTGGATCAGGATCATTAACTAAGTAATCTTAATCTTCTTCTTGATGAAGATTCAAAGTTTCTCATCACCTTCTGCTTCAAAATCAAAATCTTCATAATCTTCATCTCCTTCGTGATGTTGTTGCACTTCAAATTAATTCATGCAATATCTTCTTCGGTTAGGAGTGCATTTTCTTCGTTATCTTCCATAATCCACTCATCTAATATATCAAAATTAACAAACTGCTATCTTTGTACATGTAGTTGTCATATTTGCTAATTTTCATATGTGAGCAAAACATTGACCTCAATTTCTTTGATTATTGAGTCTATGACACCTCAGTGATGTGATATTATTACTTGATGATATCCTTTTTTCTCTTACTAGAGACTAGCTTTTTAACTAATGCTTAAGCTTCATTTCTCACTTCACAGACTGAGTTAAGCCTCACACACGTTCATCATGTTCAACTCAATGGAAGTCACGTAAGGTGAACCCTAAAATAGTGAAGTTGTGAAATGCCCACTTAATGAACCGAGACAACCAAATGTTTTTAATTGTTTGCAATCTCATGAAATTAGAAACTGCTAGCAGAAATATACCTAAAAGTTGGCAAGAGAAAGGGAAATGATTTTGTCACAATTTTTATTTGTTCATAAATTATTCTTATTAAATAAATAAAATTATAAACCCAAATTACAAGCATAGGGAAGTGAAGAGAGGCGAAGAGAGGCCAGAAACCTGAAAAAGAAATAAAAAAAAATTTGAAAAAAAAATTTGAATTTTTTTGGGCGTATCCGTATTGTACGATACGGCACAATAACGTGTATCTTACGATACAAGTTACCATATCATATCGTGGCTTCCCACGATACGATATGTATCGCACCGTATCGTACGGGTAACACTGCTCAGAACCATAAAACATGGCAGTCTTAATTGCTGCTCTATAATATTTACCTTTTAATTTTAATGGTATCTTCTTATCACAAAGAATAACTGATACTCCTCTCCATTTTAACCAAACAACATTAATTCTTTGCGTAACATCTCCATCAATTCTTCCATCACTCTGAAAAATTGACCCTAGTATTTAAAACTTTCCTTTTGGGGGATGCAATGTGTGCCAATTTTAATTTCTGTGTCCTCTGAGGTAACCAAATGATCAAACTTATTACATTCCATATATTCTGTCTTTGTTCTACTAAGTCAGATGCCTTTGCTTTCTAATGTTTCTCTCCATAGTTCCAATTTTCTATTAAATTTTTCCTTAGACTCCTCCACTAATACAATGTTATCTGAAAATAACATACATTAAGGTACTTCATCTTGAATATGTTTTGTTAACTCATCCATCACCATTATAAATAAGTATGGACTTAAAGTTGATCCTTGATGTAACCCAATATTAACTTCAAAGAAGTTTGTCGTTCCTTCATGAGTCCTCACACATGTTTTTGCACCATCGTACATATCTCTTATAAGGTTAATATATGTCAATGGGATACCTCTTTTCACAAAAGTTCTCCAAAGAACCTCCCTCGATACCCTATCATAAGCTTTCTCTAGATCAATAAATATCATGTGAAGGTCTTTCTTTTTTGCTCTAAAATGTTTCATAAGACGTCTCAAAAGGTAAATCGCTTTAATAGTAGATCTGCCTAGCAACAACAACAACAACAACAACTAAGCCTTTTCCCATACTAGACGGGGTCGGCTACATGGATTCTTTGTTTCCACAGATCCCTATCGTGTGCCATGTTAGCAGTTAACTCCCAATAAGCTAGATCATTCTTTATTGTTTCTTTCCAACACTTTTGTGGTCGTCCTCTACCTCTTTTAATACTTTCCAAATTTAGTTTTTCTACCCTTCTTACAGGTTCTTCTTCTGATCTTCGTTCTATATGTCCAAACCATCTTAAACGATGTTCTCTCATTTTATCCTCTATTGGTGCCACTCTTAATTTGTTTCTAATAACCTCATTATGTATACAGTCTTTTCTTGTATGACCACTCATCCATCTCAACATCTTCATTTCTGTCACAGACATCTTTTGTACATGTTGATGATTAACTGCCCAACACTCAGAACCATAAAACATGGCAGGCCTAATTGCTGCTCTATAATATTTACCTTTTAATTTTAATGGTATCTTCTTATCACAAAGAATACCTGATGCTCCTCTCCATTTTAACCAACCAGCATTAATTCTATGTGTAACATCTCCATCAATTCTTCCATCACTTTGAAAAATTGACCCTAGGTATTTAAAACTTTCCTTTTGGGGAATGCAATGTGTGCCAATTTTAATTTCTATGTCCTCTGAAGTAACCAAATGATCAAACTTACATTCCATATATTCTGTCTTTGTTCTACTAAGTCGGAGGCCTTTGTTTTCTAATGTTTCTCTCCATAGTTCCAATTTTCTATTAACTTTTTCCTTAGACTCCTCCACTAATACAATGTCATCTGCAAATAACATACACCAAGGTACTTCATCTTGAATATGTTTTGTTAACTCATCCATCACCATTATAAATAAGTATGGACTTAAAGTTGATCCTTGATGTAACCCAATATTAACTTCAAAGAAGTCTGTCGTTCCTTCATGAGTCCTCACACATGTTTTTGCACCATCATACATGTCTTTTATAAGGTTAATATATGTCAATGGGATACCTCTTTTTTCCAAAGTTCTCCAAAGAACCTCCCTCGGTACCCTATCATAAGCTTTTTCTAGATCAATAAATATCATGTGAAGGTCTTTCTTTTTTGCTCTAAAATGTTCCATAAGACGTCTCAAAAGGTGAATCGCTTCAATAGTAGATCTGCCTGGCATAAATCCAAATTGGTTCTGTGTTGTACTTGATACTTGTCTTAACCTACGTTCGATAATTCTTTCCCATAATTTCATAGTATGACTCATTAACTTGATACCTCGATAATTCACACAATTTTGAATGTCTCCCTTGTTCTTATATATGGGTATAAGTGTACTTGTTCTCCATTCCTCGGGCATCTTTTGGTTTTTCCATATTTCATTAAATAGCCTTGTGAGCCAAGTGATTCCTATTTCTCCTAGTATTTTCCAAACTTCTATAGGAATATTATCTGGTCCTACTGATTTACCACTCTTCATATGTTTAAGAGCCTCTTTGACTTCATTCTTTTGAATACATCGGTAGAAATTGTGGTTTATATACTTTTCTGACTTGGCTAAATCTCCTAAACTAATACTAACATCTTTATTTTCATTAAAAAGATTATAAAAATAGTTTTTCCATCTATTTCTTATATCATCATTTGCCACTAGAATTTTTTCCTCCTCGTCTTTTATGCATCTAACATAATTAAGATCTTTAGTTTTCTTATCTCTAGCCCTAGCTATCCTAAAAATATCTCTTTCACCCTCTTTTGAGTTGAGTTTTTTATATAAGTCATCCCAAATCTTAGATCTGCCTAGCATGAATCAAAATTGGTTCTTTGTTGTACTTGATACTTGTCTTAACCTATGTTCGATAATTCTTTCCCATAATTTCATAGTATGGCTTATTAACTTTATACCTTGATAATTCGCACAATGTTGAATGTCTCCTTGTTAATATTCGTCAATGATTAAAGGTTGATGTGGCACGAATCAATATCACCAAGTCGTTAAGAGTCAAATGACATTCACTCACGAATGTCTATCTTTAAGAATGATTAATAAGAGCGGAAGCATAAACAAAACAAATCAAGAAGCAGTGCAAGACTGCATGATTTTATTCATGAGAGATAGTGTCTTATTTATAGACATTACAAGTAAGAAAAACATAGAGCAAATGAGCCCAAGTATGGGCTAGTACTGGCCGGCCAGTACTGGCCGTTGGGGACCCCCAGTCATGGCCTTGGCCTTTCTTCTATTAGGGCCCGTGCACCCTATTACATTAACACCCCCCCTCAAACTTGCGGAGGGATACAACAGAAGTTTGTCCAACATAAATCAAATACAACTTGATTTTCAACGAACTTGTTACAAAAATTTCTACAAAATTAGTTTCCAAGTTACCACAGCGTCCTTTGAAACAACTCCAAATCATCTTTCTATAATGAATGTGTCAACTATCCTGCATGAAAATCAACGAAGTATCAATTCATACATTTGCTCAATCTTAATGAAATCGCAAAGACAATGTACAATATCTAATCCAAAGGGTAAACCAAAAAATAAGTCAAATAAGTTCGTGATGTTGATTTTATCAAGAAACTCATTTGAAAGAAAACATTGATGTCATTCAAATAGGATTGTCTACTAGATTCATAAATCACTATAAACTTGTGATATTGTCAGGAGACCTTGGTATATCAAACAAACATTTTGAAGGTTATGCTCAAAACCCAAGTTTTAAGGACAAACTTCAAATCAAACAAGCTTTTTAAGGCAAAGCTCAAAACCTTCAAATCAAACAAGCTTTTTAAGGTTGAGCTCAAAACCAGTGTTGTCTGATGCATATCGTATCGTGTATCACTGGGCTCCACGATACGGGCGTATCGTATCGTACTTTAATATTAAAATAATAAAAAAATTAATTAAAAATCAATAAAAATTAGTAAAAAATCGAAAAAAATTGAAAAAAAATCAGGAAAAATCAGATAATTGCTTTAAATTCATATAATGTAAGTTTAGTACAGATTGAGCATTCAACATTGAACAATTGCATCCAAATTTACATATTTTGAATCCACAAAATAAAATACAAACATAGTTTACAGGACACTACAGTTACATATGTTACATATTACAAATTGTAATCAAGATCATCAACTAAATAATCTTCATCTTCTCCTTGTTGCAGATCCTCATCATCATCATCAGCCACGCCCACACCTTCTTCTTCAAAATCAAATTCTTCATCTCCATAATGTTGTTGCACTCCTTCCAAATTAATCTAGGCAACGTCTTCTTCTGTTAGGAGGGCATTTTCTTCAGTGTCTTCCATAACCCAATCTTCTAATATATCAAAATTATCCAAACTTATTGGATCGAAATGATTTTCTTCTCTATTTACTTTTTTTAATTGCCTACGACACAAACAAAGATAAACAATTAGTAAGTAATATTAACAATTGCAAACTAAAGTTAAACAATATTGAATTGAAAATTTGAAAGTAATACAACATTACCTTTCACGAAGGCGCATGTTACAACGAATATAAACCAAATCATTAAGCCTTTTGTGTTCACCAGTTACGCTTTTTTGTATGGATGTGTTAAAAAACTCTAATTTCTTTCACAACCTGTTGCACTACAGGTTTGGCTTAAGACTCTAACTGCAAAATCTCTAACGATTGGACAATCACTTTCAAACCTGTTCCACCAAACATCTGTAAAAAAAATACAAACATTAGAGACATAATAATCCACAGTAATGTAAGATGCAACTTAAATATTAAAATAAACAATGTACCTGGACGCATCATAGAGCGGTTGCGAATTGCAACTGGCAAACCCATCAAGTGAAGAGCATTATCATATATCTCCATCTCTCGATGTATCGCATCTGCTATGCTCTCATCAGGGACTAATCTGTCGATGCATTCAATGATTCTTCGATTAACCTCACCGTCCCTTTTGAAGGTTGCTGAGTACTCAATGATGGGTTTAGATAGTAGGCTGCTGCATGAATAGGCTGATGCAATTGTTTATTCCATCTACTATCAATTATTTTCCACACGGGCACATAATCTCTTTTTTTTACATTAAAGTTATTTTTGATTGCTTCTTTTTCCCTGTCTATGGCTTCATAAAGGTAGCCCATAGATGGTTTCTCCTCGGTTTCAGCCAATCTCAAAAGTTTCACTAAAGGACAAGTAATTTTCAATAATCTGATACATTCATTCCAAAATGAACTTCTAAAAACCGTTTCTGCAGTCTCATTTAACTTTCTATTCCTTCTGTTTTGAGGCAACTTTGCAAATTGTTGCCACTTATCTGAGGAGAACATTTTCTTTACAGCTTGCTTCTGTCTCACAATACTCTGTACAGATAAGAAGTTTGTTGCGAACCGAGTTGCAGCAGTGCGAAGAAGCTCTGCACCTTCTGTGTATCTCCTCATCATACACAAAACAAATGCATGGTTGTAAATGAATTTTGTAATATCTTGGCAACACTCAGTTGCTGCCTTTATTTCATCCATCTCACCAATGTCCTCGAGGATGAGATCTAAACAATGGGCTGCACATGGTGTCCAGGAGAAAGTCCCATAAATATCAGCTAACTCCTTTTCAGCTGCTTTGTAGTTAGCTGCATTATCTGTAATCAATTGGACTACATTTTCTAGCCCAACCTCCTGTATAACCTTATCAAATTCCTCTCGTAGGATCTCTGCAGTGTGCCTCTCCTCTGACATATCTAGAGATCTCAAAAACATGAGTCCTTTAGGACAATATATAAGAAAGTTTAACAATGTCCTTCCTCGCCTATCGGTCCATCCATCTGCCATGATAGTGCATCCTGTTTCCTTCCACGATTGTCTCAAAGTCGAACAATATTGCTGCACTTCAATCACGATCTGATCTAATATCTTCCCTCTCAACTTCTGATAAGAGGGCATCATGTATCCTGGACCAATGTTAGCAATTGCATCTGGCATTGCTTGAAAATGAAAACTTTTTGCTCCATTAAATGGAATGCATGCATTATAAAACCATCTGCCCACTGCAAGGTCTGCTTGATCATGGAGTTGTTCTGAAGCCATAGCAGCACGAATTCCTGGCTGAGCACTAGGTGTAGTGGAAGGAGGAAAGAACAAATGTATGCTAGAAGAAGAAGCTCTTCTTCTACTCCTTCCTAAACTTCCTCTTCTGCCACCTCCAAAGTCTTCAGCTGCAATCCTCTTTCCCCTGCTAGGTGCTCGCGAACTGCTACTACCAATATCTGTTCTAGCATCTGAAGGCAAACTATCAGTGAATCCAACTCCAGTGGCAGTAGCATCATCAGCTTCTTCACACATCTGGATATCATCCTTTTGTTGTCTCCTTTCTTGTATGCTCTTAATCATCTGCAAGCATTGCCATGTAATACCTTCTGGCACACTTCTAACTCTGCCTGTGCATGGAGCAACTTCTTTTCTGGTTCCTGCTAGGTGGTGTTTCAACCTTGAAATTCCACCACTAACCACCTTTTCACAAAATAAACATCTGATTTTTAACCTTGAACCCTCAACTGGTATACCCCACTACCATGCCGGATCATCAGACTTTGAATGAGAGTCTCTACCACCCCTTCCTGCCATCTCAATGGAGTACTTTAATTCAAACAAAAACCTGAAAATAAAAGCACTTCGTAAATCCCCCAATTTTCAAATAACACTCAAATCGAGTGTCTCTCACTTGATGAATGCAATAAAAATCGTATACACACACTTAATAACTTCATATTTTGTCATTAAAAAAAAAACCCGAAATAACACAAGAAACAATAAATATAAAGGAAAAAAAGAGAAAAAACATTAAAAATATACCAAAATCCAAGTTTGGAGGCTTGGACACGATTTTGGAGCTTTAAACACTAAGGAGGCGAAAATCGACTCTTAGGGAGCTTGAGGAACCCAAGAGGAGAGAGGAAACCCGCGAAAAATCGTGGGTTTCAGTCGGCCCGGGACCCTTTATAAGGGTCCCAGGGCGTATCGTGCGATACGGGCCGTATCGCACCTGCAACTGCGATACGGGTCCCCCTATCGTATCGTACGATACGGTGCGATATGGACAACATTGCTCAAATCCCGCCAAGTCAAACAAGCCTTTTAAGGTTAAGCTCAAAACCCGTCAAGTCAAACAAGCTTTTTAAGGTTAAGCTCAAAACCCACTAAGTCAAACAAGCTTTTTAAGGTTAAGCTCAAAACCCACCTAAGTCAAATAAGCTTTTAAAGGTTAAGCTTAAAACCCGCCAAGTCAAACAAGCTTTAAGGCTAATCTCAAACCTGAGTTTTGAGGAAAAACTCGAAGCCAAACAAGCTTTTTTAAGGCATAGCTCAAAACCTTCAAATCAAACATACAATTCCCAAGTCCCTTAAATATACTTTAAACTTAAAAGTGATTCTATGGTTCAAAAAGTAAGACAATCTATTTGAATGATTAAAACAAGTCAAAGGAATCAACTTCATGCTTTTCAAAAGGTCTCACAAGGTTTGTTAAAACCATAACATCAAGATAACTATAAGTCTTTTTTAATATTGATTACTCTCCAACCAAAAGGCCAACAACATGGAACATCTTAATCACAAAGATTTCCAACAAAAGGCCAACAAACGGAGATCATAATCTCATAAGAAAAACAACCTTAAAGTTATCAAGATCGCAAATCTTCAAATAAGTGCATTTTCAATTAATTTCCAACCAAAGGCCAAAAATATGAATCTCAGTCATACAAGTACATTCAACTCATTGTCAACAATCATTTTCCAAATGTCTCAAATAACAATAAGTATATCTTCAAGCATTAATTGATTTCCAACAAAAGGCCACCAACATGAAGCACCTTAATCACAAAGGTCTTCAACAAAAGGCCAACAACATGGATCTCAATTACACAAGAGGATACCCCTTATTGTTTTCCAACAAATAGATTTTCGAACTTATCAATAGTCAAGTTTGAAATCGTAACAAATTTTCAAATAACAATAAGTGCATCTTAAGATATCAATTAATTTCCAACAAAGACCACCAACATGAAGCACCTTAATCACAAAGGTCTTCAACAAAAGGCCAATAACATGGATCTCAATTATACAAGAAGATACCCTTCATTGTTTTCTAACAAATACATTTTCAAATTTATCAATAGTAAGTTTGAAATCATCCAAATATCACAACACATTTTTCTTCTAAACATGCCAACAAATAATTTGATTTAACTTCGTAAATACATAATCAAGATTGCATGTAACCAAGTTGGAAGGAACACACCTTGATGGGCTAAAGTCTGAATACCATGCATAGCGGAATCGGGTCGAATAGCCAAATATGTTCATTTAACTCAACAATGCAAATACTATACAAACATGCACTAATATTAAGTGCAACAGAAAAGATTCATGTTTTCATGAGAAGGGAACGCAGTAAACCACTAAGATATTCCAATAATCAAACTAAACCCATGTTTCTTGTCAATAAGTCCATCTAAAACACGTAGAGCTTAATATTTTAAAATCAAGGATAAGAAAAAGTGGTTCTCACAAAAACAAACTGATATTATTGGAATATTGCATATCCCAACCATGACCACAAGACAAATTGAACCCAAGGAATTCTGAAAGCAATCAACATAACAAAGAGTGCAAGACTAGCCAAATTCATACGGCAAACAAAGAATGACAGTTGATATCGTGATAAGTAAATAAGCCAAACAAGACCACATATAGAGAATCAATTTAAGTACTCAATCTTTATTAAATCAATTTTCAAGGACAAAAGGGCAAAGCTATTTCAACCCTTATCAAGTCACTCAAATGCCAAAACCCAAACGGAACTACATAAGAGAAACCAAGGAGAGATACCGAAAAATATACCAACAAACAAACAATCGCAACCAACAAAGGACAATTAGCACTAAAAGACACAGAGATTTCTTAAAAAATCCAAATTATTTAATGACGATTTCAAAAACATGCTTCAAGAAATCTTAAGTTATCATATTTGCACCGAAACAATATAGGATTTTTCAAAGAAAGAGGAGATAAACTAATAAACCATCCTTAATCATAAAATAGATCGCATAATGTTCTTATAACAACCATGAACTAAGAAACCAAGTAACAACCACTATTAAGATTCATAGCAAAAGAAAGCAAATTTCTATATAAAACGAAGGTATGAATATCAAGACTATTGTTCATGGATAAACAAAATGAGAAGATGAGATTTGAGAAATGAAGCAATGCAACGCGAATGAACTAATCTATCGTCTTCTTCAGACTCATTAAGGGTAAGATATGGATCAATAACAAAGGACAATGATAAAATACTATATATATATATATTTTTGAAAAACGAGAATGTTAAAAAATATTATTACTTTCTCATGTCTTTCATAAACAACTAAGTTTTCAAATATTTCGAACATATCAAACATAGCCACAAATTTACTTCAATCAAGAATCATTTGTTAAAAACAAAAGTTCAATTTCAAAAACATAAGCATATATATAAGAAAACCATAATCATATATTTCTGAGGAAGTTATATTTTCAAACACATTGTTATATTTCAAGAAATTCCAAAATTCCCATGAAAACAATGTAATCAATTGAGAACTTCATTATTTTCCTTCAATTTTCCAAAATAAACATACTTTCTAAAGTTACCTTGAACTTTGAAATGTCAAAAACTAAGAACCGCAGAATTTTCAAAGTTGACACGTTTCAATGAGCTCGATATCTTCAATCCGAGGCTCTGATACCATGTTAATATTCGTTAATGATCAAAGGTTGATGTGGCACGAATCAATATCATGAAGTCGTCAAGAGTCAAATGACATTCACTCACGAATGTCTATCTTCAAGAATGATTAATAAGAGCGGAAACATAAACAAAACAAATCAAGAAGCTAATACTTGCACCCTATTACATTAACACTCCCTTGTTCTTATATATGGGTATAAGTGTACTTGCTCTCCATTCCTCTGGCATCTTTTGGTTTTTCCATATTTCATTAAATAGCCTTGTGAGCTAAGTGATTCCTATTTCTCCTAGTATTTTCTAAATTTCTATAAGAATATTATCTGGTCCTACCGATTTACCACTCTTCATATGTTTAAGAGCCTATTTGACTTCATTCTTTTGAATATGTCGGTAGAAATTGTGGTTTATATACTTTTCTGATTTGGCTAACTCTCCTAAGCTAATACTAACATCTTGATTTTCATTAAAAAGATTATAAAAATAGTTTTTCCATCTATTTTTTATATTATCATTTGCCACTAGAATTTTTTCATCCTTATCTTTTATGCATATAACATAATTAAGATCTTTAGTTTTCTTATCTCTAGTCCTAGCTATCCTAAAAATATCTCTTTGACCCTCTTTTGAGTTGAGTTTTTTATATAAGTCCTCCCAAATTTTAGCGTTTGCTTCACTGACGACCTTTTTCGCTTCCTTCTTTGCTTTGTTATAAGCCTCTAAAGTTTCACTAGTTTTCTTAGCATAATGAAATTATGCCTTGTTCTTATAATAAATGAAATTATAAACTCGAATTTACATGTTACATACACAACTTGCAATCCCAAACAAGCATATCGGTGGATGCCTTTGAGAGAAGTGAAGAGAGACCAGAAACCTGTAAAAAAAATTGATTTTTTTTTTGAATTTTTTTGGGGCGTATCGTATGATACGACACGATAACCTATATCATACGATACAGGTTACCGTATCCTATCGTGGCAATATTCGATACGTACGATACGGTGTGATACGGATAACACTGCCCAAGAGTAGACAAACATGACTTTTGAAGTGTAGCTGTCTAATCACTTCATGGAGAAGGAAGAGAGGGAGCAACCGACACCTATAGAAGGGTCGTGTGGTACTCATGTGTTCTTCATTGTTCAAGTTGATTTAAAAAAGCCTCGTAGAGATCATTAATGCACGATACAGTCCCAATGGATCCCAATAACAATGTGTCTGTGATCACTGGCCTGTTGTGATAGAGTCCAACATCCTACCATTGCACCTTACCATCAGTTTGCTGTACAAGCAATTTCTGAAACTGAAGCATCCTGAATATGGATGAAAATCCACATGCTAATATACAACAGCCAGAACCTTTTTGCTTTTGCAGTGGTGGTTCCATTCTCATTGCATTTTAATAATTCTATATGTGTTTGTGTGTATATATGTTCTACTGTGGCTCTATGTAACATGTTGTTCCATCATTTGAGTTTTATGCATTTTAATATTTTCTCAATAGAAAGACAGCAGTCAAACATCAATATCATTCATACAAGAGTCCCACAACAGTCTGCCATTGTTTATGAGCTAATTCCCTTGTATCTATGAATGAGTGATGTTTCACTGATTATTTGTGTCTTCATATAAGACATATTACTACATCTCCACTCAAATCTGAGATCCAGTTGTCCTATCATGTTAGAAATTCAACGTGTCTGACTTTTTTTTTTTAAACTTTATCATAGATTTCTGGTGAAGCTGCCCAAGCTATCCTGTCACTGATATCTCAAAGGTAGATATCCTGTACATTCTTTTGTCTCATTTGGTCTTGCTATGGGTTTTACTGTTCCTGCTTATGCTCTTTCTTGGGTAAAACCATTTTCTTGAAAAAGTTACAAACTTACAATATATGGTCGACTTACGGGATTCTCTCTGTGTAGATATGGACAAAATTTTGCATCTAAGTCCATCCGCAAGTTTTCGAAGAAGGTGAAAAATGCTCAGGAGGCTCACGAAGCTATAAGGCCAACTGACATATGGCGTCTACCATGTACTTCTCTCTCCCTCTCTCTGTTTCTTTCTTCAATATATACTTGTACGCGTGGACACACACTGCACACACATATATACATATGCATATAAGAATATGTATATGTACATGTAATTTACACATTGTTATCTGTGTTCGTGCCCATGTGTGTTCCTCATGATGCGTTGACAATGGTATTGGTTTATCAGCTGCTCTGCGTGGTGTCCTTGATGAAGATTCTTTGAAGCTCTATACCCTTATATGGTGTCGTGCTTTGGCATGCCAGATGGAACCTGCTATCTTCTCAAAGGTTGACACATTTTGCATTGGTCTTGATTATTTCTTTGCCTCCATTACATTTTTGCAGTTTTCTTATTTGTTGGGCTATTCTTTGATAGATGTTCTGAAAGTGAAAGAGTGCTAGAAACCAGTGAAGTGTGAACATCTTATGCTACTTCCTTTGTTGCTTATATCAATTTCAACTTCTTGGTGTTGAACATGTTTATCAGAAAAGTAATTGCAGGCACTTGATACTTTCTTCTTGATTAGCAGAAACAATATAGCACTTTTGTTGTAAGAAAAGAAATATGCACCATCAGTGTGCTTTTAAAGATGAGAAAATGTATGTTACTTGCCCTGCTTTTGTACTCTGATTGATCGCTCCTTTCATTTTTGTGGCTGCTGGATTACTTTCTTCATGTGCATGAATGAACTGCAAAATCTGTTGCGTGGCTTATTAAAAGGTAACACTCTAAGGACGAAGAATCAGATTTATCAGAAGAGTACAATAAGGTGTAAAATGCAATGTGCATTTCTTGTGCAAAGAAAATTTGATTCTTGTCTGTCTCCACTTTCTTCACCTAGCGCAGATTCTGTTAGGCTAATGTTTATCTAATTTAAGAAGACTAAAGTAGATATTTATTTTCTTTATTTTTCTCTCTTGTGTATTCATGTCCATCTTTTCTTTTACATATGTTAGATATTTACTTAAGTGATATGTTACGTCCAGAAAAATATGCACCTTTTATTTGGTATATGCCTCCATTGCTGCCAAGAGAAGCTTGGATTCATTGCAGTTATAGCGAGATGTCATCTTCCCCTTTTCTGTTGTGTACTGAGTATTTACCAGTTTTACATTAATTGTTTCATATGCATGGTATAGGGTGAGGATGTTTGTTTTACATTAGTTGTCATCTTTGTTTATATCTTTTGACATCTACATTTTATGGACCAGATACAAGTTGATTTTTCAGATGCAGATGAGAGCATGAGACTCCGTTCAACTAGTTCAACAATTGAGTTCCTTGGAAATCAAGCTGTTTACCAGGTGTGCTAAATTTTTTAAAATGCTCTTCCTTCGGTATTTGGAATTTTAAGGGTCATACATGGCATGATTGTTCTATCTAGGATGAAGAAGCTGTTCTTATTAGACGGGATGACGATGATGATGCTGATCAACGTGATGTGTTCTTGCTCCTTTCTGCACTTAAGGTATAGCATTTAATGTGCTTAGTTGGGGCAGAAAAAAACATTATTAGTCTTCAGTTATTATGATCATTGTTGTTGTTATATGTGAAAACTATTGAGTATTTACCAATATTGTATCATATGTATTTGTATCATATGTATATGTATCATATGGGGTGGTACTTGAGAGTATCAACGAACAATGGCAAGTCTTGATATAAGGTTATTGATCCTAAGAACAAGTCGTTCCATGTCCCACCTTGTATCTTTGGTTTCATTTGTTTTGTTAAAATTCATACACGTGCTAGAAATAAACAAGATCCTAGAGCTACTAAATGTATCTTTATTGGTATATTCTTCATCCCAAAAGGGATATAAGTGGCTATGATCTAGCGAGTCGTAAAACCTACGTTTCCTTGGTTGCCATATTCTTTGAATCGTTTCCATATTTTTCTTGCAAGGGGGAGTCAATTGATCCCCTAATCCAGCAAACTCCTGTAATGCCTATAAGTCCAACTAATCTAGAGTCTAAGTTCATAGAGGATACTAAGACTAAAGCAAGCACCAAAGAAACACAAATTTACACTCATGGTGAGAGGAAGGTTCTGATGCCTAATTCTCAAGTTATTATGGACAATGACTCTTCCTCGAATTCAGATAAGACCACTACAAAAATTTTGCAGCAACACCAATCCATAGAACTAAAACTTAATCTTCCCATTGCTATTAGGAAGGGTAAAAGAGCATGCACTCTTTATCCAATTTTTCAATGTGTTTCTTATCAAAGTACTTTAGAAAAATATCAGACATTTGTGATAAATCTAGAGTTACTTCTTATACCTTGGAATGTTAGGAGACAAACCAATCTCTAAAGTGAAAAGAACCCATGCAAAGTGAGTTACAAGCCTAGGAGAAAAACGATAATTGGGATATTATCAGTCTGCCTTTAAGAAGAAAACCAATAAGATGTAAATGGGTATGTACTATAAAATTTAAAGAAGATGGGAGCGTGTTATGCTATAAGGCCATGCTAGTGGCTAAAGGATATACCTAATCATACGTCTAGTGGCTAAAGGGTATACCCATTCATACGGTGTAGATTGCAACAAAACATTTACCCTAGTGGTAAAGCTAACCTTGATCAGGGTTATCATGAGCCTAGTTGTACACAAAAGGGTGGTATACATGACAATTACTGTTGAATATTGGATGAATTGTAAATATTTAAAGAAATGACAGTGGGAGAGAAAAGATCAAAGGTGTTGTGCCTTGCTTGGGCTGTGGCTGTCCCTCTCTCTTGTTTATTTCATCTCACCTAATGGACGACTCCCATTAGGTTAACATAATACAGGATTATAACTCAAAAGACTATTCTACCCCTAATAAGTGACATATAATAGAGTACCTTTAAAAACAGAAAATTACAACACACTTTAACTATAAATTCAAATGTTTTAACTGTTACTAAACAAGATCTTATTTAAACACCCCCCCTAAGGGGTTACTGTGTGATTAAGGGAAGAGAGAGAAATTTGGGAGGCGACGGTTTGTGGAAATGCCAACCCCCATCTCTTCTTCTTCCTCTCCACTGGAAATTCCTATGAGTTTAATGAATATTTGTGTGAGAAATCAATACAACATATTTACTATTGAAGCGATTCACCTATCAAGACGTCTTATGAAACATTTTAAAGCAAAAAAGAAGAACCTTCACATGATATTTAATTATCTAGAAAAGGCTTATAATAGGGTGTTAAGAGGTATTCTTTGGAGAACCTTAGAAAAGAGAGGTATTTCATTGACATATATACATCTTATAATAGACATGTATGATGGTGCAAAATCATGTGTGAGGAATCACGAAGGAACGACATAATCCTTTGAAACTAATATTGAGTTACATCATGATCAACTTTAAGTTCATATTTATTTATATGAGTTAACAAAATATATTCAAGATGAAGTACCTTGGTGTATGTTATTTGCAAATGACATCGTGTTAGTGGATAAGTCTAAGAAAAAGTTAATCAAAAATTAGAACTATGGGAGAAACGGTAGAAAGTAAAGGCTTCCGACTTAGTAGAACAAAGACATAATATATGGAATGTAAGTTTGATCATTTGGGTACTTTAGAGGATATATATATATATATATATATATATATATATATATATATATTAAGATGTACACATTGTATCCCTCACAAGGAAAGTTTTAAATACCTAGGGTCAGTTTTTCAAAGTGATGGAAAAATTGATGGAGATGTTATGCATAGAATTAATGCAGGTTGATTAAAATGAAGAGGGGCATCCGGTATTTTGTGTGATAAGAAGATACCACTAAAGTTGAAAGGTAAATATTATAGAGCGACAATTAGACCTGCTATGTTTTTTGGTTACGAGTGTTGGAATATTAATCATGAACATGTACAAAAGATGTTTGTAGGAGAAATGAAGATGTTGAGATGGATGAGTGGTCACACAAGGAAAGATCGTATACATAATGAGGTTATTAGAAACAAATTGGGAGTCGTATCAATAGATGATAAAATGAGAGAAAATTGTTTAAGATGGTTTGAATATGTAGAAAGATGACCCACAGACGCTCCTGTAAGAAGATATAAAAAACTAGGTTGTGTAAATGTTAAAAGAGGAAGAGGACGGTCACAAAAGTGTTGAAACGAAACGATAAAGAATGATGTAGTTTATTTTTGAGTTAATTGTTAACATGACACATGATAGGGCCATGTGGAAACAAAGAATCCATGTAGCCGACCCCATCTAGTATGGGAAAAGGCTTAGTTGTTCTAGTTGTTGTTGTAGTGTATTAGTGTAGGGGCAGTTTAGTTTTGTAAGTTGTTAGAGTGTTTAAAAGTGCATTCTAATCTGATTAGAAAATCCTAAGAAAAAACATGAACCAGTTAAGTGACGGCAGCCTTGAGCGCAGATTTCCAATGTCTGTATGCTGTACTAGTTCAGTTTGATAAATGAAATAACCATTATCAACAGAGAAGGGTTCCTTTGGACTTTTGAAGGGCTTTGTCTGTTTGTTTGTTTCTTTTTTGTCTTTGTGTGTATTTAATGGATAAAATGTGATATTTGTGATGCAAATGTCTGTCACTGTAGTTTTTTGATATCGGTTCCATATCCTAGTTACATGAGGGGTACTTATATGGTTTTCTCCTGTTGAAAGTACAGGTTCAGACATGCTAGTGTGATTGGTGTTGTTCTAGATTTGTTGGTCATATCTAATGCTAAAGAACTGTTATTATCACCATTTAAAGTATGGCCCATACTGTTAGAATGGATATGGGGAAATATACCAGATAAATACTTACTAATTTTCCAATGTGAATCTTCTTTGTTTATTCATATGATTCTGATAACTTTGGTGGCATCTTTTTTTAAGTGTTAAAATTTTCTGCATAAAATGGTGAGATGTCAAGCCTTGTAGGATGTGAGCCATCTTTTGCACATTTCACTGTATCTTGCAGATAAAATATAATATGGATGCCTCAGAAGAATAGTGCCTTATTGGTTAAGTTGTACTTAATGCTTGTTCTTGATGTTTTACTTGGTCTACTTCTTCTGTTTCTTGTTATCCTATTTATAGTTGCTAGTTAGTACCTAGCGGCATTTCTTAATAGCTTCATATATTTACTTACATATGTAGGAACCTTGCATGTACTTGTTTACATTTCTACCGTGGGGTTTCTTTATACATTTGTTGCTTAATGCTTTAGTATTTGACTTAAGTTTGTTGTTTAGCCTGGGGAACAAGTAAATTTTATAAAGGTGGAGTCAAAGCAGCACTTCACGGAGTCACCTCCACGGTATTCCGAGGGAACACTGGTGAGATTAATGTTGAAATTATCTGACAAATAAAGCATCGTTTTTATTATGGGCGTTCCTCTCTTTGGCTGCTTTTCGTTAGAGAAAAATCCTGAGACTTTATTGTTCCTTACCTTCCACCTGATGCCATAAAGCGCCTTTATTAAAATTTTCTGTCTTTTGTTGAAGGTTAGGAAGCTCGAAGAACTTGGGATTGGAAGACCATCCACCTATGCAAGCATTCTAAGAGTATTGCAGGTACAGTGGAGAGTTAAAAAATTATTAAACTTCACGTGTTTATGTTGTGAAATAAAGTAAAATTTTGCAATATGCCTACTATCTGTAATAGACTCTCCCTCAGCCTCTGTAATTAGTTTTGAAGATTCAAGCTTATTGTACTATAATTCTTGAAGTACAAGCCTTCAGGCATTTTCTCAAAAAGATTTAATTGATATTCTTTTCATAATATTAATGCTGTGTTTATCACAATTCAGGAACGAAACTATGTTACTGTGAAGAGCCAACGATTGTTCCCCGAGTTTCGTGGACGCATGGTATGAACAGGAAGTTGCTTTTCATTTCCAGCACTTACAACACTAGATTTGGTTGAAGCCACTTAAATTCATTTTCGTATTCTGTTATAAGTGTGATGGTCTTCCCCCTGATACTTGTTTGTATGTGCAAGCGTTTTTTTTTACTTTCAATAAATAAGCATTGATACAGTGTACCAAAGAAGTGGAACATTTATATAGGAAAAAAGGGAAAAGGGGAGGGATATTCTACTTGTGCAGTGCCATATATGAATATTCTGGAAGTTTGCATGACCATGCATGTCCAGATGAGTGCAGAACCTTGCCACCTTGGTATATCCACATGCATCTTTATGGGATCCCAACTGAGTATGCTGTGGGCCTTGATGATTCCATAGACATGACCGTGCTGATTACCATGCTTTTGGGCCTCCCGTTGCACTGACATTGGGCAGGGAGTTTTTTGCACGTGACCTGTTTCTCCATGATGGACTTGAGGTGTTAATGGGTTACAAATGTCTGGATTTAGCAGCTTCAACACAGTTTTAAGTTGGACCTTGTATAGGGTCACTAGATAACTACAACTACAACTCTCCCTCAGCCTTTTCCCATACTAGTAAGGGTCACTAGATAATGTGAAAAATGTTATTATATTCTGTTGACCTTAGTACATAGGCAGTTGTACATAAATGGGTAATATAAGAAAAGGTTGCTAATTTAGTGAGCTTGATACTGTTGCACAAACTCATAGGCCTGAGTTTCCAGGGTCAAACAAATTTACGTCGCCAGCTTCCAAGTCAGTGGAAGCCTTGTGATTATTTTTGGTTTTCAGCTGACCCTTTACAAGCATCCCTATCAAACCAAATATGCAGCTAATGTGGTGTTTCCAAAATGTCTTGCATATATTTGGGAAAAGTGGCAAGCTGCTGCTGCCTTCGGTGGGTGGTCAAGGGGTTATTTTCTTTTACTGGGTAACCTATTTTACCGTCGGAGCCAATTTCATCAGGTGTGAGGTGCCACTACGTGATGTTTAGCTGGTCCATTCATTTGGTGGTGCAGTTGGTAACTTATTTTCTTTTTCTCTCCCCCTCTGAGAAACTTACAAGTAAGTCATTTTAGTACAACTATTGGTCGATTTAATTAGGATGTTCCTTTTCCCAATATAAGTTTTCAGCTTCCCTACATTGAGTTTGAGAAAACGCACGCCAAAGGATAAGGGTTGGAGAATTTCAAGGTGCTCCAAAGCAGAGTTGAGTTTGAGAAAAAGCTCTCAAGCAACATGTTCTTTCATAAGTGCACTGTTCATTGCTAAACTATCTTCAATTATTAAATAGCATACAAGAGAGCAATGTTCCACCAACCTAATACTATAAGTCCTTGTGACATAGGTGCTGGTGCAACTACAAGTAGGGAAATGACAACAAAACAACCACTAAGCCTTTTTCCATACTAGATAGGGTTGGTCACATGGATTCTTTGTTTTCATAGAGCTCGTTCATGGACCATACTAACAAATAATTCAACATAAGCTCAATCTTTTTTTATTGTTTTCTTCCAACACTTTTGTGGTCTTCTCCTTCCTCTTTAACATTTTCACAATCAAGTTTCTCATATCTTCTTACGAGAGCTTTCTTTGATCGACTTTCTATGTGTTCAAATCATCTTAAACATTTTCCCTCATTTTATTATCTATTAGTGTCATTCCCAATTTGTTTGGAATAATCTCAGTATGTATAAATCTTTCCTTTGTGGCCACTCATCTATCTTAACATCTTCATTTCTACCCCATACACCTTTTATACATGTATAGCTACCCAACACTCAGAACCATAAAACATAGCAGATCTAGTTACTACTCTATAATATTTGCCTTTCAACTTTAATGGTATCTTCTTGTCACATAGAATAAGTGTTGTTTGTAGCGTACTGTATTGTATCGCACCGTATCGTTTTTTAATACGAAAAATTGAAAAAATAAAAAAATATAAATAATCACGAAAATTGAAAACAATTCACGAATTCATAAGTTATGTAAATATTTATCAATCACCATTCAATTTTTAATGTATAAAGCATTTAAGTAGTACATCCTTAGCAAAATTACAACTTCCATAATTCAAAAATGAATTACATATTGTAATGAGGATCAACTAAATAATCTTCATCTTCTCCTCCTTGTTCAAGATCATCACCACCTTCAGCTTCAAAATCAAAATCATCATTCTCTTGATATTGTTGCATTCCTTCCAAATTAATCCATTAAATGCCTTCTTCAATTAGGAGTTTATTTGCTTTATTATCTTCTATAATCCACTCCTCTAAGATATCAAAATTGTTCATACTTATTAGATCAAATTGGTTGTCCCTAATTAACTTTTTTATTTACTTACAAGGAATAGAAGTAAATAACACTAATAATGAATACATCTAAAACTTTAAGAATAATATTAACAATTAAATAAACTGAAACATTGAATTGAATACTTAATTAGTAACTAATCCTTTATTACTTTTATCGGAGCGAAATGTTGCAACAGATGAAAAGTAGGCTATTTAGCCGCTTATGTTCTAACCTGCAGTGCTTTTTTGTGTAGATATGGTCAAAGATAGTCCCGCTCCTTTCACAACTAGTTACACTATTAGGTTTGACTCAGAACTATTATTTCAAAATCTCTCAAGTTTGGGAAAGGCATCTGCCATTTCTTGAAAATAAAAAGAATTTGCTGCATTAAAGGGAATGCATGCATCATAAAACCATCTCCCTACTGCAAGGTCTGTTGAGCACCAGGTATAGTAATAAAAGAAAAAAATGATTGAATGCCAGAATAAGATCTTCCTCTAACCCTTTCTCTTATACCACTTCCGACCACTTCAACAACCCTCTTTTCTCTAGTTGGTGGTCGAGAACTAGTCCTACCAACCTCTGTCTTAGGATTAGAGGGGATGCTATCACCAAGTTCAACAACATCATCCTCTTTACTATACTCTTAATCATTTATAGACATCGTCATTTAATGACTTGCACATTCCTAACTTTGCCTATGTAAGGAGCAACCTCTTTCCTAGTTTCTACTAGGTAACATTTCAAGCGAGAGATTCCACCACTAATCACCTTATCACAAAAGACAAATTTAATTTTTAATCTGGTTCCCTCAACTCCTGTACCCCACTGCCATGCGGATCATCGGACCGAGATTGGGAGTCCCTAACACCTTTATGCCATATCAATTTAACACTTTAATCTTAATTAGTGTTGTCTATATCTTTTGTATCATATCGTTGGATTCTACTGTGTGATATATATCATATCGTATATGATATACGGTATTGTATTGTACGGTACGGGCGATATGCCTAGAGACCTTTTATTTGGAAGGAGCGCAACAACATTAAAGGAATGATAATTTTAATTTTGAAACTAAAGGTGGTGATGATCTTGAACAAGGAGAAGATGAAGATTATTTAGTTGATCCTAATTAGAACATGTAAATATAATTCTTTTTCAATTATCAAGTTGTAATTTTGCTAAGGATATAATGCTTAAATGCTTTATACATTGAAAATTGAATTGTGATGCATGAATATGTACTCAACTTATGCATTGTATGAATTGTTTTCAATAATCATGATTTTCATGGTTTTTTGATTTTTTTCAATTTTTTGTATTGAAAAATGATTCGGGACTATACGATATGCGTCGAAGAACACTGATCTTAATAAACCTAAAAATAAAAACACTTGATAAATCCTCAATATGCACTTCATAAAACACTAAAACACTCAAATACATTGTCTCCCACTTCAGAGACACAACGAAAGGATACTCATACGCACTTCATAAGTTTATATATTGTCATTCAAAAAAAGAAAAAAATAAACAACATAAGAAACATCAAATACATAGAGAAAAATAAAAAAAACCTATACCACAACCACTTGAATGCCACTGACGGAGTGATGGTGGCATTCGAGACTCTTAGAAAACCGTTTGAGATTCCTCACCCTAGCTAGAAGTCACCTTGGAGGAGCTTGATGGCCAAAAACGAAAGTCAAAAATCCCGCAAAAACGTGGGGTTCTGTTCGGCCAGGTACCTTTATGAAAGGTCCCTAGGCGTATTGCCTATGATACAATCGATACGCCTTGTATCATGCGATACAGGTTGTTTCACACGATATTGTACCATATACGATACAATATTGTGGACCAAAATGATACACGATATGATATTCAATAGTGATTGATGAGTTAACAAAACATATTCAAGATGAAGTACCTTGTTTTATGTTATTAACAGATGACATTGTGTTAGTGGAGAAAATGACGAAAATGTTACTTTAGAGGACATAAAAAATAAAATTGGCATACATTATATCCCAAAAGGAAAGTTTTAAATACCTAGGAATAATTTTTGAGAGTGATGGATGAATTGATGGAGATGCTATGCATAAAATTAATGAATGTTGGTTAAAATGGAGAGGAGCGTTAGATATTCTTTGTGATAAGAAGATACCATTAAAGTTAAAAGGTAAATATTATAAAGCAGTAATTAGACCTACCATGTTTTATGGTTCTAAGTGTTGAGCAATTAATCATAACATGTATAAAAGTTTGTGTGACAAAAATAAAGATGTTGAGATGATGAATGATCATAGAAGGAAAGACCGTATAGATAATGAGGTTATTAGAAATGAATTAGGAGTGACATTAATAAAGGATAAACTAAGTGAATATCGTTTAAGATGATTTAGACATATAAAAAGAAGAACTTGTAAGAAGATATGAAAAACTAGATTGTGAAAATGTTAAAAGAGGAAGAGGACAACCACAAACGTGTTGAAACGAAACAATAAAGAATGATCTAGTTTAGATCGAGTTAACTGCTAACATGGCACATGATAGGGCTATGTGAAACAAAGAATCCATGTAGCCGACCCCGTCTAGTATGGGAAAAGGCTTAGTTGTTGTTGTTTTTGTAACCTCATTATGTATCCTGTCTTTTCTTGTGTGGCCACTCATCCATCTCAACGTCTTTATATTTGCCACGAGCATCTTTTGTACATGTACAAAAATAATAACAAAACAATGACAGCCTTTTTGAATACTAGATGGAGTCGACCACATGGATTTTTTGTTTCCATAGCTCGATCGTGTTCCATGCTAACAATTAATTCAGCATAAGTTGGCTCATTTTTTATCATTGCTTCTATTACAGATATCTTTTGCTAAGCTGGTAGGGTTTTCACCCTTTTAAGTACCAATATTATAATATACTAATTTACATATATACCATTGATGAGGCTTATTTAAAGTTACCTTTAAAAACAACTTCAGGTATATAACAATAGAAGATTAAAAGTAGCAAATCCGGATATCAAATCTGGATATGACTCATAGACAATCACGATAATCTCTTTGAGTCCTTACACATTTCGACCTTCTTCGTACTCTGAACACTCCCCCTTAAGTTCGGTGAAAGATTGATGTTGTACCCAATTTGCCACATAATATAAGCAATAAATTTTTGTTAAGAGCTTTAGTTAACATAACAACACATTGACTATCTGACTTCACATGTTCAAGTTGAAATTATTTAGTACACACGCTATCCTGTATAAAGTGACAAGCGATTTCAATATGTTTTGTTCTCTCGTGATACATAGGATTTGATGCGAATTGTTGCTTTACTATCACAATATATAGGAATTGTGTCTTCTAAAAGTAAGCCGATTTCTAATAGGAAAGAACACAACCACTTACCTTCACATATTACTGAAGCAATCATTCTGTATTCTGCCTCAGTTGTTGATCAGGTCACAACCGATTGTTTCTTACTTTTCCATGATACAACGTTGCTTCCAACTAGAGTTATATATTCAATTTTGTGTGACCATTAGCTTTATACATTATTCCATGTCCTGGAGTAAGTATTTGAGTATATGAAAAACATCATCTGTATGATTCTTGGAAGGAGACTGCATAAGCCGACTTACTATGCTCACTACATATTTTATACCAGGGCGAGTAATAGTCAAATAGTTTAACTTTCCAACTTGCTGTTGATCTACTCTCTCAGCCCCATCCACTATTTGCAATTTACAGTTTACATCCATGGGAGTATCACTTGGCTTGCAGTCTTTCATCTTAACTTATCGCAACAAATCAAACATATACTTTCTTTGATTTAGGAAAATATCAACACCTGTGTATGTCACTTCAATGCTGAAGAGGTAGTGTAGCTTTTCAAGATCCTTGATGTCAAATAATCAATGGAGTTCTTGCTTTAGTCTTTGGAGTTCTTGTTTTTCGTTCAACAACTCCATTTTAGTGTCGAGTATAAACCTAGAAGTCTGATGTAAAATAACATGAGTTTCAAAATATATTTGCGATTGGGAATTAATAAACTCTCCACCATTGTGAGATCTAAGAGTCTTAATGTTGAAGATCAAGTTAAATCTTGATTAATTAGTGTTACTATTTAGTTATAGGTGTATATATAGTGTCATATGTAAGTCTGAGTCATGTATAATATGGTATTTTGTAATACGGGTCCTAATGAAACCGTAATCCATTAGTCACTTATAGTCTTTCAAGTTAGATCAGCCATATAAGTAGTCATTAGGGTTGTCATTAGGTTTTAACGAAAATTGGAGGGTGGCCGACCAACACCTCGGTGTCTTCTTGTATTTGGCTTTCATCAATAGAGAAGTTTATATTGCTGCTTAATTTAAACTTGGTATCAGATCCTTTTGTGGCCGTTTAGCATCAAACATCGAAGGCAATCAACAAAAACGAAGCCGTGGGCACAGTGAAGAACCCGCAGGATAGCAAGTTCTTCTCTTTCATGTTCTTTCAAATTGATATTTGAGTGATTTCATTACAAAATTGTTGTTAGATTCATATCCTATATTTGAAATTAGTCTCGTGTAATCTACAAGTGATGCAGAACAACTATTCGATGAAATAAGAGAAAGTGAAACAGTTGTTTCATTTAAAAATTTGATTTTTTAGTGTTCAATCCTTTAGTGAGATATCAATCCGAATATAGAAAGAGCAAAGATTGTAGAAAATAATAAACTCTCGTTAGACAAAAGTGAAGGTTCTCAAATCACAAATTTGAAACTAGACGGCAAGAATTACCTATAGTGGGCTAGATCTATTGAACTGACTATTATGGCAAGGGGGCGATGGGATTATTTGACAGGTGATCTTTCTCGGCCCCAAATTTCATATCCTTCCTATTCTCAGTGGTGTAGAGAAAATGCCTTAGTAAGTGCTTGGCTAATCAAATCCATGACTCCCTCCATCGGCAATACTTTTATGTTTTTGATCATTGCTAAGGATATCTGGCTGGCAGTTCAGGGAGCTTATGCCCAAAGGAAAAATATTGCGAAGAAATATGACCTTATAGAGAAGATTCGGAAATGTAGGCAAGGAGGAAGGTCAGTTAGCGAGTATTATGCAGAGCTAATAGGTCTGTGGGAAGAACTACATCTGTACTCTAAGACTAAATGTCAGACTTGCACACTAGAACAGAACAAGGAGTTTGAAAAGCGTAAAGTGTTCGATCTTCTATGGGGTATATCATCAGAATATGAATCTGTAAAGAAAAGTGCACCTTCTTTAGCTGATAAGATCAACTGTTCTCACTGTGGGAAACCATGACATACCAAGAAAACTTGCTGGGAGTTAGTTGGAAAACCTACGTATAGCATACTTTAGTAGTGATCAGAATGAAAAGCCGAAGACTAAGGAAAGTGCACCTTCTTTAGCTGATATGAGAAAGGAAATTTAATTTTTGAAGGCATGTTTGACTGATTCGCAACAACCTTCTTCATCCTCTCACACCAAGTCACAAGCATCTATTGCCTATCCTTTCTCGTTCCTAACTCAAGGTTAATATAAATTCTTTTTATTCAAAGATATGGGTTATTGATTCAGGTGCTACAGATCACATGGTCAGCAGAAGAGATTTTTTTGATAACTATGAATTGACATGTATCAATATTAGACTGGCAGATGGATCTCTTACGCCAATAGCGGGAAAAGGAAGTACTATCACATCCTTTGGCACATTGAAAAATATTTTACATGTTCCAAACATATCAATAAACCTATTATCTGTCTTTGCTATAACTCATGATTTAAAATGTCGTATAATCTTTGATTCCACTAGATGTGTCTTTTAGGAACCGAAGATGGGAAAGATCTTTGGTCAAGATAATGTGAGGAGAGGCCTCTACTTTTGCGAGGACAATAAAGGTGTTGTACTACAATCAACAATTGTTACTGAGAGACAGAAGGAATATATACCTCGTTGGCACCAGCGGCTAAGCCATTTACCATTTTTTAAAATAAAGATGTTATTACCAGAATGTAGTGATTGTAATGATTTGAACTTAAATTGACTATAAGTGACTGGTAAATACCCACATAACTTGAAAGACTATAAGTGAAGAATGAAAGATATTCCTTATAATTGACTACTTATAAGTGTAATCAATTCATTTAACCGTAATCCATTACCATAAGAAAGAAAGACTGTAGGATTTATGTGGGTATTCTCAGTCAAATATAAGGCATATGAGAATATAGAAAGATATAAGGCAAGATTTGTTGTAAAATGATATAGTTAGTCCTACGACATAGATTACACATAGACATTTGCTCCAGTAGCCAAGATGAATACCATCAGAATCTTGTTAAGCCTGGTAGTTAATAAAAGATGGGAATTATGGCAGCTGGATGTGAAGAATGCATTCCTTGATGGTGATCTCAGGGAAGACATTTATATGGACTTGTCACCAGGATACTTTAATGGGAACGAACAAGGGAAAGTGTGTAAACTAAAGAAATCAATTTATGGATTGAAACTATCCCCACGGGCATGGTTTGAGAAATTTAGTGATGGAATTTATACTCTGGGGTTTAAACAATGCATCAACGATCCTACACTATTCATTAAGCAAGGTCAGAGAACTATTATGTTACTGGTATACGTTGATGATATCATTATTTAAGGCGATGATATTGGGGAGCTAAAGAAACAACTCAAAATTTTATTTGACTTAAAGATTTGAGAAGATTAAATTACTTTCTCGGTATAGAGGTGATTCATAGCAACAATGCATTATTCTTGAGTCAAAAGAAATATATTCTAGACTTGTTGAAGGAAACAAAAATGGAAGACTGCCGTGTATGCTCAATTCCCATGGAGTCTCCCAAGGAGGATGATAATAATAATGCAGAACCATATGAGGATATCAGAAGGTACCAGAAATTAGTGGGGAAGCTAATATATGTCACTATTAGACGTCCTGATATCAGTTTTGCTGTTGGCTATGTGAGGAGATGGACGCATAATCATTCCAAATATCATATGAGTACAATCTTTCATATCATCAGATACTTGAAGTCTACACTAACCTATAGTTTATTATACACGGCGAATTCATCCCTGGATCTAAAAATATATTCCGATGCTAATTGGGCAGGTTCGAAGACAGACAGAAAATCAACCACTAGGGATGTGGTATGTTTGGGAGGAAACATTGTATCATGGAAAAGCAAGAAACAATCAGTTGTGTCAAGATCGAGTGCGGAAGCAGAATATCGTGCAATTGCTTCAAGCATGTGTGAATGGATATGGGTTTTATCTCTCTTAACAGAACTTGGCTTCAAAGTGAATACTCCGGTTACCTTTTACACTGATAGCAAAACAACTCTTGAGATTCCCTTAAATCCTGTTTTTCATGAACGAACGAAGCATATTAGGATAGATTGCTACTTCATCAGAGAAAAGATTACACAAGGCATCTTTAATCTGATTTATATATGCTCAAAAGACCAATTGGCGGATATTTTCACAAAACCTGCTTCAATAAGAGGATTTCAGAAAGCTCTCCATCAGTTGAGAATTACAAACCTTTAAGATTCAACTTGAGGAGTGTTGAAGATCAAGTTAAATCTTGATTAATTAGTGTTACTATTTAGTTATAGGTGTATATGTAGTGTCATATGTAAGTCTGAGTCATGTATATTATGGTATTTTATAATACGGGTCCTAATGGATCATATTCAGATCCATTAGGAATCGTAATCCATTAGTCACTTATTAGGGGTATTATAGTCTTTCAAGTTAGGTCAGCCATACTGACCAAGACCTCAGTGTCTTCTTCTTGTATTTGGCTTTCATCAATAAAGAAGTTTATGTTGCTGCTTAATTTCAAGTGAAGGTATCAAACAATGACCTCATACATCATAGTGTATTAATTCAAATGGAATCGACAATATAGATTCCCTACCTGGAAAAGAAGCTCTATAATGTTTAGCCCTTTAACAAATATCACCTTGAAGGACTAAATCAGTGTTATCCGTATCGTGGGCAACCATGATACGATACACTACCCCGTATCGTAAAACGGTGAGTATCGCACCGTATCATGTGATACGGGCGATACGCCTTGAAGGTTTCTTGCCTCTCTTCGCCTCTCTTCACTTCTCGTGACCTAAATCGAGCTCGCTGTTGCATTAGAAGGCTGAACCCAAGCAACTCATATATATATATAAAAAGATCATTTATGATATTTTGGCTTATTTTCAATTATTCTTTCTTGGATAGTATACGTGTAATTTTAAAATTTGTAAAACTTTATGAAAGATAATATTATTATATTAATGTCTACACTATAAACTCTTAGGAATTCTACTCTCGATTAACCACATTGAATCAGATTGTCATAATAAAGGAAAAAGTTTGAATATAAGTTTTTCATCAAACCACATAGGTTGCTCCGTCACTGTCTAATGCTTGGAATGGACTGGCAAGGCCCGAGTTAGTTTAAGGTGATAACGAAATTGACCCTTGGGTCTTGCATCACATCAAAAGACTACCGATCAATAGAATATTATTACTTTTCATGAAGATTTTTCTCTAGATTTTTAAAGCAGTGAAAGATGCCTTAGAGAGAAGTGAAGAGAGGCCATAAACCTTCAAAAAAAAATTTGCATTTTTTTTTTCGATGCTGATAGTACTCAGCGATACCCGATACGATACGCGTCAGACAACACTGGACTAAATCACTAGGAATTACAAAGTGAACTAACTCTTTAACTTTTGACATAGGCAAATGTCCTAACCGGTTACGTCAACTTCTCAATTCTTCTTCTGTAGTAGGTGCTGATAGTGCTCTTCTGTGCTCTTAAAACTTATGCCCAGGAAGTATGTATAGTCCATTTCTTAGTTCACCACATTCAAATGTTCTTCCCATCCTTAGGTCCTGAAATATACAACAAGATGAAGAAAAAGTAACTAAACAATTTAAGTCTCTGATCAAGGAACTCATTAACAACAAAGTGACTGAGAATTTGGTAATATAAATCACTAACTCAAGCCTAAAATTTTCTGTTTGAATTGCTCCCTCTCCTTCCATTGGGACTAAGGAGTCGATTGCCACTTTCACATACTTTGGTATGAGAGTAGTTTCATACCTTATAAAGTTTCACTTATCACCTAGCATGTGATCAATGGCTCTAGAATTTATAACCTAGAAATTAGAAATTGCAGAATTTTTAAGAAAGGAGTTACCACTAATGTTGTACGAAGTGAGAAGGCTTATTTCATTTTTCGGTGAAAAAGTCACGGGTTCACGTAGTCTGGACTCAATTTCTATAAGTTTCTTCTTTAGTTCTACCATTTCATCCATCGAACTAAGTTCAACTTTCTTCTCACTAGTGGTTGCCACATGACTACCATAGTCTTTGTAGTCGGTTGACCTTTTGATAATTTTCAAGCAATATTCGTGGGTGTGTCTCCTCTTTCGGCAATGAGTGTATTGCAGTTTGCTTTCATCATCATAGTTTTAAACTCGTCGTTTTCCTCTATCTCTAGTTGAATCTTTTCTTCGTTGGAAATTAATCTGTCCTCTATTAGCAAATGCAATTTTTTTGGTTTGTATATGCTATCTTTTTTCGAAATTTCTTCTATCTTTTGCTCTCAACAAGAGAGAATATACAGTTCCTATTGCAACAAGTTCTTCCTTCCTAAGAATAATCAACTTAATTGATTCATACTCAGGAGATATTTTCCATAGGAGATCAAACACCTTTCGAATCTCACCATCGTCAGTTCTCTCTTTTATTCAGTGGCTGTGCTTATTTTCCACTATATATCTTTTTTCATTCTAAAGTCCATGGAGTTCTTCATAATATTCGCTTATACTCCTTAGCTATATTCCATTGTCTCGAATATACTTCCTTAATTTCACACCAGATTTCTGCAGTCGATTTAATGTATATAAATGTTTTACTAATAGAGGGATTCATTGATTTAATCAGCCATGAACTCACCAATACGTCATCTTTAGACCATCGCTCAAAATCTATACTATCTTCGCTTGGTTGAATCTGTTTTGCCTTGATCATTGATATTTTTCCTCGAGATCTTAGGACGTGTTCGATCGATCTTGCCCATTCTCTATAATTTCTACCTTTTATATGAATGTTATTTATTTGGAAGGGTTCCAATTTATGATCATTGCCATACGCAACGACTTGGGTCAATCTTACGTCCTTTATCTATTGTTGATTGAATTTTCCAGTGATGAGCAAATCTGTGGAATTCTTCACTTCAGATCAGCCTTCGAGCCTTTGTGCCAACTACTGCTCCATGCGCCACCCAAGATCTTAGGCCACCATGGCTAAATCTGCCAAGAGGGCTCTGATACCATATACAAAAAACAACAAATAGGGAACATAATTGCACCAGATAGAAGATGGTTGGAGAAGATCGGCTGATCTTGGTGCAACCAATTCCCCTTTTCTCTTTCTTCTATTTCAGGAAATCTCAAGCCATGGCTGGTAGGGTTTTCACTTTTTTAAGTACCAGCATTACAATGTACTAATTTACATATATGCCATTAATGAGGCTTAATTAAAGCTACAGGTACGTAACAACAGAAGATTAAAGGTAGCAAATCTGGATATCAACAGTAGGGCCGTGGGTATGACTCGTGGACAATCACGATCATTTCTTGAGTCCTTCCTTACACACTTCGATCTTCTTCATACCCTCAACAGTAGGGCCGTGGGCTATGATGGTCCTAATGACTACAGTGAAATTGAGGTTTCATGCGAGGGGAAATTAGATTGAAATTTTGCATATTCTGATGTTGGGCAGGGCAACCCGAAATTTGCCCAATTGTTTTCCTCGTTTCCCATCTCCCTAACCCTATGATCCTCACCACTTCCATTTTCTCAAATCACAATCACTGGGTGCTTCAGCTTCTGGTTTACTAAGATGATTATCTCTTTTGTTGTTTTTCAGTTTTGATGTAGTTGTCTTATGATCTTATCTGATCTTACTATTTCATGGGCTTTGATTTTGATGATATCTTTCAGATTTGAAAACTGTGTCTTGTGTAATGAGGATTTTGCACATTCTCTTATGGATGTGTGACAACTCTGTCTAAGCCAACACTTGACTTGAGAGAAGCGTTCACCTGGCTTATTAAGTTAGTCGAAGACAACAATCTTTTAAGAAGATCTTCTCCAACATTATGAAAACCTCCCTTCTAAAAGACGCTAAATAGATTTCAAAAAGGGAAGATTGCTTTGACATGTTCGTGTTACAAAGCCTCAGTCTCATACATAAATAGTTATGAAGGTTCTAAAACTTGAAAGATATGCTAAGAATGAACTGCCAGTATATATTTGAACATGTATGGAATGCAGTGGCATTGATAACATTTCATGCCATTGCATCTATGCATCTTGTCATGCTCTATGGGTAGATAATTTCTTCCTTTTAAGTGCAATTATTTTCATAAGACGCCTGATTGTCAATAGGCGTCCATTCCTATAAAATATTTCACTGTTTTCTGCCAAAGACCAAATGTATGCTTGCAGAGATCATTGGCCAACAAAATGATAGAACAAGAGAGTCACGAAACATGAGGCTATTTTGGTCCATGAATGCTGGCCCTTGGCATTTAGTGTTTGGGGTCTCTTTGGTTTCCGCATCTGTAAAGGTTTATCTGATAACATCATCTCTTTCTGTTGGCATCCTAATTTCTTTGGACACCTTTTTCGATGTTTTAGTTAAGTCTTTTCATTGGTTCTAAACATATTTAAGGAGTGTGTTTGTTATCCTTTTAAGGCAAAGCAGGATTGACTGTCTAAGCTGGAAAACCAGATAGGGGATCAGTAAAATACCCAAAGGCTTGCAATCAGCTCTAAGATAATAAGAAACATGTTTCCAAACACATTCCCACATATAAATCAAACTCTGAACAAGAAACAATATACAACAGGTAATTTACAAAGATATAATTAATGGAGCATGGCATATAATGAAAATTTTCAATTGGCATGGTACAAATGGAGGTGTATAATTATGCTAGTTCAGATGATCAACACACAAAATCTGTAAGGTGCATCTTATTGCTTTCATTTAGTCAAAATCAATAAAAATTGACACATAAATCATTAAATAATTATATGATAAGGAGGAGAAGATAAATGGACCTGGTGAGATAGAGGAGGGGGTGGGGGTACTCAATTTGTCGGGTGCTTTAATGGACATCTGATAGATGGTTTTGTGGGCTATCTTTAGATGTTTGTTCTTGGATAGATGGTTTTGGAAAACAGAACATACAAATTTTCTTTTTTCATTTTGCTTTTCTCTTTTGCTTCTTGTCTTTGTTTCTTCATTAATGTCAATTCCCATACCAGCTACTTAATTATTGGTTCCTTTCTGTTGCTTTAAGGTTTCCGCGTTCCTTTCGCATTTCTTCCCAGAGGTGACACAGTATAGTTTCACATCTGGCATGGAAACTGAGGTACTACTGTCATTTTGTCTGATGATCTTCATCTGGCTTCTTTACGTCTTAGTGCGCATGCCATTGTTGGAGAAGCTTTCTGTTATTTATTTTTTAACACTGTTATTCCTTACTTTTCTTTAGATTACATTTGTGGCCACTATGAGAACTACAGTTCCTTATAGGAGCATATGTGTGTGTGTGTGTGTGGATGCATGTATGTGGTACAAATGGCCACAAGAGGTGATGCCACCATCTCCACCTTGTGCCTCAATTTTAGTTTAGTATCATCACTAGACACACAATTGTCGTCATGAATAACTGTACATCTTCATAACATGTTCTTTTGTTGGAACATATTCTTACTCAAGATGGAGATGGTGAATCGTGGTATTCAAACTGAATCTAGTTCTTTCCTTAATTTCTCTGTTCATGTTTTGGGTGTTAAAGTTTTTTTCTTGAGTACATTGTTCCTTCCTTTTCTCAGCAGAATGAACACCGTGTAGTGCATTTCTTTTGATGAAGTGTTAATTTTTGCATACCTTTCCTTTAACAGCCACTTTGCACTAATACCTTGTTAAGCTGTATTTTATTTCATTTGGCCATTCTTTCGAAATGCATTTGTTTGTACCTTTGCAGTGTTTTTGTGCTGGATTGTCTGCATTTTGTTTGCTTATGACATCTGCCTATCTGTGACCACTCAGTCACCTTTAATGCATATTGTCATAGAAGATGAAGACGAACACATGATATTTGTCCTTGCAGAAAACTGATTTTTGATTTGTAATTAAATCCTTTTGGATTTGATCATGAGAAGGCCTTGCAATATATTATAGGGAAAATGAGTTCCCCACCAATTTTTTTTTTGGGTTCTATTTTGTATTTGAAATTTTGTGGCAGTTGAAAGGGCCTGTTTTTATGAACTTGGTGCATTTTGTCTGGAAAGATCGCAATTTGCTTGAATCTAGGTTCTTTCTTTGGCTGAAGTCATTGTGCCAGTACAACAACAACAACAACAACAACAACAACAACAACAACAACTAAGCCTTTTCCCATACTAGACGGGGTTGGCTACATGGATTCTTTGTTTCCTCAGATCCCTATCGTGTGCCATGTTAGCAGTTAACTCCCAATAAGCTAGATCATTATTTATTGTTTCTTTCCAACACTTTTGTGGTCGTCCTCTACCTCTTTTAATACTTTCCAAATTTAGTTTTTCTAACCTTCTTATAAGTTCTTCTTTTGATCTTCTTTCGATATGTCCAAACCATCTTAAACGATGTTCTCTCATTTTATCCTCTATTGGTACCACTCCTAATTTGTTTCTAATAACCTCATTATGTATACAGTCTTTTCTTGTATGACCACTCATCCATCTCAACATCTTCATTTCTGTCACAGACATCTTTTGTACATGTTGATGATTAACTGCCCAACACTTAGAACCATAAAACATGGCAGGCCTAATTGCTGCTCTATAATATTTACCTTTTAACTTTATTGGTATCTTCTTATCACAAAGAATACCTGATGCTCCTCTCCATTTTAACCAACAAGCATTAATTCTATGTGTAGCATCTCCATCAATTCTTCCATCACATTGAAAAATTGACCCTAGGTATTTAAAACTTTCCTTTTGGGGAATGCAATGTGTGCCAATTTTAATTTCCATGTCCTCTGAAGTAACCAAATGATCAAACTTACATTCCACATATTCTGTCTTTGTTCTACTAAGTCGGAGGCCTTTGCTTTCTAATGTTTCTCTCCATAGTTCCAATTTTCTATTAACTTTTTCCTTAGACTCCTCCACTAATACAATCTCATCTGCAAATAACATACACCAAGGTACTTCATCTTGAATATGTTTTGTTAACTCATCCATCACCATTATAAATAAGTATGGACTTAAAGTTGATCTTTGATGTAACCCAATATTAACTTCAAAGAAGTCTGTCGTTCCTTCATGAGTCCTCACTCATGTTTTTGCACCATCATACATGTCTCTTATAAGGTTAATATATGTCAATGGGATACCTCTTTTTTCCAAAGTTCTCCAAAGAACCTCCCTCGGTACCCTATCATAAGCTTTTTCTAGATCAATAAATATCATGTGAAGGTCTTTCTTTTTTGCTCTAAAATGTTCCATAAGACGTCTCAAAAGGTGAATCGCTTCAATAGTAGATCTGCCTGGCATGAATCCAAATTGGTTCTCTATTGTACTTATACTTGTCTTAACCTACGTTCGATAATTCTTTCCCATAATTTCATAGTATGACTCATTAACTTGATACCTCGATAATTCGCACAATTTTGAATGTCTCCCTTGTTCTTATATATGGGTATAAGTGTACTTGCTCTCCATTCCTCAGGCATCTTTTGGTTTTTCCATATTTCATTAAATAGTCTTGTGAGCCAAGTGATTACTATTTCTCCTAGTATTTTCCAAACTTCTATAGGAATATTATCTGGTCCTACCGATTTACCACCCTTCATATGTTTAAGAGCCTCTTTGACTTCATTCTTTTGAATACGTTGGTAGAAATTGTGGTTTATATACTTTTATGACTTGGCTAAATCTACTAAACTAATACTAACATCTTTATTTTCATTAAAAAGATTATAAAAATAGTTTTTCCATCTATTTCTTATATCATCATTTGCCACTAGAATTTTTTCCTCCTCGTCTTTTATGCATCTAACATAATTAAGATCTTTAGTTTTCTTATCTCTAGCCCTAGCTATCCTAAAAATATCTCTTTCACCCTCTTTTGAGTTGAGTTTTTTTATATAAGTCCTCTCAAATCTTAGCTTTTGCTTCACTAACGGCCTTTTTCGCTTCCTTCTTTGCTTTCTTATAAGCTTCTAAAGTTTTACTAGTTTTCTTGGCATAATGTAATTTGTAACATGCCCTCTTTGCCTTGATTTTATTTTGCACTACTTCACTCCACCACCAAGCTTTTTTTGTGCCGGTACACCTCCCTTAGATACCCCTAACACATATTTCGCCACTTTCCTAATATGTATAGCCATATTGTTCCACATATCACAGGGTGTACCAATATAATTCCAAACATCTCCTTGAAGGACTTTCTGTCTAAATATATCTTCTTTCTCACTTTTGAGGTTCCACCATTTGGTCCGAATAGCTCGATGCACTCTTTTCTTCTTTGTCCATTTTTTTATTTGTAAATCCATAACTAAAAGTCGATGTTGGGTGGTTAAGCTTTCTCTTGGAATTATCTTACAATCTTTACAACACGCTCTATCTTTTTTTCTACAAATAAAGTAATTAATTTGTGTTTGTGATAAGCCACTCTTATAAGTAATTAAATGTTCATCTCGTTTTTTTAAGATTGTATTGACTATAAAGAGATCAAATGCCATAGCAAAATTTAAAATCTCCCTATCTTCCTCGTTTATATCCCCAAAACTAAAGTTTTCATGAATCCCTTGATATCCTAATGCCTCTTTATCGACATGTCCATTTAAATCTCCTCCTAAACAAATCATCTCCCTTTGTAGAATCTTTTGAAACATCTTATCGAACTCTTCCCAAAAAACTGTCTTTATACTATCTTCTAGTCCTACTTGGGGTGCGTAAACACAAACTATATTCAAAACCTCTGCTCCTAACACTAATTTCAACGTCATGATTCGGTCACCATATCGTTGTATGTCTACTACACTCTCCTTTAAATCTTTATTTATGATAATACCAACTCCGTTTCGAGCCTGTTCTTTACTTGAGTACCATAATTTAAAACCTTTATCCTCTATCTCCTTTGCTTTTTCTCCAACCCATTTTGTCTCTTGTAAACATAAAATATGAATCTTTCTCCGAATCATAGTATCTACCACCTCCATTAGCTTATCGGATAATGTTCCGATATTCTAAGAACCAATACGAATCTTATTATTATCTTGGACTAGCTTCCTTACCCCCCGCATCCGTCCATAATCAAAATGCGGAGACCCTCTCTGAAAAATTTTCACTACATTCGGGCGGCAATGTTGTGGGACTAACTTTTTTACCCACACCCGTCCATGATGTAGGAACCCTCTCTGCAATTTTTCTTGGCATAATGTAATTTGTAACATGCCCTCTTTGCCTTGATTTTATTTTGCACTACTTCACTCCACCACCAAGCTTTTTTTGTGCCGGTACACCTCCCTTAGATACCCCTAACACATATTTCGCCACTTTCCTAATATGTATAGCCATATTGTTCCACATATCACAGGGTGTACCAATATAATTCCAAACATCTCCTTGAAGGACTTTCTGTCTAAATATATCTTCTTTCTCACTTTTGAGGTTCCACCATTTGGTCCGAATAGCTCGATGCACTCTTTTCTTCTTTGTCCATTTTTTTATTTGTAAATCCATAACTAAAAGTCGATGTTGGGTGGTTAAGCTTTCTCTTGGAATTATCTTACAATCTTTACAACACGCTCTATCTTTTTTTCTACAAATAAAGTAATTAATTTGTGTTTGTGATAAGCCACTCTTATAAGTAATTAAATGTTCATCTCATTTTTTTAAGATTGTATTGACTATAAAGAGATCAAATGCCATAGCAAAATTTAAAATCTCCCTATCTTCCTCGTTTATATCCCCAAAACTAAAGTTTTCATGAATCCCTTGATATCCTAATGCCTCTTTATCGACATGTCCATTTAAATCTCCTCCTAAACAAATCATCTCCCTTTGTAGAATCTTTTGAAACATCTTATCGAACTCTTCCCAAAAAACTGTCTTTATACTATCTTCTAGTCCTACTTGGGGTGCGTAAACACAAACTATATTCAAAACCTCTGCTCCTAACACTAATTTCAACGTCATGATTCGGTCACCATATCGTTGTATGTCTACTACACTCTCCTTTAAATCTTTATTTATGATAATACCAACTCCGTTTCGAGCCTGTTCTTTACTTGAGTACCATAATTTAAAACCTTTATCCTCTATCTCCTTTGCTTTTTCTCCAACCCATTTTGTCTCTTGTAAACATAAAATATGAATCTTTCTCCGAATCATAGTATCTACCACCTCCATTAGCTTATCGGATAATGTTCCGATATTCTAAGAACCAATACGAATCTTATTATTATCTTGGACTAGCTTCCTTACCCCCCGCATCCGTCCATAATCAAAATGCGGAGACCCTCTCTGAAAAATTTTCACTACATTCGGGCGGCAATGTTGTGGGACTAACTTTTTTACCCACACCCGTCCATGATGTAGGAACCCTCTCTGCAATTGATTCACTACATTCGGGCGAAAATGTAGTGGCCCTTGCTTACTTCTTACTGCATTCGGGCTCTGCGGCACGTCGCTAGGCGGGGACGCCCCAAAGCAATGCTCATAATTTTTGTAATCCATGTTATAAAAATCCGATGGAGTTTTACGCTAGCTGTCGGATGTCTAACACAACCCTCCTCCTTTATCCGGGCTTGGGACTGACAATGCAAGGGTGATCCCTTACATGGGCGGAGTTGAAGTCATTGTGCCAGTACCTTTTGCAATTGCAACAACCTTTAGTTCGTCTTTCATTTCATTTACATACTTTTGTGACTTCTTTTTAGATGTTTGCGTTTACATGGTTGTTCGTGTTTTTAATCTAATGGGACTCAATTTATTTGTCACACTCCAACACAATAAATGCACACCAACGTAGGGCCCTTCCATCCGAAGTGGCAAAACCTGGTATGTTTTGACTGATCATGGGAATGAAATATATCATAACAAGAAATAAACCATCAGAGTTCGATTAATGTTCAATAAACAAGAAATGAAACAAACATCGTAGTAGTGGGGTCTGCTAACAATTCCATTTATTGCATGATCAAAAGCAAACCCAAACCCTAGAATGTACTCATACTATCTCATGTCACAACTACCTCTATCTATTGTCACATACAAAATCCAGTCTTCCTTTTTGAGATTACCAGTAAAACTAAGAGGGACAAGTGCAACCACATCCCTGAATAAGGTGGTTGGACTCTTTCCAATAAGGTCACATATTAAGAACATGCATATTTTTAATGCGGATGCATGATAATAGTTTTTAAAAGCAAATAGTTTTAAATCATTTAGTGAACCAGTATCAAAGAGTAATATATCAATTATTTCTGATATCTAGATCAACCATCTTCAATGGCAAAGGCTGCTTAAGTCATTCTATCTTCCCTAATAACCATTGTCCAAGCCATTGTTGTAAGTAGCGTATTGTAATGCTTATTGTTTCTGGCCGTGATACAATTATTGTGTCGTACCATATTGCAACATCTGGTAAATTTTTAAAAAAGTTAAAATCTAAAAAATTAGAAAATTAGAAAATCAAGGAAAATGAAGAAAAACCTAAAGAATTATTAAGGACGAAAGCAAGTAGGACTAACATTAGCACTGTTTCAACATAATAGCATATCATGGATTTAATAAGTTAGTATGTAAGAAGCTACATTAATTAATAATAAGTTAACAATGTGGAATCACCTTTAGTCAGGATACTTCATTACTCATGTGGTTATCACACAAATTACATTTACTCTCAGTCTACTTCCTATTGCCATCTCAGGTCATCAAGATATCCCCAGATTGACATGGTCCCAACATCTATCCTCCATATAATAAAGTCAAATGCTGAACATGACAAAAAAATTATGCATGCGTCAAATACAACAAAAGTTTGGAGAAATAAAGGAAAACAATACTTTATAGTTCATCATACCTCAATTGTACAACAACTAAGGCTTTTCTCATACTAGATGGGGTCGGCTACATGGATTCTTTGTTTCCACAAAGCCCTATCATAATTTATACAATCCATGATAAATAAGTCCGACAAAGTTTTACGTTGGCTGTCGGAAGCCTAACACAACCCTCCTTTTTCCGGACTTGGGACTGGCAATGCAAGGGTGATCCCTTATATAGGCGGAGTTTATCATACCTCAATTGCAATGAAAAATTTGAAGAAACGGGAAGATATTGCCGCCACATGGCTTAAAAAATTTCGGATGACCAAGAAACCAGCAAAATCTCCTCCTTTATATACTTTGTCGAGTGTGAAATAAAAAAAAACAATGATTCATAAATAAATAAAGAAACTATGAAAATTAAAGAAAAAAGAAAGTTTATTACTCAAAACATGAAGAAATCATGCCCACACAGCTGATGAAGCTTCATTTCACAAAAATAACTGAGAAAACCTCCCCTACATGAGTGTAGGTGGTTGAGGAATGAAGCAAGAAGAGCTTTAGAAGCCCTAACATGTACAAAATTGCATGACTGAGTTCACGTGAAGTGCATAGTAGTGCTCCCTGAATCATATGATACAAACCGATACAGTGGCATGATCCGATATGAGCCCTAATCGTGTCAAAAATCCCTGAAAACGATGCATATAGGTCCCTGTCGTATGATACAGACTGACATGGATAATTTTACTATGCCTTGGAACCCATTAGATCTCATTATTCACACTATTTGCTTTGAACTCAAAATTTTTTTCATGTTCATTGATTTTTTTTAATCACTCACATGCAACTCGGTACTTATTGTGGGTCCCCACACTGCCAGACTTATTTGTCATTGACATGTACATGCAACATGACTTGCGTAGTCAACATGATATGAGCTACTTACAACTTCGTGCACAATACTACGCCCAAAATAGACGCAGATTCGTTCAACTGAAATACCCATATGCTATACATACCAGCTGCTTACACTACTCGGTCTGATTTAAACAGTTGCTCCATGTCAAGTGATGTCTCACACCTTACTGCAAGCATGCACATATAACATATTCCAAATCACGCGATTTATCTATGTATTGTCAAATGTGCATAGATAGGCCTGCTTATGTACTGTAGGTACTCATGGTAGAGCCCAAGTGCTTAAGCACCCTATGTATGTGTCTTGCCTGCTTAAAGGGTCCACCATTCAAAAAGCCATGTACCCTCCTACACCTTCCTAATCTCTCCGTCTTTCTTTCTTCTCCTCCGTGCTTCCTATGGGTGAATGTCTCTTTCTCTCTCTTGACTCATCTCTTTCTCGCATGTGCTGTCTCCCTCATTTGTCATTCTTGTTTTGCTGTTTTGCTGGGGTTTCAATATACCTTGAAAAATTTCAATTTCTTAAGTGGCAATTGTAACATATTTTTTTAATATGATACATTTAGGTTTTATAAAATATTTAAACATATTGAATAATGATGGTTTATGCTTCACAATGATATTTGAAGTTAACATTTTTTTACTGACTGCTATTTAAATTAACTCATGTTCATGAAATGTATTGAATCAACATAAATACTTCTAATTTAATTTTTATCTCCCACTAAGTCTGTAATAGCAGAGCTTATGGAACAGTTAGCCCACAATAACCGTTATTGACAATGCATTGGTATATTTGTTCATCAACATCAACAATTGTTCTAAATCAAATCACTTCAGTAATACAACATGATTTCTGTTGTTGAGGAGGCATTCATAAACATCATGCACATCAGATAAAACAGAAACAACTCCTGACATTTTCCTACGAGAAAGAGCATATTCACCTTTCTCAAAACATGTCAATGTCCAAATTCCAAGGCTTGAGTCAGGCATTTTCTCATCAGTCACCTTGGTTCAGTCTCTGAACAATAATAAAACCATTCCCAAGTCAGAATTCATTCACCTGACACGTACTTTGTAAACCATGTCTAAATTGAGCATTGAATAAATCCTGAATCAACTGAATATCTTTCTAGAGTTTCTGTCTGAACACAAAGTCTGGCCTCACTCTGTTGCTCTCTTTCTCTCTCAAGAAAATGATAAAGCTGTTCTTTAAGTTACTATTAGGTTTCATACATTGGTAATATCATATGGTTTCTATAAAATGCTGATGGATTTTTTTTTTCTAAGCAATGATGAGTTTTAATGGGGCTTTGGTGGTGGAATTTGCAGACCTGGATGTGCATAAACCTGTCATTCCCTTTTTCTTGGTATCTGGAGACATGATGCTACTGCCATGTGCATGTATACTGGATCAAACTGTGTCATCTGATGTACTATTAGCAGATCTTGCTTTCATATCTAATGCATATAAGGGACTCTCCTTGTGAGTGTCCTTCCAACATGTAGGTGTGCATAGTAGAAATTTGTGTGCTTGTGTCGATGAATGCATGCCACAGTTTATGTATGTATACTTGGTAAACATTGGATGTTGTGTAACAAGGTGACCTTGCCTGGAACGTTTTCACTTTTCCTTGCTTGTCTCTAATTTGTTGTGTAACAGAGAAACTGTTTCTGTGTGATCTCACCAGTTAGACAATATCTCTGCTGGTACCACGGAATGGAGGAGTCTTCTCAGCTGTTACTGGACACGGTTTAGCAGTTACTGTGATAATGCCAACAAAGCTGAAATTCGAAAGGTACCTTTTGGCATATCTTGAAGCATGATGATCATAGTGTCACAATTAATCATACAAGTAATAGAAACCATCAGATTTTAAATCAGAAGATGGATTGGAAGAATCTCTGCAGCCACCACCCACTCTTTTCTCTGTTTTTATTCCTTAATAACTAAAGAATGCTGGTAGGGTTTTCCATTAAATACCATCTTTACACTAATACAAAATATTACTTATGTGCCATTAATAAACTTAATTTAAAGCTACCTTTAAAAACTGAATTAAACACCAGACACTACACTCAGCCACAACAATGAAATAAGAATAAAATTGCAGCAACATATTCTTGATTCACGTATCAAGCTGCGACTTCCTTGTCTTCTAGCGTTCCTATCTGCGTCATACTCTTAACACTCACCCTCCAGTTGGGTTAAAGATAGATGTGATACCCAACTTACCACATAGTCCGCTCAATAAGTTTCTATTAAGTACTTTGGTTAATATATCTGCACACTAATTTTCTGACTTCACGTGTTCAAGTTGGAATTCCTTGGTGAACACACTGTCCCGTATGAAGTGATAATCAATTTCGATGTGTTTTGTTCTCTAATGAAGCACAAGATTTGATGCTATCTAGATTGCAACTTTACGGTCACAATCATCTACAAGTAGACCAATTTTGATTAGTAAAGATCGCAATCATTTCCCTTCACATATGCTAGAAGCGATTTCCCTATATTCAGCTTCAACTATTGATCTAGACAACTGATTGTTTTTTAATCTTCCATGATACTATATTGCCTCCAACTAGAGATACATATTCGGAAGCAGACTTTCTATCTTCCAAGCATCTTTTCCAATCAACATTAAAAATTTCAATCTTTGTATGACCATTAGCTCTATATATCACACCATGTCCTCGAGTAGTTTTTAAATATCTAAGTATTTGAAAAATTGCATTCATATGATGCTTGGAAGGAGTCTGCATAAATCGGCTTACAATGCTTACTACATATGCAATATCAAGGGAATTAATAGTTAAATAGATTAGTTTTCTGACCAGCTACTGATATCTACATGCATCTACTTTATTTGTCCCATCTTTAATTTGTAATTTCTGTTTACCTCTGTAGGAGTTTTGATTGGTTTGCAATATTCCATCTTAGCATCTCTTAATAAATATGAAGTATACTTTCTTTGGTTTAAGAAAATATTAGTACTTGAGTAGGCTACTTCAATGCCCAAGAAGTAGTATAGTTTTTCAAGATCCTTCATATCAAATAACCGGTGGAGTTGTTGCTTTAGTTTTTTTATTTCTTCAATATCATCACCTGTCATAAATACAATTATATCATCAACATAGACAAGTAATAATGTCAATTTCACTCCCTTAAACTATAATGTGTGGCCACTTACACTCCTTATATCCCAAACTGATAATGCTCTTGCTGAATTTTTTGAATCATGCTCTAGGGGACTGTTTCAGTCCATAGATTGCCTTTTTCAATCTATATCTCTTGTTCTCTTAATGATAGTATCTAGATAGAAATTCTATATAAACTTCCTCTTTGTGCTCCCCTTGCAAAAAATATTTTTTCACGTCTACCTGCCACATCGTCCAATTCTTTTAAACAACAATATTTATAATCACCCGTATGGAAGTGAGCTTTGCTAAATATGCAAATGTCTCATCATAATCAATCCCATATGATTGACTATAATCACATACCACCTGTCTTGCTTTGTATCTCTCTAAAGTCCCATCTACCCCGAACTTCATGGTATAAACCCACTTACATTCAATAACTTTCCTTCATGTTGGTAGGTCATTGATTTCTCAAGTTTGATTCTTTTCAAGTGACTAAAGTTTTAATTTCATGTCTTCAACCCATTGTTCATACTTTGACGCTTCAACAAAATCCTTAGGATCTTGATAAGTTTTAGTATTTAACACAAAATTTTGATAACTTGACGATAATTGGTCTTAAGACATGAATTGAGAAATCGGATAATTAACACAAGACCTTTTTTCTTTTCGAAGTACAATAGGCAGATCCACCTCCTCTTCACTTTGTTCTCTTAGAGCAACAGTGGGATTTGAGGAAGATTCACCCCCTTGGTCGGTGGTTTCCTTAGGAATGAGTATAAATACCTTCCTTTCACGTTTCGTAACTTTCAACTTTTTTTCTTCTTGTAGTTTATCCTCTTCCACAACATTGTGGTCATCATATAACCCTTCATCTGTAGTATTTATAGGAAGCACTTGTTCTTTCGTGTTGGGACTTGGCAATTCAGTGTTACTCTAGAAATATGGGTGGTTTCAAAAAATGTTACATCCATAGATATGTATTTTCTATGGGTTTCTGGATAATAGCAAACATACCCTTTCTTTTCACATAGGATCAAGTTTGTCATGGAATTGATGATGTACATGAATATAGCAAAGACATCCAAAAATCCGTGGAGTGATATGAAATGGGCTATCTTTTGGTTTAATAAAATTAAACGGTGACTTTCCATAGAGTATCACAAATGGAAGTTGATTTATGATACTCCCTACTTGGAAATTAAGCTCTATGATGTTTATCCCTTTAACAAGTATCACATTTAAGGACTAAATTATTTGAATTAACAAACGGAACAAACTCTTTGACTTTTGACATTGGCAAATGTCATAAGTCACTATGCCAAATCCTCATTTCTGCCTTTCTAGTAGTTGTTGTAAGTGCCTTTTTCTACTCCAAAACTTGATGACTAGGAAGAAAGTATAACCCATTCCTTAGTTTACCATGTCCAAAGGTTCTTCCCGTCCTCAGATCCTGAAATACACAACAAAAGGAGAAAATGTAATTGAACAATCTAAGTTTCTAATCTAGGAGCTTACTGATAACAAATTTATTGGAAACTCGAGAATATGAATTACTGACTCAAGTTTGATAATTTTAGTTTGAAACTAAGGAGCCATTTGCTACCTTCACATATTGTGGCATGAAAGTAGTTTCATACCTTATGAAGTTAGATTTATCACCTACTATGTGATCGGTGGCTCTAGAGTCTAAAATCTATAAATTGGAACATGCATAATTTTTAAGAAATGAGTTATCACTAATGTTGTACGAGGTAGGAGGTATTATTTTATTGTTTAATGAAGATGTTGAAGGCTGCTCACATAATCTCAATTCTATTTATGTAAGTTTCTTCTTTAATTATATCATTTCATCCATACAACTAGACTATGCTTTCTTCTCACTCATTGTTGCCACATGATTTTCATAATCCTTGTAATCTGTTGGCCTACCTATAATCTCTCAGCTGTATTTACGAGTATGTCATCTCTTCCCACAATATGTGCGCTGAAGCTTATTCTTATCTTCATAATACTGAGATCGTTCTCTTCCTCTACCTCTAACCGAGTCTCTTCCTCTTTGGTAGCTAATATGTTCTCTTCCAGAAAATGCAACCTTTTTGGATTGTACTTGCTCTCCTTTCTCTAAATTTCTTCGATCTTTCTCTCTCAATAATAGAGAATATACTGTAAGCAATGAGAGAAGTTCTTTGTTGAGAATATTCACCTTTATTGGTTCATATTCTGGGGATATACCTCATAGAAGATCAAAGACTTTTCGAATTTTTCCATTTGCATTTATCTCCTTTATACAATGATTTTCATAATCCTTGTAATATGTTGGTCCTTGTTCTTCTAGCTGCTCTATACGTCACCAATTATCTTGCTTCACCATCGTTAAAATTGCCCAATAGGCTCTCATACAATGTCACAATTAATCATACAAGCAACATAAACCATCATATTTGAAATCATAAGATGGATTGGAGAAGTTGGCCGCGGCTAGAATCTTTGCTGTCGCCACCCATTCTTTTCTCTGTTTTTATTCCTTAATAACTAAAGAATGCTGGTAGGGTTTTCCTTTAAATACCATCTTTACACTAATACAAAATATTACTTGTGCCATTAATAAACTTAATTTAAAACTACCTTTAAAAACAAAATTAAACACAAGACACTACACTCAGCCACAACAATGAAATAAGAATAAAATTGCAGCAACATATTCTTGATTCATGTATCAAGCTGCGACTTCCTTGTCTTCTAGCGTTCCTATCTGCTTCATACTCTCAACACATAGACTGTTAATTAGCACAAGTTTTTCCATTTTGTTTTATAATTCAAGTTTGTGACATGACTTTTTTAGTACTATTCTGACATTGCTTAGTTTGTTCATGGATAGTGAAAAACTGCTGAATATTGATGGCATTTACTTCTGTTCTCTTTTATGACACTTCCCTCACAGGTGGAGCAAATATTGGAGGAGACTTTTCATGATCAGTTGTTCTCCTTTGCCAAAAATAAAACTTGCCCTAGGTAATTATTTTTCATCTTGCATGATGAATTAGTTGGTTCTTCCTGTTAAAATATTAGATGCTAGTAGTGATCCATGTGGACCATGGACAAGCTGAGTTGGATGATGGCATTGAAATTGTCCTATGCATGAAATGGCCTCTGATCACCTTCAGCTCGAGTCTCACATGAGCCAACACCTTTGTGTTTGGACTGGATGTGGAGAAGCAAGTTTCATTAAAAATTCTTATAGCAGAACCTGCGTCTAACTCCATCTATATGCCTATGTAAATATATAGCATATTGTGTCACCATAATATGTTTATACACACATATTATGAAAAAATTTGAAAACATGTGACACTTCATGTCGTTATATATTTATGTAATACCATTCAGAGGATAAGAAGAAAGCAACATTCCCCAGGTGATTAATCAAAATCTGTCAATAGAAAAACAGCGAATAAGGGATACAACATTCATGAGAGTGCTGATCTTGGTTTGATGTTTAAAAGTTTGTTGATTATGGATTATTGAACTCAATCTAATTGATCCAACACGCAAACTACATGTATCTGGCATTTGAAGTGTGGTCTCTATTTCATGATAAAATTCAATACTAGTAAAAGTTATGAAGATCGTTGTGCTTGAACTACTAAAGACCAATCACGTTGTTAGAAATTGCTCCTAAGCACTAATGTATAGATTTGACGACATGACTCTCTAATTAATATAGTTTTATAATGAAGCACCCAGCATATCATCTTACACGGTAGGGCTATCTGATGCCCACTCTTAGGTGGTGAGTTTGATTCCTGTGGGGTGTCTTTTAGGCTTCAGCCGCCCAATGTAACCAACACACACATATATATGCATATTTCAAGTCAGACTGGGATCACACATCCACATGAACTGTTAGGATCATTTTACTTATTTTGCACATTTAGTCAATTAAATTTGCATATTTCAATCGATGTATTTAGTTTTCTTATTGCTTGGATGTTTAGTCTATGTGATGATTTTAGTTGGAACAAATGAACCAAATCGTGTCTTTGTGAAAAATGTTTCTTCAAATTTCTGATGCAGTTGTCTAGAAGGGACGTTGATCTTCAAAGTCAGCAGACATGGTTCTGGGTATTTCATTGGTTGTGATCAGCATCCTAGATGCTCGTAAGTTTTCACAATAACATTCAATTTCTTTTTTTTTCTGATGAATTACCATGTGAAAACTATTATTCTTAAGATTTTTTCTCTTTTTCAAATGTCTTGTGTGTTTGTGTTCATGTGTGTGTTTCTTTGCCAGCCTAGTTGGTTGTTTTGCAACTTTTTTCTTTGATTGACATGTCTGATTACTTACTTTGTACTTCCTGACAGCTTAGTTAGAATATTAGATTGCAATCCTTGAATGAGAAAGGAACAGAGAAATAGTCACAAAGTTATTACTGTTGTTGGAAGGAAACAACATATTATGATCTTGTTCATCTGGTTAACTAAAGATTCCAAAGATATGCATAATGTGAAATATGTGTGGCCTTATCGCTAGCCAGGCCCTTAGGGCTTCTTACATGGAGATATACTCTCTAGCAGCCACAATGGGTAGGAAATCTAGTCATTGGGTTCCCCAACGGCTAGTCCTAGCTTTTGCCGCATTGTACTGGTCACTTACTAGCTCTTGTAAATGCTTACAAATAAGGCTAATCTTCCCTTGTATACCAAGCTGATTTTCAGTTGAGTTACGTGAGTGAATTCAGAATTCTTTTTGGTTCATGTTTCTGCTTCTTATTTTAAGACAGTTTTGGCCTTGTAAAGACTCAAATTTAGAGTGTTGATATTGTAGAAATCCAAGGAGACATAGCCACTAGTGTTAGTGAGCGATTCATGCAAGTTGCGGAGGGGGAAGATTACATGGTATTAGGGCAAGGATTCTGATTTGAAGCATCTCCTGCTACTTTAAAGTAAGCGTGAGCTGCTGTTCGTTGGTTTTAGAAGCTGTGACTATTTTAGGCTGTTTCTTGTTGATCAAGAAGCAGATGTTGTGCTGTTATCTGCACTGTTATCACATATGAAAGCCTCCTATTCGTAACCCTTCCATTGCTACCCTTTGCTGTTCACTATTGCTGTTGCGTGCCAAGTGTTCGACAGAATTGTTGAAATTTGTTGTTGCTGATGACATATGTGCTGGTCATTGTACCTTTGATCCAGTCCTCACATTGTGCCTTTGTGAACAATGTTTGGAGCTCCTTCATCATGGCCCTAACCATGGATGACAAAATGAAGGCTAACAAGTATGTCGTTGCCAATACAAATTATAATATATGGGCCCAAAGTGTGGAGGATTAGCTATATGCTAAATATTAATGGGATTATGTAGATTGTGCTATCATCATCGTACTCTAGAATGAAGATGCCAAAGCCGAGGAGTTCGACAAGAAAAGAAAAGATTGGGAGAAGAATAATTGCATTGATGATAAAACAAAGGACAAAACAAATGCTAAGCCTTTTCCCATACTAGATGGGGTTTGCTACATGAATTCTTTGTTTCCACATGACCCTGTCATGTGCCATGCTAGCAGTTAACTCAATATATGTTAGATCGTTCTTTCCAACACTTTTGTGGTCGTTTTCTTCCTCTTTTAACATTTTCACAATCTAGTTTTTCATATCTTCTTACGAGAGCGTCCTTGAGTCGTCTTTCTATATGTCCAAACCATCTTAAATGATCTTCCCTCATTTTATCCTCTATTCGTGGTACTCCCAATTTGTTTCTAATAACCTCATTATGTATAAGGTCTTTCATTGTATGACCGTTCATCCATCTCAACATCTTTATTTTTGCTATATACATCTTTTGCACATGTTGATGAGTAACTGTCCAACACTCAGAACCATAAACATATCATGTCTAATTGTTGCTCTATAGTATTTACCTTTCAACTTCAATGGTATCTTCTTATCACATAGAATATATTAAAGAAGTTTGGAACTTATCAAAAGAATCTAGAGTTCAAGATGATATGGTTCACTGCTTCATTCTAAGAGCAACTTATTAATTTAGAACAAGGAGATAAACATATACCAGAATATCATGGTGAGTTTACTAGCATTTGGAATCAACTTTGTACACAAACTAGACATGGCTGCTTCGAAAATGGCCTAACGGTTTGAACCAAAACCAGCCAAAAGAATCTAGAGTTCAAGAAGATATGGTTCACTGCATTATTCTAGGAGCAGCTTATTAATTTGAAACAAGGAGATAAGAATATACCAGAATATCATGGTGAGTTTACTAGCATTTGGAATCAACCGTACCACAAACTAGACATGACTGCTTCGAAATTGTCCAGGTGGCTTGAACCAGAACCCGCCAAATTGGTACCGAAATCATAAGTGGTTCAATCACGGTTCATAGTAACTGGAAATTGGTTTGGAACTTGAACCAGAACCGACGGTTCCAAACCTCCACTAAATAGGTTATATATATATATTAACACTCATTGTGGTTGGTGGGGAGTACAACTCAAAGAGGAAAATTGAAATGGTTTCGAGGTAGTTTCAAAATCGGATCCAGAACTATCCTGAAACAGGCGGTTCGGTTCTAGTTCCAGGTTCCAAGCAATCGATAACCGGACATGAAAATGCTAACTGATTTGTCTATGGCCAAGTCAAGATTGGTAGAGGCAAGAGCTAGCAAGGATGTCATGTGAGCGACATTCTAACTGGGCCAACATAAGAACCTATTGACTCTCACATTTTAGAGGTGATGGGAAGATCAAGAATGAAAATCTTGTCGAGAAAGACACCATGAGAATAAAACAAAGAATTTATATGCTACCACTATAGAAAGTATGAACACATAAGTTAGTGCCTCAAGTTGAAGAAAAAATAGTTCCTATTGGTTTATGGAGAAGGTAACCAAATGCCTACTTCGTTAGAAAAGAGAAAGCAACTCAAGGAGAAGGTTTTCATGTTTGTTGCCTTTCTATCTACCTCTACTTCTTCCCAAGGAAAACAATCTTGGATCCTTTTGATTTTGGTGCTTGATTTCATGACTTGTGATTAAACTATTTTGACCGAGTGCACCAACAAGGTTTTTAACAAATGTGTTCTCACCGTAGATTGGGAACGTATTAAGTGTTCAAAAATCTTGAACTCCAAAACAATTTTTTTTTGTGTTTCAAAAGTTAGTGTTGTTCCAAATCTTTGCCTAAATCTTTTTTCGGTCTCTTAAATTTTGGGCTATGGATGCGTTGTTAAAAACCTCTATGGCACATGATACATGATTGCCTATCTGGGTAGGTTATTGTGTGAGGCCATAGATAGAGGACTCGACAACCTACATCATGGATAGCGTACAGGTTTCAGGTTTTATCGGATGTAATACTTCTAAAATGACTTGCTTTTGTGGTATAGAAGATTAGGTCAACTTGATATTCAATAACTTTGTAAAATTGTAACTATGCTTCATGTTGATAAAGTAGAAGATTTTTCTTGTAAAGATTGTATTATAGGTAAAATGAAACATTTAACATTTCTTGAAAGATCCTTCTATACCTCTAAACCTGAGTTAGTGTACTCCAATGTTTGGGCCAGCTATAGTTCTTTCAAAAGGAGGATTTGCCTACTATCTTAGTTTTGGTGACGAGTTTGCTGGACATACTTAGATATATCTCATGAAGAGGAAATCTGATGAAAAGTCTTCCAAATGTTTATGACTTTCCACAAGTTTGTTAAAAATCAATTTGAGACTGATATTAGAATTTTGTGTATGATTTAGAGGGAAAATTTATGTCAAAAAAATTCAAAAATTATCTAGAAGTATATGGCACTGGGCATAAGACTTCTTGTGCATAAATGTATAACAAAATGGTTTAGCTGAAAGGCAGTACAAATACTTTTTGTAGACCATCTAACACTGCTTATTTCAAGTTGTGTCACTAAGAACTTGTGGGGTGATTCAAAATTCCCCCCACCCCCAAATAACAAATTTTTAGAAGTTTTGGTTGTAGATGCTTTAGCAGAAGATTTCTCCACCTTCTATACAATGTGTTTTTCTTAGACATGTATCGAGAGGAAAGGATACAAGTGCTATGATTGCAAGAATTGGCAAACTTTATGTTTAAAAAGATGTGAGTGAGGATCATTTTTTGTTTAACCCATTATATAAGGACTGGATGTTTTGTATTAGGGTTAAGAGTTTAATTAATAGAAAGAGTAAGAGATGGGGACAACCTCCATTCCCGAAGAAAGGAGAGGCCGAGCAGAAACCACGAAGACTGAATCAGATGAGTAGCGTTTCTGCTGGTTGATAAAGCTGTGCTGCCACTGTAGAAATGGTAATGCAGATGACGTGCTTCTCGTCATGATGCAATGGAAGTATAGAGCCCGAGGGTGGACGTATAGGTTGATGAGTTAGAAATCGTAGAATTATGGAAGAAGCACAGACTGAGATTTTTTTTTGTTGGTGGTTTGGATAAGGAAGCGTAGGAACCTGATGAACGTCCAATATAGAGTGCCGTCCATGTTAAGAAAGAGACCCTTGGCCAAAAGTTTTAGATAATGCGAAGGATCTTGTGAATGGAAGCACCCAATGATCCTCTTGGAGAGATCGTTAAGGCAAGGCTGAAACAATTTTTTGTTATGAGCAAGTTCAAAAAGAAAGCTCTATGGGTGATTGCTGAACACTTGTGTGTTGAGGAAGTGTCTGATATAAAGGAGATGTTTGACATGATGGATTCAAACAAGAATGAGAAAATTCTAGAAAGAAAGATGATTTTTTGACAAAAAAGGTAATTTCAAATTTTGAATATTAAATGTTGGAGCTGGAAAAGTAAGTTACAGATTACTTTCCTGATTTTGTGGAAAAACAAACAAAAAAGGTAGTTATACAAGATCATCTTCCTAATTTGATGGAAATGATAAGATAAAAAGGGAAGCATTATCTCCACGATTTTAAGAAAGAAAAAGATGTTAACTGTTGTCCATCATCTTCAAAAAGAAAATTGTTACAGAAAAAGGAAGGATAAAAAATATTGTCCATTCCAGAGTTTGTGGATTGTGCTGGAAAAGGAAGGGCCTTCAATGCAGAAAAAGGAAGGTGGTTGGTTATAACAGGTGAGTGGAATCATGCCTCTGGAAAGTGGAGCACTAATCCAAACGACAAAGGTATCTAAACAAGTGAAGATTACAGATTCTCTACTCGAAGATGGGAGACTGGACTATGCAACTGATGTCAGTGTGTTGCCTAGATCTAGAGATTTTCTTCTACGAATTGCAGTGGTTTCAGCGAACTTCAAATGATGATTCTATATTGCTAATATAACTTTGAACCCTAAAAACTTTCGGTGGCTAGAGACTCTTGCAGTAGAAGATGCATTCCCCAAATCGGAGGTGGAATTGGAAAAACTTAAGATGAAGGAAACGAAAAGCAAGATTTGTCGCAATTGGAGTAGAAAAAGGGAAGCATTTAATAGGCTCCAATAGCAAATGGCTGCCCAAAAATCAAGAGAAGCAGAGATGTTAACTTGAGATTGAGATGGTGAACATGATAGAAGGTTTACATGGTGAAATCACAGAGTTGAAGATAACCAACTTAGAATTGTTGAATGAGAAGATTGAACTGATGAACAAGCATATTGTCGAGCCAGAGATGTTGTCACTAGCCGAAGAAAAAAGTTCCTCCCGAGGACATTGTATTTCACTAGTTCTATATGAATAAAAAGGACTCGTCTAAAAGGAACAAGAAGAAGAGGCATACTGAAGGTGAGAAAGCTGATAATTTGCTTGGCATTGATAATGTTAAGATGATTATGATGATGGTGGTCAGAGTGACAGTGAGGAGATTGATGGATTACTGGAAACTTCAGTAAGCATGCTAGTGGAAAGTGGCAGCAAGTGTCATTACAGCAAGAATGCTCAAGAGAGAGATATGTTGATTCTTGTAAGTTTACAAAAAAGAGATGGATGCTGAAGATTGTAGTCATCAGGATGACAAAAATGCTTTTATTTGCAGCCGGTGGGGTTAAAGGAATTTGCAGCTATGAAAACTACTAGAAAAACAAATTATTGTTGCCATGAAACTACTGAAAAAGGATAGCCATGAAGGCTGAATTAAAGAGTTGTTGCAGCTAAGATGCTGCTGCAAATTGTCGCAACCCTGAAGTTGTTGAAGATGAATAATGAAGGCTGAGTTAAAGAATATTACAGTCATGAAGGTCGTTGGAAAAGTGTTGCAACCAAGAAGGTTGCTTGAAAACGAACAACCAAGAGGGCTAGAAAATACAGGAAAAGATGCATAAAATTGTTATAAATACCAAATCATTGAAAAACAATAAGAACTTACAAGTATTGGCAGATTAGAGGCATCCCTCCAATCTGTGCAGAGCATATTCTCGGCACCCACTCCTTAGTTGTCGTCCCTCTCTCTCCCTTCTCTTATTCGTCTAATACACTTAACCCTAATCACCCTATTTAAAGTACAATCTAACTTGAATGACTAATTTACTCTTAATATTAATTAAGTACTACTGAAGAGATGTAGAGTACGAATAAGAACCATAACAAGTCTACTATAATCTCTAACACTCCCCTTAAGTTGGGTGAAAAATATTGGTATCCTTGAGTTGTTTCCTGGCAATAGCTTTAGTTAGAAATCATCACTCTGTTTTTCTGATTTAACATACTCTAATTTGAATTATTGATTTGATATCTTTTCGCTGATAAAGTGATAATCAATCTCTATGTGTTTGGTTCTTTCATGATATACTGGGTTGGAAGCCATATGAATAGCTATACTGTTATTACAATATAATGGTATAGGTTGTGTAGACTTAAACCTCAATTCACATATTAATGAAGATACCCATTTTTCTTTGCACATAGCATGCGCTATCGTTCTATATTCTGCTTCAGCTGTAGATCTGGCAACAATAGTTTATTTTTTACTCTTCTAAGATCTAAGAATTCTATATAACGCGTCCATATGATTCTTGGTCAGACAATGCATAAATGTGCTCACAATGCCCACAACATATGTGATATCTGGACGACTAATTGTTAAGTATATAAGCTTACCATTCAATTTCTGGTATTTGTGAATATCCTTGAAATCTTCACTATCTCTAATGAATAATTTTTTATTCACCTCTAAGTATCGCTCTATTTACAATGAAGCATATTTGTTTCTTGTAGTAGATTCATAGTAGATTCGTAGTGTACTTTCCCTGAGTTAGGAAAATACTTTGGCTGGATTATAACACCTCTATTCCCAAGAAATAGTGAAGTCGGCCAAAGTCTTTGAGGTCAAATCATTTGTGAAGATTCCTTTTGAATCTTGATATTTCTTCATGTCATCACTTTTTACAATGATATTGTAACATAAACAACAAGAATAAACAATTCTATACCTTTCTTGGAAAATAAAGTATGGTAATTTATGCTTCTTTAATATACCAAGCTGCATATTGCCTCACTGAATTTCTCGAACCAAGCTCTTGATGATTGTTTCAGCCCATAGATAGCTTTGTTCAGTTTGCAAATTGTATCATCAGATGCTTTAATATTCATTATAGGAGAAAGTTCCATAAATACTTCTTCATTTAAATCTCCTTGTAGGAAGACATGTTTCACATCCAACTACCATAGATCCATCCCAAATTTGCGGCCATACTTAGGAGTATTCTTATAGAAATAAGTTTTGTTATAGGTGCGAAGGTTTCAATTCCATATGATTGACTGTAACTTTTGGCAACAAGTCTTGCCTTATACCTTTTATTGGTGCCATCTGCCTTTTATTTAATAGTAAAAGGAAGAAGACGATATTCTTAAAAATATGATGACTCTCTTACCATGTGATCTGTAGCACCAGAATCAATAATCCAAGTTTTTGAATGAAAAGGAAAAAATTTGTTACCCTTCACAATATGTGTCGCCTGTGCAAATGTCGTGTTTCTAGGCCTTTTATTTTCTTAGTAAGTTCTTGAATGCCATCAATACTGGGCATTGGATTTTCAGCAACATGAGCATAATTGTTTCGAGATATAGAAAAATCAGGTCGACCATGTAATTCCCAACAATTTTCTCTAGAATGTCTTGACTTTCTCCAGTGAGAACACAATTTTATCCTTCTCGTCGGAATAGAAACGACCACGCCCACGCCCATGTACACGATTTTGTTGTCCATCTCTTCCACGATAATGTGAGTTTTTTCTTTTTGTTTGAAGTGCATGTTGTTCAGTAGTAGTGGAGTTGTCCTCAAAATTTCTGCGATCTGCTCGAATCAATAATGAATATATCATGCTAAGTGAAGGAAGTTCTTTCCTACCCAAAATGTTAATTTTTATTAATTAAAATTCTAAATTTACACCCCACAATAAATCAAAGACTTTCTTCTTCTCAATTTTAGCATTTCTTTCTGTGTAATAAGAACACTTGATATTTGTATAGAAAGCAGTTCATCTCATAATTCTCGAAGATCTGCATAGTACTCACTAATAGAACAAGTTCATTATTTACATTTTCTGGTTTTTTAAATATCTTTTACTCTTTTGCGACATTCTTTTTTCTGGAATAAGCTTTAGAGACTGCACACCAAATTTAATAGGCTGATTGAAGAAACATAAACGTTTTTGCTATTGATGGGATCATAGATTGAAGCAATCAGGATGATATCAACATCTTCTCTTCTCTAACAAGAATACTGGGCATCATGTCTGGACTCGAAATTTGACTCATTAGGTGAGCTATCTCTCCCTTGCTATAACTGTCAGTTCCACGGACCTCGACCATTCTAAGTAGTTTCTGCCATCTAACTTTGTTATAATGTGAAAGTTTTCTACTTTTTTATTTATGGAATGCTCAGATGTCATGAAAGGGGTATCAAGCCCCTTTCTTTACTCGCCATTTATAAAAAATTCAATTATACTGACCTATCCCAATCAGTTTTATTTGAACTATGGGATATTCTTTAACACGATGAGTGGTTTCACTCATAACACAAGGAGCTGATTATTTTTTGAGAGTTTGATCACTTCTCTGACATTGGAATTACTCCCCTATCACGGACTTTGCAACCATTGCTAGGACTGCATGTTTCATCTCTATTGATACACCAATTTCCACCAATTTGTTGCTTAAGCAGTCCAAGTCTATGTTTAGTTTGACTAGATCTGCCAATGGAGGTTTCCACTTTCTATCTTATTGCTAGATCTCGATCACCATCCTTCTTGTTTTATCACCAATTCCAACATCTTGCTATTCACGTCAGGATAGAGCAATTTTGTGTAGAAAAAATGAATTGTCTTCACCAGCAGAGATTCCGATTGTCAATCTACTTCTCACTTCACTTGATTTAATCTTAAAATAGTGATCTTGTTTCTCCAAAATCTTGATCTAAATGCCATATAGGCTTTGATACTATGTTATAAATATCAAATCATTGAAAAACAATAAGAACTTATAAGTATTGGTTGATTGGAGGCATCCCTCCAATCTGTCCAGAGGAGATTCTCGACACTCACTCCCTGGTTGCGATCCCTCTCTCTCTCTCTCTTTTCTTATTCGTCTAATACACTTAACCCTAATCACCCAATTTAAAGTGCAATCTAATTTGAATGACTAATTTACCCGTATATTAATTAAGTACTACTGAAGTGACATGGTACAAATATGAACTATAACGAGTCTACTATAATCTCTAACAAAAATATAAAGTAGTACATGGTGAATGTTTTCTTATTTGGTCAAACAATATAAATACACACAAAAGAAAAAGATTAAGACCAAGAAGAGGTAGATGCATTATTTCTGTCTTTTGTCACCACATATGCTGAAAATCAAATCATAGAAGAGGTAGATGCATTATTTCTTATGGAATACGGCAGTATCACCAAGAAGCATGAAGATTAAGACCTTGAGGTTCTGAAGTGAACAACGAAGAGAGCTTAAAAAAGCTACTGCAGTTACCATGTGAAGGGGTGTAAAACCGACTAATATGAGTAAATGTGTGTATTCTGCTATTTGAGTGGTAGAGAGAGGATACTCAACCAATACACAGACGCCCACCGTGTGAAGGGCCGCAAAAAATTCATTTTAAGTGTGTATGGTGGAGATAGTACCTTCTACCAGTGTTGCTCGATGCGTATCGTATCGTGTATCTTTTTGGTTCACGATATCGCTTAAAATTTCTTGATTCTATTATAGTGGAAATATTGGTTACTAATGCAATATTCCTTAAAATGTCTTGGTAAAAAACTGTCGTAGGAAACAATTCATTCTAGAGGTCTAGAGTCTCGACTAGTCCTTCGAGGTATAGATGGAAAATCATTTTGAGTTCTTCTAGTATAGTATTGATAAAAGAGTGTAACTAACTGTGATGAAATCATAGGTTCATCAAGGTCATTTTCAATATGTATTATGTCATTCCCTAGGACATCATTCATGAAGGAGTATGACGACTCATCAATAGGATGAGTGTCATTCATTCCTTTAAAGAAATATTCATTTTCAAAAAATTTGACATCTCTTACTACATAGAGTTTGTCATTTTATAATCATAACATCTATATCTCTTCTTATTTATCTCATATCCTAGGAAAATACATTCTATGGCACGAGAAGAAGGTTTATCATCTTTGTTAGTATAAACAAAACATTTACATCCAAACACACGAAGTTTAGAGTAATTAGGAGAAATTTGAAAGAGCATTTTTACAGGGGACAAAACCTGAAGATGACATTCGGTTAAGTAGGTAAATAGAAGTCATAATGGCTTCGACCCAAAAAATTTTAGGAACCCTACTAGACAATAACAACGTTCTTGTGGTTTCCAAAATATGACGATGTTTGCGTTTCGAAATGTCATTTTGTTGAGGAGTTTTAGTGAAAGAAATTTGACGCACAATCCCAAATTTGTCAAGATGGTTTTTAAATTCTTTGGACATTAACTCTTCTCTCGAGTCTGATCTAAAAATCTTAATTTCAAAATCAAATTGATTTTTTACAAGATTGTGAAATATCACAAAATTTTAGAAAATGTCACACTAGCCTTTAAAAGATATACCCATGTATATCTAGTCAAATCATCTATAAAAATGACATAGTAGGAGATCTCTCTTTTAGATAAAACAGGTACCGATCCCCATACATCCGAGTGAATAATCTCAAATGGTTTTCAATAACAAGATTGTGAGATATGCATTTTGTTTGAAAAGAATAGATGTTGTAATTTGTCAAGTACACAATCTTTATAACAAAAGTTTTCAATATTATTTATTCAAAGAGAACATTGATACAACTTTTGAATATTAAGATGTCCTAATCTTTTATGTCATAGAAGAGCATCACTAGTCAAAACATTAGCTTATCCTATGCTATGTAGGTAGTCTATAATATAAAGTCCGCCATTCCTATGGCTACGACTAATCAGCTTCTTCGAGAGGTGATCTTTTATAATACATCTCATGGATGAAAAGTTATAACATAATTTTTATTCGAAATTTAGGATATGAAAAGTAAGTTAAAATTTAATTTTGGAACAAAACTAATTTTGAAAACTTCAAATTTTTTTTTTGAAAGTCACCAATTTTATCAATATTTAATTGTGTTCCATCTGCATTATAAACACATGATAAGGGTTTTTTAACACATGATTTTAAAATATTTTCATTACAAGTCATATGAAATGAGGTACCGGAATCAAGAATCCAAGAAACCATACCTTGAACTTGGTTAGTTGAAGAAGAACAAACCACAACTATTGTTGCTTTGTCTTTGATTTGAGCTTCAAGTCTTTTTATCTTTCCTTCGAGTGCAACGATAGAGGATGAGACTTGTTCTTCTACTAATGCCACCTTTCTTTTCAACTTTGACAATTTGGCCTTATATGTTCGGTCACTCTACAATGGTGACAAATAATGTCTTTTCTTCCTTCTTCACTTTTGAAATGAGGAGGTCGGTAATCCTTCATATTTGCTCTGGGTTTTGATATGGCCAAGGCAATGTCTCTTTGAAGTATAACTTCATTTATTCTTGTTTCCATTATTTGAAGATCGAAAAGAATTTCTTCTTTTATAGGAAAATATTTTCTATGAATGAAAGATGATCTTATTCCTTCAAATTCTTTTCGGAGACTTCTTAGAAATTGGTATACGAAATCCTCATTTTCACATTGTCTCTCACTAAGACATTGTGTACATTTCTTTTTGTAACCATATAATTGGTTCCCAACATTATAATATTCTAAAAAAAAATCGTTTACCCCTTTATCTCCTTGTCTAAGTGAGACCAATTTCTCTCTTAATGCCATCCTTTGAGAAACATCACTTTGAACATGAGTTCTTTTAAATATTCCCATGCTTCTTTAGCGTTGATAAAATCAGTCAAATTTTTCCTAGTATGCTCATTTACATTATTCATGAGCACCCATAGGATTGTTCTATGACCTCTTTATATTTCTCTTTTAACTCAAGTGTAGCATTGATAAAGAGTTCTACCTTTGAACCACTTACATAGCCTCATAATTTTTTGAAATATAGGTAATTTTCCATAGATTGGGCTCATGTCTTATAGTTTGAGGGTGTTAGACGAAAGTTGAATCCTCTTTATCATCCATATTTCAAGAAAAAAAAAAACTAAAGAGGTAAACTTATAAAATATGATCGGCACACTTCCCAAGGTAATGAATAATATTATGACAATCACAAAATGACTCTAATACCATGTAATTAAGATGATGCTTTAATGTGGCAGCAGAAAGTTGATGAATATCACCTCAAAATATCACTTCACAAAAACCTTAGAAAAAATGCTATAATAAAATGTATGTAACATAAGCATAATATATTAAAAAAAGAATATTAGCTACGAAAGGCTTAAATGAAAAGTATTTACAAGAGGGGTATATATAGAATACATGAGCAAGAGAGACGAAGGGAAGAGAAGAGGGAAGGAGAGTGAGAGTGAATTGAGAGGGGGCATGAAAGGGGATAGGCCAGTGTTGTCCGTATCGCACCGTATCGTACGTATCGTATCGTGGGCCACCACCACGATACGATACGGGGCCCCGTATCGTAGGTGCGGGCGTATCGCACCGTATCGCCCCCTGGGACCCTTATAAAGGGTCCCGGTTGGAGAGAAACCCGCGATTTTTCGTGGGTTTCCTCTCTCCTTTTGGGTTCTTCAAGCTCTCTAAGAGTCGGTTTTCGCCTCCTTAGTGTTCAAAGCTCTAAAATCGTGCCCTACGGTGTCCGTCCAAGCCTCCAAACTCGGATTTAGGTATATTTTTAATGTTTTTTCTCTTTTTTTCCTTTATATTTATTGTTTTTTGTGTTATTTCGGTTTTTTTTTTTAATGACAAAATATGAAGTTATTAAGTGTGTGTATACGATTTTTATTGCATTCATGAAGTGGGAGACACTCGATTTGAGTGTTATTTGAAGATTGGGGGATTTACGAAGTGCTTTTATTTTCAGGTTTTTGTTTGAATTAAAGTACTCCATTGAGATGGCAGGAAGGGGTGGTAGAGACTCTCATTCAAAGTCTGATGATCTGGCATGGCAGTGGGGTATACCAGTTGAGGGTTTAAGGTTAAAAATCAGATGTTTATTTTGTGAAAAGGTGGTTAGTGGTGGAATTTCAAGATTTAAACACCACCTAGCAGGAACCAGGAAAGAAGTTGCTCCATGCACAGGCAGAGTTAGAAGTGTGCCTGAAGGTATTAAATGGCAATGCTTGCAGATGATTGAGAGCATACAGGAAAGGAGACAATAAAAGGATGATTTCCAGATGTGTGAAGAAGTTGATAATGCTATTGCCACTGGAGTTGGATTCACTGATAGTTTGCCTTCAGATGCTAGAACAGATATTGGTAGTAGCAGTTCGTGAGCACCTAGCAGAGGAAAGAGGGTTGCAGCTGAAGACTTTGGAGGTGGCAGAAGAGGAAGTTCAGGAAGGAGTAGAGGAAGAGCTTCTTCTTCTAGCATACATTCGTTCTTTCCTCCTTCCACTACACCTGGTGCTCAGCCAGGAATTCGTGCTGCTATGGCTTCAGAACAACTGCACGATCAAGCAAACCTTGCAGTGGGCAGATGGTTTTATGATGCATGCATTCCATTTAATGCAGCAAACAGTTTTCATTTTCAAGCAATGGCAGATGCAATTGCTAACATTGGTCCAGGATACATGATGCCCTCTTATCAGAAGTTGAGAGGGAAGATATTAGATCAGACCGTGATTGAAGTGCAGCAATACTGTTCGACTTTGAGACAATCGTGGAAGGAAACAGGATGCACTATCATGTCAGATGGATGGACCGATAGGTGAGGAAGGACATTGCTAAACTTTCTTGTATATTGTCCTAAATGACTCATGTTTGTGAGATCTCTAGATATGTCAGAGGAGAGGCACACAGAGATCCTACGAGAGGAATTTGATAAGGTTATACTAGAGGTTGGGCTAGAAAATGTAGTCCAATTGATTACAGATAATGCAGCTAACTACAAAGCAGCTGAAAAGGAGTTAGTTGATATTTATGGGACTTTCTACTGGACACCATGTGCAGCCCATTGTTTAGATCTCATCCTCGAGGACATTGGTGAGATGGATGAAATAAAGGCAGCAACTGAGTGTTTCCAAGATATTACAAAATTTATTTACAACCATGCATTTGTTTTATGTATGATGAGGAGATACACAGAAGGTGCAGAGCTTCTTCGCACAGCTGCAACTCGATTCGCAACAAACTTCTTATCTGTACAGAGTATTGTGAGACAGAAGCAAGCTTTAAAGAGAATGTTCTCCTCAGATGAGTGACAACAATTTGCAGAGTTGCCACAAAACAGAAGGAACAGAAAGTTAAATGAGATTGCAGAAACGGTTTTTAGAAGTTCATTTTGGAATGCATGTATCAGATTATTGAAAATTACTTGTCCTTTAGTGAAAGTTTTGAGATTAGCTGACAGCGAGGAGAAACCATCTATGGGCTACCTTTATGAAGCCATGGACAGGGCAAAAGAAGCGATCAGAAATAACTTTAATGAGAAAAAAGAGATTATGTGCCCGTGTGGAAAATAATTGATAGTAGATGGAATAAACAATTGCATCAGCCTATTCATGCAGCAACCTACTATCTAAACCCATCATTGAGGTACTCAGCAACCTTCAAAAGGGACGGTGAGGTTAATCGAGGAATCATTGAATGCATCGACAGATTAGTCCCTGATGAGAGCATAGTAGATGCGATACATCGAGAGATGGAGATATATGATAATGTTCTTCACTTGATGGGTTTGCCTGTTGCAATTCGCAACCGCTCTACGATGCGTCAAGGTACATTGTTTATTTTCGTATTTAAGTTGCATCTTACATTACTGTGGATTATTATGTCTCTATTGTTTATATTTTTTTTACAGATGTTTGGTGGAAAAGGTTTGGAAGTGATTGTCCAAACCTTAGAGATTTTGCAGTTAGAGTCTTAAACCAAACCTGTAGTGCAATAGGTTGTGAAAGAAATTGGAGTGTTTTTGAACACTTCCATACAAAAAAGCGCAACAGGTTGGAACACAAAAGGCTTAATGATTTGGTTTATATTCGTTATAACATGCGCCTTCGTGAAAGGTAATGCTGTATTACTTTCAAATTTTCAATTCGATATTATTTAACTTCAGTTTTCAATTGTTAATATTACTTACTAATTGTTTATCTTTGTTTGTGTCGTAGGCAATTAAAAAAAGTAAATAGAGAAGAAAGTCAGTTCGATCCAATAAGTTTGGATAATTTTGATATATTAGAAGATTGGGTTATGGAAGACACTGAAGAAAGTGCCCTCCTAACAGAAGAAGACGTTGCCTGGATTAATTTGGAAGGAGCGCAATAACATTATGGAGATGAAGAATTTGATTTTGAAGAAGAAGGCGTGGCTGATGATGATGAGGATCTGCAACAAGGAGAAGATGAAGATTATTTAGTTGATGATCCTCATTACAATTTGTAAAATGTAACATTATATGTAACTGTAGTGTATTGTAAAGTGTAAACTATGTCTGTATTTTATTTTTTTGATTCCAAATATGTAAATTTGGATGCAATTGTTCAATGCTGAATGCTTAATCTGTACTAAACTTACATTATATGAATTTAAAGCAATTATCAGATTTTTTCTGATTTTTTTATTTTTATTTTTTACTATTTTTTATTAATTTTTAATTATTTTTTGCATTATTTTAATATTAAAGTACGATACGATACGATACGATACGCCCGTATCGTAGAGCCCAGCGATACATGATACGATACGCGTCAGACAACACTGGGATAGGCAACCCCCTGCCAGTCTCCAACGACTACTTGAGGTAGCCGTTGGGGGTTGGCCCAATGGTTACCTTAGGTAGTTGTTGGGGCTCTTTTAACACCAGGATCATCAATTAAATAATCTTTTTCTCCTTACTGAAATCCTCACTACCTTCTACTTCAAAATCAAAATCTTCATCGCCTTACTGATGTTGTTGTGCTCCTTCCAAATTAATCCATGCATTGTTTTCTTCGGTTAGGAGTGCATTTTCTTCGTTATCTTCTATAATCCACTCTTCTAATATATCAAAATTATCTAAACTTATTAGATCAAATTGGCTTTCTTCTCTACAACAACAACAACTAAGCCTTTTTCCATACTAGACAAGGTCGACTACATGGATTCTTTGTTTCCACATATCCCTATCGTGTGCCATGTTAGCAGTTAACTCACAATAAGCTAGATCATACATTATTGTTTCTTTCCAACACTTTTGTAGTCGTCCTCTACCTTTTTTAATACTTTCAAAATCTAGTTTTTCATACCTTCTTATAGGAGTTGCTTTTGATCTTCTTTCTATATATTCAAACCATCTTAAATGATATTCTCTCAGTTTATCCTCTATTGGTGTCACTCCTAATTTATTTCTAATAACCTCATTATGTATACGGTCTTTTCTTGTATGATCACTCATCCATCTCAACATCTTCATTTCTGTCACAGACATCTTTTATATATGTATGATTAACTACCCAACACTTAGAACCATAAAACATGTCAACTCTAATTAATGCTCTATAATATTTACCTTTTAACTTTAATGGTATCTTCTTATCACAAGGAATACCTAATGCCTCTCTCCATTTTAACCAACCAACATTAATTCTATGCGTAACATCTCCATCAATTCTCTTCCATCACTCTGAAAAATTGACCCTAGGTATTTAAAACTTTACTTTTGGGGGATGCAATGTGTGCCAATTTTAATTTCTATATCCTCTGAAGTAAAAATGATTAAACTTACATTCCATATATTCTGTCTTTATTCTACTAAGCGGAGGCCTTTGCTTTCTAATGTTTCTCTCTATAGTTCCAATTTTCTATTTACTTTTTCCTTAGACTCCTCCACTAATACAATGTCATCTGCAAATAACATACACCAAGGTACTTCATCTTGAATATGTTTTGTTAACTCATCCATCACCATTATAAATAAATTTGGACTTAAAGTTGATCCTTGATGTAACCCAATATTAACTTTAAAGAAGTCTCTCATTCCTTCGTGAGTCCTCACACATGTTTTTGCACCATCATACATGTCTCTTATAAGGTTAATATATGTCAATGGGATACCTCTTTTTTCCAAAGTTCTCCAATGAACCTCCCTCGGTACCCTATCATAAGCTTTTTCTAGATAAATAAATATCATGTAAAGGTCTTTCTTTTTTGCTCTAAAATGTTTTATAAGACATCTCAAAAGGTGAATCGTTTTAATAGTAGATGTGCCTGGCATGAATCCAAATTGGTTCTCTGTTGTACTTCTTGTCTTAACCTACATTCGATAATTCTTTCCCATAATTTCATAGTATGGCTCATTAACTTGATATCTTGATAATTCGCACAATTTTGAATGTCTCTCTTGTTCTTATTTATGGGTATAAGTGTACTTGCTCTCCATTCCTCGGTCATCTTTTGGTTTTTCCATATTTCATTAAATAGTCTTGTGAACTAAGTGATTCCTATTTCTCCTAGTATTTTCCAAACTTTATCTGGTCCTACCGATTTATCAAAATTGGCTTTCTTTTCTATTTAATTTTTTTAATTGCCTAAAAGAAAAAAGAATAAGTAATTAGTAAATAACATTAACAATTGAAGTCAAACAAAATATTGAATTGAATATTTAAGTAGTAACTAATACAAGATTACCTTTGTCGAAATCGTATGTTACAACGTTTGAAAACTAAGTCATTGAGTTGTTTATATTTCAACCTGTTGTGCTTCTTTGTATTGATGTATTTAAAGGCACTCCAATTCCTTTCACAACCCATTGTACTATAGGTTTGACTTAGAACACTTACTGTAAAATCTCTATGGTTTGGGCAATCACTTCGAAACCTATTCCACCAAACATCTCTAGAAAAAGACAAACATAAGGTTATTAATCCACAATAAATATAAGATTGAAGAAACTTAAATACGAAAATAAACAGTTTATCTAGGTGCATATTAGTGCGGTTGCAAATCACTATTGGCAAACCCATCAAGTGAAGAGTATTATCATAGATCTTCATCTCTCGATGTATAGCATTTGCTCTACTCTCATTACAGACTAATCTATCTATACAATCAACGAGGGAGAGATCCATCGGAGATGCCTTGGGGAGAAGTGAACAGAGGCGAACAAAGGCCAGAAACCCACAAAAGAATTATTTTTTTTGAAAAAAAGGTATTTTTTGACCATATCGCCCATATCGTACAATCCGGTACGATACAGATAACACTGTCTCCTATCATACAAGATCAACTTTCTTAAGAGGAAGAAAACATGACTTTTTTTGAAGTGTAGGTGCCCATTCACTTCATAGAGAAGAAGAAAGAGAGAGAGAGAGCAACCGACACTCATAGAAAGGTTGTGTGCTACTCATGTGTTCTTGATTGTTTCAGTTGATTTAAAGAACCCTCGTAGAGATCATTGGTGCACGTGTGGTGAAAAAAAATGAATTTTTCTGGAAGTTTGGAGTTCGAAGTATTTCACTCCCAACTTGAGGAGGGTGTTGAAGAATATATATATTTATTATTTTTTAGTGTTAGTTTTGTAATTTCTGATATTTTGGTATTTTTGTAAATTTGTAATTGCCCGTAGTACTAAGGGCATTTTAGTTATTTTTTGTTTAACAACCATTATATAAGGGTTGAAAGTTTTGTATTAGGGTTAAGAGTTTGATTAATAGAAAGAGAGTAAGAAAGGGGGGGTGACCTCCAATCCTTCCCCTCCTCCGATCTCTCATTTTTTTTCTTCAATCTTTGTTATGTTTGATCTTCCGCTACGCTACCCACAAATTCCAACAGTGTATTGATTTTAGGGTAGTACCAAATACAAATGTAAAATACTTGAACAAAATGAAAGATGAAATGGTCCAGCAGAACATGGTAACGATCATAACTTCTTTTAGCATGTGTTTACTGATACAAAAAGATTACATATTTGGCATGAGTCTCCAACTACAATAGAAGGGATGAAGTCCCAAGTAATCTTACATAATATTTTCTCGTAATCTAACCAAGTGTCTAATAGTGCTGTCAGAAGCTGAGTGGAAGAGAATAAGGGAAACCACCCTATGAAACACATTCCTTAAAGTGTAGGTTGCAGAGACTACCCTTGGTTTCAGCTATTTCATCTGACAAGATATGTATAAGCAGCTACCAGCTAAATGTTCTTGACATTATTTTGCTTTACCATAGACAAAAGCCAGGCAAGGACTTCATCCCGCAACACTATATCTTGGCTTGTTTCTGGCAAATACACCATACCTGGATCCATGAATGTTCTGTGAAGAGAGCTAAACCTGTCACCAGCATAACTTCGGTGGACTGGGACAATATCAGGTATTCTAGTTTCAACACTTAATCAGCTGGTGTCTGCGAGATGTAAATTAGCAATATGGTCAATGACAAAGGAGAAGCAACCATCCTCGTTTTGAAGATGGCTCTTGTGAACTTTTTTCTTGTTCCCTTCCTTGTACCTTTTATCAGAGTCATAGAAAGTATGACTGAAGGTGAAAGGATGAATTGTTATAGAGGAAATATTAGCTTTTGGAACTTTCCCTTTTATGAAATGTCCTAAACCATGCTAAGTTAAAGCTTCTGCTAAGTTCTTTCATGTGGTATTTGTTAATAAGTTGGTTCCCACTGATCCAAGGGTCATTCTAGATGATCAAATGGAATTTCCTTTCCTAGTAATAGAAGTCTCCCTCTCACTCATGTGGAGGTGGATGGAGTGAAAAAGATTTTATTTGATGCAAGTCTGTCTCATGTTAGTCTGTACAGTTCTGTGCATAAAATGTAAAGTAGGAAATTATTATATGTTTGTTCTGTGGGTTCGTTTTTACTTGTGTATTTAACCTTGTCATGCACATATTGGTTATGTTTGGATGTGTTTCATGCTGGATGAATATCCTCTACAGGTACATTGCTAAAACCATTATCAGTGATGGTGATGATGATGATGATGATGATGAGACCTCTTACAAACCAGCCTCATGTTTCCAGCCAAAGTTAATAGGCTTTCATCCTACCTCTAAAGAAAAGGTTCTTTTTATGTGTTGACTTTGATACTTTTTTGCAGGAATTGGTATCATTACTTCTTTTTCTCATTTCTCATTCTTTCATGGTATTTTTGTATGCTTTTCTTCTTTCTTCCGCAGGTTTTGTTGAAAAATGGACCTTATGGATATTATGTTCAACTTGGAGAGGACAAAAAAGGTTATTCACCAAAAAGAACTAGTCTTGCGCAGGTGCTGAGTTTTTTTTTCTGTACCGGATGCATTTATTCCATTTTGCATTCCCAAATTCGTAGCTCTTTCTTTTGAGTGACGTGCCATGCCTTGATGTTGGACAGACTTCAATGTCCTAGCATGAATTGTCATCCCAACCTTTTGTTTCTCAATGAAATGTGATCTGTCAAATTATTTGTGGCTTGGTTTTCTTTTATTTCTGAAAGTTTTGCTATCTTTACCCCTTCTCTTTTGCTGCAACATATAGTGATGTTGCAACAAGTACTGTAACTTAGGAGCATTTCCATTTCTGTGCATTAATTTACATTCTATACTGCAATACTCTCTGTCTCTAAGAGGGAAGGCGCCTTAGCAATGGGAAAGAAACTTTAGTGAAGGGAAGGGTGGGGTTGTAGTTTACGTGAAGACTAGGATTCCTTCTTTCTGTGCTTCATGTTTCTTTGACGTTTTGAAATGTTGAGACTGCCAATGATTGTTTCAAGCGACTAAATCATCCGCACTTGGTTGTGCAATGAAAGTCTGAGAAAGCCTTTTATCCTTGGGGAAGCCGCAGAGGTTGTAATCTAATTGTCACTATGGTCATCACAGCGGGCCCTATTTTGTTGTCTATTCTATGGTTTTGATAACTGACAAGATGGTTTTGTGGATTTTTGAACAGGTCAAGGATCCGGAGTCTATCTGCTTAGAAGATGCTCTGAAACTTCTGCAATACCCTAAGACATTGGTATATGCATCCTAGGCTATTGTCGTTTCATTTTAATAAGTTGTTTGTCTTATCTATCTTGAAGAGTAAGAGGGAAAGCAAGGGAAACAAAGCCAAATCATTGACTTTTAAGATTTTGTTATTCACAATTTGTAGTTGTTTCTGGAGGATCCTGCTGATTGACTTGGTTTTAAATATTGTGATTTAATTGTAGGGAAATCACCCGGATGATAAGAAACCAATCATACTTAAAATCTCTAAATATGGATTTTCTGTGAAGCATAGTCGCACCTGTGCTCCAATTCCAAGGGTATTTTTTAGTCTCTGTCACCTTATCTATATGGATGTTTATGAAATGTAAAATTTTGATACTCTTTGTGATATCTTTTCTCATGAAAAGCTTATTTACATTATTAGCGTTGGTTTGAAGATCTTACTGATAACAGTATGTATTGCATATCACTGTTGTCTTCCCTATGTGTATTGCCCTTGTATTCACGTTGAATAAAGTGGCTGCAGTTTGAAGATCCTTCACAGAGAAGCCATTTTGAATGCATAAAGAGTGACATTTTATGACGATGTCAAGACTCTCTAAAAGAATATGCTAGGGTTGTGCGAACTTTGTTCTTTATATATATGCATGGATTTTGCTCCATAGTTTTTTCAACATGTTGTCCTTTTGTTTGCTTCTCTGGACTGGGGTGTATCCTTCAATTGGTATTTCAGTGACCTTCTATGGTTGTGATGTTCATTTTATGCACTTGACGCTTTTTATTGCTGTGCTTAATCATCATCCAGCTTTCTGGTAGCATCCTTGCCATGTCCTATGACATCATGAAGGCTGAGCTTTGTTCTATTTCTATTTCAATATCTCTGTCATAAGTGGGAAATTGAGTCGCTATGTAGCTCTTCATATGCTATCCAATGTCTATGCAGTTTCATATTTTCAACCCAGAGCTAAATGTAACCAATCCTACCTCGTTTCTACTATATTAGATTCTGTTAAATTTATTGAACCTGTCTACTTTGATCTGTATGGTGGTTCAGTTTATCCAACTTTTTTTGTGTTTCTCGTTACATTTCTCGACTGCATTCAGTTGTAAGAAGTGGACAAGATGATGAAATCCCTTTATCTTGCTCTAGGTGCATTAAGTACATTACTCTTGTTTCCTTTCCAGTATGTCGTGAAAATGTTACCTTGTGCAGTGATGTGCACGTCACATATTCTAGAGTTGATAAAATCTGACAATAGGTGGAGCTGAATTTATAGAAGTTTATTCTCTCCTGCATATCATAGCTAGTGTGACTGTTCTTCGCTTTCCTGCTTTTCTGTTCCGAGTGTAGTTGAGCATATTACGGGAGGACATGATCTTGGTTTCAAACATATACAAATCCAATGAACGTGGTCTTTTTTGTACTTTTAAATTTTAAATGCTAGAGAAGGTTACTAGGAGTCGAAGAAAGCGTTTCTTCCAACTTTCTTGTTTCCTTTTGCATCGTTGTGCTTGTAGCCTTGTCTTGTACTGTTACCCCCTCAGCAGATAGTGACTTGTTTTTCCGCACTTGCACAAAATCTTCAACAGAATGTACTTCCAGAGGATGTCGATGTTAAATTGGCAATCAAGTATTTGACTGGAAGATCTGCCAAACATATTGGTCGACCCAAAGCGAAAGGAAAAATCGTGAGTGAAGCTTGATGAAGCACCGTGGAATTTACTTGGGTAATTGAGCAAATAATTTTTTCTCATGTATTATCATGTATAATGCCATTTCTCGGGCAGAATGACACTTTTGGATGAGCTATTTATTTATGATTGTGTAAATAACTACAAAATTTTGTAATTCAATTATCAGACTTTGTAGTTCTTCGCTAAGATGATGCTGATAAGCATGTCTTTTCTCTGAACAGCAATGATGGTCTCTTTCTGGTTGTAATCCGCACATTGAAAATGATCTGACACCATGTTATGGAAGTGGTTGAGAAACCCGACCACTCAAAGTGTTCTTATTTTCTTTATGGGATTATATAGCACCATGACATTTGAAGGCTACAAGGTGATTACTTCCCGCAGTCATAAAGTGCACGGGCTCCAATGAGACATGGGGCTTTAATTATTCCCGTAAGGAAAGGAAGAAAATTAAAAACCTGAACTTAGAGTTTCAAGTACTGATAGAAGGCTACGCGTTTTGGAGAATGCAGAATGTTGGGACTATCAATACCAAGAAGTTTTCTAAATGAGTTCCTGATGAATTTGATATGGTCTGTGTTTAACCGTTTACGTACTCTATGGAGGCGGTCAAAAGGAAAAAAATCTTTTCCTCACGCAATGTTTTGGCGGATCTGATTCAGCTTGGTTGGATCTTTGATTTGGACTATTCGGTTCAAATATAATGAAAACTTATTGGACTGAAATTAAACAGATGTCAACCTCTATGGCAAATCTTCCTTTTTTTCCCGACGAGACCAACATTACAAATAGTTGAACAGATTCAGCACAAACAAGGTTCAGGATACAAGAATGATGCTGGGCCAAAGTACCTGACCCTTGTTCTCTATCCAGTTTTGCGAGTGATTCCGCAGCATAATTTTCATTCCTTGAGACAACTTCAGCAGGATACTGTCATACCCCACCACAAGCGGATGGAGTTCTTTTAGAATTATACCGTTATAAGATCATCTGTAGAGAGAACAACTCGTCTCCTTTCAAGCAGGTCTTCAGCCCCATTCAATGCCTTCTCTGGGTGTGAAGAGTTCACCCTCTTTTTTGATGGCAGATCATCTGCACCTTGGTAGCTTTACTATCTAAAAAATTGCCATCCTGATCTCTTACAGTGTCACCAGTCGTAATTTAGAGACGCAAAAGCACAAGCCTCTTGTAGAAATTGTGGGTGGGTTTTTTCCATCTTAGTACTTCATCATTTCTCTCTTTCAATCGCCCAAAGCTCTGTTTCTTAGCTGAAGTCAATACCAAAATTAGATCCATTTTCATACCTAACACCACATCTGATTTAAGAGGTTTTCCTTCCATGCCGACTTTCTACCTTTCAATATAGGCCATCTTTTCCAATTGATCTTCAAAGAGAATCTGGCAAGAGGAGGTGACTAATTTGTCCAGCTATTATAAGGTTCTCTGCTAACATCACAGTGATAGGGCACTGAAAGGATTTATATTCCGGTGACTCCTCAAGTTGTGCCCTACAAAGTTAACACCCGGTTTCAACTTCTAAGCCTTTCCTCTTGAGTCTCTCTTTTCTCATGAAACCACAAGATAGTGTGATCATGCCTGTATGATGGCTATGAAATGGGAGGATTGCTTGATGGTTGTCTTCATAAAATAGTTTGCTGATCGGCTCTCTATTCCACTGACTTCTCCTATCAATAATTTGAGTGACCCACTGTATATATCTCGGGCCCCTTGGCTGCCGTTGTTCTTTGAATAAGGGAGGTCAAGGGAGCTAAGGTCCCGAATTCTGATATGAATGCTATCTTCTATGTCATTAGCATCCTATTTGCAACCGAGCGTCTTTCCAGGATGCTTCTTCAAGTAGAAGAGGGATTTCATCCGACTCGGGCCTTTAAAAATTATCCTCTAGATACTATCTTGCTAAAGGGTTGCATCTACCGAGTGCTCATTCCCTATCAACCTCAACTCCCGGTTAGTGAGCGTTGCCACGTTGAAGATGTACAGGTATCCAAACTCCATTCTGCCTTTGTGCTTTGCAAGCAGAGCCTATGCTAGTAAGCTAATGAACCTTCTTAGTATCCACTTTGTGGTCGCTAGTATTCACTGATCCTTGAGAGACTGTCTCCAAAACAAGAGCAATCCGGTTAATTACAAAATGAAGCTAAACCAAACACGATGTAGAACAAGGGTTTCGAGAACACCAACAGCGGGGCCTCTGAACACCAAGCAAAACTGAATCATGTTGACTGTGAAATTTGAATCTACATGAAATTGCAGCTGGGACTAGAGTGAAATTGAAACCAGGATTTGCAAAAATGATGTTCCCAGAAAGAGCTTTGCAAGTTGTGCACAAGAGCTCCAAGGTGTGTCGATGTAAAAGCTTATTTTGGCATCATTGGAATCTAAAAATCAGGTGCAAGCAATATGCTAAGTTTCTTCAAGATACAATGGAGTCAAATCGATCGGTCTTGCACACTCATAATCGACCCCGGGCAATTGATCTCTTAGAATGAATAAAGTATGTTACTCTTTGTGTCCACTAAAAAGAGTTATACGTAATATAATGTATATATATATATATATATATATATATATATATATATATATATATATATATACATAATACATAATGTCTTTCCGCATATAATATTGCATAAACATGCATTTCTATCGTTCGATAAAAATGATTAATGCTGGATATTTGAATTAAAAGCATTGTTTTATTTTTATAGTTTGTATTTAATGCACATGTAACTCCGCCCATGTAAGGGATCACCCTTGCATTGCCGGTCCCAAGCCCGGATAAAGGAGGAGGGTTGTGTTAAGCTTCCGACAGCCAGCGTAAAACTTCGTCGGATTTCTACAACATGGATTACAAAAATTATGAGCATTGCTTTGGGGTGTTCCCGCCTAGCGACGTGCTGCAGAGCCCGAATGCAGTAAGAAGTAAGCAAGGGCCACTACATTTTCGCCCGAATGTAGTGAATCAATTGCAGAGAGGGTTCCCACATCATGGACGGGTGTGGGTAAAGAAGTTAGTCCTGCTACATTGCCGCCCGAATGTAGTAAAAAAATTTCAGAGAGGGTCTCCGCATTTTGATTATGGACGGATACAGGGCGTAAGGAAGCTAGTCCTAGATAATAAGATTCGTATTGGTTCTTGGAATATCGGAACATTATCGGGTAAGCTAATGGAGGTGGTAGATACTATGATTTGGAGAAAGATTCATATTCTATGTTTACAAGAGACAAAATGGGTTGGAGAAAAAGCAAAGGATATAGAGGATACAGGTTTTAAATTATGGTACTCAGGTAAAGAAAAGGCCCGAAACGGAGTTGGTATTATCATAAATAAAGATTTAAAGGAGAGTGTAGTAGACATACAACGATATGGTGACCGAATCATGACATTGAAATTAGTATTAGGAGTAGAGGTTTTGAATATAGTTTGTGCTTACGCACCCCAAGTAGGACTAGAAGATAGTATAAAGACAGTTTTTTGGGAAGAGTTAGATAAGGTGTTTCAAAAGATTCCACAAAGGGAGATGATTTGTTTAGGAGGAGATTTAAATGGACATGTCGGTAAAGAGGCATTAGGATATCAAGGGATTCATGGAAACTTTGGTTATGGGGATATAAATGAGGAAGGTAGGGAGATTTTAAATTTTGCTATGTCATTTGATCTCTTTATAGTCAATACAATCTTCAAAAAACGAGATGAACATTTAATTACTTATAAGAGTGGCTTATCACAAACACAAATTGATTACTTTATTTGTAGAAAAAAAGATAGAGCTTGTTGTAAAGATTGTAAGGTAATTCCAGGAGAAAGCTTAACCACCCAACATCGACTTTTAGTTATGGATTTACAAATAAAAAAATGGACAAAGAAGAAAAGAGTGCATCGAGCTATTCGGACTAAATGGTGGAACCTCAAAAGCGAGAAAGAAGATATATTTAAACAGAAAGTCCTTCAAGGAGATGTTTGGAATTATGTTGGCACACCCTCTGATATGTGGAACAATATGGCTATACATATTAGGAAAGTGGCGAAGATGTGTTAGGGGTATCTAAGGGAGGTGTACCGGTACAAAAAAGAAGCTTGGTGGTGGAGTGAAGTAGTACAAAATAAAATCAAGGCAAAGAGGGCATGTTACAAATTACATTATGCTAAGAAAACTAGTGAAACTTTAGAAGCTTATAAGAAAGCAAAGAAGGAAGCAAAAAGGGCCGTTAGTGAAGCAAAAGCTAAGATTTGGGAGGACTTATATAAAAAACTCAACTCAAAAGAGGGTGAAAGAGATATTTTTAGGATAGCTAGGGCTAGAGATAAGAAAACTAAAGATCTTAATTATGTTAGATGCATAAAAGACGAGGATGAAAAAATTCTAGTGGCAAATGATGATATAAGAAATAGATGGAAAAACTATTTTTATAATCTTTTTAATGAAAATAAAGATGTTAGTATTAGTTTAGGAGATTTAGCCAAGTCAGAAAAGTATATAAACCACAATTTCTACTGACGTATTCAAAAGAATAAAGTCAAAGAGGCTCTTAAACATATGAAGAGTGATAAATCGGTAGGACCAGATAATATTCCTATAAAAGTTTGGAAAATACTAGGAGAAATAGGAATCACTTGGCTCACAAGACTATTTAATGAAATATGGAAAAACCAAAAGATGCCCGAGGAATGGAGAGCAAGTACACTTATACCCGTATATAAGAACAAGGGAGACATTCAAAATTGTGCGAATTATCGAGGTATCAAGTTAATGAGTCATACTATGAAATTATGGGAAAGAATTATCGAACGTAGGTTAAGACAAGTATCAAGTACAACAGAGAACCAATTTGGATTTATGCCAGGTAGATCTACTATTGAAGCAGTTCACCTTTTGAGACGTCTTATAGAACATTTTAGAGCAAAAAAGAAAGACCTTCACATGATATTTATTGATCTAGAAAAAGCTTATGATAGGGTACCGAGGGAGGTTCTTTGGAGAACTTTGGAAAAAAGAGGTATTCCATTGACATATATTAACCTTATAAGAGACATGTATGATGGTGCAAAAACATGTGTGAGGACTCATGAAGGAACGACAGACTTCTTTGAAGTTAATATTGGGTTACATCAAGGATCAACTTTAAGTCCATACTTATTTATAATGGTGATGGATGAGTTAACAAAACATATTCAAGATGAAGTACCTTGGTGTATGTTATTTGCAGATGACATTGTATTAGTGGAGGAGTCTAAGGAAAAAGTTAATAGAAAATTGGAACTATGGAGAGAAACATTAGAAAACAATGGCCTCCGACTTAGTAGAACAAAGACAGAATATATGGAATGTAAGTTTGATCATTTGGCTACTTCAGAGGACATAGAAATTAAAATTGGCACACATTGCATTCCCCAAAAGGAAAGTTTTAAATACCTAGGGTCAATTTTTCAAAGTGATGGAAGAATTGATGGAGATGTTACACATAGAATTAATGCTGGTTGGTTAAAATGGAGAGGAGCATCAGGTATTCTTTGTGATAAGAAGATACCATTACAATTAAAAGGTAAATATTATAGAGCAGCAGTTAGGCCTGCCATGTTTTATGGTTCTGAGTGTTGGGCAGTTAATCATCAACATGTACAAAAGATGTCTGTGACAGAAATGAAGATGTTGAGATGGATGAGTGGTCATACAAGAAAAGACCGTATACATAATGAGGTTATTAGAAACAAATTAGGAGTGGCACCAATAGAGGATAAAATGAGAGAACATCGTTTAAGATGGTTTGGACATATAGAAAGAAGATCAAAAGAAGAACCCGTAAGAAGGTTAGAAAAACTAAATTTGGAAAGTATTAAAAGAGGTAGAGGACGACCACAAAAGTGTTGGAAAGAAACAATAAAGAATGATCTAGCTTATTGGGAGTTAACTGCTAACATGGCACATGATAGGGATCTGTAGAAACAAAGAATCCATGTAGCCGACCCCGTCTAGTATGGGAAAAGGCTTAGTTGTTGTTGTTGTTGTTGTTGTTGTAGTTGTATTTAATGCACATGTGTGTTAAATGTTTTTTGTTTTATCATCTCAACCAATTAACTCAAAAATCAAACGGTAAAAATATTTATACAAGCTAATACATTGAAAGGTATTTTGCATATATAATATTATGCATATATCACCATCTCTTATAGGGGGAGAGAGAGAGAAATCCCCTTTGTAAGAAAAAGATAGAAGCAAGCATCCTCTATATGTACCATTAAGGCAGTGTTCTTGGTGATTTGGGGACATCCAGGTGGAATACGAGTGCATGTTTTTCAATTTTTTAACTCTCATCTAACGGAAATTTTGCATGGATCTCTATGGTTATTCAAGAGTTTTATTTTAAATCTACACAAATGGGAAGACATGATGGACACTGATAGTATTACCCTTGTTCATTTCTGGTTACAATTTTAGGAGAGTTAGCCAAATTAGAAAAGTATATAAACCACAATTTTTATTGACGTATTCAAAAGAATGAAGTCAAAGAGGCTCTTAAATATATGAAGGGTGGTAAATATGTAAGACCAAACAATATTCCTATTGAAGTTTAGAAAATCATATGAGAGACAAAAATCACTTAGTTGACAAGACTATTTAATGAAATATGGAGAAACCAAAAGTTGTTTGAGGAATGGAGAGCAAGTACACGTATACTTATATACAAGAACAAGGAAAACATTCAGAATTGTGTGAATTATCAGGGTATTGAGTTAATGAGCCATACTATGAAATTATGAGAAAGAATTATCACATATAGGTTAAGATAAATATCGAGTACAACAGAGAACCAATTTGGATTCATATCATGCATATCTACTATTGAAGTGAAGACATCTTATGGAATATTTTAGAGCAAAAAAGAAAAACCTTCACATTATATTTATTGATCTAGAAAAAGCTTACGATAGGGTACCAAGGAATGTTCTTTGAAGAACCTTGGAAAAAAGAAGTATCTCATTAACATATATAAACCTTATAAGAGACATATACGATGGTGCAAAAACATATGTAAGGACTCATGAAGGAATGACAAACCTTTTGAAGTTAATATTGGTTACATCAAGGATCAACTTTAAGTCCATGCTTATTTATAATAGTGATTGATGAGTTAACAAAACAAATTCAAGATGAAGTACCTTGGTGTATGTTATTTGCAGATGACATTGTATTAGTGGAGTCTAAGGAAAAAGTTAATAGAAAATTGGAACTATGAAGAGAAACATTAGAAAGTAAAAGCTTCCGACTGAGTAGAATACATACAAAATATATGGAATGTAAGTTTTGATCATTTGGTTACTTTAGCGCACATAAAAATAAAATTGGCACATAATCCATCTCTAAAAGGAAAGTTTTAAATACCTAGGATCAATTTTTAGAGTGATGGAAGAATTGATGGAGATGTTACGCATAAAATTAATGCAGATTGGTTAAATTAGAGAGAATCATTAGGTATTCCTTGTGATAAGAAGATACCATTAAAGTTAAAAGGTAAATATTATAGAGCATTAATTAGACTTGACATGTTTTATGGTTCTAAGTATTGGGTAGTTAATCATCAACATAAACAACAAAAGATGTCTGTGACAGAAATGAAGATGTTGAGATGGATGAGTGATCATACAAGAAAAGACCGTATACATAATGAGGTTATTAGAAATAAATTAGGAGTGACACCAATAGAGGATAAACTGAGAGAATATCATTTAAGATGGTTTGAATATATAGAAAGAAGATCAAAAGCAACTCCTATAAGAAGGTATGAAAAACTAGATTTTGAAAGTATTAAAAAAGGTATAGGACGACTACAAAAGTGTTGGAAAGAAACAATAAAGAATGCTAACTTATGTTGATTTAACTACTAACATGACACATGATAGGGCTCCGTGGAAACAAAGAATCTGTGTATTCAACCATGTCTAGTATGGGAAAATGCTTAGTTGTTGTTTGTTTGTTTGTTGTTTATCAGAAAAATGTAAAACATACAAAATGGGAGAAAAGTTATGCAGCAAAATTGGAACCATGCTAAAGGTTGACGAATTCCTAATGAGGGAGGAGTCATGGATTATCAAAGCGGAAGTAATGGTAGAGGCCACAAAGCAGATGAAGGTGGCGATAATAATTTTGAGATTGAGTCAAGAAGCCACATACATTTTCTTAAGATATAAAAAAGTGGAGACCTTTCAAACCAACTATAGCCATATTGATCATGATAGGAGGCATGCCCAAGTCGAAGATTTATCTAAGGGTTTCGGAAAGAGGATAGTATTCAGGCTGAATTGAAAGTTGATCATATTAGGAAACTAATTGATACACAACAAGAGAATCTAAACCCTAATCAGCATGACATTTGGCAAAAAAGGGGAGAATTCACCAAGGCATCAACATCTATTTATCTTTTACAGGTGTTGGAGAAAGTAACCTATAATGATGAGCCACATAAGATGTGTCTGATGGAAAAAACTTCACTAATTATGGGAACCCAAGAAACATTGTTATCAATAACATCTCCAACTATGCAACAAATGGAGTAGTACACAAGTTGGTTAGAAAAATGAGTGTATAAAGAGACCTAACTTATTCCTAGAAAAAGAAAATTACAACAATAGAAATGATGTCATGGTAACAAGCTCTATTGAGGGGATTTGGCAACGACCAATCATAACATAAGTAGAAAGGATGGAATCACTAAGAAATATAGACAACAAGTGGGGAGTTATGAAAAGAAAGAAGGAGCTTTCAAGGAAAGCAACTAAGGCGAAAGCCTAGTGTCGAAATAAGTGAAAAGAAGAGGAACCAAAAGGTTAGAAAAGAATATTTATGTTGATGAAAGAAGATATACATATGTAAACACCAATATTTCTCTTTAAAGTTTAAGCTTTATTAAAATGGTCTTTAAATAATTAATTTAAAAATATGATAATTGACATCTTATCCTTAAAAAAAAAGAAGAGAGAGGGAAGTATGAAAGATAGAAGAACAGGCAATTTGAATTTGAAGATGAGGTCCGACCCAAATCGTTATTGAGAATATTTTTATCGAGATTTAGTGTGTGATTGTACCAAAGACATTGATCCAATCCTAAATCTAATTCATGAGGGGCATTTGGAGGTTCTTTGGAGGTTCATAAGCTATCAATTATGATAGATTCTGTTGCACATAAAAACTCAATATTAATATAAAAGGTGTCTGTCAATATCTTAGATCCTTAATATTGAAGCACAAAAGAAAGAATCACTAGCAAGAAATTCATCAAAAATGAAAGGTAGGATAACTAAAGAACATGGGATCCTGCAAAAACTGTAACAAAGATAAAAGTAGTGTGCAACCAAGAAAGTATATTGCATAAACTTAGAAAGTAAAAAGATAGCCAATTTCCAATAGACAAAATATGGAAAGATAGATACTTATGTTGCTTGACAATACATATAATAAATGAAATCTTTGCTACAAATTTCAGCTTCTACAACACTCCTTGTTGATTAATATGGAAAGGAGAAAGAGAACAAAACAAGTAGAATTTTTTATCAGAATCTATTATTATTGTAGTTTATTTAATTAATTGGATGTCCTCTTCGATTTTATAAAATTTGTTTTCTACAGAAAAACTCTTTAAAGTTTCTCCCAACTATTATATACTGCGTATTTTTAGATGTAAATATTTTGTTTACACTAACAAATATAATAAACTATCTTCTCATGCCATAGAATATGTCTTTCTAAGATAAAGAATAAATAAAAAAGTGTATAAGTGTCATGACTGTAAAAATAACAAACTTTTATAAAATTAAGACTCTTTCTAATGGTTCTATTGAGCGGTACAAAGCTCGTCTAGTGGCAAAATGGTTCACTCGGGAGTATGGTATTGATTATGAAGAAACTTTTGCCCCTATTGCACGCATCACCTCTATTCGAACTTTTCTTGCCATTGTAGCCACTCGATAATGGCCACTTACACAAATGGATGTTAAAAATGCCTTCCTTAATGGTGAGTTAGAAGAAGGGGTTTATATGCGTCCTCCTCCGAGATACACTTGTTCGACCAACAAGGTTTGTCATCTTCATAAGGCTCTTTAAGGTCTCAAACAAGCACCTCGAGCCTGGTTTGCTAAATTTCACGGTACTATCGGTTAGTTGGGGTTCTCTTCTAGTGCTTATGATCTTCGCTCTTTTTACTCAAAAAATAAAAAATGGTACTTGTTGTCTTGCTTCTTTATGTCAATGATATGATTATTTATTTTCTTGGTACTGAAATAACTTGCGATGATAGAGGTTTCTTTTTATTACAAATTAAATTTACTAACGATATTGTTCTTAGATCAGGAATTACATATGACAAAGTTGTTGAGACACTTGAGATAATCAACCAAAAGATGTGACTTATTGATGGTAAACTTTTAAGTGATCCCACACCTTAGAGATAGATGATTGGGGCACTAACTTATCTTACGATAACATGCCTAGATATTGCCCATATCGTTCATACTGTAAGTTAGTTTCAACATGCACGTACCTCAGTGCATATGAGTGTTATTATGAGGATTGTTCACTATACTCGACAAACCTCAACGAATGAAGTATTTCTATCATCTTCCTCTTTATCTCAGTTGATTGCTTATACTGATACTGATTGGAGTGGTGATGTGAATGACAGACACTCTACTACCAGCTACTGTATTTTTCTTGGTCACTCTCTGATCTCATGAAAATGCAAAAAATAGCAAAAGGTGTCTCTTTTCTCTACCGAAGCTGAGTATCGTGGAATGATCAACACAACAACTGAACTAACTTGGTTGTGACTACTTTAAGATTTGGGCATACAATTGGAAGTTTCTCCAATCATGTATTGTGACAACAAAAGTGTTATGTATATAGCCAACAATCATACCTTTTATGAATGTATGAATCATATCGAGATGGTCTATCACTATGTTCGTGAAGAGCATTTACAAGGCAATTTAGTATTACAGTTTGTAAAATCAAATTATCAACTTGCACATATGTTTACCAAGTCATTACCTACTACTCAATTTTAGTCTTTTATTTGCAAACTTTAGGTCATGAAGCTGTCAATTTGAGGGGGGTATTAGAACATAGGTCACTCGGGCCCGCCCTGATAGACCCTAGCTAGTCGGGTTGTCAGGGTCTGGGCTCCTAGTAGTTGGGAGCCCAACGACTAGTTGTGTAGCCATTTGGGGCTGACTGTGACCAGCCCCCTCCCCTCTCTTCTTCTCCTCGTCTCTTATATTTTCTCACTCACTCCCTCTTGTTCTCTTCTATAAATACCTTACTTATGTATATACTTTTTCAAACCTTTCGTGGCTAAATAATAGTCATTTTCTGTATATTGTGCCTTTGTTGCATACGCTTTATTATAGCTTTTGTGTGTGATATTTTGAGGTGATATTCACCAATCTTCCATTGGTACATTGAAGCATCATCTTCATTACATCATGTTCTGCAAGTCAAGTAACTCGATGGGAAAACCTTTCTTATATCTACTAAGTTGGCACTAGTTATTTATACTTACAACAAATTCATATTCAATGATATCTCATGACTTTGAGTGTGAGAGAGAGAGAGAGCAATGAAAGAATGTCTTGGTGGGAAAGATGAGGTAATTAGTTATATATCGGTCTCTCTTCTGACTTGTTGTCCATGTGCCTCTTTATAGCTTTTGATTTTTAAAATTTTCACTGAATAGACCTGGTTGTATAGTGTTTCTTCCAAACATTGTTTTCTCTCTCCTTTTTAATGATCAGAACACACCCATTCAGTTGGTTGTTTGAAATACTTTGTGTAATCTAATGAATGTTAGCATGCCCCTTAGAAGCTATCAATAAGAGGATTTTGTCACACTGGCTTTTCACGCCACCCAAAGGGGCATTAAATGTATCTTAAAAATGTTGTTTGAGAGGCTCACTGTTCAGATATAGATGATTTTGGCTTTACAACCACACACAAAAAGGCTGGTATGAAACTAACCACGAGATGCTTTGGTCATGCCTTTTAGAGAGCAATAGTCTTTTTGAAAATATACTGACATTCCTCAACCATTTCTCATAATAAATAAAAATAATTTCGAAAATTTTATACATTATAGAAATCTTATATATTAGGTAAAGGTGTCTTACGACTTAAACCTTTGCTTATTGTCATGTCAGTAACCTAAACAGAATGGTAAAAAAGCTTTAAACCATTCGATCCATTTGAACTAGGATGCATAACTTACAAGATTTTGACACATTGATCGTTATGTTTATTTTGGATGACACATTTATGACATGTAAAATATCTCTTTCATGAGTGCTTTAATAGTTCAAGTCCTAAAACTCCACAAGGCAACCTCACTCCTGACTTATATAGGTAGGCTCTATCAAAGTTCTAATATATAAGTGCTATAGGACTATTAAGAGCAAAGATTAGTAAACATGTTTACATCCCTATGGGTCAAAATACCTTATACCCTGGGATGGTTAATGAGCCAGTACTTGCAATCACTCCAATGATGTACTTTTGCTCATTGAACTCCAAACCTAATATAAGTCAAGTGTAAGTCGAGTTTCTACCAGTAGTGATTAAACATATATGCTTTAATCACATCCCTTTTGCACCACATTTGTTGCAGCCCTTTTGTCAAAAGGAGCTGCCACATTTAACTTGGATTTACATAATTACATATATCACATCATTGCTTATTAAATCCTTGACATATCTATACCTGACATCAATGTGTTGAGATTTCTCATTGTATACTTGGCGACATGCCTTGCTAGTATAGCTTGGTTATCATAATGTATTGATATTGGTGTCATAGGATTTTGCTAGACATGGCCAGTTTAGAACTTGTCGACCATTTCAATCAAAATGAAATCGGGCCAAGAACTAGCTGGAACCGAAAATAGGTTCAAAACTGAGTACCACCAGATTATGTTTGATTCCACCTTTTTATGGAACACTCATATTGGTGGTTCCAAAATGTTCGCTTCCATATGTTTTAATTTTTTCCAAAGTTTTAAATTTTTTTATCATGTTGGCCGGTTCAAGGCAGTTTAGGACATAACATGAACCTGAAAACCAGTTGTGTTATACGAAACAATTGTGGCCATTACATGGGACGGATTACAACTCGCTTGGGAATTGGGGTTTCATGATATATCTCCAGAAATGGTTTCAAATGTCATGGTCTCCTAAGAAGAGGATGTTAATGCATGAGTTTAGGTCAACTTATATTATGGTTGCGGAAATCAAAGAACTTATCAAGAAAGACTGGCAAGTAAGATTATACACACTTAGGGCTTTGGTAGTTGGTGTCATGACTAGCTTGCGAACCATATAATTGCCATTCTGGTTTATCTGGAACCAGCCATGTTTATCTTTATCCATATTGGGATATCATGAAGCAGATACGTGAGATATTTTGCTTTCTTAATAGCCAAAGTTAGAGATATAAACATAGCAGTCATGGCCGAGTCAACAATGCATGTTTGTTCCTTTGAGTCCAAGAAATTGCATCTTCACAAGAGTGAAAACCCAATTGCTTGTAGAAACACAGTCTTGTGAGTAGTTAATCCAACTTGTATTTAAGTATTCTTCTAGAATAGAAGGATTGTCACTATAAATCAAACCATAATAAATGGTCCTTTTTAAGTGTTGTAATACTCAACGTATAGCATGGAAATGGTCTCTATTAAGATTACTTGTATATTTACTTCACTTGCCTACTGCATAAGCAATATTAAGTCAAATTCATGTTATTGCTTACGTGAAGCATCCAATGACCTTAACATACTCAGTCTATTCAACTGGGTTCACTTTATTTGGTATCAATTCAATGTTGTGATCAAATGGAGTAGCAATATCCCTAAAATGATATTTTCCGTGCCTAAGTCTTTCATGTAAAAGTTACTAGATAATAATTTCTTAGTATTTTCTATTCAGTTATACCAGTCCCAAATAAAAGTATGATATTCACATACAAGCATGTCTCTAAAATAGAGGTAAGTGTTATAAGAACTCTAATGGTAATTATCCTAGCTACATATGCATGTCTATCAATATAATCAACTTCTTATTTTTAGAAAATTCCTTAGCAACTCTTTTCTTAAACATGTTAACAATACCATCAATTTTTAATTTTTTTTAACACCCAATCACAACCTATGGCTTTAGACCCTGGAAGGAGATATTCTAACTTCCATGTTTTATTTCTCATTACTAAGTTTATCTTCCTTCCAAAAAAGAGTATCAAGAGACTTAATAGCCTCTTCATATGCTTGAGAATCATCTTCGGTGTTGAAGCAGTATGATTCTAGGCTTACTATGGAGTCATGTGCTCCTTTTACTCTGCGTATGTCCAAATTTCTTAGTCATTATTTTCCTTTTACTCCTTGTACCCAATGAACTATATATTATATCATTATTAGTTCTAACATTATCTTGATCATGTTTATCCATGCTCAGCGGGATATGGTCATTAGGTCTAGGAATTGAGTTAAACCTATTTTCTTAGAAAATAACACATCTAGACTCAATAATCGTATTAAGTGGGCATTAGTCATTCAATTCAATTACCATGAATTTATATACCTTGCTATTTCAAGCACATCCAAATAAGATTCATTCAATTCCTCTTTTTATCAATTTCTTTCTCTTGGATTCTAAACCTTCAACTATTGTCCAAATTCACTAAAGTCCCAGCAGCAATTTTATGTAGATTCAGATTTCATAGTCAACACGATTCAGGTTTTGGTTGGTGTTTAGCAGCCCTGTTGTTGTTGCTTTACAAAATTTGATTCTACATCAAGTGTTTAGTTTAACTTTATTTTGTAATTAACTAGATTGAGGAGGGTTGCGTTAGGCTTCTGATAGCCAGCGTAAAACTTTGTCGGACTTATTTACCATGGATTCTACATTATTTTTAGGCCTTTGTAGAAACAAAGAATCAATGTAGCCGACCCCATCTAGTATGGGAAAAGGCTTAGTTGTTGTTGTTGTTGTTGTTGTTGTGCTAGTTTTCAAGACAGTGTTATTGTGTTGTTAGCTTCCGTCAAGGATCATTAACTATTAGAATTATTCTTCTAAACCAACTGCCAACAATGATGGCTTCTTTGAAGGAAATGACTTCTAAATTTTGTGAAGTTGGACAAATTCGACAATGGAAACATTTTGAGATGGCAAAGAACGATAAACGTTCTCCTTACGATATGTCTGAAGACCCCAAGACTGAAAGAGAAAGAAATTGAAGCCATTGAAGCGGCTCACACAAGGTAGAAATGAGAACGAGGATTATATATGCATTGATTCATATTATCAATGGGAAACTGGATGCCTTGTTCGATACTTGCCAAAACTCAATGAGTGCCAAGGAGTTATAGAAGAAGCTCAAAGCACAATACACGACACAAAATGCCACAAGAAATTATAATGACTAATAATTACAAAGAAATTGATCAAGGTTCTATCATAGATTTCATGAAATTATGAAGGATCTTTAACAATTTTAGACAACACAAAATGAATATAGATGAAACTATAATTGTCTACTCCATCAAAGATAAATTCCCCTATTCTTGGAAAGAGTTTAAGCAAAACCTTCAATATAAGAAGGATATATCTCTTTAAAAACTTAAAAGTCATTTTAGACTTGATAAATAATATCTTAAACAAGATGACTCTAAAGAATCTATAACTCAAGAGAAGGCTCATCTTGTTGAGGATGAAAAATCAAAGAGGCCCTCAAAGAAGTGAAATCGAGATTTTCATAAATTTCATGGTAATAATAGGAGACATCTTAAATTAAATAAAAATAAAGGAAAATGTTAACATTCTAGCAAGCCTAGTCACCATAGGAGGGAATGCTAACTTTTGAAGAAGGAATATAAGAAAAGTATTTTACTTCTTCAAAGAAAAACCTTGTAGTTGTTATATATGAAATTGATATGGCTGAAAATGTTGAGTTATGGTGGGTCTATTCAGGCATTACTTTGTACATGTGTAGGAACAAGTCTACTTTGTACATGTGTAGGAACAAGTCTCTCTTCAAAACCTTTTATAAAGAGGACAAACATTTTTTGTAATGAGTGATTGCTATTCATACAAAAAGAGTTTCACGAGTTACGTGTAAAAGAGTTTCAAGAGTTACAGTCAGGTGTAAGCAGTTATCAACAAAATCCTAGGCACCCCCACTTTGATAATGTAAATGAGATCAAACTTCCAAGTTCTATAACTAGTTACTTTTCTTATGAACTCGATGTTTTTTTATCATAGTAAGCATTTATTAACAACAAAGATAAATGAAGAGAGTTGGTTTAAGGAACCAACATGTAACTTTGCCATATCCATAAAATAGTGTTATCGTTTTGGTGTTGGTACATGAGATTTCTTGGATTCATAAGTTTTGATACCATACTTTTAGAAATGGTTGTTCTCATTTAGCTACAGTAATGCATTCATGCTCACAATTTCAATTTGTATCTCCCAACAAAGTCTTGTTCAATTGCTCGTGAGCTATTTATAAAGAAAGATTACCAACCCATCAAAATTGCAACATAAGTACATTCATCTACTTTCTCTACCACATTCTCAAAAGGAACTAGTACTCAATGCTTCTTAGAATTAGGATAAGTGATCTTATACCAGTAGGGTAAAAGGATAAACCTTCAAATAGAATCTTTAATATGTTTCTTATCGGTATTTACATTGGGTTCTCCTCCAACTTTATCTTAAGAAAAACATGCCTTCAAGGTGGAGATGGAAATGGGATGAGTAAAGGAATTGTATCATACCCAGACTACAATTTCATTATCCATACCCTCACCTTTTCTTAATGCGGGCAGTTATTAGTTTAGTTTCTTTCTCCCAAGGTGTGTAGAGGGCAACCAATGCTCAACTCCCATTGATGTTAAACTCTTGTAGATGCATGATTTATTGAGTGATTGACTTCAATGTAAATCCTAAAAAAATATACTTTGATGTACGATAAACGATAACCTTTAGGTTTATTTGACTTCAATGTAAATCCTAAAAAAATATACTTTGATGTACGATAAACGATAACCTTTAGGTTTATTTGTCGCCGCTGATATCAAATAACTGAATGTAATGGACACTAACAAATACCTTTATGATATAACAAAGATCTTTGGATCGTCTTTCACGAACACAACCGAGTCCTAAACAAACCAGTAAAAAAATGATGATCTTACAAATCTAAATAGCGCTACAATATGACTTCCAAGCTCTCTTAGAAAACCAAGCAAGAAAGGGCTCATAAAAGTTGGATAAATCTTGTTTATAATACCACTTTATATAGACATGGTAAAGATGTAAATCATGATATGTTACTAATTAAGCATAATTGTCGAAGATATCTCTTAATGCCGTACCATGACAATTATCACTTAAGTGACTCTTAATATGCCAAAACATGGTTGCAAAATGCATATAAGTTCTAAACCGTGTATTAATGTTTATATATTTATTTTAAAGTTGTGTATCATAAGTGCACGTTTAGCCTAACGATAAGTGTTTCTCTCATCTACTCTACTAGTGAGGAGTTTGACTCTTGAGGTACATCAAGATCACGCTTATTGTTTTTAAATGAAAAAGCCCTACTAAGGCTTAAATAAATATTTAGAGGCTTATTACCATGAGTTTGGGTAACAATACTACTTTTCTCATTTTCTAAAGAGGTTAGGAGTTTGAATCATATTAAAGGCATTATTTTTTTAAATATAATAACGGTTTTGAGGCGGTTCCTGTGTAAAAACTGGAACTGCTTCTCTGTCAGTTCGGTTCCAGGTTTCAAACAAAATGGAAGCCAACAGTTTGGAGCCACCAAACACAGTTCACCCGAAACCGGATGTCTATATATATGTATACATACATATATATATATATATATATATATATATATATATATATATATATATATATATATATATACATACATATATATATATATATATATATATATTATATATGTATATATATATATATGTTATGTATATATATATATATATATATATATATATATATATATATATATATATATGTGTGTGTGTGTGTGTGTGTGTGTGTGTGGAGAGAGAGAGAGAGAGAGGATTTGGATTTAAGGAAATCGCAAAATGGACGAACATATTCATCTTAATGATCTTTAATCTAAGGGCTGAGTTTAAAGAGCGGATATGCGTGTCCTAAATTCCCGCTCTCCTGGACAACTCCATGCCTCCTCTCGTTGCTAAGGAACCCGCAAAATGGAGGAACTGAAGGAACCTTTTTCAGATATCATATTTATCTTAATGATCTTTAATCCAAGGGCTGAGTTTAAAGAGCAGATATGCATGTCCTACTGTCCTCCTGCTTTCATGAACTACTCTACGCCTCTTCTCGTTGCTCGCTCCCCCCTCTTCTCCGAAGACTTCAAGCGTCTCTTGATCATGGTGCTCACTACCCCTCTCTATTGACGAAATCTAGTATTTGTTGCTGTAAGGGCTCTCTCTCCCCTGTTGTAGTAGACGCTGATGAAAAAGGTGGAATAGTGTTGGAGAGAGAATATGCGCACCCCAACTCCTCCTCACACTTTCACTCGTCTCCTCTCAATTACGGAACTCTTCAAGAGTTTCTTTTCCTTGTGCATTCGGTCGGGATGGCTCGATTACTCTCTATAATTGATCAGAAACTTTTCACCATCATCCTCCAATCTATGGAATTGAGTCATCAGACTCCCTATTGTTATGTGAAGACGCTCCAGTATGACGCCGGCCCTTAAAACTCTATAATTTCTTTGGTTCTTCGTGTCCGCAAGACATCTTCAGAAGAAGTTTTTTTACTCGCTGCCTATCAATGAAACGTCAACAAGGAAAATCTATTCTCCGCAAGTTTAGCTCTTCCCTCCCACTCCCATTCAAGTGCTTGGTCCCGAAGTTTAGCTCTTCCCTCCCTCTCCCGTTCATTTTCACTGTTAGGATGATATTCTCTCTCTTGGTAGATGTCTCATTTCAATATTCTCCTTAAAGATGATTTATGTTCTTTTCACTGCATACACTAAACATTTCAATATCCTTTTTAATTTCCTCAACTTTCCAACTACTTTCATATTTCGCATTCTCTTTTTTCAATGTTTGGTCTTCTTTTACTCTTCCTTACTAATGTGCATGTGAAGGACAATTTTGAGGTTTTCAATCTTCACATACTTGTCTGATGTGGTATCACCCTTATGGAGCTGACTTGATCATTCTCTAATCTAATCGAACGTTATATTCTCAATGGAGTGTTTGTTGCTTGTTGTATGTGTGTATTATATGCACTCTAGTGCTGTATGTAGTTTCTTTTTTTTTATGTTAATAAACGATCTACTAATCTATTTTATATTTTATATATGCTTTTGTCAGGGCATCAAGAGGGTTTGCTTTAGATGATGAAGTCATGTTAGACAGTTGACTTGTTGCAATCTGCTGAAGCGTTGCAAATATCTCTGAATATTGTTGTGAAGAGAAGATACACCGGTCATATTGCTTTGCGCCACTTTCAAATGTAATGCTTACGATGAAGAACCCTTTGGCATTTGCTCAAGGCTGCACTGCAACTACTTGATGGGTCTTTTAGAGACACGGCTACATGTCTATTGTGTTTGTTCTAGTAGATGGTTATGTAACTAAATGAAGTAAATTGTGAATCTCTTGGGTTAGATGTCTCATATTAAAGTCATGTCAGTGATATTATGAAGATAATATGTCTTGCAAAATCTCAACCCCTGAATATATTCGGATCATCTAAAAGTCTGGTGTTTGTCCAAAGGTATCAATGGGATATCTTACATCCACTTGACATCTTGCAAACTCAGATTGACCTTCCATTGTGTCACTAAGCTATATCAAACTCAGGATTCCCTTATGTCTCGCCTAGTTGAGAGTGCACACAACCCCTAACTAGACCAGTCAAGGAACCTGATCTAACTTTTCTTACGTTTGGCCTAGTTGAGAGTGCACACAGCCCCTCACTAGACCAATAAGGATGTATTTGACTCATGGTTTTAGACCTTTGGTATTGAAACTACAATTCCAAGCTCACATAATATTGAAAATCATTATACAAACTATTCATGATTCCGTGTTTGATTTGTACTTGGGACTAACACTACGAATCAGGAGACTCCAAATTACTTGATGCCAAAGAGTCGAGAATGTTAGCCTTGACAGCATAATGAGAAGGCTTGTAGTCGTAGATGGGATGAAGAAGTCTTCTTTCAAGAGCGTTCACGACCTTCTCCCGGTCGGTCTCATCCATGAGGAGCTTTGTGGGAATAGCAGCGCTGAGAGAAAGAGAGCAGTACGAGAACAGGCCCATGGAACTGTAGCTGCATCCAAATTGGCTATCTAATTCTCACCGAAGATCAATTATTTCTGTCTTTAATACTTGTTGCTGACCTCCCAGCTGAATTCTCGGATGCACAATGGTGCCAGGGTCATGGACATCTTATTTCTGCCAACTACCTGTTTAATGCCTACTAATGTGTTTGAAAATACAATAGAAAGAAAGTTTCAATACCGTTTTAGATGACAATAATTTGCAGTAACAAAAACAAAATGCTCAAAAGAAGAAGAAGAAGAAGAAGAAGACTTATAACATAGTCTTAACTCCAGGTAGCCATAATCAGCAACAAGAAAAATGAAATGGACTAAAGAAAACCGTAACCCCAAGCTGATATAATCAGAGGGCAAGTGAGAATTGAGGAAAATCCCAAAAGAGAGTCGACTGACCAGTGGGTGGAATTATCATAAGCATATGTGCTCTAAAGCTTCTCAGCATCATCCATAAACCATATCCAACCCTACTTTCTAAAACTATGAACAATATAGAGAAATCTCCATGTCCAAAAAACCTCGACGTCCTATTAGTCCCATATTACGACCGGAAACAATGGGACCCATGTAATGCAACATTTCGCAAGGAGCACTTTAAACACAAACAAAAGAAACAAATGTGATAATCCTAAGATGTGCCTCGGTTATGTCTCCTCCCTGCTCCATCGGTTGCCAGATATCCCTCTTGTGCCCATATTGAGCAGCATAAGAGACATGTTGTCGAGGCGATCTCCACCAAGACTCTCATTCCCTGCGTGTACACAGAATGAGAGAGAGTAGAGAGAGGCAAGCATACACCAAATTTCCTTAATAAAGTAGGGGCATGGAGCACTTCAGGAGAGCAGCAAGAATGAAGATGTTAACTTATTAGCAATTTTCCTTAATAAAGTAGGGGCATGGAGCACTTCAGGAGAGCAGCAAGAATGAAGATGTTAACTTATTAGCAAATTTCCTTAATAAAGTAGGGGCATGGAGCACTTCTCGATTACCACAACTACTTTGCTAATAATTTAAATAACTTAATTAATAAATTAACTTATTAGCAATTTATCAGCCAATTAAAATCATCAAAACGAGAAAAAGCAATGAACGAAAACCTTGAATCTATCAAGAAAACTATAAGTATGAAAATTGATATATTTGTCAAAAGAAATAAAAGTCATAAACTTATATAAAGAATATAAAATTGGTGTTGTAAAGGGTTTTTCGCAAAAGGAGGAACACATTATGTAGATACATATTATTCTATTGCAAAATTTGCTTCCATGCGAATTATTTTAGTTATTTCTACATTTTATAATTTAGATTTACTCTAACTTGATATAAAAACTACATTCTTAAATGGTGATTTAAATGAAATCATTTATATGTAACAACGAGAAGGATATGTTGTTGAAGATAAGAAAGATAAAGTATATAGGTTGAAGAAATTTATATATGATCTTATGAACAATTACCTCGTCAATGTATTTAAATATTATATTAGAACTTGGGTTTATGGTTAATGAACTAGACCACTATATATATATATATATATGAATGTATAAAACACTTAAAGCCATTTTCTCATTCTATCTCTAAATATAGATGATATATTATTGATAGAGAATAACAATGAGATGATTGTCAAAATTGAGTGATGATTAAATTTAAATTTGAAATAAAGGATATGAAAGAGACATCATATATTATGGGTATAAAGATTTCTCATAATAGAAAATCTAAGTTTTTTTAGTAAGGAGTGTATTGATTATATCTTTAAGAAATTTAAAATGAGCGATTAAAACCCTACAAATACACTTGTTGCTAAAGGGATAAAACTAAATAAGGTTGATTGTCTTAATGAGAGATAAAATAAGCCTAATGTTCCTTATGCATAAGTGATGGGCAACTTGATGTATGCTATATTATGTATAAGATTGGATATCAACTTTGTTGTTAGTTTTTTGAGTTGATATCAAAGTAATCCTTGTTGACAATACTAGGTTGTAAAAAAGATTTTGAGATATCTTAAAAGAACAAAGGATTTAAAAATATATTTTCAAGCAGATTAACTAAAAGATTTTTAATTTACTAGGAGCAAAGATGAAAACAAATTAACCTTTAATTAAATATTTTTATTTGTAATAAGTTAATTGTTATTTATTATGACAACAATGCAGCAATCACTTTGATTAAGAGTGAAGTTGATAGCTCTAGAAGTAATTATATAATGATTAAATATCACTATATTTATGATATGCTTAAGAAGAATAAGATATCTATCTTATATGTCAACTAGAGACATATTGTTAATCCATTCACTAAAGGCATCTCTAAAGATCTCTTACAAAGCATCTTAGTATGAAAACACTGTATGTAGATTTGTTATGGAGGAAAAATGTATTGACTATGAAAAACTCTATCCCTTAAAAATGGTATAATTTAGAAATCTACAAATTAGTGGGAAGAAACCAATGTATTATAATTCAGCTTAAGTGATAAAGTGATAGGTGTAAGTTATCGGATGGTCACTTTCGGTCTCGATAACTATCACGTGTGCAATCCACAAGAACTCTCTTTCTTGATTTCACGGGATGCATTTTTTATAACGATAAACATTTCAAAAATAAAATGGTTTTGCTTTATTAAAGTAAATGAAAATCTCTCAATAATTGGATAAAAGGCTTCAACAAAAAGCCCAGAACATAAAACTCAAGTTTGTTTATGTATGGATACAAACAAAATCGAGAAAGAAGTTTCCTGTTGAAAACTCTCTTTGGGTAACCGGAAATAAATACCTTCATCTCCTCTTCTCGCTTACGTATCATTTCCGCACTGCACACAATGGCCCGAGGTGCGACCGATTCTCTTCATGATCTTGGTCTATACGATTTCTGTATAAGATTGCAAATTCATGTTCTCCTCTCTCTGGTCTTGCCGATTGAAGGATGACCGCTAGTATCCGTCACAGCTGATCGTGCTGAGAGATTCTTAAGTATGATGTAAATAGAAATCCATCCACAGCTAGTTTGATCAAGGGCATGTTGTGCATCGATACGTCTTTTATCTCTTATCAGGACTATGGTGTTATATTCGTGACCAAGTACAAAATGTATACATTGCGTTGTGCTTTGTCACGTGAACTTACCATAGTTGATAGACTTGTGGGTACATTTTAGAACGTGCTCGTTTGTTTCGCTTTCTTTTCCCATCTCCTTGGAGTACTAATAATGGATAATTTTCCAAACCAGAGCTGCCATCATAGAGGGAATACTTGATATGATTCAGAATGCAATAGATGGAGTCGAAATGACTATGTTCTATGTGTGTGCGTGTGCGCGCGTGTGTGTGTATGAGAGAGAGAGAGAGAGAGAGAGAGAGAGTCAATGTTAGCGTGGTTAAGCTTAGAGAACGAAGACCACATTGTTTTGGAGAACTGGCCGCTTGACAACTAGGAATGCGGCAGAGTGGAAGAGTATGTGATAGGAAGCATCGAATCATAGACAGAGGCATCCTCTCGTAAACGACTTTTCTGTACTCGCATGGAAGCAGAGGTCCCAAATATTTAATGTTCTAATAATCCAATCTCTGGAATTATTTACACTTCAACGTATGTATTTTTATTTTAGTACAAAAGTTCAACTTATGTTTTTATATGTTGCAAATCTTGATTGAATGACTAGGCCAATTGGATCATTAAGAAAATCAACGTTTCAAGCGGATTCAGAGTTTTCCTTATGTTGATTCTTTTTTTTTTCAGTAAAGAATTTCTTTAGTTTTGTTTCCAGCGTTCCTATTTTGTCTGATTCGACTAACAAAATTGGTAGATGCCAGACTTGATATTCAAAAATGCATTATTTCTTCAGGTTACACTGAAACCCTAAATGATGGCATGTGGAGGAAAATGTACACGCTCCGATGCAAGTAAACAGGCACTCTTGTGGTTTTCCACCCTGACCACATGAATCAAAACCAGCAGGGAGGAACATATGCTTTTAGTTGCTCTAACTCGGAGTCCAATTAAACAGGTGCGGGAGATACATTTGACATTAAATATGATTACTGTTGGACAGCGTTAGACAAGAAAGATGAGGTTTGATCAGCAATTTAAGAGTTAGTTCTGGGAGGCAAATCTTGGCATGCAGGTCGAGCCTTCATTTCAAGCAAACGAACGTACTTATCAAGCATCGAGATCACAGCCTCAAATTCGGCAACTTGTTCAATTGAATCTATCTGCTGCACATACAAATCGAAGCTACCATTTTTGGCTTTTAGTTGCTCAACAAATACTCTTAATCCGGAAGCAATATCTCCAAAGTTTTGGTATTCTTCTGCTACTTTTAGGTTCATTTTCTCCATGAGCTCTAGAAGGTTTCCTGTTCCCTGCAAAACATTCTATGTTTTTCAATAATACTCGCAACGAAGCATATGCTTTCGAGTTGCAGTATTGAACTGAATCAGAAGTAGCAAAAGAAGCCGTGTGGATAGACAATTTTGTGTCGAAGAAAAAGAGAAGCCAATTCGTTTTATAGAAAGCTCAATTCTTTTGGGATTACAAGCTAATAAGCTCACAAAAATGGAGTTATAAGACAATAAAAGGGTATCTGTTTAGTGAAATGATCAAAATAAATGTACCCACCCAGATCATGATCCAATGTCAAAAGAAAATCTTAAATGTATGTGAACATAACACCAACTTGACCATTCTGGATTGTAAACCTTCATACACGTGCACAGCAGGAAAAGAAAAATCACAACACAGGAAGCACGAAATACCGTTCAGGGCATGAGTCAAGGAAAACTAATTCAATCTAAAGATATCAATGTAAAATTGCAAAGAACCGACAGTATGCAGCGCCATCTCAAATATCTTCAAGACTAAAAGAACCTCTCACCACAATTACAAATCCGAGTTACAGTTTAGACAAATATATAGCACAACAGAGAACAAATCCTGAATCTAGAATATCACTATTGAAGTTATTTACGTATTAAGATATCTAACGAGATATTTCAGGGCTAATAAAAGGGCCTACATAGTACTCTTTGTTTCAAGTGAGCTTATGACATCAAGTACCAAGAGATGTTCTTTGAAGATCCTTGAAGAGGAAAAGAGCACCTTTTGCGTACACTCATTGTGCACGTGTTTGGCTTATGCGAGAAATTAATTCTTTAATGTCAATATCAAATTGCACAAAGGATTAAAACTAAAGTTCATGTATCTTACAAACTAATGAAGCACATATAAGGCAAAACATCTTGGTATATGTCATTTCTAAATGAACATTATGTCTTTAGATAATACAACAAAGAGTCAATAGAAAAGTTGAGACCTGTCAGGAGGCAGTTTGTTGCTCCCAAGAGAGAAAGTAGGGTTGGTCTTCAGCGTTTGGAAGACATGAACAAGCGCTCTTTGCATGACCTTTGTGGAAGATAGCATCCAACAATGATCCATGGTCGATCTTAATCAATACCAAGTATCCGTTTCTTAATAGTCTTTGTCACCATGGCGAATGCGTCTTGGATCTTGGGGTGGAAATCCGTTCAGGTGGGAATACAAGTCCTGGAGAAAGGCAAACAATGGGAGGTATGATCAAGACGAACTATTGAATTTTGGTTGACCCATGGGCAGGTGGTGATGATGTGTTAGCAAGCTTAATAGAATGTGGCATCTCAAAGGGGCACTATCTTCGACTATACCAGTTAACCTTTATCAACTATAGAAATCTATTGTCAGCTTAGAAGTACTTGGCTCAGTAGATGAGGCAGGTTGGTATTATCCTAGATGCGTGGCGTCAGCAAAGAGGGGACAATATTCTGAAATGGGGCAGACACTCTACTCCTAGCTCTAATGATGCCAAGAATCATGTGAGGAAGGTTGGAAGACCATTTGCACCTGCCTCATCCATTTGGTGCTCTCATCATTCCCCACGAGCTGCCTTAACCTTGCAATTTGCTTTGGAGAAGTTGCCAGCACAGGACAGACTACGACAAATAGAAATTAGTGCGGGTGGATTATGTCCTATGTGTAGTTGCGTTGCAGAATCTGCAGTACATCCCTTCCTACGTTGCTAGGTCAGCACTGAAGGAACTACATTACTTATGTGAGGTGGTTTGCACCAGCAGGCAAATAATTCAGCAGCCCCTTCTCCATCAGAGCAGGAAACATTTTTGCAGAAAAATCTACGAGGCGAGCATGGATGGGGCTTTCAAACGGAAATCAGAGAGATGTGGAGGAACTCAATAAGCGAACTTGTGAGCAGGCAATTCAGTCCAAGACAGCCTTGAAAGCAGACATCCTTAATGCTGTAAAGTATTATATTCTGCCAATCTTGAAAGGATCTGTCACATAGCCAAGGCATGGTGGTTGCATGCTCATAGCTGGGCACCGCCAGTCGGAGGTTGGCTCAAATTGTCTATCTACAACAAAGGCACTAAGTATTGGAAGGTGGGTTTCACCCTTAGAGACCGAGATGGCAGTTTTTCTCTAGGCCAGCTAGAACAGATATGAAAGAGGAACAAAGCAGAATGAATCTGCCTGGTGGCTGAGCATCTGAAGGATATGAGTGATCGTCATATTATTGTAGAGTCGTCCAAGGCAGACATGCTAGTGCTGTGGACAGAGCCCTCGCAGGATGCATGCACAGGATTGAAGTGGTCGGGGAGAGCTTACAAGTTTTTGCATCAATCTTGGAAATGATATGCAGCTGGATGCTTTCACAGGACAGAAATCTAATACCAGTTCTATTATCAAAACTAGGTGCTTTGGGACTTCGGTTCTGTTGGAAAGAAAAGCCACCAGATTGGTGGCCCTCGTTGTATAGAGACAAATCTCAACATTGTGTATAGCAGGATTAGTTCATCGGGGAATCAAGATAGATTCCATCTCTGTGGGTTGATCTCTGCAGATTGGTAACTGGGACGCAGGTTGTTGGATAGGAAAGACACCAAGAAGGTGACCGCCATTGCAGTTACATTTAACAACCGTGGTGTGAACAGGAGGACTATGGGGCATCTAGATAACCTTGTTCACGGTCGGATTGTATTTTTGCAGGTTGCTGACTAATATTCCACTGCTGTTATGTTTATGTTACAAATGATTATTCATTAACATGAAATAAAAAAACTTACAGATATTGGCAGATTGGAGGCATCTCCTCCAATCTGCCTATGCCGTCTCACAGCCTTTCTCTCGGCAGCCTTCACACACACTGCACCTTTTTCTCTTATGTTAACACTAAACCCTAATCACTTATTTATAAGTACCTTCTAACTTAAAAGACTAAACTACCCCTACTCTTAATTAAGTATAACTAAATAAACATAGAGACTGAATGTGTACTCTAACGAGTCTACTATGAGACTCATTACAATCTCTAACACTCTCCCCCAAGTTGGGCGAAAGATATTAAGAACACCCAACTTAGACAAAGTATCCTTGAGTTGTTTGATAGTGATGGCATTGGTTAGAAAGTCAGCCCTCTGATTTTTTTATTTAACATACTCTGAATTCTTGATTTGAAACCTTCTCTCTTGATGAAGTGACATTCGATCTCTATGTGTTTAGTTCTTTCGTGATACACTGGATTGGAAGTCATCTTTATAGTTGCACTGTTGTCACAAGTAAATCCCAACTCATACAACAAGAAGGATACCCACTTTCCTTCACACATAGCATGAGCTACTACTCTATATTCAGCTTCTGCTATAGATCTAGCAATAATAGTTTGTTTATTGCTCTTCCAAGATATAATATTACCACCAAGTAGTGTCATGTACCCTGTAGATCTTTCGATCCAGTCCATTCTGCATCAGAATAAAGTTCAATACTGAATTTGTAGAATTTTGATAGACCCATTCCAGGTGTAGATTTAAGATATCTGAGAATTCTATACGTAGCTTTCAAGTGATTCTTGGTTGGTGAATGCATAAACCTGCTTACAATGCCCACGACATAAAGTGATATTAGGAAGAGTAATAGTCAGACAGATAAGCTTGCCCACCAATTTTTGGTATCTTTGAATATCTCTCAAACCTTCACTATCTTCAATAAACAATTTTTGGTTCACCTCCATAGGAGTATCACTTTGTTTACAATCAAGCATATTTGCTTCTTGTAGTAAATCCATAGTATATTTTCTCTGAGTTAGGAAGATACCTTGATTCGAATACAGCACATCGATCCCTAAGAAATAGTGAAGTTGGCCCAAGTCTTTCAAAGTCAAATAATTTGTTAAGATTCCTTTCTAATTTTGAAATTTCTTCAATGTCATCACCTGTTACAATAATATCAACATAAACAAAAAGAATACATAACTTAGTACATTTCTTAAAAAACAAGGTATGGTTATTTATGCTTCTTTGATATCCCAAGTTGCATATTGTCTCATTGAATTTTGAAAACCATGCTCTTAGTGATTGTTTTAGCTCATAGATGGTTTTGTTTAGTTTGTAAACTGTATCATCATTTGCCTTAATATTCATTCCAAGTGGAAGTTTCATAAATACTTTTCATTCAAATCCCCTTGTAGGAAAGCATTTTCACATCCAACTGCCATGGATCCCATTCCAAATTTGTGGTCATACTAAGCACCAAAACAAAACAAACAACAACAACTAAGCCTTTTCCCATACTAGACGGGGTCGGCTACATGGATTCTTTGTTTCCACAGATCTCTATCTTGTGCCATGTTAGCAGTTAACTCCCAATAAGCTAGATCATTCTTTATTGTTTCTTTCCAACACTTTTGTGGTCGTCCTCTACCTCTTTTAATACTTTCCAAATTTAGGTTTTCTAACCTTCTTACAGGTTCTTCTTTTGATCTTCTTTCTATATGTCCAAACCATCTTAAACGATGTAAGGGATCACTCTTGCATTGCCGGTCCCAAGCCCGGATAAAGGAGGAGGGTTGTGTTAGGCTTCCGACAGCCAGCGTAAAACATCGTCGGATTTCTACAACATGGTCATACTAAGCACCGTTTTAGTCAATTCTTATATGATTGACTGTAGCCCTTGGCAACAAGTCTTGTATTATACCTTTTAATAGTGTCATCTGTCTTATATTTGATAGTGAAAACCCACTTGCAGCAAACTATATTTTTGTTCGGAGGAAGTCTTGTGATGGTCCAAGTATTATTTTTCGCAAGAGCATTCAACTCTTCTTCTATTGCGGCTCTCCATAAAAGACACTTATTTGCTTCTTCAAAATTTGTAGGAATCGTGTGTTTCTCAACATTAATAACAAAAGTTTGATAATTCTCAGAGGTATTAGCATAAGAAACACACTGAGAGATAGGATACCGTGCACGAGTACGTTTACCTTTGCGAATAGCAATAGGAACTTCGAAGTCTTCATCCACTGGGGATTGTGGATCTAAATCACGGGGATTATCTTTGGTTATAGGAGTTTGTATGTGTTCCTCTTGAGAGCAAATAATTTGTCTTGGTCTTCTCTTATACACCAAGGTTTGTTTTGGTTCAATAGTCTTCTCTCCATTGGCACCTACGATGTCCTCTATCTCACTAGGAATTAATGGAAGCATGTGAGAAAATATATTTTGAGAGATGATTGACTCCCCCTAAGTAGATTAAGAGAAAGTGACATCCATAGATATATACATTTTCCTAAGTATTGGATCATAGCATTTATAACCTTTCTGAGAAATTAAGTAGCAAAAAAAATACACTTTATAACTCTTAGATCAAGTTTATCATGACTAGGTAGGTGAGCATGAACAAAAGTACAACCAAAGATACGATGAGTTATATGAAAAAAAATTGATTCTCTATCAAAGCATTTTATGGGACTATCACTCTTAGTGCAATACTAGGCATCCTATTTAAAGGAGGAGGGTTGTGTTAGGCTTCCGACAGTCAGCGTAAAACTTTGTCGAATTTTTATACCATGGATTACACAAATTATGAGCATTGCTTTAGGGCGTTTCCGCCTAACGACGTGCTGCATAGCCCGAATGCAGTGATAAGTAAGTAAGGGTCACTACATTTTTGCCCGAATCTAGTGAATCAATTGCAGAGAGGGTTCCCACATCATGGATAAGTGTGGGTAAAGAAGTTAGTCCCGCTACATTGTTGCCTGAATGTACTGAATAATTTATAGAAAGAGTCTCCGCATTTTCAATATGGACAGATGCGGGGGATAAGGAAGGTAGTCCTAGATAATAAGATTCGTATTGGTTTTTGGAATATCAAAACATTATCCGGTAAGCTAATGGAGGTGGTAGATACTATGATTCGAAGAAAGATTCATATTTTATGTTTACAAGAGACAAAGTGGGTTGGAGAAAAAAGGAGATGGAGGATACAAGTTTTAAATTATGGTATTCAAGTAAGGAAAAGGCTCGAAACGGAGTTTGTATTATCATTAATAAAGATTTAAAGGATAGTGTAGTAGACATACAACGATATGGTTACTGAATCATGACGTTGAAATTAGTGTTAGGAACAGAGGTTTTGAATATAGTTTGTCCTTACGCACCCCAAGTAGGACCAGAAGATAGTATAAAGACAACTTTTTGGGAAGAGTTAGATAAGGTGATTCAAAGGATTCCACAAAGGGAGATGATTTGTTTAGGAAGACACTTAAATGGACATGCCGGTAAAGAGGTAGGATATCAAGGAATTCATGGAAACTTTGGTTTTGGGGATATAAATAAAGAAGGTAGGGAGATTTAAATTTTGCTATGGCATTTGATCTCTTTATAGTCAATACAATCTTCAAAAAATGAGATGAACATTTAATTACTTATAAGAGTAGCTTATCACAAACACAAATTGATTACTTAATTTGTAGGAAAAAAGATAGAGAGTGTTGTAAAGATTAAGGTAATTCCACGAAAAAGCTAACCACCCAACATCGACTTTTAGTTATGGATTTACAAATAAAAAATGGACAAAGAAGAAAAGAGTGCATCGAGTTATTCAGACTAAATGGTGGAACCTCAAAAGCGAGAAAGAAGATATATTTAAAAAGAAAGTCATTCAAGGAAATGTTTGGAATTATGTTGGTACAACTTGTGATATGTGAAACAATATGGCTATAATTATTAGGAAAGTGGTGAAAGATGTGTTAGGTATATCTAAGGGAGGTGTACCGGTACAAAAAGAAGCTTGGTGGTTGGTGGAGTGAAGTAGTGCAAAATAAAATCCAGGCAAAGAAGGCATGTTATAAATTACATTATACTAAGAAAACTAGTGAAACTTTAGAGGCTTATAAGAAAGCAAAGAATGAAGCGAAAAAGGTCATTAGTGAAGGAAAAGTTAAAATTTGAGAGGATTTATATAAAAAAGTCAACTCAAAAGAGAGTAAAAGAGATATTTTTAGGATAACTAAGGCTAGAGATAAGAAAACTAAAGATCTTAATTATGTTAGATGCATCAAAGACGAGGATGAAAAAATTCTAGTGGCAAATGATGATATAAGAAATAGATGAAAAAACTATTTTATAAGCTTTTTAATGAAAATAAAGATGTTAGTATTAGCTTAGGAAAGTTAGCCAAATCAAAAAAGTATAATAGCCACAATTTATACCGACGTATTCAAAAGAATGAAGTAAAAGAGACTCTTAAACATATGAAGGGTGGTAAAGCGGTATGACCAAACAATATTCTTATAGAAGTTTGGAAAATACTAAGAGAAATAGAAATCACTTGGGTCACAAGACTATTTAATGAAATATGGAGAAACCAAAAGATGCTCGAGAAATGAAGAGCGAGTACACTTATACCCATATATAAGAAGATAGGAGACATTTAAAATTGTGTGAATTATTGAGGTATCAAGTTAATGAGTCGTACTATGAAATTGTAGAAAAGAATTATCAAACGTAGGTTAAGATAAGTATCAAGTATAACAGAGAACCAATTTGGATTAATGTCCGATAGATCTACCGTTGAAGCGATTCATCTTTTGAGACGTCTTATGGAACATTTTAGAGCAAAAAAGAAAAACCTTCACATGATATTTATTGATCTAAAAAAAGCTGGTACCAAGGGAGGTTATTTGAAGAACCTTGAAAAAAAGAGGTATCCCGTTGACATAAATTAACCTTATAAGAGACATGTACGATGGTGCAAAAACATGCGTGAGGACTCATGAAGGAATGATAGACTTCTTTAAAGTTAATATTAGGTTATATCAAGGATCAACTTTAAGTCCATACTTATTTATAATGGTGATTGATGAGTTAACAAAACATATTCATGATGAAGTACCTTGGTGTATGTTATTTGCAGATGACATCGTGTTAGTGGAGGAGTCTAGGAAAAAGTTAATAGAAAATTGGAACTATGGAGAGAAACATTAGAAAGCAAAGGCCTCTGACTTAGTAGGACAAAGACAAAATATATGGAATGTAAGTTTGATCATTTGGTTACTTCAGAGGATATAGAAATTAAAATTGGCACACATTGCATCTCCCAAAAGGAAAGTTCGTTGATGGAGATGTTACGCATTGAATTAATGTTGGTTGGTTAAAATGGAGAGGAGCTTGAGGTATTCTTTGTGATAAGAAGATATCATTAAAGTTAAAAGGTAAATATTATAGAACAACAATTAGACCTACCATGTTTTATGGTTATCAATATTGGGCAGTTAATCATCAACATGTACAAAAGATGTCTGTGACAGAAATAAAGATGTTGAGATGGATGAGTGGTCAAACAAGAAAAGACAACATAAATAATGAGGTTATTAGAAACAAATTAGGAGTGGCACCAATAGAGAATAAAATGAGAGAATATCGTTTAAGATGGTTTGAACATATAGAAAGAAGATCAAAAGAAGAACTTGTAAGAAGGTACGAAAAACTAAATTTGGAAAGTATTAAAAGAGGTAGAGGACGACCACAAAAGTGTTGGAAAGAAACAATAAAGAATGATCTAGCTTATTGTGAGTTAACTGCTAACATGGCACATGATAGGGCTTTGTGGAAACAAAGAATCCATGTAGCCGATCCCGTCTAGTATGGGAAAAGGCGTAGTTGATGTTGTTTATATTGAAGAAGAAGTGTTCTAGCTACCTTAAGTATATGATGATTTTTTCTCTCGATTATGCCATTTTGTTGAAGTGTATAAGAACAAGAAGTTTGATGAAGTATACCATGTATATGTAGGTATTCCTGCAACTGTCTAACAATATATTTCCCTCCATTATCCGATCGAAAAACTTTCACAGACGTATTAAAATGAGAAGAATAAATTTATGAATAATAGAAAAAATAAAGAAAATCTCTGATTTTGATTTTATTAATTAAACAATTATAAGGCGAGTACAATCATCAATAAAGGAGACAAAATATTTCTGACTAAACAATAAAGTAACTGAATTGGGACCCCATATATCAGAAAGAAGAAGCTTAAACGGTTGGGATCTTCTAGATTCACTTGGGAGATAGGATGCTCGTTGGTGTTTCCCTAGTTGGCATACTTCACATTCAAAATGGGATTTATTTGACTCGACTCTAAGATGAGGTATAACATAATGGAGTTAGGACACAGGCAAATGACCAAGATGATAATGCCAAAGGTGGGTCTCTGAATCGTGAGCAAGAGCAACAGAAGTACTATAAGTAGCAACATGTTGAAATTTGTCTTTTAGAATATATAAGCCTCTCTATAGACTACCATGACCAAAGATTTTCCCTGTCTTCAGATCTTGTGCTTCATGTGTCATTGTTGTATGTCTAATTAATCTTAAAGGATGAAGCTCTGTTAGTAATTTCCAAATCCTTTTTCAAGTTTTCAACTCCGGTATCCTATTCACGTTATGGTATAGAATATGGATGCTTATAGCCTTGTTCATTATGAGATGTTTTGTTATAATATAGATGCTTCTTCATTGTGTTATATATGTTTTGTTCATTAATTTTAATTTTTTAATTTTTAATTTTTAATTTTTTTAATATAAATTTTTTATACCGTATCATATACAGGTAACCGTTGGGGCTCTACTGACCCCCAACCCTTTTAACATAAGCGAAGAAGAACTTTGTTAAACTTTTTTTTGTATTGTCTTAAGAAACTTATGTTTTTGAGATTCTTATACATGTCAGAGCAACAACATACTGCACAGGTTCTAAAGCAAGAATTTGATAAGGTGATATTGGAGGTTGGGCTTGAGAATGTAGTCCAATTAATTACAGATAATGTAACTAACTATAAAGCAGTTGGAAAGGAGTTAGCTAATACTTATGGGACTTTATTGGACACCATGTGAAACCCATTGCCTAAATCTCATCCTTGAGGATATTCTAGAGATGGATGAGGTAAAGGCAACAATTGAATGTTGTCAAGATATCACAAAATTTATCCATAACCATATTTTTGTATTATGTATAATGAGGAGATATATAGATGGTACAGAGCTCCTTCGTGTAACTGCTACTCGGTTTGCAACTAATTTCTTATCAGTACAAAGTATTTTTAAACAAAAGCAAACCCTTAAAATGTTTTCCTCATATGAGTGGCAACAGTTCGAAGAGTTGCCTCAAAATAAGAATAGAAAATTGAATGAGATTTCATAGAGTCTTTAGGAGTATATTTTGAAACTCCTATGTTAGACTATTAAGGATCACATGTCCTTTAGTTAAAGTTTTGAGATTGGTTGATAATGAGGATAAGCCATCAATGGGCTATCTTTACGAAGTCAAGAATAGGACTAAATAAACTACTAAAAGCAATTTTTAATTTTTAATAGAAGAAAGAAAGATTATATACCTGCCTGAAATATTATCGATAATAGATAGAATAAACAGTTGCATCAGCCTATTTATGCAGCAGCTTACTACATAAATCCAACATTTAGGTATTCTGTAAGTTTTAAAAGGAGACAGTGAGGTTAATTGAGGTATCATTGATTGCATAGACAGATTGATCCCTAATACTATACATCGAGAGATGGAGATCTACAATAATGCTCTTTATCTTCACTTATGGGCTTACATGTAGTCATTCGCAAATCGTAATAATATGTACCCACATAAATTGTTTATCTTAATATTTAAGTTTCTAAATCTTATATTTATTATGGAATAACTTTTTATGTTTGTCCTTTTCTATTACATGTTTTGTGGAATAGGTTTGAAAGTGATTGCCCAAACTTGATAGATTTTAAAAGAGTTCTGAGTCAAACGTGTAGTGTAACTAATTGTGAAAGGAATTGGAGTGTCTTTTAGCATACCACACAAAAAAGCGCAACAGGTTGAACATAAATGGCTCAATGATGACCTAGTTTTTTTCTGTTGCAACATGCGCCTCCGATAAAGGTAATAAAAGATTCTTACTAATTAATTATTCAATTCAATGTTTCATTTTATTTAATTGTTAATATTATAATTAACAAAGTTAAAGAGGGAGGAGAACCAATTTAATCAAATAAGTCGGGATAATTTTGATATCTTAGAGGAGTGGATTATGGAAGACAGTGAAGCAAATACACTCCTAACCAAAGAAGGAGTTCAATGGATTAATTTGGAAGGAGTGCAACAACATAAGGAGATGATTTTGATTTTGAAAGTTGTGATGATCTTCAACAAGAAGGGGAAGATGAAGATTATTTAGTTGATCCTGATTACAATATGTAAATGTAATTTATTTTTTAATTATGAAAGTTATAATTTTTCTAAGGATCATTGATTGCATAGACAGATTGATCCCTAATACTATACATCGAGAGATGGAGATCTACAATAATGCTCTTTATCTTCACTTATGGGCTTACATGTAGTCATTCGCAAATCGTAATAATATGTACCCACATAAATTGTTTATCTTAATATTTAAGTTTCTAAATCTTATATTTATTATGGAATAACTTTTTATGTTTGTCCTTTTCTATTACATGTTTTGTGGAATAGGTTTGAAAGTGATTGCCCAAACTTGATAGATTTTAAAAGAGTTCTGAGTCAAACGTGTAGTGTAACTAATTGTGAAAGGAATTGGAGTGTCTTTTAGCATACCACACAAAAAAGCGCAACAGGTTGAACATAAATGGCTCAATGATGACCTAGTTTTTTTCTGTTGCAACATGCGCCTCCGATAAAGGTAATAAAAGATTCTTACTAATTAATTATTCAATTCAATGTTTCATTTTATTTAATTGTTAATATTATAATTAACAAAGTTAAAGAGGGAGGAGAACCAATTTAATCAAATAAGTCGGGATAATTTTGATATCTTAGAGGAGTGGATTATGGAAGACAGTGAAGCAAATACACTCCTAACCAAAGAAGGAGTTCAATGGATTAATTTGGAAGGAGTGCAACAACATAAGGAGATGATTTTGATTTTGAAAGTTGTGATGATCTTCAACAAGAAGGGGAAGATGAAGATTATTTAGTTGATCCTGATTACAATATGTAAATGTAATTTATTTTTTAATTATGAAAGTTATAATTTTTCTAAGGATGTACTGCTTAAATGCTTTATACATTAAAATTGAAGGGTGATCGTTGAATATGTACTCAACTTATGCATTATATGAATTGTTTTTAATTTCCGTGATTTTTCATGATTTTTTGTGATTTTTTCTACCTTTTTAGTATTAAAAAACAATACACGACAATACGATACAATATGGTACCTCTCAATACGCGATATGATACGTATCGTATCATGGACCAAAATAATACATGATATGATACGCGTCGAAGAACACTCATTCCTACATTAACTATGCCCAAAATTGTTACCTCTCAATACGTTTGTCAATCTCTATAATGACCAACCCATCAAAGGAACCATACACTACTAATATAATTACAGTACCCAAATGACAACAGGATGTACGGGGAAATATGATGCATCTGTGAGTATCCAGATAAGCAGCTAGATGGGAATTGAACTTCAATATCCATCCAGATAAGCAGGTTGAACGAATACTTTGAATTCCACTCAATCCATAACCCAACTCATTCAAAGTTTCTGACTAAGTGGACACACACGATATATAAAAAGCTCCAAAGAATTAGCTAGAAGCTCCAATTCCATCCAACATACAGAGATTATTTACAATCTCAGATGTTAAATTTCTCGAACGATAACAAGTAAAATTTGAAGAGCTTCTATTATAAGTTGAAGATCGAAATAATCCGTCGTAGCAGTCCCCATATTTATCACGGAAAAGGGGGGGAAAGGTAACACAACTTGAAGCCTAATGAAAGTAACCTTCCCTATAACTGAGTGGATTAAGGACGCTATCAGATTGCAAAATCACCTCACGGAGTTCATTTAACACCAATAAATGTGACTGTTTCCACACAATTCCAAGCCGAACGAAAACCCCAAATTGAAAAAGCAATGCAAAACTGAGAACATGCAAACAGAGATCAGGGCGCGAAACCTAAGAATCCGACACGGGAGAAACAAAGACGTGGTAAGAAAAAGAGAAGTTAACGAACGTGTGTGTGTGTGTGTGTGTGAGAGAGAGAGAGAGAGAGACCTGGAGCTCGGCCTTGACCATGGAAGAGAGATTTACAAAGAGGTCAGTGAGCGATCTCGTGAGTTCGTCTCTCTGCGGCTCGCTTTTGTCCGCCATTGATGAATCCCCCAGCAGCTCTAAGCACGAAGGGACTTTTGGACTTAATCGCTGAATTTTGCCATTAGTTATTGTCATGGTCGGACTCTCCACCAGCTCGGATCAGAGAGAATCCCGCTCTAGTCGCATTACTAGTATTAGGATGGCCATTTCAGACACGACTTGGAAATGCGACACAAACACAACACGAAAAGTTCAAATATCGGCTGACAACATATCTAACAAGACGAGCAGGACAGCAATCACGGAACGGCTAGCAATTTTACACACAAAGCACAAACCCACCACAGACACGAACTGAAAAATATTTATTTGTGTGTACAAAGTTGAATCTTTTCATGTTCGGGTTAATTTGTTTTTTACACGAACAGAATGGCAACGTCTTAAAGCAAAAAGTTGCTACCCCAATTGATATTTGGGTACGTAGGATACTGTTGGGGTCAAATATATGAAATTTCTAAACCTTTCACATTGACGCAGATCACATTATTTATTGACTCAAATCTTGGAATCATGATTGGGCTTTAGCTAGACATTAGCCGATTTCGGTTTTTCTAGAACCAGGAGTCAGAGCCGAGCAGTGACCATGCCGGTTATGATTGTGGTTTCAGTCCTAAATTGATCGGAGCCTGAAAAAATCATTAATAATTTGAAATGTAAAAGAAAACTATAAAAAATATGGAACGAACAGTTTCAAACCACTGGTTCTAGTTTCACCCTCGTTTCGGTTTCAGAATTGAACTGGATGGTCCATTGGTCTAGGTTCGGTTTAACCGGTTTGAGTTGCAGCCGGTTCCTAGCCCCATTAGGTTCCACTTGGAACCACTTGGCCGGTCCACTCTGGCCATGTCTAGCTTTAGCTTAGGTTGCTTGATTAATGTTATCGTGAGGTTGGTCAACAGCAGATCACACCTAATTTATTCATATGGAAGTATTCATGTTTAAGGTCAACTTTTTAAGTTACTGATTAATGCGAATTAATGCTGCTTCCCATACTTTCTTGATTTTGGACTTCTTTTATTTCGAAGCTAGATGCATGGCACAACAAAGCTACTCATTTTCAGATGCTAAGAAATAAACACGCCTTTCTATTGAAAGGCATGCATGCGTGCATGTGCATCTTCATGTGATTATACGCTAAAATGTTCAAAAAAAAGAACTCTCTCCCACACGCACATATATATAATATGGTATGTCTATAATCTAATTCATACTTAAATCTACTCAAGCATTGTCATTGTTTGATCAATACGATCAAAGGTGGAGTATAGCAATGTGTATGAATACAAAAAGTATAATGGTATAAATTGTTTTTTAATTTTAAATCTCGATTGTTAATCTCACCGATCGAACAATAGACATATTTAAGAAGATTTAAGCATGGAGGAAGATTAGAGCACATACCACTATCTCTCTCTCAATTATATATATGCTAGTGATTAGATAAATCTCAATCCTCTAAATTAAAAGATGGATGATTGATATTTGAATACATACTTTTTGCAAGTATATTTAACTTAAAAATCAATATCTTATTTTTTAATTCAAATCTCAACCATTAATCTTTTAAATTAGATGATTGAGATTTATTTAGATATACTAATATGTAATGTTATTAGCAAGTATCATGTTCTCTCTCCACATATATATATATATAGAGAGAGAGAGAGAGAAGCTTAAATGCATAGCGTCTTTCGGTACATAATCTTTCATAAACATCTTCATTGTTTGATTTTTGAGATGAAATGTTTGAGGTGATAAAGTAAAAAATATTTAATACACATAATGCATTAAATACAAAATACAAAAGTACAACAATACTTTTTTAATTCAAACCTCCTGTCATACCTATCAAAGGGTCTTGATGTTAATGTAAGATTATATACTGAAAGATATTATGTATTATCACTATATATATTAAAATGTGGGTGAGTAACAAAGCAAGTGCTCCTACCACATCAACCCTTGCATGGGTCTTGAAATCAATCTTGTAGCACATTCCCCAAGGGGGTTGGTGGGTAGGGGACACAAATAGGGATGTTCATGGGACTGGGTGGTGCCAAGGGTCAAGGTCCCCGCCCCCATCTCCATTTTAGAACCTTGTCCCTTACCCCGTCTCCATCCCCACAATGGAGATAAAAAATGTCCCAATTCTCGTTCCTATTTCCCCATGGGTCCTGCGGGGATCCGTCGAGAAAAAGATAGATGCACAAATATAAGTTGGAGCTCACAAAATGAAATCTAATTTATGCAAAATGAGTATAAATTGGAATTTAGATTGATGAAAAGATGGATGCACACATTTGTTGGGATTCATGAAATGAAATCTAATTTATGCAAAATGCATCTAAATTGGAACATGTTATTACAAATGAAATATGAGAAATGACGATAAGTTTCACGTATCCAAAAAAGAAGTAACACTTTCTTTTATTTATTTTTCTTATAATTTATTTTATTTTTAGTTAGGCCTAATTTAATAGAATCAATTAGGAGAAGGGTGGGGATCGGGACCTCCTATTCACATCCCTGCCTCAATCCCCATAAGATTTACTTACTCTCCCCGTCCCCGTTTCCACTCCTCAAATCCGTCCCATTCAAGACGGGTGTCCACGGGGAGCCCCTCCCCACGAACATCCCTAGACACAAACTCATGGGGTTGTAGTAGCCCTGCTCTGGCCCTGGACAACTCATCTTCCCCTTTCTTACACGAGCAGTGATATAGAATTTTTTGGATAGCCAAGACAGGGTTAGGCAGACCCCAACCATAAGACAAAAGAATATACATGAGGCATACATATGGCTTTTCTCAAGTACAAAGAGAAAACCTGGAGCTTTATCTAAGGAAGTGTTTACAGAGCCTCCTACTCTATATGACTAAGAGAACACAGAGCAATGTGGTTGCCTCCACAATACATATAGCTGCATGCATTGGATGTGCACCTCTATCTACAATTCTACATTATTTTAGTCGACTAATGCCATATTTCAATCCACGATACCTCTTCCATCAATTGCTCCTTTACTGAAAACGTCCGACCACACTTATTGTAGTTCAAGGTCCACCACCTTTCTTATCCTTTCTAGCTAGCCCAAGAGACGACAATGACTCCCTCATCTACTCCAACTTCCTCCCCATTATGTCACCTTGATGCTCACTGAGCATCAGATGTTGAGAAAGTTTCATTGTCTCGATAAGCCCATATCCATCTCTCAATCTACTTTAAGAAGAATTTTCCTAAACTAAATTCCAATAGTTTGTCGACCACTCAATCGTTTGAATCTATCATCGTCTTTGAAAAAGATTCATCCCCTTGATAAGCCGTGTGCTCATATCCAATCTACTTTAAGAAAAATTTCCCTGAAATTCCTCCCAATAGTTTGTCGACCACTTTAAATTTGTCATGGTCGTTCTTCGTATTCAAGAGCAAGTTGTAGTTCTACTTCATCCACAATTTGCAGAGAGTCGGTGCATTAGGCTCTACCTTAATACAGATGCGGGCAAAGGCCAAACGCTCTTCCAATCGGGTCTTGAAAGAACTCTAGCTTCCAAAGGATGGAATCTAGCTCCGAAATCTGAATCTGTACCAGGATAGTGGTAGTGATTCCTAGCCGCCACTCTTTCCTGGGGTACTACCGATTTAGAATGAGGGTGCGTCCATCCAAATATTGTGGAGCAAGATAAAATTCATCTCCTCTTCAGTAGCAGGTCTGATAAGGAAAAGACCATTTTTTGCCTGCGTAAAACTTCAGATTGGGTAGATTGCTCCATAATCGCCCAAGTACTACAAAGATGAACTGGAACTCCATTAGCTTGTGCCTATTTTCATCAAAGATAACAGGGTCCACCTCCAACGACGCATCAATTCATCATAAGTGGCTTGAGGAATCACTGGTCGTCGCGTATGATCTTTCCCTTAGATGACGATGACATTGTGACTCTCACCGCCTCCCACCACTTGGGATCATGTCCTGAGGCCAGGGGATGCCTCCCACATTTAGGCTTCCCCCTCTCCATCCCGTCCATCGGGGAACACTTCCTGCTCACTTGTAAGAGAGTCAAAACGCCGAATAAGTGGATAGCATCACAACTCACTCGGCTTTTACGGATGTGACCCTCTTTCCTCTTAATCTATTCCTCGTCTATGTAATTTAGGATCAGCATTGATAGCTATACACCTTTTCTTGTCATTTATCCCAAAATACTCCTGGTCATAATCAATAATTACTAAAATGCTCTTCTTACTCGAATACTCTCTCCTCTTGCCTCAACCCTCTTTCCGCCCCGTTTTGAGCTGTCCCCATGGTCATTCTTCACTTCCCGCCTTTTTCTAGATATATTGTATTCTATCTACAATCTTTTCTAATAAAAAATAAATTAAAATCTGTTGAAAGATTTGAGAAGAACCAATAAGAAAAAGAGAAAGAATAAGAGAAATATGATTTCTTGAGTTGATTTGAAGGAGAATTCATCAATTTATCAAGGTATGTTATTGATTTTGTCTTATTATTTTATTTTCTATTCGTTTTAAGCAATTTAACGTGATCAATTGCCAAAGGCATCTCGCGTATGGGAGACGCACCCCAAAAGCATCTCCTTCAAGCGATAGCTTAACCTCATAAAATTTATTTTACTATACAAATATAGTTGGTAGGACACGAGTACAAGGTCATAACTTATCACTTCATATAGGAGATGCATCGTAATGTTGTATGAAGGATGCCCCCATAGACAACAACGAGCACAGGAAGAAACTCATCCTTCACATTACAAGGAGGATACATCAACATCATATATGAAATCAATATTATAGACAGTAGTAAGGCGATGGATGAGAAATACGTGTTACAGGCAATCTTGTGTTGATCAACTTATTTTATATCATAAGCAATTAGATTTAATGACAGTAAAACAAGTATTTTGAAGCGAGTTGACTCGTTTCTCCATCTCTTAATTAAATATAACTTTATATGTTATATATTCTTACATGCTATTTTGTACAATGCAGATTAATTGACAATCATATAGTTATGTAAAATATATTAATTATAATGCATATAAGTTATCACGATATTACAGATGCATTTGATGCGTAAATGTTGTACAACATTATATGTTGGATTGTTTAGTTCATCAGTTTGGTTAGATTTAAGGCATCAAAGTAGTACCGATAAGACCCTCCATTACAAAGAGACTCGCAAAACCCTATGCGTATAAGGTATAATATGAGTTACATGATGAGAATTGAGAGGCCTAACGCTTACGCTGTTTAGACCTTGAGCATTTTGGAATCCCAACACTTTACCCATATGATATAACAAGATATACATGGAGTGATATATTTAGAGGACGTATCGATTTATATTAGGAGATTTTAGCAGTTAGTTATGTCCTACTTAGCTTACTCCAGTTAGGCAATATGATACATTGTTCTACGTATAGGTAAACGAATCATTATATTCATACTAATAGTATTTCCAATTTTGTTTTTCTTTAACCCCACATACTAACTTTATTTCAGTTAATTTCTTATATCATTGTCTTGTTATACATGAGACACTAGCAACAATTTCAGTACATTTAGAGCTTTTGCTACCACCATTGTCGGGTGACCGTATATTGTTGGGCCTTATAGAGATATATGAGCAATGCCATTAATGAATCCACCGATTGACACTTGATGATGACAGTGGTGACGATGCGTGAAATGAATGATTTGGATTGTATGTAGTCAGTTATTTTATAATTTTCAAATACAACAACAACAACAACAAAGCCTTTTCCCATACTAGACGGGGTCGGCTACATGAATTCTTTGTTTCCATAGAGCTCTATCACGTGTCATGTTAGCAGTTAACTCACAATAAGCTAGATCATTCTTTATTGTTTCTTTCCAACACTTTTGTGGTCGTCCTCTACCTCTTTTAATACTTTCCAAATTTAGTTTTTCATAGATTCTTTCAGGTTCTTCTTTTGATCTTCTTTCTATATGTCCAAACCATCTTAAACAATATTTTCTCATTTTATCCTCTATTAGTGCCACTCATAATTTGTTTCTAATAACATCATTATGTATATGGTCTTTTCTTATATGACCACTCATTTATCTCAATATCTTCATTTTTGTCATAGACATCTTTTGTACATGATGATTAATAGCCCAACAATCAGAACCATAAAACATGGCAGGTCTAGTTGCTGCTCTATAATATTTACCTTTTAACTTTAATGGTATCTTCTTATCACAAAGAATACCTGATGCTCCTCTTTATTTTAACCAACCAACATTAATTATATACGTAATATCTCCATCAATTCTTCCATCACTCTGAAAAATTGACCCTACGTATTTAAAACTTTCCTTTTGGGGGATGCAATGTGTGCTAATTTTAATTTCTATGTCCTCAGAAGTAACCAAATGTTAAAACTTACATTCCATATATTGTGCCTTTGTTCTACTAAGTCGGAGGCCTTTGCTTTCTAATGTTTCTCTCCATAGTTCCAATTTTCTATTAACTTTTTCCTTAGACTCCTCCACTAATACATTGTCATATGCAAATAACATACACCAACGTACTTCATCTTGAATATATTTTGTTAACTCATCAATCACCGTTATAAATAAGTATGAACTTAAAATTGATCCTTGATGTAACCCAATATTAACTTCAAAGAAGTCTGCCATTCCTTCATGAGTCCTCACACATGTTTTCGCAACATCGTACATGTCTCTTATAAGGTTAATGTATGTCAGTGAGATACATCTTTTTTCCAAGGTTCTCCAAAGAACCTCTTTCGGTACCCTATCGTAAGCTTTTTCTAGATCAATACATATCATGTGAAGGTCTTTCTTTTTTGCTTTAAAATGTTTCATAAGAAGTCTCAAAAGGTGAATCGCTTCAACAGTAGATCTGCTTAGCATGAATCCAAATTGGTTCCTTGTTGTACTTGATACTTGTCTTAACCTGCATTTAATAATTCTTTCTCATAATTTCATAATATGGCTCATTAACTTGATACCTCAATAATTCACACAATTTTGAATGTCTTCCTTATTCTTATATATGGGTATAAGTGCACCCACTCTTTATTCCTAAGACATCTTTTGGTTTCTCTATATTTCATTAAATAGTCTTGTGAGCTACGCGATTCCTGTTTCTCATAGGATTTTTCCAAATTTCTATAGGAATATTGTCTGGTCCTACCGATTTATCACCCTTCATATGTTTAAGAGCCTCTTTGACTTCATTCTTTTGAATACATGGGTAGAAATTGTAGTTTATATACTTTTCTGATTTGGCTAACTCTCCTAAGCTAATACTAACATCTTTATTTTCATTAAAAAACTTATAAAAATAGTTTTTCCATCTATTTCTTATATCATCATTTGCCACTAGAATTTTGTATCCTCATCTTTGATGCGTCTAATATAATTAAGATCCTTAGTTTTCTTATCTCTAGCCCTAGCTATCCTAAAAATATCTCTTTCACCATCTTTTGAGTTGAGTTTTTTATATAAATCCTCTCAAATTTTAAATTTTGCTTCACTGATGGCATTTTTCGCTTCCTTCTTTGCTTTCTTATAAGCCTCTAAAGTTTCACTATTTTTCTTAGCATAATGAAATTTGTAACTTACCCTCTTTGCCTTGATTTTATTTTGCATTACTTAACTCCTACACCAAGCTTCTTTTTGTGTCGGTACACCTCTCTTAGATTTACTTAACACATCTTTCGTCATTTTCCTAATATGTATAGCCATATTGTTCCACATATCACAGGGTGTACCAATATAATTCCATGCATCTCCTTGAAGGACTTTCTGTTTAAATATATCTTCTTTCTCGTTTTTGAGGTTCCACCATTTAGTCCTAAAATTTACAAATATTATATATAAATGATTATCGTAATGAAAGAAATTTGGTTTTTCTGCTACTGAAGCATACATACATGATTGCAATGAAATCTCATGTTCTCTAAATCAACAAAATACATGATTATCATTTAAATCTAAAAATTATCTAATACAATTATAAATGACCAATAACACCTAGTCATCGTTCTCAATATCGTGTACTACATTATCTCATGGTCTTTTTATTTATATATATAAGTTGATATATTCTTGAAATGTAGTTGGATAACTCCCAACACTTTCATCTTGGTAACACTACCATGTTAAAAAAATAGGAGGCATCGAAGAGTAATCAATCATGTGTATTTATAGAAAAACATAAATAAAATAGAGGATTAATATCTACTTCAATCTATGGACTACCTAAATAACATAATAAAATATACAAATATTATGCTCACCGCTAAAAAATGTTATATAGCATGATAGACGACATACACCACACATCCCTTACAACGAATTACAGAGTGTTTGACACCAGTGGCAGAAATATCATTGACCCTATTATAAAGAAGAATACAAATGTTGCGTTCCACCAAATGGCGATAATTGAACCATATTTGGAATGGACATCTAATACTGTCTAGGGCATGACCCATTTCTCATGGATGTAATACTTCGAATAACAACATCTACACCATCATTATATACAAAATCTATGCATATATGTCATGCTTATGTGTCGGCCCCTTTAAACACTTTATAAGTTTTATACTACTCGACTCTCCCGCAATTTCTATCTCCAACAATATTTATCCAAGTATTTACAAAGAGGTCATAAAGTATGATATTACCATATCATATGTCGGTTTAAAGTTAAGTTGTTTGAAAATGTTCTTATCAATGATTAAGAGAAGATTATAATTCCTTGAAGAGGAACAACCCAACCTAAGAGATGTATTGCATTCTCGACCATGTGTACTCTTATGCCTGTTTCTATATGAGGCAGTACTATCTGCATGCTCTCAAGTTGACAAGTCCCTCATCGTAGATTGGTTAGATGGTTTCCATTTAGGATAATGAATTGGTGGTTCCTTGTTATACTTAAGACTTAACTATTCATTCATCTTAACAAATTTATCTGTTGTGGATGATTACATAGCTTCCTTTAAACGGTCTCCGTAGATGTAACTACATCCTCTCCTACCTGATCGATAATATATAATATATTCTCCTCAATGTCTAGCTTCTTCCGAAATGGATCAATAGTTGATAATTCTATTGAGAAATCTCATTTAAGTAAAAGGTTGAACTTATAGGCATAATATAGACCATGTGAATATCATAAATTATAATGACATGTTCCTATATCTATTACAGGATTTGAGCAGACAATTTCATCCACTTCAATTCTATTACATTTACTACCTCCTTGTGACTATTCTCATCTAATGAGTAATCGACCTTCCTCCAACTTAAAACAAATGCACTTGTCATCTCTTTATTGTTTATCAACTTTACAATAAATACTTCAATATTTTTTGTTATATATCATTTAAACACAAAAGGTGTATCATATTTATAAAAAATATTTGAATGACATTCACCAAAGTTATATCACAATCATTATATATAACACATGAAATTTTGTTTAGAATGAATCTCTTTCACACACCTCAATACATAAACATAATTCTCTTCCTTTTCTGTACTCATAAAAGTGAAGTCTATAGAGAAGTTCTTAAAGGTTGATGTGAAATTGACAACCTCAAGGAAAATTATTTTATAATATAAAAAACAAAAAAATATATAATCGTTACTAACATTAATATAGGGTAAATATTACTACACAACAGTAAGACACTTACATGTTTGTCTTATATGCGATGTCAAATTTTAATACCTATAAAAATGTATGAAATAGGTGCATGAAATGAGGATGGACAAATACAATATCACTAACAATATATATATCATGGATTTTATTTGTATGATAATAGTTTATGTCTATATTGCATCATAGTTGTTGTAAAACACTTAGATAATCACGATCTTCCTCCTCAATCTTCATTCTTGAGTTATAAATATGCCTTGTTGTACTCACATTTTTCTCCTTCACCCATTTCAAATGCATCAAAATGTGTTTTAGTTTGCAATGACTGTGTGTAAGGTTTTTTGTTGCATTGTACTATGAGCTACTCAATCCCCTTATAAAATTATATCCTTTGAGATATAACCCTAAATAATAGTTATGTGTCTCATTTACTACATACAACTTCTAATAACCATCAACTCTACCCTCTCCTCCTAATAAGGAGAAATTGACCTTCTTATTGTCTATCTACCTAGTACTTTCAACATTAATATTTTAATTTTACCTATACTTGACACTCCTTTTAGACTCAAGCCATACCTTGCTTATTATGCATTTAGTCTTCGAACGATTAATAACCATAACAATACTAACTCTCAACTTGTCTTATATAATCAATAAGTTTATTATGACTCCTAAACATATCGTTCATCATAAATACAAGAGAATAGTCTAGTTCATCACCCTCACAATCAATAAATTAATCATCGGGTGCACTGAAATAATTGTCATACTCTTTAGTCTTAGTATGATAAGTATGTTGATCAATCATCATCTTTTTTGAATCGTTCCATCATAAGTACTTCCGTTGGAGTTGTTTGTTGTTCTACAACAAAGACATGAATATCAAATATTATAAACAATGATATTTGATTAAAGAAGACTCGAGACACATATCTATATCCTCAAAGGGACAAAGTTTTATCGCGTCTTTCCCTTTAATGAGACACTCATAGGCCGGGTCTTGTTCCTTAAAGGAGCTATTTAATCTCTTTGTACCATGTTTCCCTCTATGGTACAAAACTGAGAATCATCTTCAAAGAAAAATTGAAAGATTTCAAGCAAAGTAATGAAGATACAATGATTTCACTAAAAACCAACTTTTCAAATTCAAGAAAAATCCAAAAGTTGGTTGGATCGATCGTCTCCTCGATTTTCTTTTTTCTCTTTTTTTTGTTTCTTGATTCGTTTGATTACAACTAGGTTCATAAGTAACTAATCGATGATAGTCGGTTGCAAGTAAGCATATATCACTTCTCAATGAACGCAAATTTGATGAAAATTGATCATTGGAGGAAGAGGAAAATATCACCCAAATTTGATGTGGAGAGGAGAGAGAAAATGTTATGGGATATTTTGAAAATTTACAAAAATTGGAGTGTGTATAGTAAAAAGGGTGTCGAGATAGTAATGCCCTTTATAATTAGTCATTATATGCAACCACCTCCTACCTACTCTACACATTCGGTCACGGTTATTGCTACGTAGCTATTGTTAAGGTGCATGATGTCTCACCTTCTAGCAGTTTATAATTCATGTCTTGTCAAGGTGAATGGTATCAAATCAATATAAAATTAAGTATAAAACAAGATAGAAATGAATGATTAATCTCTTTCATTTTATAATCTTGACGTGATCAATGATAGAGATTTGAATTAAAAATATTATTGTATTTTCGTACTTCACATTTAAATGTTTTTTATTTATTACCTCAACCATTCTCCGAAAGACATTATACATTTACCTCTACCCCTATATAAAACTTTATTTAATAAATATTTTGTATTTAAATAATATTAATTTATTTTCTAAGAAATTATCTATACTTTCTAGAAATTTTTGGGTTTCATTATTTGGTAAAAGAGGGATTGAGATTCAACATTTTCTTCTTGAAGCAAGTTTTTATTGACATATAGCATTTCAAAGAGCACATATCTTGGTTGTGGTGGTTGGTATCTTGATTATGAAACTCGCCTCACATGATCCACCATACATGACACGTCCTCAACTTCTTGACGGGAATGTGTAAACCCATGAAAGTTACTACGTGAATGGATTCGGGTCAACATCTGACCCAACGTTATTTATGACTGGATCCAGACCAAGCATTGCAGTTTTACATGAAATTTCAAACTTCATGTAAATTTTGGAATTGTAGATCTAGAGCAGATAAAAGCTTGGCAGATATCCAACCCATTTACAGGTAGATAAGTTAAATAGCAAGAAGATCAATAGCTCAATTTGTAATTATAACATGTTTAGCAAATAAGAATCAAGGGTACTGTTAACACCGAAAATTGTATCAACACTGAAGTCACCGAGGGGAATATCAGAGACCTAAAAATGGTAGAATTAATAGCGAGGGAATCAAGGACATAACTATGATTGGTCCATTACCTAGCTAGAGTTTCTTTGTTTTAGCTTAGATTTTCTCTTTCTAGTTTGTAATTCCTTGTAATAGACCTTTATCAATAAAGATAGATTTTTTCCGAGTAACTGAGAAAAGACTAACACATACCTAAAGATATCCATTTCGGGGACAATGGTAAGTGTGAGGTTCATTTTATTATAGTTGTTGCATGGTTTCTATTAGAAGCTACTATGAGTATTATTTATATGTCAAATTATATCATGCAAGTAAGGATTTGCTACCACTGAACCCTCACACGCAAAGGATTTGCAAGTTTTTATATCAGGGATAAGCTTAAAAAGCTCGTGTTGCAGAAGTATACATGCAAGGTGAGTTTTAAGAAGGTATATTTATATACGTCAGTTTCTGACAAGGCTAAACATGTTGAGATTGTTCGATCAAATCAGACCTGTATGAATGGATTCGTCATGGATTGATGAAAATCAACTATCATATGATAGAAACTCAACCTGTTTGGTAGTTCACTTTTCAGTATAAAAGTATCAGCTGTTGAATAAGTTGGGTAATGCTGAATGCATCCATTACGCAACAGCAGACCCAATTTAGGGCAAGGTGCATCCGAAATGTGAAAATTCTTGAGTTTGTCATTATATATATAGGAAAATATAAGTGCTTTATGGACATGAAATACAAATGTACCTCACCCAAAATACAAGTGCACCTCACTTTAAAAAAAGTTATTGAATCCTTCATTGCATACTGCTGAATTTTACCACATCATTCACAGCATGGTTTGGTGAAATGAAAAGAATTGTCTAGGAACAGTGGTAGATCCACGTTGAGCTGAGGTGGAGAAGCTGTCTCACCCAAAAATTTGAAAAATTGGACGAAAAGACTTTAGCCTGCGGTTGAATTTATGTGTATATGTATATAGTGCATAGTTCGTCCCACCTTAAACAGTCCCATGACCCATTTGCCACATCTTGAACAAACTTTTAGATCCGCCACTGTCTAGGAGAGTCATACATGACGCCTCCTCAAATCTCTTCAGGAGGATTGCACAATAGCTCACCTGGCTAGGGGTTGATTCATAAGTTGAAAGTCATGTGTTGATATTCAAGGCATGCATTTGGTTTCAACCTCCCCCACTTTCGAAAGGGGCAAAAGGACTTCCAGAGAATTCAATAATGGTGGTAGTCTGTCAGATCGCCTGATCTCCACTCGTCCGAACAGTTTGGCATCTAGTTGGGCAGCGTCACTGGACACAAACTATGAAAGGATTGAAACGGAGTTGGTTCGAGTTCGATCCCTTAGGGCACTCCTAGAATGCATTAAAGCTTCTACTTTCAGTGATGTGAAATGAGTTTGTTCTGTTTCATAAATACCATTATAAAATTCAGAAAGCATAAGAAAAAGTTCAAGTTCTTGCAGGCAGGTTAGGCAGGATTTCCAACAATTTAATGAATAAAGAATTATTTAGTAGTTGAGTGTGTAGGGGGTCCTCATTAAAAATGTTCTTCAAAGCCTTGTAAGTTATACAAAGTGATCTAAATGGTATGTTAAATTGCTGCATACCCTAGAGAGAGAGAGAGCCCGGTACGGGTGTCTGCTGTTCTCTTGGGAACGAACGAGAGTGCATAGTGCTACAACGGTGATTGTGAAAGAGACGGTCACGCGCTGCACAAATTGCAGAGGAAATCCATCCATGGCAGATGATCTTTGGAGCGATGACGATGATCCAGACGACACGGACGAGGCCATCCACTATGATGAGGAAGATATCAAGGAGGGACTACGAGCAATGTTTTAGAAATTTGGTGGGGAGACTCCTCTAGGTTCGTGGTTTTAGTTCTATCACCATTGAAGATGCGTTGAAAATCATATGAGCACGGAGTCCCAGTTCGAGGCCGTTTGTAGCACAGAATGCACATTGCAGATGAAAATTACCACACGTATAACTCGTCTTTTAGGCTGCATCCCGTGGGCATCTCATGATCAAGTTTGTTTGAGTCGAACCCAGTATGAGCTGCATTTACCATATCATGAAGACATTTCTGATCTCCAAGTTATAACCACTAAAAACTTCATCCAAGGTTGCAGAGATCATCCATCAGTATTTGAGAAGAAGAAAGGGGTCAAAGGAAAACCAAAAGGCATCACAAGAAGAAGTATTCTGAGCGCAACGCCATGAATAGATCGGCCACTTTAATTTCCTAAGGCTGAGACATAGAGGTGAATCCAAGCATAACTACCAAAACCAACCTGCGGTTGGAGTTCAGGTTGGTTCCAAACCCTCTGTCTAAGAACCAGTCTCTGCCCAACCCACTATACATGAAGTAAATCCTAGTTCTGGCCACAATCTTTACATGAAGGTGTGGAAATCTTGCACCGAGAATCATTTCACATGCCAAAACCAATGTTGTAAAACCGTATCGGTGCCCGTATTGCACTGGGCACTGATACGGCTGTATTGTACCGTATCATATGGTACGATACGATATGTTGAATTTTTTATATTAAAAAATATAAAAATTAAAATTAATGAACAAAACATATATAAGACAACGAAGAAGCATCCATACTACAACAAAAACATATCCATAATCCATATTTCATACTATTAGGTATTAACTATTAAGTAATGTGAACAGAATATTGAATAGTGAATACAAAACGGGTTTAACTTAATAAACAACAAAGTTAGAAGTACAACTTACAATCATAAAAAATGAGAACGTTACAAAGTTATAAATAAAAGTTAAAACAAATTACAACATCGATCATAATCAACAAAAATATTATAATCAACGTAGTCAGGATTACCACCATCACCATCATCATCTCCTCTCTCTTCTTCCAACATAATAGGATATGCCCATCCAACATCTTCATTTTCATCATCTCCAATTCAAAGTTTTGCTTCGGCTTCGAGTGTCCTCTAGTTTTCATCCTCTAAAATGATAGAGAGTTCCTCCTCTTCGACCAAATCATTAAGAATATCAACATTTTCGTAAACGACTCATATGACAGCTTCCTTGCCCTTCTTCCATCATTTTGTATTTGCATGTAAAGAAAGAATATTCAAATTATAAATAATATCAAATGCAATATAACCACATCAATCATTTATTATTAATAAGATTAAGAAATAATTAGACAACAATAAATAATATATATTTTATAATTATTACCTTTGCGTAACTTCATGTTATAGGCAACGTATACCAAATCACGCAATCGAGCATGCTCCAGTCTGTTTCGCTTTTTCGTGTGAATGCGTAAAAAAAAGCTCCAATTCCTCTCACACCCACTCGAACTATATATTTGCCTCAATATATGTTGAACAAACCTTGTTAAATTAGATGCATCTATACCAAACGAGTCCACCATTCATTTGAAATAAAACACGATAATGATTAATAAAAAACACATGAAGCCAATAAATTAATAACTTAAATGAATATCAATAAAATCACAATACCTGATCGCATTTAAGAGAGTAGTTGGATTACAATTGGCCTTCCAAAATCTCTAACACTCTTTATATATACTTGTTTAACTCTAAATGGATATTACAATGAGTAGATGAATCTTCAACAAGGTCAATTGCATTTAAGATACATTTTTTCACTTCTTTATCCTCTACAAAGTTAGGAGAAAATCGAATAAAGGGGTTAAGGAAATATTCAGGAGCATGCAAATCATGATGCATTTGGTGGTTTCAACATGTATTAATTATCTTCCAAACCTTCTTTAGAAGTGACCGCTTGTGGTCAAGGTTTTCTTTTATTTCCAATTTGGCCTTATCTATAGCATCATATATATAAGATATAAAAGGTTTATCTTTACTATTCACCATCCTCATTACCTTAACTAAATGTACAGTAATCCTAAAAAAAATTGTTGCAAATTTCTTAAAAACCAGCATTGAAAACAACATCTACCATAATAATCTCCTCCCTCTTTCTAGATCAACTAATAGGGCCTCATTAATCATATGCAAATAATTTTTCAATGCATTTTTTTTGTATGACAAGACTTTACATAATAATGATATTTGTACCAAATCTTGTCAATAAAGGCCTAATCAATTCCCTTCCACATGTATGAATTCGTATCAAATGCAATACAGAAGAATGATTATAAATAAACTTTATAACATTCCTGCATGCATGTATAGTCCCTCTTATTTCATCTATTGCACTCAAATCTTCAAGCATTAAGTATATGCGATATGCAACACATGGAGTCCATACTAAGAATGGATGGTTTGCCTCAAGCATCTTATCAATTGCTCTAAAATTTGTAACATTATCAATAATGAATTGAATAACATTTGAAACACCTACTTCTTTAAAAATAGCGAGTAAATTATTTACAGTTTTATCAGTATAGGACAAGTCATATAATTTCAAAAATAATATGCCTTTGGGATGATAGTCTAGAAAGTTTACCAAAAACCTATGTTGACCATCTGTCCAACCATCAGCCATAACAGAACATTCTATATCCTTCAACGACTCCCTAAATTCAGAACTTTATGCATTAACAATATCAACCTATTTTTACAATAATGTATACCTCAAAGTATGATAAGTACGGACTCTATAATCGATCTCATACTAGCAATAACATCCACCATACTTTGAAAAGAAAATAAGTTTGCAACATTGAAAGGGATGCAATTTTTATAAAAAAAATTCAACACACTTCAAATCTACTTTTTCAATTATCTTCTTTGAAGTCATAATTGATCTAATGCCTACCTGAGTTCAGGAGTCGTACGTAGAGAAAAAAAATGAAAGTATCTCACTATGGCCACTACCTCCTCTAGTACTCTTTATAAGCATCGGGCGAGTAGGAACTCTTACAGTAGAACAAGAGCCAACTCCACTGCTACTATCACCAAAACCTACACTTTTTTTTTTCTCACCTTTTTCTCTCCTGTTCAGCCATCTCTTCTTTCATCTCTACTGCACCATGGAATTCATCACCACCATGACCCTATATCCCTTAAGGAGAAACATCTTCAAATGTTTGAGATATATCTCAACACCTATTTCTGCTCTCTCTCACCCTTAATCTCTTCTTCTCCTTCGAAGTCTCCAATACTTGTTCAATCTCGTACTTTATTGCTTTGCAAACCTGAGAAATACCACTATGTTTTACAACATTTTAAAATATACACTTATTCACAAGCCTATTGCCTTTATACACCGGAGTGCAATATTTTCAAGCCGGATCGACTCGATCGGAAGCTATTAAGACAAGAGTAGACAATCAACAAGAAAGAAAATGCTTTTTATAAGTTAAAAGTCACGGAATCTGCAAAGCCCCTAAATTTTTCAAGTGAAAACTCAAGTAGAATGCCAAAGGAAAGATGCATGACACAAATTTGACAAAAACCCTAGAGATGGGGAGTTGAATTGAGTGAAATACTTGAGAATCTTATAAATAAACCACAAAATCAACAAGAATAAGATAGGAAGAGGATCTGGAAGAAAGAGAATGACGTGAAAAAGGATTTTAGAAGAATAAATGAAATGTATAAGTTTCGAATTTCTAAAATTTATAACATAAAAATCAACATCAACTCGTACGATACGGGCGTATGATAAGATACGGTACGATAAATTACGATAAGTGATACATGCTCCTATGTCGTATTATATCTTCATACGATACGCGATAAAATCATATGGTATCATATGATACGATTTGTATAACATTGACCAAAACCATTCATTTCTATGAGTTGCGCTACAAAATAGGTCCTCCAAGTAGCACAAATGATAAGCATATTGCACTATACAGCTTTTTCATATTACCCAAACCTCGATGATTCATTTCTTGCAAAATCTTACTTCAATAACAAACCGCAAAGGTCTAAGAAATGGCCATAAATCTGTAATTATATATTGCAAAGCATCATAAGTCTAAAATCCGCTTTATTACACAGCAGATTTACAAAGGAAAATAGACAGAGAACACTTCACTATAGCATTTATCTAGTACATTTGGCACTTAAGAGTAATTAAATCTTGACAGCTTATTCTCCAAAACTGAACTGGCCAAACCTTCAATGAAAACCATGATTTTCTGTTGTTTAGACGATTCCATCTTGAATGTATATACAGAGACAGCTTCTTGCAAAGATTGAAATCCTAGGCTCTGGGAGAAACTTCCTTCTTCTTGAACATGGAGTAAGCGTCACTGTATATAGCTATTGTATTAGAGAAGACGGCCAGCACAATCATAAAAATTGACAAGAACTTGTCTTTCTTTGTTGCAACGCCATGAGGATCCCTGCATAGAGTGAAATCAATCACGACCAGGAAAGATTAAATCAACAAACCATCTTTTCCAAACGTTGAATCTCTTCAAATATAAAATAAACTAGAGACTCTCTCTCTCTCTCTCTCTCCATGTATGAAAATTGCCGTTCATCTTCAGTTGGTGTTGAACCAAGAGAAAATGCTTATAATTCAAGGCCATTCTGTCCTTCATTTGAGTAGAATACAAACGGTTAAACAGCCGAGGAAGACTAATTTTGATAATAAAAACAATCTGATTATGCAGAACTTTGAAATCAAAAGGCGACATGGTTTTCCGCAACATCATAGACACCCGCAAGTCTTTGGAATTACCTGAGTGCAATAGCTGAAGGGAAGATGAAACCAATACAAACAGCAGCAGTTGCTCCAGTGAACTGGAATGCATCCCAAATGCTTGGAATGAAATTGGCTCCAAGAAAGATCAATCCAATAAGTGCTGCAGTAATCAAAGAAAACCTCCGATTGTCCAATACCAGGGGTCTTGCAGATGGGAAGAAAAGCCCGTCCATATTAAGCCGAAGGGCAAAGAAAATGATAGGGAAGACAAGCATGAGATGAACTGCATAGCTAACACGCACAGCATCATTCAAGACTGAGCTGTAAGGGATCCCAAGGTTGGCATCAAAGTTCGCCAAGACATCATCTAAGGTTCCCTCCCCAAACAGAAGGAAACCAAAGAAGCTGGTCGTGATATATACAGATGAGCAGAGGGTCAGTGAGCTACGGACTATGGATTGCATTTGTGAAGAGTCTTCCAGCTCATTCTCGATAGGATGAACTGAAATCCAAAACTGAAGATGTTCAGCGCATTCTATAACAGATAATGGTGAAGTCATCAATTAAAAGTCTGACCACTTCATAGATAATCATAAATTCTAAATTAATTAAACTAATCAACATGACAATCACCAAAGTTGTCACGATTAAAGAAAAAACCACAATGCCAAAATTCAAAAAAGAAAAAGATTTTTAAACCATTGAAGGAATCAATGAAAACAATAACAATAAAAAACAAGAGTGATATGAGGTGATTTGCTGTTGTAACCTGCAAAATTGCAAATTCTAGATGCCATGGCAAAAATTACTGAATGAAACCTAACTTTTGTTTTCAGCTCAGATTGGATCAGCAATTTAACTCCCGGTGCAAAATGAAATTTACTAAAACCTTTTCTAAGTAAAAGGTGATCCTTTGTTATTTATCTTGGGCTTCTTCATTTTTCTCTCTTTTTAAGTGCGGATATGTTGGTCAACCAAAATGCAACAAACCATTAGCGACTACAGTTACCAGCGGACAGTCATCCACACCGCAGATTCTTGCTCTATCTTCAGAAGCATAATTTAAGCAACTGAAACAATAAAAGGCGACTGAAATAAGAAAATCCTAAAATGTTCCAAATAGCTTTGCATCTTACCATTGTAATGACAGATGTAGGCAGTAACCATAATAGGAACAACTGTGAAGAGATTCCAAACAGATGCCATGTCTGTGACATCTGGTATCCACCTAGGCATCGCTATGCTCCCATTTATCAATTTGATTACAGTGATGCCAGCTGTTATAACAACAAAGACTACTGCAAGTGCGACCGATAATGCAGAGGTGAACCTCAAAGAATCTGAGAAAAACAAAGTATGAAACGACTTGTATTACAAACTGTGAATTAGAGAATAGATTCATCAATGATTACAAAAATCTAGTTTTTTATCAAATAGAAAATACACATCTATAAATTGACCAAACAAATGAAGCTGCACTGCTTAAGTTTCAGGGAACACGATACTGACTGATATGAATTGCTTCAGAGAATTTTGTGAAAACCACCAGTTACAATCTAGTGTTCCAGTTCAGCATGAGTGGACATAGACCATACATAATCTGCCTGTGCCTAGTATATTCATGCAGCGTATAACTTTTCAGTTATGACATAAACCTTTACTAACAAACCCAGATAGGTTCTTAACTCACCCCGAACAGCATACGGCAGGTAGCAGCCACTGAGCTTATGACCATACATACTTCAAAGAAGCCCAATGGAAAGCCCTAGAATTGAGTTAATCCAACCTCATTTGGATAAGAACCACAGATTATAACTTCAAAAAGAACAAAATAAGATCCCAAGGCCTAACCGTGTTCATCAATTACATAAGTTTTAAATGTGCATTGACTAGCACACAGCAGGTAAAGAAGCTATATGTGCCATAAGGGCAATGGACACAGTCACACAAAGTATGCCCAACCCATGCTGATTAGATGGCAAGATAAATATAACTAGGTTTTACACCTCAACCAAGCAAGATGCATGATACAACAACAACAACAACTAAGCCTTTTCCCATACTAGACGGGGTCGGCTACATGGATTCTTTGTTTCCACAGAGCTCTATCATGTGTCATGTTAGCAGTTAACTCACAATAAGCTAGATCATTCTTTATTGATTCTTTCCAACACTTTTGTGGTCGTCCTCTACCTCTTTTAATACTTTCCAAATTTAGTTTTTCATATATTCTTACAGATTCTTCTTTTGATCTTCTTTCTATATGTCCAAACCATCTTAAACAATATTTTCTCATTTTATCCTCTATTGGTGCCACTCATAATTTGTTTCTAATAACCTCATTATGTATATGGTCCTTTCTTGTATGACCACTCATCCATCTCAACATCTTCATTTCTGTCACAGACATCTTTTGTACATGTTGATGGTTAACTGCCCAACACTCAGAACCATAAAACATGGCAGGTCTAATTGCTACTCTATAATATTTACCTTTTAACTTTAATGGTATCTTCTTATCACAAAGAATACCATATGCTCCTCTCCATTTTAACCAACAAGCATTAATTCTATGCATAACATCTCCATAAATTCTTCCATCACTCTGAAAAGGGAGCTTATTTAGAAGTGATGCCTAGGTTCTGTTAAATTGGCAGTGCAGATTCGCTTAAAGCATGTGACAGGGCAGGCTAAGCAACATTGTGATGCTGATCACAAATATTCGCAACCCACTGGAAGCCATAGTAACATTTAACAGGCTTTCAAGCCTAACGTCACTATGTCACAGCTTTCCATCAAATAAGAGATTGATGTTTATTATCTTTATCCAGAAAACCCAACCCCAGTACAGATAATGGAAAAGCAGATATACCCATGACATGCTACTTGTGCAACACCCTAAAAATTGATGCTACTCCTGGTTTCATATAATTGGCAAAAAAACAAAAAGATATTCGTATCATAGTTGCCCCCCATCATACATAAGGTGTGTGTTTCATGGATCCTTTTGATAACATTCTTTCTTGGGATTATCTTTCTGATAATAGTTTATTTTAACTGAAAGGTAGAGAATAATTTCAAAGATAATTTATCAATATTTAGGTGAAACCTTTCCATATTTGCATAGAATTTTCTTTGACGACATCACATCTTGAGAACTTTTAGCATGTAAAACCTCCATGAGAAAATTTGCAAATGGGAGATATTTTCACACAAATCGAAACAAACTCTTTCCTTGTAAAAACATTCTCATAACACCTTTCTACTGGATGTTAGGGCACACACTACTCCACAACATATGCGCTATTGTGTAACCCGTACATCTGAACAAGAGTAGCAGTTGGTCCAAAGATCACAACATTCAGCTGAAATAAGAAGAAAAAAAGCATCTAATAAATGATAAGGAATGGATGCATACCTACACGCTTGAAGCACCCAAGCGGGGCAAATATAGCTAGGGCTGTAACGAGCAACACAAATGCACGGCCATTCCACCAGTGCTCACCAAACCATCCTTCTAAAATACCAGAATGATGTACTCCACTTGAAGATGTGCCAGAAAGAACATCACCTGGAAATAGAAAACCACTCTGATTGGACTAGAAAACAAGGTCCAAGTCAGGAACTTATGACTTGCTTAAAAATTCAAAGAAAATAAAGGCCTAACAGAAGGACACAGGATTCACATTATAAATGTGGAACAATTAGCTCCAGGAAGTGGTGAATTTTATGAAGATTGTCCATGTAACAAACTAATTCTTCCAATTTAACATTTAGACCAAATTTCCAATAGAAAGTACAGGAGGAGATATCTTCAAGAAGGAAAAATAAGCGACTATCTTTAATAAGGACTTTCACAATTAGCAGTGAAGTTTATTTTGGAGAAGCGACATAAAAAACCCTTCATGAACACTTCCGACAAAATGATTTGAAAACTTCCAAAGGTATTTATGTTGAAGAGTTTTACATGACAGCACCAACTACTGGATAAACAATCAGCAGATAAATTGTATTGAGGTATAAAATGTGTAAGCACCAAGAGCATAATAAACTACAAAAGGATGTCAAAATGATAAATAACACTCATAACAAGAAGGAAAATTGTGGATTGATATCCCTCATCCAGAGAAGAATATATTGTTACAAAAACAAGTTCAAAGAAAGAGAAAAAAGACAGCTGAAAACCCACAAACCCTCTAAATTTGAAATAAGAAATGGCAGAGAGAGTGAATGTCGAGGAAGATGGAGAAATAAAATTACCTATAATAATCATGTAGACAATCAACACGCCCACATTATTAATAATGACACATAGCTGCAACAGAATCCTCCCTGTTTTTCCAAAGGCATCCCCCATAACTCCACCATAAGAGACTGTCTTCCCAGCCTTACTAAACCTCAACAGCATCTCAATCGAAGCCTCTGTCAGAAGAGCCATGAAGATAATCATCAGGATTCCAGGAGCGAGGCCAAGAACCTTCATGGTGGCAGGCAAAGCCATGATTCCTGCACCGACAATTGTCGTAGAGAGATTGAACACAGCACCAGAAAACGAAGCCCCATTGAAACCGTCCAATTCCCCTTCGAATTCATCCTGTTTCCTCGGAAGCAGAGGAGCTTTCTCATCTGCCACACGTTTATTTCCCTTTGATGTCTTTCCCTTAGCAGGCGCCAAGTTACCTATCGTCATCCTATTTGCTTAGTCTTGATCTGGGTAGAAGCAAAACAAGAAAAGAAAACAGAAAATTAGAACATTTTTCTTGTAAACCTGCGGCTAGTATAAATGTCAAGCTTTCATTGCAAAAAGTTTTCTCCAAACAATGAATAAACGAAAATTTAAAAACTTAACTAGCACGGTAGAGATGATTACTACAAACTTGGTAGAAGTAATACAAACTAGACAGTCGAAGATCTTCCTAAAGAGGAAAATATTCATACGAAGAAGAGTCAAGACATAAAATTCTAAACGAAAATGGCTCAATTTATACAACAACAACAACTACTACGCCTTTTCCGATTCTAGATGGGGTCGGATACATGGATTCTTTTTTTCATTCTTTACTCTAGAATCCTGGCAGACAACGGACTGTCGGAAGCTTAACGCAACCCTCCTCTTTTATCCGGGCTTGGGTCCGGCTTGAGACGTGATGGGTGGAGTTAAAATGGCTCAATTTATGCAAACAGAAATTTAGAATGACAAAATAGAGACAATCAAGCATAAGAAATCCGCGCGCCACCTGAAAAAACAACCGGCTCCTCCAATCAGACCTCAAAAAGGCGATTCATTTCTCTGAAAATAACGAAGAGCCAAACGACCCACAAAAGCGACGGGACAGGTAAAATGGAACCAAGTGGAAGCACAAAAGTATACCTTCAATCTCAACTATAAGTCACAAATCAGGCTGAAGATCGCCCTGGCACAAATAATGAACCCGGAAAATCCTTCGTTTTTCCGGTGATTTCGCCTCCTTTTCACAGAATCAACAAAAAACTCCAAGATCAAAACCTAACACCCAAAAAGGAGAGATTCGAAGACCCCAAGAAGGCACCAATTTCATCCAATTATACAAGAGCAAATCCGGTAACAGTCGTTAAATTCGAAGCCTTAATTCTTCCAAGGAAGGTTGCAACCGAAATCCTGAAAACCCCACAAAGAAAACCACCGTCTCGAATTCCCAAACCTCCGATATTGGATCAACGGACTACGAAACCCTAGAAAGCAATCTAGAGCTCACACGAGACGCTAGATTTTCTCTCGCGTCATCCACATTACCGTTCTCCCTCGTCAGCATAAATAGAGAGAGAGAGAGAGAGGGTCGTAAAATGAAAACGTCGCACAAGAAAAATGTGTGGAAAATGTCAATATTTTTGACTGATGTTTGTCCGAACTGTATCCACCGGTTTTGTAAAAGGCCACTCAATACTTCAAAATTTCCGCTTAGGTGACGCTTCCGTCGTGGAAAGAGATTTTCTACGGTAACTGCACGGATGGAGGAGAATCGTCGCTTTTCCCAACGAGAAAGAAATATTAAATTTCTCTCAACGGCTTACCATAATATATGATATACCACTATGGCGTGTAATATTCAATGGGCCCTACAACAATAGTTATTAAGATTCTTTCGGTCACCTCTGGATGGAACGTACAGTCACATGAGTTGGCTAACCAGATGATTGCGAGGTCGTTAGCAACGAGTATTTTTACCCGGAAAATGTGGGATAAATCGAGATTCCACATTATTATCCCACCACGTTTCCTCAATGTTGTTTCCTCAGAAAACCTCCCAATTAGGGGTGGTAACTGTTCATGTTCTACCAGAATAATATGATGCAGCATACCAGCTCTCATCAGGGTTTAATAAGAACAAAAGCAATAACCAAGTCTTTTTAGCATACTACATCAGGTCAGTTACATGGATCCTTTCTTTTCATAAGGCTTGATCAAGTATGATATTAAAAGTTAATTCAATAAAACTAAATTATTTATTATTATTTTAAAAATATTTTTGTTGGTATAGTAACGAAAGAATATATTTGGTTTCTTTGTTTGATATAATGGGGACGCCAAAGCTAGATGCAAGCCCCCAAATATCAAACTCATAACCTTCAACTGACAAGTCGGCTCCCTTGATTCGTAAGCTACCATTTATTATGCAACAGAAGAATATATTCATTACGTAACCAGATGAGATCAAATCCAAGTAACATATGCGTATGGTTACACAAACCACGATCGCGTCCGAGTTTCAACTGAGACCAAGCTCATCCCACACTTAAGAGGGTAGGAGAGAACACGTTTTTTCAATTGCACAAATAATATTCAGGAGATCACCATCAATATTGTCATCGTCTAATCTTCATCATTAAGCCCATGTGGGGTATGAACGAGTAAGAGCCATGTAACAAAAGAAACCTTATTAGGCAAACTACATAGTCTTGAAAATTTGGATTGGAGGGGCCACCAAAGCATCCGTGACCACGAATTTCTTATAGTTTTCTATTATTTTAGTCTTTAATTATTGGTTTTATTATAATTGGTGGCTCACTCGAAGGCACCTCTTGTTACATCTAGACATGGTTCGTTTGAACTCAGGCCGACAGTTTGAACCGGTTCTGAAAAGGACTCTAAACCGACCTGACCTGGAACTGGCACCATGATTGGAACAGGAGACCACCCAGTTAGATTTGTTGACCGGACGGGAACCAAAGAGAAATCCAACGATTTCGTTACGAATTGAACTTGCGGTCCGAAACCATCTCGGAAAAGTTCCAAACGGGCCTGGGCGTGGCTTGCACCCTTCACTTAAAAAGGAAAATATTTAAGTTTCAAATAAGCGGCGAGCGCCCATTGGTCTCCGGCCCCCAGTTACCTGAAAGGCTGTGTTAGCCGGTCAGCACTAACCGTCGGTCATTTTTACATCAACTCTCTCTTTCTCTCTCATATAATATAATTAATATATAATATAGTGTAGTAAAAACAACATTAACAAAATAATTTTGATAATTTTAATGTAGCATATTAAATATATTTCAGGGCTGGTTCCAAATCCGAACTTGGAACGCAACTGGCGGTTATTGAATGGTAACCAGAATTATCTCCGGACTGGTTCAGTTCCTATTTCAGGTTCCGGGTAATCGAAACCGGCCATGTCTAGTTACTTATTTTGCAATATTTTTGAAATAACAAATGACTAAAGAGATGAGCGTATCATATAAGATAAAAGATTTCTGATCTGACCGTAGAACACCTCAAGGCTAGTGCTGGTAAGAACCAAGTCGGTCATGCTTTGACTCGGTTCAAGACTCATGAGAAGCTTATTCATTAAACAAACTACTCATCTCATTAAGCTATACGTGCTGAACATGAACAACAAAATGAACTTTAGTTCGGCTTATTAAGTGTACAAATATTTCACTTTTACAAGAAAATTGTGCGGAAAATAATCTTTTGGCCTAAATTCAAATCAATCAATTAAAATTTTAGTCAAAATTGTTACAGAAAAGTTACTTAATAAACGTCAAGAAGCAGCTTGTAGTTTGCTATTTATGATGCAACCAACCGCTCGGTGGATTCCCACCTTTTGTGTCAACGACCTTGACCTACATTACTGAATGGATCTACTCTATTGTTACCAATCCCAACTCAACGGTATGAATGGATCCAGACCTGATGACACAAACAGCGCAAGCCTATTGCTCTTGACACAGGAGGTTAAAATACTTTTCCGTAGTGCAATTATTAGGGACGTCAATGGATCGATCCAAGCAATTTAAGGTGAAGTTGGAAATAGCCCACGGTCGAACCGAAAACTATGCTTAACCTTTCACCGTGTTGCCTCCTCGATCTGAATGGCCGATCGACAGCAAAGCCTTCTATTTGGTAGATTCCCTCAACATAATACATAGCTTATGCTTTCCCAGCCCAATTTTTTGGTTTTGGAGACTGATTGCATACCGCTCAAACGTATTCTTTGAAAGGGGCAGCTCAGTGTGGTGGAGTCTTTCAGCTCATACTACCACCACGATCTTAGGCACTTGAGGCCGATTCTCTGAAGCATTCCTGTTTGATTCAAAAGCCAATTCTGATAACCGTGGTTCTCCACTGTGAAAAGCAAAAGCCAGATCCTAAAATGTGTCATACTCCTTCAGTACATGTCTATTACGTATACAATGATTGCGGCTGAGAATGACCCAACTTGTGTATGAGAAAGACCTTTTATGGGAATTACTATATGTAGAACCCTTTTATTATTTACCCAACTTGTGAAAAAATACCAAAACTACCCACCAACACTCCCTTCCTTCCTTTCTCTTCAAACTATATTTTCCTGCATTTCCTTCTCTCACAGTCGGACAAAGCATGATTGGACTATTTTGAACCTCGCTAGAGAAGCGTTGTCAAACTGTTTTGTATCAACTACTGTGTGATTTAGATAATCATCAATATCACACATGACATTATAAGATACTATATATAAATATTATTAGCGATATTGTATTTATACATCCTCGTCCAATACAACTATTACATGTATTTCTATGAGTAGTAGAGTTTGATAACACATATAAGACAAGCATGTATGAGTTTTTTCTCTTGACTTTCATGTTGTTTGTTATATTAAGTAACACTTGTATATATTATGTAATTTACATGTATAAGATGTTGTTTTGAGGTTATGAGGTTTACCTCAATTAACAAGATTTTTTTGTAGTCTTTGCTTTCACGAGTACAAAGAAGAAAGAGAACTATGTTTGAGTTTTGAGGTATGCCAGAGAGTTATTTAACTCAAATACCTTTCAGTGTATAATTTACGACAATTGTAATCCAGTTTTGGCGAATATCATTCAAAGCATATTTTTAAATGCAACACATTTCTTGCATAGTAAAAATATGAGTATCAAGTCATTGGCAAGCTTTTGAGATAAGATAGGCTTGATGACATGAAACTCGTAGATAGTGCTTAAAGGAAGTGACATGCTTGTGTGACTTATACTCATGAGCTTTCATGGAGGAGAGTGGTGTTGATGTTGCTCTATATTGTATTGCATATATAAAGAATGGATTTGTCATCCTTATTATTGGATGTTGATGCCATACATGGGTTCAGTTGTCACTACTTAATAGAGAGTGACATTCGTATTGCTCCTTATGATGATAGGATCGAGAATATTTGTATTATTAGTATTAGACGGTGAGCAACTATTTATAAGAGATGTGTAATATGTATACTATCACAATTCAACGTGACATTTTCTAATGGTAATGCCACCATCTATTTATTATATAAATGCCATTTAACCATTTATTATATCAATTCATGATTTATCTTCTCTTGTATATTTTTGCAGATGTACATATATAATGGCTCTCTGATGCCTGCCTATCTTTTCATATTGACAATGATACCGATATTAAAGTATCATGAATTAGGATCAACCATTCCACGTATGTATTAACATGTATATACAAATCAGAGGACCATGCAATGACATTGAGCACGATGATTAGATATTATTTGTAGTTTGTAAATGAACTTATTATTTCATTTCAATTATAGTAATTTATTCATTTGTTTAATGATATTAAGAATGAAGACCGTAAAACTAAAATGGCATTCATTACAAATGTCATACACATATAAATGTAATCAATAATATAAAACAATATTTGAACCCCTCCAAATACATGACATAAACCCCAACTCATGCATCCTCAGTACCATCAATTGTCATCTAATCAAATATCATCAAGCAATATGCTCACTGGTAGCACTACTCATATGTCTCTATCAACTATATAACAATAGGATTACCCAACAATGGACATGACATGTGCTAGTATGTTAGATACGATCGTAAGATGCTAGAGAAAAACAATAATTATGAATAACATTAGTATTCTCATCCAATGATAACAATCATAAAGATCAATAATATACACAAAAGTTACGAATAACATTAGTATTCTCATATAATAATAACAAGCATAAAGATCAATAATATAGGAAAAAGTTACTTTGCATGTATGAAGAATGATGTATCTTACTACCTCATTGGAGGAGGATGAATCTGGTGCAAATGATATATAGAGTCTCTCATTATAAACCGATACATCTAAGCAACATATCACTCTATGTTGAACTTATCACACTCATTTGGATATATTGTTGGGATATCAAAGCGTTCAAGCTAAAAACAATGTGAGTCATGTAGCTCATACTGTATCTTATATTTGTGAGGCTTTGTCAACATATGTGCCAGAGTTGGTCTTATTGGAGCAACTGGAATGCCTTGATGATGACCAAATTCTTGAATAATTCGATCAAGCATGTAAGGTTTCTACAATATTCAAAGAGTGAAGGATAACTTATATACATTGTTGTCCAAGCAATTTGCATAATATGGTTGTTAGTAAGTCTATATTTTGTAAAAAAAGATAAAAATGACATATGTATAACATTCTAACATGTGATTAATAAAAATAAAATAGATAATTGTAGTTTGATAACTAACTTGATCTGTCATCATTAAATCCAATTGCTTATGGTACAAAGCAAGTTGATCAATAAGAGAATGCATATGACAAATATTTCTCATTCAGCTACTTGCTTGTTGTTGTCTATAAACCTATTGTAGTTGCATGTTGACTTTAAAGGCTAGAAAATATTTATAAATCTATGCATGCAAATACAAAATAAACTTTAGCTACTAAATTAGAAAAATAAACTATATGGAAGTACTTAAGTAAACATAAATACCAAAAGTAGAGCAGTATGTCCAATCAATTGTTGTGTCTCGATCATCAAGGATCTTTCGAGCTGCTAGTACAAGTCAATGTTGTTGTACCTAAGCATGACTATCAATCCTCCACACATTATGAGCCAATAATTTCATGATCGGTATTGACACTCTGTTTCTAGACTTATCTTAATATAATGTACATCCAAGTTGATATGACAAATATAATAGAACCTTTTTTGGGTGTAAATCTCTTACTTCTAATATAGGTTCGGGACACCTCAAGTTTAATAGGTCCTGACTTAATCTCCAACGTAACTTCACTAATACTCATCTTCAATATATCACTCAAATGTATTCCTTAATTCCATCCATCATCTCTAGCATCAAATGATAGTCATCTCATCCTATGGCATGCATAAGTTGTTTGTATCTTGTTGCCAACTTTAAATAAAAGTACTCAACAACACATGATCTATAACCTCATACAATAATTCTCCCTACCGAACTAACCCACTCCTTCTTATAATGTCAATCCAATTACCGTACCTCAGATCCTCTCTTTTGATTGTTCATGCTATCAAAACGATATACTATGTATGTTGTTATCACTTTTAACATTGTTTGGATATTTATATTTAGATAGCCAATTAGAATAGTAAGTATTGTATTTAAATGAGACCCGACTTCTTGTCGTGTTATTCTGAGTTCTTGTTTGTGTGATGCTTTTATGTGGTGACTTGAAACTGCCATCCCTACCCACATGCAGTAAGTAGGCATCAATCAGTCAGTCGTTCGATTGATGGGAATGTTTTGTAAAATATAATATAACTTGGTAGGAAAAGAATGAGAATGAAGAAGCACTTGGTTTAGATGGGAATAGGACATGATCAAGAAGAGATCATGTCAATGTCATCAAATGACTGTACCCTATGCTATATCTTTCTATATCATGGTCAAAATAGCTGTCATGGTCATAATGAAAATTCATAGTAAGTATCATGAATTCCCCTCTTTGGCTCCCTTTAACATAATGCTCATTTAAGAACATTATTTTGAAAATTCTCTCATAATTCTCTCACAATTTTTAAAATAACTTAAGAGAATTCAACATTCAGAAATCTTATACTTTTAATAAGTTATTTTATGATTTGAACCTTTACCCAGTACGGCATGGTTTCCACTTATCTAAATTGAATAAATAGACCAGCTATTGAATTAACCAATTCATTTGAATGTGTAAAAGATTACATATAAGAGATCAAATATCGATTAATGTAATTTTATAGTCGACATATTTGTAATGATCTTATCTATTGTCCCTTTCTCATGAGTACTTTCAGAGTATGGCCCAAAACTGTAAGAAACAACCCCACTTTACTATCACATGAATGGATTTAATTGAAATGCTCTCATATAATCACCTTATGATAAGAAGTTGAGTTGAGAGGATCCTTCATAACTAAAAAACTGCTAGAACGCCCAACTAAGAGTTGTTTGCAGGACGATGAGAAGTCCCAGCAAGCAATGCTACATCCAGCTTGGTTGTCTCACGAGAGGATTACACACATTGGTCCGCCACACTCAAAAAGGTGACAAGAGCTAGGTTCACTTGCGACCTAGGAAGGATAAGAGTAAGAGAGTTTGCGGAAGCCAAAAGAACCGTGTTTCTCATACATACTTGTTCTATTTATGCTTAGAACATTCCTTTGATATGGACCAAAACAATTACTGTAGAATTCCTACAAAATGAGCAAAATCCCTAAATAACAAAATATAAAATATAGGCTATTGAAAACAAAAATTCAACCTAACTACTATTGGCATGCCTTTAAAACCATATTCTAGTGCATACTTCTAATTACTCTTGTAACTAACTGATTTAATACTAATAACTAGAAAATAATGGAAAACTTAAAGGTCTTCAACAACTTCATTAATTCTAATGGCCCAGTATTAGTTCTGAGGATTCTTCACCAATTGTAGTAAACAAATTTTACTAATTCCTTGCCCCACTCGTCTAGGTTCAATTTGAACTCAAACAGGACCTGGTGATCAAAACTAGTTCGAGCGTGCGTAAGAGGGCATGGTATTGTTCGGTAAACTCATATGACCAAGTATGTTTAGTAATACCTGGATCAACATAATTCTCCTGGGGTAATTGAGGATTTGTCCTCAAATCAACATCTTCTTTGTAAGGTGTCGGATCTTTCATATTGAAGGAGTCAGAGACCCTGAATTCATGTGGAAGATCAACCTTGTATGCATTATCAATGATCTTTTCCATAATCTTAAAAGGTCCTTCTTCTCATGGCATGAGTTTAGAATGACGCCTATGTGGAAATTGGTCCTTACTGAGATGGACTCAAACAAGGTCCCTGGTAGCAAAGGAAATGGGGAGCTGCCTCTTATTAGCTTGCTTGGCATATTCTGTGTTTCGATTTTCAATTTGTTGTCTTACTTGTTGATGCAAGCTTTTCATGGCCTCAACATGACTAATACTATTGGGATCGCCTCTCGGTGGGTCTTGTATAGGTACTAGGTCTAGGGGAGTTGTGGGATTGTCCCCATAGACAATTTCAAAAGGGGACCAACCTGTGGTGTTGTGGACTCACCGACTGTAAGCAAACTCCACTTATGGAAGTTGTTCTTCCCAACCATGTAGATTTTTGGACACAAAAGCACACAAAAGAGTGGTGTGAGTGCAGTTTGTTACCTCGGTCTGTCTGTGAGTTTGAGGGTGACACGAAGTGCTGAATAGGATCTTGGTACCCAGTTGCTTTTATAGTGTCTTACAAAAATAGCTCATGAACTTGGCATCCTCATCATACACGAGGTTGTGGGGAATCCCATGAACCTTGACGGCTTCCTCAAAAATAAATCTGCAATATGAACTGCATCATGAGTTTTGTGATAGGGAATGAAATGGGTCATTTTTGAGAACTTGTCTACTACGACCAAGATGGAGTCCCTTCCCTTTTAAGTCTAAGGAAGGCTAGGATGAAATCCAAGCTAACATCAGTCTAATGCTTGATAGGAACTAGTATAGGTTAATTGAGACCTTAGTTAGTCTCTTTTCCTTTGTCTATTTTACTGGTGACAAATCTTTTAACAATTTGATGTACATCACGAATCATTCGTGACCAATAGAAGTATTCTTTGAGTAGTTCGAGGGTTTTTCATTTCTTAAAATGACAGACCAGGCAATCACAATGAGCCTCTCTGATGAAGAGCTCTCAATGTGAACCTTTGGAAACACACATTTTGCTCTTTTAAAATAAATAACCACCTACTTGATAGAAATCGTTCAAGTCTCTTTGATGACTCACAAAGCTAAGTGGAGGGATGTCAGAATCACTAGCATATTAATCTTTCAAGACCTCCAAACCCAACATTTGAGCATTGAGAACGGTGATCAATAAATGCTGGCGTAAAAGTGCATCAGTCACCACCTTAGAGTTCCCCTTTTTATGTCGAATGGTATAAGGGAAAATCTCCAAGTATTCGACCCACTTGGCATGATACTTATTCAACTTACCCTGTCCATTGAGATACTTGAGTAATTTGTGGTCGGTATGGATCATGAACTCCTTCGACAATAAATAGTGTTGCCAAGTTTTTAAGGCATGGATCAAGACATAAAACTCCTTTTCATAAGTTGAGTAATGCAGGCTAGTTCCTCTCAACTTTTCATTGAAATAGGCAAACACCCATTGTCTTTGCATCAACACTACCCCGATTCCAACTCCACATGCATCACACTTGACTTCAAAGGTCTTGTTGAAGTTGGGTAGCGCAAGAATTGGTGTGGTGCACAATCTTTTCTTGATCTCTTCAAAACTCCGTTGGCAAATTGTAATCCACTAAAATGATTGTATTTCTTGATGCAATCATTTAAGGGGTTACCACTCCATTGAAATTCTTCACAAAATGACAATAAAAAGGAGACCAATCCATAAAAGTTGCGAATATTCTGTGCGTTGGTCGGAACTGGCTATTCTTGGATTGCCTTAGTCTTTTTTGGGTCAGCCTTAACTCCTTGCTCAGAGATAATGTAACCAAGAAATTGAACTTGGGGCTGACAAAATTGATGTTTCTTAAGGTTTCCAAAAACCTTCTAATGTTGCAAAACTGCCATTACTCTTTTGAGGTGCAGAAAATGCTCATTTAGTTCCTTGTTGTAAATGAGAATGTCGTCAAATACACGATAATAAACTGACCAATAAAGTCTCACAACACAATTCATGAGACATTGTAAACACCCCAAAATCAAATGATTTCCCAAAACAAACACCTGGTTTGCAAAACCATTTCAAAAACCAATTTTGAGCTTTCAAAAACCCAGGAGTTCCAAAGCTTTAAACTTTTTATCAAAATCCCTTTCGAAATATAGGTTTCTTAAACTCGGGCCAAGTCCAATTTTGTAAGTAGCCAAATAAAGCAGGTAGAGCCTGATCGAAAAGCAACTCCAAAAGCAGGTCAAAAGCCTAGAATTCAACCAAGCCTAATGAAAGCAAGACCAAAAGGCAAAAGAAGAGCCCAGGCTAGAAGCAGACTTCAGCCCTAGAACATGAAATGCAAAGCCAAAGCACCAAGCAAAACCATCAGAAATCCAAGCCCAAGCTTGAAATTCCAGAAATCAGGCGAAATGAAGTCCAGAAGGTGAGAAGGAAATCGAACGAAAAGGTTGGGGAAAACCCAGCCTAAGACGGAGCACTGATGAAGCCAGGGCCCGCTAAAACCACCCGTCTCGAAACGCCAAGAAGGATTGAAGAAATGAAAATTTGGATTGGATCTGGACATAAATATTCAGATCCAGACCCAAATAGTGTTTGAATCGGATTTGGATCATAAAAACCAGATCCAAGATCCAAACCCAAGACCCATCCCCTTTCCTATAAATAGAGGTGAGGGGGTGGATGAAAGTTCACGTGAACTTCAAGTGGGAGGCTTGAGAGAGAGAGCATAAAGTAAGAGAGAGAAGATTGGTGGGCTTGACTTTGTCAAGTGGGTTAGCCATATGGGCTTAGCCAAAGGGGAAATGGGTTCAAGCCATGTGAGTTGGACCTAACCTAGGGCTGCACCAACTTGAAGAATGGCATGGAGTTTGATCAAGGCGTGGGCTACACGAGGTGGACCGGCTCAAAGAGGTAGGTCTCTAAACCTAGCCACTAAAACTAACCCCAAACTAGCCTAGACTTAGCCTACATGCCCCAAACCGACTCCCCCATTTAACCTAAACCGACTTAATTAGACCTAGCTCAGCCACCCCCAAACCGACTCTATTTAGCCCCTAGACCTAACCACACCTAGGTTGGACCCAACCCCTCTACACCGACCTAGCCTACACTCTCAAATTGAGTGCATCTTGCACTCGGTTTATGTCTTGCACGCCCCTAGACAACACCCAGCCTGCACCTTGTGCAGCGCCATAGCGAACACCCACCCCACTCACCTGCCGCGCCCCAGCTGCCACCTGCACCCTCACAACCCCCTGGCCTGCACTTCAACAGTGCCTAACTCCCCGACCTGCATGCTTTCCAGCACCCTGCGCGCTTGCTGCGCACAACCCTGTCGCACCATACCACATCCCAACACCCCCACTGCACCCTATCATCCGCACCCCCACTGCACCCTGTCATCCGCACCCACCTGCCACACCCTGTCACCCACACACCCTGCCACGCCAACACTCCCAGCACCTGTCCCATGCCACACACACCCCCTGCCGTGCCTTGCGCACCATACCACATCCCAGCGCCCTATCACCAGCTCCTTGCCATCACCCGCACCTCACCTCTCCACAACCAATACCCCCGACCAGCTGCCCACTCACCAGCTGTGACCCAACACCCCACCTTGCTGCCATATCCCAGCCATCTCCCTAGAGCCTGCCGACCTACCTCAACAGCACCCTACACCAACACCCTGCACCCTGTCGACACCCCCTCTGCCCGCCATATCCTAGAGCCTACCACACCAGTCCCGCACCCTCTGCCTGCCATACCCTAGCGCCTGCCATACCAGTCCTGCACCCCTTTGCCACACCAACACACTCCCGGCCATCTCCCTAGCGCCTGCCGACCTACCTCAGCAGCACCTTACACCAACACCCCGCACCCTTTTACTGTGACCCAACCCCATCCTACCTAACTCACTTAAGACCTCACCTAGCTAGGACCACACCCATTACACCCTAACCTAGGACCTTGGCCAAAACCAGCCCATCCTAAACCCTCAAGTACTTGGCTGCCCCCAAGTAAACCCAAGCCTAAACTCTCACGTCTAGACCCACCTAGGGAGACCTAGCTCGTGGCTGCCAAGGAGGACGGACCCGAGCAACTCGAGAGGCAAAGTCGACCACGTGTAAGTGTTTGTTTAAGTTCGGTTTTTATCTTACTCATTTAAGATTAAATTCAATTCGACACGGGGTTGTAATAATGGAGCGTAGTCTCCCCTCGAAATGTAATATTTGTGCTTGATACACAAGCCACACACATACACTTGAGCCTTATCGCTTTTAATCATACACAAGGGACACCCACGTGCACTTGAGCCTTTCCGCTCTTATATTACACGATTGCACATATATTGAGCCTTTCCGCTCTTAAGCTAAAGTATATATTTTCATTCGGGTATTTGCTTTAGTGAAAGCTGTGTGAGTTGCAATTCAATTTGGGTAGTTACATTCAAGTCGTGTGAGTTTGTCATTTAAATTTCACACTTACACACACGTATTGAGCCTTTCCGCTCTTAACCTAAAGTATATATTTCCCTTTGGGTATTTACTTTAGTGAAAGTTGTGTGAGTTGTCATTTAAATTTCACACTTACACACACGTGCATTGAGCCTTTCCGCTCTTAAGCTAAAGTATATATTTTCATTCGGGTATTTACTTTAGTGAAAGCCGTGTGAGTTGTCATTTCAATTTCACACGAGAAGCATACAAAAGCACTTGAGCCTTTCCACTCTCACACACATTGAGCCTTGTCGCTCTTAGGATATAACATATTTATATATTTTCAAGTTATGTGAGTTTACTTCATATCGAGTTGCATTTCCCTTTGTATGGATTTACATTAAGTCGTGTGAGTTGCTTTACATTTCGGGTATTTACATTAAGCTGCGTGAGTTACACTTCAATTTTGGGTATTTTCATTAAGTTGTGTGAGTTGCCTTTCAATTCGAGCCTAGCTCACATCATCATCTCAAAAACCCGAAAAATATTTGTGCATCTTTGCATTCGTTAAAGCTTTCAAAAGCGCCCCGAATCTACGCACAAACCACGTTGAAAATAGGCCACATGTGCACACACATATCAGGCCTAAATAGCTAAAACTCAAAGACTTAGGTTCGTCCAAAGTTGCAATAAAACTTGCAAACTAGGCATACATTGAGTTTTTCAAACACTGATATTGCAAAGTTTTGTAAAAACGAAGTTTTAAGCGTTTAAACTGACCCTTGAGCATTGATTCAAGAAGGTTTAAACGAAAAGATCCCGCTTCCCCACAATCGCCAGAAAAAGTCAAGATATTTCAAAAATCTTCGCTAGTTTGAGCAAGCTAGCTGGCACGCCCTTAGAAACGACGTAGGCACGAAAATGTTCATTTCCGGTCTCAAGAACCAGAAGTGAAAATTTTCATGTTTACAGATGCATAAACATGTTAGGTGCATTAGTGAGTCCAAATGGCATGACAAGTCATTCAAATAGACCTAGCTTTGTCTTCAAGACCGTCTTCCATTCATCTCCATCCTTGATTCAAATTTGATGGTATTCACTCTTTATATCAATTTTTGAGAAGATTTTGGAAGCCATAGCGTTTGTCTAGCATATTGTCTAACCGTGGAATGTGATAGCGATATCAAACAATTATCTTGTTGAAGGCATGGCTATCCACACACATTCACATGGACCCATTTTTCTTTGGCACTAGTAGAGCAGGAATCGTGCATGGGCCCATGGATTCGGCACATATCCTTTGCGAATCAACTTCTTCACTTGCCTTTACAACTCCTTAGCTTCATTGGGGTGACATATATAGGTTGGCTTGGTAGGAAGAGTGGCACCGGGTTGTAGGTCTATTTGATGCTCAATGCCTTGTATAGGAGGTAGTCCACCAAGAACTTCTTCGGGAAAGATATCAGCAAATTCTTCCAAAAATGATGTGAGTTGGGGTAGTTTGGGTATTGGATGGTTTGTTGTCACTTCCCTGGAAATGACTAAATAAGCAAATCCACCAGGCGCACACTTTGTTGAGGATAGTGCACCACGAATGAAAGATGGTTTCTCATTGTCCTGATTCAGGTGATACTCAGAAATTTAGTGCACGGTGGATGACAAGTAAGTCTCCTTCATCATCATATTCAATATGTTTAATGGCATCATCTCCTACTAAACCTTCATCTTCACTTTCAAGGATGTTGTGATAATCGTGAATTACCATTACCCATTTGTTCAAGCATTAGGATGTGATCTGCTCATGGCCCAGGCACTTGAAGCACTTGATTCTTGGCTTCGAGCCCTTGGTTGTGGTGTTTTAGTGGGCTCCTTTCCTTTGCTACCAGATTCTCCAGGCAAAAATAAGATCGGTTTCTTTTGATCTTTGGTGGAGCTGGTAGTAGGAGTGTTGGTTCTTTGTTGGTTTGATCTTGCTGTAGAGTATCTAAAAGAGTCCCTTTTAAGTTGGCTCTCCACCTTGATTACTAGATTGATGACATCATCTATGAGGGTATAGGGTTGAAACTCCACTGTCGATAATTTCCTTGTTCAGTGCTCCAAGAAAACGAGCAATGGTATGTTCCCTGGGTTCTTCAATTTCACAACGCAACATCAATATCTCGAAGTCCTTCACATAATTTTCCATGCTCGAATCCCCTTGGCACAAATTTTGCAGGCGTAGGTATAACTCCTATCGGTAGTACTCAGGAACAAATCGTCTCTGTATGAGCCTTTTCATCATTCCCCAACTCATGACATCCCCTTCTCCTTCTCTTTATCGTTGATCTTGGAGCTTTTCCCACCATAGTAAGCATACTCAGAAAGCTATAATGCAGCTAACCAACACTTCCTTTCTTTTGAGTATTGATAGTATTCAAAAATCTTAACCTTCTTGACCCAATCTAGAATTTTTTCTCTTGAACTGGATCCAGCAAAAGCTGGAATTTTAATGTGAATCTTATAATCACCTTCATGTCATTCAGTTCATGTATCACGAGGACTGTAAAATGCATAACCTGGGTCAGAATGGTTCATTTTTTCTTCGGGTTCACTGTGATCATAGTGGGTAGAAGGAGTTGCTTGGTGTCACAACAGGCTTTCAATGGTGTAGTTGAGTTAAACCACTTGCACCTTCAAGTCCTCCTGGCATCATTCCAATTCCATGATCTAGGATTGCTCCATCGATAATCCATGCAGTACTGGTGGAGGAACGAAGTTTTGATATGCCATCCCCTCAATCTCAATGAATTTTAGTGAATGAGAGCTAGTGTAAACACCCTAAAAAAAAACAAATCTTTTCCTAACACTCCCAAATTTCGAAAGCTCAAATGATTTAAAAAATTTGCTTTAAAATGAAGATTTTAAATCTCTTTTAAAGGTTTTAAATTAAAGTTAAAAGGATAAAGCCCGAAGGATATGCATGAATCAGGTGAATAGGTGGGGCCCACTTCAAGTTGGGATCGAGCTCACGAAGGATAAGCCCGAAGGCAAAGGAGTGGACCATGTCAAAAACATATCTTCATCAAAATCAAATCCAATGGGCCAGCTCTCACAAGGCAGTTCGAGTGCTTATCTTATCAAGTCAAAGTCGATCCACAAGTTGCTTGAATCAAGGGCCAAGACTGGCAGGTTTTTACAAGATAAAATAGATTGGATTTGGGGAGTGTCGATTCCAAAGGTTTATCAAAGTTATATCCAGCCCACATATCAACATGAATCAAGCCAAGTAAAGACGAGCCATCAAATGAGTTTGATCAAGGCCTTAAAATAAGCCTAGCCGGGTGCCTTCAAGTCTGATCGGCTAGGACCAATGCATGGGTCTCAAGGTTAAACCAGCCCACATGGGGCTGATCCACTTTTGACCATATTTGACCACAAAGGACCACCAAGGCCACGTGATTTGATGGGCCTTGGGATTGAGTTTGGACCCTTGGATCACCCGCCCCAAGGAAGGGCCTAGAAGGGCCCCCCCTTGGCCTATAAACTGAGGCCAAGGGGGGGGCGTGATCATCTTGGGATCTTGGAGGAGTGAGAGAGAGGCATCACTTTGAGAGCTTTGTAAGGTGTGAGAGCTGCTATGAAATAGCCTAGAGAGGGAAAGGGGAGTATATAAGCTAGGCCACGATTTGTGAGAGGTGAGTGTTTGATCAAAGAGGGAAAGGGAGCAAAAGCGATGGCCGACCATTACTTTAGAGGATGTTTGCTTCTGTATGTCCGGGTAAGTGCTGCTCCATTTTAATTCTTTTACATATCTTCTTCAAATTCAATTCAAAAGGGGTTGTATTAATAGAACTTTGTCTCCCCCCATGATGTAATAGAAGTAGATGTTGCTGAAATTTCCCTTTCTTTGATTATGCACTCTCTGTGTTTGATTTCTTGATTCTACCTCACTATATTATATAAATACTCTATATTCTCTAATCCCCTCTATGATTAAGCTATTAAGTATGTTTCAATTCCTTTCTCTTCAGCAATTTCAATTCATGATATTGTGTTATTGCTTTTTAATTCATGTGAGTTTGCATCACGTATGATTATAAAAACTTGAAAATTAGATTTCATCATCTCTTCATATGTGGATTGCTTGATTCTTAATTCTCGACCCTCTACTCCAATTATTCCGAAACTTTGCACACTTATTTTACACACACAAGCCCACTTCTAATAAAATTTTTAAGAATTTTAGGGTCGTCCAACACCATAATTAAAATTATGAAAAATTGGAAAAGTTTTTGTAAACTATCTATTAAACTAGTTTTCCTGCAATAGAGCTTGGGTATTCATCCCATAATTTTGTATGTGGTTATCCAAAATTGATTATTTTTTAATTCATTGGAAAGATTGCATCCATAGCTTTCTATCAAGATCAAATTCATTAAATTTGGAACTTTGAGCACTGAGATACAGGCTTAGCTTTGAGTTTCTGTATTTCTGTGACAGAACAGTTCTGGGTGCCTGAGTAGAGGCACTTCCTAGATTTAATTTTGTAACAATACAACTCTGAATCATGATATGAAAGATGATACAGACTCTCCACATCTCAGGCTTTGGCTTGTAAAAATTTGATGATTTTAGGAGGTCTGAAAGACATCTAAACATATTCGGGAAACAAGTTCTGAAAACAGAATTTTCTGTTTTTCAGAACTTGTTCATTTTGAAACTTGAAGCAAGTGCACATGATTTCATTGCCAACACCTTTGCTTTTGACATGAATTTGAAAGTTTTACCCATTTAGTTGGAATCCCTAAGTGCTTAGACTGACTCTTGAGCATCAGTTCAAGAAGGTCTAATGCGAAAAGAGCCCACTTAGCCACAATCGCCCGTCGGATTCAATTTTGCTAGTTTCTAGAAAACTAGCTGGCACGCTCGCGCATCAAGTAGAGTTGAGAGTTCTATTCCAAGTCACTACATAGGCTTGGGGTGAAAGTTTCACGTCTACAGAATTGGCACGCCCGGTGGGACTCGAGTCTTGTGGGATTCCAAGCTTAGGTGAACCTTTCCAATTCCAACTTTTCAAAAATCGTGGTTTTAATACCTCTTTTTGTGCACAAGCTAATTTAAAAAAAAATATCAAGTTTAGATGATTCATTTGAAAACAAGCCAAGGAAATTCTCTCACATTTCTCAAAACGGTTTTCCAAATCCTCTAAAACCCGAGATGAAGAGCTTGCCTCCCTAAGGAAAATAATGAGGAAAATGGAGAATAAATTCAATGCCCTAAGCCAAAAGGCCAAGGCACATCGATCCCATGAAAATTCATCTCGAGTACATAGAGAGAAAAAGCATACTCAAAAAACCAAATTGAGCCTAGAATCCGATGAAGGAAGTGAGGCTACAAATGCAGCAAGTGTTCAGATTGAATCATCTAACCTTGCCCATCCTCCAAGCACCCCATTTTCCATTGAAAAACTAAAAAAAGTTTTTTATGTTTCGAAAGATAAAAAAAATTTGGAAAATCTTCTAAAATAAAAAAAAAACTTGAAAAGAAAAAATTTAAAATTCCGAAAGTTGAAAGTGAAGTCCACATTTTCAGGCACATGAATAGAGTGGGGCATGAGATTCACTTCACTCCACATATTCCACAAATATTTGCTCCGATGGGTTCCAATCCCATGAGCATTATTTCACAAGAGAATAGTGTTGCACACACGTAGACTTGGAGGATGAAATCCAAGACCTCACAAAGCAATGGGAGCTCGAAGCTGTGCATGAGCTAGAGCAACCTCAGGACGCCTTCAAGGATATTTTCTCTCACCATGAAAAGGTAGACAAGCTTGAAAAATGTATGTCTGAAACTCATTCACCTACAAACTCCCTACTTAATTCTTCCCTTCATAGTATAGGATCAGAAAATCATTCATTGGATGCATCGAATCACACTCATGCACCCACAAACCTACAAAATATGCCTAAAGATGTAGATTTTCAAGGTGCGCCGAATGTCCCGCACCAAGAAAAGAAATTTCAAAAAGATAAAAAAAGATAAAAAAAAAGTTCAAAATATGGTAGACATTCTATTCCTAAGGCATGCATCAACATCCTAGGTACACTTAACCCTACCATGCATAAACAAGTCTCCTTAAGCCTAGGTTTGTATCATGAACCTGAACCTATGGCCATGATTTTTTCCAATATCCATAAACCCACCAAGGGACCAACTATGGTTTCCCTTGGAATCCATACCCTCACAAATTGCAAGGGATTAAGCATATTTTCCCTTTGCACTCAAATAAACCCAAATCGTCTACCCCTAGGGGCACATTGGGTTACACCTAGGGACCATGCCAAAACCGTCCACCTCTTGAGAGAGCCTAAGCCAAAACCTCTCAAGTCACTCACTCCTAGGGTCACGTGGAAGCCCAAGTCTTTCACCATCCATACCTCCTAGCTCCTACCCAAAATAAGTCGTGGGTATATCCATGATATTGATGACACTCGATTCCAAGGCCATTCACTTTATAAAAAAATTTCAAAACTCAAGAAGCCTTGGAATATGACGTTGAACATAGGATACACACCTTACCAAGGTCTAAGAGCCCATAACCAAGGTCGACTAGAACCCATCCTACCTAGTCCTAACCCGAATCGATATGGATTGGGCTATACTCCATCTATACCCCCTGAGCCACCACCTAAGACCACTTGGGTCAAGGGTGCCCTAAAACCCACTAAAACTGAAACCTATGGCTTAGACCTCTTGTTTAGAGTCTAATTCATAGAGTTTTCTTTGTAGGTTTGATGGAATACCCCTCTTTATCCAAAAATCCAAAAACATTATATATTTGCAAAAGCCAAAAAAATTTAGAAAGCTTACAAAATCCAAAAACATTTGAAAAATCTAAAAAAAATTCAAAAAAGAAATTGTTTATACTCATTCTCCTATTCTTTGTTTGGATAAAAGCCTCAAAAAGAAAGTCTTTTATATTGATCATTTTAATTTGTATTTTGAAAAACATAAAAAAATCATAAAATTTGAAAATCCCAAAAATATTGGCCATGTACAAAGCCAATTTTCAAGTTCTTCCAAAATTGTATATATTCCCAAAACCAAAATCATCCAAGTTTATCATTTACAACTCCACTCTCTTTCCCAACACTTTCCTAGAAATTAAGGTGCTTGAGAATGATCAAAGGAAGGAGGAAGATCCCCTCATCCATGAGGAAGATCAAGCCTCCAAGTTTCCCGAATTTCATAGAATCCTTGACTTGAAAAAACCTTTAAATTCCGTAGAAGGGGATTTTTAGGGAGTGAGTCTAACCTAAAGTATGTAAAAATAGGTGCATGTTTGCATGATCATAAAAGAGTATCATTCATTGAAATCCTATATTTGCATGACATGTCGGGTTTAGACCCTAGAATTGTACAATATTATCTACCCTTAGAACCCAATGTGAAACCCATTAAGCGAAAGCTTAGGAAAGGGCTCATGATAAGCCAAAGGGGCATAGAAGTCGACCCTTCTAAGTATCGAGCCATTATAGACATGCCTCCACCCTCCAACTTGATCAAATCCGAAGCCTCCAAGGTCGACTCCAAGCTATTAGGAGATTCATCTCTAATCTAGCAACAAGATGCGAACCTTCCAATAGGCTTTTGAGAAAAGGGGTGAAATTTGAATGGGAGACCGATTACCAAAAAGCTTTTGAAAGATTGAAAACTTATTTGATAAATCCTTCGATTTTAAAACCTCGAAAGCAAGGACAACCATTATTGCTTTATATTTTCATTGATGTGAATGCATTGGGTGCTTTACTTGCTCAATATGAGGATGATAGCCATAGGGAGTATGCTATTTACTACATTTCGAAAACTCTATTGGCATATGAAAGAAATTATCAAGCCATGGAGAAAACGTGCTTGGCCTTGGTATGGGCTTGCCAAAAGTTTAGACATTATTTCCTAGATCATGAAATTTGGATAGTGTCTAAGCTTGATCCAATCAAGCACTTGTTTGAAAAACCTATCCTAACGGGTAGGCTAGGTAAATGGCAGCTCCTCTTAATGAAGTATGATTTAAAGTTTCATCATCAAACCTCCATTAAGGGACAAGCCCTAGCTGATCATGTGGCTGAATTGCCTCTTGAGGATACATATCCCATACTTGATGAAATGCTCGATGAAGGCATATTTACAAACGAATTTCAAAACCATATTTTAGCAAACTGTTTTAATGAAAATCAAGTATGGAAAATGTATTTTGATGGGGTAAAGAATCAAAGGGGCAGGTGTAGGAGTCATCCTCATATCCCCTGAAAAGGGAGAGATCTCCATTGCCATTCAACTAGATTTTGAATGTTCAAATAATGTGGCCGAGTATGAAGCAATCATACAAGGCCTAAAAAATTTGAAAAATCTAGGGACATCGTGTATTGAAGTCTTTGGAGATTCTATGCTTGTTATAAACCAAGTTTCAAAAACTTGATAAGTCAAAAATGAAAAACTTATACCATATCACGAATTGGCGACTAGATTGGTCGATTCTTTCCAATCATGCACACTCACTCACATAGGTAGAGAGGACAACACTATAGCGGATGTCCTCTCATCTCTAGGTTCATCTCGATCCCACTATGGGAACTCGATCCTTAGAAATTTGGCACTCACCCACTCCATTTACCCATGATTTGGAGATTTGCCAAAATGACAAATTCCATTGAAAAACCTTGGTTTCAAGACATTAAAAAAAATTTAAAATGGAGGATTTCCTGAATTTGCTTCTTCCAAAGATAAAGCTTTTATTCAAAAAATTTCAACCCGATATGTGATGTTGGGAGGGATTCTTTATAAAAAGAGTTTTACTGGTATCTTATTAAGATGTGTAGACCTTGAAGAGGCTAGGACCATAATGCATGAATTCCACGATGGGTAATGTGGAGGACATGTAAATGCAAATATGATAGCCATGAAAATACTTAGAGCCGATTATTTTTGGTCCACCCTAAAGCAAGATTGTCATGATCATCATTGTCAAGTGCATGGACATGCCATTCATATCCTATCGTCCACCTTGCATTTCATTGTGAGCCCATAGCTCTTCACCATGTGGACATTTGATATCATAGGACCCATCTCCACCAAACTAGGGGCATGTAGAATGCATTCCCTAAACACCTTTCATGGAGACTAAATATATTCATCATCTCTTAAAGCATGTATCTCTATCATATCATATGGAATATATTTTTACATGTCATGTATCACATGCATATCATTCACCCAAAGAGGCCCAAAAAGGTGGCAGCCTAAGTAGGAATGTCCCCATGTCATTAAAGGGGTAACAAAAAATTGATAATGCATATTGGTTAACTGATGTTGAGGGCAGAAATTTAGTAGACCCTATAAATGCCCAATACTTGAGAAAATATCAGGTATAGGTTCTATGTTAAATTCTTTTGAAAAAGATTTTAAAATAGATCTCCTTTGAACTTCTTGAAAGACGGATCAAGATTGATTGTATGACCCTAAATAAGGGAATCGATGCTTCATGAAAAGTAGAGTTCAAAAATCATTTGGTAACATTTCAAAAATCTTTGGCTTACAAAATGAAGCCTTATTCAATATAGAAAAATATTTTCAAATGGTAGATGCTATTAAGAAATGGGATGATCTTGGTTGAATTGAGTAGCCAAAAGGATAGGCTTTTCCCCCTTTTTACTTCTCTCTCCAAAAGGAAAATTGGCAAAAATTGAAAGAAAAGAGAATACAAAAACTCTTCTGAAAAGAGGTCTTTCCTTCAAATAGAAAAAGGGAATACAAAAATTCCTCCGAAAGAGATATTCTCTTTGAATAAAAAAAAGAAAGAAAAGAGCAAAAACTCCTCCAAAAAGTGGTATTCCTTGAGGAAATACAAAAATTCCTTCAAAAACAGGTCTTCTCTTTGAATGAGAAAAAGAAAGAAAGATAGAAAAGAAAAAGCCAAAGCTCAAAAAGAGCAATTTTTCATCTCTTTGCCTTAAACCACACGACGATTCAGAAGGAACCGTGATAACTCTTTCCCAAATCCCTACAACTTATCCCAATGGAGAAATGTTTTATCCATGAAACTCCTAAAGTAGGAATATAATCTACTTATTTGAATTTCATTTTGTTTGAGAATTAGACTTTGTTATGTGGGAAATGAAATTTTGAAATGTTTTTCAAAATTTCCTACAAATTTTGGAAATTTCCTACAAAACTCCGTCCATGTAAGGGATCACCCTTGCATTGCCGGTCCCAAGCTCGGATAAAGGAGAAGGGTTGTGTTAGGTTTCTGACAGCCAGCGTAAAACTTCGTCGAATTTTATAACATGGATTACAAAAATTATAAACATTGCTTTAGGGCGTTCCCGCCTAGCGACGTGCTGCAGAGCCCGAATGCAGTAAGAAGTAAGCAAGGGCCACTACATTCTCGCCCGAATGTAGTGAATCAATTGTAGAGAGGGTTCCCACATCATAGACTGGTGTGGGTAAAGAAGAGTATAGTAGACATTATACTTTGATATTATCATAAATAAAGATTTAAAGGAGAGTATAGTAGACATACAACGATATGGTGACCGAATCATGACGTTGAAATTAGTGTTAGGAACAGAGGTTTTGAATATAGTTTGTGCTTACACTCCCCAAGTAGGACTAGAAGATAATATAAAGATAGTTTTTTGGGAAGAGTTAGATAAGGTGTTTCAAAAGATTCCACAAAGGGAGATGATTTGTTTAGGAGGAGATTTGAATGGTAAAGAGGCATTAGGATATCAAGGGATTCATGAAAACTTTGGTTTTGAGGATATAAACGAGGAAGGTAGGGAGATTTTAAATTTTGCTATGGCATTTGATCTCTTTATAGTCAATACAATCTTCAAAAAACGAGATGAACATTTAATTACTTATAAGAGTAGCTTATCACAAACACAAATTGATTACTTTATTTATAGAAAAAAAGATAGAGCGTGTTGTAAAGATTATAAGGTAATTCTAGGAGAAAGCTTAACCACCCAACATCGACTTTTAGTTATGGATTTTCAAATAAAAAAATGGACAAACAAGAAAAGAGTGCATTGAGCTATTCAAACTAAATGGTGGAACCTCGAAAGCGAGAAAGAAGATATATTTAAATAGAAAGTCCTTCAAGGAGATGTTTAGAATTATGTTGGCACACCCTGTGATATGTGGAACAATATGACTATACATATTAAGAAAGTGGAGAAAGATGTGTTAGGGGTATCTAAGGGAGGTGTACCGGCACAAAAAGAAGCTTGGTGGTGGAGTGAAGTAGTACAAAATAAAATCAAGGCAAAGAGGGCATGTTACAAATTACATTATGGTAAGAAAACTAGTGAAACTTTAAAAGCTTATAAGAAAGCAAAGAAGGAAGCGAAAAAGGCTGTTAGTGAAGCAAAAACTAAGATTTAGGAGGACTTATATAAAAAACTCAACTCAAAAGAGAGTGAAAGAGATATTTTTAGGATAGCTAGGACTAGAGATAAGAAAACTAAAGATCTTAATTATGTTAGATGTTCTAGTGGCAAATGATGATATAAGAAATATATGGAAAAACTATTTTTATAATCTTTTTAAGTAAAATAAAGATGTTAGTATTAGTTTAAGAGATTTAACCAAGTCAAAAAAGTGTATAAACCACAATTTCTACCGACGTATTCAAAAGAATGAAGTCAAAGAGGCTTTTAAACATATGAAGGGTGGTAAATCGGTAGGACTAGATAATATTCCTATAGAAGTTTGGAAAATACTAGGAGAAATAGGAATCACTTGGCTCACAAGACTATTTAATGAAATATAGAAAAACCAAAAGATGCCCGATGAATGGAGAGCAAGTACACTTATACCCATATATAAGAACAAGGGAGACATTCAAAATTGTGTGAATTATCGAGGTATCAAGTTAATGAGTCATACTATGAAATTATGAGAAAGAATTATCGAACGTAGGTTAAGACAAGTATCAAGTAAAACAGAGAACCAATTTGGATTCATGCCAGGCAAATCTACTATTAAAGAGATTCACCTTTTGAGACGTCTTATGAAACATTTAAGAGCAAAAAAGAAAGACCTTCACATGATATTTATTGATCTAGAAAAAACTTATGTTAGGGTACCAAGGGAGGTTCTTTGGAGAACTTTGGAAAAAAGAGGTATCCCATTGACATATATTAACCTTATAAGAGACATGTATGATGGTGCAAAAACATGTGTAAGGACTTATGAAGGAATGACAAACTTCTTTAAAGTTAATATTAGGTTACATCAAGGATCAACTTTAAGTCCATACTTATTTATAATGGTAATGGATGAGTTAACAAAACATATTCAAGATGAAGTACCTTGGTGTATGTTATTTGCAGATGACATTGTATTAGTGGAGGAGTCTCAGGAAAAAGTTAATAGAAAATTGGAACTATGGAGAGAAACATTAGAAAGAAAAGGCCTCCGACTTAGTAGAACAAAGACAGAATATATGGAATGTAAGTTTGATCATTTGGTTACTTCAGAGGACATAGAAATTAAAATTGGAACACATTGCATTCCCCAAAAGGAAAGTTTTAAATACCTAGGGTCAATTTTTCAGAGTGATGGAAGAATTGATGGAGATGTTACACATAGAATTAATGCTGGTTGGTTAAAATGGAGAGAAGCATCAAGTATTCTTTGTGATAAGAAGATACCATTAAAATTAAAAGGTAAATATTATAGAGCAGCAATTAGGCCTGCCATGTTTTATGGTTATGAGTGTTGGGCAGTTAATCATCAACATGTACAAAAGATGTCTGTGATAGAAATGAAGATGTTGAGATGGATGAGTGGTCATACAAGAAAAGACAGTATACATAATGAGGTTATTAGAAACAAATTAGGAGTGACACCAATAGAGGATAAAATGAGAGAACATCGTTTAAGATGGTTTGGATATATAGAAAGAAGATCAAAAGAAGAACCTGTAAGAAGGTTAGAAAAACTAAAATTGGAAAGTATTAAAAGAGGTAGAGGACGACCACAAAAGTGTTGAAAAGAAACAATAAAGAATGATCTAGCTTATTGGGAGTTAACTGCTAACATGGCACACGATAGGGATATGTGGAAACAAAGAATCTATGTAGCCGACCCCGTCTAGTATGGGAAAAGGCTTAGTTGTTGTTATTGTTGTTTTCAAAATTTCCTACAAAACCTATGCTAAATAGTGGGTATTGAAATCCAAATGAAGGGAAATATGAAAAATTGGATATTCTTTTGATAGAAACTAAAAGGAGTTCCCTTTCATTTTTTTTTTTGAAAACCCAAAATATCAAAATGATATGGGATTATCCTACTTGGGGCAGCCGGCCTTCATAGGCTTCTCCTCAAGCTTATTCATGCCTTAAGTGAGTCTCTAAAACCTCATACTTCATTTGCATCACCCACATCATGCATGCATACATTCAAAGTTGTCTATGAATGATCATGTTTATGACAGATACCCAATGTAGGTCCCTTTTGGCTAAAATCCCCTCCTCTATAATCCAAGGAAAAGGATTTTAGGAAATGAAGGATGATTTATATTTTCAAGAATAATCTGAGAAGTAAATAAAAAAGGGTGTGTTTTCTTTTTTGCTATTATCCAAATAAATTTGGATTAATGCCAAAGAGGGGCATCTGGAAACACCCTAAAAGAAAATAAATCTTTTCCTAACACTCCCAAATTTCGAAAGCTCAAATGATTTAAAACCTTTGCTTTAAAATGAAGATATTAAATCTCTTTTAAAGGTTTCAAATTAAAGGTTTTAAATTAAAGTTAAAAGAAAAAAGCCCGAAGGATATGCATGAATCAGGTGAATAGGTGGGGCCCACTTCAAGTTGAGATCGAGCTCACGAAGGATAAGCCCGAAGGCAAAGGAGTGGACCATGTCAAAAGCATATCTTCATCAAAATCAAATCCAATGGGCCAGCTCTCACAAGGCAGTTCGAGTGCTTATCTTATCAAGTCAAAGTCTATCCACAATTTGCTTGAATCAAGGGCCAAGATTGGTCAATTTTTATAAGATGAAATAGATTGGATTTGGGGAGTGTCGATTCCAAAGGTTTATCAAAGTTATATCCAGCCCACATATCAACATGAATCAAGCCAAGTGAAGACGAGCCATCAAATGAGTTTGATCAAGGCCTTAAAACAAGCCTAGCCGGGTGCCTTCAAGTCTGATCGGCTAGGACCAATGCATGGGTCTCAAGGTTAAACCAGCCCACGTTGGTCCACTTTTGACCATATTTGACCACAAAGGACCATCAAGGCCACGTGATTTGATGGGCCTTGGGGTTGAGTTTGGACCCTTGAGTCACCCGCCCCAAGGAAGGGCCTAGAAGAGCCCCCCCTTGGCCTATAAACTGAGGCCAAGGGGGGGTGATCATCTTGGGATCTTGGAAGAGTGAGAGAGAGGCCAATACTTTGAGAGCTTTGTAAGGTGTGAGAGCTGCTATGAAATAGCCTAGAGAGGGAAAGGAGAGTATAGAATGTAGGCCACGGTTTGTGAGAGGTGAGTGTTTGATCAAAGAGGGAAAGGGAGCAAAAGGGGTGTCCGACCATTACCTTAGAGGACATTTGCTTATGTAAGTCCGGGCAAGTGCTGCTCCATTTTTATTTATTTACATCTCTTCTTCAAATTCAATTCAAAAGGGGTTGTATTAATGGAGCTTTGTCTCCTCCCATGATGTAATAGTAGTAGATGTTGCTGAAATTTCCCTTTCTTTAATTATGCACTCTCTATGTTTGATTTATTGATTCTACCTCGCTATATTATATAAACACTCTATATTCTCTAATCTCTTCTATGCTTAAGCTATTAAGTATATTTCAATTCCTTTTCCTTCAGTAATTTCAATTCGTGATGTTGTGTTGTTTTTCAATTCATGTGAGTTTGCATCACGTATGATTCTAAAAACCTGAAAATTGGATTTCATCATCTCTTTATATATGGATTGCTTAATTTTTAATTCTTGACTCTCTACTCCATTTATTTTGAAACTTTGCACACTTATTCTACACACACAGGCCACTTCTAATAAAATTTTCAAGAATTTTAGGGTCGTCCAACATCATAATTAAAATTATTCAATATCGAAAAAGTTTTTGTAAACTGTCTTTCTAACCAATTTTCCTACAATAGAGCCTAGATATTTATCCCATAATTTTATATGTGGTTATCCAAAATTGATTATTTTTTGATTCATTAGAAAGCTTATATCCATAGTTTTTCATCAAGATCAAATTCATTAAATTTGGAACTATGAGCACTGAGATATAGGCTCATCTTTAAGTCTCTATATTTCTGTGATAGAACAGTTCTAGGTGCCTGAGTAGAGACACTTCCCAGATTTAATTTTGTAACAATACAACTCTGAATCACGATCTTAAAGATACAAACTCTCCACATCTCAGGCTTCGGCCTGTAAAAATTTGATGATTTTAGGAGGTCTGAAAGGCATCAGAACAAATTCAGGAAACAAATCCTGAAAACAGAATTTTTTGTTTTTTAGAACTTTTCATTTTGAAACTTGAAGAAGGTGCACATGATTTCATTCTCAACACCTTTGCTTTTCACGTGAATTTGAAAGTTTTACCCATTTAATTGGAATCCCTAAGCGCTTAGACTGACCCTTGAGTATCGGTTTGAGAAGGTCTAATGCAAAAAGAACCTGCTTAGCCACAATCGCCCGTCGGATTAAATTTTGCTAGTTTCTAGAAAACTAGCTGGCACGCTCGCGCATCAAGTAGAGTTGAGAGTTCTATTCCAAGTCTCTACGTAGGCTTGGGGTGAAAGTTTCACGTCTACAACTAGGTTCACTCGCCACCTAGGAAGGATAAGAGTGTCCTATTTATGCTCAAAACATCCTTTTGAGCTGGGCCAAAACAATTAATGCAGAATTCCTATAGAATGAGCAAAATCTCTAAAGAATGAACAAAATATAAAATGTAGGCTATTGAAGATGAAAATTCAACCTAACTCCTATTGGCATGCCTTGAAAACCATATTCTGGTGCATACTTCTAATTACTCTTGTAACTAACTAATTTAATACTAATAACTAGAAACTAATGGAAAACTTAAAGGTCTCCAACAACTTCATTAATTCTGATGGGCCCAGTGTTAGTTTTAAGGATTCTCCACCTATTGTAGTAAAAATAATTTACTGATTCCAATACCCATTTTGCCCCACTCGTCCAGGTTCAATTTGAACTCAAACAGGGCCCGATGATCAAAATTGGTATGTGCACGCGTAAGAAGGCCTTGGTATCGTTTGGTGAGCTCATTTGACTAAGTATGTTCAATACTACCTAGATCGACATGACCTTAGCACACACACACGCACATATATATATATATATGTGTGTGTGTGTGTGTGTGTGTGTGTGTATATATATATGTACATATTATAGGTCCATTAAACCCAAGCTAGGTCTATTTTTTTCACTTATAAGGACCAATTACCTTTTACCTTGCGATCATTAGTTTATAGGTACTTGCAACCACTCGAAGTATTGTAGGTCCATTCAGACTTCATGTTACGCAAAAGTAAATCGAGGTTCCACTATTAGTGAATTTATAAATGAGTCTCAATCCCATCTCTATTGATGCCTCTTACAATAAATCTCTTGTGAAGCCTTTTGTCTATGGTGGGGCTACCTAATCCCAACTCATCTATCAGAAAATCCCAAATTAACCTCAAACCCCAAGACCTTGTTTACATGTATTTTAAATTTATATACTTTGGTTGCTTTTCCTAGAAAACTAGAAAACATTTTATCACAAGGTTTTAACATCTAATATTAACCATTTTAAATGTTTATTTTATGGGTGAAACTTAGCCTCTATGTAGCACTGGCAATATATGGCATGATAGGAAAACTTGACACTTAAAATCTATGTTCATATCCACCCAATGAAAAGAGAACCACTGTTGCAATCAGTGCCGTGGTTTCAGGTAAACTAGGACCATCGGTTCTAGGCCAGTTTTAGTTCGACGGAAAGCTTCATGAAGAAAAGTGATATTTTAAAACCAGAACCAAAATAAGAACTTGTAACCGCTGGTTCTAATTTCCATTTCAATACGGTTCACCGGTTGATGGAACCAGAAATGAACTGTAAGGGTCCCTTGTTCCAGTCCAATTCTGGTTCTCATGTCCCCAGTTTTGCTTCCGACCAGTTTTGTTGGGGTTGAGGCCTGGTTCAACCTGCTGAGCTAGGTCCAAACTGTTTCCTCTAACCTACTTTAGCGCTAACATGAACTTGAAACATCGTGTATTGTTGCCCTGAAAGGTTGAGTCGCAGTATGACACAAAATGTCATAATGAAACATGATATTGTAAACATAACACCGCACACGGACATGACCCAGAAAGTCCATGTCCAAACGATTGGACTTCTTAGGTGATTTTCTCTAGTCAATCTGAGCCGACCACACGATTTTCGTGTTCAACCCAGTTTTTGTCACAAACTGAATAAAAAAGGTAGGAAGTAGTCGAACCGAGCCGAACCTTTGAGGTTGGTTCCTTTACCAGCCTTTCTCTTTCTACATGTTTGGCCAAACTGAAATGGAGAAGGCCAATTTTATTGCCAAAGCGTGCCTAGGTTACCAAGCATCTCTTTTGAAAAGAAGAAAGTCTTCGTGTAACATCTCTGTAAACCAAGCTTCATCATCATAAGGATGGGTGCGGACGCCTCTGCGACTGCTTTCGTCTTCTTGCTGGAGAACAGAGTCTGTCTTAGGTCTTCGTTATCCTCTCCACACAGATAACACACACTGTCGTTCCACCTGTACGCCTTTCCCCTTCAATCTTTCTATAGTCAGTGGGCAGGAAGTATCTGCTAATTCTCCAAAAGAACCATCTGATTTTTGGTGGCACCTCTAAGTTCAGAATTCGGATCCACCAGCTCTTACCCGCTTTATATTAATCGGACATTGCGATAACCTTCTCAAACTTCAATGCGTCTTTTCTCATCACTAGGTTCCAGGCTGCACTGTAGACGCCTTCAACAGTAAGTTCTTCTGAATCAGGGAACCAAGAAATCGAGTCTTGATGAGCATATTGTGAAAGAGGAATGGAAAGTATAGTTTGTTGAATCTGTTGTGAGAACAATCTCTGAATTCAATTTGCTTCCCATTGTCTGTTATTGGTGATGAGCTGCCCGACGAATTGAAAAATTCGACTTCGTCGCTGCTTTTGTGGCTGAATTCTGAAGTTCTGCCAGTACATTTATTTTTTATCTATCTCCCACAGCCAGGACGCATACTTTTTGGAGCAGCTGTTTCCCAATCATAAGGCTCCGCCATGCGTTCGAGGGGTTTGAACCTAATCAAAAGTGATTTGAGAATCGTGCTAATAAACCATAATCATATGATGCAAAATTTTCCAACACTGTTTTTTCTTTCCCTCGGACAACTCCCAAACTTGATCTTTCCCACCAAAAGTTGCTCTTACAATTGTCAACATTATGAAGACGAAAAATAGCCAATTGGGAGACTCTAATCCAAACGTGATTACAACGCCTCAAAAGTTCTTCATGGAGCATAACATTTGGAGATTTTCTTTTGCCTCACTCACCCAAAGACACATGAAAACCTTTTCTATTTTGTTTAGATTAGCTGAGGTTAGCCAGGCCCTACCATAATGGACACCCCAATATCGAACTAATTGTCACCTATTTACAAGCCGACTACCAATCTAGTGACCTTTTTGACCTATTCACAAACCGACTACCAGGAGAGACGTGGTTCTCTGTTCCACATGTAAAGTTTGATAACAAGTTGTGCAAACAAACACCAGAATCAAAAGCAGTCCAACACATATATGTACATATATATATACATATGAGTATATATATAAGTGAAGGTAAGAAGACCCCTTTCACTACACTGCTGAGCACGTTATGTTAAGATGTGAAACCATGATGTGATCTTGAGTGTCCTTTAGACCCACTGTTGTCACTTTGTCAACTTCAGTGATGAAGGTTGACGCTGGCTGCTGGGACCTGCAACTGCAGCATTATTTATCTGACTTTGTTCACCAACTCATTAACAAATTGGTCAGGATACTGAAATCTTGCCTTCCAACCCAAATTTGTCAAACGACAGAACTGTTCTTTGATCATGTCTAGCAGAAATATTCGGTATTCGCTTTGGTATATATATTATATATGAGAGAGTATGGCGTTCTGTTCAATCTCTATGTGCCTGTCACGGCAACTGTGCTCAATATATTATCTTAAAGAGAGAGAGAGAGAGAGATTCTCTTTGATTTCTCCTACCTGCTATTGCAAGTATGCCATTCATTAGCAGCAAGCAAGATTGGGTTCTGAAATCGCGAGCGACTAGTGCCATCTGTTCCTGTTGTTGGTTTTCTGGTATGTTTCCTTTTATTCCATGGATTTCCTTTCTTGTGTTCATAAGGCCATTCAGCATTTGTACTTGGGAGACTTTTCGAGTTCAAACCAAGGAGTCATATATCAATCAGCGATGAAGTCCATTTACCATAACTCACGATAATCCAGTTCTCAAATGTTCAGGCGCAGAGATTCACATATGCTCTTGTTTATGCAAACGTGAGAGAATGCTCTCATAGGAATCATTTTCTCATTCTCAAGAGAACCTCTTGAGGACTTTGGAGCATGCCCATAAATTATGAGTTCAAGAAAATTAATTGAAATCGCCACTCATCTTCATGGGGTTCATTTTCTCAAAATCAACAGAACCCTGCTATGTATAACGCACTCAAGAATACATGATCTGCCCATGTTACTATAGAGAATCGCCTTGATATATCGCTTAATATCATGAATCTTATTTCAGATCGTGCGATTCATGTTCTTGGATCCGTTTTCTTGAGAAGATCGGTGGTTTGATTTCCTGCTTTAAGGCACTCAAACATACAAAAATGGCTCTTCAAAACAAAAACCCATGTTCCTGATGAATCCAGCATTTCACAGAGCCTCCTGATGAGGCCCACATCTCACATTACATACCCATACATGCATAGATATATAGAGACACATACACACACACATATACATCTTCACACAACACATAATATGTTTATGCCAGCTTCTCGATGAAGCCTACATTTCACATTTCATATACATGCACATACATTACAAACGTACATGCACAGACAAATGGTAGTTGGTACTCGTAGCATCACCATTCAAACAGTAACAAGATGGTATCTGAAAATTAGACGGCTTATTTTTCTTTATAAATGGAGATTAGAGAATTTAATCTCTTTTCCAAATTTTGAGTAGTCCCATATCCGTATCGAGATCCATACAAGATTGAGATCAGGTTACGCAAAGTCTTCTTACATATTGTCAAGTTCTTAAATGGAGGAGATTGAATAGATCGGGTTGAGCCTCATTTCAGACACGCAATTTTGAGGAATATGGGAGAAATCGGGTCGGTCAGCTGGTACATTCACACCCCTATTAGTGATGGAATTTAGTGCACTATTATATATAAAAATTTAGTGGTTGGATCTTATTTTTCTTGGTTTGGTTAGAGCAAACGAGAGAGTTTATTCATGTACAACGACCTCCCTCCCACCCACGTTGACTTACACGAAATTGTTTGACATATATCATCCTAAGGATCAGCACCTTACTACCCCTACAACATCACTAAAAATAGAACAAGGAATGCAAGATTTGGGCTGAGAGAAAATATGTGACTGTGTATTGATCACCCTCACCACCAAATCCTAAAATGTACTGTATCAAAGAATAGATACATAAAATAACAATTTCCTAATTTTTGAATTCTATAACTAGAGGAATGCAAGATCAAATACACTGTTAAACTATTTTCTGGAAATGTTCAGTGGAGTCGACCAAATCGGCACAGAGAGGAAGGTTCTTGAATACCATATTCACACGACTGGAAGCTCAAAAATACGAGTTGCAAGAAAGCAACAGTGTTTAAGATGGGACCGTTTCCAATCATGGTATAACAGGAGTCTACAGATGGTGTTTGATTTATGTTATGGCAAAGATAGATAGAAAACAAAATCGGAGCCAAGATGCTATATTGAGGTCTAATATCAAGCATAGTTGGACAAACAGCCACTGATAGAGTCAAACAAACGTCATCGATCCAATTAACTATCAGGTGTGAATGGGAACTACCGTTTTCCCTTCATCTTCTCACATTAACTATTCGATAGAAATCCAAAGTTTTTCCCTGAAGCACATAGTAACAGTACTGTACTGTACTAAGAGTTGAAGAATAACCAGTGGCCCAACTTTATGAAATTTATTCAAGACTGTACGAAGATTAGGTATCAAGATCATTCAAAAAATGCACCAGCACTTTGGCAGGTCGTAATTATCAATACTGAATCTTCTGCTTATACCAAAAAGAGCTCAACGGCATAGTAAGTTCATGTAAGGAATTTATTCAAAACTAATCTCTTTTCCTAGCCATCATGTTATATTTTACCTACTTGGAGTTGGATTTCACTCTTTGCATTGACTTCTTTGCTCGGTCGTTCCTTAGATATGAATTGCAATTCTTTCTTATCTCCAAAAATAAATCAACAATTTCACAGTATTACACCATCACATATGCCGCAGGTTCTTGAATGAAGAAATCCAGGTAACAGTATGACAGTGCCTATCTTCAGCAGCGGATCTACGACATTAGGTGAATAAGCTTATTTTGAAGCACTCGGGTTCACTTTGAGAGGAGTTATATAATTATGGATCTTGAAGCAACAAAGAATTCTATCCTAGATGCAGCAGAAATCATACGGTCCCTCTCAAGAAGTGTAGCATTTGTGAAGGAACTTGCTGATCAGTTCAAAACTGATCCTAGTTCATTTTCAGAACCTGCGCTGCTTGATACAGTAAAAGAAATAGATACAATGATAAAACAAATAAGCATCACATTGAGTGACATACTTGGATCATCACCTAACCGTGAATATGTCTACCTCAGTGTAAGGAGTCGTTCGACAAGGCAAGCTACTGAACTCGAACCAAGTTGCAGTGTGCTACCCTATTTGGAGCAGGGGAAAGAGCATTTATCAAGGAAATATTCACATATGGACACAGTTTATAGCAATCAAGAAGAATGGGGATGTAATATTAATCCTTCGAAGACGAAAGTCCACCAGAATAACACCATGCGTCTGATTGATTATGCTCGACACATGAGTTTTAATGACAATGATAACAGCAATAGCACCAAGATGTCTTCAGAACCATTGCGAAGGATCGCTGAGTATATGGAGCCTCACTACGAGACTTTCTTCTGTCCTCTGACTCGGAACATAATGGATGATCCAGTTACAATTGAAAGTGGGTTGACATTCGAAAGAAGCGCAATAGACGAGTGGTTCAAAAAGTGTACTGACAGTGGCGAACCACTCGTTTGTCCTTCCACAGGGGTCGAACTCACCAGCAGTAACTTGATCACAAACATAGCATTTAAGATCTCAATAGAGCAATGGAAAGACAGAAACCAAGCAGCAAGGCTAAAACTTGCGCGGGCAGCCCTTTCGCTGGGAAGTTCAGATGAGATGATAATGGAGGCATTGAAGGAACTTCGGACCATATGGAAGCTGGGGAAAGACAGGCAACAGTTCCACAAACTGAAGATTATACCTCTGCTTGCTCAGTTTGTGGAACATAGTTCCGTGCATGTGAGGTGTGAAACACTAGAGACATTACAGATGATGGCAGAGGAGGACGAAGAGAAGGTACCTTTCCAAACCCGGGGTCTGTGGGCTCTGCCTACGGTCAACCTCGTGCTAGACCATCCAGTGTGGCACACAACCCTCGGGCGTGACAACCTTTATCTCTACTGTTTGAAATGCTGCAGATATTAATATGTGTTCATTTGTATGGGTTTTAACAGGAATTGATTGGCCAAACAGACGTTATCTCATCGGCAGTTAAATTCTTGTCAAGTGGATTTCCAGAAGAACAGCTTGCTGCAGTGTCATTCTTACTAAAGCTATCAAACTCTAATTTTTCTTTATGTGAAAAAATCGGCTCAACTCCCGGTGCTATTCTACTTCTCATTACCATGAAATACAATGATGGCGATCGGCTAGCAGCTGAAGAGGCAAGCGAGACTCTAATCAACTTGGTAAAGTGTCCAAGAAATATCAAGATCATGGCAGAAAATGGACTCTTGAAACCTCTTCTCAGTAATCTTACTAAAGGTACGTGCCATGTATCTGCAGTTCATGGAGAAACTTGTTTGACATAACTTGTCTTATCACGAACCACAGTCATTTGTATATGCATGTGTTTGTATCTGCATGGCAGTGCACTTACCTATGTGAACGATTCACTTGATTGCATTACTAAGTAATTCTTGTTTTAAAGAAAGAGTATAGTAGCCCAAAATAATTGTCAAAATTCCTTAACACATCCTTTTAGCATCCTATCAAAGTCAATTTCCCAGTACTGATACCGTCTGAAGACCTTCCAGCAATTCATTACGTATTGTTCATATACGTCCTGTCAAAGCTAATAAATATTGTTTGATGTTAAAAGGAAGTTTTTCTACTCTAAATGTTCTCTCAACCATAGTCTTGAACTAATAAACCTTGAACAGAGTAATGTCCACTCCCTCTTCTGTGCAATTTCATTTTTTCATCTATATTGCCTACTCCTGGAAATAATATTCACGCTAAGAGGAAGGCTGCATTCTACAGATTTTGAAGCTTCAGTAGATTCCTTGATGTATTTGAGCATTAATAAAAGATATTATACCACTTCAAGAAATCCCACTATTTAAGTAACTTAGTACATAGTAGGTGACATTATTGAATGGATGAAACTTGAAGCAAAGTTATCAACCAAAGGTTTCTCAAATTTTCATTTTTTCTCGTATGGTTAGTCATTATGTTTGGACTTGGTTAAAAGCTGAATTCCTTGCGTGATTGAAGAATTCTTTTCTTCTTAATATAGGTTCGGGGGACATGCAGGTAGAAATGGCCTGTTTTCTTTCTGAGGTGGTGCTTGCGAATGAGAACAAGTTATATGTTGCTGAAAGAGGGGCCTCAGAACTGATACGACTGGCAAAGAGTGGCAATCTATCAGCGAGGAAATATGCACTTAGTGCTCTTATTCAGATTTCATCTTTCAACTCCAGCAGCAAAATACTCATTCAAGAAGGCATCACATCCGTTTTGGTAGACCAATTGTTCACTAGCGGAGCTGAAAGAGAAGATATGGAACTAAAGGAATTGTCAGCTACGGTATTAGTTAACTTACTTGAGTCGGGACTCGATATCGAAAGCATTCAAGTTAGTGAACAAGGACATAACATGGTTTCAGATTATGTCGTCTACAACATAATTCACATGATAAAAGATTCAACCATAGAACTGATAAAAAACCTCATCAGGATTCTCTTATGCTTAACGGAATCACCGAAAGCAGTAACAAGCCTTCTATGTGCCATCAAAGAATCAGAGATGGTACACTCGCTAGTTGAACTCATCAACTACCCCCAAGAAGATCTCATTATTGCATCTACCAAGCTCTTGATTGTCCTTTCGACTCACATTGGGAACACCCTTACTGAAAAGCTATGCCGAACTTATGGACAACCCGATAAGCTTGTAAAGGCGATAAATACCAACCAAGTAACTGAACTAGCCTCAGTTTCTGCTAACCTGTTAGCAAAACTCCCTCCCCAGAACCTAGCCTTCAATAAAACACTAGCTGAAAAAGACATTCTCCCAATAGCACTCAGAAGGCTTCATGAGATCCAGAGTGGTGCAACAAAAGCAAGCAGGTTTTTATGTTCTTTCATCGAGGGGCTCATTGGGATCTTAGTAAGATTCACCTTCAGCCTGCATGACAGTGAAATACTATGTCTTGTTATGGTCCATGAACTATGCCTTGTATTCAATGAGCTGCTCATGAGACCAGGAAATGATGAAGTCCAAATCCTTTCTGCAATTGGACTGGAGAATCTATCATTTGCATCTATCAGCCTTTCACAGTTTCCTAAAGTGACCAAGAAAAAAGGTAGCGGAATTCTTCCTAGTTTTCGTAAGACAAAATCGACAAAAATAGAAGTCAGGCAGTGTCCAATTCATAGAGGTGTATGTTCCTCAAGAACTACTTTCTGTTTGCTGGATTCATGGGCATTAGAAAACCTTCTAGCATGTTTAGATCATCGAAATTCCAGGTTAGTTAAGGCATCATTGTCAGCAATATGCACACTACTGGATGATAGAGTAGATGTGTACATGGCTGTTATTGAACTTGGCAAGGTGAATGCAGTTGAGCTGGTTTTAAACATGTTGAAGGATCATAAAGATATGGGTGTTTGGCAAAAATCATTTTGGATCATTGAGAAATTCTTAGTAAATGGTCAATGTTTGAAAGCTATCATTGATAACAAGGTTTTGCCAGCAACTCTGGTGACTGCTTTTCAACATGGGGATGTAAGTACAAAGCAGATGGCTGAGAGGATACTTAGGCACTTGAATAAGATGCCTAACTTTTCGGCAGGAGTCAAAACTTTGTAAGTTTGCAAGAAGAAAATGCTTGAAATGTAAGTATTTCTTTTTTTTCTTTTGCACATTCCTCATTCTCAATACACATGAATTTAAAATTTTACTGTTATGATTGTGGTCCGTCCTGTAACATTTGATCTTGCTTAATAAGTTGGTTCTCTAGTATGCATTTTTTTGCCTTTCTTCAACAAAGTCCCGCAATTACTATTACCTAAATACATCATCTTGGTGATACTTTTCATCATTGGCAAAGTTTGACAGGGAGTTGTTTTCGATCATACTAATCGACCAATGAACTTATAAGCCAATGCCAAGACTGTGATTGTTTCTGTCTTCTTATGTTCAAAACAAGTCCTAATAAGGTAGATGTCTGTCTAGCAGCAAGGAGATACAGAGATAGAAAAGTAACAAATCCAAAGTCTGAAACAGGGAATACTTAAGACGCACGAGAGTTTTTTACGTGGCTCAACTCTACTCAGCCGCATGATCCAGGACATGCATCTACTCTCTTGGTTCTGGTTTTCATTATTTTTCTGCTTATGTGAAAGAATGTGAGAAAGAAGACAATCTTTTACATGGTTCTTGGGGAAATCCCCCCCCTCTCTCTCTCTCTCTTTCTCTCTCTCTCTCTCTCTCTCTCTCTCTCTCTCTCTCTCTCTATATATATATATATATATATATATATATATATATATATATATATATATATATATATATATAATATACAGCTAGATAGAGAGAGGGAGGGAGGGAGAGATTCATGTAAGTCAAATCAAATAATGAATCAACTCTGACCTAAAGAGATGGATAATTTTTAAAAATCAATAAAATGTTACATTTTGCATTTTGAGTTGGTGTATATTTCAGTATGAACCATCCATCTCTTTTCCATATATGAGCGCATCATTGCATACACACAGATTTTCTCTCTCTAGATATCTTTTTCATATATGTACATACATACATGCAGACACACTAATATAGTTTATTACTGGAACAGTTGGGTGCCAAGAAACGTTTTTGGCGCCACACATGAGCACCACAGTAAACCTCGTCAGTAATTAATCTGTGGCGAAGTACAGTGTGCTTTCCTGAGAGTCACAAATTAAAAAGTTTCTTTGAGGCACTTTTGCACGTCACTAAAATGCTATTCAAAATACTTTTATAGAAGCAGAATTACATATCTTAATATTCAGTTTCTGTGACAATTGCACAGTTAAGCTGAATTACAATATGCAAACATTCAATCAAATTGTTGCTCCCAAGCCATCTTCTTCCATGTTCGAGGAGAATGCCATTGTCTTTAGGGAATAAGAAATGAATTAAAGGTGACATATGGGTATAAATACAGCTTTCTTTGGCACCATCTTCACCTCCATAATTCAAATAATATTAAAATTTAAGACAGAGAGAACTCATATGAAAAGGAAACTACGCAGCAAAACAGGAAGACAAAGATTAGGTACCAGACTTCTAGTACCAAATTGTGGCTGGAACAAAGTGTTGATATTGTTGTCCAGCTTAATTATAACTCATACCTTCAGAGATTAGGTACCTGATTTCTACTACGCAATATATGGTTGATATTGTTATGAACATGCACATATGGATATATGAAAATCTGAAACAGTAGAATAGATCGGTTCTTCGTTAATGGTAAAACAGTTGTTCCTTGGTTTTAGATGTCAAAGGGTGGATTTTCCTTTGCCCTGGTTTTAGATCAAGCTTTGAAGGTATTGATCTTTCTAAGTCTACCTAAGAGAACAGGATAAGCTCCTTGTTGACAAAAACCTTGTAATTGATGAGCTTCTGATTTTGATCAATGTAGGTTCCTCTTTTCAAAAGCAAAGATAGATCAGTCAGCACAGGAGAAATGAATCAATTTAAGCCATTCAAGCAAGCAGAAAAGGGATGGTACTTGATACTGCTTAAGCCTGGTCTTCTTGTTCTCTATCTTTTTCTTGCTGAATGCCAGTTCAATGGTATGTATCTCCATCAAAATCAATCACCCATCTGAATTCCTTCTTGTGCTTCACAAGGTTGTTGAAGTAATCCCTTCCTTCCTTAGTGGTACTTGTTCCTAACCCTATGTAAGGCCAGAAAACAGGAATCAAATCCACACTAAGACTGGAGTTTTTCGTTGGCATCACACACAAACCACCAACCTTGGATCAACTGAAATCTATAGATACGCTTTATAGTACTTGATAGACCAATCCCTTGTGTTTCCTCCCACGCTTTTCCTCTACGCTTCAAATATTGAATAGAAGGGAGTAGAGTGCCATTCTTACTGTTGCCTAGACAGAAAAAGATAGACTATCCAAGTGTTTCCAGTGTATCATAAAGCATCTATTCAGGCAGGCAGTAGTAAGATATACTTTTACTATTAGAGTGACTACATTCAAAAAGAAGGATTGTATTTTCAAGATATGAGAACCATCATGATCCTGAATCAAGGTTCTCATCGCAAACAAAATTATTTATAATGACTTGGACATTAATTACAATGATTGTTCCACTGCATACATGATCCTCCCACTTAAAGCAAATAGCAACATACCAGCTGGATTCTAAATCTAAAAGTTTAAATAGTTAAACATCACTATTTGCATTTAAATATTCATGTGATGGATATTCACCTGATCAACCATGATCATAAGATGGCCATATCAGAGCAACTTAACACTGTCCTACTCCTTCCTATACTGCACACTGTGCGTCCTTTTAATGTTGTGGATCTTGCATCTCCATGATCTGTTTATGACAACAGGCACCACGATACATTAAGCACATGTAAAAACACTGCAAGTTATGTAAGTGGAGTTGCTGGAGTCTGCAAATATTCTAATTTTATAATCTTGACTGGTAGCATTTGAAATAATATGTGAAGGTACCTTTCAAGAACACACATTTCCTACTAAAAATAAAGGCTGAGATAGTATTTCATCAGATTACAGAAAGCTAATTCAACTCCTCAAAGTCCACATCATCAAAATCACCAAACCCATGAAACCACATTAAAGTTGAACAACAAAAGCGTTCAGAAATTTCACTTCATTGACACATCTAACTGGGGATATTGATGGTGTCAGTCATATCTTGAAAAAGAATAATAAATATTATTTTCATAATGTTTTAAAAAAGATATTTAAAAATGAAAAACAAAACAAAGTAATTCTTTATCAACTTACCAAGAAGATGAGAAGTTAGATTTGTTGAGAAGATGATATGATCCAAGATCTTGATCCATTCTAGGATTGGATCAGTTTAGGAGAAGCCTTAATGATATATTAGGTATATTGTAATGAGGGTATTTTAGTCTTTCAAGTTAGAAAAGACTCTATAAGTGTTGTGCTGTAACCATAAAGTAGGTAACTAATAGAAAAGGAGAAAGAGGCAGCCATTGGAAGACTCACTCCTTCAACGAGTTCCCAAGTGCCTTATATGGGCTTCTATTTTCCTGCTAATGAATGAATAAATTTTTTATTTATTCTTACAACATGGTATTAGAGTGGGTGGAGACATCATGGGCTGTTGGTTGTGGTGCCAGACTTTTTCGTAAGACCATCAGATGCCTTTGAACATTGCTGAGTGTAGAACAAATCAGTTGGTTGCAGTTTTTGAAGAATATGTGTAGTGAGATTTTAGGTGAGTTTGGTGACTTCACAAAACAATTTTTAACCATAGAAAATTTGGGTGTTTGATTGGGTTTATGTGGAAACGACCCAAAGTTATGAAGCTGTCATGATAGAAGAACGTGTTCTAATCTTAATAAGCATTTAAACTAGAATCCTACATAGGGGGATTATGGTATACAAAGGCAAACAAGTTGAGGGCTTATACCAATCTCCTGAAAACCAATCAAGAGAAAATCTAGAGACCTTTTAGATTACAAATCTCAAATTAGATGGTAGAAATTACCTAGAGTAGACCGTAGAATTGGTAGTTTTGGCTAGAGAAAGATTTGACTGTTGCACAACAATGCTCGGATGAGAATAGTTATGCTTATTTAAAGTTGCAAAAAGATGATGCTCTTGTGCCTTTATGGCTACTACAATCCATGATACTGTCGATAGGACTAGGATGAGAAGTTAAGATTTGGAATGCTGCCTCAAAGGATTATTTAACAAAAAATGTTGCTAAAGAATATAAATTTTGGAAAAGATTAGAAAGTGTAGATAAGAAAATCGAACAATTAGTGACTACTATACATATCTACATGGTTTATATGATGAATTGTAGTTCTACACTCATATTAAATGTTTTACTTGTTCTAAAGAATGGAATGAAGAGGCTGAAAAATGAAGGTCTTTGACAGTTAAGGCTAACATCCTTAGGAGAAAAGAACTACCTTCCTTAGGTATAGTTTATTCATTATTACTTTGAGAGTAAGATAAAAGAGTACTAGAAAAAGAAACAATAATTTCACACGAGACAACATTCATGAGAAAGAATAAGAATGCATCCAACTGAGGAAGAGGAGGATATGACACTCGAGGAAGAGGGCATGGAGCTTTTTCCTTTGACGAAAAAGATAAGTTGAAGTGTGATCATTGTGATAAGACTCGACACACAAAAGAGCAGTGTTGGGATTTGATTGGTAAGCTAAACTTCATTAAGAACAAGACATATCAATCAAATGTGCTTAAAACTCCATCAAATAATTCACATATGGGTACCACAATGGAATTAATGAAGCAGATAGAGGGCTTAGAGTTGCAGCTTGGAGAGCAACCATCTACTTTAGAGTCCCATGTTACTATGACACATTCCTCATTTATGATACTAGTAATCCTACTCCCTCTTTAGCTAGAATATGGGTTGTTGATTCCAGAGCTACTGACCATTTGGGACTAGAAGTGCCTATCTAATTATCAACCCTTCTATAACACGGAGTTGATTAAATTGACTAATGACTCTCATACCTCTATGATGGGAAAGAAAAGTGTTTCAACACCTTTATTCAATTTACCTTTTATTCTTCGTATCTCTAGCTTCCTTGTAAACCTATTATTTGTAAGCTCCTTGACCAAATGTCTAAATTGTTTAGTAACCTCTCTCCACTTGGTTGTGTATTTTAGGATCTAGAGATGGAGAAAATATTTGGTTATGGTAACTTAAGGAAAGGACTTTATATTCTTTAAGAACCTAGGACTACACTCTTAACATGCAATTTGTCCACCATGACTATAACTAAAGCAAAGATCAAGCTATGGCATGCTCGTCTTGGTCATTTACCTTTGTTAAAGTTCAAATATGTTATTTAAGAAATTTTTTGTGAACCTAATAATATAGTCCTCCAGAGTGATGTTTGCCAAAAAGCAAAATATTATCGTTCTAGTTTTCTATCTAGTGAATCTAGAGTGTCAAAACCTTTTAAGTTAATTTATTATGATGTTTGGGGCCCTTATCCTTTTACTTTTCTTAGTGATCATAAATATTTTGTTTTCTTTATTGATGATTGTACTCGGTTTACTCTCGTTTATTGAATGAAATCTAAAGATAAAGTTTCTAAAATCTTTTGTTTGGTTCATAAGATCATTGAAAACCAGTTTTACTCATCTCTAAAGATTCTTCATTTTGATAATGATACAGAATATATGTTGTCTGTTATGAGACTACTTACACAAACATGACATCATGCATCAAACATTTTATTCTAATATCCCACAATAAAATGGTGTGGCAAAAAGAAAGAATAAACATATTCTTAAAGTAGCAAGAACTCTGGTATCGTATTAGGGTGATGTTGTCTTAACTTTAGCCTATGTCATTGATAGAATGTCAAGCTCTGTTCTCAATAGTGAGTCTCCCTAGAAAGTTGTTAGTCTCCAAAACAAAGTATTTCATATTCTACATTGTATCTTTTGGTGTTTTTGTTATGTTCATATTCATTTTGATACCCGTGATAAACTAGATCCTGGGACTACTAAATATGTTTTTATTGGATATTCAACATCTCAAAATGGGTATGATTCTTTAACCAAAAAAACCTATATATCCTTCGATGTCACCTTTGAGTCTACCCCTTATTTTTCGTCCAAGAGAGAGTTTCCTAGTTCTTAAATCGAATCTACTCCTCTTATGGCTATAAGCCCAATCAATTGCGAACTAGAATCAAATGATAATAGAGAAACAAATAGAAATTTTAAGGATACAAGTATATACCTACGGGGATAGGAAGGTGGTGTTGCCTAGTACTCCAGCTCATGTGAACAATAATTCTTCTTCAACTTGAGATCAATTCTCTTTAGAGGTACCATAATAAATTCTCCCCCCATGAATTCTTAATTAGAACTTCCTATTGCTATTAAAAAAAGTAAGAGAACATGTACTTTTTATCATATTTCTCAATGTGTCTCCTATCACAGTACTTAAGGGGATTATCAGAACTTTATTAGTGATATCCTATACCGAAGAACTTCGAGGAGGCAAATAAATTTGTAAGGTGAAAGGAAGCTATGCAAAGTGAGTTGATGGCTTTGCAGAAGAACAACACTTGGGATATTGTCGATCTAACTCCAGAAAGCAAACTAGTGGGATGCAAATGAGTATATATAGTGAAATTTAAGGCTGATGGAAGTGTGAAACACTATAAAGCTTGATTGGTAGCCAAATAATATGGCCAGTCATATGGGATAGACTTGTTAGAGATCAAGCAGAAGATGAAGACTTTTATTTCTACAACTTTTAATTCATGTCTTAAGTAATTTGGGTCTCAATGAATCAATATTTGATCCATTAGAAATAGGATATGTTTAGTGTCTTTAAGTAAGGGCAAATATATCATTCAAGTGAAGTCCTCTGTACTATATAACCCTAAATAGGTTTATTAGAGTTAATAAGATGAATAAGAAACAGAGGCTGCGGTAGCCACCTGGGCGCTGACCTCTATCTCATTTTTCCTGTGCTATATAGATGATTGCTTCAATATTAATATTTATCATTACACAAATCAACATGATATCAGAGTTTACTGTGAAGACGTAGCTGTCAACCGAGGAAATCTCTTCTTGAAAAATTATTGCCCCACCAAGTATCAAAGAAGTGCAAGTATACATAGAAGTTCTGAAGTGGAACGAAGACAGACTATGGAACAGTCTTGATTGAATGGTGTGGTGAGCGTGGGGTCTTTCTTATTCCTTTAAGATATCAAGATATCAAGTACCAAGCATCAAGTTTTGACGTGCAAGTCTAGAACATACTGTATCGTCATCTCTAAGTCAAACAACCAAATTTTTTTTATCAAATCTAGTTTTTTGCAATGTGACTTCTGAAGATCACATTCCATTCAAGTGAATCAGATTTGTTTGCACCAAGTTATTGGTATTCACGCAGGAAAAAATTATCAAGTCTAGGTTTTGCAACGTGACGTTTGAAGATCACGTTCCATTCAAGTGAATAAAAGTTGGATGCACCAATTTATTGGTATTCACGTGTAAGTCTAAACACGACTGCACATCAAAAAACAGCAAGAGGATTCACGTGCAGTGTTGAATAAAACTGCACTTTACTCCGTTAACCTGCACATCATAAATAAAGAGGATCAAATTCTAACAAAATAAATAATGGATAGAAATAAGATAGCAGAGGGTTGCGACAATAACTCCTTGGATAAAGGTAAGGCTTTTTAAATTAAAAATTTGAAGTTAGATGGAAAGAAATACCTTCAATGGGCTAGATCCATTGAACTAGCTGTGATGGCAAGGGGGCGATGGGATTACCTCACTGGCGATATTCTCTAATCACCTACAACAGATCCTCTTTATTCACAATGGCATAGGAAAAATGCACTTGTCAGTGCTTGGCTCATACAATCTATGGTACATTCGATTGGCATTACATTTATGTTTCTAGATTTAACAAAAGATATTTGGCTAGCAGTTAAAGATGCCTATGCTCAGAAGAAGAATATTGCAAAAAAAATGATATTATTAAGAAGATTATGAAGTATAGAAAGGGAGAAAGATCTGTAAGTAAATATTATGCAGAACTAAGAGGTTTATGGGAAGAATTATAGGTTTATTCAAAGATGAAATATCAAAATTGCATGCAAGAATGCAATGAAGAATTTGAGGAATGAAAAGTATTTGATCTTTTGTAGGGCATTTCTATGAGGCAGTCAAAAATAATATTCTCAGCAGAGAAAAGCTTTTTTCATTGAGCATAGTGTATTCTCTCTTACTTCAGAAAGAAGATAGGAAACATATAGAGAAGGAAACCAAAATTAGCTCAGAGACCACTGTATTTATGGGTAGGAATCCCTCTAACTCCTCATTCTCTCATAGAAGAGGAGGATATGGGCGTGGGAGAGGTAGGACCTCACTTAATTCGGAAGAGAAGGACAAATTATCTTGTTCTCACTGTGGAAAATCAAGACATACAAAGGAGACTTATTGAAAATTAGTTAGTAAACCTACTTACTATCAGAATAGGTTTAATAAAGCTTATTTCAGCAGTGACCAAGGTGACAAGCAAAATGCAGAAAACAATGCAACTTCATTGACTGACATGAAGAAAGAGATTGAGATGCTTAAGGCTGGTCTAAGTGATTAACAAACTCCTTCTACCTCTTCGAGTGTTGATCCTCAAGCTATAATGGCATACCCATTCTCTTTTATGGCTGAGGGTAATGCATTTATTTCTCACTTCAGAACATGGGTTATTAATTCAGGTGCCACAGATCATATGGTTAGTAGCCGAGATTATTTTGACAATTATGAGTTGACTGAAGACAAAATTAATATTAGATTGGCTGATGGATCTCATACGCCAATAGTTGGAAAAGGAAGTACCACTAGACCTTTTAGAGTATTAAAGAATGTCTTACATGTTCCAAATATTTCAGTAAATTTATTGTTCGTCTTTGCCATGACACAAGATCTAAAGTGTCGTCCAATCTTTGATTCTATTGGATGCTATTTTCAGGAATGGAGGGGGGATCTTTGGTTAGAGTAGTATGTGGAAAGGCCTCTATTTTTACAATGAAGTCACAAGAGCAACAATGTAGTCAAGAATAATTACAGAAAAGTAGAAGGAAGAGTTATCTTTATGGAACCAGAGATTATGATATTTACCGTTATTAAAAGTTATGATGTTATTTCCTAAATTTACTTCTTGTAATGATTTAAATGTGAATTGTGAAACCTGCCAAGAGGCAAAAATCATCGTGTTTCATTTCCTTTCAATGAAGAAAAATCCTCGAAACCTTTTGAGATTATTCACTCTAATATTTGGGGTCTTGCTCTACTACTTTATTACATAGTCACAAATACTTTATTTCTTTCATTGATGATTGTACTAGGTTTATCATGATATATCTTATGAGAATCAAGGAGGAAGTGAAAGATATTCTTCCCATTTACTGTCAGTTTATACACACCCAATTTCAGCACAATGTTAAAATTATTCGCAGTGATAATGGAGATAAATATATGTCCTAATCCATTCATATTTCTTAGACTGGGGTATTTTGCATCAAATCTCATGCTCACATTCTCCACAACAAAATGGTGTTTTTGAGAGGAAAAATAGACATATCTTAGAGGTGGAAAGCATTTTTCTACTTGGGTACAAAGTTTCAAAGGTTTATTGGGTGAAAAAGTCTTAACAGATGTGTATCTCATCAACCGTATGCCAAGCAGGGTTCTCAACGGTAATACTCCTTTTCATTCCTTATGTCCTTCAAAAAGACAATTTCATTTACTACCAAAAGTGTTTGGGTGTACTTGCTTTGTTCATAATATTATGGTATGAGAGATAAACTAGATGCTAGAGCTGTGAAATGTATTTTTTTGAGATATTCTGTTACTAAAAAAGGGTATAAATGCTATGATCCTATAAAAAGGAAGTCATATGTTACTATGGATGTTACTTTTTATGAAGATACACAATTTTATAGCAAACAAGAAGGTCAATCATCAGATATCTATTCACCTCATATGATACGCCTTTCACCATTTGAAAATCAACCAGAGGCTGAAAGGGAAGAAGAGGATACTCACCCTCCACAAGGACAGAAATGGCAAGTTTCCGCATCAGTTTACTACTCTGAATCAAGATCCTCACCTTGAATCAGATTTGACTCCTCCTCAAGTATTTTCTCAAGATTCTATTATTGAAGCTGAAACTGCAAAGTATTCCTTACAAAAATTGGTCTTATATACTAATTATCCAAAAGAGTTTCAATTGTTTGTGATGAATGCAGATAATATTTATATTCTCGGAATATTTTTTGAAGCAGAACAATAGTTAAAGTAGAGGGCAACAATGAAAGAAGAAATTAAAGCACTAAAAAGAAACAACACATGGGAACTTGTTGACTTACCAAGAGAGAGAAAAATAGTGGAATGTAAATAGGTGTATTCAATAAAGTACAAAGTTGATGGAAATACAGAAAGATACAAAGGAAGATTAGTGGCTAAGGGTTACAATCGATCATATGGTATTGACTATATAACAACTTTTGTACCGGTGGCAAAAATGAACACTATCAGAATTATCCTAAGTGTGGCTGTCAATAAAGGATGAAATTTATGGTAGTTGGATGTGAAGAATGCTTTTTTTTAGGGTGACCTTATGGAAGATATCTACATGGACCTACTACCTGGGTATGACCATGGACAAAAGCAAAACAAAGTATGCAAACTAAAGAAATCAATTTATGGTTTAAAACAGTCTCCATGAGCATGGTTTGATAAATTTAGTGATGGTGTTATGAGTTTGGGCTTTAAACGGTGTGTCAGTGATCATACATTATTTATTACTAAAGAGGAGAAAATTATCTTACTATTGGTGTATGTAGATGGCATCATCATTACAGGCGACAATATCGAAGGCATAGCTATTCTGAAAAAAAAAACTAAGTACATTGTTTGACTTAAAGGACTTGGGCTGATTATACTATTTCTTGGGCATTGAAATAATTCAGAGTAAAGATTGTCTATTCTTAAGTTAGAGAAAATATATTCTAGACTTATTTAAAGAAACTAAAATGGAGGACTGTCAAATATGTTCTACTCTAATTGAAATTTCAAAAGAAGAGAATAATAATTCAGTTGAACCATATGAAGATGTTGGTAGATATCAACGATTGGTGGGAAAACTAATATATATTACCATCACAAGACCAAATGTGAGTTTTGCAGTTGGATATGTTAGTAGATAGATGCATTCCCTATTTAAACACGATGACTAAATGTCCTGATATATTAAGGAAACTCCGGAAAAGGCCTTATCTATGAAAGACAAAGGACACACTCGAGATTATTTGAATACTCGGATCTTGATTGGGCGGGGTTCTCCTACGTGATAGGAGATCCACTTTTAGTTATTGTGTATCCATTGGGGGTAATCTGATTTCACGGAAGAGTAAAAAACAAAATGTAGTTGCAAGATCAAGTGCCGAAATGCAGAATATCGAGCCATGGCCTCAGCTAGCTTGCGAGCTCATTTGGTTAAAACAGCTTCTTAAAGAACTTCAATTTGTTTACGTTTGGTGTGAAATGACTCTTATTTGTGATAATCTTGGTACTGCCTTGCATATCGCTTTCTAATCCAATTTTTCATGAGAGGACCAAACACATTAAAATAGATTATCACTTTATTAGAGAAAAGTTTCCAAAGGAATCTTCAATCTCCTTTACGTACGTTCCGAAGATCAATTGGCGGATATTCTCACGAAACCAATGTCTCTTAATGGGTTAAAGGGGACTCTGGTCAAGTTGGGTGTTTCAAGCTTTCAAGACCCAACTAGAGGGGCCGTGTTGGAGATCAAGTTGAAGATGAAGACTTTTATTTCTGCAACTTTTAATTCATGTCTTAAGTAATTTGGGTCTCAATGGATCACTATCTGATCCATTGAAAATAGGATCTACTTAGTGTCTTTAAGTAAGGATAAATATGTCATTCAAGTTAAGTCATCTATACTATATAACCCTAATCAAGTTTATTAGGGTTAATAAGATAATAAGAAACAGAGACTGCGGGAGATAAATGGGCGCCGACCTCCATCTCATTTTTCCTGTGCTATGTAGATGACTGCTTCAATATTAGTATTTATCATTACACAAATCAACAAGACTATACTGAAACGTTTGCTCCAATAACAAAAGTGACTTCCATAAGGGTTATCATGAGTCTAGCTACCACAAAGATTGGGATATATGACAACTAGATATGAAAAATGTGTTTCTATAAGAAAATCTTAAAGAAGAAATCTATATGGAGTTACCACTTAGATTCAATAAAAATGGGTTAAAGGACAAGGTAAGTTAAAGCCATTTATGGTCTCAAGGAATCTCTTAGATCATGGTTTGAAAGATTCAATCAAGACATAACCAGTCTAGGTTATCATAGAAGCATCAATGATTATATCTTGTTTATTAAAAGAGGTAAAGAAATGAAGATATGTATTTTGATTATTTATGTTGATGATATTATTGTTGAAGGGGATGATTTAAAAGAGATTAACACACTTAAAGTGAAGCTACACCATATCCTTAATCTAAAGGACTTGGGCCGGCTATATTACCTCTTGAGAATTGAAGTCTTATATTCGAACAAAGGCATAATCCTTACTCAAAGGAAGTATACCATGGATTTGCTTTAGGATACTAAAATGATTGACTGCAAAAAGAGTATAATTATAATGGACAACAATCAAACACTGCATCTTGATGATGAAGAAATGTTTGAAGATGTGGGAAATATAAAATGTTGGTTGAAAAACTGATTTACTTTACCACTAGTCGTCTTGATATTGCATATATAATGGGAATGGTAAGTAGATTTATGCATGCTCTGTCGAGAGCCCACATGAAAGTAATTTATTATATACTAAGATACTTGAAATCTATACGTGGTTATAGAATCTTATATGCGAATAAGGGTCACCTTAATATTGAGGCATTCTTAGATGTTGATTGGGTGGGCTCTTTGGATGATAGAAAATCTACTTCTAAATATATTAGATTGATTGGTGGTAATATTGTTTCATGAAAAAACAAAAAGCAAATGGTAATAACTAGATAAGTGTTGAAGCCAAGTAAAAAGCAGTAATTTAAGAGATATGTGAAGGACTATGGTTACATCTAACTCAGTTTATCATGAGAGGACCAAACATATTGAGGTCAATTGTCACTTTATAAGAGAAAAAATCACCAACAAGGAATTCAAATTAATTTATATAGTCTAGAAATCAGTATGAGACATTCTTACCAAGTTGTCAACATAAGGATTCTTGAGAGGGTTGTTTCAAAGTTGACAGTCATTTATCTTTATCCCAACTTAAGGGAGAATGTTGAGAAGATGATATGATCCAAGATTTGGATCCATTCTAGGACTGAATCTGTGCAGTACAGATGCAGAAAGAATTCAATTCTAGAGTGCATTTTCGCGACCACAAATTATCATTGTGAAGGTGACGTCCAACAAAGCTGATTGAAAATTATTATGCAAAAAGTGGTTGCTTAGAAATTGCTGGGACAGACGTTTTCGTGAATAAGTAGAAGCCTGGAATTTCGTGACAGCTAGAAGATCTATCAACACTTCTTCATTGGTTCCTTGTAACCTTAACAAATGTCTAACAAATAGACACTGATTGAAAAACTAGAAATGTGGAGTTCACTTATTTTACGAGAAACATTCGAAAGTACATCCGTCATGCAAATCCTTGTACGAGGTGGATCACTTCGGGAGATGGCTAAGTACTGAAGCAACAACTCTTATACGAGGATTGGCAGATCTATTCTTGTGGTTCACGGCCGTTTTTATCATCATGATCAAGGCAATGAAATCGATAGATTTGTAGGGGAATCTCCTTTCGAACAATGTCGAATACTTAAGACCTGTACCTCAGAGAGAGTTACGGTTTCTGTCTTTCCTAAAGGATTGAGAGAAGTGTATTTCTTTTCTGCTTCCTATATAACAGCTCCTGTTGTAAATAGTCCTCCTTTTGGTACGTGCCTCGGGACAGAGGATGTTCTATCATGGCAAGGAAACTTTAAATAGGGACTTCAACTGGATCTATGGCTGGAAAATATAGTCTATCCATCTAGGGTGGTGCACTCAACTTAAACTACTAGGGGATGTAGCAGCTAAGGGGCCTCTTCTCTTTACCAAGCGAATTAACCAAGCGGAATCAAGTGAAGTCAACAATGGTGATGATGAATCCTGTAACAGAAAAAAAAGACAATGGTGTTGATGAATCCAAGATGTTCCTTGAAGACGTAATCGATTTTCACCAAAGTTAGGGTTGAAGGGTGACAACAAGTGAAGGTTAACTGAGTCGATGAAATGCTTATAACAAGGTTTTCCTGATACCTTTCCCCTTTAGCGACAATAGAAACTGCTACTGTGAATGGGAATGAGCTTCTCCATTGCTGATAATGTGAGGAGATCACATGCATTTGTTTCACAGGAGTGTACTATATGCTTGTTAATATCAATTAACCGGCCAAGTAGCAAAAGATGAATCTGAAACTATAATTATGGAGATGGCAGTTCTCAAGCCTTTCATTGCGAGGTAACGAGCATGGAATTGATGGTGTTTGGTTCTAATTTCTCACTAGATCAAAAAGGTTTCGAATTCCAGAGAGCATGGTTCAAACTTGAACAAGTCCGACTACCAAACTGGACACGAAAGGACACAAACGTGCAGTTCTTGCTGCATGAATGCAGTTCTTTCTTCTGAATCAGAAAATAGAAATTCTGGCATGCTCTTAAAAAAGGAAAACGGGGAAATAAGGGATAACACAGACACTAGTTAATAGGGAAGACTGTGTCTTACTAGCAACACATAGCATAACGTTGACGCATAAGAGAACCTGATGCTCGTTTGACATAAACTTTTTAAACTGTCTCTTACTATAGTAGCTTGTTACACAAGGGGCCTTGAAGATTGGTAAAGTTATGAAGATTCCTTAAGTTATTCAAGGGTCGGTGACGCACGCACAGAAACAGACGCATATATATATATATATATAATGTATCTATGTATGTATTTATGGTGCATCATTTTTCTACTTGAGAAATTGATTACTGTGAGATACTACTAGATCAAGCTACAGTGATCAATACATCAACACAAACAACAGAAAACCATCTATTTTGTTATCATTATCATTTATGATCGTATTATTGCATTCATAATATCAGCAAGAGTTGTGGGAAGTCCATGGTGCTCATACTCGATTCGTTCGCTAAGTGCCAGAAGATTGAAATGTTACCAGATCAACTTATGTAGAAAACGATAATAAATTAAGATTTCACTAGATGCTTTAACCCTTATTAACAATTGCAGATAATATTGTACTTACATGGTTGCATTTTTTTTAATAGGATGACTGTATTCGTGTCAATTTAGAAGCAGGCATTCTCAATTGGGTCTTTGTGAACTTGCTTCATATCACTCCCTATAGTAAAGCAAGAGTGTCTATAATGCAAACAGTTCAGGTTACAGGAGTTTTCATGTAGTGGCAGAGAACAAGATGCGCTGAATGTTGAATAAGAATTGATGTGGAAGACCAGACCCACGCAGGAGAAGGCTTGATTTACGTTTTTGTACAAGAGCCACTTGGTTGTGAAGAAAAGATCCTTAACATCAACCACTTAGTGCAAGGAAAACATGCTAAAGAAAGGTACTTTCATTTTCACCATGAATGAATTAAGTTGACATGGAAAAGAAGTAAACAAAATAATTAGTCCTTGGCACAAAATGGTGAAATTCACTAAAATGAAACAGTTATAAGCCAAACAACATAAACAAGTGTAGAGATGGCCAAAGAAAACGTACTCAAATGTCTTGTAAGTCTATCCACAGCTGCAACATAAAGAAGAGCAATTTCGTTCGCTGATATCTTTCCCTGCATTGTTGAAAACCCAAGTGATTGGTTTAGATTGTTTTCCAGAGGAAAGTAGCTAGACAGAAGTTTTTAGTACTTCGACAGAAGTTTCTAAGAGCAACTCTAATAGGTCACTGCCATCTAAAATAAGGACCTAAAATTTTGTTGCAAATATATAAACAGATACAAGTAGCAATGAGTACCGTAGAACATTATCGCCCTCATAAAAAATAAGATCAGCACCAGGAGGTTCTTCAGTAAGTGCACAAGGCTTTACAATTTAATTCCTTGGTCCAATTGTTTAGGTACGATCAAAGATTCACCAGCTTGTGCGTTAATTCGTTGGATGTTTAATGAACTTTTCTTGTCCTTTCTCCCTTCAATTCCACTGAGATCATTAGCGAGATCATGTATCCCCAAGTTTAGGTATGCTATCATCTTAATATCTAATAGTTCTACTCATTTTGAGAAATAAATCTCACTTGCAGCTTTTTTCTTATGTTTTAGGTCGAATAGTGTTAGAAGAGACTAGTGGTCTGCTATTGAAAGCCACAATTTTGTTTATGCTTTTCAGTTTCTACCTTTATCTAATCATACTTGTTAAATCAGTTATAAAGTTTCAATTTTTGCCGTCATTTGATGATACTCATCAAATTAGTGATAGGAACTTTTGAAATAAAGGCAGATGCACAGAAGTGAGACAATACGGACATAAACACAGTGAATACGTGAAATTGTGTCTGTAATTCTTGAACTATATCTCTGGTAACCATGGTTGCTGTCTGCTTCAATAACAAAATAAATGAGCAAATACTTTTTTATCGTAAGACGCGTAGTCAATTGAATACTGAGCTTTTTACTGTTGTTCAATGTAATTATTCTCATCCTATAATTCTGCCACTATCTTGTTTTCTGGTTGTCTTACAACTCCATGCTTATATTCATCGTGATTATTGATTTCTCCGTTGCCTTCTTTAATTACATGCTCGTGGATGGCAATATCCATGCATACAAAGTGTGTGTATGTGTATACACTATAAAGAACAGTTATGGCACTTTACTTCGACTGGCATTATTATGGTTTTTTCCCATTTTATCATTCCGATCAAGCTGTCTTGTTCCCATATCATCTTATAATTATGTCATTTTGATTTTACAAACGTTCAGAAGAAAACTCAATTCCAAAGTCAGAAGGTTTTTGTTTCTGGTTTTAACATGATTAGAACACATAGATGTACCGTTCTAGGTATTCATTAATTTTTCTCGACACTATTTCTCCTTCATGCCATCTCTTAAGTACTTTTTCTTCTCACCGTGAAGGACCACGTCATAGTTTACCTAACTGTTGTGATCAAGTGATGGGTTTCTATTTCCTTTCAAAAGTAAGAACATATGCCTGAGTCATCTTTGGATTTATTCTACCTTGCATGTCTCGAAATTTTCTTTGGTTGACCACCAACGTACACTTAAGGTGACTGACAATTCGTTCCTATGTGCGCATAATAGGATTTCATCTATTCAGCCTTGCCAATATTGAAAATGTTGATACTGATCTTACCATCTTGCAACTGAATGAGTATGATTCCGAACTATACGATTGAGTTTAAAATTTGATGTGTCGATTTTGCAATATCCTTAAGTACATGATTCCTGATATTGTTTATAGTTGTGAGCATATTCCTGATGAGTAAGAAGACTCTAATAATGTCCTCTTGATGACGGTGTAGAAAATGCTGTTGTATGACTCTTGTCCATAATTCAGTTGGATCAGAGCCAACCATTTTTGTGCGTGATATAGGTAGATGAGAGAAGTGTAGGATAAGGTCCAAAAATGTCGTGTCTTAACCTGGACTAGACTTAAGTTCCTGGTTAAATCCCATTTTTGCATTCATTATATTCAACTTCTTAGGTGGATAAACTATGGCCAATGTGCAGTCATATATGGGATTCGTGGATAAACTATGGCCAATGGGCAGTCATATACGGAATTCAACTGATGGATAGAGAGTTCCTCAGTTAGAAATGGCATTTTTTATGACTGATCATAAAAATGCCATGTTTATATGCTAGATCATAGAAAGTGAGGCTTGAGGTGCACGAATCCCATATAAAAATGCTAGATCATAAAAATGATAGGATTTCTCCTGATTCTATTGCTTCTTCGTGCACCTCAAGCCTCACTTTCTATGATCTAGCATTTTTATATGCTGCCATGTTTGTTCACTGACTGGTTCATATCTTAGTGAACTACCGGAGAAATCCTACAATGTCATGAGTAGCATATCTAAAACATATATAGTTGTTTGTACACTATGATCTTTTTTCTTGCTTTCCACTATTAATATTCTGAGCGTTCTCAAGCTACAACTGAAACGATAATGGTTGATTGAACTGTCAACTTGCCTTTGATTCTGATTCATCGTAGATCTAGTTCATCTCAATGGTTCAAATCATCTACACGTCACTTGCCTGAGATCTATGGAGCTGTTTCTTTGTGCATATTTGCTAGAATAACACGTGCGGTTGAAACTGATACCTGCTGATGGGAATAAGAAACAAGTTAGCACCCAGTAAGCATACATAGTTCGACACTATCCATTGATCAATCATCATGCTAAACGTATTCTTCATATAAGACCGAAAAACATTTTCTTACTATTTCATTCCTGAAGTATGGTATATATATATATATATATATATATATATATATATATATATATATATATATATATATATATATATATATATATATATATATCAACGTATTCTTCATACTCTCATAAGACCAAAAAATATTGCTTACTACTTCAGCCCTGAAGGATGAGAGAGCGGATTGGATCAAAATGGTGGTGATAATTATATTCACAAACCAAGGTAATAGGGTGGTTTATGTAACGTTTCATTATGTACGTAATTTTTTTATTTATCATATTGCAAACTTTATTAATTATATGCTAATTACATGAATCATAAATGTTTGTGTACCGGTAAATGAAGTCATGTGCTAAGAGAAACGTTGACTCATGGTGGGAAACTTGAGAAGTTCTTAGTTTTTTTGGGCAACTTAAGAAGCTAGAGTTAGGCAGACCCCTGGCAAATATGCAGGTTTCCAGTATCGAATGTGGGACCTCAATATGCAGTATCTTTTGAGTCGATACCCTAGCTAACCAGGACAGCCATAGCTAACCAGTATCTTTTAAAAGTGTTATATGTCAACTTCTTTTGGAAGCAAGATTTACCTCATAACCAAGCAGCAATGCAATCATTCATACAAGAATAAATTTATAGGGAATTATGGAGTGTTCTATATTACGAGAAAAGCATTAAGCATGACAGTTGTAACACCAATCCTTAGTTTTCTACTTTCCTCGATAAAACCAACACTTAGTTGCCAAGTTCAAACGGTCTCTCTCTCTCTTGCGCGCACGCACACACACACGCACAAACGCGTAGCTGTACAGGATAACGTTAAGGACAACTGACATAGACTGGCAATTAGCTGAGTTTCGTGTTGTTACCCGGCCAGCACAAAACGGCTTCCTGCAAAGTCCTAAACGAAGTCTTCGCCTTTACTGAGCTGTTCCAATCTCTTAGAAGATGATTACTCCAAATTTAAACAAACGAAAAAAACTTTTTCTGCGTGTTGCGGAGTTGGTAATAGTTGCATCTACTGACAGTTGTTGAATTTGCTTTAAGCAAACAAAATTACAGTGAATCTTGATAGACAAGTTTAGACCAGAAGCAAACACAGCTAATGACAAGACAACTCGACTCTGAACCTTATATACAGACACCAACGAAACGAACATATATATATAATTATAAAGAGCTATTTGATTTTCAAATGATTATTTTTCTGAAAAGGTTTTTGTATTTTTGATCTGGAGCCCGCCCTCTTCACAGCATAGGGTCCGAATCTCGAGTTAAACAGCAGGACTTACTATATTATCAGAGAAACCAAAGCCAAAACAAAGCTTCCTCTCGTCTTAAGTCGGGTTGGCTACAAAATTAATAATATAGACAGAGAAGAATGACTCCCAGAACTCGAGTCCCCAGAAGGCGCCGTGTTAATTTCCTCACATCATAGCTTTCTTCATTCAACATTCACGTAAATTATTATGAGTAACAACCAAGTTTACACGAATAAAAGACACCAGAAATGAAAGAGGAAGCGAAAGATCAGCAATTTGCTTTAGAGAAGGGCATCTATGGATCAGTTTCGTGTGCAACAAATGACTCGGAGCAAAGACTTGCCGTCTTCTAAACTTAAAACCATGGTCGGAAAGCTCATTCTCTTTATACGTTGCCTAAGGTGACACTAATCTAAAATTAAAATAAAAGGTACGAGAAGGGCCAGCCATAAATAAACAAGATTAGTGCTTATTTTATTATTTAGGGATATATTCTCTTTGCTGTTTTTATCTGGTCTGTCAGTATAGGTTCTCCCCTCTTTGCCTTCTTGCTATTCAGGGTAATTTCTATACGTTTTCAAGTTTACACACGCAAAATACATAATATGTGCGTGCGTGTGTGCGCGCGAAAGAGATGTTTTTTCATCCAACGGAACATATGCTGATTCAATTTTTAGTGTGTCACTATTAGAGTAACATTATCCAATTTTGAAATTGAACCAATAGCTCATAACGCCTTGCACTGGACGTTTGATGAACAGTTTCTTCATTTAAACTATTCTAAATGTTGAACATCATAATATATACAGCTCTAATTGAGAAGAGAACAAATAGTCAATTTGCACGGTTGTATTGACCACTCAATCATTCATACAAAAATTTATTGACGATGGTGGTTCTTAGGTTTTTTTATCTAGACTGACACACACACAGGGAGGGTACACGCTCTCGCACTTCAGACCAATGACAACTACTCTAACTTCCTGCATAGGAAATAAAAACCAAGAGAGAGTGATAAATTAATCAGCTCCAATTAATAGAGCTTTCCTGGTTTTGATGCACTGTCATAAATGTTTTTCTTGGGAAAAACAGACTTCAATTGAAAGAACAACGGGAAAACTCATGTTTTGGAAAGTACAACACAAATATATTACATGCGGCAGAAGACCTACTCCATGTACAAGTGAAAGGTTTCCTCAAGCAATTTGCCGAAGAAAAAACCCCGTTTTTTTGGGGGTTATAGCCACTGGTATCCAAACGCCCAGAACAAAAGGGCCGTGACTTAATCCGGTTGAAGCCGAGTCGGCCTACTATAGGTGCAATGCTCTATCAGTGCTTGCTTCCCAATTCACAAGATTCGAACTGGGGACTTTGCACAAGGTTAAACCTCTTAGAACCAAGAAAAGGTTGGTAAAGAAGAATAGATTATACAAGCAGTCTGATTTTTTTCTTTTGAAAATTTTATGTGGCCAACCACCTCATCGGCATTTCACCCATGGGCTCATTCGAGAAAAATTTCTAGGTACGCCACTGATTACATGTATTATTGCTTACTGTAAATCAAAAGTTCTGCTTTGTTTAGAAGAAAACGTACATCGAATGAGTTAGTTCAGCATAAAAAATTACTTATGCGCATAACGAAGTATAATGTATCGCACTAGAAACAGATCCAGGCAAGAAAACTACCCTCACCAGCGCATGTTTTCACATTTAATAAGTTCATCTATTAAAGAAACAGATACATTTAATAAGTTCATATACTAAGAAACAGATACATTTAATAAGTTCACGCCCTTTCCAAGATAACTAGTACTTTATATTGTTGTGCGAGCGTGTGCTTGCTTACACGCTTGCGTGAGTAAAAATTTGTATGAAATCCAGCCTTGTAAGACTTGTCCAGTCAATTCTTGCGAACTTTACGTACATGTGTGAGCCACAGATGTCTTTTTTTCCAAGCAAATGACAAAGTTCAAGCGTTAAGGTTCTGCTCGTGTTCGTCCATGGTTTTTTTTTTATAAAAAGAGAGAAAGAAAAGAAAGGAGAGACGTGAGGAAAAGAAGAAAGGTTCTGTTGTTTTAATGAAAAGAGAAACAAAAGTATGGAGGGAGCCCTACTTATTATTCCCCTCTATTAGCCTGTGTGTTTATTTTTTGGTTACTGAGAGAAGCCTAACACAGAGAATTCGATGTACCTCCAAGAGCCGGATTCGCCATCAGTATCAAGGACGTCAAAGCGACCTACCGTGGTTGCATTGCCGGCCTCTAGGTTGATATCACATTATATTTTCTTTTTATTGGTATAAACTGGAGGTCGGAGGACCAGAATTACATTTAAAAATGAGATAAATGCATGAGATGGATCTTAAACCTTGAAAATTAAAAGTAAGTGGAGCTAGTTTACATTCAAGAACTTCAGAAGATTTCCAAGCATTATGTCAACAAATATCACATTGAGTTACCCATAAGACCAGAATTGGTACATATCAAGTGAAGGATAAAATAAAAAATGATACATACGGCTGCACTCAAGAATGCAAACACATTGGGCTTCACGAATGAGCTACTACAGCACAAGCAAGAAATACAGCCATTGTAGCCACCCTTGTTGACAAAAATCAGAAATGAACAGTAAAGCAACAACAAAAATCACGGTTGAGAAAAGCAATATACGGTTGAGAAATCGTATATTGATGGTTGACAAGGAAGCACCCACATCAAGTTCTTGAAAATGAAGTGCTTAATAGAAATTTAGCGCTGGTTCATCAATTCAAGAATTACAAGAGGGTGCGGAATGAAAATTTAATCCGTTCGACTTTCTCGATAGATGTGGTTGATCGAATATTGCAAATACAATGAAGGGAAGGACCCGACATCCCATTATGAAATCCCTCTAAAACATGTATGCATTCTGTTAAGTATGGTTATGAAATAAGCTTCATTTCTTTCATCCCCCTATACAAAATTATAGATTACTGTTTCCAAATAAGCAACTATGGCAAGTAATTTGAAAATTGAGAGTTCCAGGCAAATACACAATATCGTTTGGAGATTGATGCTCCATGGTTTACCTATAATAGAGAATCTGAAGCATAGAAGTATAATAATGGACCTATATTCCTTATGCAACATCGAGAAAGAATCAAGAAACGCCATAATTTTGGTTATCAAGAAATCCGCGAATGGAAATGAATAATTTATTGAATGGAGGTGGAATGTAGTAAATAATATCAAGAAATTTGGTTCGGTGGTGAGATAAATTGGCTTTAGTGGTTTTTACTCCGTAGAAAATTTGGTTGGCTCGAAATCTACAGATTTTTGAAGGAAAATTCAAGATGCTTTGGAAATGGTTAGTGTAAACACCCAAAATTTAAAATATTTTCAAAACTCCTAAATTTCAAAAATCAATTTAAAGCCTTTATGAACCTTTAAATTCAAAAACCCCAACTTTTTAAAGTTCAAGTCTTTTTGGGAATGTTTCAAAATAAAAGTTTTAAATTCAAGATTAAACAACCCATGAATTTCAAAACAAAGCAGATAAACAGGTGAGACCCAATTCAAGTCCGGATCAAGGCCAATTCCAGAAAGCAAAAGAAAGATCGAGTCAGGTAAAGCAAGTAAGATTGAAGCCTATCAGAAGTAGATGAAGATCACAAACGGATTGGGCTAGAATCATGGATCGAATCAAGCTTCACCAGGCGGATCATTTCGAGGCAATCCAATTTAAAATACCTGGATAAGATGGGGTCGAACTCATGATGAACCAGTTCAAATCAAAAGAAACAATTCAAGTGCATATACAAGGCCAAGATGATCAATTAAAATGGCTTTGGAAGGTTGCAAGAATCATTAACACTTCATTAGAGCATCGAGCCACAATAATGCAAGTCCATAACATGGGCCGGCTAAGCAAGGAGGCACACCCGATTGAACTTGGACAAGACCGAACCTACCTAAGAACCCAACCCACATGGGGTTGATCCATATCATCATATAGGAGACCGAGTTTATGGGATTAAATTTGTAAGGCCACGATCAAGTCATATGATCAAGTCAAAATGGGTTGATAGCATCATAGATCGGCCAAACATGGATCAACCATGCACCCGAATTGGACCAAGTTCCCAAGGCCGATCCAAGCCTTAGAACCAGCCCACATGGGGCTGGTCCATACCATCATGGAGGGGACCACCATGTGGATCAAGAATGGGACTTGAGTGGGACTTGAGGCTGATCCAACCCGCCCTAAAGAAGGGCCTAGAATCAACCCCTTGGCCTAAAAAAAGGGCCAGGGGGGGCGGGTGAACCATCTTGGAATGCTCTATCTTTCATCACTTTGGGGGAATAGCTAGGGGCTGATTTTGGGCTGAGAGAGGAAGTGTTGCACAACCAAGGTCGTGGGTTGCAAGAGGCTTAGGCAAGAGGGAAAGAGAGTGGAGTAGAAGTAGGCTTGAGTGCAAGAGAGTTTGAAGCAAGAAGAAGAAGGGAAGGGTCAGATTCCATTCTTGGAACCTCCGGCCAATTGAGCAAAATGTGTAAGTATTCTTCCACTTTTGATTCTAAACTCTTCTTCTCTATTTATTCAATTTGATATGTGGTTGTATTAATGGAGCATTGTCTCCCCCACGTTGTAATAAGGCTTAGAGTTGCAGAATTTTCATTCCATTGTTGAATTATCACTCTTACACACACACACTCTACGTGTTTGATTATGCGATTCTACCGATTCTACCCTAATATATTCTATAAACACTCTATACTCTCTACCCCCTCTATGCTTAAGCTTATACAGATAATTTTCATTCATTTTATTTCAACACTTTAATTCGTGGAGTTGTGTTGTTGCAATTTTAATTCGGGTGAGTTTGCATCATATATTTTCTTAAAAACCTGAAACTGAACTTTCACATCTCTGCATACATTGGTTGCTATATTTTTAATTCTCGAATCCCTGCTTCAATTAATCCAAAATTTCGTCCAAACATTCTACACACATAAACCCACTTTAATAAAATTTTCAATAATTTTAGGGCCGTACAACTATGTAATTAAAATTGGGCAAAAATGGGTTAATACCTGTCTACTGTCTTAACATTCTGTTTTTCTGTAATAGAGCTTAAATTTTTATCCCATAACTCTGTTTGTACACATCCAAATCGAATGAATTTTGATTCATTGGAAAGCTGACATCCATAACTTTCCAGCACTATCAAATTACCAAATTTGGAACTCAGATCACCAAGATACAAACTCATCTTTGAGTCTTTGTATTTCTTTGATAGGACAATTCCGGGTACCTGAGTAGAGGTAATTCATTGATTTAATTCTGCTTCAATATAACTCTGAATTGAGATCTATAAAGTACTACAGATCCTCATATCATAGGATAAGTCTTATAAAAATTTGGTAATTTTTAGAGGTCTGTAAGATATTGAAATTGATTCGGGAAACAAGGGCTGAAAACAAAACATTCTGTTTTTCAGGACTTGTTCATTTCAAAGCCTTAATTCAAAGTGCACTCATTCTTTCTTTGAAAACACCACATCTTCACGAGAATTGGAGTATTTCACCTATAATTTTGAAATTTTTAAACACTTAGGCTGACCCTTGAGCATCGGTTCAAGAAGGCCTCAAGCGAAAAGAGCCCGCTTAACCACAATCGCCAAAAAGTCAGATTTTACTAAAACTTTGCTAGTTTTTACAAACTAGTTGGCATGCTCGTGGATCGTGTAGATAAGAAATTATCATTTCAAGTCTCTACATAGGCTTGGAGTGAAAATTTCATGTCTACAATTAGACAAGCCATTGAGGCAACATATGAGTATTGCATAGCTCTTTTACCTAGTTCCCTAATGCAAAGTCTTACTTCTGCTTAATGTGGTTTCGTACTTCCCTTATTTTAAGATGAATAACAACCATTAACTAGTATGTGATTGCTCATAATGTACTGTGATAAGCGGGATGTGGCTGAGAATACCAGAACACATGGAGACAAGTTAGATGGAGAACTATTTGATGTGTTTCTAAAGCTAGCTCTTGCCGTTTGTATAAGTGCAATTTCATATATCAACTCTGTATTTGAGGGAAAACAATTCTGTGGAGGTACTCACTAAGGTCATTTTAGTGAAGCAATTCTTCATAAAAGTTAGCCTCATAGCTATTGTTCATTGAACACCATTAAGTTTCGAAAGGGTTTGCCCCTACTACTAGTAAGTTTCAGTATCCTTTAATCTAGCATATGGTTATTACACCCATGAAAATATGAACGAGTACCACAACAAGAAACCATTCTTTGTTGTCTATGGAGAGAGAGAGAGAGAGAGAGAGAGAGAGAGAGAGAGAGAGAGAGAGAGAGAGAGAGAGAGAGAGAGAGATTCAATGGTAAATATCCCTTGTATCTATGAGCCCTTGTTTTGTTTGGTAATCCTGAATTGGCTCTTCTGGCTCTTTTCGGCAATTTCAAAATGGTCCCTAAGATGTATACGCATCGTGTCCACCTTTGAATCTCTTAGGAAGTGATGAAACTTCTGTACAAAACGAAAGAAAGAAAGAAGTGGGGGAACTTACATTTAGCAATGTTCATGGGTGGGGCAGGAGATCAATTTTCTCACTCATCTTCATTTCAGAATTTCTCCCTATGTCCACGACGGGACCAAATACGCTTTATTCCTGTGTTCTCATGGGTTCTCGCAAGGTTCACAGGAAAAAAGAGGGATGCTCAAATAAAAGTTGGAACTCACTTTTACGTATGAAAATATGAAAAGAAATCTAATTTATGTAAAATATATCTAAATTATAACATATTATTATGGATGAAATATGAAGAATAATAATGAGTTCACCAATTCAGAAAGGAGGTAACACTTTTTTTCATTTTATTTTAGATGGACTTAACATCTATAATCAATTAGAAGGGTCGTGGCCGGGTTCGTGGGGTGGGGACCAACTATCTCCATCCTTGTCTGATCCCGTCGGAGATTTCCTTGCTCTCTCCATCTCCATCTCCATCCCCATTCTTGTTTCCACTTCCTAAATTTGCCCCATTCACAGCAGGTCCTCGTGGGAGTGGGGATCCCCTCCCCTTGAACATCCTACTTACATTGTGTTGTGTTTGTATCGTCCATAGACACAAATAATGTTCTCTTATAATTAATTTTACTTTTAAATAGACCTAACTTCTATAAACAATTAGAAGAAGGGTCGGGGCCAAGTTCATGAGGTGGAGACCAACTATCTCAATTGTTGTCTCAATTTTCATCATAGATTTCCTTGCTCTCCCCATCCCATCCCCAACCTCGTTTCCACTTCCCAAATATGCTCTTTTTAGCATGGGTCCTCGCAGGGAGTGGAGATTACATTGTGTTGTGTCTGGTCCATAGACACAAATAGTGTTGTGATCTACATGACATACAATACGTACTCTGACAGAAAATACATATGACACATTATTAATTATTTTAAATATAAGTGGGAGACTATCAACCTATTCATGAAAACTGATTGCCATTTTTGCCAAAAACCCAGGGGCTGTAAAAGCTTCAAATTTTGCTAAAACCCCGTTCAAATCAAATTTCACATATATGGGCCAAGTCCCATTTTTGCCAAAAAGCTAAGACGAACCAGTGAACCCTGATCGAAAGCGGCCCCAAAAAGCAGGTTCGAAGCTTAGGAGACAGCTCAGCCTGATAGAAAGCATGATCAAAAGGCGAAAGGAGAGCCTAGGCCAGGAGCAGACTTCAAACCCGGAGCATCAAAGGTGAAGCCACGATCATCCATCCAAGCAGCAGAAATCCAAGCCAAAATTGGCAAAATTAAGCAAAAAAGAAGTCCAAAAAGGCGAGATGGAGTTCGGACGACAAAATTGGGGAAAACCCAACATAAAACGGAGTGCTGATGAAGCCAGGGCCCACACAAACTGTCCGTCTCAAAACGCCAAGAAGGACTATTCAGAGAAAATTTGGATTGGATCTGGACCATAAATATCCAGATCCATATCCAAATAGTGTTTGGATTTGGATCGATCCAAATAGTGTTTGGATTGGATCGGATCTGGATCAAAATATCCATATCTATATCCATATAAATGTTTGGATTTGGATCCAGATCTCAAACCCAAGACCTACCTCACTTGCCTATAAATAGAGGTGAGGGGGGTCTCCAAGAAGGGGTTCACGTGAAATGCTTGGAGGAGCTTGGGGAAGAGAGAGAAAGGCTTAAGGTGAGTGCTTAGTGCTTTATTTCATTTTAGTGGGTTCATCTTGTGGGCTTAAAGTGGGATTAGTGTGGGCTGCACCAACATGATTTGGGGTGGACCTAGCTGCACCAACACGACAAGAGGTGGCTGGACTGTGGCTTGATCTAACCTAGCCAGACCCTTTTGGTAAGCCTAACCTTTAAACTAAACATTCTCTTTTTAACCCTCTAAACCTACCTTAAACCAGCACCATCTAATCCCCCTACAACACCCTAATCCCAGCCAACCAACCTACCTAACACCAACCAACATCCCCCTTTACACCAGCCAGCTCCCTTCACCACCCGAACCACACGCACCGCCCCCACCGCAGCGCGCGCCCCATCTGCACGCTACCCGTGCCCCGCGCCTATCACCCCTACCTACCACGCGCCCCTATGCGCCCCTCACTCCCTGACGTTGTCCCAGTGCCTCTGGGCGCATCCGTCCTAGTGCCTGTCCCGCGTGCCCTCTATTGTCCGCTGCGCCTTGCGCTTGCCAGCCGAACCCCTTTAGCTGCCGCCTGCGCCTAGCGCCGACCTCAGCCGACTCCACCCTACCACACAACCGACCTACCTCCACCCTACCACACCAACCGACCTCCCACCACCCTAGCCTAGCACACCACCACCACCCGTTGTCGTGACCTCTTGCTTACCCCAATTTAGCCCCACAGCCGACCTAACACCCGTGAACTCTCTCAAGCCCAAATCCTTTCAAGCACAACTCGGCCAACCACTTCACGTCTCAAGAATAGCAAGGAGGACACCCTTGTGGCTGCCAAAGTGAACCAAAGCCCATGTAGATTGGAGAAGAAAGCCCGAATCACTTGTAAGTGTTTAAAATTCGGTATTTACATTACTCCTTTCATACTTAATTCAATTTGGATACGGGGTTGTATTAATGGAGCGTGGTCTCCCCCCAGGATGTAATATTGGTGCTTGACACACAAGACACATACGTGCACTTGAGACTTAGCTCTTATCTCGTACATGAGACACATACGTGCACTTGAGCCTTAGCTCTTATCTCGTACACAAGACACCCACGTACACAATTGAGCTTTCGCTCTTACTCTAAAGACTCTAGTAAGAGCCATATAAGCTGCAATTTCATTCGGGTTGTTACTTTAAGTCGTGTGAGTTTGTCATTTCAATTCCACACTTACACACAAAGGACACCCGAGCTCTTGCTCAAACACTCTCACGCACATTTTGGCCTCGACAACCCTTAAGATATAGACATATCTATATACTTCCAGCTGCGTGAGTTTTATGGTTCAGTTGTGTACGTCTTTACATTCCGGGTTGTTAAATTTCAGTCGTGTGAGTTGTCTTTACATTTATACACAACACACACACACACATTGAGCCTTTCCGCTCTTATATCTATATTTCTCCTTTCCGCAAGTTAAATTTCAGTTGTGTGTGTGAGTTGTCTTTCCATTTACACACAACACACACGAACATGTTGAGCTTTACCGCTCATATATATATTTATATTTCAATTTCGGCAAGTTCAATTTAAGTTGTGTGAGTTTGTCATTTTAATTCTACACTCACACACGTGTGCATTGAGCCTTTCCGCTCTTAATATAAGTATATCTCCCTTTGGCAATTTACATTCAAGTCGTGTGAGTTGCCTTTAATTCGGGTATTTCCCTTTAAGCTACGTCTTTACATTTCGGGTTTTACATTTAAGTTGTGTGAGTTGCTTTCAATCCGAGCTTAGCTCACATCATACCCTTCAAACCTGAGATACTTCGCATACTTGCATTCGTAAGCTTTCGAAAAAGCCCCGAATACCCCATGCAAACACGCCAAACTTAGGTCACTTATGCACACACATAGCTGGCCTAAATAGCGTAAAATCAAAGACTTGAATACGTGCAACCCATGTAAAAAAATCTGCAAATAGGCATACAATCGACAAGATACTTTCGTATTCTTTTCAAAAGTCCATGCTTGTTAAAAATCGAGATTTTCTAAGCGTTTAAACCGACCCTTGAGCATCGATTCAAGAAGGTTTACAACGAAAAGATCTCACTTGCCCACAATCACCCAAAACGTCAGATATTTCCAAAATCCTTCGCTAGTTTGAGTAAGCTAGCTGTCACGTCCTAAAGCGACGTAGACAAGAAAAAGCTCGTTTCTGGTCTTGTAAACCAGGAGCAAGAGAATTTTTGTGCTTACAATCAGTATCTTCTTCTAGGAAGCTTTTGAATTAGCGTCTCTATTTTGATGAGTTGTGTACAAGTATTCACCTCGATCATCATTATTTATACAAAATCCTAGTTTTTAGAGCTGATAAACAAGCTCAACTGAATCGAACATGCTACTCGTGCAAGGCTTGTTTTCTATGTGCATTAACTTTGTGTTCATAAGAAGCTGATTTTGACTATAACAAGTGAAGAAACTTATTTGTCCTGTTTAAACTCGTGCTTGTATTCGTTTTAGCTTATATCTAGAACGTTATCAAGGTATTGCTCATATAAATGTGTACATTTCAGCTTTAAAAGATCTAGTGTAACAACCAAGTAGTGCACATAAGGTTTGTACGAGTTTATGAGAATATATGGTCTTTTGTTATTTGATCTTATTATGATCCTCCAACCGCCGTGAACTTGACTACGGGTGTATATCTGGGCCCTTGTGAGATCCTCTGGCAACTCCCGTTAGAACTTTTGGGGCCTCCTCTTGGAGACAACCCTTTTTGCTTGTAACTATGTAAAGTTACCCCCAACCAAGTTGTAGCGTGTAAAGGGACACATAACTTTCATCCTATTCAATAAAGTGATCTTTTGCACTCTTTGCCTTTGTCCATTTCCGAACTCAAAACAACTCTTGCGAACTTAACATTCTTGCTTCCTCGCTGCACATGAACTTGAGTGAAGGTTGGCTTAACCAGTTTCGGTTGAGTGTCGATCATAGGTCAAACCCTTTGGTCATGATAACTTTGGTATCCAAGCACGGTTTGATTGGAGGCTGGGATTTTGAATTGACGGATTGCTGATATTGGAGCGCTGATATATCATCGGCTTTGGAGGTGCATATAGAAGCTTTAAGGGGAGGGCCAACGAGAGAAGAGAAAGAGCAAGAAAGGCACGTCTAATGCAGACTTAGACGATGTTGTGGTTTTGAAGACCCGATTGTATAGGCTTGAGGACGAGTGTGCCTCCTTAAGGAAATCATTGGCATGGGTTGCAACCGCCAATGACAGACTGATTACGGAGTTATTTGATGGTGAGATATCCCTATGGGATCGTGTAGATAGTCTTGAGACCATCCAAGACTCTCTTTTGGCTCGATTGACGAAGGTCGAATGAAAACAAAATTTTGGTGGGGGAGCCAAGACCCCCATGCTGAAGATGAAGGATCTGAAACCGTATACAGGCACAAGGGATGGGAAAATGATTAAGAATTTTCTGTCACTTCAATATATGCATTAAGGCTAGAAATCTTGATGATGAGGAACATAAGATTACAACAACTTCAACTTTTCTTGACGACTATGCATTCCTTTGGTGCCGTTAGAAGCTTGTGAAGATTGAGAACGATGAGTGCGAGTTGGAAACGTATGAAGCTTTAAGAAGGAGTTAAGGGACCATTTTCTACCTTACAATGTTAAGGAGGTAGCTATTTACAAGAGATTCGTTGTGGGAACCTGCAGACATTGTTTGAAGCTATGGACAACCGTAAAACTTATGCAAAGAAGCCCTTCAAGAAGAACTCTGATGAGAAGAAGGGTTTTCAGAAAAAAGATGTAGATCGTTGGGATACTCAGGGTGATGCACCTGCAAAGAGGCCTCATAGCAAAGGGAAGCCAAAGGGTACTTATAAATTGGAGTGTTGGCTATGCAGAGGCCCGCACAAGTTAGTTGAGTTCTCGAACATAAATGAGATTGGATGTATAAATGCAATGCAATAGGAATCAGTTGAGTCGCAGATGGGAGCTCTCCAACAGATGAATGCTATACATAGTGCTAAGGCACTGGTTCCGACAACACCTTTATGCAAAGGCTTAATGTACTTAGACATTTTTATCAATGGTATAGTCGCAAAAGCAGTCGTAGACACCGAGGCAATGCACAACTTCATCACACCAATGGAGGCAAACCGTTTGGGAGTGAAGTGTGTTGAATGGGAGGGTCTAATGAAGGTCAAAATTCGACACCCATGAAGACGATGGGTGAGGCAGAGGTAGTGCCAATCCAAATTGGGAGTTGGGAAGGTGTGACCAACTTCTCTATTTTCCTAATGGATGATTATCGGTTGGTTTTGTGGCTAAAGTTCTCGTGGGAGTGTGATGCGGATATACCTTTGAAGCAGGACTTTGTAACTTTGCTTGAAGGAGACTTGACTTATATGGTCAAAGTCAAAATAATTCTAGTGGAGTCTAGAAAAGGCTCGCATATCTATGCTTCAACTTAAAACAGGTTTGAAGAGGGATGATGAGACCTACCTCATGACAATTCAGACCAAAGAGGAGGATGGGGCACCTAACATGGGGGCACTCCTAGAACTTGATAGAGTATATGTGATACCAAAAAAACTCCCAAAGAAACTTCCACCATAGAGAAAAATTGACCATCAAATTGAGTTACAATCTTGAGCTAGACTGCCAACCATGGCGCCTTGCCGCATGACATCGGTGGAGCTAAAAGAGCTAAGAGAATAATTAGATGAAATGTTGGTGATGAATATCATAAGACCCTCAAAATCACCCTTTGGTGCGCCCATTCTCTTGCAGACCAAGTGTAATGGATCAAATCTTTTGTGTGGACTAGTGCGCCCTGAACAAGTTAACGGTGAAAAATAAATATCCCCTTCCTTTGATTACGGACTTGTTCGACCAACTTAGACAACCATATATCTTCTCGAAGTTAGATCTACATTCGGGTTATTGATAGGTGCAGATCACTGAGGGAGACAAGGAGAAGACTATGTGCATAACTCATTACGGTGCCTATGAGTTCTTGGTGATATCGTTCGGACTGACGAATGCTCCGGCTACGTTATAAACTTTGATGAACAAGAAATTTTATTCGTTCCTTGACCAATTTGTCATCGTTTACCTAGATGATATAGTGGTGTATACTGCTTCCATGGATCAATATATTCACCACCTGCAGACATTCAAGTTATTGCAGGAGAACCATCTCTATGTCAAACGGGAAAAGTACCTATTTGAACATACAAAAATTGACTTTCGGGGCCATGTGTTGGCAACGGAAAAATGCAAATGGACGGGAGGAAAATCCAAGCTATTAATGACTAGCAACCTCCAACCAACTAGGCTTGCATTCTTTTCTCGATTTGGCTAACTACTACTGACGGTTCATCAAGGGATACACCGCTCTCGCAACCCCCTTGATGGATATGTTGAAGAAGAACCAGACTTGGCACTAGACGGAGTCATGTTAGAAGCATTAGAAAAGTTGAAGGAGGCGATGACGAGGGAACCTATGTTGGTATTGCCAGATCACAACCAACCATTCGAAGCAAAAGCAGATGCTTCAAACTTTACCTTATGCATGGTGTTGCTGCAAAATGTACATCCTATTGCCTTTAACAGTTAGAAGATCAAAGACGTAGAAAGTCAACATTTAGTTCATGAGAAAAAGATGACGACGGTGGTACACTGTCTTCGGCTATGCAGACATTACCTCTTGGGAGTCACTTTATAGTGTGGATGGACAATGTGGTTGTCAGTTACTTTCTGACTCAAAAGAAGTTGATGACAAAACAGGCACACTGATAACAATTCCTAGTTGAGTTTGATTTCACGTTGCTTTATAAGTTGGGTAAAGCTAACTCATTTGCAAACACACTGAGTAGATGGACCAAGTTAGCTACTCTTTAGGCAGACAATGAATCTTAACGGTGCATATTTAAAGTGACTTAGTCGATCGTATTCATGCTAGCTTGGAGATAAATAGGATGACAAAACAACTCAAAACGTTAGTCCATGAGGGTAAGACTAGACAATTTTGGGTTGTAGATGACTTGTTGTTGATAAGAGGGAATAGGCTATATGTGTCAAGGATGGAGAACTTCAGAAGAGACGTCCTAAAAGAGTGTCATGTTTCACCTTGGAGACACTTGGGTATGGAATAGACACAAGTTTTGTTGGAGAGAGCCTATTGTTGGCCCAACATGGGAGATGATATGGCTGCCTACGTGTGGACTTGCCTCATTTACCAATAAGATAAGGTTGAGAACCAAAAACTATCATGACTCTTGGAACCGCTACCGATTCCAAGCCGACTATGAGAGAGTGTATCCAAAGACTTTATCTTGAATCTGCCTAAGTCAAGCGGTTGTCAATCCATCTTAGTGGTAGTGGACAAATTTTCTAAGTGGGTGTTTGTGGTAACCCCGGTGAAGTGCATGGCTAAGCGCATGACAAAGCTCTTCATCAAACATGTGGTGAAATATTAGGGAGTCCCTTTCAACATAGTTAATGACTGTGATGCCTAGTGTAAACACCCCAAAATCCCACGATTTTCTCAAATATGCTTGATTTTATAAAAGTAGCCCCAAAGGGCTATTTTGAGTCTTGAAACCTAGGAGCCTTCAAGACAACCCTGTACATATTTGCAAATCTATACGTATAGCTTTTAGACTATAAACAGTATGTTGAAGCCCCAAAAGACTCCTCGCTTGACAAAAGCGGATCAAAAAGGTAAAGGAGAGCCCAGACCCAAAGCATACTTCAAAGCCCGGGATATCAACTCTCATGTCAAAAACATCCTGAAATTCTCAGACATCCAAGCCCCAAATATCAGAAAAATGATCAAAATGAACTCCTGAAGGTGAGAAGAAGATCAGACGACAATGTCGGTGAAGACCCAATGCAAGACGTAGTACTGATGAAGTCAGGCCCCGCACAAACCGTCCATTTCAAAACGCCATGAAGGAATAAAAAAATCAGATTTGGGTCGGATCTGGATCATATATATCTAGATCCAAACCCAACATGTATTTGGATTTGGATTTGGATCCCAAGATCCAAATCCAATATCTGTATCCATGGCCCACCTCACCTAGCCATTTCCCCTAAAACCTAACCCAAACCTGACCTAAACCTAACCCTTCTCACCCAAAACCGCCCCAACCTCACCTAAACCGACCTACCCCAGACCATGTCCCAGCCCACCTAAATGAAAAGATCTAGCCCACCATTTTCCAGCCCACCAAAGTAAATATCTGGCCCAACCGACCTAGCTGTCAATCCCAACCTATATAAACCCCCTCCTTCATGCGAGTTTCCTCTCTCTCCAGGCTTTTGGGACCCGGCCAGCCCTCTTTGCTCCTCTTCATCCATCCCTTCACTCTTGGGACCCGGCCAGCACCACTCTTCACCCCTTTCACTCCCAACCGAACACCACCTGCCCTTCCTTCCACCTTCGGCGAGGAGCTCCTTTCCGGCCACCATCAGCCTTCCTCTTCCACCACACTCCAATTCCACCTGTCGCCACCTTCCTGGTTAGTACCACCTCCCCTTTCACCTCCCGGAACTCCTCTCTTCACCCTCTTCTTCCCAGCCGAGCACCACCCATCCGCCTCCCCTTCTCCCTTTCACCCAACCAGCATCTCCCTTCTTCCCAGCCGAGCACCACCCCATGCCTGCCCGTCCCCCTGCTATCCTTAGTCGCCCCTTTCCATCATCCCTTCACCATTCTCCAACACCTCCTCCACTTCCAGCCGATACCTACCTGTCCCCAAAACCCATCCCAACTCCTAGTAACACGCCTTAGCCCAACCTACCTTCTCTACCATGCCTCAACACTAGCCGGCTAGCACTCCTACCTGCCGCAACCATCTACCTAAGGGACTCCCCTTGGCTGCCCAAGGTGACTCATTAAGGCCAAGTCCACGCAAGTTGAACATGGACCAGCTACATGTAAGTGCCTAAACTCGGTCCATTATATGAACTTGCTTTATATTCAATTAAATTTTGACATGGGGTTGTAATAATGGAGTGTAGTCTCCCCCCAAGATGTAATAACATGGTTTGACACACAAGCACTCACGTGCACTTGAGCCTAAACTCTTAAGATATAGCCATATTTCCCTTTTGCAATTTACATTACGCAATTTCCCTTAAGCATTGTCTTTCAATTTCGGGTTTTCCCTTGGAGTTGTGTGAGTTTGCATTGCATATTCGCTATACCACGAGTTAGGACGCATATTGCATCAAAGCAAACCCCATACTCTCGTGCAAAAATCGCCCAATTTAGGTCACTTGCGCACACACCTAGTTGGCCTAAATAGCATAAAATTGAAAGACAGACACGTGCAAATCCCACGTAAAATAAAATTTGCAATCACACAAACAAAACCCAAGTCAAACACTTCGAGTATTTTTCAAAGAGGTGACTTGTTTAAAAATGACCTTGCCAAGTGTACAGACTGACCCTTGTGCATCGGTACAAGAAGGTCTACGATGAAAAGAGCTCACTTGCTCACAGTCGCCCCAAATGAGTCAGATTTTCAAAACTTACTTCGCTAGCTTGAGTAAGCTAGCTGGCACTTCCTCTTTTTATAAAAACGACTTAGACATACGAAAAGGTTAACTTCAGGCCTCAGAACCAGAAGTGAGAATTTTCCGTGTCTATAGGTTTGGCATGCCTGGTGGGACGTGGGCCTTGTGCAAAGTCAATTCATATAGAAAAACCTCACAAAAATTGTTCAAAGAAAGTGTTTTTAACTTTGTTTGTTGCATTTCATAATTAGGATTTTTGAAAGCATTTGAAGCATGTCGAGTCCAGGCTCCCAAGAGGTGTCTAGCCACGGCTCATGCGCATCAAGTTCTCATTCTAGGAGGTTTTCGAAAAAACAAAATAAACTTGAAGAGATTGAGGACTTGAGAAGGGATTTCGAGGCCAAAATCGTTGCTCTTAGCCAAGAGGCTGAAGCAACTGACTCATGTTCGTCAAATGGCGAACCAAAGGCCAAGAAAAAGTTTGAAAAACCCACAAACATAAAGAGACTTCCGTAATGGAAGTCAACCAATACCCCGAGTCATTCACACACAAGGATCGTAAAGCCCTACAACAGCTGCTGAGAGGGCAAAATAAAGAGAAAAGGAGTAACGCCCTGTCTGATTTCTTGCCTGTGGACTATGAAATAGACAGTGATGATGAAATACCGAACTTCCATCGGTATGATGGCATGGGAGACCCTAGGTCTCACTTGCAACTTTTCTCTCGTCGAGCCCATAAGAAAAAGAAGGACTCGATGAAATGGGTGTATTGGTTCCCTTTGTCCCTCAAAGGCACAACTGCTAAATGGCTGGCTTCCTACGACCTTAGCTAGTTCGCAACTTTTGAAGAGTTAGCGAACTGCTTTATGTAGAGATTCTCGCATAACGTAGAAGTCACACCGACTTTAAACACCTTGAGGGATACAAAACAAGGTATGAACGAAGACGTACATACGTTCATCGTTCGTTGGAGGTCTCTCCTAGGACAAGTGCGAGAGCCAATATCCGAAGGATGTGCAGTCATGCTCATCCTAGATAATTTCAAAAATGAGTTGAAAACCCTTCTCTCGCTTCACGAAATCTCAACTTTTCACAAGTTGATAAAAAAAGCATCCCTTTTTGAAACAAATTTGAAAAAAGGGATTTATGATCATCTATGGAAAGGAAGCATGGTTTCGAAAACTCGCTTGGAGAAGCCCAACACTTATGGGCTACCCACCGCAGATATAGGGGCAAAACCCCACAAAATCGCCAATGTCCGGGTGGATCCAAGCCCGACAAGTGCTTCAAAAAGTTTTGAAAAAATAGAAAATAAAAGAGAGAAAAACTTTCAAAAACCCTTTGAAAGACGGGAGTACACTCTGCTGGGGCAACCTGTGTCGGAGGTCCTAGACCTCCAACTTGCCCAAGGCATGATCGAACTCCCCGAGATTCCTGAGGGAGTCACTTCCAAAGGGAGATTTTTAAACAGATTCTGCAAGTATCATCGACTTAAAGGCCATGATACAAAGCGGTGTTTCTCCCTCTTAAATAAAATCGAGAACTTGATAGCAGAAGGCCGGCTCCAGGTTGTTGAGGAACCTAAGCCTGACCAAGCTATCTTCAAAGAACCCTTCCCCAAGCACGCAAGTACTAGTGGGAAGGGAAAAGAGGTATGTGCTCTCACAATTTCGAAGAGTCTAACGCATGCATATGAGTCTGGTTTGTCTACTTGTGCATCTACTCTCATACTTCACAAAATACCCACCCAGGTAGTCATCTAGGGACCACCAAGAGTTCCGTCCCCGATTAGGCCAGTTTTAAAAATTCAAGGTGCTCCAAATCTTTCGATTAGAGCCATGTTAAGTGCGAACCCTAGGTTGATCATGGGGGAAGTGATAAGATCCGGGAGGATCTATCAACCCCCACATCTGCAAAGTGTTAAAAAGGTGGTCAGTGTGCGTGGCCCCTCAAAAGCATGTATTCCTAGAGTTCTGCCGAAAGCGGACAAAAGAAATGTCATGTTAAAGTCATATGATTTCGAAAACCATCTGTCAAAGATTCCTATCAACATGTCCATCCTAGAGCTAATACAAACTTCGCCTAGGCATAGACTCGTGTTAGAGAAAATTCTAGAAAGAGCAAATGTTAGTTCAAACATAACCCCAGAATCCTTGTCTAAACAAGTGGCCTCCATAGGAGCGAAAACGCCCATCGTATTCTCAAAAGACGATGTAGAAAGACCCTACGAGTCTCATAACCAGGCCCTACATATCGAGGTGGTTCTAAATAACCACTCTCTGGATAGGTGCCTAGTCGATGGGGGAGGAGGGCTCAACATCCTTCCACTTCATGTGGCGAACCAAATCGGAGTCACCTTGACATCCGTAAACCCAAGCCCCATCGTCATCACTGGATACAATGGGAATGCGTCTAGACCGCTAGGATCTATCGAACTTCCCATGGAAACGGGAGGGATAGCACACACGGGGGTGTTCCATATCTTGGACATCCACCCCACTATAACCTATTGTTGGGAAGGCCCTAGATACACAACTTGTGTGCTGTGCCGTCCACTTTCTACAGGTGTGTCAAAATCCCTTTCAGAGACAAAGTCGTAGTGATCCTAGGTGAGAGTCATCCTCAGCTTCAAGGGGTCATAAATTCCCCTTGCTTGTCGAGTTCTCAGACCCATGAGGTAAAACTGGGGCAGATCCTGCTCGAGCCACTAAGGCTCACATTGGAAAACCCTAAAAAAGGTCGTATATGTGAAGGGGCCACCCAAGGCTGGCCCCCTCAAAGTCCTGACCATCCCAAGAAAACCCAAAAATCTCCTATTTCCAAAACCCTGGACAAAAAGCCCTATGTACATAACATAGACAACAACAAGTTCTAGGACCACGATTTATATCAAAACTTCTCTAAAAATAAAAAATCATGGAACATGTTGTTAAATATGAGTTATTTGCCATATAAGAGTCTAAGGGCACAAAATCAGGGTCTCCTAGAACCCATACTGCCTAGGACAAACCCAAGCCGATATGGGATCGACTATACTCCCAGAATACCACCAGAACCACCCCCTGTGACCACCTGGGTCAAGGGTGCCTTGGAGCCTACCTTAGAAGAGACCTACGATTTAGACCTTTTATTCAGAGTCTTACCTGTAGTGTTTTCTCTTTGTAGGTATGATGGAAGATCCCTCAATCAAAAATACAAAAACATTTGAAAAAATCAAAATGAAAAAAATGAAAAAATTACAAAAGCCAAAAACACTTGAAAATGAAAAACTCGAAAAAAGAGTAGTTAAAAACACTTGAAAATGAAAAACTCGAAAAAAGAGTAGTTTGTATAGTTCCCAAAATTCTTGTTTTACAAAAACACAAAAAAATCAAAAATTTATAAAATTCCAAATAGATTTTGTACATAGCTGCTCCTGGTAAGGATTTGGGAGAAGCAAAAGATTTCGAAAGAAACATTGTCTGCATAACCAGACCAAAAATTTCGAAATCCATAGAAATTTCAAGTGTGAAACCAGGTCTTTTTAAAATCCATGCATCAAATTCCCTAGGATCTATAAACCGCGAGAATGATCAAAGCCTAGAGGTGGATCCCCTTGAGGTAGATCTCACTTCTAAGCTCCCAGAATTTTATAAAATTCTCGATTTTGAAAAGCTTTCAAATTTAGTAGGAGGAGATTTCATAGAGATAAACCTAGGGAGTGATTCAAAGCCGAAACTCATTAAGGTAGGCGCATGTTTGCATGAGCATGAAAGGTCATCATTCATTGCATTTTTAAAAACCTACTTAGATGTGTTTGCATGGACGTATGAAGACATGCTGGGCATAGACCCGAGTGTTGTTGAACATCATCTTCCCTTAGATACGGACGTAAAACCCATAAAGCAAAAGCTTAGGAAAATAGATCCGAACGTACACGCCCAAGTCAAAGAGGGTTTAGAAGATCTATTAAAAGCCGGATTTATAAAACCCATTGCGTATTCTGATTGGTTATCCAATATAGTTGTTATTCGAAAAACCAATGGGAAGATTCGAATATGCATCGACTTTAGAAACCTGAATAAAGCCACTCCAAAGGATAATTATCCTTTACCAAACATAGATTTGATAGTCGATAGTACTGCAAATCATGAAATGTTTTCGTTTATGGATGGCTATTCAGGGTATAACCAAATCAAACTAAGCTCACGAGATCAGGGTAAGACCGCTTTCACAACCCCATGGGGCACCTACTGCTATACAGTCATGCCATTTGGTTTGAAAAATGCAGGCGCCACATACCAGAGAGCTATGACCATGATCTTCCATGATCAGATTCATGAGCTCGTAGAGGTATATGTGGATGATCTCTTGGCCAAATTCAAAACTCGATGCACTCATATCGAATGCTTACAAAAGATTTTCGAAAGGCTTAGACTTTATAAAGTAAAGCTAAACCCTCAGAAGTGTGTGTTCAGAGTAGAGTCTGGAAAGCTCTTAGGCTTTATGGTGAGCCAAAGGGGCATAGAAATCGACCCCTCTAAGTGTAGAGCCATCATAGATATGGCTCCACCCTCCAATCTCACGCAGATTCGTAGCCTCCAAGGTTGATTGCAATCCATTCGTAGGTTTATCTCAAGCTTGGCGACTAGATGTGAACCCTTCAACAAGTTGTTGAGAAAGGACACAGAATTTTCATGGGATAACGACTGCCAAAAGTCATTTAAAAGACTAAAGTCATACTTAGTTAATCCCCCTGTTTTAAATCCTCCAAAGCAAGGAAAACCTCTTCTGCTTTATATTTCCGTGCATGCGAATGCCTTGGGAGCTTTGTTAGCTCAATACGAGGATGACACCCACAAGGAGTATGCCATCTATTATATTTCGAAAACTCTCTTGGCTTATGAAAGGAATTATGAAGCCATGGAGAAGACGTGCTTGGCCCTAGTTTGGGCCTGCCAGAAATTTCGATACTATTTCCTAGATCATGAGATCTGGATAGTGTCCAAGCTTGATCTAATCAAGCATTTGTTCGAAAAACCCATTCTCACTGGTAGATTGGGCAAATGGAAACTCCTTCTAATGGAGTATGACCTGAAATACCATCACCAGATCTCCATGAAGGGGCAAGCCCTAGCAGACTACGTGGCTGAGTTTCCCCTAGAGGACGCATATCCCACACTTAATGAAATGCCTGATGAAGGCATATTGCAAAACCAATTTCAAAACCACATTTTGGCAAATTCATTCGAAAACCATGTGTGGAAAATGCACTTCGATGGGGCATGAAACCAACGAGGGGCTGGTGCTGGGGTCATCCTCATATCCCCTGAAAAGGGTGAGATCCCCATAGCAATCCGCCTAGATTTCGAATGTTCCAACAACATAACTGAGTATGAATCACTCATACAAGGCTTAAAAGTTTCGAAAACTCTAGGGGCATCATGCATCGAGGTCTTTGGAGATTCGCTCCTCGTTATAAACCAAGTTTTAAAATTTTGGCAAGTTAGAAACAAAAAGCTTCTTCTATATCATGAGTTGGCCACTCGATTGGTCGAATCCTTCCAATCGTGTACACTCACACACGTAGGAAGAGAGGATAATGGCGTTGCCGATGCCCTCTCCTCCTTGGGTTTAGCCCTAAGGGTCGATCCCACTCTGGAAACCCGATCCTTAGAAATATGGCATGCACCCACTCCATCTACACACGATTTGGAAATTTGCCAAAACAATCCAGATTCTGTTGAAAAACCTTGGTTCTATGACATCAAATGTTTTCTAGAAAATGGGGGATTCGTTGAGGATGCCACATCCAAAGATAAGGCATTCATCTAGAAAATTTCTACTCGATACACGATTTTGGGTGGGGTTTTGTATAAAAAGAGTTTTATTGGCATCTTACTAAGATGTGTCGACCTAGAGGAGGCTAGGACTGTTATGCATGAATTCCACGATGGCGAATGTGGAGGTCATGTCAATGCCAACATGATGGCGATGAAAATACTTAGAGCAGGCTATTTTTGGTCTACCCTGAAAAAGGATTGCCACGATCATGTTAGGAAGTGTCATCCATGTCAAGTGCATGGGCACGCCATTCATATCCCCTCATCATCATTGCATTCCGTGGTCAGCCCCAGGCCATTTACCATGTGGGTGTTTGATATTGTAGGCCCAATATTTCCAAAGGCATCGAATGGGCATAGGTTCATTTTAGCAGCCACTGAGTACTTCTCCAAGTGGGTCGAAGCCATCTCCCTGACCAACGTACAGGGGCAACATGTGGTGGCTTTCATTAGGAGGAATATCTTGGCTCGATTTGGAGTTCCAAGAGGCCTTGTGTCCGATAATGGTACCCCATTCAAAAACGAGCGGATGGTCAAGTTGTGCAACACCTATGGCATAACTCACCACTTCTCCTCGCCCTACTACCCTCAAGGCAATGGCCAAGCCGAAGCCACAAATAAGACTCTCATTAGCATAATTGAGAAGAGTTTAGAGAAGGGTAGGACGTGGCATGAGAAGCTGGATGAAGCCTTATGGGCTTATAGGACTTCCATCCGGACTCCCACGAATGCCACGCCATTTGAATTGGTTTATGGCACAAACGTCATTCTTCCCATTCATACACGACTCCATTCATTTCATACATCCATTGCACTCGACCTCCCCCTAGAGACGCTTTAGCATGCTAGGATGGCCAAACTAGATTTGTTAGATGAGAGGCGACTCCTTGCTATGGATCATGCTCATGCATACCGGCAAAGGATAGCCCGACACTACGACAAACATATGAAACCTCGCCACTTTGAAGTGGGAGATCTGGTTTTGAAAATCATCCACTATTGTGGCCCACATCCACTTGGAAAGTGGCACCCCAAGTGGGATGGACCCTATGTTGTGCGTGCAACCACCACGAACAACTCATACTGGTTGATCGATGTAGAAGGTAGGAATTTAGCAGATCCTATCCATATTCAATACTTGAAGAAGTATTACATGTAGGGTTTGGGTTAAATTCCCGTTTTCGAAAATCCTTAGGGATAGCTACTTTGAAACCTCGAAAGTAAAGTTCAAAGGCAAGTTGTGTGACCTTGAGCAAGAGAATTCGCACTTGTGAAAGAGTGGAGCTTTCCAAATATGTGGTTACATTTCAAAATCCTTCTTCTTACAAAGAAAGGCCTAGTTCAATATAGCAAGATACTTGAAAGTAGTACGTGCTATTTCTAAATAGGCTAATCTGGGCCCACCTAACCGACCTACCCCAAACCACTAAACAACCCACCTAACCGACCTACCCCAAACCATGTCCCAGCCCACCTAAATGAAAAGATCTAGCCCACCATTTTCCAGCCCACTAAAGTAAATATCTGGCCCAACCGACCTAGCTCTCAATCCCAACTTATATAAACCCCCTCCTTCATGCGGGTTTCCAAACTCTCCATGCTTTTGGGACCCGGCCAGCTCTCTTGGCTCCTCTTCATCCATCCCTTCACTCTTGGGACCCGACCAACATCACTCTTCACCCCTTTCACTCCCAACCGAACACCAGCTGCCCTTCCTTCCACCTTCGGCGAGGTGCTCCTTTCTGGCCACCATCAGCCTTCCTCTTCCACCACACTCCAATTCCACCTGCCGCCACCTTCCCGGTTAGTACCACCTCCCCTTTCACCTCCCGAAACTCCTCTCTTCACCCTCTTCTTCCCAGCCGAGCACCACCCATCTGCCTGCCCTTCTCCCTTTCACCCAGCCAGCATCTCCCTTCTTCCCAACCGAGCACCACCCCACGCCTGCCCGTCCGCCTGCTATCCTTAGTCGCCCCTTTCCATCATCTCTTCACCATTCCCCAACACCTCCTCCACTTCCAGCCGATACCTACCTGTCCCCAAAACCCATCCCAACTCCTAGTAACACGCCTTAGCCCAACCTACCTTCTCTACCACGCCTCAACACTAGCCGGCCAGCACTCCTACCTGCCGCAACCATCTACCTAAGGGACTCCCCTTGGCTGCCCAAGGCGACTCATTAAGGCCAAGTCCACGCAAGTTGAACATGGACCAGCTACATGTAAGTGCCTAAACTCTGTCCATTATATGAACTTGCTTTATATTCAATTAAATTTTGACATGGGGTTGTAATAATGGAGCGTAGTCTCCCCCCAAGATGTAATAACGTGGTTTGACACACAAGCACCCACGTGCACTTGAGCCTTTCTGCTCTTAGTTGCACACCCTTTTGCACACTCACCGGCCTTGACAACTCCTACAATATAATTGTATTTATATAAGTTCAACTGCATGGGTTTTCCTTTAAGTCATGGGTGTTGTCTTTCAATTCCACATTCACACACATTGAACTTTCACTCTTACTCCCAAGACCCTAATAAGGGCCATATTGCAATTTAATTTGGGGTTTTCATTCAAGTTGTGTGCGTGATCATTCAATTCCACACTCACACACATTGAGCTTTCGCTCTTACTCCCAAGACCCTAATAAGGGCCGTATTGCAATTCTATTTGGGTTTTACATTACAAGTCATGTGAGTTGTCTATACATATACACACAACACCCACGCATAAATTGGCGACCTTCGGACCCATATATATATAGTTGTATTTCCCTTCTGCTATGTCTTTAAGATTTGGGTTTTAAGGTTCAGTCATGTGAGTTGCATTTCAATTTATACACGGCATATACTTACACAATTGAGCCTTTCCGCTCTTAAGATATAGCCATATTTCCCTTTTGCAATTTACATTACGCAATTTCCCTTAAGCATTGTCTTTCAATTTCGAGTTTTCCCTTCGAGTTGTGTGAGTTTGCATTGCATATTCACCATACCACGAGTTAGGACGCATATTGCATCAAAGCAAACCCCATACTCCCGTGCAAAAATCGCCCAATTTAGGTCACTTGCGCACACACCTAGTTGACCTAAATAGCATAAAATTGAAAGACAGGCACGTACAAATCCCACGTAAAATAAAATTTGCAATCACACAAACAAAACCCAAATCAAACACTTCGAGTATTTTTCAAAGAGGTTACTTGTTTAAAAACGGCCAGACTGATCCTTGCGCATCGGTGTAAGAAGGTCTGTGACGAAAAGAGCTCACTTGCTCACAGTCTCCCCAAACGAGTCAGATTTTCAAAACTTACTTCGCTAGCTTGAGTAAGCTAGCTGGCATGCCCTCTTTTTATAAAAATGACTTAGACATACGAAAAGGTTCACTTCAGGCCTAAGAACCAGAAGTGAGAATTTTTCGTGTCTACACCTAGATCATGAGCAACTTTTGACAGGAGTTCTTTCAGTTGTTGGGGCCAGAGTTATTATTCTCAATAAGTTATCACCTATAAATAAATTACCAAATGAAAAGAATCAATGCCTTAATGGAATGCTACATTCGGCACTATGTTTGTGCCAACCAAAAGGACTAGACTGAGTGGATGGATCTTGAGTAATTTTCATACAACTTGCAGGTTAGCGAGTCTAATGATAGGAGCCTCTTTGAATTTCTACGAGACAACAACCACAAACTCCTCACTCACTAGCAACAAAGTACATAGGAAGAGTGCAAGTGGCATACTCATTTGTGATAGACATTCAAGAGATGCGTGATCTAGCACACGTGCTTCTTGTGAAAGCGGCTAAGCAGATGAAGAAATGGGCTAACGTTAAATGTTGTGTTGCCACATTTAGTGTAGGGGATCACATTCTCATGAAATTTTATCCTAAACACAATACTTTCATGAGTATCACGCGGCGTTGATCCGCAAATATGACAGACCTTATAAAATCATTAAAAGGGTAGGGAACTGGGCATACAAGGTAGATATGTCGGGTCATGTTTGGATGTACCCTATGTTCCAAGTGAGCAACCTTGAGGCTTACAATGTCGACTCGAAAGATCAGTGGCACAATAATCCAACACAGGCACCAACTTACTTGAGGACCCTGGGGAGTAAAGACGTGGAGTTGATCCTGGACCATGTACCTGACACCATGGCTGATGATGGGCCCGTTATCTTGTTAAGTGGAAAGGACTTGATGTAGACCAAACCACTTGGGAAAAATAACATACTTTAAGGTAGTTTCCTGAGCATTTGCGGAGTACCACCAACATATTTCAATGTTGTTGTGGACGTCAACGACTTCGGTGGGGAGAATGTGACCCTCCAACTACCGTGAACTTCACTATGATTGTATATTTGGGGCCCCTTATGGGATCCCCTAGTAACTCCCATTGGAAGTTTTGGGACCTCATCTTGTAGACACTCCTTTTTGCTTATAACTATGTAAAGTTACCCCTAACCAAGTTGTAGCTGTAAACACCCCAAAATCAAATTATTTTCAAAACAAACACTTGGTTTTTCAAAAACCAGTTTCAAACAAATTTTAACTTTTGAAAACCCGGAGTTGCAAAGTTTTTAACTTTTTTGTCTGAAAACCCTTTAAAATAAAGGTTCTAGACCTAGGCCAAGTCCCAATTTTGTAAAGCAGCCAAATCAAGCAGGTGGAGCCCGATCAAAATGCAGCTCCAAAAATAGGTCAAAAGCCAAGAATTCAGCTAGGCCTGATGAAAACATGACCGAAAAGCAACGGAAGCATCTAGGCTAGAAGAAGACTTCAGCCCTAGAATGTGAAAGGCAAAGCCAAAGCACTAACAAAGCCATAAAAAATCCAAGCCCAAGTTTGAAATTCCAAAAATCAAACAAAACGAAGTTCAGAAGGTGAGAAGACGGTCAGACAAGAAGGTTGGGAAAAACCCAGCCTAAGATGGAGCACTGATGAAGCCAGGGCTTGTGAAAACCGCCCGTCTCAAAACACCAAGAAGGATTAAAGAAAGAAGAATTTAGATTGGATTTGGACATAAACATCTAGATCTAGACCCAAATACTATTTGGATTAGATTTGGATCATAAAAACCAAATCCAAGATCCAAATCCAAGACCCAACCCTTTGCCTATAAATAGAAGTAAGGGGGGGTGAAAGTTCACGTGAACTTGCTTGGGAGAGGCTTGGGGGAGTGCATAAAGTAAGAGAGAGAAGAATGGTGGGCTTGACTTTTGCAAGTGGGTTAGCCATGTGGGCTTGATCAAAGGGTGTGGGTTCAAGCCTTGTGAACCTAGACTAACCATGGGGATGCACCAACATGATGGATGGCATGGACAAGGGCTACGCACGGTGGACTTGGCTTCAAGAGGTAGGTCACTAAACCTAACCCTGACTTAACCACTAAACCTAACCCAAACCTAGCCTATACATAGCCTATTTCACCTAAACTTGAACTAAATTAGCCCCAACCGACTCCCTTAAATCCCACATAAACCTAACCCAAACTGCACCCTAGTTGGACCACTCTCACCCTAAACCTACCCACCTAACCCATGCCTAAACGCACCCCGAACCAAACCTAGCTAGGTGCTGGCCGCACCTAGCTTATTCCCTTGAAACCCCACCAACCGACTCCATTAAACCCCTAACTAGCCCTACCCGCCAACTCCACTACATAGCTCTAAACCGACCTAACTTAGTCCTATTGGACCTAGCCATAAAACCATAACTGAGTGCACCTTGCACTCGGTTTTAACCTAACCCAAACAGCCACCTCTCACCTTGTCGCGCACCATGCAGCACACGCCCCCAGCCACACCGCTCACCAACCTGTCCTGCGCACCCTACACCAGCCGCTCTGCACCAGCAGCACCCTGCTGCACACCAGCCGCTCCCCAGCACTCGCACCGCACCCCAACCTACCTGCTCACCTGCCCTCAGCCACTCGGTTGTCACACATCAGCCGCACCAACGCCCGACCTGCACTCCAACAGTGCCTTCCCCGCACGCCACGTCTAGTGCCCTGCTGTTGTGCCTAGGCCTGTCCCGTGACCCACCTATATCCCACCCTAAACTAGCCGAGTGCACCTAGCACTCAGCCAAGACCTGTTGGCCTTGCACCAACCTTGACTAACCACCTCCCATGGCCCAGCCTAACCTCACCTAGCTAGGACTTGCCTAACCTAAACCTTTGGCCAGATCCAGCCCATACAAAGCCAAACCTACATGGCTGCGCCCAAGTGAACCAACATCCAAGCCTCACGTCGGAACCCACCTAAAGGGACCTATCTCGTGGCTGCCAAGGAGGACGGACTCGGGCGACTCGAGAGGCAAAATCGATCACTTATAAGTGTTTATTTACATTTGTTTTTACATTACTCGCTTAAGATAAATTCAATTCAATACGGGGTTGTAATAATGGAGCAAAGTCTCCCCCCGAAATGTAATATTTGTGTTTGATACACATCCACACACGTGCACTTGAGCCTTCTCACTCTTAATTGCACACAAAGGACACCCACGTGCACTTGAGCCTTTCCGCTCTTATATTGCACACGATTGCACACACATTGAGCCTTTCCGCTCTTAAGCTAAAGTATATATTTCAATTCGGGTATTTACTTTAGTGAAAGCTGTGTGAGTTACAATTCAATTTCGGGTGGATTTACATTCAAGTCGTGTGAGTTGTCATTTAAATTTCACACTTACACACACGTGCATTGAGCCTTTCCGCTCTTAAGCTAAAGTATATATTTCAATTTGGGTATTTACTTTAGTGAAAGTCATGTGAGTTGTCATTTAAATTTTATACTTACACACACGTATATTGAGCATTTCCGCTCTTAAGCTAAAGTATATATTTCAATTTGGGTATTTACTTTAGTGAAAGTTGTGTGAGTTGTCATTTCAATTTCACACGAGAAGCACACAAAAGCACTCGAGCCTTTCCCCTCTGTACACTCACACACATTGAGCCTTTTCGCTCTTAGGATACAACATATTTATATATTTTCAAGTTGTGTGAGTTTACTTCACGTCGAGTTGCATTTCCCTTTGTGTGGATTTACATTAAGTCGCTTGAGTTGCTTTACATTTTGGGTATTTACATTTGTGAAAGCTGCGTGAGTTGCACTTCAATTTCGGGTATTTACATTTGTGAAAGTTGTGTGAGTTGCCCTTTCAATTCGAGCCTAGCTCACATCATCACTTCAAAACCTGAAAAGATTTTGCATCATTGCATTCGTTAGCTTTAAAAAAAAAGCCCCAAATCTATGCACAAACCACATTGAAAATAGGCCATATATGCACACACATATTAGGCCTAAATAGCTAAAACTCTAAAGACTTAGGTTCGTCCAAAGTCGTAATAAAACTTGCAAATAAGGCATACATCGAATTCCTAAAACATAGGTATTTTCAAAGTTTTGTAAAAATGAAGTTTCTAAGCGTTTAAACTGGCCCTTGAGCATCGGTTCAAGAAGGTTTAAATGAAAAGATCTCACTTTCCCACAATCGCCAAAGAAGTCAGAATATTTCAAAAACCTTCGCTAGCTTGTGCAAGCTAGCTGGCACGCTCGTAGAAACGACTTAGGTGCGAAAAGGTTCATTTTTGGTCTCAAAAACCAGGAGTAAAAATTTCCACGCCTACAGTAGCGTGTAAGGAGGACACACATCTCTCATCTTATTCAATAAAGTGATCTTTTGTACTCTTTGCCTTTGTCCCTTTGCGAACTCAAAACAACTCTTGTGAACTTAAGGTTCTTGCTTCCGCGTTGTGCACGAACTTGAGTAAAGGCTAGCTTAACGGGATTCGATTGAGCATCAGTCACGCTCCAAACCCTTTTTCTGTGACATTGTGTTGGTTGAGGAAGATGCCACGCATTTGAAAGATAAACTTCTAAACTGATCTCGTGGCCCACTTAAATAATGCTCAGGTTTTATTCACATATGGGCTTTTCCCAAAAAAGAGAGAACATTTTAAATGTATAAAAAGTAGTGTAGACATGTTTGGTTTCAATTTTTAGGCAGTTTCATTTTTGAGTTTGGAATCAATAATTTTATTAAAAAAATTATAGAATCATAGGAAAATTTTGAAAAAAGACCAGAAACGACAGCTTGGAACTGCTAGTTTTGAATTTGTAAAAGGTGAAATTGGACTAAACTAAGTGGTCCTTGACTTTGGGCCCAGTTTCATAGGTTTTGGGTTCAGTCGGTTCCTAGTCCAATTGAAACTACTAAGCCAATTTGGAACCGTTCATGCCTACGTTGGTGGAAGAAAATCGATAAGGTGGTTTCTCCTAAGGACATCCTAATGTAGAGGTACTCATCTCTCAAGAGCCATAATCTTTAAACCTTGTGAGGGCCATATGCATATTGCATGATCAAAATTAGAGAGCATGGCTGTCACTTCTTCAACCAGTAGTGGTAGCCATAGAGTGGGTAAAATAGCTCATGATTATTATGATGTCGGGTTAGATCAAGTCGACTTGGGCCCAACCCAAACCCACATGGGACCCATCCTGGGGTCCCTTTCTAGAAAGCCACACTCATGGCTGGGATAGGAGCCACTACAATATGCGATGTTGTCATGTTGCTACAGCAACAAGGGTAAACAGAGAATGGGAGAAAGTGAGAGGGGAAGAGAAAGAGAAATAGAGAAGAAGAAAGAGAGGGTTGGGGGAAGTTCTACGCGTTCAACGCATGTTGAGCTACTAAAAAAATGGTAAGATTCATTAGTGTAGACTTAAATTTTTATTTCGGAACCTATGTGAAGACTTGAAATAAAATTTCCGAACTACATCGTGTGTACGAGCGTGCCAGCTAGTTTGCTCAAACTAGAAAAGATTGATTTTCTGACTTCGTGTACCGATTGTGGACAAGTGAACTCTTTTCAACGTAGGCCTTCTTGAACCAATGCTCAAGGGTCAGCCTAGATGCTTTAAAAATTATTCAAGATCCGGTAAGTTTTCAAAAACAAGATTCCAATTTCAAAGGTTTGACAAAATCGTGATTTTGGTTCTTAACTTAAAAATATTTCAAGTCTTGAAAAACATAAACTGGTTCTGTTTTCAGAGTCTTGTTTTTGATTTTTTTTAATAGTTTCAAGTTTTCAAAAATTTTGAAAAATTTACAGAGGACGGATATTTATGTATAAATTCAGAAAATATTTTTATTTTTATTTTATATGCTATATATTCATGTAATTGAATCTGAAAATAGACCTCACTAAGACATTTGGGACAAACTTGTGCCAGAAAATTAGAGGTTTACAAAAACTGCTATATTTTTATGCTCTCACTCCAATTTCTAGGAAATTGGTCTTGTTGGAAATTTATGGATTTCAGCTTTTTAGTGAGACTATTTTCAATCAAATTAGCTCACTGTGCACAAAGATATTCAGGAATAACCCAACCTATGTTATAGGAACTTCTGGTTTTTTAGAATCTATTATGATTTTTATAAAACTTTTTCTATTTTATTTACATATTTTGAGCAAGGAATAATAAAAGATAAATCATTTACCGAATGTGTGTAGAGTACTGAAAAACGGGTTTTAGATTTTGAGAATTGTGCTCGTGTTTTAATCCAAATCAAAATTGAATTTACAACTATAAAATAATAAACTAAATCCTAATTATCACGTGAGCACAAAGATATTAAGAGATTTATAATCTTGCAAATAAGGTATACATCGAATTCCTAAAACAAAGGTATTTTCAAAGTTTTGTAAAAACGAAGTTTCTAAGCGTTTAAACTGACCCTTGAGCATCGGTCCAAAAAGGTTTAAACGAAAAGATCTCGCTTTCTCACAATCGCCAAAGAAATCAGAATATTTCAAAAACCTTCGCTAGCTTGAGCAAGCTAGCTGGCACGCTTGCAGAAACGACTTAGGTGTAAAAAGGTTCATTTCCGATCTAAAAAACCAGGAGTGAAAATTTCCACGCCTACAGATTTTTGGCAGGCCCGGTGGGACTTGGGTCTTAAAACTTCGATAAAATAAACAAAACTCTGAATTTTTTTTCCAAAAAGTGTTTAAAATTTTTGCCTATTTGCATTTGTAGGATTTCAAAATTTGTTGAGTCATGTCTAGTTCAGGCTCCAATGAAGTGATTAGCCGAGCTTCGCGCTCGTCAAGTTCCCTTTCAAAGAAAATTTCAAAATCTCAACTCAAATGCAAAAAAGAAGAGTTAGAAAACTTGCGTAGGGAATTCGAGGCAAGAATCGACGCCCTTAGCCAAGAGACTGAGGCGGCCGACGCTTGCTTGTCACATGGCGAACCCGCCAAAGCCAAGAAAAGACCTGCCAAGTCCAAGAAACCCAAGGAAACCTCTACAATCGAGGGGGACCAATACCACGATTCCTTCACACTAAAGGATCGCAAAGCCCTTCAACAATTGTTGAAGGGGCAAAACAAAGAAAAGAAATTGTATGCCCTGTCTGACTTTCTTCGGATTATGAAACAGACAGCGACGACAACATACCGAATTTCCATCGGTATGATGGCACGGGGATCCTAGATACCACCTGCAACTTTTTTCCCGCAGAGCCCATAAAAAGAAAAGAGACTCTACGAAATAGATTTATTGGTTCCCCCTTTCCCTTAAGAGAACTGCTTCAAAATGGCTTGCTTCCTACGACTTAAGTTAGTTTGCTACTTTTGAAGAGTTAGCAAACAACTTTATGCAAAGATTTTTGCACAATGTGGAAGTAACACCCACATTGAACACCTCGAGGGACACAAAACAGGCTTCGAATGAGGATGTACATGCATTCATCGTTCGATGGAGGTCCCTCCTTGGGCAAATAAAAGAGCCCATCTCCGAAGAATGCGCAGTAATGCTCATCCTTGAAAATTTTAAAACGGAGATAAAAACTCTTCTTTCATTGCATGAGATTTCTACCTTTCACAAGTTAATAAAAAAGGCTTCCTTATTTGAAACCAATCTGAAAAAGGGAGTCTATGATGACTTGTGGAAGGGAAAAATTCTTCCCAAAATGAGATTTGAAAAACCCGGAACTTACGGGCTACCCACGATGGACAAAGGGGCAAAACCCCAAAAGATTGCAAATGTCTGAGTGGAGTCAAACCCGACGGGCACTTCAAAGAAGCTCGAACTTAAAAATGAGAAAAAATTTCAAAAAACTTTTGAAAAAAGGGAGTATACCCCACTGGGATAACCTGTCTCAAAGGTCCTAGACCTCCTACTCGCCCAAGGCTTGGTGATACTCCTAGAAATTCCCGAGGGGACATCGCCAAAAGGGAGATTTTTGAACAGATTTTGTAAATATCATCGGCTCAAAGGCCATGATACGAACAAATGCTTTTCCCTTTTGAATAAAATTGAAAACTTAATAGAGCAGGGCCGACTCTAGGTCATTGAAGAACCTGAGCCTACCCAAGTTGTGCTCAAAGAACCCTTCCCCAATCACGCAAGTACCAGTGGGAAGGGAAAAGAGGTATGTGCTTTCTCAACCTTGAAAGGTTTAGTGCATGCATCATATACTGGCTTCACTACTTATCACACACCACCTTCTCTCATCATATACAAAAATGCCGCACAAGTAGTGATCCGGGGAGCGCTTAGAGTCCTGCCCCCGGCTAGAGCCATCTTAGAAATTTCGGGTGCTCCAAAGCACAAAAATAGAGCCAACATAGGAGCGAGCCTTAGGCAAAGTGTGGGGGAGGTGACCAGGTCCGGAAGGATCTATCAACCCCCACATCTAGAAAAAAATGTTAAAAAAGTGGTCAGTATTCCTGGCCCTTCAAAAGCATGCATTCCTAAGGCATTGCAAATCATGGATAAAGATAAAAACATTTTAACTCCAAAAACCTAGGAGTGTCGTGTACGTCAAGGGGCAGCCCAAAGCTGGCCCGCCAAAAGTCGTGACCATCTTAGGCAAATCCAAACTCCCTATATTTCTAAAATCCCTAAACAAGAAACCCTTCGAGCATGCCATGGATGACAGCAAGTTCCAAGGTCATCCTTTGTACAAAGAATTCTCAAAAACAAGAAAACCTTGGAACATGCTGTTCAACATGGGCTACATGCCCTACCAGAGTTTAGGCAACAAAAATAGAGGTTGTCTAGAGCCTATCTTTCCAAACCCAAATCCAAATAGGTATGGGATAGGCTACATTCTAACCATACCCCCAGAACCACCACCTACGACCACTTGGGTCAAGGGTGCCCTGGAGCCTACTAAAACCAAGACCTATGGCTTAGATCTCTTATTTAGAGACAGATTCATGGCGTTTTCTTTGTAGGTATGATGGAAGACCCCTCTTTAACCAAAAAGCCAAAAAAATTACAAATTTTCCAAAACCCAAAAATGTTGAAAAACTGCGTAAAAACCAAAAAAAGCATAATTTGCATTTCTCCAAATGTCTTGTCATCACAAAAAACCAAAAAAATGGAAAAACCAGAAAATACCAAAAACAAAATCGTGTACATACCAACTCCTGGTAAAAATTTGGAAAAAGTCAAGAAATTTGAAGAAAAAGTCGTCTTTATAAAAGGACCAAAATCTTCAAAACTTGCAGAAATTCCAAAACCAAAACCAGGTGTTTGTGAAAAGCATGCATCAACTCCAAATTCCCTAGGATTCAAAATTCTCGAGAATGATCAAAGCACGGAGGAGGATCCACTTCTCCGTGAGGAGGATAAAACCTTCGAGCTTCCCGAGTTTCACAAAATCCTCGATTTAAAAAAACCTTCGAATTCTGTAGGAGGGGATTTTATAGAAATCGACCTAAGGAGTGATTCACAACAAAAATGTGTTAAGATAGGCACATGTCTGCATGAGCATGAAAAAGCATCATTCATTGCATTCTTGAAAGCCTACATAGACATTTTTGCATGGACCTACGAAGACATGCCGGGTCTAGTCCCAGGAATTGTAGAACATTGTCTTCCCCTAGATTCAGATACAAAACCTATAAAGCAAAGGCTTAGAAAGATCCATTCGAATGTACACTCTCAAGTGAAGGAGGGTTTAGAAGATCTTCTAAAAGCCGGATTTATAAAACCCATTGCGTATTCTGATTGGCTTTCAAATATAGTTGTAGTTTGAAAATCTAATGGGAAAATTCGAATTTGCATCAATTTTAGAAATCTGAACAAAGCCACTCCAAAAGATAACTTCCCTTTGCCAAACATTGATTTGATAATGGACAACACTGCAAATCATGAGATGTTTTCTTTTATGGATGGCTACTCAAGTTATAATAAAATCAAGTTAGCCCCAAGAGATAAGGCCAAAACTACTTTTACCACACCCTGGGGCACATACTACTACACAGTTATGCCCTTTGGTTTGAAAAATACCGGTGCCACATACCAAAGGGCCATGACTATGATCTTTCACGATCAAATTCACGAGCTCTTAGAAGTATATGTGGATGATCTCTTGGTAAAATAAAAAACCTGATGCACACACATCGAATCTTTGCAAAAAGTTTTCGAAAGACTGAGGCTTTACAAAGTGAAACTAAACCCTCAAAAGTGTGTTTTTGGAGTGGAATCTGGTAAGCTTTTAGGTTTTATGGTAAGACAAAGGGGCATTGAAGTCGACTCCTCTAAGTGTTGAGCCATCATAGACACGTCTCCACCCTCCAACCTAACTCAAATCCAAAGCCTCCAAGGTCGCCTCCAATCGATTAGAAGGTTTATTTCAAACCTTGCAATGAGATGTGAACCTTTCAACAAGCTTTTGAGAAAAGGGGTGAAATTTATATGGGACGACGATTGCCAAAAAGCTTTCGAAAGATTAAAAGCGTATTTGGTTAATCCTCCGATTTTAAAACCTCCAAAGCAAGGAAAACCACTTTTGCTTTACATTTCTGTGCATATGAATGCCTTGGGTGCTTTATTAGCTCAATATGAGGATGATACCCCTAAAGAGTATGCTATTTACTACATTTCAAAAACTCTATTGGCTTACGAAAGAAATTATCAAGCCATAGAGAAAACGTGCTTGGCCTTGGTATGGGCCTGCCAGAAATTTAGACACTACTTCCTAGATCATGAGATCTGGATAGTATCTAGGCTTGATCCGATCAAGCACTTGTTTGAAAAACCTATCCTCATGGGTAGGCTGGGTAAATGGCAGCTCCTCTTAATGGAGTATGACTTAAAATTCCACCATCAAACCTCCATTAAGGGGCAAGCCCTAGCTGACTATGTGACCGAATTCCCCTTAGAGGATTCATATCCCATACTTGATGAAATGCCCGACGAGGGCATCTTTTTAAATAATTTTCAAAACCATGTTTTAGCAAATTGTCTAAACGAAAACCAAGTATGGAAAATGCACTTCAATGGGGAAAGAAACCAAAGATGGGCAGTTGCGGGAGTCATCCTCATATCCCCTGAAAAGGGAGAAATCTCCATTGCTATTCACCTAGATTTCGAATGTTCCAACTATACACCCGAGTATGGAGCACTCATACAAGGCTTGAAAATTTTGAAAACTCTAGGGGCATCATGCATCGAAGTCTTTGGAGACTCTTTACTTGTCATAAACCAAGTTTTGAAAATTTGGCAAGTCAAAAATGAAAAACTCCTTCCATACCACGAATTGGCCACCAAACTGGTCGATTCATTCAAATTATGTACACTCACACACGTAGGAAGAGAGGACAACGACATAGCAGATACCCTCTCATCCTTAGGCTCAGCCCTAAGGGTCAATCCCACTTTGGGAACCCGATCCTTAGAAATATGGCACTCACCCACTCCATCCATCCATGATTTGGAGATTTGCCAAAACAACCAAAATTCCACTGAAAAACCCTGGTTTCAAGACATTAAAGATTTCTTAGAAAACGGAGGATTTTCAGAATTAGCATCTTCTAAAGACAAAGCTTTCATTCGAAAGATTTCAACCCGATACGTAAATTTGGGAGGGATTCTTTATAAAAAGAGTTTTACTGCCATCTTATTGAGGTGTGTAGACCTTGAGGAGGCTAGGATGATAATGCATGAATTCCATGATGGAGAATGTGGAGGGCATGTAAATGCAAACATGATGACGATGAAAATACTTAGAGCCGGTTATTTTTGGTCCACTTTAAAGCAAGATTGTCATGATCATGTTAGAAAATGTCACCCATGTCAAGTGCATGTACACGTCATTCATATCCCATCGTCAACCTTGCATTCCGTGGTCAGCCCATGTTCATTCACCATGTGGGCGTTTGACATCGTAGGACCAATCTTTCTGAATGCATCAAACGGACATAGGTTTATCCTAGCAGCCACCGAGTATTTTTCTAAATGGGTTGAAGCTACCTCCCTAACTAATGTTTAGGGGCAACATGTAGTGGCAATCATTAAGAAGAATATCTTGGCTCGATTTGGAGTTCCAAGAGACCTAGTGTCTGATAATGGCACCCCCTTCAAGAATGAGAGGATGGTAAAGTTATGTAACACTTATGGCATAACTCATCACTTCTCATCGCCCTACTACCCTCAAGGCAACAGCCAAGCCGAAGCCACCAACAAGACTCTCATAAGTATTATTGAAAAAACCTTAGAGAAGGGTAGGACTTGGCATGAGAAGCTTGATGAAGCCTTATGGGCTTATAGGACTTCCATCCGAACTCCCACAAATGCCACGCCATTTGAGTTGGTCTATGGCACAAACGTCATTCTCCCCATTCATACCAAATTACATTCATTCCATACATCACTTGCACTCGACCTCCCCCTAGAGACTTTTCAGCATGCTAGAATGGTCGAGCTTGATTTATTAGATAAAAGAAGGCTCCTTGCTATGGATCATGCACATGCATACCAGCAAAGGATAGCCTGACATTACGAAAAGCATATGAAACCTCGCCACTTCAAAGTGGGAGACCTTGTATTGAAAATCATCCACCAGTAAATCATTGGGATAAGTCTTTCCCCTCTTCTTTTCTCCTCTCCAAAAGGAAAATTTGGCAAAAAGCAAAAAAAGGAAAATCCCTACAAAAAGTCTCTTTCCAAAGGAAAGCAGAATTGCAAAGAAAAATCATTCTTCTATGGAAAATAGGGAAACAAAAAGAAAATCCTCCCAAAGGGAGACCCTCTATGAAAAAGAAAAAAATTGCCAAAAAGCTCAAAAGAGCAAAATTTTCTGCCTCGTTGCCTCAAACCACGGGACGCTTCAGAAGGGACTGTGGTAACTCTTTCCCATCCCTACGATTTATCCCAAGTGAAGAAAGATTCATTTCAAGGAATCTTAAAGTAAAAATAGGATCTGCTTACTTGAATCTCATTTTGTTTGAGAATTAGATGTTGTTGGGTAAGGCGTAGAAATTTTGAAATACTCCCTAATTTTCTTATAAAACCTCCGCTAGAGTAGCGAGTGTTGAGACTCAAGTAAAAGAAAACGCGAGAAGCTGAAAATCCTTAGGATTGAAGCTAAAAGGGTTTTTCCTCTCTCAAAAGCAAATTGAGAAAAACCCCAAACATCGAGCAACATAAGACCAGCTCATTTGGTGCAGCAGGTCTTCATAAACCTCCCAAGTTCGACCATTTCATGATTTAAGTCTCTAGAAAACCATATTTTCCAGCATATCATCCATGTCATCCACTCATACGTGTATGCATGGTAGCAAAATGCATGATCCCAATTAGGACTAGAACCGCATTAGGAAAGTCCCCTTTGGCAAAAATCCCCTCTTACCGGGCATAAGAAAAAAGTTTTTCACAAAACTAGGATGATCCCATATTCTCGAGGATGAATCAGGGAGAAAGCAAAAAGGAGAGTTGTCTTCTTTGCCATTATCCAAATAAATTTGGATAATGCCAAAGAGGGGCATCTGTAAACACCCCAAAATCAAATTATTTTCAAAAGAAACACCTGGTTTTTCAAAAACCAATTTCAAACAAATTTTAACTTTTAAAAACCAGGAGTTGCAAAATTTTAAACTTTTTGTCTAAAAATCCTTTAAAATAAAGGTTCATAGACCTTGGCCAAGTCCCAATTTTGTAAAGCAGACAAATCAAGCAGGTGAAGCCCGATCAAAAAGCAGCTCCAAAAACATGTCAAAAGCCAAGAATTCAGCCCGACCTGATGAAAACAAGACCGAAAAGCAAAGAAAGCATTCAGGCCAGAAGCAGACTTCAGCCCCAGAATGTGAAAGGCAAAGCCAAAGTACCGACAAAGCCATCAGAAATCCAAGCCCAAGCTTGAAATACCAAAAATCAAACAAAACGAAGTTCGAAAGGTGAGAAGACGATCGGACAAGAAGGTTGGGAAAAACCCAGTCCAAGACAGAGTATTGATGAAGCCAGGGCCCATGAAAACCGCCCGTCTTAAAACACCAAGAAGGACTGAAGAAAGAAGAATTTGGATTGGATCTGGACATAAATATCCAGATCCAGACCCAAATACTATTTGGATCGGATTTGGATCATAAAAACTAAATCCAAGATCCAAACCGAAGACCCACCCCTTTGCCTATAAATAGAAGCAAGGGGGGGTGAAAGTTCACGTGAACTTGCTTGGGAGAGGCTTGGGGGAGTGCATAAAGTAAGAGAGAGAAGAATGGTGGGCTTGACTTTTGCAAGTGGGTTAGCCATGTGGGCTTGATCAAAGGGTGTGGGTTCAAGCCTTGTGAACCTAGACTAACCATGGGGCTGCACCAACATGATGGATGGCATGAACAAGGGCTACGCACGGTGGACTTGGCTTCAAGAGGTAGGTCACTAAACCTAACCCTGACTTAGCCACTAAACCTAACCCAAACCTAGCCTAGACATAGCCCATTTCACCTAAACCGACCTAAATTAGCCCTAACCGACTCCCTTAAATCCCACCTAAACCTAACCAAAACCGCACCCTAGCTGGACCACTCTCACCCTAAACCTACCCACCTAACCCATGCCTAAAGCCACCCCGAACCGAACCTAGCTAGGTGCTGGCCACACCTAGCTTATTCCCTTGAAACCCCACCAACCGACTCCATTAAACCCCTAACTAGCCCTACCTGCCAACTCCACTACATAGCCCTAAACCGACCTAACTTAGTCCTATTGGACCTAGCCATAAAACCATAACTGAGTGCACCTTGCACTCGGTTTTAACCTAACCCAAACAACCACCTCTCGCCCTACCGCGCACCCTACTGCGCATGGCCCCAGCCACACTGTGCATGCCCCCTACTGTACACGCCCCCAGCCACACCGCTCACCAACCTGTCCCGCACACCCTACACCAGCCGCTCTGCACCAGCAGCCCCCTGCTGCGCACCAGCCGCTCCCCAGCACCCGCACCGCACCGCACCCCAACCTACTTGCTCACCTGCCCATCACACACCAGCCGCACTAGCGCCCGACCTGCACTCCAGCAGTGCCTTCCCCGCACGCCACATCCAGTGCCCTGCCGCTGTGCCTAGGCTTGTCCCGTGACCCACCTATATCCCACCCCAAACCTACTTGGCTGCGCCCAAGTGAACCAACACCCAAGCCTCACGTTGGAACCCACCTAAAGGGACCTATCTCGTGGCTGCCAAGGAGGACGGACCCGAGCGACTCGAGAGGCAAAACTGACTACTTATAAGTGTTTATTTATATTCGTTTTTACATTACTCGCTTAAGATAAATTCAATTCGATACGGGGTTGTAATATTGGAGCGAAGTCTCCCCCCGAAATGTAATATTTGTGTTTGATACACATCCACACATGCGCACTTGAGTCTTCTCACTCTTAATTGCACACAAAGGACACCCACTGTGTGAGTTGTCATTTCAATTTCACACGAGAAGCACACAAAAGCACTCGATCCTTTCCGCTCTATACACTCACACACATTGAGCCTTTTCACTCTTAGGATACAACGTATTTATATATTTTCAAGTTGTGTGAGTTTACTTCACGTCGAGTTGCATTTCCCTTTGTGTGGATTTACATTAAGTCATGTGAGTTGCTTTACATTTCGGGTATTTACATTTGTGAAAGCTATGTGAGTTGCACTTCAATTTCGGGTATTTACATTTGTGAAAGTTGTGTGAGTTGCCCTTTCAATTCGAGCCTAGCTCACATCACCATTTCAAAACCTGAAAAGATTTTACATCCTTGCATTTGTTAGCTTTAAAAAACAAAGCCCTAAATCTACGCACAAACCACGTTGAAAATAGGCCACATATGCACACACATATCAGGCCTAAATAGCTAAAACTCCAAATACTTAGGTTCGGCCAAAGTCATAATAAAACTTGCAAATAAGGCATACATCGAATTCCTAAAACACAGGTATTTTCAAAGTTTTGTAAAAACGAAGTTTCTAAGCATTTAAATTGGCCCTTGAACATCGGTTTAAGAAGGTTTAAACGAAAAGATCCCGCTTTCCCACAATCGCCAAAGAAGTCAGAATATTTCAAAAACCTTTGCTAGCTTGAGCAAGCTAGCTAGCATGCTCGCAGAAACGACTTAGGTGTGAAAAGATTCATTTCTGGTCTCAAAAACCAAGAGTGAAACTTTCCACGCCTACAGTAGCGTGTAAGGAGGACACACATCTCTCATCTTATTCAATAAAGTGATCTTTTGCACTCTTTGACTTTGTCCCTTTGCGAACTCAAAACAACTCTTTTGAACTTGAGGTTCTTGCTTCTGCGTTGTGCACGAACTTGAGTAAAGGCTAGCTTAACGGGATTCGATTGAGCGTCAGTCACGAGCCAAACCCTTTATCCGTGACATTGTGTTGGTTGAGGAAGATGCCATGCATTTGAAAGATAAACTTCTAAACTGATCTTGTGGCCCACTTAAATAATGCTCAGGTTTTATTCACATATGGGCTTTTCCGAAAAAAGAGAGAACATTTTAAATGTATAAAAAGTAGTGTAGACATGTTTGGTTTCAGTTTTTAGGCAGTTTCATTTTTGAGTTTGGAATCAATAATTTTATTAAAAAAATTATAAAATCATAGGAAAATTTTGAAAAAAGACCAAAAACGACAGCTTGGAACTGCTAGTTCTGAATTTGTAAAAGGTGAAATCTGACTGAACTAAGTGGTCCTCGACTTTGGGCCCAGTTTCATAGGTTTTGGGTTCAGTCAGTTCCTAGTCCAATTGAAACTACTAAGCCAATTTGGAACCGTTCATGCCTACGTTGGTGGAAGAAAATCGATAAGGTGGTTTCTCCTAAGGACATCCTAATGTAGAGGTACTCATCTCTCAAGAGCCATAATCTTTAAACCTTGTGAGGGCCATATGCATATTGCATGATCAAAATTAGAGAAGATGGTTGTCACTTCTTCAACCAGTAGTGGTAGCCATAGAGTGTGGAAAATAGCTCATGATTATTATGATGTCGGGTTAGATCAAGTCGACTTGGGCCCGACCCAAACCCACATGGGACCCATCCTGGGGTCCCTTTCTAGAAAGCCACACTCATGGCTGGGATAGGAGCCACTACAATATAAGGTGTTGTCATGCTGCTAAAGCAACAAGGGTAAGGGGAGAACGGGAGAAAGTGAGAGGGGAAGAGAAAGAGAAATAGAGAAGAAGAAATAGAGGGTTGGGGGAAGTTCTATGCGTTCAACGCATGTTGAGCTACTAAAAAAATGGTAATATTCATTAGTGTAGACTTAAATTTTTATTTTGGAACCTATGTGAAGATTTGAAATAAAATTTTTGAACTACGAGCGTGCCAGCTAGTTTGCTCAAACTAGAAAAGATTGATTTTCTGACTTCGTGTAGCGATTGTGGACAAGTGAACTCTTTTCAACGTAGGCCTTCTTGAACCGATGCTCAAGGGTCAGCCGATTTTAAATTATTCAAGATCCGTTAAGTTTTCAAAAACAAGATTCCAATTTCAAAGGTTTGACAAAATCATGATTTTGGTTATTAACTTAAAAATATTTCAAGTCTTGAAAAACATAAACTGGTTCTGTTTTCAGAGTCTCGTTTCTGATTTTGTTTAACAGTTTCAAGTTTTCAAAAAATTTAAAAAATTTACAGAGGACAGACATTTATGTATAAATTCAAAAAATATTTTTATTTTTATTTTATATGCTATATATTCATGTAATTGAATCTAAAAATAGACCTCACTAAGACATTTGAGACAAACTTGTGCCAGAAAATTAGAGGTATACAAAAACTGCTATATTTTTATGCTCTCACTCCAATTTCTAGGAAATTGGTCTTGTTGGAAATTTATGGATTTTAGCTTTTTAGTGAGACTATTTTCAATCAAATTAGACTGTATTTTCAATCAAATTAGAACTCTAGTTTTTTAGAACTGATTTTTATAAAACTTTTTCTCTTTTATTTACATATTTTGAGCAAGGAATAATAAAAGATAAATCATTTACCGAATGTGTGTAGAGTATTGAAAAACAGGTTTTAGATTTTGAGAATTGTGCTCGTGTTTTAATCCAAATCAAAATTGAATCTACAACTATAAAATAATAAACTAAATCCTAATTATCACGTGAGCACAGAGATATTAAGAGGTTTATAATCTTATGTTACATTATGGAGTCGAAAGAATCAACATTTAAAGTATATAATGAAGACCGTTTGAATGAAAGAAAGATGGGGCAACCTATGAACCTGAATCAATACATCTTCATGGAGACCTAAGCTCCTTAATTACAAGCCCATAAAATTCAATGAAAAAGGAGATAATTATGAGATAAATAAAAAGGAATAGACCTATGGCAGAAGGTGGAGGACTGCTAGTAGCTGGCGGTTGGCGGTTGTTGGCACCTTCTTCCTCTCTTCCTCCTCTCTCTCCCTCTCTTTCTCTCTCTCTCTCTCTTTCTCTCTTTCTCTCCCTCTCTTTCTCTCCCCCTTGCTGAATGGTTTGCTGAACTCAGATTGATCTCAAATTGATGGTTTGCAACACCTTTGAGGCCCCTTTTATAGGCCAAGGGATTCCTCTTTGCTACAAATTTTCATAGGGCAAGTTGCCTTATTGAAAATGGTTGCATTTTGGCAAGTGAATGCTGGCCATTCTTGCCAAAATCTGTCTTCCTGTGTTCGATCAAAGCGACCTCTAACTGATACCTTTATGCTACTCTCTGACAGTTTCCGTGTTACAAAGGATCCATGTTAAGGAGTTCCACCTGGCGAAACTTCCCTTGATTGATTAGTTATTGACCTAATCATAAAGTTTTCGAATATAAGCTAACTTTATTTATAACTAGTACCATGCTACAAATTCAAACTTGAATACCAAATATATAAGCTTGCCCATATATGTAAACTTTGTAGATAGCATCGATCAGTTCTTGTATTTCCATGTTCATGAAATATGGTGGTCTTCCATTTGACTTGCTTACTGGATCGGCTGGCAAAGTATGGTAATTGGCCATTGCTTGTGGTTGAAGCCACACGTGTTTGCTTCCTTCTATATTGAAATCAATCGATCTTGGTAAGTAATCCATGATAAAACTAGTCAGCCCTTAGTAGCTTGGTGACCGGGTTAGGTATGGAAAGTCACCTTATTCCTTCTATGTTGAAGTTGGCAAGGCTTGGTGACTTACCAAATTGCATATCGAAGCCACCTACAGTCATATACCTCATTTATGCCAAAATTGGTAAGTTTCCTCTTGGTGACTTGCCAAATTGAGCATCCCAGCTTGCCAAATCATGCATCACTTTCCTTTCTCTTAGATGATAACGACTTTCTCTTCTTGAACGTCAGCTTTCCTTCTGAGACATCGGCTTTCCGTCTTTGACACCGACCTTCCTTTTTTTGATGCTGACCTTTCTTTCTTGAATGTCGATGTTCCTTTTTAATACCTGAAACTAAAAATGATAGGTTACCTTGCCCAACAACGCCGAAATTGGCAGGTGCTCGATCGTTGCCTTTTTGTTCATGCCATATCCTCTTTTCAGGGAATTTGCCTCCTTCTAGTTTGAATTTTATATATGGCAGGTATGGTTTCAAACACTTTCTTTAAAATTATTTCTATATTTGAAAACATTAAATTTAATGAAATCTTCAAATATTATTTTTAAAAACACACTAGGTTTCATTCCCAGTTTTTGCAAGGGTGACCTACTTTTGCTCTATGAATTAGTGTGTGGTTATACACTTTAAACGGGTGTAAGCTATCGAACCACTTTAACCACTTCAACAGGTGTAGGGTATCGAACCACTTTAACCACTTCAACGGGTGTAGGGTATCGAACCACTTTAACCACTTCAACGGGTGTAGGGTATCGAGCCACTTTAATGGGTGTAGGGTATCAAACCACTTTAACCGTGGGTTTGAGGTCTCGGAATGAGACTGTTCTAAACAGGGTGAATTTTTGAGGTCTGGTTTGAATTTAACTTGTTTATGAAGCACTTGAGCCTTTCCGCTCTTATATTGCACACGATTGCACACACATTGAGCCTTTCCGCTCTTAAGCTAAAGAATATATTTCAATTCGGGTATTTACTTTAGTGAAAGCTGTGTGAGTTGCAATTCAATTTCGGGTGGATTTACATTCAAGTCGTGTGAGTTGTCATTTAAATTTCACACCTACACACACGTGCATTGAGCCTTTCCGCTCTTAAGCTAAAGTATATATTTCAATTTGGGTATTTACTTTAGTGAAAGTCGTGTGAGTTGTCATTTAAATTTTACACTTACACACACGTACATTGAGCCTTTCCGCTCTTAAGCTAAAGCATATATTTCAATTTGGGTATTTACTTTAGTTTTGGAATTTTATAAATATATAAATTTGTAAATATTTTTGGGTTTGATTCCCAATGTTTTCTTTTTCATTTGTTTATATAAAAAGAATTACTTGAAATCATCCTTTTCTTGAGGCAATCATTTAAAAAGGTAGAATCCTGCCAATTTGGTCTTGCGGGTAAAATAGTCATTTTTGTATAATTTTGTCCAAATTTATTTTTTTCAAAAGGGATGCAATATATCATCATTTTGAGGCTGCTAGAAAATTTTGATGCCAAAATGAATTCATTTGATGTATTTTTATTTAAAAACCCAAAGCTGCCAAAAAAAGCAAAATTTTTAAAATATGGAAATTCTTTATTTTGAAAAAAAGAAATTGGGTGTTTACAATTAGATTTGAAGTAAAATAGGGTTTCCTTTTATTTTGATTTTTTTCAATGATCAAATATTGTGACGCTTGTCGCAATTAGAAACAACATTTTTGTCTCAAAAATAGGCAATAGTGGGTTTTCGGGCGAGACATGTTGTGTTGGACTATATCAAACACTATAGTATCCTCATTAGGTGTTTTGGGGTGACATAGTTCGGATTTGGGCCGGTTATGGGTAAATCTATAGAAAATGTATAGAAACTGGACCCAAATCCTTAATCAGAACCTAACATACCCAAACTAATCCATATTGCGTTTTGGGTCATTTTGGTATCGTTTCAAATCTTATTTCAATGTGGTTTAAACCATTGAGTCCATATTTGAATGTATAATATTGATGTTATGTTTTTAATCATGATTAGGAAGTAAATGAAAGTGATCTAAGGGGACAGGCATTGTGTGCTTCAGATCTATATAGAAGGGACAAGCAGGTGAGTTAGTTCCCTTTTAGATAAATGATGGAGATAGTTTTAATGTTTTAGATGATACATGAGATTGTGAAATGTTTACTCTAAACACCCAAAATCAAAAATTTTGTTAAACTCTAAATTTCAAAAATTCAAATGATTTAAAACCTTTTGAAAAAGTACAAATCTTTTATAAATACTTCAAAATAAAGGTTTTAAATTCAATTTCAAAATACTTTAAAATAAAGGATTTCCCGAATTTGCTTCTTCCAAAGATAAATCTTTGATTCAAAAAATTTCAACCCGATATGTGATTTTGGGAGGGGTTCTTTATAAAAAGAGTTTCACAGGCATCTTGTTGAGATGTGTAGACCTTGATGAGGCTAGGACCATAATGCATGAGTTCCACGATGGAGAATGTGGAGGCCATGTTAATGCAAATATGATGGCCATGAAGATACTTAGGGCCAGTAATATTTGGTCCACCCTTAAGCAAGATTGCCACGATCATGTTAGGAAATGTCATCAATGTCAAGTGCATGGACATTCCATTCACATCCCATCATCCACCTTGCATTCCATTGTAATTCCATGGCCCTTCACCATGTGGGCATTTGATATTATAGGACCAATCTCCCCAACTACATCCAATGGACATACATTCATATTAGCAGCCACTGAATATTTTTCTAAATAGGTTAAAGTTACATCCTTGGCAAATGTCCAAGGACAACATGTAGTGGCATTCATTAAGAAAAATATCTTGGTTCAATTTGGAGTTCCAAGAGACCTAGTGTCTGATAATGGCACACCCTTCAAGAATGAGAAAGTGGAGAAGTTATGTAATACCTATGGCATAACTCAACACTTCTCATCACCTTACTACCCTCAAGGCAACGGCCAAGCCGAAGCCACGAACAAAACTCTTATAAGCATCATTGAGAAAACCTTAGAGAAGAGTAGGACATGCCATGAGAAGCTTGATGAAGCCTTATGGGCTTATAGAACTTCTATCCGAACACCCACAAATGCCACACCATTTGAGTTGGTCTATAGTACAAATGTCATACTCTTCATTCATACAAAATTACATTCATTCCATACATCACTTGCATTCAACCTACCAATAGAGACTTTACAACATGCTAGAATGGCTGAGCTTGATTTATTAGATGAAAAGAGGCTCCTTGCCATGGACCATGCACATGCATACCAGCAAAGGATAGCCTGACATTATGAAAAGCATATGAAAGCTCGTCACTTCAAAGTGAGAGACCTTGTATTGAAAATCACCCACCATCAGGGCCCACATCTACTTGAAAAGTGGTGGCCCAAGTGGGATGGTCCCTATGTTATAAGGGGAACGACCACCAATAATGCATATTGGTTGATTGATATTGAGGGTAGAAATTTAGTAGACCCTATTGTAAACAACAAAAATTCTCACTTCTGGCTTTTGAGGCTTGAAATGAACCTTCTCGTGCCTACGTCGCTTTTAAAGGGTGTGCCAGCTAGCTTACTCAAACTAGCGAAGGTTTTTGAAATTTTTTACTTCTTTTGGTGATTGTGGATAAGCGAGATCTTTTCGTTTAAACCTTCTTGAACCGACGCTCAAGGGTTGGTTTAAATGCTTAGAAAACTTTTGATCTTTTAAACAAACGTATACTTTTGAAAGAAAAGTAAGTGTTTCGATGATTGTATGCCTAAATTGCAGTTTTTATTACAGGGGTTGTATGTTTTCAAGTCTCTTGAGTTTTTAAACTATTTAGGCCGGATGTGTGTGCTTTAAGTGGCCTAAATTTAGCGAGTTTGAGCGTAGGTTCGAGGTTTCCTTTTGAAAATGTGCAAATGCAAGGATGCACAAATATTTGTCGGGTTTGATATGATGATGTGAGCTAGGCTCGAATTGAAAGCAACTCACACACACAACTTAATGTAAATACCCGAATGGAAGTACAACTCACGCAGCTTAAGGGAAATACCCGAACTTGAAATCAACTCACACGACTTGAATGTAAATTGCAGAATTTGAAATATGCTTATATCTTAAGAGCGGAAAGGCTCAATTGTGAGTGAGTGCTCTTGGTGTGTAAATGGAAAGCCAACTCACACAACTGGAATTGAACTTGCCGAAATTGGAATATAAGTATATAGTAAGAGCGGAAAGGTTCAATGCACGCGTGTGTGTAGTGTAAAATTTAAATGACAAACTCACACGACATGAATTGAACTTTGCCGAAATTGAAATATAGATATATGATAAGAGCGGAAAGGCTCAATGCACGTGTGTGTGTAGTGTGAAATTTAAATGACAAACTCACACGACATGAATTGAACCACCCGGAAATGTAAATGCGTACACGACTTTAATGTAAAACTCCACAGCTGGAAAATATATAAGTATGCTATATCTTATGAGCAACAAAGGCTCAAAAGGTGCGTGAGAGTGTGGAGCAAGTGCTCAAGTACTTCTTGTGTGCAAGTGTGAAATTTAAATGACAAACTCACACGACATAAAATGTAACAACCTGAATTGAATTGCAACTCACATAGCTTTCACCAAAGTAAATACCCAAAGGGAAATATATACTTTAACTTAAGAGCGGAAAGGCTCAATGTGTGTGCAATCATGTGCAATTAAGAGCAGAAAGACTCAAGTGCACGTGGGTGTTTCATGTATGTCTAAGAGCAATATGGCTCAAGTGTACGTGTGTGCTTCGTGTATCAAGCATAAATATTATATTTCAGGGGGAGACTACGCTCCATTATTACAACCCCATATCGAATTGAATTAAATTTGAAATGAGTAAGGTAAAAATTGAATTTAAACACTTACAAGTGGACGGCTTTTCCTCTCAATCGTGCTTGGGTTTTGTCCACCTTGGCAGCCAAGAGATGGGTCTCCCTAGGTGGGTTTGACGTGAAGCTGTTAGGTTTAGGGTGTGCTTGGGGGCAGCCGGGTGTTGGAACTTAGGAGGGGCTTTGGTTTGGCTGGATGGAGGTTGGCTAAGGTAGGTCACGGCCTAAGTGGGGTGGTCCTACTTGGCACTAGGGAGAAGGGATGCAGCACGCTATAGCAGTGGGGTGCTGGAGTTAAGCACTGGGACGCGGCGCTGGGCTGCGGTGCGGGGATGCAGGCGGTAAGGTTGGGGTGTTAGGTCGGCGCTAGGGCAGGTTTTGCAGGGGGTTCGGCTGGGAGAGGGTGCAGGCGGTAATGTTGGGGTGCTAGGGCAGGTTAGCTGGTGGGGAGTTAGGATACGGCAGGGGCACTAGGGAGTGGGTTACGGTAGGAAGGTGCGGGAGTCGTAGGAGGATGGTGTGCTGGTGCGGCAGGGAGTGGGGTAGTATGGCGCTAGGTGATGGGCAATAGCGTGGGAGGTGAGGTATATAGGTTGTCGGATGGGGTAGGAAGTGGGTTCAAACTGAGTGCAGCTACACTCGGTTGGGTGTTGATTTAGGTGGGTTAGGGGAAGTTAGGGTCGGTTTAGGTGAAAAGGGCTAGGTCTAGGCTAGTTTAGGGTTAGGTTTAGTGGGGTCGGTTAGGTGGTTTAGGCTAGTTTAGGGTAAGGTTGAGAGACCTACCTCTTAGAGCCGGTCCACCATGCTTTGCCCATGCTTCCACGCCCTTGTGCAGGCCTTCTTCAAGTCGGTGCAGCCCTTTGGTTTGAGCCTAGGTCCATACAAGGCTTGAACCCATGCTTGATCAAGCCCACGTGGCTAGCCCACTTGAAAATATCTAGCACACCAATTTTCTCTCACCTACTTTATGCAAGCTCTCTCCAAGCCTCCTTGAATTTCACGTGAACTTATGGCACCCCCTCACCTCTATTTATCGGCAAATGAGGTGGGTCTTGGGTATGGATCTTGGATTTGGATTTTGAGATCCAAATCCGATCCAAACACTATTTGGGTCTGGATCTGGATATTTGGGTCCAAATCCAATCCAAATTTTTGTTTCTTCAGTCCTTCTTGGTGTTTCAAGACGGACAATTTCTACGAGCCCTGGCTTCATCAGCGCTCCGTCTTGGGTTGGGTCTTCCCCAACCTTTTCGTCTGAACTCCTTCTCACCTTTCTAGACTTCATTTTGTCTGATTTTTATTGTTTCAAGCTTAGATTTTTGCTATTCTGGTGGATGTTCTTGGCTTGGCATTTGATGCTCTAGGCTTGAAGTTTGCTTCTCGCCTAGGCTTTCCTTTCATCATTTGATCCCGCTTTTATCAGGCCAGGGTGCTTTTTGGGCTTTTGAACCTGCTTCTCAGGCTGCTTTTGATCAGGCTCCCCCTGTTAGATTTGGGCTTTTACAAGATTGGGACTTGGCCCGAGTTTGAGAAATTTGTATTTCGAATGGAGTTTAAAACAGAAGTTTAAAGCTTTTGCAACTCCTGGGTTTTCGAAAACTCAAAATCTAGTTTTGAAATGGATTTTCAAACCAGGTGTTTGTTTTTTTATAAGAAGAAGGATTTTGAAATGTAACCCATTTGTTTTTTAACACTCCTCTTTTTCACAAGCATTGATTCTCTCATTCAGGGTTGCACGATCTACCTTGATCCTCACTCACAAAGTTTCAAAGGAGATTTTCCTCAAAATCTTTTCGTAATAGGATTTAGCTTAGACCCTACACATGGTATTTCTTCAAATATTGGGCATTCATGGGGTCGGCTAAATTCCTACCCTCAACATTGACTAACCAGTATGCATTGTTTGTGGTGGTTCCACGCACAACATAAGGACCATCCCACTTGGGCCGCCACTTTCCAAGTAGATGTGGGCCACGATGTTGGATGATTTTTATCACAAGGTCTCCCACTTTGAAGTGGCGAGACTTCATATGCTTCTCATAATGTCGGGTGATCCTTTGTCAGTATGCATGTGCATGATCCATGGCAAGGAGCCTTCTCTCATATAATAAATCAAGCTCAGCCATTCTAGCATGCTGAAACGTCTCTAGGGGAAGGTCTAGTGCAAGTGATATATGAAATGAATGCAGTTTGGTATGAATGGGGAGAATGGCGTTTGTGCCATAGACCAACTCAAATGGCATGGCATTTGTGGGAGTTCGGATGGAAGTCCTATAAGACCATAAGGCTTCATCCAACTTCTCATGCCACGTCCTACCCTTCTCTAAAGTTTTCTCAATAATGGTTATGAGAGTCTTATTGGTGGTTTCGGCTTGGCCGTTGCCTTGAGGGTAGTAGGGCGATGAGAAGTGGTGAGTTATGCCATACGTGTTACATAACTTTACCATCCTCTCGTTCTTGAATGGGTGTCATTATCAGACACTAGATCTTTTGGAACTCCAAATCGAGCCAAGATATTTTTCCTAATGAACGCCACTACATGTTGCCCCTAGACATTAGTTAGGGAGGTAGCTTCAACCCATTTGGAAAAGTATTCAGTGGTTGCTAGGATAAACCTATGCCCGTTTGATGCATTTGGAAAAATTGGTCCTATGATGTCAAACGCCCACAAGGTGAATGGCCATGGGCTGACCACGGAATGCAATGTGGATGACAGGATATGAATGGCGTGTCCATGCACTTGACATGGGTGATACTTCCTAACATGGTCATGGCAATCCTACTTTAGAGTGGACCAAAAGTAACAAGCTCTAAGTATTTTCATCGCCACCATATTGGCATTTATATGCCCTCCACATTCTGCATCATGGAATTCATGCATTACCATCCTAGGCTCCTCAAGGTCGACACACCTTAATAAGATGCCAATAAAACTCTTTTTATAAAGAATCCCTCCCAAAATCATATATCGGGTTGAAATCTTTCGAATAAAAGCATTGTCTTTAGACGAAGCAAATTCTGAAAATCCTCCATTTTCTAAGAACTCTTTAATGTCTTGAAACCAGGGTTTTTCAGTAGTAGTTGGGTTGTTTTGGCAATCTCCAAAACGTGCGTGGATGGAGTGGGTGAGTGCCATATTTCCAAAGATCAAGTTTCCAAGGTGGGATCAATCCTTAGGGCTAAGCCTAAGGATGAGAGGGCATCGGCTATGCCATTGTTCTCTCTTCCTACGTGTGTGAGTGTGCACGATTGGAACGAATCGACCAGCTTGGTGGCCAATTCATGGTATAGAAGAAGTTTTTCATTTTTGACTTGCCAAATTTTTAACACTTGGTTTATGACAAGTAAAGAGTCAACAAAGACTTCGATGCATGATGCCCCTAGAGTTTTCGAAATCTTCCAGCCTTGTATGAGTGCTTCATACTTAGCTGCATTGTTAGAACATTCGAAATCTAGGCGAATAGTGATGGGAATTTCTCCCTTTTCAAGAGATATGAGGATGATTCCTGCCCCAGCCCCTCTTTGGTTTCGTGCCCCATCGAAGTGCATCTTCCACACTTGGTTTTCACTTGAGCAATTTGATAGAATATGGTTTTGAAATTGGTTTTGAAAGATGCCTTCATCGGGCATTTTATCAAGTGTGGGGTATGAATCCTCTAAAGGAAAATCGGCCACATAGTCACCTAGGGCTTGTCCCTTGATGGAGGTTTGGTGGTAGAATTTCAGGTCATACTCTATCAAGAGGAGCTACCATTTGCCCAGCCTACCCATGAGGATAGGTTTTTCAAACAAATGCTTGATTGGATCAAGCCTAGACACTATCCAGACCTCATGATCTAGGAAGTAATGTCAAAATTTCTAGCAGGCCCATACCAAGGCCAAGCACGTCTTCTCCATGGCTTGATAGTTTCTTTCATAAGCAAATAGAGTTTTTGAAATATAGTAAATGGCATACTCTTTATGGGTATCATCCTCATATTGAGCTAATAAGGCACCCAAGGCATTCGCATGCACAAAAATGTAAAGTAAAAGAGGTTTTCCTTCCTTTCGAGGGTTTAAAACCGAAGGATTAACCAAATACGCTTTTAATCTTTCGAAAGCTTTTTGGCAATCGTCGTCCCACACAAATTTCATCCCTTTTCTCAAAAGCTTGTTGAAAGGTTCGCATCTTGTCGCGAGGTTTGAAATAAACCTTCTAATTGATTGGAGGCGACCTTGGAGGCTTCGGATTTGAGTTAAATTGGAGGGTGGAGGTATATCTATGATGGCTCGACACTTAGAGGGGTCGACTTCAATGCCCCTTTGGCTTACCATAAAACCTAAAAGCTTGTCAGATTCTACTTCAAAGATGCACTTTTGAGGGTTTAGTTTCACTTTATAAAGCCTCAATCTTTTCAAAACTTTTTGCAAAGATTCGATGTGTGTATCTCGGATTTTTTATTTCACCAAGAGATCATCCACATATACTTCTAAGAGCTCATGAATTTGATCGTGAAAGATCGTGGTCATGGCTCTTTGGTATGTGACCCCGGTGTTTTTCAAACCAAAGGGCATGACTGTATAGCAGTACGTGCCCCAGGGTATGGTAAAAGCAGATTTAGCCTGGTCTCTTGGGGATAACTTGATTTGATTATAACCCGAGTAGCCATCCATAAAGGAAAACATTTCATGATTTGTAGTACTATCGACTATCAAATCAATATTTGGCAAAGGGAAGTTATCCTTTGGTGTGGCTTTGTTCAGATTTTTGAAATCAATGCAAATTCGAATTTTTCCATTAGATTTTCGAACTACAATAATGTTTGAAAGCCAATCAGAATATACAATGGGTTTTATAAAACCAGCTTTAAGCAGATCTTCTAAACCCTCCTTCACTTGAGAGTGTACGTTCGGGTGAATCTTTCTAAGCTTTTGTTTTATGGGTTTCGACTCTGAATCTAGGGGAAGACAATGCTCTACCACTTTTGGGTCTATACTTGGCATGTCTTCGTAAGTTCATGCGAACACATCGATATAGGTTTTCAAGAATGCAATGAATGATGCTTTTTCATGCTCATGCAAACATGCGCCTATCTTAATGTGTGTAGGTTTTGACTCACTCCCTAAGTTGATTTCTATCAAATCCCCTCCTACGGAACTTGAAGGTTCCTCCATGTCAAGGATTCTATGAAACTCGGGAAGCTCAGAGGTTTGATCCTCCTCAGGGAGAAAGGGATCCTCCTCCGTGCTTTGATCATTCTCGAGAATTCTAAATCCTAAGGAACTTGGAGTTAATGCATGGGTTTTGCAAACACCTTGTTTTGGTTTTGGAATTTCTACAGGTTTTGAAGATTTTGATCTTTTTATGAAGAGGATTTTTTCTTCAAAATCCTTAGTTTTTTCCAAATTTCTACCTGGAGATGGTATGTACATGATTTTGTTTTTGGAGTTTTCCAATTTTTCAATTTTTTTGGTTTTTTGCAAAGAAAAGATATTTGGAGAAATACAAACTACAGTTTTTTTGGATTTTTTACAAATTTCCAATGTTTTTGGATTTTGAGATTTTTCCATTTGTTTTTGGATTTTGAAAATTTGTAATTTTTTTGGATTTTTGTTTAAGGAGGGATCTTCCATCATACCTACAAAGAAAATGCCATGAATTAGTCTCTAAATAAGAGGTCTAAATCATAGGTTTCTGTTTTAATAGGTTTCAGGGCACCCTTGACCCAAGTGGTCACAGGTAGTGGTTCTGGGGGTATGGAGGGGATATATCCTATCCCATACCTACTTGGGTTTGCATTTGGTATTATGGGCTCGAGGCAACCTTGGTTTTGGGTCCCTAGGCTTTGGTAGGGCATGTAACTCATGTTTAATAGCATGTTCCAAGGCTTTTTCAGTTTTGTAAATTCTTTGTACAAAGGGTGGCCTTGGAACTTGCTATCGTCCATATCATGCTTGAATGACTTTTTATTTAGGGACTTTGGAAATAGTTGGCACTTGGTCTTTCCTAGGATGATTATGGTTTTGGGCGGGCAAGCTTTGGGCTGCCCCTTGATATGCAGGTTTTTCCTAGGTTTTTGGAGGACGATATTGAGCGTTTCGACCAAAGGTTTCCCAAGGTTGTCCTCATAGGCTTGGTGACCTGATAAGCAAGGGAAGTTTTGTATTCCCTGAAGTTGAGGATGGTTTTCTCCTATAATTACCACAATCTGGTTTTCATAGGAGATTTTCACATACCTATGGAAGGTGGATGGCACAGCTCGCAGGCTATGTATCCATGGTCTTCCCAATAGTAGGTTGTAATGGGGGTGTATGTCTAAGACATGGAACACCCATGCGTGGGCTATGCCCCCTATTTCCATGGGTAACTCTACGACTCCCAAAGGTCTAAATGCATTTCTATTGTATCCAGTGATTACGATGGGACTTTGGTTCATGGAAGTCAAGGTGAATCCGATTTGACATGCTACATGGACCGGAAGGATGTTGAGACCTCCTCCCCCATCAACTAAGCATTTGTCGAGATAATAGTGATTCAATACTGTAGACACGGAAAATCCTCACTTCTGGTTCTTAAGCCCGAAGCGAATATTTTAGTGTGTCTAAGTCATATTTTAGCAAAAGGGCGTGCCAACTCACAACTTAATAAAAACCCACGCAACTTAAATATACATAAGTATAGCTATATCTTAAGGGTTGATTAGGCCCATGTGTGTGTCAAAATCGTGTGCAGCTAAGAGCGGAATAGGCTCAAGTGCACGTGTGTGTGGGTGTGCCAAACCACATTATTACAAGCGGGGGGAGACAACGCTCCATTATTACAACCCCGTATCAAATTTAATCAAACATAAGAAAGTTCATAACAAGGACCGAGTTAGGCACTTATGTATAGCTGGTCCGGGTGTGACTTGCTTGGCTTTGGCTTAAGCTAGCGAAGAAAGTTTTTGAAATCTGACTTCTATCGGGGCGACTGTGAGTAAGTGAGCTCTTTTTGTCGCAGACCTTCTTGCACCAACGTGCAAGGGTCAGTCTGTACGCTTGGCAAAGTCTTTTGAAATGTAAACCTCTTTAAAAATACCCTAAGTGTTTGGGCTTTGTATGTACGATTGCAAATTTTATTACACGTGGGATTTGCACGTGCCTATGTCTTTCTTTTTAATCTTTTAGGTACAACTAGGTGTATGCACAAGTGACCTAAGTTGGGCGATTTTGAACGGGAGTGTGGGGTTTGCTTTGATGCAATAAGCGTCCTAACTCGTGGTATGGCGTATATGCAATGCAAACTCACACAACTCCAAAGGGAAAACCCGAATTGAAAGACAATGCGGAAGGGAAATGACTTAATGTAAATTGCAAAAGGGAAATTGTAAAAGGGAAATATGGCTATATCTTAAGAGCAGAAAGGCTCAATTGTGCAAGTGTGTGTCGTGTATATATGGAAAGACTATGTACACTACTGAACCTTAAAACCCAAATCTTAAAGACATAGCCGAAGGGAAATACTTATAATATATATGGGCCTGAAGGTCGCCAACGTGTGCGTGGGTGTTGTGTGTATATTGAAAGACAACTCACACGACTTGTAATGTAAACCCAAATATAATTGCAATATGGCCTTGACTAAGGTCTTGGGAGTAAGAGCGAAAGCTCAATGTGTGTGAGTGTAGAATTGAAATGCTATGCACACAACTTGAATTTAAACACCCAAAACGAAATTGCAATAAGGCCTTTACTAAGGTCTTGGGAGTAAGAGCGAAAGCTCAATGTGTGTGAGTGTGGAAATTGAAAGACCATGCACACAACTTGAATTAAAACACCCAAGGGAAATTGCAATACGGCCCTTACTAGGGTCTTGGGAATAAGAGTGAAAGCTCAATGTGTGTGAGTGTGAAAATTGAAAGACAACACACACAACTTAATGAAAACCCACGTAACTTAAATATACATAAGTATAGCTATATCTTAAGGGCTGATTAGGCCCATGTGTGTGTCAAAATCGTGTGCAGCTAAGAGCGGAATAGGCTCAAGTGCACGTGTGTGTGGGTATGCCAAACCACATTATTACAAGCGGGGGGAGACAACGCTCCATTATTACAACCCCGTATCAAATTTAATCAAACATAAGCAAGTTCATAACAAGGACCGAGTTAGGCACTTATGTATAGCTGGTTCGGGTGTGACTTGCTTGGCTTTGGCCTAGTGAGTCACCTTGAACAGCCGAAGGGGAGCTCCTTGGATAAGGGTGGGCGCCAAGTAGGGTCTTAGCCGAATGGGTGCCTTGGTGAAGGCCGGATGGTATTTGCAGCAAGTGGGGAGGTTAGGTGATGTTGTGGCAGGTTAGGGGCTAGCTAAGTGGTGGAAGGTAAAGGGGGAAGGCTTAGCTAAGGGATGGGAAATGGGTGGCTAAGGGAAGGTGGGGATGTAGGGTGTGTAGTCGCCGGGTGTAAGGGAGATGTCTAGGGTGCAGCAGTGGTGGCGGGTGATGGGGTGTGTGGTTGGATAAGAAGGGGAGAGGAAGAGGAGTTAGATAGGGCAGAGATGGGGTACTAACCGGAGGTGGGGCTGTGGTGGTGGAAGGAGGTGGAAGCTGGAAGAAGGTGGCAGGCGGGTGGAAATGTAGGTGGCAGCCGAGTGGAAGTGGAGCCAGGTGGAGCGACGGTGGATGGTGGCACAGCTGGTGGGGGTAAGGGAGTGAAATGGGTGAGAGAGAGGGCAGGTGAGAGAGGAGAGAGAGGGTTGAGAGCTGCCCATGGTCGATCCCCGATAGCCCAAAACCCCCCCAAAAGGGGGGTTTTTATAGGCATGGGCTGGGGTCGGTTGGGGTGGTTTTGGGGGTAGATATTTAGGATGTTGTGGGTTGGGGTGGAGTGGTTTGGGTAGGTCAGCTAGGTGGGTGGTTTGGTTTGGTCGGTTAGGGTGGCTGGGATTTTAGGATTAGGGTCTAATTAGGTGGGTTAAGGTGGGATTAGGCTTAGTCTAGTTGGGGTCTAGGTGGTCTAGTTAGGTGGGGTGAGCTAGGTGAGGTCGGCTAGGTATAGTTAGGTGGTTTTGGGTGAGGGTGGCTAGGATTAGGTCAAGTTTAGGGGGGAACGGCTGGGTGAGGTGGGTTAGCTTAGGGCTAGGTTTAGCAGCATCCCCTTGGCCTTGATCCATGGACCTAGTTGCAGCATGTTGGTGCAGCCCCAGGTTAGGTGTAGGTGCATACAAGCTTAATCCCACACTCTTAGGCTAAACCCACATGATTAACCCAAAACTTGACACAAAAGTCAAGCCCACCAAAATTCTCACTCATACTTTATCCCTCATTCTCTCTCTTCCCAAGCTTTTCACATGAATTCTTTGTGGGCCCCACCTCCATTTATGAGAAGGTGATGTGGGTCATGGATGTGGGTATTGGATTGGACCTTTGGATCCAAATCCAAATCCAAATCCAAATGCATGTTTGGGTCTGGATCTGGATATATATGGTCCAAATTCGATCCAAATCTGATTTTCTGACTCCTTCATGGTATTTCAAAATGGATGGTTTGTGCGGGGCCTGACAGCATCAGTACTCCGTCTTGCGTTGGGTCTTCGCCAACATTGTCGTCGCTCTTCTTCTCACCTTCCGAAGATCATTTTGATAGATTTATTGATAATAGGGGCTTGGATGACCGAGATTTTGGGGATGATTCTGATACGAGAGTTGATGTGCTGGGCTTGACATATGCTCCGGTTCCGGACTCTCTTTCGCTTCTCTAGTCCTGCTTTCATCAGGCCAAGTTGCTTTGCGGGGTTTCAAAATACCTTTTTAAAGGTTTTAAAACTGTATAACACATATTTTAAAACATATATGATTTTAAACATATGTACAGGGTTGCTTGGAAGGCTCCTGGGTTTCCAGACTCAAAATAGCCCTTTGGGGCTGCTTTTGCAAAACCAGGTAATTCGAGCAATTCGTGGGATTTTGGGGTGTTTACAAATACTACCTCAATATGCAAGGCTTGGTTGTGGGTTTCATACGGTCTTTCTATCTCATCTTCCGAGAACACGATTGGTGTCTTTGGATCTCGGATATTTTGAGATCTGTATCCGATCCAAACCCAATATTTTTATGGATACGGATCTGGATATTTTGGTCCAGATCCGATCCAATCACTATTTGGATCCAATCCAAATCCAAACACTATTTGGATCGACCCAAACACTATTTAGATTGACCCAAATCCAAACACTATTCATTACATGGATTTGGATCTGGATATTTATGGTCCAGATCCAAATCAAAATTTCTTCGGACAGTTCTTCTTGGCTTCTCGAGGCGAACGATTTGTGCAGGCACTGGCTTCATCAGCGCTCCGTCTGGTGCTGGGTTTTCCCCAACTTTGTCGTCCGGACTCCGTCTCGCCGTTCTGGACTCCGTTGACCTTTTCATCAAACGGGCTCTGCTTTCTTCTGTTTTTTTATTAGGGAGTGACTTCTGAAGCTCTGGGCTTGAATCCTCTTCGGGCCTAGGGTCTTCCTTTGCCTTGTGTACCTGTTTTCACATTTTAAAATAGGTTGTCATTTTGGCTCAAACGAGCTTTTTGGTGTTTTTGAGAGTTTTTGAAATACAGAAGATTTGGGGTGTTTACAGATGCCCCTCTTTGGCATTATCCAAATGTATTTAGATAATGGCAAAGAAGAAACACCCCATTTTGGTTTTTCTCTCAAATTTTCTCAAGAATACACCATTTATTTCTCAAAAACCCTGTTTCTTTTTCCATAGGTGGAAATTTTTAGCAGAAGGGGGCTTTTCCTAGCTATTTCCCTATATGTATGATCATGCACGAACGACTCTTTGAATGCATGCATGAGAAAAATTTTATTTTCAGTTTTTGAGCCCGAAGAGAGCCTTTTGAGGCTGGCTGCTTCGAGCAGGTTTTTACCCATGTCTTCTCGATATTTTTCGGGTTTTCGAGCTTTAGAGAGAGCCTTTTGAGGCTGTCTGCTCTAAGCAGGTTGTACCCTTGTCTTTTTGACATTCGTGGATTTTTTCGAAGATTTCTTTTTGAAAAGGAACTCCTTTTAACTTGTATCGAAAAGGACTTCCATTTTTCGTACTTCCCTTCATTCGGGTTTCAATACCTACTACTCAGTAGAGGTTTTTGGGTAGGAAAACTTGGAAAATATTTCAAAGTTCCATTTCCTACAAAATAGAGTCGAGTTCTCAAACAAAATGAAATGCAAATAAGTCGATTTTATTCGTACTTTAGGATTTTTCGCAAATTTGAATCTTTTTCCTCGGGGATAAGCCGTAGGGATATGGGAAAGAGATACCACGGTCCCTTCTGAAGCGTCCCATGGTTTTAGGCATAGAATTGAAAAATCACTCTTTGGAGCTTTGGCTTTTTGTTTCTTTTTTTCATAGAGGGTCTCCCTTTGGGAGTATTTTTTCATTAATCCCTCTTTTCTTTAAAGGAGAGCAGCTCTTTGGAGGAGTTTTTGTATTCCCTGTTTATGAAGGGAAGACCTCTTTGGGAGGAGTGTTTTTATCTCCTTTTTCTTTTGAAACGAGAAGACCTCTTTCGGAGGAGTTTTTGTATTCCCTGTTTATGAAGGGAAGACCACTTTCGGAGGAGTTTTTGCATTCTCGTTTTTTTGTTTTTCTTTTGAACACAGCCAATTTTCCTTTTCGGAGAGAAAGTAGGATGGGGGAAGGCTTATCCCTTTAGTTACTCAATTCAAACGAGATCGTCCTATTTCTTAATAGCATCTGCTATTCGGAAATATTTTGATATTTTGAACAAGGCTTAATCTTGTAAGCCAGGGTTCTTTGAAATATCACCAATTCATTTTTGGAAGGCTCTACTTTTCGAAAAGTATAGATTCCTCCATTCGGGGTTATACAATCTACTTCGATCCTTCTTTCAAGAAGTTTCAAAGGAGTTCGATTTTTCAAAATCTTTTTTTAAAAAAGAATTCAACATAAACCCTTTTGAATATTCGGGCATTTTCGGGGTTTTGCTAATTTCTACCCACAATATCAACAAATTTCTAATTTTTGTTGCCCTTTTGAAGACATGGGGGGACATTCCTACTCGAGTTTGCCACCCTTTTGGGCTTTCTTCGGGGTTATATGATGCATGCTATGCACTCCATGTGATTTAAAATGGAAATACATGTTTTTATGCAACGATGAACACATGAAATATATCTCACAAATCATGAAGGAGATGCATTCGCTTATCCATGGAAAGTGTCTAGGGGCTGTATTTAAAAATGCCCCTAGCTTGATGGGAATTTCGCATGGCCATATGGTGAAGGGCCATGGCTTTTCAAAGGGATTTTGGATGGACAATGGTATGTTCATGTCCATGCACTTCCATGGTTTTTCTAACATGATCATGATACTTTTTGCTCAAGGATAGGAAACATAACCAGCCCTAAGTGATCGTCATGGCCATCAGGTTTTAGTTTTGACATGGTCTCCATATTTCATTGTGAGATTCATGTTCTTTATCCTAACACAATCAAGGTTTTCATATAAACCAGAAGTTGAAGAAAATCTTTCTTTTCAAAGTCATGAAAGGTTTTTGTGAAATGCTTAACCCTTTTTTAAGATTCTCATTTCCTTTTAAAATTTGCCTCGAAGGTGTTGGTTTTAATTTGTATGGAGACATGCCTATGAAGGCTCGATACTTAGGGGGTCGACTCTTATTGCCCCTTTTGTTTTTGCAAAACCCTGAATTCGATTTCTAGAATGATGTCTAGACTCGATGCATATGAATGATTTCAAAGTGTAATGCATGATGCTTATGCATACACTATGGGTTAACTTATTTCTAAAAATCCCCAATTTTCCATAAGTTAAGGATTTTTGCGAAGTTCAGGAAGCTTGGAGGTGTTTATTCCTCCTTGCTTTGGTGATTCTCGAGCTTTTCATTTTTGAAAAAGCTCTAGGAAAAAGGGTGGATAGGACCAGCTTTTTGGATACTTGGTTTCAGGGAGTATATACAATTTTCGAAAGCATTTTTACAATTTTTCGAAAATGGGCTTTATACATGGCCAAAGGCTTTTGAAACAAAATTTCTTTTTGGAATTTTCGTTTTTCCAAATGTTTTTGAGATTTTGAGAGTTTTCAATTTTTTTGGTCTTTTTCAAAAGTAGGGATCTTCCATTGAACCTTCAAAGAAAACATTCATGAATCAGACTCTAATCAGATAGGTCTAAGACATGGGTTTCGGTTTTTTAGAGGTTCTACAGGGCACCCTTGACCCAGATGGTCTTAGGTGGTGGCTCTGGGGGTATGGGTGGGTTGTAGCCCAGTCCATATCGTTCCCTATTGGTTTTAGGTAGGACAGGTTCTAGCCTACCTTGGTTTCGGGTTCTCAGGCCCACGTAGGGTTTATATCCCATATTCAGAATCATGTTCCAAGACTTTTTGCTTTTCGAAAAGTTTTGGTATAAATCATGGTCTTGGAACATGGAATCGTCCATGTTGGGGATATATACCCTTTTGGATATCGGGAGTTTGGATTCCGGGGTGATGGAAGACTTGGGCTTCCATACAAACCTCGTTTGGGAGACTTTGCCCTCAAGGAAAGCCAAGCTTGGTTCCTTGAGGAGTTTTGGACATAGCAGGGTTATGGAAAACTTATGGTTCCATACCCCATTTTGGGAAAAATTTACTTCAAGGGGAGCCATGCAAGGTCCCTTGAAGTTTTTGACTTGGTCCCTAGGTTCAACTCGTGGTGCCCCTAGGGATTGATTTTTTTGTTTCAAAGCCATAGCCTTGGTTCCAAGGCACAAGACTAGGCTCGAAGAAGTGGGTTTTTCTATGGTAGGGTTATGAGCTCCTAAGATGTCGATGCATGCATTAGGGGTCTCCATGTCTACCATTTTTGGAACTTCTTTTTGTTTTTGAAATTCCTTTGAATGGTGCGCGATAGTTGGCGCACCTTGAAAATCCTCAAGTTTTGGCATAGTTTGTGGGTTTGTGTGTGCATAGGGGTTATCCAATGCATCTGATGACCCTATATGAAGAAGAGAGTCTTGAGAAGGATGGGTTTCAGGCATACCTCTTTGTGGCTTGTCTACCTTTTCAGGGTGAGAGCAGGCCGATTTCTCGGGTAACTCTGTTTTGAGTCCCCGGGGTTTTACGAGGAGTTTCCTTTTGAAACCTTCCTGTTTTTCACTCTCGTTCCTTTGTAGGGTGTGGGTTTCATGTCCCACAGTGTGTGTGTGCCTAGATTTAGGACTTTCACTTGAATTTTTCGAAATTTCAAAATTTTGTTTTTCAATTTTTTGGTCTTTTTCCAAATTTTCAAGATTTTTTTGGTTTTTTGAAATAGAAAAATCTTTTTTTGGTTTTCCTATGGATTTTGAAAAGCTTGAAGTTGTAGGAGTGGATGACTTATCCCTTTGCCGGGATTTGTCTTTAATCTCCAATTCTTCGTTGAGTTTGAGATCGGTTTTCAATTCACGATCCTTATGTGCCCTCAAAGAGCTGCTATGTGATCGATGGGCTTTAAGCTCCTTGCTTAAAGCATCCATCTTTTGAAATATTTTTGAAATGTCATCGAGCTCTTTTTGGGCTTTATCTGTTTTGAAAACCTCTTTTAGTTTAGTCAACGAAGATTTTTGTAGCTTTCTATCCATTTTCATGCAATTTTCCTAAGTATGCACGATTTTTGAAAAAACACTCTTCTTTTCAAAAATTTGAGTATAACTCGTTTGTTTGAAGTCTGCTTAAGTCCTGGGTCCCACCGGGTGTGCCAATTCTGTAGACCAAAAATTTTCACTTACGGGTTCTCAAGCCTAAAGTGAACCTTTTCGCATCTACTTCGCTTTATGGGTGTGCCAGCTAGTTTACTTTAACTAGCAAAGTATGTTTTAAAAATAATCTGACTTTTGAAAGGCGATTGTAGGCAAGCGGGATTTTTACATCGCAGACCTTCTTGCACCGATGCGCAAGGGTCAGTCTATACGCTTAGAGACTTCGTTTTGAAACAAGTTTAACTCAAAATATATTTTGAATGAAGAAGTGTTTTAAAACCTTTTGAAAACCATGCATTTGGGCGATTTTGATTTTGTAAGGGTTGGACGACCCTAAGTCTTTCAAATTTTAATCTACTTAGGCACGATGTGCGTGCATCGAAAATAGCCTAAGTCTTGGCGTGTTTGCACGATTGATTCGGGTTGTTTTTGTATGATTTTCAGATTTTAGATCACGTGGATTTGCACGTGCCTAAGTCTTCCTTTTTATCCCTTTTTGGGCCACCTAGGTGTGTGTTATGAATACTCCACTAAGATATGGTGATTTTGAGTGGGAGTATGGGGTTTGCTTTGATGCAATATGCATCCTACCTCGTGGTATGGCGAAGATGCAATGCAAACTCACGCTACTCCAAAGGGAAAACCCGAATGTAAAGACAATGCCGAAGGGAAATAACCGAAGGGAAATAACCGATGGGAAATGACTTGTAATGTAAATACCGAAGGGAGATATGTATATAAGGTATATATGGGCCCTTACTCGGGTCTTGCAAATAAGAGCGAAAGCTCAATGTGGGTGCGTGCTTGAATTGAAAGACTACACACACGACATGAAATAAAACCCAAATATAAATTGCAGTATGGCCTTAACTAAGGTTTTGGGAGTAAGAGCGAAAGCTCAATGTGTGTGAGTGTAGAATTGAAATACTATGCACACGACATAAATGAAACCCAAATATAACTGCAATAGGCCTTTACTAAGGTCTTGGGAGTAAGAGCGAAGGCTCAATGTGTGTGCGTGTGGAAAATGGAAAGACAACACACACGACTTAATTAAAAAACACCGCGACTTAAAATATATAAATACAACTATATCTTAGGGGCTGGTTAGGCCCATGTGTGTATGCAAAAGTGTGCAACTAAGAGCGGAAAGGCTCAAGTGCACGTGTGTGTGGGTGTGTCAAACCACGTTATTACAATCGGGGGGAGACGAAGCTCCTTTACTACAACCCCATATCAAAATTTAATTGAATATAAAGCAAGTTAATGTAATAGACCAAGTTTAGACACTTACAAATAGCTGGTCCATGTTCAACTTGCTTGCACTTGGGCTCACGGTTCACCTTGGGCAGCCAAGAGGGGTTATCCTATGTGGCTTTGAGGGAGGTTCTATGGGGCACAATTAGGGCTATAGGGGAGCTTAGGTTCGGCCAAGACAGGGGCTGTGTAGGGTTTGTCCTAGGGTCTGTCCTAGGGTGCAGGTCAGGTCGACAGGGGGGTGGACAAGTCGACAGGGAGGCAGTCGGGTCGGCAGGGAGGCACCGGCGCCTGGCGCGGCTGCAGTGGCGCGGGGCGCGCTAGGGGGGGTTCTGGCGCTAAAGGGGCGGCAGGGCGTTGAGGGGCGCCGCAGTGGCGCGGGATGGCGTCAAGGCACGGGGCGCAAGGCAGGCGCGGTAGGGGGTTCGGGTGACGCGCAGGGTGCGGTCCGGTTAGATTTAGGTCAGTTCGAGTCTAGGGTTAGGTTTGGTCGAACCTAGGCTAGGTTAGGGCTAGGTTTAGTTAGGGTTAGGTTCAGTTGGGGTTAGGTAGGTTCGAACCTAGGCTAGGTTGGGGGTTAGGTTTAGAGGGGTGTAGAGAGAATGGCTAGGTTAGGTTAGGCTTACCTCTTGGAGCCGGTCCTTCATGGCTTGAGCCCACGTCTCCATGGTTGCAGCCTCTTGGTCCAGCCCACCTTGGTTGCAGCCCCTTGGTCTAGACCCACATAGATGAGCCCACATGGCTAGGTCTATCACTCCCTCTCTCTCCTCCCAAATATTTGCATGAACCCTTTACATGGACCCCCTCACCTCTATTTATAGAGATTTGAGGTGGGTCTTGGATTTGGGTTTGGGTTTGGGTTTGGATCCAATCTCAGATATTTTGAGATCCGTATCCGATCCAAACCCAATATTTTTATGGATACAGATCTGGATATTTTGGTCTAGATTTGATCCAATCCAAACACTATTTAGATCCAATCCAAATCCAAACACTATTTGGATCGACCCAAACACTATTTGGATTGGCCCAAATCCAAACACTATCCATTACATGGATTTGGATCTGGATATTTATGGTCCAGATCCAAATCAAAATTTCTTCGGACAGTCCTTCTTGGCTTCTCGAGGCGAACGATCTGTGAGGGCACTGGCTTCATCAGCGCTCCGTCTGGTGCTGGGTTTTCCCCAACTTTGTCGTCCAGACTCCGTCTCGCCGTTCTAGACTCCGTTGAGCTTTTCATCAAACAGGCTCTGCTTTCTTTTGTTTTTTTATCAGGGAGTGGCTTCTGAAGCTCTGGGCTTGAATCCTCTTCGGGCCTAGGGTCTTCCTTTGGCTTTTGTACCTGTTTTCACATTTTAAAACAGGTTGTCGTTTTGGCTCAAACGAGCTTTTTGGTGTTTTTGAGAGTTTTTGAAATATAGAAGATTTGGGGTGTTTACAACACTCGCTAATCTAGCGGAGGTTTTATAAGAAAACAAGCTATATTTCAAAATTCCTACGTCTTACTCGAAACGTCGAATTCTCAAACAAAATGAAATTCAAGTTTTCTCTTTTTCAATGGTGTGGCATTCGTAGGATTCCTTGAAATGAACCATGTTTTACTTGGGATAAGCCAGGGATGGGAAAGAGATACCACGGTCCCTTCTGAAGCGTCCCGTGGTTTAAGGCATAGAAGGCGGAAAACTGCTCTTTTTTGAGCTTTTTGGCCTCTTTTCCTTTTTTTCATAGAGGGTCTCCCTTTGGGAGTATTTTTTCTTCAATCCCTCTTTTTCATAAGAGAATCAATTTTGTCTTTTAATTCTGGTTTCTTTCTTTGGGAAAGAGACTTTTTGACGGGGAATTCCCTTTATTTTGGCCACGTTTTCCTTTTGGAAGGAGAAGAGAAGAGGGGAGGACTTATCCCAAGGTCATACTCGATCCATTCCAGATGAGCCTATTTAGAAATAGCACGTACTAATTGCAAGTATCTTGCTATATTGAACTAGGCCTTTCTTTGTAAGAAGAAGGATTTTGAAATGTAACCTCGTGTTTGAAAAACTCCACTCTTTCACAAGTGCGAATTCTCTTGCTCAGGTTTACACGATTTGCCTTTGAACCTTACTTTCGAAGTTTCAAAGCAGCTATCCCTAAGGGTTTTCAAAAATGGGAATTTAACCCAAATCCTACACATAATACTTCTTTAAGTATTGAATATTGATAGGATCTGCTAAATTCCTACCTTCTATATCGATCAACCAATATGAGTTGTTCGTGGTGGTTGCACGTACAACATAGGGCCATCCCACTTGGGGCGCCACTTTCCAAGTGGATGTGGGCCACGATAGTGGATGATTTTCAAAACCAGATCTCCCACTTCAAAGTGGCGAGGTCTCATGTGTTTGCCATAATGTCGGGCTATCCTTTGCCGGTATACATGAGCATAATCCATAGCAAGGAGTTGCCTCTCATCTAGCAAATCTAGTTCGGCCATCCTAGCATGCTGAAGCGTCTCTAGGGGGAGGTCGAGTGCAATGGATGTATGGAATGAATGCAATTGTGTATGAATGGGAAGAATGGCGTTTGTGCCATAGACCAATTCGAATGGTGTGGCATTCGTGGGAGTCCGGATGGAAGTCCTATAAGCCCATAAGGCTTCATCCAGCTTCTTGTGCCACGTCCTACCCTTCTCTAAAGTCTTCTCAATTATACTAATGAGAGTCTTATTCGTGGCTTTGGCTTGGCCGTTGCCTTGAGGGTAGTAGGGCGAGGAGAAGTGGTGAGTTATGCCATACGTGTTGCACAACTTAACCATCCGCTCGTTTTTGAATGGGGTGCCATTATCGGACACAAGGTCTCTTGGAACCCCAAATCGAGCCAAGATATTCCTCCTAATGAAAGCCACAACATGTTGCCCCTATACGTTGGTTAGGGAGATGGCTTCCACCCACTTGGAGAAATACTCCGTGGCTGCTAAAATGAATCGATGCCCATTCGAGGCTTTTGGAAATATTGGGCCTACAATGTCAAATGCCCACATGGTAAATGGCCAGGGGCTGACCACGGAATGCAATGAAGATGAGGGGATATGAATGGCGTGCCCATGCACTTGACATGGATGACACTTCGTAACATGATCGTGACAATCCTTTTTCAGGGTGGACCAAAAATAGCCCACTCTAAGTATTTTCATTGCCATCATGTTGGCATTAACATGACCTCCACATTCTCCATCGTGGAACTCATGCATAACAATCCTAGCCTCCTCTAGATCGACACATCTTAGTAGGATGCCGGTAAAACTTTTTTTGTATAAAACCCCACCCAGAATGGTGTATCGGGTAAAATTTTTCGGATGAATGCCTTATCTTTGGATGTGGCATCCTCGGCGAATCCCCCATTTTCTAGAAAACCTTTGATGTCATAAAACCAAGGTTTTTCAACAGAATCTGGATTATTTTGGCAAATATCCAAATCGTGTGTGGATGGAGTGGGCGCATGCCATATCTCTAAGGATCGAGTTCCCAAAGTGGGATCGACCTTTACGGCTAAACCCAAGGAGGAGAGGGCATCGGCAATGCCATTATCCTCTCTTCCTATGTGTGTGAGTCTACACGATTGGAATGACTCAACCAATCGAGTGGCCAACTCGTGATATGGAAGGAGTTTTTCATTTCACACTTGCCAAATTTTCAAAACTTGGTTTATAACAAGGAGCGAATCTCCAAAGACCTCGATGCATGATGCCCCTAGAGTTTTCGAAATCCTTAAGCCTTGTACGAGTGCTTCATACTCAGCTATGTTGTTGGAACATTCGAAATCTAGGCGAATTGCTATGGGAATCTCACCCTTTTCAGGGGATATGAGGATGACCCCAGCACCAGCCCCTCGTTGATACGGATGAATGCCTTATCTTTGGATGTGGCATCCTCGGTGAATCCCCCATTTTCTAGAAAACGTTTGATGTCATAAAACCAAGGTTTTTCATCAGAATCTAGGTTATTTTGGCAAATATCCAAATCGTGTGTGGATGGGTTGGGCGCATGCCATATTTTTAAAGATCGGATCCCTGAAATGGGATCGACCTTTAGGGCTGAACCCAAGGAGGAGAGGGCGTCGACAATGCCATTATCCTCTCTTCCTACGTGTGTGAGTTTACACGATTGGAATGACTCAATCAATCGAGTGGCCAACTCGTGATATGGAAGTAGTTTTTCATTACGTACTTGCCAAATTTTCAAAACTTGGTTTATAACAAGGAGCGAATCTCCAAAGACCTCGATGCATGATGCCCCTAGAGTTTTCGAAATCTTTAAGCCTTGTATGAGTGCTTCATACTCAGCTACGTTGTTGGAACATTCGAAATCTAGGCGGATTGCTATGGGAATCTCGCCCTTTTCAGGGGATATAAGGATGACCCTAGCACCAGCCCCTTGTTGGTTTCGTGCCCCATCGAAGTGCATTTTCCACACTTGGTTTTCAAAAGATTTTGCCAAAATGTGGTTTTGAAAATGGTTTTGCAATATGCCTTTATCAGGCATTTCATCAAATGTGGGATATGCGTCCTCTAAGGGGAACTCAGCCACATAATCAGCTAGGGCTTGTCCCTTAATAGAGACCTGGTGATGGTATTTCAAGTCATACTCCATTAGAAGGAGTTGCCATTTGCCCAATCTACCAGTGAGAATGGGTTTTTCGAACAAATGCTTGATTGGATCAAGCTTGGACACTATCCAGATCTCGTGATCTAGGAAATAGTGTCGAAACTTCTGGCAGGCCCAAACTAGGGCCAAGCACGTCTTCTCCATAGCTTGATAATTTATTTCGTAAGCCAAGAGAGTTTTCGAAATATAATAGATGGCATACTCCTTATGGGTGTCATCCTCGTATTGAGCTAACAATGCTCCCAAGGCATTCGTTTGCACGGAAATGTAAAGCAAAATAGGTTTTCCTTGCTTTGGAGGATTTAAAACAGGGGGATTAACTAGGTATGCCTTTAGTCTTTCGAATGACTTTTGACAGTCATCATCCCATGAAAATTTCGTGCCCTTCCTCAATAATTTGTTCAAGGGTTCGCATCTAGTCGCCAGGTTCGATATAAACCTGCGAATGGATTGTAATCGACCCTGGAGGCTACGAATCTGCATGAGATTGGAGGGTGGAGCCATGTCTATGATGGCTCGACACTTAGAGGCGTCGACTTCTATACCCCTTTGGCTCACCATAAAGCCTAGAAGCTTTCCGGACTCTACTACGAATACACATTTTTGAGGGTTTAGCTTTACTTTGTAAAGTCTAAGTCTTTCAAAAATTTTTTGTAAACATTCGATGTGAGTGCATCGAGTTTTGGATTTTGCCAAGAGATCATCCACATACACTTCTATGAGCTCATGAATCTGATCATGGAAGATCGTGGTCATGGCTCTCTGGTATGTTGTGCCGGCATTCTTCAAACCAAAGGGCATGACTATATAGCAGTACGTGCCCCATGGGGTTGTGAACGCGGTCTTACCCTGATCTCGTGGACTTAATTTGATTTGATTATACCCTGAATAGCCATCCATAAACGAAAACATTTCATGATTTGCAGTACTATCGACTATCAAATCTATGTTTGGTAAAGGATAATTATCCTTTGGAGTGGCTTTATTAAGGTTTTTGAAATCGATGCATATTCGAATCTTCCCATTGGTTTTTCGAACCACAACGATATTGGATAACCAATCAGAATACGCAATGGGTTTTATAAATCCGGCTTTTAGCAGATCTTCTAAACCCTCTTTGACTTGTGCGTGTACATTCATATGTATTTTCCTAAGCTTTTGCTTTATGGGTTTCACATCCGCATCTATGGGAAGACGATGTTTGACAATACTGGGATCTATGCCCGGCATGTCTTCATACGTCCATGCAAACACATCTAAGTAGGCTCGTAGAAATGCAATGAATGTTGATCTTTCATGTTCATGCAAACATGCGCCTACCTTAATGAGTTTGGGATTGGAATCACTCCCTAGGTTCACCTCTATGAAATCTCCTCCTACTGAATTGGAAGGTCTTTCAAAATCGAGAATTTTATGAAATTCTGGGAGCTCGGAAGTGGGATCTTCCTCAAGGAGATCCACTTCTGGGCTTCGATCATTCTCGTGGTTTATAGACCCGAGGGAATTTGATGCGTGGATTTTCAAAAGACCTGGTTTTACACTTGGAATTTCTATTGATTTCAAAATTTTTGGTCTGGTTATGCAGACGACGTTCCTTTCGAAATCCTTTTCTTTTTCCAAAGCCTTACCAGGAGCAGCTATGTACAAAATCTTTTTGGAGATGTGTAATCTTTCGATTTTTTTGTGCTTTTGCAAAACTAGAACTTTGGGAACTATACAAACTACTCTTTTTTCGAGTTTTTGATTTTCCAATGTTTTTGGTTTTTGCAATTTTTTCATTTTTTCGATTTTGAGTTTTGTAAACACCCCAAAAATCCCACGATTTTGACAAAACACCTGGTTTTGCGAAAGCTGCCCCAAAGGGCTATTTTGAGTCTGGAAACCCAGGAGCCTTCCAGATAACCCTATACATATGTTTAAACTATATATGTTTTAAAATATGTATGATATAGTTTTAAAACCCTTTAAAAGATGTTTTGAAACCCCACAAAGCGACTTGGCCTGATGAAAGCAGGACCAGAAGAGCGAAAGAGAGCCCAGAATCGGGGCACATGTCGAGCCCGGCACATCAACTCTCGTATTAGATTCATCCCCAGAATCTCGAACATCCAAGCCTCTATTATCAAACAAACTGCTTGAAATCATCTCCGAAAGGTGAAAAGAGGAGCAGACGACAATGTTGGCGAAGACCCAACACAAGACGGAGTACTGATGCTGTCAGGCCCTGCACAAACCGTTCGTTTTGAACACAACATGAAGGAGTCAGAAATTCAGCTTTGGATTGGATCTAGACCATATATATCCAAATCCAAATCCAAACATATATGCGGATTTGGATTTGGATCCAAAGATCCAATCCAATATCCACATCCAGGGCCCACATCACCTTCTCATAAATGGAGGTAGGGCCAACAAGAAATTCATGTGGAAATCTTGGGTATGAGAGAGAATGGGGAGGATAAGATATGAGTGAAATGTGTTAAGCTTGACTTGTGTGTGAAGTTTTGGGTTAATCATGTGGGTTAGCCTAATGAGTGTGGGTTTAAGCTTGTATGCACCTACACCTAACCTAGGGCTACACCAACTTGATGCAACTAGATCCATGGGTAATGCAAAGGGATGCTCCTAACCCTAATCCTAAGCTAAACCCCCTTACCTAGCCGTTTTCCCCTAATCCCGACCTAATCCTAGCCTAATCACCTAACCCACTTCCCTAATCCTAACCTAATCACCTAACCCACTTCCCTAATCCTTCCCTAAACCTAGCCTAATCCCCCTAACCTCACCCTAATCCTAGCCTAAACACCTAACCCACCTCACTAAACCTCACCCTAAGCCCAACCTACCTAGCTAAGCCCTAAACCACTAAACCAGCCCACCTAAATCCCTAGCACACCATATCCCCAACCCACCTAAGACAAATATCTGGCCCACCTAAATGCCTAGCCCACCATATCCCTAAACCATTACCACCTAACTAGCCCAACCGACCCCCCAATACCAGCCCAAACCGACCCACTAAAACCTATAAAAAAAACCCCTTGTGGGCGGGTTTTGGATGGAATCTTTGGGCAATTCAGCCCTTCCTCTCTCTCTCACCCTCTTGGAACCCGCCACCTCCAACTTCCAGCAGCTCCACTCCACGCCACCGGCTGCAACATACCTTCCACCCGGCTGCACCTTGACACTCGCCACCTTCACCCTTCGGCCAACCTTCATCTCGGTTAGTATCCTATCTCAATGCCACCTTTTCTTCACTCCCCCTCCATTCTCAGCCACCACCTGCCACCCTCCACCATTCGGAGCATCACCCGACTGCACCACCTGCTCCTCCTTTCCCTTAGACACCCTCAGCCTTACCTCTTCCCTTAAACTAGCCTCTAGCTAACACCCTAACTAGCATCCCTTACCTTCCTTAAGCACCCCAACCCCAGCCAAGGCAGCCTCCATCACTTGGCTAGCGCCAAGGCGCCACCCACCTACCACCTTCCATCCGGCCAGCACCTTCCTTTGTCGCGCCCACCCAAGGAGCTCCCTCTTGCAGCCCAAGGCGACTCACCAGCCCAAGCGCAAGCAAGTCACATCCGGACCAGCTATACGTAAGTGCCTAACTCGGTCCTTGTTTATAGACTTGCTTATGCTTAATTAAATTTGATACGGGGTTGTAATAATGGAGCGTTGTCTCTCCCTACTTGTAATAATGTGGTTTGGCACACCCACACACACGTGCACTTGAGCCTATTCCGCTCTTAGCTGTGTAAACACCCCGAAATCCCATGAATTTCTCAAATCCATCTGGTTTTGTAAAAGCAGCCCCAAAGGGCTATTTTGAGTCTGGAAACCCAAGAGCCTTTCATACAACCCTGTATATATGTTTTAAACTCTATCTTTCAAAAACATATAATATGGCTTTTGAAAACCTTTTAAAACACGTTTTTGAAACCCCGAAGTGGCTTGGCCCGATCAAGACAGGACCAGGAGAGCTAAGAAGAGCCCGGAACCGGAGCACATGTCGAGCCCGGCACAGCAACTCTTGTATCACATCCATACCCCCAGGATCTCGAACGTCCAAAACCCTGTTCTTATCAAAATGTCATTTGAAGTCATCTCCGGAAGGCAGAAACGGAGGCGGACGACCATGTTGGCGAAGACCCAACGCAGACGGAGTACTGATGCTGTCAGACCCCGCACAAATCGTCCATTTCGAACCCAGCTCGAAGGAGTCAGAGTTCAGTTTGGATTGGATCTGGACCATATATATCCAGATCCCAATCCAACCCCATGTGTGGACTTGGATTTGGATTTGGATCCAGAGATCCAATCCAATATCCATATCCATGGCCCACATCACCTTCTCATAAATGGAGGTGGGGCCCACTTGAATTTCACGTGGGGTCATGGGCATGAGAGAAAGTGGGGATGGATAATATCAAGAGTGTTGTAATTAAGCTTGACTTGTGTGTCAAGTTTGGGGTTAATCATGTGGGTTAACCTAATTGAGTGGGTTTAAGCTTGTAATTAGCCAAAACCTAACCTAGGGCTGCACCAACATGAGGTGGTTAAGGTCTATGGGCCATGCAAAGGGAGCTCCTTCACCTAAACCTAACCCTAAACACCTAATCCTAGCCTTCCACCCTAATCCACCCCTAATCTGAGCCTAATCACCTAACCCACTTCCCTAATCCCGGACCTAATCCCAACCTAATCACCTAACCCACTTCCCTAATCCTTCCCTAAACCTAGGTTAATTTCCCAAACCTAGCCTAATCACCTAACCTAGCTCACTAAACCTCACCCTAAAACCCAACCACCTAACCTAGCCCTAAACCCCTAAACCACCCCTAGCCCACAATCTACCCAAACCACTAGTATTTAAAATATCTGGCCCTACCCTTTCCAGCCCACCTTATCTTCATACCACCCTACCTAAACCACCTAACCACTACCCCAAACCCAGCCCTAACCGACCTACCCATCCCTATATAAACCCCCCCCCTTGGGGGCGGGTTCTCCTATCCAATCGCCTTCCCCAAGCCCAGCCGAGACCCCACTTCCCAGCCCAGCCGAACCCAACTACCTGCTCCACCTGCTCCACCTGCACCACCACCATCCCTCCATCCCACCACCACTTGCACCGCCATCTCCACCACCTCCCGGCCGAACCATTTGCTCCACCACACCCGGCTGCTCTCTTCCATCCACCGCCTCTCATCAAGCACGGTTAGTACCCCATCCTTCATCTCACCTTCTTCACTCCCTCTCCACTCTCAGCCACCTAACCCCCTACCATAACATCCTACCACCAGCCATTCCCCTTTGCTGCCACCATTCTCACTCAGACGAACCTGGTTCATCCTAGCAGCCCGCCACCACCACATTCCCCTAGTCGGCCACTCCAACCGACTATCCCTTCCATTCGGTCAACCATCTTTTTTTCCCTAGGTGTCCCATTCGGCCTTCCCTTAAGCTCCCCTTAGGTCCATACTCCCTAACACTCTATACTCTCCTAGTGACCCTACATACTCACTTGGCCCAGCCCCTTTAATCCCCCACACCAAGGCGACACCCACTTGCAACCGGCCACCATCTAGGCGCCTATCCCGCGCCCCATTTGCAGCCGGCCAGCACCCTTTGTCGTTCACCCTCGCGGAGCTCCCGTTTGCAGCCCAAGGCGAAGGCCAAGCCCATGCTCAAGCAAGGCCTCTACGGACTAGCTACTCGTAAGTGCCTAAACTCGGTCTTTAGTTGTATACTTGCTTGAGATTCAATTTGATACGGGGTTGTAATAACGGAGCATAGTCTCCCCCCGCTTGTAATAACGTGGCTTGGCACACCCACACACGTGCACTCTCCTAGTTGTGCACGATTTTGAACACACACGGGCCTGATCAGCCCATAATACATAAGTATATACATATACTTTCATTTTCGAAGGGTTTTGCTTAAGTTGGGTGTGTTGTCTTTCAATTCAAGCACTCACACACATTGAGCTTTCGCTCTTATTTGAAAGACCCAAGTAAGGGCCGACCTATACTATTTGGGTTTCATTTCATGTCGTGTGGGTAAGTCTTTCAATTCAAGCACTCTCACACACATTGAGCTTTCGCTCTTATTTGAAAGACCCAAGTAAGGGCTGACCTATACTATTTGGGTTTCATTTCATGTCGTGTGTGTAAGTCTTTCAATTCAAACACTCTCACACACATTGAGCTTTTGCTCTTATTTGAAAGACCCAAGTAAGGGCCGACCTATACTATTTGGGTTTAACTTCATGTCGTGTGTGTAAGTCTTTAAATTCAAGCACTCTCACACACATTGAGCCTTCGCTCTTATTCCCAAGACCTTAGTAAAGGCCTTATTGCAGTTATATTTGGGTTTCATTTATGTCGTGTGTGTAGTACTTCAATTCAAGCACTCACACACATTGAGCCTTCGCTCTTACTCCCAAGACCTTAGTCAAGGCCATACTGCAATTTATATTTGGGTTTAATTTCATGTCGTGTGTGTAAGTCTTTTCAATTCAAGCACGCACCCACATTGAGCCTTCACTCTTATTTGCAAGACCCGAGTAAGGGCTCATATACATATTCTATATACATATCTCCCTTCGGCACTTACTTTACAAGTAATTTCCCTTCGGTTATTTCCCTTCGGTTATTTCCCTTCAGTATTGTCTTTACATTTTGGGTTTTCCCTTTGGAGTAGAGTGAGTTTGCATTGCATCTATGCCATACCACGAGGTAGGACGCATATTGCATCAAAGCAAGCCCCGCTCGAATTCGCCCATGTAGTGGAGTGTTCATAACACACAAACTAGGTGGCCCGAAAAGGGATAAAAGAAAAGACTTAGGCACGTGCAAATCCAAGTGATCTAAAAACATGCAATCGCATTTTAAAGACCCGAAATAGACACCTCGAACCGCTTCGTAGGCTTTCTATCCCAAAACTCGATTTTTACAAAGCGTACAGACTGACCATTGCGCATCGGTGCAAGAAGGTCTGCGACGACAAGAGCTTACTTGCTCACAGTCGCCACGTTTAGAAGTCAGTGTTAAAAATATCTTCGCTAGCTTAGGTAAGCTAGCTGGCACGCCCTGTTTGCATACATAGGCCTTAGACCCACGAGAGGATCCGCTCCGAGCCCTGAAAAGGTGAGAGGCGGGAATTTTCGCACGTCTACAAGCTGCACACGATTTTGACACACACATGGGCCTAATCAGCCCTTAAGATATAGCTATACGTATATAATTTAAAGTTGTGTGGGTTTCCTTTAATTTGTGTGTGTTGTCTTTTAATTTTCACACTCACACACATTGAGCTTTCGCTCTTATTTTCAAGACCCGAGTAAGGGCCTATTACAATTTCATTTTGGGTGTTTTACTTCATGTCGTGTGAGTAGTATTTCAATTCTACACTCACACACATTGAGCTTTCGCTCTTACTCCCAAGACCTTAGTAAAGGTCTATTGCAATTATATTTGGGTTTAATTTCATGTCGTGTGCGTAGTATTTCAATTCTACACTCACACACATTGAGCTTTCGCTCTTACTCCCAAGACCTTAGTCAAGGCCATATTGCGATTATATTTGGGTTTCATTTACAAGTCGTGTGAGTTGTCTTTCAATATACACACAACACCCACGCACACGTTGGCGACCTTCGGGCCCATATATATTATAAGTATTTCCCTTTCGGCTATATCTTTAAGATTTTGGTTTTAAGGTTCAGCAGTGTGCGTAGTCTTTACATATATACACGGCACACACTTGCACAATTGAGCCTTTCCGCTCTTAAGATATAGCCATATTTCCCTTTTGCAATTTTCCTTTTGCAATTTATATTAAGTCATTTCCCTTCCACATTGTCTTTCAATTCGGGTTTTCCCTTTGGAGTTGCGTGAGTTTCCATTGCATATACGCCATACCACGAGTTAGGACGCATATTGCATCAAAGCAAACCCCACACTCCCGCTTAAAATCGCCCCACTTAGGTCACGTGTGCATACACATGCCTAGTTGGCCCGAAAAGGGATAAAAAGAAAGACATAGGCACGTGCAAATCCACGTGAAATAAAGCTTGAAAACCAAACAAATCAGCAAGAATCGAACACCTCAAAACATTTTCCTAGGTTATCATGTCTAAAACTCGATTTTCTAAGCGTACAGACTGACTCTTGCGCATCAGTGCAAGAAGGTCTACGACGAAAAGAGCTTGCTTGCTCACAGTCGCCACGATAGGAGTCAGATTTCAAAATATCTCTTCGCTAGCTTAAGCAAGCTAGCTGGCACACCCTTTTGCTTAAATAGGACTTAGACACACGAAAGGATTCGCTTCAGGCCTAACAACCAGAGGCGAGGAACTTTCGGCGTCTACAAGTTTTTCAAATGTTTTTGTATTTATGTAAAAGGGATCTTCCATCATACCTACAAAGGGAAAACACTACAGGTTAGACTCGGAATAAGAGGTCTAAATCATAGGTTTCTTCTAGGGTAGGCTCCAGGGCACCCTTGACCCAGGTGGTCATAGGGGGTGGCTCTGGTGGTATTTTGGGAGTATAGCCGATCCCATATCGGCTTGGATTGGCCCTAGGAAGTATGGGTTCTAGGATACTCTGATTTTGTGCCCCTAGACTCTTGTATGGCAAATAGCCCATGTTTAACAGCATGTTCCACTTTTTTTTGTTTTTGGAGAAATTTTGATACAAATCGTGGTCCTGGAACTTGCTGTCGTCTATGTTGTGCACATAGGGCTTCTTGTCCAGGGGTTTTGGAAATAAGGGATTCTTGGGTCTTCATAGAAGGGTCAGAACTTTGAGGGGGCCAGCCTTGGGCAGCCCCTTCACATACACAACCTTCCTAGGGTTGTTTAATACGAGCCTTGGTGGCTCAAGCATGGTTTGCACAAGTTTTACCTCATGGGTCTGGGAGCTTGACAAGAAGGGGAAATTTATGACCCCCTGAAGTTGAGGGTGACTATCTCCTAGGAAGGTGGATGTGGATGGTGGATGGCACAGCGCACAAGCTGTGTATCCAAGGCCTTCCCAACAATAGGTTATAATGGGGGTGGATGTCCAGGACATGGAACACCCCCGTGTGTGCTATACCTCCCGTTTCCATTGGGAGTTCGATAGATCCTACAGGTCTAGACGCATTCCCATCGTATCTAGTGATAACGATGGGACTTGGATGAACGGATGTCAAGGTGACTCCGATTTGATTCACCACATGAAGTGGAAGGATGTTAAGCCCTCCTCCCCCATCGATAAGGTACCTATCCAGAGAGTGGTTATTCAGAACCACCTCGATATGCAGGGCCTGGTTGTGGGACTCGTACTATCTACATCGTCTTTCGAGAATACGATGGGCGTTTTCGCTCCTATAGAGGCCGCTTGTTTGGACAAAGATTTAGGGGTAATGTTTAAACTAACCCTTGCTCTTTCTAGAATTTTCTCTAACACTAGTCTATGCCTAGGCGAAGTTTGTATTAGCTCTAGGATGGACATATTGATAGGAATCTTTGAAAGATGGTTTTCGAAATCATACACCTTCAAAACAACATTTCCTTTGTCCGTTTTTTACGGAACTCTAGGAATACATGCTTTTGATGGGCCAGGCACACTGACCACCTTTTTAGCACTTTGTAGATGTGGGGGTTGGTAGATCCTCCTGGATCTTGTCACCTCCCCCACGATCAACCTAGGTTTTGTACTAATCATGGCTCTAATCGAGAGATTTGGAGCACCTTAAATGATTCACATGCATGCGCTAGATTCTTTGAAATTGAAAGAGCACATACCTCTTTTCCCTTCCCAATGGTACTTGCGTGCTTGGGGAAGGGTTCTTTGAAGATAGCTTGGGCAGGCTCAGGTTCTTCAGTAACTTGGAGCCAGCCTTTTGATATCAAGTTCTCAATTTTATTAAGGAGGGAGAAACACCGCCTTGTATCATGGCCTTTGAGCCGATGATACTTACAGAACTTGTTTAAAAACCCTCCCTTCGAAGTGACTCCCTCGAGAATCTCAAGGAGTTCAATCATGCCATGGGCAAGTAGGAGGTTTAGGACCTCCGTCACAGGTTGCCCCAGCGGAGTATACTCCAGTCTTTCGAAGGGCTTTTGAAAATTCCTCTCCTCTTTATTTTTGGGTTTTTCAAAAGCTCTTGAAGCACTTGCTCGGCTTGGATCCACCCGGACATTGGCGATTTTATGGGGTTTTGCCCCTTTGTCCGCGGTGGATGGCCCATAAGTGATGAGTTTTTCCAAGCGAGTTTTCGAAATAGGATTTCCTTTCCATAAGTGGTCATACACCCCCTTTTTCAAATTTGTTTCGAAAAGGGATGCTTTCTTTATTAACTTATGGAAAGTAGAGATTTCATGAAGTGAGAGAAGGGTTTTCAACTCGTTTCTAAAATTATCGAGGATGAGCGTGACTGCACATCCTTCGGATATGGCCTCTCACACTTGACCCAAGAGAGACCTCCAACGAACGATAAACGTATGTACGGCCTTGTTCACACCTTGTTTTGTATCCCTCAAGGTGTTTAAAGTCGGTGTGACTTCTATGTTATGCGAGAATCTCTGCATAAAGCAGTTCGCTAACTGTTCAAAAGTTACGAACTGGCTAAGATCGTAGGAAGCCAGCCATTTGGCAGTTGTGCCCTTGAGGGACAGAGGGAACCAATACACCCATTTCATCGAGTCCTTCTTTTTCTTATGGGCTCGACGAGAGAAAAGATGCAAGTGAGACCTAGGGTCTCCCATGCCATCATACCGATGGAAGTTCGGTATTTCATCGTCACTGTCTGTTTCATAGTCCATAGGTAGGAAATCAGACAAGGCGTAGCTCTTTTCTCTTTATTTTTCTCTCTCAGCAGCTGCTATAGGGCTTTACGGTCCTTGTGTGTGAAGGACTCATGGTGTTGGTTACCTTCCATCGCGGAAGTCTCCTTGTGTTTGCAAGGTTTTTCAAATTTCTTCTTGGCCTTTGGTTCGTCATTGAACAAACATGAATCGCCTACTTCAGCCTCTTGGCTAAGAGCGACGATTTTGGCCTCGAAGTTCCTTCTCAAATATTTAATCTCTTGTTTTTTTGAAAACCTTCGAGATTGAGAACTTGATGCGCAGGAACCACGACTCGATACCTCTTGGGAGCCTGGACTCGACATGCTTCAATGTGCTTTTCAAAATAAATCCTAAGTATGAAAATGCAAACAAGCAAAGTTAAAACACTTTAGAAAAAAATTTCATGAGGTTTTTCTACATGAGATGACTCTGCACAAGGCCCAGGTCCCACCGGGCGTGTCAACTCTGTAGACACGGAAAATCCTCACTTCTAGTTCTTAGGCCCGAAGCGAATCTTTTAGTGTGTCTAAGTCGTATTTTAGCAAAAGAGCGTGCCAGCTACCTTGCTTAAGCTAGCGAAGAAAGTTTTTGAAATTTGACTTCTATCGGGGTGACTATGAGCAAGTGAGCTCTTTTCGTCGTAGACCTTCTTGCACCGATGCGCAAGGGTAAGTCTGTACGCTTGGCAAAGTCTTTTAAAATGTAAACCTCTTTGAAAATACCCTAAGTGTTTGGGCTTTGTATGTACGATTGCAAATTTTATTACACGTGGGATTTGCACGTGCCTATGTCTTTCTTTTTAATCTTTTAGGGCCAACTAGGTGTGTGCACAAGTGACCTAAGTTGGGTGATTTTGAACGGGAGTGTGGGGTTTGCTTTGATGCAATATGCATCCTAACTCGTGGTATGGTGTATATGCAATGCAAACTCACACAACTCCAAAGGGAAAACCCGAATTGAAAGACAATGCGGAAGGGAAATGTCTTAATGTAAATTGCAAAAGGGAAATTGCAAAAGGGAAATATGGCTATATCTTAAGAGCAGAAAGGCTCAATTGTGAAAGTGTGTCTACGCACACTGCTGAACCTTAAAACCCAAATCTTAAAGACATAGCCGAAGGGAAATACTTATAATATATATGGGCCCGAAGGTCGCCAACGTGTGCGTGGGTGTTGTGTGTATAATGAAAGACAACTCATACGACTTGTAATGTAAACCCAAATATAATTGTAATATGGCCTTGACTAAGGTCTTGGGAGTAAGAGTGAAAGCTCAATGTGTGTGAGTGTAGAATTGAAATGCTGCACACACAACTTGAATTTAAACACCCAAAACAAAATTGCAATAAGGCCTTTACTAAGGTCTTGGGAGTAAGAGCGAAAGCTCAATGTGTGTGAGTGTGGAAATTGAAAGACCACGCACACAACTTGAATTAAAACACCCAAGGGAAATTGCAATACGGCCCTTACTAGGGTCTTGGGAATAAGAGCGAAAGCTCAATGTGTGTGAGTGTGAAAATTGAAAGACAACACACACAACTTAATGAAAACCCACGCAACTTAAATATACATAAGTATAGCTATATCTTAAGAGCTGATTAGGCCCATGTGTGTGTCAAAATCGTGTGCAGCTAAGAGCAGAATAGACTCAAGTGCACGTGTGTGTGGGTGTGCCAAGCCACATTATTACAAGCGGGGGAAGACAACGCTCCATTATTACAACCCCATATCAAATTTAATCAAACATAAGCAAGTTCATAACAAGGACCGAGTTAGGCACTTATGTATAGCTGGTCCGGGTGTGACTTGCTTGGCTTTGGCCTAGTGAGTCGCCTTGGACAGCCGAAGGGGAGCTCCTTGGATGCGGGTGGGCGCCAAGTAGGGTCTTAGCCGAATGGGTGCCTTGGTGAAGGCCGGGTGGTATTTGCAGCAAGTGGGGAGGTTAGGTGATGTTGTGGCACGTTAGGGGCTAGCTAAGTGGTGGAAGGTAAAGGGGAAAGGCTTAGCTAAGGGCTGGGAAATGTGTGGCTAAGGGAAGGTGGGGATGTAGGGTGTGTAGTCGCTGGGTGTAAGGGAGATGTATAGGGTGCAGCAGTGGTGGCGGGTGATGGGGTGTGTGGTTGGGTAAGAAGGGGAGAGGAAGAGGAGTTAGATAGGGAAGAGATGGGGTACTAACCAGAGGTGGTGGTTGTGGTGGTGGAAGGAGGTGGAAGCTGGAAGAAGGTGGCAGGCGGGTGGAAATGCAGGTGGCAGTCGAGTGGAAGTGGAGTCGGGTGGAGCGACGGTGGATGGTGGCGTAGCTGGTGGGGGTAAGGGAGTGAAATGGGTGAGAGAGAGGGCAGGTGAGAGAGGAGAGAGAGGGCTGAGAGCTGCCCATGGTTGATCCCCGATAGCCCAAATCCCACCCCAAAAGGGGGGTTTTTATAGGCATGGGCTGGGGTCGGTTGGGGTGGTTTTGGGGGTAGATATTTAGGATGTTGTGGGCTGGGGTGGAGTGGTTTGGGTAGGTCAGCTAGGTGGGTGGTTTGGGTAGGTCGGTTAGGGTGGCTGGGATTTTAGGATTAGGGTCTAATTAGGTGGGTTAAGGTTGGATTAGGCTTAGTCTAGTTGGGGTCTAGGTGGTCTAGTTAGGTGGGGTGAGCTAGGTGAGGTCGGCTAGGTATAGTTAGGTGGTTTTGGGTGAGGGTGGCTAGGATTAGGTCAGGTTTAGGGTGGAATGGCTAGGTGAGGTGGGTTAGCTTAGGGCTAGGTTTAGCAGCATCCCCTTGGCCTTGATCCATGGACCTAGTTGCAGCATGTTGGTGCAGCCCCAGGTTAGGTGTAGGTGCATACAAGCTTAATCCCACACTCTTAGGCTAAACCCACATGATTAACCCAAAACTTGCCACAAAAGTTAAGCCCACCAAAATTCTCACTCATACTTTATCCCCCATTCTCTCTCTTCCCAAGCTTTTCACGTGAATTCTTTGTGGGCCCCACCTCCATTTATGAGAAGGTGATGTGGGCCATGGATGTGGGTATTGGATTGGATCTTTGGATCCAAATCCAAATCCAAATCCAAATGCATGTTTGGGTCTGGATCTGGATATATATGGTCCAGATCCGATCCAAATCCGATTTTCTGACTCCTTCATGGTATTTCGAAACAGATGGTTTGTGTGGGGGCTAACAACATCAGTACTCCGTCTTGCGTTGGGTCTTCGCTAACATTGTCGTCCGCTCTTCTTCTCACCTTCCGGAGATCATTTTGATAGATTTGTTGATAACAGGGGCTTGGATGTCCGAGATTTTAGGGATGATTCTAATACGAGAGTTGATGTGTTGGGCTTGACATATGCTCCAGTTTCGGGCTCTCTTTCGCTTCTCTGGTCCTGCTTTCATTAGGCCAAGTTGCTTTGCGAGGTTTCAAAATACCTTTTTAAAGGTTTTAAAATTGTATAACACATATTTTAAAACATATATGATTTTAAACATATGTACAGGGTTGCCTGGAAGGCTCCTAGGTTTGCAGACTCAAAATAGCCCTTTGGGGCTGCTTTTGCAAAACCAGGTAATTCGAGCAATTCGTGGGATTTTGGGGTGTTTACAAATACTACCTCAATATGCAAGGCTTGGTTGTGGGTTTCATACGGTCTTTCTATCTCATCTTCCGAGAACACGATTGGCGTCTTTGCACAAATAGGTGCTACTTGAAATGACAAGGACTCGGGAGTTATATTTGAGTTAACCTTGGCTCTCTCTAATATTTTTTCTAAAACTAGTCTATGCATAGGTGAGGCTTATATCAGCTCTAGGATGGACATGTTTATTGGGATCTTAGAAAGATGATTTTCAAAATCATATGAGGTTAAAACATTTTTACCTTTGTATGTTTTTTGCGAAACCTTAGGAATGCATGCTTTTGAAGGGCTAGGAATACTGACCACTTTTTTAGTAGTTTTTTCTAAGTGTTGGGGTTGATAGATCCTCCCGAACCTGGTCACTTTCCCTACACTTTGCCTAAGGCTCGTTCTTATTGTGTTTCTATTTGAGTGCTTTGGAGCACCTCGAATTTCTAGAATGGCTCTAACCGGGGGTGAGACTCTAAGCACTCTCTGGATTACTACTTGGGCATTTTTCTTACAAATGATGAGAGATAATGCACAAGTAGTAAGACCAGAATGTGATGGATGCACTAAACTTTTCAAAGTCGAGAAAGCACATACCTCATTTCCCTTCCCACTAGTGCTTGCGTGAATAGGGAAGGGTTATTTGAATATAGCTTGGGCAGGCTCTGGTTTCTCTGTGACTTAGAGCCGGCCCTGCTCTATCAAGTTCTCAATTTTATTTAGAAGGGAGAAACATTGGTTCGTATCATGGCCCTTGAGCTGATGATACTTGCAAAAATGGTTCAAAAATCTCCCCTTTGAAGAAGTTCCTTCGGGAATTTCGGGGAGTGTTATAAACCCTTGAGCGAGAAGGAGGTCAAGGACCTCTGAGACAGGTTGCCCCAATTGGGTATACTCCCATTTTTCAAAAGTTTTTTGTAACTTTTTTTCATTTTTTTATTCAAACTTTTTTGAAGTGCTTGCCGAGCTTGGATCCACTCGGACGTTTGCAACTTTTTGGGGTTTTGCCCCTTTGTCCATAGTGGGTAACCCGTAAGTTTCAGGTTTTTCCAACCATGATTTTGGCAAAATATTTTTGCCTTAAACCACGAGACACTTTAGAAGAGACCGTGGTAACTCTTCCCCATATCCCTCCAACTTATCCCAATGGAGAAAGATTTATCCCTGAGAATCCTAAAGTAGGAATAAAATCTACTTATTTGGATTTCAATTTGTTTGAGAATTAGACTTTGTTGTGTGGGAAATGGAATTTTGAAATGTTTTTATAAAATTTTCAATAAAACCTCTACTAAGTAGTAGGTATTGAAACCCAAATAAAGGGAAATATGAAAAATTGGAAGTTCTTTTGATTGAAGATAAAAGGAGTTCCCTTTTGAAAATAAACTTTGAAAACCCGAAATGTCAAAACGACATGGGATTATCCTACTAGGGGCAGCCGGTCTTCATAAGCTCTCCCCAAGCTCATTCATATCTCAAGTGAGTCTCTAAAACCTCATGGCACCCACACCATGCATGCATACATTCAAATTCATCCATGCATGATCATACTTAGGACCAACACCTAGTGTAGGTCAAGTCTCCTTTGGCTAAAAAAATAACCTCTTCCTCTATAATCCAAGGAAAAGGATTTTAGGAAATGAAGGATGATTTATATTCTCAAGAAAATTTGGGAAGTAAATTGAAAAGGGTGTTTTCTTCTTTGTCATTATCTAAATAATTTTGAATTAATTTCAAAGAGGGACATTTGTAAACACCCAAAATCAAAATTTTTCTTAAACTCCAAATTTCAAAAATTCAAATGATTTAAAACCTTTTAAAAAAGTGCAAATATTTTAAAAATACTTCAAAATAAAGGTTTTAAATTTAATTTAAAAAGCCCAAAATGATTTGAACCAATCACACAAACAGGTGAGACCCAATTCAATCCGAGATCGAGCTCAAGCCCAAAAACAGAAGGATGGACTAGGTCAAAGGCATATCTTCTTTAAACAAATCAAATCACCCAGGCCATCAGCAAAATATCTCAAGTTGGTTATGCAAATCAAGGAGCCGTTTGGATCAACCTGGGGATAAGGATGAGCTAGTTCATTTCAAAACAAAGTGGAAGGACGTTGTGGAGCCGGTCCCAAAGATTTATTATAGTCGTGTTCAGCCCGTGTATCAGGATCCAAGCAAGCAAGACACATTGGAGATGGATCAAGGCACACATTCAAGCCTAGTTGGGTGCACTTGGGTTCACTCGGCTAGGGCTAGGCATGCCTAATGGAGCCAAGAACCAGCCCACATGGGGTTGGTCCATATTGCCTAAAAGGGGACCACACAACCGGATCTTGGGGCTGAAGTTGGGCCAAGGAAGGCCCTAGAAGAAGCCCCCCTTGGCCTATAAATAGGGCCAAAGGGGGGGGGGGGCGTGATTTCCATGGGAGAGTGTTCTCAAGAGAGGGGTTTCAAGAAGGGGTTCCACTTCATGTTTTGGGGTTGTCTAGGGTGTTGAGCAAGGAAGGGTTGCATTTAGGGAACTCGTGGGTTGCTAAGGGAACAGTGGAGAAAGGAGAAAAAAGGGTAGCTTCTAGGCCAAGTGTTGCAACACTTAGGGAAAACCGTGGGTGAGATTAGGTGAGTGAATCAAGGAGAGGGTGGCCGAGCTTCATCTCTTGGAGCCGATCCTTGGGGGAGAACATTGTAAGTATTTCTCATTCTTGATTCCTACATATCGCTTCTTCCTATTCAATTTGAAAGGGGTTGTATTAATGGAGCCTTGTCCCCCTCCATGATGTAATAAGAAGTAGATGTGCTGTGAATTTTTCTTTCTTACTTACGCACTCTATATGTTTGATTTTGTGATTCTATCCCAATATATTCTATAAAACACTCTATATTCTCTAATCCCCTCTATGCTTAAGCTAAGATATATATTTCCATTTATTTCCTTTTAGCGATTTGCTTGGTGTTGTTGGGTTGTTGCAATTTAAATTCGAGTGAGTTTGCATTCATGTATGTTCTAAAAACAAAATTCTGGTTTTCTATCATCTACATACCTTGATTACTGTAATTTTAATTCTCTGATCTGTGATCTGAATGCTCTAAAATTTTAGGCACAACACCTACAAACACCAACACATTAGAAATAAAATTGGCAAGAATTTTAGAACTGTGCAACCTTGTGAATAAAATTGGGCAAGGTCGGACAAACTCAGTTCTGTTTTCTGCATAGTCAGTTTTCCTATAATAGAAGTTGGGTAAAAGTCCCATAATTCTCTGATCTGTGATCTGAATGCTCTAAAATTTTAGGCACAACACCTACAAACACCAACACATTAGAAATAAAATTGGCAAGAATTTTAGAACTGTGCAACCTTGTGAATAAAATTGGGCAAGGTCGGACAAACTCAGTTCTGTTTTCTGCATAGTCAGTTTTCCTGTAATAGGAGTTGGGTAAAAGTCCCATATCTCTGTCTGTAGGAATCTAAATTTGATAAAATTAGTCTCATTGGAAAGTTGATATCCATAGATTTCCGAAAAGACTAAAATCATAACATTTGGAGTTTTGTACATCGAGATATAGAGGATTCTTTGAGCCTATGTATTTTTGTCACAGAATGTCCTGAAACTATTGAGTTAAGTCCAATCTCCGATTTAATTCTGCAAATTTACTGTCCCAAAATTCAAAGTAAAGTCTAGAATCTCAACACCTCAGGCTATAGCCTGTAAATTTTTTATGAATTTTAGAGATTCCTAGGCTACTAAAAGAATTTTAGGAACAAGTTCTGAAAATAGGACAAGTTTCTATTTTTCAGAACTTGTTGATTTTCAAGCTCGAAACCAAATGCACCCATTGTTTCTTACCAAAACACCTTATTTTTACGTAAATTGGAAAACATCACCTATGTATTCGAAATCTCTAAGTGCTTAGACTGACCGTTGAGCATCGGTTCAAGAAAGTCTAATGCGAAAAGAGCCTGCTTAGGCACAATCGCCAATGAAGTCGGATTTTTCATACACTTTGCTAGTTTTTGAAAACTAGCCGGCACACTCGCGCATCTAGTAGTGTTGAAAGATTCATTTCAAGTCTCTACATAGGCATGGAGTGAAAATTTCAACGTCTACATTTGATAATTCTTTGAAATGATTAAATATGTGTTGGTTTATTGGTGGTGATTGGAAACTATCTTCTTATTTGCATTGATGCATTGTATGAGTGTGCAAGATTGTGAGTGAATATTATTAGATATGGATCCACTATCTTGACGACTGTATGGAATGTCATCGAAGGGTAGTTGGTCGCATTCATTAGTACTAACTCATGGGTCTTAGTGGGTGTGGGTGAACCATCAATAGATATGGAGCCGTAATTCGTAATACTAACCATTGAAATGAGGAGATTATGTGTTTTTGGATAGGCGTATCGGCTTATGCTAACCCATTGGCAACTTTGGTGGTTATATGTACTCACATGTAGCTTGCATTTGGCAGCTCGTATCGTGTTGTACAATATGCCTAGGTGGGGACATGTTGAGTTGTACGGTAAACTAACAAGAGTAGAGAGTGTTTTAAAAAGAAAATTGTTTTGGATACTAGATTTAAATATATGATATGGATACTTTAAAATGAAATATGATATGGATGCCTTGAGACTAGGAGATGTCTTAGGTGGTAGGATATGATTTTGAGAGATTACGTAATTGTGTGAAAGCATGACAGTACTAGCGTGGTTTCAAGAAAATGTTTTCCCTATAAACCCAAGGGGTAGGACTTGATGCATTGTTTTACAGTCCGTCAAGATCTGGGATATGATTAGCTTGTGTGGTGGCTATTGTAAACACCCCCAAAAATATTTTGCAAAAACATGTTCAAGCATGTTTCGAAATAGTAAGCTAGTTTTAAAAATCAATGATTTAAATATGGCCTACAAATTTCATAAAATATCAAAAAACAAAGATTTTGAAATTAAAAGTTTAAAGTTTAAAAATCAAGTTTTAAAAATGTAAACAAAGATGAAATTGGGATTGGTTCAAAAGAGGATAAGGATGAACCCTGCCAAAGATCCTGGAAGAAGGCACGATCTTAGGGACAAAATGGAATTGAAGCATCCCAATTCGATCTCAAAGCAGCAACAAGAAGGCAAGAACCGAGCTCATTCACCAAATGTGGACCAAGATGAAGGACCTAGTCTCGAACGGGCTAGGGAAGTTGAAACCAAGATGGGCTAGGCCAAATCAAGAGTCTAAGACCAAGGGTGAAGACTCGATTTACACTCAATGACGAACAAGTTGATTTAAACTAAGACATGGACTAGCCTAAGGCAATTACTTAAGAAGATCAGGCCATGGACTAAAAGTGGACCAAAGAAATGAACCAAGCCAAGCCATGACTCCATCAAATATGGCACCAAAGGCTGCCCCAAATGGAACCTAGACGACTGCACCAAGGCTAGCCGATTGCACTCGACTACACCGAGGCTAACCAAACCACTTGGCTGAAGGAACCCACTTGGCCGACCTAGCCACATGGGGTTGGGCTTACCTTGGCTAAGAGGGACCACTAGGAGGCCCACATGAAGCCTTGGGGCCTGCAAGGAAACGGATCACAGTTTGGGCCAAGAAGTCCACCCATGCCCAAACCGTGGAAGGATCTAGGCCTTCCCCCCTTGAGGCCTATAAATAGGCACCTTGGGGGCTAGTTTCCAACATTAAAGGAAAGTAGGAAGGAGCCTAAGAGAGAGAGGGAGAGCTCCAACAAGAGAGGGAGAGAAAGAGAGAGACGAGAGGAAGAAAGAGAGGTCGATCCTCTCTATTTCTTCCACGATCGGTACCAAGAAGGCTCACATTGTAAGGTCGATCCTCTTCTCCCTTCTTTAATTTCTTCTTCCTTGCTTTCATTCATTAAAAGGGGTTTATTAATGGAGCAATTGTCTCCTCCCATGATGTAATAGATAGATATGTTGCCCATTTCATTTTGTTACATTCACGCCTATCATTTGTTTGATTTTAAGTTTCTTCTACCTCTCTATACATTATAATCCCTTATATCTCCTAATTCCCTCTATGCTTAAGCTATAGATATAGTTCAATTCCTTTTCTTCAGTCATTTACATTCAAATAGTTATGATTTGTCTTTTAAATTTCAGATGAGATGCATTCATGTATTTTCTAAACACGAAAATCTGTTTTAAATATTCTGCATCTGTCTGATGATTTATTTTAATTTCCTATCCTCTATACCGAATGATCTGAAATTTTAAACACCGAATCCTCACACACTAGCCCACTTCTCATAAACTTTTCATGAATTTTAGGATGTTGTGGCTAAGTAATTAAAATTGGAGAAAATCGAACAAATCCATAGTTGAATATGTAAAACCTGGGTTTACTACAATAGAGCTTAGGTTATCATCCCATAACCTTGTTTGTATTGAACCAATTTTATTGAAACTTATCTCATTGGAAATCTGACATCTATAACTTTATAACAAAACTAAGTTCATAAAGATCGGAGCTTTGTGTACTGAGATATAAACATTTCTTTAAACCTCTGTGTTTCTGTCACAGAACTGTTTCAGACCTCTGTGCAAGAGTCATTCTATGATTTAATTGCCGACTATCACAATACCAAAATCAAAATAAAAAATAGTTTATGAAATCCTTTATTCACTCTAAAATTTTCATGATTTTTGGAGATTTAGAAGCTATTTAAAAAAATCCGAAAACAAGTTCTAAAAACATAACCGTATTGTGTTTTTCAATACTTAGAAAAGTTTTCTTCTAAAGACCTAGCTCACGAATTAGGTTAAGTCATTTAGGTTTGAAAAGTAAATTTTAAAAATACATCTAATCAAGATCAATCCTCAAAGTGTCTAGGCTGACCCTTGAGCATCGGTTCAAGAAGGCCTAGGTCGAAAAGATCTCACTTCCCCATAATCGCTATTAAAGTCAGAAAATACAACTTTGCTAGTTTAAGTAAAATTAGCTGACACGCTCGCGCATGATGTAGTGTGTGAAAGCTTATTTCAAGTCTCTACATAGACTTTGGAGTAAATTTCTACATCTACAACTATCACATACCACGTATCGGGACAAAAGGAGGGATTGAGGTGCTCCTACGGCGTGGTCATAGTTGGACATGGTAGGGGTCCTCATATTGAAATTAAATTGTAATATTGAAGAGTGTTTGACTTTACGTGCATGATTTGGCTTGATAATCTTTATTTAAACAATGATATAGTTTTATCTTCTGATATATGATTTGAAGCATGCATGTCTTTAATGTGTTTATAATTGTAAATAGATCACATCCATCTACGAGCATGGTTGTTTATGCTCATAATTTATTATATTATAAGATTCATATAGCAAAAACGCTCAGAGATGTAGAGGTGACACATAATACGACGTTACATGATAGTTAGTTGAGTTGTAAATAGTTTTACTGTGTTTGTTATACTACAATGTGTACTTAAACTCTGATTATAAATAAATAAATATATGTTGATTATATTTTGAATTTTATGAGTTATGCCACCATTGAATTGTCAACAGTCCACATAATTTGGCCATGTGAAATGAACAGTGGACGAGTTTTGTGGATCATGACAATTATAATATTTACTCTTTATAGCAGCACATGGGCTACTTTTTTTGTGGGATATGTAAAACGACCACGAGATCTGTATTGTAGCTTACAGTTGCATACTGTACTTTAGACTAGAGGCAACATATTCAACTGCAGGTTATACCTTTTAAAATTTTCTATTTGCACATCTCTCACTACCTTGGAGCTTTTGTTTGGTGTAGGATGAACAATGCTTAGGGAATAATTGTTCTTCACGTAAAATTTTCCCAATATTTAAAGTGATGCTGGATCAATCATGAGTAGGTACACTTCCCACCGTTTCTGTAACTCTCTTCCTACATAAATTTTTTATTCAACTTGCATTTCTCAAAATATCAAGAGGAGCGGTGATGAATCTTGAGTGTTTGATAGGAAAGGTGGAACAAGGCAAGCCCGTTACCAGATATGCACACCTCCAGTATCAAATCCATCATCAATTCTTTTGAATTGAACCCTAACCATGAGAGGCTACAATTTTCTTGAAAGAAACTATATGACTACATGTATTAGCAGGTAAAATGCAACCATTAAGTCTAACAAATTTATTAAACCAGCCAAATAAAAAAAAAAACCATTACTTATTTCACGTTAAACGAGCTTGGCAATATGAGATCGTTGATTATATCTTTTCTCAAACTAATATTTATCTGCAAAAAAAAATATAAGGTTTTACTTTTCCTTTCAACACCTCTTCTGCTATAAAAAAGTTATTTTCCATAGGTTCATTTCAAATCACCTGGGTTCTAACATAATAGTTCTACATGCACCTAAATATCGTTCTCGTATTGGAATCCCAACAACGTCTTCTCCATATTTCTGTCATGCAGTGGATGACTTTTGTATTGAAGATGAAGAATAGAAGAACAAAATGAGGTATGTGATTTTTTCTGGTTTCCCACAAATGGTTTTTTGGAGAGGTTTCTTCTTGTTTTTCTTGGATTTTCACTTGTGTGTTGCTTTTGTGCACTGCTCTGTATTTATAGAGCAGCACATGGCTCCTCTTCCTAGATATCCAGTCTAGGTTTTCCATTCTAGAGCCCTTATCCGATTGTTACAGAGCAAATTTGTAATAGTCTGGGTATTATAGATTTGTTTCGTAATATCCTTCATGAGAAAAGGCTAGATGGCCGATCTAGCCGTTTTCATGAGTGAAACTGCCAAGAATGGCCAGTTTCTCGTCTTAACATCTTCCACTTAGCTATTCGAGCCAAATAGTCAGATATATTGGTTTTCCTCTCACTTTTGTGGGGTTTCTCTAGTCATGTCATTTTATGATTGCTATTGCAATTGTTATCTGTTGTTTAGTTTTTTACCTTCACAACAATCAAATGTATCTCAAACCCATGTTTGTAACATGTTTTGAGAAAATATCCTTTGTTATTCCTTTAGTCAAGGGGTCTGCCAACATATCTTGAGTTGGCATGTATGAGATGGATATTTCCTTTCTCATAACCATATCATAAACATACTGGTATTTAACCATTATATACTTGCTTTTGGAGTTGCCAACTCCACTCTTGATTAGAGTAATTGCAACATTATTGTTACAGTAAATGATAATTGGCTCATCGGCTATGTCCAACTTTAAATCTCATATGAAGCGGCTTATCTAGACGGCACTTGTTGAAGCCATACAACAAGCCACATACTGAGCTTCTTATATTTGCAATGCTATACAACCCTGTTTCTTAGAAGCCCAAGAAACAACTATAACTCCAAATAAAAATATTTGTCGTAAGGTTGATTTACTATCATCTTTTCTCCCAACAAAGTTAGCATCTGAGTATCCTATCACTTTTAGTTCATCTACTTGAAAACATAATTTCAAGTCCTTTGTTTCTTTAAGATATCTTAGAATTCTATTCATAGTTATCTAATATTGTCATCAAGGATTACTTTGATATATGCCCACACGACCAACAACGAAGCTAATATCAGGTCTTGTACATAACATAACATACATCAAGCTACCCACAACTTGTACATAAGGAACATTAGGCTTATCGTCTCTTTCATCGGGACAATCAACCTTACTAAGTTTTACTCCTTTTGCAATGGGTGTAGATGCAAACTTGCATTCACCCATTTTAAACTTTTTGATGATATAATCAATATTCCCCTAACTTAGGCATAAAAGTTTAGATTCTCCATCTGGAGAAATCTTTATACCCAAAATATAGGATGTTTCCCCCATATCCTTCATTTCAAACCTTGAGTTTAGCCATGATTTAGCTTTGACAATTATCTCATTATCATTTCCAGTCAACAATATGCCATCTACATATAATGATAAGATGACAAAGTGACTCCCACTGTTCTAAACATAGATAGAGTGATCAAGTTCATTTGCCACAAACCCAAGTTCAATAATGGTATTTTAAAAGGTTAAATATCATTGACGAAGTGAATGTTTAAGGCCATATAGGGATTTTTCAACCTATATACTTTATCTTTTTTGCATTTAACTTTGTATCCTTCAGGCTGATGCATATATATGATTTCATCCTATTTTAAAAAGTAACTTTTACATCTAACTGATGTAAATCTAAATCATAATATGTTGATATCTGCAGGATTATTCTTATAGATGCAAATTTTATAATAGTAGAATATGTCTTAACATAATTTATCCTCTCCTTTTACGAGAATCCCTTTGTAATCAAGCTTGCTTTAAACTTGTCTATTAATTCATCGACTTTATATTTCTTTTTCAAAACACATTTGCAATCTATTGCTTTTCTTCTTTTTGGCAAATCAGTCAACTCCCAAACTTTGTTTTTCTTAATGGATTCAGTTTACTCATGTATGACTTTCTCACGGCTTGTGGATTCAGATGATTCAATAGTCTGTTAATAAGTCAAGTTATCAGTCAACTCATCTAAATCTACTGAATTGCACACTTCTTGAGCAAGATAAGTATGATAATCCTTTAAGTAGGACGATACGACCCTAGGCCTTTTATGTACACTTAAAGTTTTGGTTGATTGAGAAAGATCATCTATGGGTTCAAATGATGATTGATCTAGATCGTCAAAATATTCTTCATTATTCTCAAGGATGTCATTCTGAGTATCTTCTAAGAATTCAACATCTCTACTCTCTATCAGTCAATGATCCTTATGATAAAAATGATATCCTTTGAAGCCTTTAGGATATCCTATGAATATATCTCAAGGACATGTTGTTTAGCTTATCTCTAGACTAATCAAGGATCTTCACATGAGCAATAGATCCACACCAAACCAAACCAATCCTACGTTTTTCACACGCTAAGTGGCATGGGATCCACACATTGCAAATCTAAAGCAATTGTTCATTATCACTCTCAAAAATGGAAGGGGGTGTCATGAAATTGGCCTCTCATAGGCTTATGAACAGTTACAACTCTTGTTGAAGAAGACTATCAAAAAACTTATGTTTTTCATTCAAAATCCAGCCAATGTAACTACAATGAACCATGGCATTTTCCAAGCAGTCTGACAAGACCTCAGTGGCCCTTTATCAACATGGGAGGATGCATTTAGTTTTCTGGTTGATCATTGCTGTCTAGAACGATCAGAAAAGTCCCAATTTGCTTAAGGCCCTTCCCTTCCCTATGCTCACAACTATAGATGGCCTTTCAACATCCACAAGTTGTCTTTGTATATAGTTGTATTTATTGTTTCTCTCTAAAATGTTCTTGGTAGAGAGACATCTATTAGCATTGACCTTGTCATGTTTAGTAAGGTCTGTTATATCTTTCAGCTACACCATTTTGCTGAGGTGTCCTAGGTATTGTATCTTACCACCTCTATTTGATCTCAAGACTTTGATTGTATGACCTAGTTTATTTTTAATTTCCTCTTATATTCTTTGAATACTTTAAGTACCTCATATGTATGTGATAATAGATATATGTATGTACATCTAAAGTAATCATCGATAAAGGTTATAAAATATACCTTTCTCGATGTGATCCTACTCTAAAGGGTTCATATAAATCAGTGTGAATAATTTTCAATAGGGTTGTTGCCCTTGTTGTTTCTTTGGGAAAAAATTTTCTCATAATTTTTTCTTATATACAAGCTTTATACTTATCAAAAGTGTTTTATTTAAATTTTGGCAATAGGTCAAAGTTGGATAATTTCCTCAACTTTTTAAGACTTATATGTCCTAGGCATTTATATTATATTTTTACATCAACATTAAAAGTACAATTAATATAAGCAGAAGAACTTCATTTTCATTGATATTCAATTTGAACAATCTATGTTTTACATCAAATTCTTCGAAGAAAATACTCTCTCATATTTCCCCATAATCACTTTGTTAGGAATAAACCTGACCTCAAAATCCTTCTTAACCAAGGTAGAGACCAAAACCAGATTGTGCCTTATAGTTGGCACAATCAATACATAGAAAGTGTTATTTTTCATGTATACCCAGTGTTCTCTTGGTTTATATTCATTTAGATCTATTACTCCTTCCTTGCTTTTTGAGATATGTCTCGTCGCTTCTGAGTCAATCCACCAACCAGTCACCAGACGGTCCATGTACAATCATTCTGATATTTTTTTACAACTGAAACACTTGACTCGAGAAGCGCTTTCCTGCAATTTCTTAAAAGTTTAACCACCCTTGTTATTTTTGCCAAACTTTTTGTTTGGTTTATTTCTTTTCTGGTTGACTTTATTGCTCTACCTATCTCGTTTTGTACTACTAGCAAATTTTCTTTTCTATTTTTTTCATGTGTTGTTGTTCAATTGCTAGTTTAAGGGATAGTTCTGAAAGACTTGTTTTAGACCCTAGTCTAAGGAGTAGTAGTGACTATGTTCCAAGATAAGGGAAGACTGTTTAGTATTGTGGATATTTGCATCAATTCTAGGATGACTGATTTGGCTACAACTAAATCTCTTGCTATTACTAACATATGGTTCACATGTTCTACTACATTGTCTCCTTTTATCTTATAGGAGTTGTACCTTTGTAACAACAATTGAACATGTAGTTTAGTTGTAATGTCATACTTGGTTGTTATTGAATTAAATAACTCTTTTATTGTCTCATATTCTTCAAAGACCCTAATCAGATCATTTTCCATGTATGTTAATATGACAGTTTTTATTATCGTATCATCTCTTATGAATGTTTTATATATTTTCTTTTGTTGCTCTGTGGCATCAAGGGGTAGAGGATGCACAATTTCCCTTAATACATACTCTACACCTTCTATTGTAAGAGCCAACATGATTCTTCTCTTCCACGTTTGAAAATTTAGACCGTTTAACTTTTCTATTTTTGTCTGCTCAAATACATATATTCTTGAATTTATTTTTATATGTTTGGTAAAATTAACAATCAAACGGTCTAAAAGAAAAATATTTATCAAGCAACAAACAATAGATAACAAATATTTACGTAACAAAATGCATAATATCCAACTACTAAATTGAAAATAACTCATGGTACTTAAAACCAATTTCATACATATTTTAAGTACCATTATTGAGTCTTTAAAAACTTGACTCTATTATAGAATCAAATTGGGAACAAATCTGTAATTTTTCCCAAAAGACCAAGAGGAAAACAGTAAACTTTGTATCTGATTTTTTTATAAAATTTGTCACTGTTCGAGGGTAAATACATAATTTTTCCCCATAGTTTGAATTTGTAAATTTTCAATAAGATAGAAACAACCTTATGTTTTAACACAGTGGCAGAACTATGAACCTTTTATCGGGTAAGGGCAAAAAGGTAATTCAACCTCTAGGTATTTCATAATTTTTACAAACAATTAGAGGGAAAAATTGACCTTTCGCCCATTCGGCTCTCTTCAGCTCCTACTTTCGGTTGACGGCCACCGGTCATTGGCCCCCTATGCCCTCTCTTTTCTTCTGGCCTTCGGTTGTTTGGCCTTTGACAAAAACTGGCTGACCTAGCCTTTCACCAATTTTTGGTCGACTCTTGGCCGATCTTATCCTGCCACCTGTCTTAGGCCACAGATTGTGGCTTCCGACAAACGGCCTATTCTTTTCCTGCCAGAACAAGGAGTTCTTCCTCTTGTTTTCCTCTTCTTTTTCTTTATTTTTCTTTTACTAAAAAATGTAACAGCATACCTTTGATTAGAAGTAATGAAGCCCTTATTGTTGGAATTCTGGCAATGTCTTCACCGGATTTCTGCCATGTAGCAGATGACATGTGTATTGAAGATGAAGAACAGAATAACATAATTTGGTATATGATTTTTCTTGATTTTCCACAGTTGATTATAAGTATATGATTTTACTTTTAAATGGTGGAACCTCAAAAGCAAGAAAGAAGATATATTTAAACATAAAGTCCTTCAAAGAGATGCTTGGAATTATGGTGGTACACCTTATGATATGTCAAACAATATGGCTATACATATTAGGAAAGTGGCGAAAGATGTGTTAGGTGAATCTAAGGGAGGTGTACCAGCACAAAAAGAAGCTTGGTGGTTGAGTGAAGTAATGCAAAATAAAATAAGGCAAAGAGGGCATATTACAAATTACATTATGCTAAGAAAACTAGTGAAACTTTAGAGGCTTATAAGAAAGCAAAGAAGAAAGCGAAAAAAACTGTCAATGAAGCAAAAGCTAAAATTTGGGAGGATTTATATAAAAAACTCAACTCAAAAGATGGTGAAAGAGATATTTTTAGGATAGCTAGGGCTAGAGATAAGAAAACTAAAGATTTTAATGTTGTTAGATGCATTAAAGACAAGGATGAAAAAATTCTAGTGAAAAATGATGATATAAGAAATAGATGGAAAAACTATTTTTATAAGCTTTTTAATGAAAATAAAGTTGTTAGTATTAGCTTAGGAGAGTTAGCCAAATAAGAAAAGTATATAAACCATAATTTTTACCGATGTATTCAAAAAAATGAAGTTAAAGAGGCTCTTAAATATATGAAGGGTGGTAAATCGGTAGGACCAGACAATATTCCTATAGAAGTTTGAAAAATGCTAGGAGAAATAGAAATCACTTGGTTCACAAGACTATTTAATGAAATATGGAGAAAGCAAAAGATGCATGAGGAATGGAGAGCGAGTACATTTATACCCATACATAAGAACAAGGGAGACATTCATAATTGTGCGAATTATCAAGGTATCAAATTAATGAGCCATACTATGAAATTGTGGGAAAGAATTATCGAACGTAGGTTAAGACAAGTGTTAAGTACAACAAAGATATCTTATGGAACATTTTAGAGTAAAAAAGAAAGACCTTCACATGATATTTATTGATCTAGAAAAAGCTTATGATAGGGTACCAAGGGAGGTTCTTTGGAGAACCTTGAAAAAAAGAGGTATCCCATTGACATACATTAACCTTATAAGAGACATGTATGATGGTGCAAAAACATGTGTGAGGACTCATTAAGGAATGCGAAACTTCTTTAAAGTTAATATTGGGTTACATCAAGGATCAACTTTAAGTCCACACTTATTTATAATGGTGATTGATGAGTTAACAAAACATATTCAAGATAAAGTACCTTGGTGTATGTTATTTGCATATGACATTGTTTTAGTAGAGGAGTCTAAGAAAAAAGTTAATAGAAAATTGGAACTATGGAGAGAAATATTATAAAGTAAGACTTCCGACTTAGTAGAACAGAGATTTAATATATGGAATATAAGTTTGACCATTTGGTTACTTCAGAAGACATAGAAATTAAAATTGGCACACATTGCATCCCCCAAAAGGAAAGTTTTAAATACCCAGGGTCAATTTTTCAGAGTGATGGAAGAATTGATGGAGATGTTACTGATAGAATTAATGCTGGTTCGTTAAAATAGAGAGGAGCATCAAGTATTCTTTGTGATAAGAAGATATTATTAAAGTTAAGGTAAATACTATAGAGTAGCAATTAGACCTGTCATGTTTTATGGTTCTGAGTGTTAGGCAGTTATCATCAACATGTACAAAAGATGTTTGTGACAGAAATGAAGATGTTGTGATGGATGAGTGGTCATACAAGAAAAGACCGTATACATAATGAGGTTATTAGAAATAAATTTTGTGTGGCACCAATAGAGGATTAAATGAGAGAATATCGTTTAAGGTGGTTTGGACATATAGAAAGAAGATCAAAACAAAAACATGTAAGAAGATATCAAAAACTAGATTTGAAAGTATTAAAAGAGGTAGAGGACGACAAGAAAAGTGTTGGAAAGAAACAATGAAGAATGATCTAGCTTATTGTGAGTTAACTGCTAACATGGTACATGATAGAGCTTTGTGGAAACAAAGAATCCATGTAGCTAACCCCGTCTAGTATGGGAAAAGGCTTAGTTGTTGTTGTTGTTGTTGGTTTTTTAGGGAGGTTTCTTTCTTGTTTTTCTTAGATTTTTACATGTGTGTTGCTTTTATGTGCTGCTCTATGACTCTTTTTCCCGGATATCTAAGCTAGGATTTCCATTCTAAGACCCTTATTCGATTATTACAAAGCAAATTCGTAGCAGTCTGACTGTTATAGATTTGTTCCGTAACAACCTCCACAAGAAATGGCTAGATGGCCGATCTAGCTGTTTCCATAGGTGAAACTGCCCTCCACCTGGTTCTTTAGTTAGGTTCACGTTGTTTATGTATTCATAATATGCACAAGGAAAACGGGTTCGACCCGATACCATTTGCATTGGCCGGAGGTCTCAGTCACAACCAACAACTCTCAATTAAATAGAAACAAGTCTGCAGCCAGTGCAGTGTACCATACACCTTATGATTATTATGAATGAGATGGAGAACAACTGTGTTATTCCAAAGGACACGTTGCTGAGTCCAGACTTTGAACATCTCTCAGTGATTAATTGATCGACTTCCATTACTACCAAAATTACGTGTGTGTGAAAGAGAGAGCATAAAGCCCATGCAACTGACGAATAACATTTTGGCAGGACAGCTATATTTGGACCTGTTTCCTTCACTAGTCTTCGTTCAATATGGCATCCTCATACACACATATATACATCAAAAGCAGAAGTAGATAGAGATAGACGTCGTCTACGTTTAAATGGTCGGGGTACCAGCTAGATGGTGCAGAGAGTTTTTTTTTAATAAATATATGTAACCTACCAGAGCAAAAGAAGGAAAAAATCTTTTCTGAGAATTGATGACTTTTAGAAGACCTAGAGACGCGTCCATTGCTTTGTCTCGCCCTGAAAGTTTTCCAGCAGTGTGTTCATTCGGTATATACATACACACATATACGTATGTACATATATATATATATACGTATATATATATATACGTATGTACATATATATATACGTATGTATATATATATATATATATATATATATATATATATATATATATATATATATATATATATATATATACGTATGTCTATATATACACACATATACGTATGTACAAACTTTTTTGTTTTTCAGTAGCAATGTAGGCAACAGGTGCACGCATTACGGATCGAATTCTTAACTTTCAACTTGAAGGTTCAAGTTGCCGTGGCTGCTTGGACCATCTCCACGAGCTATGATAACAAGTTCGAATTTCCTTGATAAAATATAAGGTGGTGTCCTACTTGAATTTGAGATGGAGAACACTGAAATCGAAGGCACGAATCCTGATGAATTAATTGGTTCCATAAAAGCATTTTATCATTAAATGATAATGATTCAAAGATGGATCATGGTAGTTAAGTAACTTGTTTAAAGTAAAACAATTTATCTTATATATTAAGATGATAGTTCAGCAAATATAAAAATATCATAGACTTTAACTGCCTTGCTGTTAAAGTTAACTTATAGAATCACCATCGTGAATTGTGTGTAGACATACAACAAGCAGTTTTCTAGTGTGTTTATTTGAGAAGATTATCGTTTGCTGATTAACAGTGATACCAGAAGAATCAAAGAAAGCAACATGGATCTGCCACATTTAAAACTGGGAGAATTATAAAGCATCTCCTTTCACACACATCACAGGAACACATATATGCATGCAACGTATATAATACTAGGAAGGAGGATGGCTTTCATCAGTCCTTAAAACCGTTTCATCTCTTTTAGTTGTCAATGAGTTGAGAGGATCACCATGATCGTGTCCTATACAATTTTACAGAAGAAATTAAAACCTTCAATATAACACTTCCGACTCTAGAGATTGTAGCTTTCAAACATTTTCCTAACGAGATCGATTTTCATTAACAAATAGCTAAAGAATCAGTTGACATGTAGTTATTGTATTGCTTTATGAATGAAAATTAAGCACATGAAGGTGATAGAAGTGGATGCATAATCGTGCAAGGAATGAGTTACTGAGTTACTAGTAACACTATAAGGTAAAGACACTGTAACACAAATAAAGTTAATACGAGAGAATCCTTTGACATGGTTTGGATATTTAGAGAGATTGCCAAATGGAGTTCTAAGGAAAAGACGTATAGTTTGAGTTGAACCATAAAAGATATTGTATAAGGCTTAAAATGTATCGGAATTATGAAATATACACAATAAATAGTTGCATTTCTGAATGAGGTTCTCACCCAAGACGAATATTTCGATGACGATTAAGAAACCAAGTTTCTGTTCAACATTTGCTGCTGGAAAGAATTGGGTTTTATGTTTGGAAGCATATTAATTAGCCGATTGGAAATTGAAAGCAGAAGTTTCAGTGTGAAAATCTCTCCTTTCTTCTTATTTTCTATTATCAGGAATGAATCTGATCAACAGTGTCATCAATCTTTTGATTTCACATCAAAAACTAATCTCAATAGAAAATCAAACTTTATTTGTTTATATAAATTTATTTTATGTTAGATTCCTTTAGAAAACAAAGTCTGAAAGACTTTCGGCGTGCTGGAGAAAGGAAAAAACGAGTGAGCATACAGATCAGTTGCTGTTTCTTTTAAAGATGTATGAATGTGAAGTACAAACGCAACTTCTCTACTGACGGCCACATTATTTAATATGTCCATTGTACTGGCAGGCTTCCCTTTAATCCTTTATCCTTCCTTCTTGCGAAAGGAATAATATTGCTCCTTTTTCCTGTTTTTCTTTTACAATATATATATATATATATATATAGATATAGATATAGATATAGATAGATAGATAGATAGATAGAGAGAGAGAGAGAGAGAGAGAGAGACATTAGTTGCTCTTACCAATTTAATCTGATTGAAATAAGACGGTTCATAACTACTCTTAATAATGAGAAGAGTTAGAAAAGATAAAGAAGAACAGTAAAGTCGAATCTAACTTAGCTCCACCATATAGATCGGGCAGAATAACTCGCTCCACCATATAGATCGGCCAGAATAACTCATCTGGTATCTACCTATTGCTCCTTACTTGGGGCAGGAATTTGGCATAAAATAAGTTTAATTCCAGTAGAAAATTATTACTTAAATAAATTTTTAGCCCTGGAATAATTTACCACATTGCCCAAGACACTGGAAAACGAAAAAAATCTGCAAGCCACCCAATAACTGCAAGAGGAGAAGCTCCGATGAATGAAAAAATGGCATTTTTTTAGATAATTAGCAAAGAAAATCCGAACCAAAATTAAACCTAGTCTTCTCTTACCTGAAATGAGGTTGGCTGTTGGCTACTAGGTTGTCTTTGTGTTCTATCTTTATTATATGAGGACTTAACTCCAAAATTGCATGGTTGTATTTTATCATTTCCCCCAACATTTGTAGGTCTTTCTTAACTTTAAATTCTTCACATTTTCTCTTGATTTCTCATTGAAACACAAATCCGCTGCCTTTTTAAATATCATTTTATATTAAGCATGGCTCATTCGTGTTCTTCTATGGGTGTTTCATATATGAATGAAACCTTTGCTCTAAAAGGTATAATGTCTTAATTTCTTGCAACTTCCTGTTTGGTGAATAACCTTGTTTTTCAAAATTCTCCTCCTTCCAAATTACATCCTAATTACCTTTTGACATCAACGTTCTTAAATATATGAAGGATACCAGATTCTCGCTATAAATATCAATATGTAAGACTACTTAGGTTGAAAAGAATATTCTCCAATATAGATCCTCCCCTTGGATGCAGATATTCTTCAACTTCAAGTGCAGTGATCTCCAAGGTTGGTGACATTTTTCTGCTGAAGAGACGCATTACACAAGAAAAATCTCACAAACCATGGAGATCACTGCACTTGAAGTGTAAATTGAAGAAGATGTGCATCCAAGAGGAGGATCTAGAAGCAAATTGCAAATTCAATTTTTTTCATTTTAAGAAGTCTTGCAAATTGATAATTACAGCAAGAATCTAGGATTCTGCATTCGAGAATGTTGATGTCATTTGAAGAGAGGAAAGTTTTGAAAAAGCAAGTTGTACTCACCAAACAACAAGTTCCAAGAAATTAGGACACGATACCTTTTGAACAAAGGTTTCATAATGCTATTCTCTCTCTCACGTATATATATATATATATAGAGAGAGAGAGAGAGAGAGAGAGAAAATAATTGGTTCTACCCTCTACTCATAATGTTGCTCACCGATTATTGTTTGGCATGAGTGTATTAAAGTTATACCCAAGGAATGGAAAGCGAGTACACTTATACCCATATATAAGAACAAGGGAGACATTCAGAATTGTGTGAATTATCGGGGTATCAAGTTAATGAGCCATACTATGAAATTGTGGGAAAGAATTATCGAACGTAGGTTAAGAGAAATATCAAGTACAACAGAGAACCAATTTGGATTCATGTCAGGCAAATATATTGTTAAAGCAATTCACCTTTTGAGACGTCTTATGAACATTTTAGAGCAAAAAAAAGACCTTCACATGATATTATTGATCTAGAAAAAGCTTACGATAAGGTATCTAGAGAGGTTCTTTCGAGAACCTTGGAAAAAAGAGGTATCCCATTGACATATATAAACCTAATAAGAGATATGTATGATGGTGCAAAAACATGTGTGAGGACTCATTAAGGAATGAGAAACTTCTTTGAAGTTAATATTGGGTTACATCAAGGATCAACTTTAAGTCCATACTTATTTATAATAGTGATTGATGAGTTAACAAAACATATTCAAGATGAAGTACCTTGGTGTATGTTATTTGCAGATGACATTGTGTTAGTGGAGTCTAAGAAAAAAGTTAATAGAAAATTGGAACTATGGAGAGAAACATTAGAAAGTAAGACTTCCGACTTAGTAGAACAAAGACTTAATATATGGAATGTAAGTTTGACCATTTGGTTACTTTAGAGGACATATAAATTAAAATTGGCACACATTGGATCCCCCAAAAGTAAAGTTACATAGGGTCAATTTTTCAGAGTGATGGAAGAATTGATGGAGATGTTACGCATAGAATTAATGCTGGTTGGTTAAAATAGAGAGGAGCATCAAGTATTCTTTGTGATAAGAATATACTATTAAAGTTAAAAGATAAATACTATAGAGCACCAATTAGACCTATCATGTTTTATGGTTCTAAGTGTTGGGCAGTTAATCATCAACATGTACAAAAGTTGTTTGTGACAGAAATGAAGAAATTGAGATGGATGAGTGGTCATATAAGAAAAGACCGTATACATAATGAGGTTATTAGAAATAAATTTTGTGTAGCACCAATAGAGGATAAAATGAGAGAATATCGTTTAAGGTGGTTTGGACATATAAAAAGAAGATCAAAACAAAAACCTAGCATATGATAGGGCTATGTGGAAACAAAGAATCTATGTAGCCGACCTCATCTAGTATGAAAAAAGGCTTAGTTATTGTTGTTATTTTGAGTGTATTAAAGTTATTCTTCATTATTTTTTAAATATTCTTACAACCTTTAAAATTATATTGATTCTTTTGAAAAGTTTTGGTTAAATATGAGTGAACAAAGTCAATGGGGATAGGTCCAACTTATATATATATATATATATATATATATATATATATATATATATATATATATATATATATATAAACTGACATACTTTAGTGTATTAATATACCAAGTTTTATACATACAAATACACGCAAAAGAAAAAAACTAACTGTACAATGCAATACGTGCACAATATATATGTTGCATTGTACACTTAATTTTTTTTCTTTTGATCTGTGTGGTGGGCAAAATTTTCATTTTGTCAAACCCCAGTTATAATTAATTAATTCTCTTTTTTAAGAAAATTTATAAGATAGGTTGTCTCGAGTGCTATAATATACCAAGTGAGTTGTGCTAGCATATACCAATCTCTCTCTCTCTCTCTCTCTCTCTCTCTCTCTCTCTCTCTCTATATATATATATATATATATATATGTACGCGCACGTATATGCATGCAGTGGTGGATCTAGAAAATAGTTTTGGAGGAGACGATGTACATATTTCATTGTGGTAGAGAGGTGAAGCATTATATTCACTGAAAACCATACGTTTTATTGTAAAATTTCAAATTTTCAGGGTGACAACCTTCCCCACCCTCCATGTAGATCCCCTATTGTGTGCATATATTGCATTGTACAGTTAATTTATTTTCTTTTGAACTGTGTGGTGGGCAAAATTCTCATTTTCTCAAAATTCTAAATATAAGAATATAATCCCCAGTCTCAAGTTTATAATTAATCGATTCCATTTTTCTTAGGACAACTTATAAGATCGGTTTTTGGATAGTCCAATTGCATATCGATGAATTTATAAGGTTTCAAAAGACAACTGTTGAAAAAGACTGAAATCCTATAAATATTCGATTCTACGTAAAAAGTTTTGGAATAATTTTATTTATTTGAACGTCGGAATGGATGGTGTAGTATTTGTGTGAAAAGAACAACAAGAATACATGTTCGTACGAAATTTTCTAAAAGATTTATACAATGCAAACTACATATATAGACAGATAAACTTTGGGCTGCCCTTGCATGCCCGGCGATACAGACTTTGACAAGGTAAAAGTTTCCCTTTTAATGAAGCACTGAGCTCCCAAGAGGGTAAAGTAGAGCCTAGTTAATCTCAAGGACCTGGGCTGCTGGACCACTGTGACTCCCCCCAAGATGTTGCTTATAACCACCAAGTGTCAGCGTCATAAACCTATCATGAAACCGTGCTTCAATGCAACCTAACCTGACTAGATCCAAATTCCTAGACCCGGAAGAATTGCTACTCAAGAGATAAAGAGAGAGACTAATGTCAATGAGGGATTGGAATTCGCCCTTACATGAAATCCACGGCCCTGCTAAAGCCCGTACACTTTCTCTCTCTTCATACGTAAGAGTGGCAGAGTCGGGGGAATCCTTACATAATCTTGACCGGATCATAATATGCATAGGAATTTGTGGGTGGGACTCTCTTTCTCTCTCCAACTCTTTACTGTATCCATGGAGTTAATAAAAGAGAAAACGCCCAGAAGAAATATGACCTGTAAATTTCTGAAAGGCTGGCAATGTCAGTAATCCTAATACATTAATGAAACTTTGAGCTTTCATTTCAATTTTCTACAACGGAAAGTGGCGGTGGTTAATCATTCAATGGCTCGCTTTCTAATGCGGGCGTGATTATTAATGCGAACCTCACTCTCTCTCTATAGATTTTAACGCAACCTCAGAAAAATAAGAGAGATCTACGTTCACGTCTGGTGACATTTTTGAAGAACTCATCCCATGAAAACACCAAAGTCGCTTACTAAACGTTCTGTGTGTGTGTGTGTGTGTGTGTGAAAGAATGAAGGAGTAAGATTGAGTCGGTTTCTGGTTTGTAATGTTTGAACGGAGGGGAAAGAATGGCTGACGTTGCGCAGAAACCACTTGGTAGTTCATAAATAGCTCTCTCAATCAAAGCCAAAATCGACTATTTTCTAGCAAAGCTTCAATAACAGTGAGCACCAAAAGCAGAAAGGCAAAAGGCTTTCACTCACCTTCGCTTTTCTTCTCACCACCTTGTCTCATAGGAATCTTTTGCCTTGTTTAGCTTTCTCTCTCCCTCTGTGATATGATTTCAAATCCGTGCATATCCTTTCCTGTTTTCCTTTTGAGAAGTCAATATCCGTATTAGGGTCTTCTTTTGTATACTCGCCTTTAAATGTCCTTTCGCTCTAATTTTCTCAATGCCTGTGGTGTTCAAACTTGGTATATATGCTTTTAAATATTTGTTCTAGTGGCTGCTTGTGATATATTTTTCTGCTTAAATCTAATTCTATAGTTACTTAGTTTCTCTGTGCCGGAATAATATTGACCTTCCTGAGAGTTTTAGCTATTTGGTATATATATACAATGCTTTATGTTTTTGGAACGTTGGATGCATTTCTTGGTCACGTAAGTTTCTTATGTCACCCATGATACTTTAAATTTGTAGGCTATGATTCAAACATGGAGCATCTATTTCAGATGCTAGGGATTTTTGAACGGTTCATCTGGTTTTGATGTGATTCTCTTGAGTTTATGAGTTAGTCTTAAATCCTACTCAAGTCTACTGAAAATGAATTCGGTTTCGCAAGTGATAGAAATCTGAAAAATATCACTAAATTTTTTGGGGTTTTCTAAATAATGATGGATTCATCTGAAAAAGATGAGGCTGTTCTGGATAAGAGGAATGGTGATCAATCAAGCTATCATGCACCGACTATACCATCTGAGTGGAGATTTTCCGGCGATCTTCCCATTCCATCTTTCAACTTAGTGCCTACAGATGTTTGCAGAGGAGTTCCATTTGAATCTTCTTCCTCGTCTTCAGTTTCTGTGGTAGATTCCTTTTGCCCAAGCATTTGGGATTCACATAACCCTATCAGCCAACATCTGGGATTCAAGCAGGCTGATTCTCACAGCAATGGCGAGTCTAATATTTCCAGTGTGAGGGAGATGATATCTGCCTCTCGGGTGGGATGGAACGGATCTGCTTCTTTGTCAATATCTGGTAATCCATTTGAGGGCATTGTTCCTCAGAGTTTGGTTCAATTTCCTGCAGATTCAGGCTTTATTGAGCGGGCAGCAAGGTTTTCCTGTTTCAGTTGCATGATGAATCCTTTTCCTCTCTCTGAATCCATGCCTTCTTTCTCAAAAGTAGGAGGAATGACACCAATAGCTCAAAATAATGATATGGGTATCTCTGAAACTTGTAAAGATGGTTTAGTTGCACCAGATGAAGGGGATCCCACCAAGAAAGTTTGTCAGAAAATGGTCAACTTGTTGAAGTCCACAGGAAGCACTTCGGAAGGAAAACAGAGGGTTGGGTCTTCAAGCATCGAGTCTGATGGAGCAGAAATCTGTGGCTCTGGGAAGGAGGAACCATCACATTTGGATAGTGCTGTAAAGGAGCCCTCACCAAAAGGGCATAGCTCAAAAAAGAGGAAGAGGACTCCTCAGGTATTGCTTCTATTGTAGCCAAGTTGATCAAACTTCTTTTCTCTCTGTTCTCTTAATCTTTCAGTGATTGTTTGTTGGTTGAAATGGCTAATCCAAATTAATGGTAGGGAACTGAACAGAACCAAGCTAATAGTTCTTCACAATTGGCAATGGATACCGGGGATGAATATCGTGAAAATAAACCGGAGGTTGAGGCCAACCAGATTATAGTTGCAGGCAAACCTAATGGGAAACAGCCTAAAGACAATTCCCAGGTTCTCGATACCCAGAAGGAAGATTACATTCATGTCCGAGCTAGGCGAGGCCAGGCCACCAATAGCCACAGTCTTGCAGAAAGAGTGAGCTTTCCATATAAAAACTTTATTGGCAATGCCATCTTCAAAGTTTCTGAAATCGTGTCTGTAATTTTTGGTGCTGTCTGGTTTCAGGTGCGAAGGGAAAAGATTAGTGAGAGGATGAAGTTTCTTCAAGACCTCGTCCCTGGGTGCAGCAAGGTAGCCTCATAGAATTATGCCTATTAAATCTTATCAAATATATATTCGATGCAATAGCCAAATCTATTGTTCAACTCATGGAGGAAAATTAGCGTCATATCAGCGATGGATCTTCTCGTTTCAGGTTACAGGAAAGGCTGTTATGCTTGACGAAATCATAAACTATGTGCAGTCGTTGCAACGGCAAGTTGAGGTGTGCCATAAAGAACTTAGTTCATAAGGTTCTTTGCTTCTGCTTAGAAAGAACTGTAATAATGTTTTATTTACTTGATTTTTTTCTCTCATAGTTTCTCTCCATGAAGCTTGCGACCGTTAACCCACAGTTCGATTTAAGCATGGACAGCCTCCTATTAAAAGATGTAAGGCTTTTGTGGGATTCTTCCCCAGGTTTCACACTAAACCATTTTGAGAACTTTGCATGAGATAAATGCTCCTGATTTTTCTATCTCAAGAATGATGGTCAGCTAGGTTTTTGTTTACAGACTTTTCATTCAAGGGGCGTCCTTTCATCAGCTGTAGGGTATGCGCCTGATGTGAACATGATTCAATCTAATTTACAGCCAAGCCATCAGGGATTAGTTCAGACTGGGATCCCAGGTATTCCTACCCCATCAGATTCATTGAGGAGAGCCTTCAATTCTTATCTGACTTCCACTGGTGGCTATAAAGAATCATCTCAGGTGAATGATGACCTCTAATTTTTCCCTCTAAGTCGATAAAGAACCAGAAGATCAGCTCTGTTAAAGATTTTCTAGTGTTTTCAAACAATGCAGATTCCTAATGCATGGGAAGATGAGCTCAATAATGTTGTTCAGATGAGCTTTGGGACTGGCATGCCTTTCAACAACAATCAGGAACAAAGTGGTAACTAGTCAACCTGCCTAGGTTCTTTCGAAGGTAGCCTAATTCTGATATTGGAAAGTAAGGAGGTGAATGGAAACTGTCTTAACCTTTCTATGCAAAAATGTCTTCTGATTGTAGGTCAGTTGCCTCCCGGACATATGAAAACAGAGCTTTGAGGCGTGTGATCTGTATTTACCAGCTATGTGATTCAATAGAATGCAGGCAATCTCTGCTGAAATGCTGTGCAAATTAAGGATATGATTCTGTCTGCAGGAAGCAATATTCTTCTCTGAAGATCCATGATATTCACGAGGTCTTAGTTGTTGGGGTGTTCTTGAGTTTCCTGAAGATTGTCGTATATCTGGTCTCAATCATCAGCGATGGTGATTTCTTGATCAAGCTCCTGAATTACCCCACTCAAGTTGTTTGTAATGCTATTACTACTACGAAGAGGAATCTATCCGTATATGGGACAATATTATTCTCTGAAAGGATTAAAGTGGGCACAACTATTATTCAGGAAATTTCATAAGCTTGGAGGTGTACTGAATGTAAATCTCCAGTCTACCAGCATGAAGAAACTCCAGGTTTTCTGGAATGAAGAATCATGGAGGGATTTTCCTTTATCACACTGGAATTGTGTATTTTGAGTCAAGGAGGTAAAAGCAGAAGAGAAGTTGTGAGTTCCATTACATTCTATGTGATCTTCAAACTTGGTATCTGCCAGTTTACATCCTATGTGATCAAAACATAGTCAAGTCCTGGTTCTCTGTTTTTATCACTGAAAAGGTTGTACATTGTCGATCTTGAACTAGCGGATGCATTTCTGTGTCTGAAGAATATATGAGGCGAATTTTTGCTGATGGTTCGTGCATGAATCTATTTATTACATGTACATGTATCAATTGTTTTCTTGGTATGATCGAAGGGCATCATTCATGCATCTATTTATTACATGGATCAATTGAAGCTATTAGGTTATCATATGAATTGTCTTAACTTATTTTCTTACAGTTCCCCCTATCGACATGGTATACCGCCTATAAAAAAGAAAAGGTCATCGTAGATATTATAGAAGTTAGGGATGTCTGAAGCATCGATAATAATGCTCATAGTAATCCATGGAAGTATCCACGCGCTCTAGTAAATTATAACAGAAGAGTCTTGTTCCTGAACGAACATTTTTTTTTTAGTACCTTTTCTTTAGTCTGTCTGCCATTGTCTGGAGAGTACCCTGGACTTGATCTTTGACCCTTCTTCATTCTTCGCTGCCCCACCATTGTCGTCTTCTTGTTTCCTTTAGCGCATTGCTTAATTGGCATTCTTGGGAGGTATAGCAGCATCTACTGCAAATAAGTTTGCTAGAATAACTTGCAACATAAAAAGATTAGCAGCATCATGTTGGTTCAGTTTCAAACTTTGTACAATTCAATCGTATTGTGTAGTACGAACATCATGTTTGTATTTCAAAATGAATTTCATGAATGTTGTGCTAATCAAATTAGTTAGTAGATTTAATAAACAGAAATCAGCAAGCAGATGCCTACTTATCTGTTCTTTCTGCCATCTTTTAATATCAGCTAATTTCTTGTCCACAGCTGACGTGATTCAGCCAGGGAATGTAACTATGTGTTGTTGGTACTACACAGTTTGCTGGCATGCAGGTGGTGCTTTTTAACTGCTGTATTGAACATTTAGGTGCCATGAAAATAAATCGAGAATTCTTGTCATAGTATGTTAATTGAATCGAAGAGATCTTAATGAACAAATATATTGGCACCAATAACAAAAAATTCTTCTGAGATACACTTTCCTTGTCATTTTGTTTGATACCTGTCATGAATTATTTGAATTGACAGAAGAGTTCTGGTAAAGCTGCAGGGTTCTGGTAAGGAGAAATATGCTGCACTCATACTCTATCTTTTTTGAAAATTAAAAGCAACTTGTTCAAGACTTCCATACCTATGTCACAAGGGCGGGTGCTGGACATGTGTGTGTGTGCGCGCGTGCGCGATATGGAAGCTTCTAAAATCAGAGGTGGCAATATACATGCATATATTATAAATTTTCAAAAATTGACAATTTCTCAGGAAAATAGAAAAAAACAGTTTCAAAAGTTTTCGTTCACTAATACTGTATTGATCAGTCAATGTTCCATAAGATTTCCCTCGCCATGTCACTGGACTATCTTTAAGTAAGATTTTTAATTTGAAAATTATTTAAAATAATTAGCATTGAGTCGCATTCGGGAGAAATACAGGTGTCCAATGTCAAAGTGCTGCATCTCAGTACAAGTCTCCTTGCATATAATTCAATATTATTAACAAAGTTATCGACGAGAAACCATTATAAAGCTTACGTTGAGCAAGGCAAAGGATATATCGTTTCTTGGTATATATACACTTGGTTCAATGATGATCAATGAACACCAAATACAGGCTCTTTATACTTCGTCTTTATTGCCGCCATGGCCCAGTTAACTTTGATCTTCATGGATCGAGAACTTTAAACCTTTTACAGTTTGAGGAGAAAAGAGAAGGCCGAACCTTTTCCATGAATGCTTTCAGTGCGTAGCTTTCTTCTTTTTGGTGGGGGCATTTCTCTCTTTCTGGATGTCCTAGTGAGTTATGAGAGATAAATATGATGTAGTCCCATAAAAGATGCTGCCACTTTAAAATATTGAGTCATGTGCAAACCTCAAAAGCTTTGAGCATGAGACGTGGAGCTGAACTGTTCACGTAATCAATCTACATCCAAAAGTTTCAATTATGTTCTACTTATAAAAATACTGAAAGCAAGACTTCTCACTCACTAAGTGGGGTCAGCTTCATGGAGTTTTTGTCGCCTAAACATGGCCGGTTCCGGGTAAACGAGATTTTTAAACCACCAGTTACTGTTTTCACTGGAATCAGGAAGGAACTAGAATTGAACTAGGACAGAGCTGGTCCAGGTTTTAGTTGAGAACTGCTGATTCCGGTTCGAGTTCTAAACAGTGTGAAATTGAAAAAAGTCGTTAGAAATTTTTAAACGAGAAAGCAAAAAAAATTATGAAAGCAGAGGTTTAAAACCGTAGGTCCTGGTTCTGGTTCCATGGAAGGTGGAAGCGGAAGTGGAACTGAACCTGGTAGTCCCCTGTTAGGGTCTGGTATGACCGGTTCTGGTTTTAGTCAGTTCTTGAACCAGTTCTAGTATGGTTGGGACGATTGGCTGGTCCCAGACCAGCCATGTCTATTGTGGGTAAGCAAACCAATAATCTTATTTAGTTATACATGGTTAAGTTCTTACATTTAGGCAGAGTATTTGGATGGAATTGTCCTTCACGGATAATACTAGAATGGCCTAACCAGACTGAAGTCAGAAGCAAATATTTATTTGGACGGATCATTAGGAACCAAGCCGATATGATTCCTCCGAACAAGTGGCCATAAGGTAAAGGACGAGAACAATAATGACCGTTGAAACAGGAAATGTAGGAATAAAACACGGTAGTTCTTGAAAACAAGTTATTTGAAATATTAAATAGGGTTTATCCTGTTACAGACCTGCTGAATATTCTTTTATTTATTTCCCAAGTTTCAAAAATGCATGTTTAGCTTTGCAATGTGCTCCATTGGTAGATTGCTTATGTAACTGAAGGCTTTACGACCGGCACCTCTCTTAATTAGAAAAAACATAGGGCCATCACAAGAGGTCTCACCTTCCACAATTTACTCCATAAAAACCAATCATGGAATTACATTTCTCTCTCTCTCTCTCTCTCTCTCTCTCTCTCTCTCTCTCTCTCTCTCTCTCTCTCTCTCACACACACACACACACACACACACACACACACAACGTGGGATTCAATTAAGATGGACATATTTTAAGCTACTTTTATCTAAAAATGTATCTTTCTTTTTTTTTGTTTGGTTTCGCTTAAACCACTAGAATTCGGAAGCTACAGGGATCCTAAGGGGGTTTTGGATTATAAGGTCGGAACTACAGAAATAAAATTATAGCTCTAGTTCCATAAATCCACCATGAGGGATGGGAATTGTTGGTGGACCTTGTAGTTAGCTAAAAAGTAGGTCATACAACCCTGCTTTTTACTTTGCGTGGAGGTTTGTGTTTGATTGCAAGAGCTGAAACTGAAGTTTTAGTTCTGTAGTCCCAGGTCTTGTAATAAAACATCCACTAAGTAATCTGGTTCAGGTTATGTCAGCTTACTATGGGTGAAGATCTCCTACTACTGGTTTTCTCCGTTCACAAGACTCGAACTCAAGACCTTGCTTAAGGGGAACAAGTACCAAACTACTTAGAACCAACTAAGTGTTCCATCACGTATGATTTCTTGGCGCGGTAGATGTGGAATACAAGTGGTCCATCCAAATCATGTTCCAATCACATGATCTAGATGGATGATATTGGAGGCCAAATTCCAAAAGGTGTATGAATCGATGCCACCATTCTAATCTCACACTTATTGTCGAGCAAGATCCATTATTCCCTTCCCCTTAACTTGGAGAAATTCGATCCAGTTTTCCTCCCTTTGGCACATTTATATATATTTACTTTCAAAAGAAAGATGAACTCGTTTCCAGATTTGCTTTCCTGTGCTAATTTCTCTGTCATGAGAAATTAGGCAAATTCAGGGATGATGACAGTCCATCTCAATCGACCAAGTTGTTCTAAGTACTGCCCTACACTTTCTTTTTAATTTTTCTCCTTGCCTATGATGGAAAAAGTTGGTAATTGTCATTGATAAAGCTTCGGGTCGGCGAAAGAGGAGAATGGAGATTTGCTAGTACTTTGTTTGTTGGCCAACGAGCAAACCTAGAGAGCACCACCACCATTGGTTGTTACAGAACTATACAAGTAGGTGCTATGTTTCGCCGATTTCTATGAGATACGCCTCGGCTGCAACCATACACGAACCTAGTTCAAGTCTTTCCTCTGCTCGTTCCGACGAGAAATCGATAAACATTTTACCAGGTAAGCAGCTGAAATTAATAAGAAGACACCATTTGACTAGGTTTCATGCTTATTACATGAGTAAATTATGATATATCAACAAACCCAATAAAGAATATGAAGTTAATAATCGAACAACCAAAACATGTCCACATATTTTTCTATCACAAAACTATGCAATGCTCAAAAACCCAATAAATCTTTTGCCTGCCTGGAAAGAGCAGGTTAGTTTCCCATGTGAGAAAGTGTTCCCCAAGATTGCCTTACTCCATCATAAATACTTTTCAAAGGGGCCTTTATTGCATCGCAAATTGGCGCATAATAGTTTGAATTGAGGTCCATCTTACGCGGGGCCAAGGGCTCTAAGAAAGCCAAGTTTCTGTCATTTGATCATATATTTGGGTTGATTGATATTCATGGAAAGCTGAATATGGCAAACACATTATTAACTCCGTATTACTTGATTAATACTTTCTCACCTTGATGTAATGCAATCTTCTCATCTTATCTTAACCATTCAAAAAGAATTGATAGTGATTTAAGAAATTTGGCTCAATGTATGGTTGGCAAACTCGAAGATCTGTCTCAGGAGTCGAACGAGTCATTCGGGCAGTGATTTTGCTGTAATTCACTATAAATCACCTAATGAGGCCGAGTTGAACCTGGATCTTAGAGTTTGGACCACCTTTATCATTATGATTGCATGCATTTTAGAGAGTGAACATCTTGATTCTAGTTGTTGATCTCAATTTCAAATTGTAGACACGTTGATATTCATACCTATTATAGCAAAATCCATCCCTAGATTCAGTATTTTGATGATTTATTTGAGAAAAAACTGAAAATGTGTTATGCCTTAGGAAAGGAAATGCTATAATCATCTACACTGGCTAAACCACCATGTAGACCTTGATGGACCTCAGCGTCGGATCCACATTGAGGTGAGGTAGGGGCAACCGCCCCATCCAAATTTCGAAAATACTTTAACCGGGTACCTGAAATTTTCGCAAATTGTGAGGGGGTACCCACCCAAATATACAAATCCCAAGTTTCAGAAAAATAAAAGTGGCTGCCCATAAATAAAACAGTCTTAACCACCTAACTATAAATTTTATTAGTTACTTTGGATCCAATATTCAATAATTAGAAATCGAAACTGGGCATAACTTCTTCTGAAAAACCATATAAACTTTATAAATTTGAACACGAATCTTTTAATTAAAAAGATTAATTTGCAGTCAGGAGTTAAGTAGAAATTTAAAACGAAGCACACACTGTTGATTTTCAACTCGTAAAGCTGAATCAACCGGTTCATTTTTGTTGCATTTAGATCATGCACCAAGCGTGAGCAAGCTCATAAATTACTGAAGTGATCTGGGTCAAACCACAAGCAGGTCTGTTCAGTGCGGTACTTATCCGACGTTGACTCCTGACTTCGCCAACTACGTTTGAAAGCGAACAACCCAATAAACAGAAGTGACGTCTCGAGGAATTGACAGACCCATCAATTGTTAAACTACGTCTGTATCGTGACTTCAAGATTGACAGCCATCACCATCATCAATGGCTCCATTGAATGAGTTCAAACTGCAATAAAGTAATTTTCCATGTGTCGTTGTCCAAGTCTAAACAATGTTTCGTCTTCTTTCTCACTCATGCTGCCTTTCCTCTTGTTCTAAAGTTTTCTAATCCTGCAAAAGCAGGGAGCCGTTGGAAAGAAAAGGGATAGTGGTTTTGAGCCATTTTTAGAACATGATCATGCAATGGTTAGGGGTGCTCATGGTCTGCTTTGGTTCAGTTCTAGCCTTGGCCTCAAACTAACCGGATAATCAATTTTGGAGTATCAAATGAACCATTATAATACATAGAACAAGGCAAACCAAACCATTAATTGCTTTTGTTCGGTTCTCAACCGCAGTTCTATACATTTCAATCTTTGGGTTAAGAAGTGCTTTATGAACAAGCTTTGGAGGTGTGTGAGCTTTCATGTGAGCCCAGCATTCAGCGAGCTTTTAAGAAAAGAAAAAAGAAAAGAAACAAAACGGGTTAGTGCTTGGGAAAGTATGCTAATAGATTGATGAGTTTAAAAGTTAGGTCGTTCTGGACTGTCCACTGGAGGACTTTCATATAGATATGGCGGTTCGTAATCGGAACCGAACCAGGTAAAGAACCGGTTGAATCCAGAACCGGAATAGGAGACTAGATGGTTTGGTTCCAGTTTCACCTCTTATAAATCTGGAATTGGAAGTTTCAGTATTTAAAAAAAATCTCTTATATTTTTCAAATCTTTTAATAAAAGTATCGGTTATGGACTTAAACCAGAACCATCGTAGAACCGAAACCTTAAACCAACCTGTGGCATATATATGTGGCATGAGCATATACTCATATCTTATATATATATATATATATATATATATATATATATATATATATATATATATATATATATATATATATATATATATATACTCAAATCTGCTTAAAGATTTCTGTATTCAATTGACTTATGCAACAATGGAGATTTGAATTTAAAAAATAAAAATATTGTTGTACTTTTCATACTTTACATTAAATATACCATATACATTAAAAGGTTTTTAAATTCTTATTACTAAGTTGATCATGTCGGTCAAATCATAAAGATGTCCAAGTGGAATTAAGCATTGACGAGTGTGTATGGGCTATGATTTCTCTCTTTTATATATATATATATATATATATATATATATATATATATATATATATATATATATATATATATATATATATATATATATGTATGTGAAAATTAGATCCACCTCTAATGTACATGTTCACCCATTATTTTTTAGTAACATGAGCATAATTTTAAAAAACTTGAAGGTTTTCAAAAAAAAGATGAATAATGTTATTACGTTCATGCCAAAAAAAATAACTGTGAGAATCTAATCTAATCTCTCTCTATATATTGGCTGCGTTTTAATAGTTTGCTTCTAAAATTTAATTTGAGAACTAAACCACTACTTTTTTGTTTTTCGAATCCCAACAACAAAAGGAATAGAATATTTCTTGCACATCCGTATGCATCAAGACTATTTCTTTACATAAATTAACGCGCAATGGTAGGCGTCCATGTGCCATTGGTGCGGAGTCGAAATAAAGCATATTCAATATGCTTGACATAAGAAAGACTGCGATAATTCAGTATCCTTGCATGTGGCCCTGCTTTATCAGGAATGGATAAATCAAAATTGATATCATGAAGTGATATGATGAGCTCATGATATCAGTAACTATATCTGTAAAAGCACCAAGACATATCGTGTGTAACACACTCCACTTGGATGGCCCTCCTAAAAGCGAAAAGGAAAAGATTCAGAAGATGGGAAATGAAAATCTTTAATTCCCTTTTGTGTGTGAGAGAGAGAGTATGCAGGCACTTGTGTGTACGTGTATGTACGTGTCTTTCACCGTGTTAAGGTTAATTAGCATCATGAAATTGGCTTTCCTGAAAAAAATATTTCAACAGTTTTAGACGAAGTTTCAAAGAATTTGATGAACTTTTAGTGATTGGAGTAAATATCGATGAAATGAGAGACCCTCAATAAATTCACGTATAATTTCCATATTTCAAATATTTATTTTGACGTTTAGCAATTTCCTCTCTGCTATTTTCTTCATTAATGCTAAAAGTGTGAGATCACATTCACTACTTGAAGCCCATTTTCTCTCTCTCTTTTTAAAAAAAAATATTGATTATGAGAAGGGTTTATAGCTAGGCATATTAATATTTTTGAATCTTTTCAATATATTTTTTTCTGTTACAAGAAGAGGTCGAAGCCTAATATACGTAAGGATGTTCATGGAGAATGGAGAAGGAATCCTCCTCTCTCCACCGAACCCACCCTCAAGAGAAAAGATTTGGAGAGTGGAAACGTGATGAGGATGGAGACGGGAGTAAAGAAATCCCCAATGTGGATCAGGGTGGGGTAGGGATAGCAGGTGCTCACCTCACGAACCAGATCCTGGCACTTCCTCTAATTGATTATAGAAAGATAGACTCTTTTAACAACAACAACAACAACTAAGCCTTTTCCCATACTAGACGGGGTCGGCTACATGGATTCTTTGTTTCCACAGATCCCTATCGTGTGCCATGTTAGCAGTTAACTCCCAATAAGCTAGATCATTCTTTATTGTTTCTTTCCAACACTTTTGTGGTCGTCCTCTACCTCTTTTAATACTTTCCAAATTTAGTTTTTCTAACCTTCTTACAGGTTCTTCTTTTGATCTTCTTTCTATATGTCCAAACCATCTTAAACGATGTTCTCTCATTTTATCCTCCATTGGTGTCACTCCTAATTTGTTTCTAATAACCTCATTATGTATACGGTCTTTTCTTGTATGACCACTCATCCATCTCAACATCTTCATTTCTGTGACAGACATCTTTTGTACATGTTATGATTAACTGCCCAACACTCAGAACCATAAAACATGGTAGGCCTAATTGCTACTCTATAATATTTATCTTTTAATTTTAATGGCATCTTCTTATCACAAAGAATACCTGATGCTCCTCTCCATTTTAACCAACCAGCATTAATTCTATGTGTAACATCTCCATCAATTCTTCCATCACTTTGAAAAATTGACCCTAGGTATTTAAAACTTTCCTTTTGGGGAATGCAATGTGTGCCAATTTTAATTTCTATGTCCTCTGAAGTAGCCAAATGATCAAACTTACATTCCATATATTCTGTCTTTGTTCTACTAAGTCGGAGGCCTTTGTTTTCTAATGTTTCTCTCCATAGTTCCAATTTTCTATTCACTTTTTCCTTAGACTCCTCCACTAATACAATGTCATCTGCAAATAACATACACCAAGGTACTTCATCTTGAATATGTTTTGTTAACTCATCCATCACCATTATAAATAAGTATGGACTTAAAGTTGATCCTTGATGTAACCCAATATTAACTTCAAAGAAGTCTATCATTCCTTCATGAGTCCTCACACATGTTTTTGCACCATCATACATGTCTCTTATAAGGTTAATATATGTCAATGGGATACCTCTTTTTTCCAAAGTTCTCCAAAGAACCTCCCTCGGTACCCTATCATAAGTTTTTCTAGATCAATAAATATCATGTGAAGGTCTTTCTTTTTTGCTCTAAAATGTTCCATAAGACGTCTCAAAAGGTGAATCGCTTCAATAGTAGATCTACCTGGCATAAATCCAAATTGGTTCTCTGTTGTACTTGATACTTGTCTTAACCTACGTTCGATAATTCTTTCCCATAATTTCATAGTATGACTCATTAACTTGATACCTCGATAATTCGCACAATTTTGAATGTCTCCCTTGTTCTTATATACGGGTATAAGTGTACTTGCTCTCCATTCCTCGGGCATCTTTTGGTTTTTCCATATTTCATTAAATAGTCTTGTGAGCCAAGTGATTCCTATTTCTCCTAGTATTTTCCAAACTTCTATAGGAATATTATCTGATCCTACCGATTTACCACTCTTCATATATTTAAGAGCCTCTTTGACTTCATTCTTTTGAATACGTCGGTAGAAATTGTGGTTTATATACTTTTCTGACTTGGCTAAATCTCCTAAACTAATACTAACATCTTTATTTTCATTAAAAAGATTATAAAAATAGTTTTTCCATCTATTTCTTATATCATCATTTGCCACTAGAATTTTTTCATCCTCGTCTTTTATGCATATAACATAATTAAGATCTTTAGTTTTCTTATCTCTAGCCTTAGCTATCCTAAAAATATCTCTTTCACCCTCTTTTGAGTTGAGTTTTTTATATAAGTCCTCCCAAATCTTAGCTTTTGCTTCACTAACGGCCTTTTTTGCTTCCTTCTTTGCTTTCTTATAAGCTTCTGAAGTTTCACTAGTTTTCTTAGCATAATGTAATTTGTAACATGCCCTCTTTGCCTTGATTTTATTTTGTACTACTTCACTCCACCACCAAGCTTCCTTTTGTGCCGGTACACCTCCCTTATATACCCCTAACACATTTTTCGCCACTTTCCTAATATGTATAGCCATATTGTTCCACATATCAGAGGGTGTGCCAACATAATTCCAAACATCTCCTTGAAGGACTTTCTGTTTAAATATATCTTCTTTATCGCTTTTGAGGTTCCACCATTTAGTCCGAATAGCTCGATGCACTCTTTTCTTCTTTGTCCATTTTTTTATTTGTAAATCCATAACTAAAAGTCGATGTTGGGTGGTTAAGCTTTCTCCTGGAATTACCTTACAATCTTTACAACACACTCTATCTTTTTTTCTACAAATAAAGTAATCAATTTGTGTTTGTGATAAGCCATTCTTATAAGTAATTAAATGTTCATCTCATTTTTTGAAGATTGTATTGACTATAAAGAGATCAAATGACATAGCAAAATTTAAAATCTCCCTACCTTCCTCGTTTATATCCCCATAACCAAAGTTTCCATGAATCCCTTGATATCCTAATGCCTCTTTACCGACATGTCCATTTAAATCTCTTCCTAAACAAATCATCTCCCTTTGTGGAATCTTTTGAAACACCTTATCTAACTCTTCCCAAAAAACTATCTTTATACTATCTTTTAGTCCTACTTGGGGTGCGTAAGCACAAACTATATTCAAAACCTCTACTCCTAACACTAATTTCAATGTCATGATTCGGTCACCATATCATTGTATGTCTACTACACTCTCCTTTAAATCTTTATTTATGATAATACCAACTCCATTTCGGGTCTTTTCTTTACCTGAGTACCATAATTTAAAACCTATATCCTCTATCTCTTTTGCTTTTTTTCCAACCTATTTTGTCTCTTGTAAACATAGAATATGAATCTTTCTCCGAATCATAGTATCTACCACCTCCATTAGCTTACCCGATAATGTTCTGATATTCCAAGAACTAATACGAATCTTATTATCTAGGACTAGCTTCCTTACCCTCCGCATCCGTCCATAATCAAAATGCGGAGACCCTCTCTGAAAATTTTTCACTACATTCGGGTGGCAATGTAGCGGGACTAACTTCTTTACCCACACCCGTCCATGATGTGGGAACCCTCTCTGCAATTGATTCACTACATTTGGGCGAAAATGTAGTGGCTCTTGCTTACTTCTTACTGCATTCGGGCTCTGCAGCACGTCACTAGGCGGGGACGCTCTAAAGCAATGCTCATAATTTTTGTAATTCATGTTGTAGAAATCCGACGAAGTTTTACGCTGGCTGTCGGAAGCATAACACAACCCTCCTCCTTTATCCGGGCTTGGGTCCGGCAATGCAAGGGTGATCCCTTAAAAGATAGACTCTTTTAAAATAAAACAAATTATAAGAGAAAATAAATAAGAAAGTATTATCTCTTTGAACTCATCGTCATTCCCCACATTTCATCTATAATAATATGTTTCAGTTTAGGTAACGTTTTGCATAATTAGATTTCATTTCATACATAAAAGTAAGCTATCCCTCTTTTAATCGATGAATCCCTGCGGGAACTCGTGAGGACACGAGGATGAGGATGGGGAATTTTTGGTCCCAGGGATGTAGATGAGGTTGGAAACAAGGTTCTAAAACAGGGATAAGAACGAGGACTTTGATTGAAACATATACACCCTATGGGAGTGGAACTCCCACAAGCAGCAATAGAGCTAGAGTGCTCTGCCATTGAGCAAACGCTCTCGGTGCAAACCTTCTCAATTTTGAAAAGACATTTTGTTAAAAAATATTTTGGAGTTCTCAATACATACATTGTTTTTTGTTACCTTTCGCTTGATCTGGTGTCGAGCTCGCATTTAACTCATAAAAGCAAGATGATGTTTTATTTTTCCTTTCCAAAGGAAGGTGCTGTTTTTGGGCCATAACTAGAAAAGATAAATCATTTGCTCTATCAATGGTAGATCTTATTTCGTAGAATCATCCGTGAACCACTAAGACACTGCAGTAAATGATTATATCATGCATAATTCATGTCGAGAACTGAACGCATCTTAGTTGGCGAGCTGTAGCAGTAACTTTGTCACCAAAATACGTAATCTAAAGCAATGGTTTGGATCAGAGTTTGTGATTTCTTTTTCATGTCTGTGCTGCCTTTTGTAAGCATTACGTTTCCTTTGTGGACTTACAGAGCCGATGCCAAACCCACCAGCCAAGATTCTTCGAATCATAGCACCTTTTCAGAAACAGAGAAAGGGTTGATTTTCCATCTTTTTCTGTAGAAGATCTCAAAATGTGTGTATACACACATTCCTTAAAATAAAGTTGGAGGAATGCTGCATATCAAGTAACACATGACAAATACTGAATGTATGTTATTAAGAAGGGGTTCAATTCTTGTTCTATCAGGTCACGCAAACCCATAGTGATGAGGCCTGAGCTGAAGGGTCATAACCTTAGGATTCGTATCGTGGGTGCTAGCAAGTCTCGAGAAAAAAAATAGTCAGAATCTCAGAGATCAAGAGCGTATACGTGATGTATGTGCTTCATTATAAACGGGTTGGGTGGGAGACGCTCACATGAAATTATACATAAGAGATACGTTCAATTGCAACACCATGTTGTTGATATAAAACTAATATATGGAATCTCGAAATTTCTACGAACCAACCTGAAGTTTCAAAAGCGTGTAATTAGGAGCACAAACATTATTTCACGCGTGCAAAATAAATGTATGTGTATGTTGTTTTATTTTGCAGCAGAGAGGAAACATCGGTGCTCTTGAGCTTGAATCACCTAACACGACTTCTTCGATCAAGAAGAGGAGAACTATCATAAGAGGAGAGAGAGTGCAGATAGCAATATTGCGTCCTTTTTATGCAAAACTCCTCTTTTTCAATTTACCCTACGATTCCTTTTGCTACTTTGGATATCTATTAAAGTCAGGAGAAGCGGCTGCACACTGTAATCCTCTTTAGTTTACTTTGTAAAACGATAACTGTTATATTTTATTGGAAAAATGTTTTTATTCAAATAAGTAATTGTTCATGGAATATGGAAAGAGGTCCTCCTTCCGTATTTCATGACCATTATTGGAAGAGGTCTTATGGTCATCAATAACTATGAGTTATCATCTTCCACTTACTCATATTAGCCAAATCAAGATACAATAGTTTTCTCCCATTATTAGTGACTTTTCCAATTGTATCATCTCCTACTTATACTCAAGTACAATTCCCATGAGTTATCCTGGTTATGTAGTTTTCGTAACCAATATGTTATTACTGCATAACAACTCATATATGTGTTTTCATATAACTAGAAACTCTAAACATATCTTAGCCCTATAATATTAACATGTTTAGCAAACAAACCTTCACATATATCTTTTGCCAAGGGGTCTCCTATCATATCTCTTATAGGAAGGTAAGAAAAAAATATTTCATTCTTTTGTATTATATCATGTACATAACGATACTTTATCATTATATGCTTGTTCCTTACGTTATCAGCTCCACTCTTTGTAATAGTTATGGCCACACTATTGTCATAATAAATAACAATTGGCTCGTTGGCTATATCCAACTTCAAATCACAAAGAAGCACACTTGGGCATAGAGATTGATAAAGCAACTGTACCATTGCAAAGATAAAAAGACAGGAGAGTGTTTTTATAAAGAAATTGATAGGACATGTGTGTAATTATTCACTTTAATTTTTATTTCATATATGTTTCAACTTTTTTAGCTTATCGTATAACCTGATATTTTTCTTGAATAGAATAAGGTATTTGAATAATATAAAAATATTTATCAAGAATCAAGTTCATTGCCTGTCACTACCTCTTTTAAGAAAATGATGGACCGTAATTATGGTAAGCATCATGGAAGGTATAAGAGATGTTTGTGTATTGACACACCTACGATGACAAGTAGAACTACTTTGGGGAGCAACATGGAACATCAATAGAGTCTTGGAAGGTATTTGAAAAATGAGCAACTTTTTATATTAATTGATTGTCGCTAGTGATCTTAAACTTGTAATGTAGGTTTTTGGTTCAGCATCAAAACAAACACAAGTATTGAAAATATGTTTTATATGTTCTTTGCTTATGTTATTCATAACTTAGTTGTTTACTTATTCTTTTGATTTTCAATTTTCAAGAACCACATAATTGTATGGAGCCTTGAGATAATCATATGAAAGACATGTTGAGTAATAGAGTCAGAATAGGTTGATATATTATGCATGTTTAGTTATTGTCTTGGTAATATGCATATATAAACTCCTCTTCTTTGTACTTTGGAGCTTTGAGATAATCACGTGAAAGACATGTTCATTAATAGAGTCTTAGAATAGGTTGACATATTATGCTTGTTCAGTTATTGTCTTGGTAATATATATATATATATAAACTCCTCTCCTTTGTACTTTGGAAACATTTAAATAAATCAATATAGTATTTGTTCTTTTATACATTTGTAATTGTGTGATTCATTTTCTATTGTTATGTATTATACCTAATTCATTTACTATTGTTATATATTGTGTTAGCCCAAGTATAACAAATAACAAATGATTGCATAAATTCAAAATTTTCTAAAGAAAAAAAGTAGTGAAAAGAGGATTTGTTTCAGAACTTCGATTGCTGGAAATAGTCAGAGAATGAATGAAAATAGTGAGAATAGTATAATTCCAACTCTTCTGTCTCCTGAATTTCAGGTTGCCATATTCCGACTGTTGGTTAAAGTTATGTCTATTAGCAACAGTCATAATAAAATGCATTGTGATTGTTCCTTTACTTATTCCGTCAGTTGCAGGTTGCCACAATAACAAATAACTATGGTTGTCTACAAAAACCAGCATTCTAGAGAAATAGTCATAACAAATATTATTCCGATTGTTACTCCTATCAACATATTCCGGCTGTTCCTATAAATACTTTCACTATCTCAACAGTCAGAATAATCCTATTCCGACTTCTTTTTATTACGGCATGCTATTCCGATTGTTTTTCTATTATTTTGATTGTTGCAATAATCAAATTATTTATTCCAACTATTTTAGAGAGTTTGGAATGGTTACAATAATAGTCAGAATTGTTGACAATTGTAGAGGTGCAAGTTGCCATGGCTTTAGAAGATAGTTGACAGTTTAAACCGTAAACTTAATGATATATATAGTTCACGACCATAATCATAAGCACTACATTATTTTTTTATGCAGATCCACAATTGTATCAAGTGATCACAATAATGAAACCTTAACACTAGACATATCCAGTTTCTAACTAGCCCGATGGTTCCAACCTGAACTGAACTGCACAAGGAACCAGCTGGACCCAGAACCAGAACCTGGGCTCACCAGGTTCAGTTCTGCTTTCACCTTTTACAAAACCAGAATCAGCAGTTCCAGGTTCTAAGCTGACCGAAACTAGCGATTTGAAGCCACCGGTTCAAGTTTTCCTAGAACCGAACATGTCTACTTAACACAAAGTACTTGCCAAAGTTTTAAGGAACCATGAAGCATAATACGAAATATCTGAACTAGAAGAGCCTTGGGTTCACTCGGACTATGCACTGGGGGAGTTTGTCACTAATACAAATTCAGCCTTTTCCAATGAATGATGGAACAATTCCGATAGTTTAAACTGGCATAATCTAACGGAAAACAATTTCGAATGGTTTAACCTTCAAAAAAAAAAAAAAAAGAACTGCTGGAATCCATCACTCCATCCGTTTCTGTTGGTCATACTCTTAATTCTGATGATAGGAAAATTGGGAGAGATGTTTTGGTCATTCTTCTAGCAATTTTGAGTATGAAATCTGGATGTCTAAAATGTAAAAAATACAGTATATATTTATGGCAGTTTTTATATATTTATGGTGGTTTTAAACCCCCGAAAATAATTCCTAACTAAAATCTTAATGAGCATTTCCATCAATACCGTGTGCCTTAGCCTCAATCATATAGTCAATACGTCTCTCTCTATCTCACACCTGACCCCGTGCCTTAGAGCCTGAGTCACATTGTCTCTCCTGATCTCTATCTCATACCCCCACTTGAACCCTCAAACCGAACGACCCTGTGCCCTAGAGCATCTCTCTCTGTGCTTTCAACGGAAACAATTGTATCTCCTCAAGTAAGACCTCTCTCTCTGAATCATTTGTTTGCCCTAGAACCCAAACCACATCATGTTTCTCCCACTCCCCGCTTGAAGCCTCAAACGAGACCTCAAACAAGGTTTGAAATGATTTCATTAGAGAAAGATTAGGTTACCGAGAAATGTAAACTCGTCTATAGCAGTTTGCAGTTAAGATTGAAATATGTTGTTGAATGCGTGTAGTAATAAAGGAATCCCATCTTGAAGTTCTATTCATTTTTTGGATGAATATTTAAGCACCCCATTTTCCAAATGATGTCGACCAAAGGGCCATATGAATTGAGATGCTGGTGGCAGCAGATGCAATAATGAGAAGTTACGATGTAGCCTGAAGCCACCATGTAAAATTTTGACGCCACAGCAACCTTCATTTTGTAATGTCTACTTTATTTTAGGGACTGATGATGGATGAATTGCGTACTTAGTTAAGATGTGGCATTGGTTGGAATGCATTACTTGCCACTTGATTTGTTTTGTACAGTCCTAATTAACATGTTATAATCGTATTGGATTGGTTTTGGTTTCTTCCATCATATTCGGCTTTATCTTCCGTCCTTTTCCCACTTTAGGTGACAATTTGCATTGTTTTTTCATTTGGAATATTTTGCACACTTGAGGGTCGGGGATCCCCACCCACCAAAGTGGTTTGCGGGGCCCCAAAAGGGAATGGAGGGTGAGGACAGGTGTAGGTTTCTAAATAGAAGGACCTTGATTCCGTTTTAACCTGCCCTATGAACATCCCTATTTGGCACCGTACAACCTAAATTTATTGTTGAACATGCATCGCAAGGCAGGCTCTTGATGTTATAAGGGGTAAAAGGGGTTTGGTTCTTATAGATTCACACTTACAATAAAAAAAATGTTATAATGGTTAAAATTAGTTTCATTTGTAGAAGGGACCTTGTTTCATGATACCTACAACATGAACCCAAGGAGAGGCCTAATCCTTGAGGTCTCCTCGTAGCATTGGCACCTTTTCTGTCTAAAACAAGTTAACTTAACCGTTTCCTTTTTCTTATAACTAAATGAACCCATAAACAAAGTTGAAACTCATATAAATGATCACAACAAAAGCAAGGACTGCAACCATGATAGAGTTATGAATAAAGTAGTTATATGGAGTAGTTGTGACGGTTGACGCATGCATTGCCTTTTTAGTTGTGATTTTTTTTTATCATGTGGTTTATTTGATTATGTTTTAATGCATGGTCTTCTTAAGAAAAACATGGACAGAGATAATGTAGCTGATAAAAGTTAGGTGTATAGGCCTAAAACTCGCAATGAATGCATGCATGATCAAATGCAAAGCAGGTATTCTTGCATTTGTTGAGCATGCAGTTATATTGGATCAGACATAAATGGAAAGATCTATTGGTCATTTTGGAATTATGATAACGAAAGACTTCTTAATAAAGAAGGGGTCAAGGTGCACCTTATGCCAGATGGGTTTATGACATGCTACAGAATATGACACTTTGATGATGAGATACCATAATGAGTAGATGTGCTCAGATATGATATAGGTGATATGTTAAACATGGTGCAAGATGCTTATATCTCCTTAATACTATTGAATCTATGAGAAATGTAGAAGAGATATGGGAAATATAAAGAAATCATTATGTTAAGAATGCCAACAATACTCACCTTTTTTTTGGTACACCTATCTCAAAATAAATATATGTATAAGTTGTTGAGCAAGTGCATCAATGATCTATTGAAAATGTTTGAAAAAGTTGCTCTAAGAGGCAATTTTATAGATCAATCTCGATATGATGTAAGGAAGTTGTTAGCTAATTTGGGTATGGATTATGTCAAAGTAGATGTGTGTCATAATAATTGTATTCTTTATAGAGGTGACCTTGAACATATAATATTTTGATATGAAAATCTATAGATGGACAACATGAAAAGTGAATATACTTTATAAGAGAATAAGGCACTTCCCATTGATACAAAGGCTACATCAGTTGCTACATGGGAGAGTGGAAATATTTTTCACACTTTTTTCCACACCTTTTCTAAGCCAGAAATTGTGGCAAACTTCCCACGCTATTGGGCATGCTCAAGGGCATGGAAAACAATGTAAAGGGCACAAAAACACCCACTCTTTTGTGAAAGCCTAGTTTCTTAATCCCTGTGATGCCTCGTGAAAACTCTTTTCAGTTTCTTCATCCCCACAAAAACCTTGTTCATTAATGATCGCCATTGTCCTCACTACAATAAAAGCAGTTATTTGCTTACTAATATTCCCAATGAGGCGTTTTTCATCAACTGTGTCATCCCCAAAGACAGCCTCACTTTTCTACACCTTCTAACTCTTGGTCATTGGATTGTTCTCATCATATATCTTTGTTGTACTCACCACCTCATTCATTATCCTCGCCTAGTTTGGAAGGTAAGGAGCATTCTTTTTGTTTGGTCTTGCTTGGTACTTTTAGCTTCTACTTATTATTAATTTGGAGACATTTGCTATTCTCTTAGATTTGGGCTTGGATTGAAGCCTAAATTTTCGGTTAATGCTTAGATGATAGCAATTCAAGCACCACATCCTTTTCAAGCAAAAATCGATGACCTCTACTTTGAGTGGCATGTATAATTGGGCTAATGATCTTTGTATTTTTAACCCCTCATGTTCAAATATTTCTACAATAATTAGGGGCATGATTGATATATTTTGAATCCATCTCCTTATCTTGAAAGCATGAAGAGACTTGCCTCAAATTCTTGAACTAATTTAACTTTGTAATGTATTAAATTAAAAGGTACATATCACAGCATCTACAAGAAATTACCTACAATTACAAAAAAAAAGGATCATCAAAAAGAATCTAGGTGGATCGGTTCATGCATGGCAATATCTAGTCTACCCTCCTTGTGTTGGTTTAGTCAAAATGGATTTGATTGCGGTAGTTGTCTTTACTAATTAGAGTGCATGCTCAGAAATTTGGCAAATAATCTATATTATAGAAGCCACACAATAACAACTGTATAATTACTTAATAATGGGTAGTCAGGCAAGTATGGTAAAATAGTTACACAAAATTACTCAAGAATATGTTAGGGGGATATTAATGGTGTAGACTTCTATTGGAGATGGCTCGAATCCCTCAGAGAATTCAAAATGTGGCCTTTTTGAAAGATCTCCATGAGGTATCAGTAATCCATCATTAGTCATTGACAATTGGCAATCAACTTTTTCTTTAAAATGTTAGCAAATCAGAATTAGTTAATGGGAGGTCGACACCTTGAAAAGGAGATTTGAAAAAGCCTTGTTCTTTGAGGTGCAACAAATGCTAGTATTTAGGTATTTTTGTCATCACCTGTAGCAATTTACTTAATACAATGTTCTTGTGAATACCTTCCAGATACAATCAAGACCCCCAATTATCTTACACAAATATAACCGAGTGATAGACAATACTAGTATTCTCTAGATAATCAAGTTACAAGTCTTATTAACGCTAAGATATGATTTGTACAAGGTTTTCAAAAAAAACAAGAGACACTTAGAGGAAGAAGGCTTGATTTCAAGAATGCATTCAATCTCTTCCAATCCTTCTGATCGATATTTTCATTCCTTGTGGGCACAGCTTTTTAGTCTTCAACTTGATCCTTGAGTGGGCATAACCAATTTACATAAAGGGCCATAACACCACCTATTACATGGGCATTAACTAACCCTAAACGGTCACAACTATTTTCTTTTTAGTGGTTATTGTACATGGCAATCAATTGCCACATAGAGCTATAAAGATCAGTCAAATTGCATAACAAATGAGTATTCATTATGGCCATATAAGATCATTGGAACTCATAGCCATAAAGTTCATTTAAGGCATCTGTTCATGCTCACACCCATAACGGAATTATAACTAAATGCATTTATTTTTAAATCACAATCCTCACCAACTCATCATTTTGTAAATCTTACACCTTTGATAAATATATCTCCTGATTTGATTATTTACCTAGTAAAACATGGGTTTCACTCATTTGCATTAAATAATAGATAAGCTTTGAATTATCTAATCTAATTGAATAAGTGTACATTTCTTACATATAAGATTCTAATACTAGTATATGTCACATTATTATTGACGCATTTGTATAAGCTTTGTCTCCGGTATGTTTTCTCATGAGTGCTTTAAGAGTTAATATCTAGACTATATGAAGCAGCCCCACTTTATTAGTCTCTACTACCTTAGACTTTCTCATAATCTCTCCTCTTGGGAGGTTTTATGCTAGCTTCCGATGACTTGGGCAATCTAGTAGGTAGAATTATGAGTTAACAACTTAATAGCTCTGGGTTAAGTGATTATCATGTCAAAACCATGAGTTGGAGTTGGATGGATAACGAATTCTCTTTGGGTTGTTGGGTTTAGGGGATGGGGGATTGGTGTATCCCTAACCGACTGACCCATTAAGTCAGTCAATCAATTGGTCAATCCCACAGAGAATTGGTCAATCCCACAGAGAACTTTATGAAATGAGGAAAATGGCCCAACAACTAGCAATGGAGAAGCCCAAAGTCTTAGAAAAGTAGGCACATAACCTACGACATGGGTGATACTAAGAGGTAATAAAGGGACGCGAATGGTTAGCCAGAGGCCTTTTTCCTAAAAAAAGGAGAGAAGCGACAATTGATATTGAGATGGGACTAAACCTGTTTTGTTTGAAAAAAGAAAGTGGTCAACATTCACAAATGGCACAATGCCAACGGCATCGTCAAGTAGCCTAAGCAGAGCAAGGACACATCATGTAGAAGATTACCAAAAGGGTTACCACATTTAAGTTGGAAACAGTGGTGGACCTACTTTAGGCCGAGGTGAGGCATGTAGCTCAACTGAATTCTTTAAAATTCATGAGTCTACCACTAAATATAAGGAAATACAAGTTCTTTGTGGACTTGAAATACAAGTGTACTTCACCTCAAAAAAATTCATGCATCCATCATTGGGAGCACTCTTCTCTTGAAGCCCTAGTGCTAAACTTAAGCAAAAGATATGTTAGTTGGTGCAAGAGGAACAAAGTCAGAAAAAGAGACGTGCCTATAAGCTAACCACCTAGTCAAATCTTTGCAAAAGAAAGGGGGCAAACTCCATTCATTGGTAGTACCCCTTAGGACTCAAGAGTACCCTAGCCATATCCTAGTTTTTGAGCACCTAATCTCATTATTGATGAAGTAAATAGGTAGGCAAATATCTTATCTAAAGTTGTTGCTTGGTCAAGCCATCAGTGAGGATTACTTTAGAATGGAGTGGGGTACACTATGACCACTGGGCGTCATCGGCCTAAGTGCATGTCGGGTTCCATACAGATGACCCATCAAGTATGTTTCAAAAATGACTAAGCAAAGTCTTATGCCCTCCTTTAGTCTAGTTCTTGAAAATTCTGGTGACAAAATTGTCTTGATGAGAAAGGTATACCCTCCTAATGTTTTTTGTCACCCTTGGTGATTGCCTTTCTTTTGTAAGTGCTGTAAACACCCTAAAAATGTTTTTCAAAATAAATCTAGGCATATTTTAAATCCATGATTTGAACATACGTACGAATTTCATAAAATTCCAAAACAAGGAAATGAAAATGTTTTAAACCCTGTGGTTGCAAAATCAAGTTTTGGAATTCAAATATAGAAGATGCTGATTTGCCTAGAGGAATGGGTAAAGGCAGATCAAATGCAAAGCCCAATCAAGCCTCGAAGCCAAGTAGGGTCATCCAAAGCTCAATCCAATTCAACATTCAAGACGGTCCATCCTAAGAGAGCTGGTAATCATAAGACGTGCAAGATGGAGCTAATTCAAGACAAGGTTAGAGTCTATTCAAGCTTCAAGATTAGGCCAAAGGATCAAGGAAGATATCAAAGCAAAGCCATGGCTAAGGCAAATGGTTGGGTGGAAATGATTTAATAGGACACTTTGATTCAAATCAAGACAAGCAAACGGTTGGGTGGAAATGATTCAACAAGGCACCTTTATTCAAATCAAGACAAGTAAGCCAAGGATGAATTAATTAAGCCCTACACATTACAAAGAGGACCATGCCTAGCCACGAGCTATACCAAGTGGGAACCACCCCCTTAAACCAAGTTATGAGGGTGGGCTATGTCATTAATCAAGTGAAGACCGCACATAGGTGGGTGGCTCGATCAAGACTTAGATTCAATCAAGGTAAGTCAAGACCAAGAAGATGCCTTTGGGCCAATTCAAAACCAAAAATTAGAATAATGCTAAGGTGAGTAAAGAAGGCAAGATCAAACTTGCCTCAAATCATCAAGTAAGGCCATCAAGACCGAGCCAAACATAAAGGCGGGCTAAGGTGACTTCACCTAGCCATCCATGCCCAGAGTAGATCTCGGTCCATGTGGGTACATAGACCAAGAGGGTACCACTCACCATCCCACATGCACCCATGTGCAGCAATGGACTAGCCCTTGGATCGAAATGGAACATTGGCCCAAGATCCAAAATCATGGAAGGCCCTAGAGGCCTCCTTAAAATCTATAAAAGGGATCATGGGGGTTGGTTTTCGGCATTGAAGAGAGAGAAAATCTTGCAGTAAGAGAGGGAGAGAAAGAGAGAAAGAGAGAGAGAGAGACAGGAAGGAGAAGGAGGAAGAAGAGGTGTCGCCCCCTCCAAGCTGCCAGCCACCACCCGATCCACCATGGTAAAGGTAATCTCTTTCCTTCTCTTTTCAAATTTTTTTCTTCTCCTCTTTCATTCAATCCAATGGGGTTATAATTAAGGAGCTTATTATTCCATCTATAATGTAATAATTAAGGGTTATACTGTCCAATTTTCTTTACATTTATGGATGCATGTTATGTGTTTGATTTTCGGTTTTTCCTACCCCAATATACATTGTAAAGTCTTATATCTCCTAATCCTCTCTATGCTTATGCTATAATCATAATTTTTTTTTTTATTTTAGTTATTTATATTTTAATTATTGTACATTTTCTTTCAATTTGGACGAAATGCATTCACGTATTTTGTAAAAACAAAAAATATGTTTTCTTCACTTTACATACGTTTGATATATGATTTTTCATTCCTTAATCTCTGCTCCGAATGCACTAAAATTTTTGCACATCTAATCTACACACAGACTCACTATCAATAAAATTTATAAGAATTTTAAGATAACGCAATATTGTAAATAAAATCGGAGAAGATCGAGTAAAATCGAAAAAGAGTCTATCAATCATGTACTTCCTGCAACAGAGGTTGGATCATAATCCCATAACTTTGTCTCAAGTGAACCAATTTTATTGGAAACAGTCGAAAGCTGAGATTCATAACTGTCAAACAAGACCAAATTCATAGAAATCGGAAGTCTATGCACCAAGATACAACCATTTTTTTAAACCTCTGTATTTCTATCACAGATTTATCCTGAATACCTAAGTAAGGTTTGTTCTCGGATTTAATTATACACATTGACAACACTTAAAATCAAAATAAAAATAATTTCTCAATCTATATATCAAATTGTATTTTCTATAAAAATTTTAAGATTTTTGGAGATTTAGAAGCTATAAAAAAAAATGAAAACAAGTATTTGAAAACAGAACCAGTTTATATTTTTCAAGATTTGAAATACTTTCATTCAAATACTAAGTTCATGATTTTGGTAAAGTTTTTGAGAATTAAAATTAGATTTTGAAAATACATTGGATCTGAAATAATCTTCAAAGCATCTAAGCTGACCCTTGAGCATCGGTTGAAGAAGGCCTACATCTAAAAAAACTCATTTTCCCACAATCGCTATAAAAGTCAAAAATCATCTTTGCTAGTTTGAGCAAACTAGTTGGCATGCTCATGCATTCATAGTTTGTGAATTTAATTTGAAATATTTACATATACTTTAGAATAAAATTTCACATCTACAGATTTGGCACGCTTGGTGAGACCTGAGTCTTTGAAAATTGTTCGATCCAGTTTTGTTTTTTCAAACCAAAACCAAATTTAAATCGTGATTCTAAACACTCTTTTTCAAACCCTTGCTTTGAAAATTCTAGCAAGTCAATAATATAAAGTTTGCTTTGAAAATATGTCAAGTAAGGCCTCATCATACTTCCCAAATCAGTTTTCCAAAACCTCAAAGAAACCTTCTCAAACTTGAGAAGAAGGAATTGCCTCTTTGAGAAGTAGACTTATACATCTTGAAAGGGAAATTGAGACCCTAAGCCAAGAGGCCAAGGCACATCTAAGCCAAGAGGCCAAGGCACATCGTTCCCATAAAAAATCATCTTGGGTACATAGGGAGAAAAACCATACTCAGAAAACCAAGCCAAGCCCAAAATACGATGAAGGATATGAGGCTACAAATGTAGCAAGTGTGGAGATTGAATAATCTAACCTTTCTAATCATCCAAACACCCCTTTGTTTGTAGAAAATAAATAAAAAATCTTTATTTAGAAAAACTAAAAAAATATGAAAAATCTTCAAAAATAAAAAACATTTGAAAATGAAAATGTTGAAAAGGATGAAATTGTGAAAACCAAAAGTAAAAATGAAGTCTACATTCCTTGGCACACAAGTAGAGTGGGGCATGAGGTTCACTTCACATAAGTCACCCCAAATTTTTCACAAACATAAGCTCTCATGGGTTTCATTTCCATGAGCACCATTACACACACAAAGGAGAATGAGTATTGCACACACGTAGGCTTGGAGGATGAAATCAAAGACCTCACAAAGTAATGGGAGCTCGAAGCCACGCAGAAGCTAAAACAACCTTGGGATGCTTGCAAGGAAGCTTGCTCTCACCATAGAAAAGTAATCAAGCTCGAAAAAGATATACCTGAAACTCACTCTCCCCAAAACTCTTTACTCGATCCTCCTCTTTGTAGTGTAAGACCGTTAAATCATTTATATGCATTTTATACATTAAATCACACTCATTCACCCACAATCCCACCAAATGTGCCCAAGGATGTGGATTTTCAAGGTGCGTCAAATGTCTCGCACCAATAAAAAGAATTTCACAATGAAAAACAAGAACAAAATAAAATTCAAAACTTGGAAGACATGGTTATTCCTAAGGCATGCATCGACATCCTATGTACACCTAGTCCTATCATGTATAAACAAATCTCTTTGAACCTAGGTTTGTATTATAAACCCAAGCCTATGGCCATGACTTCTCCAAACATCTATAAACCAACCAAGGGACAGACCATGGTTTTCCTTGTAATCCATTTCTCTCCATTTTGCAAGGGATAAAACATGAACCTAGGATCCACCCCAAACCCTCTAGGGTCACATGCATCCTAAGGGAGTCAAACCCTTCCACCTCCATAACCCTACACCTCCTAGGCACACCCAACAAAACTTAAGTGTATAACCATGCTATGAACGATACATCATTCAAAGGCCATCCTCTTTATCAAAAATTTTCAAAACTTAAAAAGCCTTGGAATATATTACTGAACATGGGTTATGCACCATACTAGGGTTTAGGAGCTAAAAACTAAGGTAGATTAGATCACATCTTATCTTTTCCTAACCTGGGTTGACATGGCTTAGGGTACAACCCATCCATGCACCCTGAGCCACCACCTAAGACCAATTGGGTTAAGAGTACCCTAAAGCCAACTAAAACCGAAAACTATGGCCTAGACCTCTTGTTTGGAGTCTACTTCATGATGTTTTCTTTGTAGGCTTAATGAAAGACCCCTTTCTTGAAACAAATCCAAAAAGTATATATTTGGAAAAACTACAAAAATTTAGAAAACTCCCAAAACCCAAAAACATTTGAAAAGCCTGAAAATTTCAGGAAGAAAGTCTTTTATTTCTTCCTTCTATCATTTGTTTGAAAAACTCTAAAAAAATTGAAAAATTCGAAAATCCTAAAAATTTTGGTTTTCAAAACTAGGTACAAACTAAAAAATCAGTTTTGACAAAACCCATGTATATTCTTAAACCCAAATTGTCTCGTGCCATTGTGAATAATCCTCTTGTGCATAACACTTCTCTTGGGCATGATACTTTTCTAGAAACTAAAGCACTTGAGAGTGATCAAAGCAAGGCGGAAGATCCCCTCATCCATGAGTATGATCAAGCCTCCGAGCTTCCTGAATTTCATAGAATCCTTGACTTAGAAAAACCTTCAAATTCTATACGAGGGGATTTCCTAGAAGTCAATTAAGAGAGTGAGTCTAACCCAAAGTGTTTCAAAATAGGTATTTGTTTGCATGAGTATGAAAATGCATCATTCATTGCATTTTTGAGATTGTACATAGATGTGTTTGCATGAACCTATGAAGACATGCCTGGTTTAGACCCTAGGATTGTATAACATCATTTACCTCTAGAACCAAATGCAAACCCATGAAACAAAAGCTTAGGAAAATCCATCCCGATGTTTACTTCCAAGTAAAAGAGGTTTTAGAAGATCTTTTAAAAGCCAAATTTATAAAACCCATTTCTTATTCTCAATGGCTTTCAAATATTGTTGTAGTTTGAAAATCCAATGGGAAAATTCGTATTTGCTTAAATTTTAGCAAAGCACTCCAAAAGATAATTTTTCACTTCCAAATATTGATTTGATAGTGGATAACACTGCAAATCATGAAATGTTTTCTTTCATGGATGGCTACTCGGGTTATAACCAAATCAAGCTAGCACCAAAAGATGAGGCTAAAACTACTTTTACTATACCTTGGGGCACATAGTATTACACTGTTATACCTTTTGGTTTGAAAAATACCGATGCCACATATCAAAGAGCCATGACTACTATTTTCTATGATCAAATCCATGAGCTCTTGGAATTATGTATGGATGATATTTTGGTAAAATCAAAAGCCCGATACAAACTTTATCCGAAACCAAATCTAAGTTAATCCATAGGTTGGATATGATTCTTTACCGAATCCAATAATTTGTATCAGATTTGGTCTTGAATCCGACCCATTAACATCCCTGAAAAAACCCTAAGTAGCCACCTGAAGCCAATAAGGAGGATAAGAAATGGGAGTTTTTGTTAGATTTGATGTTAATTAAGTTGAGTTTATTAAACTCATATGCATTAATAATATTTAATTTATATTCATATAAAGTCTTAAAACGGAAAAAGTAAAGGAGGAGACAAAGTTTGGTGTCATATCGAAGAATGAGATATATGTCCTTTTATATAATTTGAGTTGACAAAGTTTCGCGAGGCTTCGTCGTCGGATCGGACGGTTAGCATGTCATACACAGTTTCAACGTGTGAGCAGTAGGTCGTTAAAGGCACTCCCCTGTAGATTGGCGGACGCACGAAACTTCGAGGGAATCGTTCATCTTTGGAATGTCGGCGTGGGAATAAGGACCTTTTTGATGGTTTGGAAGGGGTTGGGTGAGAAGTTGGATGCATTCCTCTGATTTTGTGGTTCGGTTTGCATCTTGAGGAAGATTTGTGGCCATCTTGACGAGTCGTTGAGGTTCGATTCAGGATTTCACCGAATTTCGAGCTTTTCCTATTTGTTGATTGAGTTTCGGAGTACATTTGAAGGTAGTCTACTTCGTTATTGAGAACCACGGTAGTTTTACGTTCCTTCGAGTGATTTTGAAGCTAATTTCCTTTGGAGAAAGTTTTCTGCTGCGGGATTTGAAGCATAATTCTTTTTCTTCAATTGACATTGGAATTCTGCGATTGCTTTCTTCCAAGCAAATCTCGTGTTAAGATACCGTCTTTGTTGAGGAATTGGCGAGAATTTCAGGCCACTCGAGATACTTTTTGATTTCCACCGTTTGACTCTTTCTTAGGAGTACATCAGGAAATTGTGAGGTTTGTCGAAATTTTTCTCGTTAGATTACGTTTATCTTGTTATTGTCTACCTTTGTTAGGTGTTTCTTGTGCACGATCCGATAAATGTTTGCATTAATGTGATTATCAATTGATCTGGTGAAATATATAACTTGTTTAAGCAAATCTTTAAAAAGGAAATGGTCGCGGAAGCACTTTGGTTGACACTCTTTTACTGAAATGAATAGTACGCTACACGAGAATCGTTTCCACTAAAACAAAGCTGACAAATAGATAATCCATTGAATTGATGCTCAGCTGATACATATACACATACAACAACAACAACAACTAAGCATTTTCCCATACTAGACGGGGTCGGCTACATGGATTCTTTGTTTCCACATAGCCCTATCATGTGCCACGATAGCAGTTAACTCACAATAAGCTAGATCATTCTTTATTGTTTCTTTCCAACACTTTTGTGGTCATCCTCTACCTCTTTTAATGCTTTCAAAATCTAGTTTTTCATACCATCTTAGAGGTTCTTCTTTTGATCTTCTTTCTATATATCCAAACCACCTTAAATGATATTCTCTCATTTTATCCTCTATTGGTGCCACACATAATTTATTTCTAATAATCTCATTATGTATACGGTCTTTCCTTGTATGACCACTCATCCATCTCAACATCTTCATTTTTGTCACATACATCTTTTGTACATGTTGATGATTAAGTGCCCAACACTCACTACCATAAAACATGGCAGGTCTAATTGATGCTTTATAGTACTTACCTTTAACTTTAATGGTATCTTCTTATCATAAAGAATACTTGATGCACTTCTTCATTTTAACCAACGAGCATTAATTCCATGCGTAACATCTCCATCAATTCTTCTATCACTCTGAAAAATTGACCCTAGGTATTTAAAACTTTCCCTTTGGAGATACAATATGTGCCAATTTTAATTTCTATGTCCTCTGAAGTAACCAAATTATCAAACTTACATTTTCTATTAAGTTGGAATCCTTTACTTTCTAATGTTTCTCTCTATAGTTCCAATTTTCTATTAACTTTTTTCTTAGACTCCTCCACTAACACAATGTCATATGTAAATAACGTACACCAAGGTACTTCATCTTGAATATGTTTTGTAAACTCATCAATCACCATTATAAATAAGTATGGACTTAAAGTTGATCCTTGATGTAACCCAATATTAACTTCAAAGAACTCTGTCATTCCTTCATGAGTCTTCACACATGTTTTTGCACCATTGTACATGTCTCTTATAAGGTTTATGTATGTCAATGGTATACCTATTTTTTCAAGGTTCTCCAAAGAACCTCCCTCGGTACCCTATCCTAAGCTTTTCTAGATCAATAAATATCATGTGAAGGTCTTTCTTTTTTGCTCTAAAATGTTCCATAAGACGTTTCAAAAGGTGAATCGCTTCAATAGTAGATTTGTCTAGCATGAATCCAAATTGGTTCTCTATTGTACTTGATACTTGTCTTAACCTACGTTCGATAATTTTTTCCCACAATTTCATAGTATGACTCATTAACTTGATACCTCGATAATTCGCACAATTCTGAATATCTCCCTTGTTCTTATATATGGGTATAAGTGTACTCGCTCTCCATTCCTTGGGCATCTTTTGATTTCTCCATATTTCATTAAATAGTCTTGTGAGCCAAGTGATTCGTTTCTCCTAGGATTTTCCAAACTTCTATAGAAATATTGTATGGTCCTACCGATTTACCACCCTTCATATGTTTAAGAGCCTCTTTGACTTAATTCTTTAGATACACATTCATACACATTTATTTATTTGTATGCACTTATTTTGACTTGCTTGAATTGCTTATCAGTGGTGAGTCTGAAGAGTCTAAAAGGATGAAACTCGTACTTATCTTTTAGATCTCTATTCCAGTGTTTGCTTTTGGAGACTACTCTACAATCTAGTAAGTTTGTGAGATAATTGCGCTTTTTCTAGTTAAGGTTTTGTGTTGTGTTTGCTTGAGGAAAAGGACCTAGATTTGGACATATCTATAATTCGTACATTGACATGTGCCTCTGTGCATGCCTGGATTCTTTTCTCTTTTGCATGATCACATGCATGTGCATATGGTGACATGGACGTTGGATTTGGAGAACTTAAGAACAGTCAATGGTATTTGGCTCACAAATAGATAAGACTCAATCCTTTAAATTAGATATAAAGTGTTGGAAGAAAATAATGGAACAGATGCTAATATGGCGCAGGATCGAGCTCAATGGTGACTTAGAACCATGTAGTGGAGCCCACTTATTGTGGGAAAAGGCTTCTTTTGGTTTTTAGATTCTTAGTTGAAATTTTTGTAACGAAAGTAATCTCTACAGAACTTCACTATGCTTGACAAATGGAAATTGAAGTCCCCTAAGGAATCTACATTTTTGGTGCTCAAAGTAGTGTTTTCATCTTCTTGGTATATGTGTGAATGTGTTTTCCTCATTTCTTTAATCCCAATTTAGAAATCATATAGGACTGCGAAGAAATAAACTACAACAAGGAAGGAGATGAATCGTGTAAAAAATGGATGATAGATTGTGAAGGCTTTTTGTCATGCGCAATATTGGGAGAACACGTTCACATGTTGCTGCTAGTTTATCTTCCCAAATAAAAATTAAAATGTGCAGATTTACTTTTTCTTCATCATTACTTGGCAACGTCTTTTCTCTTTGAAGTGATAAAATCTTCAATTTCACTATACACACTAACCAACTGACCCACGAACTACAGAATAGGTGCATTGTTGCGCCTGATTTTTATTGAACAATTTGTACAGATTCACTTACTTGAACAACTTTCCAGTTAGTAAATAGTCCATTAAGTAGTCATATAGATTTTGACATTTTACATTCCTAAGCAGTGGTGCCAGCCTTTTCGGTTATATATAATACTCAAGGAGCATGGGATGGGGAAGCATCTGCAGTAGGCGCATGAAAGTGTTTTCTGTTGCCTTGATAATATATCTAGACTACAAGGTTTGCTGCACCTGGTTAATTTTGCCATTGGTTTTGTTATCTTTTCGATTTCTTTGGTTGCGACTTGTGAGATGATTCTTCAGAAATTGTCTTGTGATTTTATAATATGTACTTTGATGGTGTATAGGCGCTGCAGAAAAGAGAGAAATGGTTTAAGAAAGCTAAACGGGCTGCTCTTTGGGAAGCTGTTCATGAGCACAATGCCCAACGTCTTCTAAATTTGATCGTTCAGTTGGAGGGGTTATGGGTGAAGCTTGGTCAATATTTGTCTACTCGGGCGGATGTGCTTCCTCAAGCCTATATATGTCTGCTCAAGCAGTTGCAGGATTCTCTTCCTCCTCATCCTTTAACAGAGGTAACTGTCAGCAGTTTTGATTAAGAAATTTGTGGTGTTCATCCTTGGTTCTTCCTCAGGACAGTTTTCTATTCACTCATGACTACAAAAAGTGAAAAGGAGTGGTATGGGTGCAGGTCTGCCGCACCATAGAGAGAGAGTTAGGGCAGTCAACGAAGGATCTTTTCTCAGACTTCGTCGAGACACCTCTTGCTACTGCATCAGTGAGTTTTTCTATTTGGTTCCAAATGTCGGATTTTCAGTGCAAAAGTCTTTTCTCCCTTAATTTGCAGTGAAATTAAGTTAATTAACAAACTAATTTAAACTGGACTTCAGATAGCTCAAGTTCATCAAGCATTTCTAAAGGATGGGCAACCAGTAGTTGTCAAGGTCCAACATGAGGGAATCAAGGCGATTATACTGGAGGTTCTTATTTTTTCATGTTATCTTTTGGTTAAACAGGCCTACAACAGGGACAGTGTCATTGGAAGTTTGTTTCCTTGTAGGACTTGAAAAATGCAAAGGCAATAGTAGACTGGATTGCATGGGCAGAGCCTCAGTATGATTTTAATCCATTGATAGATGAGTGGTGCAAGGTGTTGAAGAATATGTTTATCTAGTGTCTTTGTGTTAGTTTTATGTTTCTAGGTATTATTGTACTCGCCCGAAACTGTAGGGGCATTTTGGTAATTTTCTGTACTAGGAGTATTTTGGTCATTTTACGTTTTACAGCTTCTTATATAAGGGCTGGTAAGTTATATTAGGGTTGAAGAGTCTGTGAATAAGAAAGAGAGAGAAAGAGGGGGGCGGCCTCCATTGGAGGTCCACCCCCTCCTCCGATCTCCTCTTCGTTTATGTTTGTGATTTTAATTTCCGCTGCGCATTCGCGTTTCTAACATGGTATCAGAGCCATTCGATCGATGGAGCAACGAGCAATGATTGTGGATGTCCGAAAAAAAGGAGAGAAAAAAAAATGTTGAGGTTGAAGGAGTAGAAGATGGTGCCACTATGGAGATGAAGATGGAAGAAGAGGCTGGAAGCCAACTTAAGTGTGCAGACTGAAAGCTTGAGCGTGCAAGATGAAGATGAAGATGAAGATGGTCCGTCAAGCCATATATGCGAAAAGAAAATGGCTCAGGAAATATTCGCTGGAAGGAAAAAAAATGAAGCTGCAGCCAGAACCTCAAGAGCACCTTACGATCTTGTTGTCTCAAATAGGGATGAACCTACTGATATCTGTAAAGAGGTGTGCCTAATATGATTGGTGAACATGATAGGTCAGGTACTTCAGACGACACTGCTGCTCAACATGTTCTTGGAGCGCAGGCAACAAAAAGAGATGTTGAATACTCAAATGGTGGTTTGTGATCTCGGTGAGCTGAACCACGCGCAAAATCAGAAGAACGAGCCAAGACTCTGCCCAGGATGTAATTGCAGATGATAACAGAATGCATAGAGAGTGGAGACCCTGCACACCAACCGTTCGATGAAATGGGTGCAAAGAAAGCAGAAAGCAGAAAGCATTGAGAGTCAAAAATTGAATGAGATGAAAGCAAAGCTGCTAGAAACAAATTAGAAGCTGAGCAAACTTTCTGAGAAAAATGAATTCTTGAGACATTGCTTACTGGACGATGAGGAGTTGAAGGCAAAGGATGAGGAGATATGGCTGTTCTGTAATCGCAGCAAGCAAATACATTACTGGACGATGAGGAGTTGAAGGCAAAGGATGATGTTGAACAGCCGCAACAGATGCAGCATCCTTCCTGCACATGAATCATATCGTCATTTGGAACACAATCATATGTGGACTTGCAATGAATGGTTATGCAAAAGCAACACTTAGGGTTTTCAGCAGAGTGGAGAAGATCGAAGTCCAACCGAATACTTTCATTGGTCTTCTTTCTGGTTGCAGTCAACTGAACATGGTGACAAGCATATGAAAAAAAAGGGTGGACTGTTAAAAGAAAGGATTGTGATATAAGGAGAAAATGAACTGCAGACCAACTGTTTGATGAAACGTTTAAGAAGAAGTGATGATTAACCTGCGCAACAAGTAGTTGATAAAATGCCTAAGAGAGGTGTTTACATGCATATCAAGTGTTCGCTGAAATGCATAAGAAGATATATTTATGTGCGCATCAAGTGTTTGAGAAAATGTTTAAGAGAGCCAGAAAATTTAGGAAAAGAGTACAGAAGATTGTATGTATTATAGAGGAGTAAGATTTGATGGATTGACATACTGATGAGTTAAGAAAGAAAGAGAGGTAGCCATGTGTGGGCACCAAAGTAGAGTTGTGGGCAGGTTGGATGGAATGTCTCCCATCTGTCGATTCTTGTGAAGTTTGCAGTCATGAGGGCTGCTAAAATGTGTGTTGCAGCCAAAGTAGCTGTTTTATTGTTGTGACAGCCAGGATGGTTGCTTTATTGATGTGACAGCCAGGATGACTGCTTTATTATTGTGACAGCCAGGATGACTGCTTTGTTGATGTGACAGCCAGGATGGCTGCTTTATTATTGTGACAACCAGGATGACTGCTTTATTGATGTGACAGCCAGGATGACTGCTTTGATATTGTGACAGCTAGGATGACTGCTTTATTGTTGTGACAGCCAGGATGGCTGCTTTGATGTTGTGACAGCCAGGATGGCTGCTTTGTTGATATGACAGCCAGGATGACTGCTTTGATGATTGTGACAGCCAGGATGGCTGCTTTGATATTGTGACAGCCAGGATGGCTGCTTTGTTATTGTTACAACTAAGAAGGCTGAGTTGATGTTGCAGCCAGATATGCTGCTTGAGATGATTAGCCAGGAAGGCTAAGTTTATATTACAGCCAGAGATGCTGCTTGAGATGATTAGCTAGGAAGGCTAAGTTTACATTGCAGCCAGAGATGCTGCTTCATATGATCAGCCAAGAAGGCTAAGTTGAATATATTGCGGCCAAAGAAGCTGTTGAAGATTAAACCAGTGATAAAGACTGATGAAGAACGTTGCAAGCACATATGAAGATTGTTTGGCAAGTTTGGAGTTCGAAGTATTTCACTCCCAACTTGAGGGGGGTGTTGAAGAATATGTTTATCTAGTGTCTTTGTGTTAGTTTTATGTTTCTAGGTATTATTGTACTCACCCGAAACTGTAGGGGCATTTTGGTAATTTTTTGTACTAGGGGTATTTTGGTCATTTTATATTTTACAGCTCCTTATATAAGGGCTGATAAGTTGTATTAGGGTTGAAGAGTTTGTGAATAAGAAAGAGAGAGAAAGAGGGGGGGCGGCCTCCATTGGAGGTCCGCCCCCTCCTCCGATCTCAACATTTTCTCTTCATTTATGTTTGTGATTTTAATCTCCGCTGCGCATCCGCGTTTCTAACACAAGGAAGCACCCAAAGAACTTGATTTCAATCGTGAAGCTGGTAACCACTGATCTTAGATCTGATCCAACCGAAATGAATTTAGCACTTCTCCATCAGATAGGTGTGATGGTTCATTAACTTAAAGCTATTGAGTGCTTCTCTAGTTCTTTCAAGTCACCGCTCTGATGCGCTTCCATATGTCCAATAACAGATAATACAAGAACCGTGTCAAAAAATCTTGGTTGCAATGACATATCTTTCGAACCTACTGCTCGTGTTAATGTGTTAATTCCAGAAGTCATACGGGTAATATTCTTTCATGCTCTTAATTATTTATTACTTTCTTATGCATGCAATGCATTTATCTATTGTTCTATACTTAAATCGTATTCAACTTTCTCCTTGTAGTCAACAGAAAAGGTGTTAATCCTTGAGTTTATGGATGGGATCCGTTTGAGTGACAATAAATCTTTAGAGGCATTAGGAGTTGATAAGCAGAAGGTTGTTGAAGAAATTACCCGTGCTTATGCACACCAAATGTATATCGATGGATTTTTCAATGGTGATCCTCATCCTGGTACGTTTTTCTGTATTACCCCAGTTTCTAAAGTTCCATGTTAACATTGACTGAGGTGGTAGTACTTTTGGCTGTGCTGAGATTAGTGCATCATAGATCTCCAGCAATGGCAGCTTTACAGGAACTAGTTACCTATATTGCTTTCCGGTTTTTCTATTAATTCTAGTTGCCTAATACTGCAATTGTTAGCCAGACAAAACTTGACACGATTTTATGATTCTATATCACTGAATATATTTTCAGTGATATAGAATCATCGAGGTATCAAGTTAATGAGTCATACTATGAAATTATGGGAACGAATTATCGAACGTAGGTTAAGACAAGTATCAAGTACAACAAATAACCAATTTGGATTCATGCCAGGCAGATCTACTATCGAAGCGATTCACCTTTTGAGACGTCTTATGGAACATTTTAGAGCAAAAAAGAAAGACCTTCACATGATATTTATTGATCTAGAAAAAGCTTATAATAGGGTACTGAGGGAGGTTCTTTAGAAAACTTTGGAAAAAAGAGGTATCCCATTGACATATATTAGCCTTATAAGAGACATGTATGATGGTGCAAAAACATGTGTGAGGACTCATGAAGGAACGACAAACTTCTTTGAAGTTAATATTGGGTTACATCAAGGATCAACTTTAAGTCCATACTTATTTATAATGGTGATGGATGAGTTAACAAAACATATTCAAGATGAAGTACCTTGGTGTATGTTATTTGCAGATGACATTGTATTAGTGGAGGATTCTAAGGAAAAAGTTAATAGAAAATTGGAACTATGGAGAGAAACATTAGAAAGCAAAGGCCTCTGACTTAGTAGAACAAAGACAGAATATATGGAATGTAAGTTTGATCATTTGGTTACTTCAGAGGACATAGAAATTAAAATTGGCACACATTGCGTTACCCAAAAGGAAAGTTTTAAATACCTAGGGTCAAATTTTCAGAGTGATGGAAGAATTGATGGAGATGTTACACATAGAATTAATGCTGGTTGGTTAAAATGGAGAGGAGCATCAGGCATTCTTTGTGATAAGAAGATACCATTAAAGTTAAAAGGTAAATATTATAGAGCAGCAATTAGGCATGCCATGTTTTATGGTTCTAAGTGTTGGGCAGTTAATCATCAACATGTACAAAAGATGTCCGTGACAGAAATGAAGATGTTAAGATGGATGAGTGGTCATACAAGAAAAGACCGTATACATAATGAGGTTATTAGAAACAAATTAGGAGTGACACTAATAGAGGATAAAATGAGAGAACATCGTTTAAGATAGTTTGGACATATAGAAAGAAGATCAAAAGAAGAACCTGTAAGAAGGTTAGAAAAACTAAATTTGGAAAGTATTAAAAGAGGTAGAGGACGACCACAAAAGTGTTGGAAAGAAATAATAAAGAATGATCTAGCTTATTGGGAGTTAACTGCTAACATGGCACATGATAGGGATCTGTGGAAACAAAGAATCCATGTAGCCGACCCCGTCTAGTATAGGAAAAGGCTTAGTTGTTGTTGTTGTATATCACTGAATATATTGGAAGTAAGCTCTCCCTTAACCATCAAGTTGGTTCTCCTTCTGTTCTCCTCTCTTATTTAAGGGCATCTGACTTGAGGTTGGGTGGAGCAGCAGACTTATATTGTTGAAAATATATGGAGGTTGCAATCTCATACATGATGATGTGAATATCCTTGAATTATAAGAACATTAAAAATCATGAATGATCACTTAAAAATTAATGAAAATCTCGGCTCTAGGGGGCATATATTGCATTTATGTGGTGATACACACGATATAGATACACCTTCATACCATACTGTAGCATATCAATACTATACAATAGATTCTTGATAGTCTTTTGTATCGTATAGCAATCTCTTTCAACTAGATATATCCTGGTTGTAATGAAGTCGATGCTTCAATGTGGTAGCGGAAGATCGACAAACCACCAACAATAATCAATCACAATGCCTTAGAAAATGCTAAAATCACAGAAATGCAATGATCACATAAATCACAATGAAAAATATAATTGATTAGCCACAAAAGGCTTACATTGATATGTACATTAGAGGGTTTTTTATAGAAAAGAGAATGAGAGAGGAGAGTGAGAAGTGGCTGGAAAAGGGGGCCAGCTAATCCCCAACGGCTACTAGTCGTTGTGGCTGGCTCCTTTGGGTTGACCCTGCCCTGGCCCTTGCACCAGGGCCAAAATGACCCTGGTTTACATAAATAACTGAAAATTACAAAAAAAAAGAAAATATATGGAAAGAGCAAAGTATAGGAAAATACATTATTTTAACACTCACCTCAAACTAACGGTACTATGATAAAAAATTTGCTAACCAAAAACTGAAATCGTGCAGCAGGTAGCCACTTAGTGAAGATATCTGTGCTAATATTGAGATCTAATAAACTATAGTGCCAAATTACCATGTAGATGCTCTTCACAGACATAATGACACTTCATCTCGATATGCTTGGTACGTTAATGAAATGTATGATGGTTATATAGATAACACTTTTGTTGTCGCTGGACATGGTTGGAGGGGCTTCTAATGTCACTCCCAAGTCCTGAAGTAGTCGTCTTAACTAAGTTAATTTAATGGTTGTGTTGGCCATTGCACGATACTCAGCTTCAGTAGAGGAAAGAGGTACCTTTTGTTGTTTCTTGTACTTTCATGATATAAGAGAGTTACCAAAAAAAATGCAGTAACCTAAAGTGGAGTGTCTGTCACTTACGTTATCATCCCAATCAACATCAGTATATGCAATTAAGTGAAGTAAGGAAGAAGATGGTAGAAATACTCCTTTAGTAGAGGTTTGTAGAATATATCGAACAATCTTCATGACGGCACTCATATGCATAGAGGGAGGGGAATGTTGAAACTGACTTAGAGTACGTAGAACATGAGCAATATCTGGACATATTATGGTAAGATAAGTGAGTGTCCCAATCGTGTGTTTGTGAAGAGTAGGATCACTCAATAGCTCTCTATGGGGAGTATTGAAACTTACTTACACTACGTACAACATTAGCAATATCTGGACGTATTATGGTGAGATAAGTGAGTGCCCCAACCATTTGTCTGTAAAGAGTAGGATCACTCAATATCTTTTGGTTGATTATCTCAAGTGTCTCACAACTTTGTTATTTATAAGTCTTGATCTAAGAATAATGTCATTAGCAAATTTAGTTTGCCATAAAAAGAAATCTTTAATATCTCAAGTTACCTGAATGCTAAAAAAATAAGTAAGTTGTCTAAGATCTTTCTCAAACATATTACCAAGTTTTTGCTTGATTTGTATAATCCTGAAATTATCACTACCTATAATAATCATATCATTGACAGAGAGCAAAAGTATAACAATACCTGCAAAAGACTTTCTTATAAACAAAATTGTATCAGTATAACAGATAGTAAATCCATGCAATGTCATGAATTCAGTCATTTTATCAAACCAAGCCTTAGGAGCTTGTTTGAGACCATACAAAACTCTTTTGAGCCACAAAACTTGGTTTCTAGGTATGTTGAAACTAGGAGGTTTCATATATACTTCTTCCTTCAACCAACCATTCAAAAAGGCATTCTTAATATCTAATTGATAGATGTTCCAATCATGAATTGCACAAACAACTATAAGGATTCTTATAGTTGTCATTCGCGCCACAAGTGTAAAGGTTTCCTTATAATCAATTTCTGTGAGTAACCTTTGGCAACTAATCTAGCTTTATAACAATTTAAGGAACCATCACCACTAGTTTTAATTTTATAAACCCATTTACAATTTATCAACTTTTTGTTTTGTGGTCTAAACATAACATCCCAAGTTTGGACTCTATATAAAGCATCTAATTCTTCATTCATAGTGTGTGAATCCAATCCAGTGATAATTGTGTTTCCTTAAAGTTTTCGGTTCCTTTATAGTTGAAATATTGGTTACTAGGGCTCTATGTCTTGGTAAAAAGCTATTATAGGAAACAAATCGTTTAGGAGGTCTAGAATCATGACTGGATTTTCGAGGTATAGATGGAGTAACATTAGGAGTTCTCCTAATGTAAAATTGATCAAGGAGAGTAACAGAATGTCTTGAAATCATATGTTCATCAAGCTCATTTTCTATATGTAGCAGGAGATCTCCTATAACTCTGCACATGTAAGGGATCACCCTTGCATAGCCAGTTTCAAGCCCAGATAAAGGAGGAGGGTTGTGTTAGGCTTCCGACAGCCAACGTAAAACTTTGTTGGATTTTTATACCATGGATTACACAAATTATGAGCATTGCGCTGGGACGTCCCCTCTTAGCGACACGCTGTAGAGCCCGAATACACTGAAAAGTAAGCAAGGACCACTACATTTTCGCCCAAATATAGTGAATCAATTGCAGAGAGGGTTCCCACATCATGGACGGGTGTGGGTAAAGAATTTAGTTTCACTACATTGTCGCCCGAATGTAGTGAATAAATTACAAAGATGGTATCCACATTTTCAATATCGACTGATGCGGGGTAAGGAAGCTAGTCCTAGATAATAAGATTCATATTGGTTCTTGGAATATCGAAATATTGTCCGCTAAGCTAATGGAGGTGATAAATACTATGATTCGGAGAAAGTTTCATATTCTATGTTTACAAGAGACAAAGTGGGTTGGAGAAAAAGCAAAGGAGATAGAGGATACAAGTTTTAAATTATGGTACTCAAGTAAAGAAAAGACTCGAAATGGAGTTGGTATTATCATACATAAAGATTTAAAGGATAGTGTAGTAGACATACAACGATACGGTGACTGAATCATGATGTTGAAATTAGTGTTCGCACCCCAAGTAGGACTAGAAGATAGTATAAAGATAGCTTTTTGGGAAGAGTTAGATAAGGTGATTCAAAAGATTTCATAAAAGGAGAGGATTTGTTTAGGAGGAGACTTAAATGGACATGTCGGTAAAGAGGCATTAGGATATTAGGTATTCATGAAAACTTTGGTTTTGGGGATATAAACGAGGAAGGTAGGGAGATTTTAAATTTTGCTATGGCATTTGATCTCTTTATAGTCAATACAATCTTCAAAAAATGAGATAAACATTTAATTACTTATAAGAGTGGCTTATCATAAACACAAATTGATTATTTTATTTGTAGAAAAAAAAGATAGAGCATGTTGTAAAGATTGCAAAGTAATTTAAGGAGAAAGCTTAACCACCCAACATTGACTTTTAGTTATGGATTTAAAAGTAAAAAAAATGAACAAAGAAGAAAAGAGTACATCGAGCTATTCAGACTAAATGGTGGAACCTCAAAAGCGAGAAGGAATGTATATTTAAACAGAAAGTCCTTCAAGGAGATGCTTGGAATTATGTTGGTACACCTTGTGATGTGGAACAATATGGCTATACAGTGGTGAAAGATGTGTTAGGTGAATCTAAGGGTGGTGTACCGATACAAAAAGAAGCTTGGTGGTGGAGTGAAGTAGTGTAAAATAAAATCAAGGCAAAGAGGGTGTGCTACAAATTACATTATGCTAAAAAAACTAGTGAAACTTTAGAGGCTTATCACAAACATAAAAAGCGAAAAAAACCGTTAGAAAGAAAAAGCTAAAATTTGAGAGGATTTATATAAAAAACTCAACTCAAAAGAGGATGAAAGATATATTTTTAGGATAGCTAGGGCTAGAGATAAGAAAACTAAGTATCTTGATTTTGTTAGATGCATAAAAAAATGAGGATGAAAAAATTCTAGTGACAAATGATTATATAAGAAATAGATGGCAAAACTATTTTATAAGCTTTTTAATGAAAATAAATATATTAATATTAACTTAAGAGAGTTAGCCAAATCAGAAAAGAATATAAACCACAATTTCTACCTACGTATTCAAAAGAATGAAGTCAAAGAGGTTCTTAAACATATGAAGGGTGGTAAATTAGTAGGACCAAACAATATTCCTATAGAAGTTTGAAAAATCCTAGGAGAAACATGAATCACTTGGCTCACAAGACTATTTAATAAAATATGGAGAAACCAAAAGATGCCCAAAGAATGGAGAGCGAGTACACTTATACCCATGTATAAGAACAAGGGAGACATTCAGAATTGTGCGAATTGTCGAGGTATAAGTTAATGAGCCATACTATGAAATTATGGGAAAGAATTATCGAATATAGGTTAAGACAAGTATCAAGTACAACAGAGAACCAATTTGGATTCATGTCAGGCATATCTACTGTTGAAGCGATTCACCTTTTCAGACGTCTTATAGAACATTTTAGAGCAAAAGAGAAAGACCTTCACATGATATTTAAAAAGCGTACAATAGAGTATCAAGTGAGGTTCTTTGGAGAATCTTAGAAAAAAAAAGGTATCTCATTGATATACATAAACCTTATAAGAGACATGAACGATGGTGCAAAAACATGTGTGAGGACTCATGAAGGAATGACAGACTTCTTTGAAGTTAATATTGGGTTACATCAAGGATCAACTTTAAGTCTATACTTATTTATAATGGTGATTGATGAGTTAATAAAACATATTGAAGATGAAGTACCTTGGTGTATGTTATTTGCATATGACATTGTGTTAGTGGAGGAGTCTAAGGAAAAAGTTAATAGAAAATTGAAACTATGGAGAGAAACATTAGAAAGTAAAGGATTCTGACTTAGTAGAATAAAGACAGAATATATAGAATGTAAGTTACAAAGACAGAATATATGGAATGTAAGTTTGATCATTTGGTTACTTCAGAGGACATAGCAATTAAAATTGGCACACATTGCATCCCCAAAGGAAAGTTTTAAATATTTAGGGTCAATTTTTTATAGTGATGGAAGAATTGATGGAGATGTTACACATACAATTAATGTTGGTTGGTTAAAATGGAGAGGAGCATCAAAGTTAAAAGGTAAATATTATAGAGCAGCAATTACACCTGTCATGTTTTATGGTTCTAAGTGTTGGGCAGTTAATCATCAACATGTACAAAAGATGTCTGTGACAGAAATGAAGATGTTAAGATGGATGAGTGGTCATACAAGAAAAGACCGTATACATAATGAGGTTATTAGAAACAAATTAGGAGTGGCACTAATAGAGGATAAAATGAGAGAACATCGTTTAAGATGGTTTGGACATATAGAAAGAAGATCAAAAGAAGAACCTGTAAGAAGGTTAGAAAAACTAAATTTGGAAAGTATTAAAAGAGGTAGAGGACGACCACAAAAGTGTTGGAAAGAAACAATAAAGAATGATCTAGCTTATTGTGAGTTAACTGCTAACATGACACATGATAGGGTTGTGGAAACAAAGAATCCATGTAGTGGACCCCGTCTAGTATAGGAAAAGGCTTAGTTGTTGTTGTTATCACGAGATCTACTAGAGTATCATTTAGAAAGGAATAAGAGGAATCATCAATAACACTAACATCATTCATGCCCTTAAATATATATTCATTTTCGAAGAATTTGACATCTCTTTATACATAGAGCTTGTCATTTTTATAATCATAATATTTATACCTTTGTTATCCCATATCCTAAAAATACATATTCTATAGCATGAGAAGATAGTTTATCATCTTTGTTAGTATAAACAAAACATTTACATCCAAAAATACATAGTTAGGATGACATTCAATTAATTAAGTAGATAACAGTCATAATAGTTTTTGCCCCAAAATTCTTAGGAACACCACTATATAATAGCAAGGGTCTTATGGTTTTCAAAATATGCCAATGTTTACGTTTCGAAATATCATTTTATTAAGGAGTTTTAGTGGAAGAGGTTTGATGCACAATTCCAAATTTGTGAAGATAATTTTTAAATTCTTTAGATATAAACTCTCCTCTTGAGTTAGATCTAAAAATCTTGATTTCGGAATCAAATTGATTTTTTATAAGATTATGAAATATAACTAAATTTTGAAAAACATAAATTCGACTTTTAAAAGATATACCCACGTATATCTAGTAAAATCATGTATATAGGAAATTCTCCTTTTAGACAAAACAAGTATTGGTTCCATAGGAAATTCTCCTTTTAGACAAAACATGTGTTGTTCCCCATACATCCGAATGAATAATTTGAAAGGGTTTTGTGGTAATATGTGTTTTGTTTAAAAAAAGGTAGATATATTTTGCAAGTATATAATATTTGTAAAAATAGAAAAAGTTGACCCCGTCTAGTATGGGAAAAGGCTTAGTTGTTGTTGTATAATATTTGTAAAAAAAAAATCAATAGTATTTATTCTAAGAGGACATTGGTATAATTTTTTAATATTAAGATGTCCTAATCTTTTGTGTCATGGAAGAGCATCATTTGACAAAACATTAACATATCCTATGCTATGCAAGTAATCCATGATATAACATAATTCTTATTCGAAATTTGAGATACAGAAAAGTTTAAGTTTAATTTTGAAACAACACTAATCTTTGAAACTTCAAAATTTTTATTTTATAAATCACTAATTTTATCAACATTTAATTTTGTTTCATCCGCAGTATAAACACATGATAAAGGTTTTCTAAAACATGAGTTTAACATTTTTTCATTACAAGTTATGAAATGAAGTACCCATATCGAGAATCCAATAGATCATATCTTGAATTTCATTGGTTGAAGAAGAGCAAACCTCACTGATCGTTGTTTTCTCCTTCATTTGAGCATCAAGTCTCTTTACTTTCTCTTTAAGTGCAAGAATAGAGGATGAAGCTTGTTCTTCTATCAATTCTACCTTTCTTTTCAATTTACTACAATTTGGCCATATGTGACCGGCCTCTCTACAAACATGATAAATGACCTATTTTCTTGCTTTACTCGATCCTTCGTTTTTGAAATGAGGAGGGCAATAAACCTTTATGTTTGCTCCGGGTTTTGATGCAGCTAGGGCGGTGTGTTTTTGAAGTCTAGCCTAATTTATTCTTGTTTTCTTTATTTGAAGATCAATAAGAATCTCTTCTTTGTTAGAAAAAGATTTCTGATGAATAAGAGATGATTTTATCCCTTCAAATTCTTCTCGAAGACTTCTTAAAAATTGATACACAAAATCCTCATTGTCCTCATATTGTCTCTCACTAAGACATACATTTCTTTTTATATTCGTAGAATTGATTCTATATATTGGAATATTCATCAAAAAATTTATTTACCTCTTTATCTCCTTGTTTAAGAAATATCAATTTATCTCTTAATGTCATTCTATGAGCAACATCACTTTGAATATGAGATTTACTTTGAACATGAGATTTTTCAAAAATATTTTCATGCCTCTCTAGCGTTGGTGAAATCGGTAAAGGTATCCTTGGTGTACTTGTTTACATTATTCATGAGCACCCATAGAATCGTTCTATGACCTTCTTCGTATTCTTCTTTTTGCTCGAGTGTGGCATTAAAGAAAGATTTTATCTTCAAACCATTTACATTGACCTATGTAATGACTTTGATACCATGTAATGAAGTCGATACTTCAATGTGGCAGCAGAAGATCGATGAACAATTACCAATAATAATCAATCACAATGCCTTAGAAAAGGCTAAAATCACACAAGTGCAATGATGACACATTAATCACAATGAAAAATATAATTGATTAGCCACAAAAGGCTTACATTGATATGTACATTAGAGGGGGTTTTATAGACAAGAGAGGAGAGTGAGAACTGGCTGGAAAAGGGGGCCAGCCAGTCCCCAACGGCTAGCTGGGCTAACCGTTGTGGCTGGCCCTTGAGGTCATGTACCAGGTTCAGAATGGCCCTGGTTTTCATAAATAACTGAAAATTACAACAAAATAAAAAATACAGGGAAAGAGCAAAGTATGGGGAAATACATTATTTTAACACCGGTATGTATCTAGTGATATGTAACAAAACATATCTTGCAACTCACATTGTAAGTTTGACGCTGATAAAGATGCATATGAATTTGTGGGAAAGTTCAAACCTTTTCTCCTTAATTTTATTGATTTCTTTGTTTTAATTTCTGTTCATTGTTCACTTCTTCATATGTAGGAAACTTTCTTGTAAGCAGAGAACCACCACACCGACCTGTGTTGCTCGATTTTGGGCTTACTAAATCAATATCAAGTTCCATGAAACAAGCATTGGCAAAAATGTTTCTTGCATGTGCTGAGTTTAGTAGTGCATTCCATTCAAAGGAAAGTTTACCTTTTATAAGTACATGATGGAATAGATGACTGGTTTTTGTCACCCATGAAATATATCTGTCCTGCATGTAAAAGATCATCTTTCTCCAATTTGCACCCCAACTCTTGGGGAAGAACTTCCTGCAGGAGGCAAAATTTGAATGAAAGGTCCTTCACATATTTTGGTATTTTGTCCAGTTTATGAATGATTAGCGGTTTCTAGGTATGCAGGTAGCATTCCCTTCCTGAGAGAATTATGATGGTTTCCTTCCACTAGGTTTCAGATTTTTCAGCCGATGGATCTTTCACATATTAGAATCCCAATCTCTTTTGGGCTAATAGGTTATACCTTTTGATGTTTGATAACGTATGAATTTCTTGTTGCATGCATACTTAAATATCATTGACCATATTTCTACTCTCTTTTGCCAGGGGTAATATTTGACAATGTTTGCCATACTATTCTATGATGCATATGACCTTATATCTGTTGTTTTTTTTCTTTTATTTCTTCAACAGAGTTTCTCTACTTACATCTTCATGAATTTAAGTTTAGGAACTGGTATTAAATTTTCTGCCACATTTTGAAGGTTGTGGATTGGTTGTGTCTTTTACGATTTTTATGCCATCTACAGTTTTGAATATGTGAAACTTCCTGATGTTGTAACAAGATGTTAAATGCGTGAACTTATGTTTGAACTTGGTTATTTTATCTTGTCCTTTATTTTTCACAATGACATCTAGAGATATGCAACTTTCTGATGTTGCAACAGGGTGATCATGTGGCATTGCTATCTGCATTCACAGAAATGGGTCTTCGGTTGCGTGTAGACATTCCAGAGCAAGCTATGGAAATAACAAATATATTCTTCCGCAACTCAACACCAGCAAATGAGTATCTTGTGAGCACCTCATTTTGTTTTATTATCCTATCTGTTGGCAGCTAATTAGTCAATGTCTTGCCTTATCTTTTTCTGTTAAGGAAAATGTGAAATCATTATCGAAAAACAGAAATGAGAGAAAGAAAGTCATCCAAGAGAAGATGAAACACAGCAACAAGAAAAACACTTACCTCAGCCCTGTAAGTCTAAATATCTTCTCCTTATAAAAATGGTACTTTTTTCCAATTAGCTTTGAAGCACCCATTTGTGGATGTGTATTTTAAAAATGTTTGCTGATTTCTCAGGTGGATGCATTCCCAGGTGATGCAGTAATTTTTGTCAGGGTTCTAAATCTTCTCAGAGGTTAGAATCAATCGAATCATCAGTATCACATGATAATGCGTATCATTTCTTTACCATTTGTGTAATGAATTACAGGCCTTTCTTCCATGCTGAATGTGCGGATAGTGTACTTGGATATCATGAAGCCTTTCGCTGAGGCTACTTTATTAGGGTGAATAGAATTTCTTTTATGCTACTTCTCAATCTGATTCTTCATGTTTTCTTTGGAGACAATTCTATATGTACCAATCCCTCTTACTCTTGTGGATATTTTATATAAATCACAGGAGCAGAAGATTTAAACAAGTTGACTCTGAAACCCCTGAAAAGTGGATCTATGGGCCCCCGGTTCTTTCTGGTGTAGAGGCCAAATTGAGGCAGCTATTGATTGAACTAGGAAGCAACAAAATATTAGGCATTCAGGTTTGCAAAATCTCATGTATTAGTTATCAGCTTGTGTGCTTTTCCTCTGGCTGTCAATCATATACATTGTGTTGTCAAAACTATCAAATTGTCATCTCAAATTCACAATTTTGGTGGACATTATAGTAGATATTGGAGAGTTTTCTGTCTTATTTTGTGTAAATTATCATCAATTTGTGAAATTATGTCCCCATCAACTATATCTTCATTCTCTCAACAGATGAAAGCTTAGTCAGACTAGGATGTGTACCGGTCCCTTATAACATTGTTGAGTAATTCTTCCAAGCAGCATGGGCTGTTAGAAGAATCAATTCGGGTCCTAATCTAGACTTGTACATACCCAAATGTACATCATGTTAAATCTGCATTAAACATTACTTAGTGTGGGCATTGTAGTCTTTAAAGTTAGATTAATTTATAAGTATCTATTAGGGTAACTCATGGATCATTAGAGAGAACCGCCACCCAAGAAGGGACACAAACATCAATGTGAAAGGGAGCAGATCCCTATAATCCACTATTTTTTGTACATCTCTTCTTCTGCAGTTCAATAAATTTTTGTTTCTTGCCATGGTATAAAAGCCTCAAAGTCAGTAATTGGGTCATCTATCCATCATGCAATCAACCTACACTTCTGCGATTAGAAGGGATCTCCTATCGTGCGGTTGATTCTTTTGTTGCTTTGAGTCTTCTGCAATCAGTGCAGACTATTAACAAACATCAACCGCTTATGTGGGGTACCTAATTCCATCTTTCTATGGCCGACAAAGGAAAGTCTCCCGAAACCCCCTTTTTTCATCAGATCTGAATATGAATGACAAAATTGATCTCGCTCCGTGGAATTGGCAATCTTAGCAAGAGAGACTGCTTTATCTCATGGGATAACAACCATGCCCTCCTATTCATGATCTATCATACCCTAAGTGGCGGAAAGAAGATGCCCTTGTCTCATCTTGGCTGTTAGAGTCGATGCAACCAGCTATTAGTCATACATTTATGTATCTAGATTCAGCCTGATATTTGGAAAATAAAAGGTGAAGCATACTCAAGACGCAAAAATATAACAAAAGAGTATGAGATTCTTGAGAAAATCAGAAAATACAAACAAGACTCTCAACCTATAAGCGATTATTATGCGGAGTTTAAAGGCTTGTGGGATGAACTATAATTTTATACTCCACATGTTCATGGGAAATAAATGCAGAATCTAAAAAAAGAAAAGTATTTGATCTTTTCAGAGGCATTAACAGTTAATATGAAGTAGTCAAGGTTAACATTCTTAGCTGAGAGGAAGTTCCTCCCCTTGGAACAATGTATTCATTATTACTTCATGAGGAAGATCGACGAAATCTAGAGAAGGAAGCTACTCTATCCTTGGAGCAAAATGCATTACTTGGTAAAACCGATTTTAAAGTTGTTCGTGTGAGAGGAGGATATCGAGGAAGAGGTCATGTAAGACCTTCTGATTACACACATAAATTACACTGCTCACATTGTGACAAATCATGTCACACTAAAGAATTTAGCTGGGTCTCATAGGACGACCAGATTATTCTAAAGGTTGTGGCAATTATGCCAATGCTGCAGAACATAACGTGATTGGTTGTGATCATCTTCAGGCACTAATCAAGAGAGTTGAAGGCCTTGAAACTAGATTGTGTGACAACAATCCCTCAACTTCTCAAGCTACCATGACACACCATTCTTCCTCTGGTACGGGTAAAATTTTTTCTACTCCTATATAGATTATAGATTTTGGAGTTACCGATCATATGGTTGGAGATTACTCTTATTTTTTAGAGTACCAATCATTATAGAATAGGACATCAATCAAACTTGCAGATGGATCTTACACATATACAATTGGTAAGGGAAGTGTGAAGACCCCATATGCTACCTTAACTTCTCTCCTACATGTTCCTAGTTTTCCTATTAATCTCCTCTCAGTTAGCTCCCTTACTACCTCTTTAAATTGTTCTATCATTTTTTCCCTTATGGTTGTATTTTTCAAGATCTGAAGAGGGGAAGGTATTTGGTCATGGTAACCTACGTGGTCGCCTATATTTGATGGACAATTTTTCAACTAGCTACAACTCTATTTCTACTTCAATGACATTTGTACATGCAACAGACGTCAAACTCTGGAACGCATGCGTTGGACATCTACCTCCTTCTAAAATGAGTATGGTCATACCTAGTTTAGTTGTTGATCCCTCTAATGTGATCATCGAATGTGATATTTTTCAGTTAGTAAAACATCAAAGAGTACCTTACCCTCTCAGTGAGTCTAAAACAACTAAACAATTTGAATTGCTACATTATGATGTTTGGGGTCCTAATCCTGTCACGAGTCTCTTGGGTCATAACTCATAAGTACTTTGTCTTTTATTGATGATTGTATGCACCTTTCCATTGTTTATTTAATAAAATCAAAAGATGAAGTTTCAACTATACTTCCTATTATCCATAAACTTATAAATACTCAGTTTGATTCTTCTGTCAAAATTCTTTATTCTAAATACCTCAGTATACATGGGATTATTCATCAAACCACGTGTCCAAATATACCCCAGCAAAATGAGGTAGCTGAAAGAAAAAATAGATATATTTTTGAAGTGGCTCATGCCCTTCTTATAGGGAGCAATGCTCTAAAATCATTTTTGAGTGTTGCAGTTTTAACTATAATCTATATGATAAATTGAATGCCTAGCACAGTTCTAAATGGTGTTAGTCCCATGAATTTTCTATTTCCAGAGTTAAAAATATTTCATGTACTTCTCTGAGTTTTTGGATGCACCTGTTATGTTTATGTTCATGGTCCACGATGGGATAAACTTGACTGCAGGGAAGTTAGATGTATATTTTTGGGTTACTCAAATTCCCAAAGGGGTATAAGTGTTATGATCCTGTTCATAGAAAATTTTATACTTCTATGGACGTCACATTCTTTGAGTCTAACTCATACTATCAGCCCAAGGGGGAGAATGTGCACTCTAAAGAGATAGAAGTGAAGGAAAATAGAGTTGTTGTTCTTCCTCTATGCCCTGTGGAAGAAGAAGAGAAAGATGATGGTCATAAAGAAGTGACAATAGTGCCAAAGGAAACATTGATATACAAGAGAGGACCACAGAATATGCTTGTGCTACCAGATCAATCAGCAACTACCAAGACTAAAGTAACTTCTACCAATTCAGATCCACAACTCTCTACTAATTCGGAGGAACCCATTGTCATTCAAAAAGGTAAAAGATCTTGTGCTCAATATCCTATTTCTCACTATATTTTCTATAAGTGTACATCTTAATCTCCTACAAGCTTTAAAGAAGCACAAAAACATTTATAATGGAGAAGTGCTATGGAAGATGAACTGAATGCTCTTACCAAAATAATACATGGTTTGTTACTGAATTGCCTCCTAATCGAAAACCAGTTGGTTGCAAATGGGTATACACGATTAAATACAAAGCAGATGGGATACTTGAAAGGTATAAAGCAAGGTTAGTTGCTAAAGGGTATAACCAATCATTTGGTATAGATTACAATAAAACTTTTGCTCTTCTTGCCAAGCTAACCTTTATTCATGTGATTTTATTATTTTAAGTCTTGCTACAATGAAACATTGGGACTTATGGCAGCTAGATATTAAGAATACGTTCTTGCAAGGAGATCTAAATATGCAAGCTAAATAAAGTCATTTACGGTCTAAAACAGGTTTGAGAAATTCAGCGAAGGTGTATGCAGTTTAGGTTATCAAAGAAGTCTTAATGATCGTACTATTTTCTTTAAGAAAGTGACGAAACTATCTCTTTTGATAGTATATGTTATGTTATTATTGTCATAGGAGATGAAAAAGAAGAAATATCGTAATTGAAAGAATGTTTGCACCAATTGTTTTATTAAAAAGATCTAGGCAAACTTCACTATTTTTTGGGGATCGAAGTATTATATTCTATGAAAGATATATTTCTAACACAAAAGAAATATACAATAGATATACAAAAAGAGACTAATATGACTAGTTGTAAGAAATGTGACACTCCTATTGAAGTAACTCATAAATTACATCTTGGTGACAACACCTCCTTTAGAGATGTAACCAAATATCAAAAATTGGTTAGAAAACTTATCTATTTAACAATTAAAATGCCAGATATCTCTTATGCAGTTGGAGTGGTGAGTCGGTTTTTGCATTTTTCCACAAAAAATCATATGGATGTTGTCTATTGGATATTGAGATATCTAAAGTCAACTCCCGGAACAAGTCTTCTATATTCTAGATCAATAACAGTAAAACTTGAAGTGTATTCTGATGCAGATTGGGTAGGTTCTCTAGATGACCGTAGATCTACTTTAGGATACCTAACCTTGCTTGGCGGTAATTTGATCTCTTAAAAAGGTAAGAAACAATTAGTGGTTGTGAGGTCTACTACTGAAGCTAAATATAGGGCGATTGCTTAAGCTATGTGTGAGGATAAATGACTAGCCTCTTTGATACTTGAATTAGGGTTCGGCGTGATATCTCACATCTCAATATATTGTGATAGCAGTGCTGTAATTCAAATGGCATCCAATCTGATGCAACATGAGAGGACTAAACATATTAAGATAGATTGTCACTTTATAAGAGAAAAATTAACATCTCAAGAGTTCGAGCTAATTCATGTAAAATCAGAAGACCAGCAACCTGACTTTCTTATTAAAGCATTAAGTCATAACAACCTTGTAGATACTTTGGCCAAGTTGAGTGTCATCAGCATCTAAGGGGAGTGTTAGAAGGATCAATTTGGGTCCTAATCTACACTTGTACAAACCCAAATATACATCATGTTAAATCTGCATTAAACATTACTTAGTGTAGGCATTTTAGTCTTTGAAGTTAGATTAGTGTATAAGTATCTATTAGGGTAACTCGTGGATTATTGGAGAGAGCCGCCACCCAAGAAGGGGAGCAAACATCAATGTGAAAGGGCGCAGATCCCTAAAATCTGTTATTTTCTGTAAGTCTATTCTTCTGCAATTCAAGGGCTTCTAGTATTGGAGAGGTTGTAACTAGGATATCAGATAACTCATTTCATGAAGGCGGATGGTTACATGCATTGGGATTCATACCTGTCTTTAGATTCTTTTCTTGTAAGACACCAAAAATATGAAAAAAGATCAGAAAAACATAAGCATAAAAGTAACCAAAAAGTGATTTTGGTTTATATAGAAACTTAAGTGATGCTTTCAAGATCCCATATCTTTAGAATTCGAGACAGGGTAATCTTGCTATCGAAGTTATATTATTATCTAACTCTTTTGGAATATGTATGCCACTGTACCCATACATTAAAATTCTTTTTTGCTTTTAGGTGTGTGCATATAAAGATGGAAGGGTCATAATAGACACAGCTGCCGGAACACTTGGAAGATATGACCCAAGTCCTGTTCAACCAGATAGTCTTTTTCCAGTATTTTCAGCTACAAAGGGTATTACTGCAGGGATGGTACATTGGTTGGTTGACAACAGGTACAAAGTGTTTTCTCCTTTTCTTGTGAAGAGGTTTTGGGGGTTCGATGGCGGGTTCAAAAATCAAGGCTAATGATTGGGAGTTGTCTTATATATGTTAATACTAGTTGCTAAATTTATGTGATGAGTTCAACTATAGAAGATTACCAGAGTATGGAAAGCCATTAGGAACTCTATATGATTCTATAAAATTGTGCAAGTTTTTTTTTTCTTCTGAAGTTCTGTCCCTTCTCTGGTAATTTCGAACTGCCTCAAATGGGAGAACGATCTTTTAGAGCATTTTGGATCATATATCTGTCCCTTGATTAGATCAATCCCTTTGATGCTGCTGCTCTTATTTTAGTTCTGATCTAAAACCATATTGAATTTCTCTCTTTATGTGTTTTGCTATGGATTCTGGGATCACTATTTTATTTGTAAGTCTTTGCAGCCTTGTTGGTTGTCATTTATAGTGTGGATTAGGGACCAAACACATGGTCTTGACTTTGTGCGACAGTTTTGATCATATACATGAAGTGTTGTATATATATATATATATATATATATATATATATATATTATTGTCTAGTGTCATGTGGGAAATGTTTCCTACAATATTGTTTGATATGACATTCCCTTCATAATAGTGCAGCTTGTGCCTTGACATACATATTTATGTTTTGGACTGCACCGATAGGAGTTTTTTCTATTGTCATAATCCTTTCTTACTTCTACTGCTCTTCATCAGCTCTATCAGTCTTTGTTTCTCCGTTTCTTCCTTTCTATGTCTATAGCTTTTAGAGATGTCAGTACGGGCAGGGTGGGGGGAAATGTGAGCCGGCCCACATTTTATATGGCCCTCTGAAATGTTGGCCTGGCCCACTCGCACACACACACACACACACATATATATATATATATATAGTTTTTTCCATTACATGTATATATATATATCAATGTATATATATGTATACACATATATATAATCTTTTTATTACATGTATGTATGTATATATGCATAGTTTTTTATTACATGTGTATATGGCTTGCTGAAGCCTGAAATGCTGCTGTTGGATTTGCCCTAAAATAGTTTTATATGTGGTGGATTTCAAGTAGATTTGGATCAAGTCTTATAGACCCGATCTAATAACCATTGGACCTACGGCCCTATGGGCCAGCCCTTGTCAACCCCCATGGCCATTTGGCCCTACATTTTTTTCAGGGTTGGGCTGGCCCACTCCCTCGGGACAGGCCCATTTTGACATCAGTAATGGCCTTGCCTTCCTGATATTGTTACCTATCCCCAATTGCTTGTCTAGTCTTCATATGATAAAATTGTCTTGTTCATAGTCTCGTCTTTGTGAAGTTGGTGATTCCTTTACATCCATTACGTCATAGCACTTTAATAATTCTGTATCTTTTCTATTCCCTATATGTGATGCACGGGGATCCCTGTCTCCACTATGCCATCTGCACGTGGTCACTACTTATATTGCATTTGCTTGGAAGTTCATCGGGCTTACTGGGACAGCTATTTTATTTTCTTAACTATAGGAAATTAAAGCTTGAAGAGACTGTTGGAAATATTTGACCATCTTTCAGTTGCAACGGAAAAGACCATATAAAGGTTCTTCGCATATTAATTTATAACTCTTGGCAATATATTAATGTCAAAAAAGCATTATCAGATACCATATACTCCTTTGTCTTATTTAGTATCTCTTTGCCATTAGGTTTTCCATGTATTGAACCATACATCTGGACTTCACAATGCCTTGGGGAATGCTATAAAGGAAAATCCTTTAGTCATGTGTGATTGGCCGGAATCATTAAAATTCATGGCTGCAGCCGCACCAGAGACAGAACCTGGAGCCGAGCAAATATATCACTACTTGTCTTTTGGATGGATTTGTGGTGGAATTATAGAGGTGCCTTTACTGTTTACTTTGTGATATTAAACAAGCGACAAAGTACCAAATAGATACTTATAAGAATGGAGATTATTGTTATTTTTGCAAATACTATATGAGGACTTTAGTCTCTATGCTGATTATGTTGCTATTCTTCTTAACGAAATTATAGCATGCATCTGGTAAGAGATTTCAAGAGGTCCTCGAGGAATCAGTTGTACACCCTCTCAACGTTGAAGGCGAACTTTATGTTGGCATCCCACCAGGTATTAGTGCATTTCTCTGTTCATTTTCTTAAAATTGTGCTAACATCATAGATATCTGCTGTCGATCTACTTTATCAATTCAGTATTTTAGTGGTCACATGCATGCATTTTGTTGATTTTTCCTTTATCTATCAAAGAAAATGATCATTCTTTTTGCGTTTGAATAGAGGTTTGACTATCCAACGGGCGTTTTTACTTTAAAGTTCTGTAATGTTTACTTTTTTAAGCCTTTGAGTGAGATTTACATATGCACTAACAGGAGTTGAATCGCGATTAGCCACTCTAACTATCGACACTGAGGACCTTCAAGGACTGACCCAGTATGCCGCTATGCGTGGAGCACCATCCACCATGAATACAACTGATATCGTCTCACTTGTCTCTAATATCCCTGTCACATTCAACATGCTTCCTGCTCGCCGGGCCATCATTCCAGCTGCTAACGGCCACTGCTCAGCCCGTGCATTGGCTCGCTACTATGCAACTCTTGCCGCAGGGGGCAGCATTCCTCCACCTCACACATCGAGCAGCCCCCCACTTGGAAGCCACCCTCACATTCCAAAGTTTCCTTCTCAAGAGGATTCTAAGAAAGCAAAAGGCAGAAAGAGCACCGGCCCGACTACGGAAAATTCCGACCGCAGCAATGGTGCTAGCAATTGCAGGAAAGGATACAAGGCTGTGAGTACTGATGATGGCAATATTTGTCACAAGGATGATGGCGATAATACAGTATCTAGAAAGATCTTTTCTAACCCTAGGATCCATGACGCATTCTTGGGCGTGGGGGACTATTACGGAGGCATGGTTTTGCAGGATGGGAAGTTTGGTCTAGGCTTTAGGAGGTTTGCATCAAGAGAGGGCTTGACCTGCTTTGGGCACTCAGGAATCGGTGGGTCAACTGGGTTTTGTGATACGAAACACAACTTCGCAATGGCTATAACTGTGAACAAGATGTCATTCGGAGGCGTGACGAGGAAGATAGTTCAATTAGTTTGCTCTGAACTTCAGATTCCGGTGCCTGAGGAGTTCTCTGCTGATGGAGCCAGAGGGCCGGATATGCAGTTTAATTTGGGGACACCCGCACCCTCTTCTATGTCATGAGCAATTCATGGTAAGTTGTGTCTTGTGTATTCTGATAGCGATGAGCCGATCCCATTTAGAGATCGGATACGGGCATATTTTAGTATTTATCTAATACAACAATAATTAAGCCGTTTCCCAATACTAGATGGGGTCGGCTAGTATTTATCTTAGATTATTAATATCATTATCGGTTTTTACAAATTATTCTTTGGGTTGTCAAATTCAGGAGCGATGTCAGGGACTTTTTGGTTAAATTATAGGTCGACCATGCCTCGTGCGAGTTATAAATAAGGTCCTTATTAGCCAAACTAACCTGCTTCTTTCCTAAAGTTGTCAAATTCAAATATTGTACCTTGACGTAAATCCTTCGAAGTAAGGTGAATTTGTGGTCTAGAACCGGTGATACGTTCATGGCTGAATAGTGAGAGGCCGAATTAAAAAAAACGAATTGTGACTTTTTACCGTGTAAAAGTTGATATTGGCAAGAATTAGAAGCATTTGCTCTCTGATCTGTTTGCGAACAACCACCTTTGCTTAACCCGGCAGTTGAGATTCACACCTTCGCTTAATGCGGGAGTTAAAATTGATAAGAATTAGAAGAGCATTTGTTCTCTAATCTAATGCAACAGTTCCAATCTGTTAGTAGTGATGCAATATTGACCCGACCTAATACTTGTTCAGATCCGTACTCGACCTACACATGTACAAACACACACATATGTGTGTGCGTGCATGTATATATATATATAGAGAGATTGGTATATGAATATATACTCAATTATGCTCTCATATGCACAAATATTTCTACCATTTGCTCGATTTCATCAACGATTCGCATTTGAATTTAAGAAAAAAGTACTTATTTTTAAATTTAAATCTTTATTATTGATCGATGTTTTAGTAGATTTAAACATTCATGGTTGTATGTATGAATTATGTTCTCTCTCTATAATATAGCACAAACACACATATATATGTGTGTGTCCAAATACCCATTTGAGAAAGAGAACCATCTATATCGGTTAGCAAACTGTCAGCTTTTTAAGTGTGTATCCAAAATGATAAATTCACCCTATCATACTTACACACAAAAAAAATGCTTATGAAGTGAGACTTCAAGTTTTTTTTTTGGCGGTTGGGTATTGAATTCATGACCTTCGCCTTAAGATTCCTGTTGCTCGAGTTTAACTGAGAGCAGTAAAAAAATGGGTGTTCTAAGTAGACATGGTTGGTTCACAACCCGAATCGAACCAATTAGATGAAATTGAAGATTTTTTCAATTATATTTGATGATTTTTGAAAATCGGTTTAAAACTGGAGCTGACGGTTTCAAATTGTTCGCTTATTAAGTTTATATACTTTTTTCTGTATTTTTTCATCAAAAGGTTGTTGATAGTAGGGAGGGAGTTCGACTCCCAAAGGGTCCAACCCGTGTCGTTAGAAATTTTCTTAATCTGTTTTTAGAGTGATTTCATAACCTAAACGGCAACAGTATAACAGTCAGCGATTCCAAATTTCAGACATGCTTTGAGAAGCGAACATGTCTAATTCCAAAGTTCACTTGGAATGGATTTGGAAAGGAGAAACGAAAGATAGAAATGAAAGTGAAAAAAAAGTATGAAAGTGAAAAAAAAGTAAGAGAATCTCGATGAGGATCGGGGTGAAGATTGAGATGAGAGGTTCCAGAAGGAATCCGGTTGTAACCACTCTTTTCATTTGTTTGAAAAAATTAAACAAATCTTGGAAAAAAAGTCATCTCTTTTTTGAATTCATGAACTCATAATATGTTTAAATTTGAACAGCATAAATTAGATTTCTAATTCAAACTAAAATTGTGTTATGAGAGTGCTTACTCTAATCAAAGCATAGTGGAGTTTTGAAACAGAAATTGAGATGGACACTCTGATCCCCGGCTCCATCAACATCCTTACTTAACATTAATATAAACACGTTCATAACACACGTTTAATTTCTGTCATTGTAAAACGTGAAACCCAGTAGTTCTACTAGGCAAACCCTCAAAAGTGAATAGAGGATTGCAAGGCAGACTTCGCCTGGGAATGCATTTGCCACGATGTGGTAGCGCTTCGACTTCAAGATGTTTCCCTGCCCCATCTCATTATCACTGTGGCCTTTCGAAAGACTTAGGTTTTATAAAGTTAAACTAAACTCTCAAAAATATATTTTTGGAGTAGAATTGAGAAAACTCTTAGGGTTCATGGTTAGCCAAAGGGGCATAGAGGTGTAAACACCCCAAAATCAAATGATTTTTCAAAACAAACACCTGGTTTTAAAATCTATTTCAAAACTAATTTTGAGTTTTCGAAAACTCAGGAGTTGAAAAAGCTTTAAACTTCTGTTGAAAACCCTTTCGAAATATGAATTTCTTAAACTCGGGCCAAGTCCCAATTTTGTAAAAAGCCAAATCAAACAGGTGGAGCCTGATCAAAAGCAGCTCCAAAAGCAGGTTCGAAAGCCCAGAAGTCAGCCCGGTCTGATAAAAGCATGATCAAAAGCAAAAGGAGAGCCTAGGCTAGAAGCAGACTTTAGCCTTGGAGCATGAAAAGCAAAGCCAAAGCACCAAACCAAATCATCAGAAATCCAAGCTCAAGCTTGAAATTCCGAAAATCAGACAAAACGGAGTTCCGAAGGTGAGAAGGAGATCGAACGAAAAGGTTGGGGAAAACCCAGCTCAAGACGGAGCATTGATGAAGCTAGGGCCCTCAAAAACTGTCTGTCTCGAAACGCCAAGAAGGACTGAAGAAATGAAAATTTGGAATGGATCTACATAAATATCCAGATCTAAACCCAAATAGTGTTTGGATTTGATTTGGATCATAAAATCTAAATCCAAGATCCAAACCCAAGACCCACCTCCTTTGCCTATAAATAGAGGTGAGGGGATGGTGGAAGTTCACGTGAAACTCAATTGAATGCTTGGGGAGAGAGAGTGCATAAAGTAAGAGAGAGAAAAATGGTGGGCTAGATATTTTCAAGTGGGTTAGCCTTGTGGGTTTGATCAAGGGTGTGGGTTCAAGCCATGTATAGACCTAGACTCAACCAAAGAGCTGCACCAACATGAACCAAGGTGTGGGCGTGGATCAAGGATGGGCTACACGAGGTGGACCGGCGCTAAGAGGTAGGTCTCTCAACCTAACCCTAACCTAGCCGTCCAACTCACCTAACCTAGCCACTAAACTTAACCCCAACTCACCCAACCTAGCCTACCTGCCCCAAACCGACTCCCTTAGGTCCCTTGGTTGGACCACCCTAGACCCAACCAACCTACCCTTTTAACCCAACCGACCTCCCTATTCTACCCAAACCGACTCCGTCAAAACCCCACCAACCGACCTCCCCATTGAACCTAGCCCAACCACCTCTAACCAACCTAAACTAAAACCTAGCCTAGCCACCTTTAACCGACCTAAACTAAAACCTAGCCCAGCCACCCTAAACCGCCTTACTTGAACCCAACCCCTCTCCACCGACCTACCCTAAAACCTCTAACCGAGTGCACCTTGCACTCGGTTTATGTTCTGCGCGCCCCTAGCCAGCACCCCACGTCCCAGCCTGCTACACCTTACCACCTGCACCCTCTACCTGTCACCGCCGCAACCTCACAACCCCCCCCCCCCCCCACTGCACGCCTATCACCAACACCCGGCCTACACCCTGTGCTGCGCTCTTGCCGCAGCCATCCCCTAGCGCTTGCCACAACCTTCTCGTACCCCCTACAGCGCCCTAGCGCCTGCCACAACCTTCTCGCACCCCCTACAGCGCCCCAACGCCTGCCACCTTCCTGCACCCATCTGTCGACCTGCCCTTGCCGTGCCACCTGCGTCTCGCTACACCCCCTGCAGTGCCTCGACGCACCTGCCGCACCCTGCATCTCATCGTGCCCCACTGCCCCAACCTCCTGCAGCACCCCAGCGCCTGTCACCTTCCCACACTTAGCGCCTGCCACCTACCGCAACTCAGCTCGAGCCATCACCCTACCTCCCTAGCACCACCCTAACACCCCAACCCACACCTTAGTCGTGACCTACCTAGCTCCCATCCCAAATCATCCCACTAACAAGGACCACACCTTAGCCGTGACCCTCCTAGCTAACCTACACCTTGGTCGAACTAAGCCCCTCCTAAGCCCTCAAGCGCTTGGCTGCCCCCAAGCCAACCTAAGCCTAAACCTCACGTCTAAACCCACCTAGGGAGACTTAGCTCGTGGCTGCCAAGGTGGATCCGAGCATATTTGAGAGGAAAAGCCGGCCACTTGTAAGTGTTTAAATTCGGTTTTTATCTTACTTATTTGAAATTAAATTCAATTCGATGCGGGGTTGTAATAATGGAGCGTAGTCTCCCCCCGAAATGTAATATTCGTGCTTGATACACAAGACACCCACATGCACTTGAGCCTTTCAGCTCTTAATTGCACACGATTGCACACACATTGAGCCTTTCTGCTCTTAAGCTAAAGTATATATTTCCATTCGGGTATTTACTTTAGTGAAAGCTGTGTGAGTTGCAATTTAATTTGGGGTTGTTACATTCAAGTCATGTGGGTTTGTCATTTAAATTTCACACTTACACACACATTGAGCCTTTCCGCTCTTATGCTAAAGTATATATTTCCATTCGGGTATTTACTTTAGTGAAAGTCGTGTGAGTTGTCATTTAAATTTCACACTTGCACACAAAAGCACTCGAGCCTTTGCTCTACACTCACACACACATTTTGAGTCTTTGTTGCTCATAGGATATAACATACTTATATATTTTCAAGTCGTGTGAGTTGCTTTACATTTCGGGTATTTACTTGAAGCTGTGTGAGTTGCACTTTCAATTTCAGGTATTTACATTAAGTTGTGTGAGTTGCTTTTAATTCGAGCCTAGCTCACATCATCATCTCAAAACCCGAAAATCTTTTGTGCATCTTTTGCATTCGTGAGCTTCCAAAAGTGCCCCGAATCTACGCACAAACCATACTGAAAATAGGCCATTTGTGCACACACATATCTGGCCTAAATAGCTAAAAACTCAAAGACTTAGGTGCGTTCAAAGTCGAAATAAAACTTGCAAACTAGGTATACATCGAATTTCCAAACACTGATCTTCACAAAGTTTTGTAAAAACAAAAGTTTTAAGCGTTTAAATTGACCCTTGAGCATCGGTTCAAGAAGGTTTAAACGAAAAGATCCCGCTTTCTCACAATTGCCTCAAAAAGTCAGATATTTTAAAATCTTTGCTAGCTTGAGCAAGCTAGCTGGCATGCCCTTAGAAATGATGTAGATACGAAAAGATTCATTTCTGATTTGAAAACCAGAAGTGAAAATTTTCATATTTACAAGAGGTCGACCACCCTAAGTGTCGAGCCATCATAGACATACCTCCACCCTCCAACTTGACCCAAGTCCAAAGCCTCCAAGGTCGACTCCAAGTGATTAGGAGATTTATCTACAACTTACTAACAAGATGTAAGCCTTTCAATAGGCTTTTGAGAAGAGGGATTAAATTTGATTGGATTCTGATTGCCAAAAAATTTTCAAAAGATTAAAAATTTATTTGGTAAATCCTCCAAATTTAAAACCTCCAAAACCAAGAAAACCTTTATTGCTTTATATTTCCATTCATACGAATGCATTGGGTGCTTTACTTGCTCAATATGAGGATGATAGTCTTAAGGAGTATGTTATTTATTATATTTCAAAAACTCTATTGGCATATGAAAGAAATTATCAAACCATGGATAAAACATGCTTAGCATTGGTATGAGCTTGCCAAAAGTTTATACATTATTTCCTATATCATGAAATTTGGATAGTGTCTAAACTTGACTATATCAAGCACCTTTTTGAAAATCCTATCATAACTAGTAGGCTAGGTAAATGACAGCTCCTCCTAATGGAGTATGATATTAAATTCCATCACTAAAACTTCATTAAGGGACAAGCCCTAGCCAATCATGTGGTTGAGTTACCCCTTGAAGATACATATCCCATACTTGATGAAATGCCCAATCAAGGCATCTTGACAAACGAATTAGAAAATCATTTTTATCAAATTGTTGTAATGAATATCAAGTATGAAAAATGTACTTTGATGGGCAAAGAATCAACAAGGGGCAGGCGTGGGAATCATTTTCATATTCCCCGAGAAGGGAGAGATCCCAATGGCATTCCGACTAGATTTTCCTTATTGAAATAATGTGGTTTAATATGAGGCTCTCATACAAGGCCTAAAAATTTTGAAAAATCTAGGGGCATCATGTGTTAAAGTCTTTGGAGATTCTATGCTTATTGTAAACCAAGTTTCAAAAATTTGACAAGTAAAAAATGAAAAACTTATTCCATACCATAAATTGGCCACCCAGTTTGTTGATTCTTTCAAATCATGCACACTCACTCACATAGGTAAAGAGGACAACATCATAGCAGATGTCCCCTCCTCTTTAGGGTCATCTCTAAAGATCATCCCACTAATGGGCACTCGATCCCTAGAGATCCTACATTTACCCACTCCATCCGCCCATGATTTAGAGATTTGCCAAAATGACCAAAATCCAAATGAAAAATCATGGTTTCAAGACATTAAAAACTTTTTAGAAAATAGAGGATTTCTCGAATTTACTTCTTTTAAAGATAAGGCTTTTATTCAGAAAATCTTAACCCGATATGTGATTTTGGGAGGGATGCTTTATAAAAAGAGTTTTACAGACACTTTGTTGAGATGTGTCGACCATGATGAGGCTAGGACCATTATGCATGAGTTCCACGATGGGGAATGTGGAGGTCATGTCAATGCAAATATGATGGCCATGAAAATACTTAGAGCAGGTTATTTTTGGTCCACTTTGAAGCAAGATTGTCATAAACATGTTACGAAGTATCATTAATGTCAAGTGCATGGAAATGTCATTCATATTCCATCATCTGCATTGCATTCCATCGTGAGTCCATGTCCCTTCACCATGTAGGCATTTGATATCATAGGACCAATCTCACCCACTTTATCCAATGGACATAGGTTTATTTTAGGAGCCACTGAATATTTTTCTAAATGGGTTGAAGCTACCTCCTTGACCAATGTCCAAGGACAACATGTAGTGGCATTCATTAAGAAAAATATATTAGCTCGATTTGGAGTTCCGAGAGACTTGGTGTCAGATAATGGCACCCCATTTAAAAATGAGAAAGTGGAAAAGTTATGTAAGACCTATGGCATTATTTAACAATTCTCATCACCCTACTACCCTCAAGGTAACGGCCAAGCTGAAGCCACGAACAAAACCCTTATAAGCATCATTGAGAAAACTTTAGAAAAGGGTAGGACATGGCATGAGAAGCTAGATGAAGACTTATGGGCTTATAGGACTCTATCTGCACATCCACAAATGCCATACCATTTGAGTTGGTCTATGGTACAAATGTCATACTTTCCATTCATACCAAATTATATTTATTTCATACATCTCTTGCACTCGATTTACCTATAGAGACCCTACAACAAGCTAGGATGGCTGAACTTGACCTACTTGATGAGAAAAGGCTCCTTGCTTTAGATCATGCACACGAATACTGGCAAAGGATATCTCAACATTATGAAAAACTCATGAAGGCTTGCCACTTCAAAGTAGGAGACCTTGTTTTGAAAACTATCCACCATTGTGGCCCACATCCACTTGGTAAGTGGCGGCCCAAGTGGGATGGTCCCTATGTTGTAAGATGGGCAACCACAAATAATACATATTGGTTGATTGATGTTGAGGGAAGAAATTTAGCAGACCCTATAAATGCCCATCTACTTTAAATTCTTTTGAAAAGATTTTAAAATTGGTCTCCTTTGAATTTCTTGAAAGATGAATCAAAATGGACTATGTAACCCTGAATTATGGAATTGATGCTTTATGAAAAGTGGAGTTTTCAAAATCATTTGGTAACATTTCAAAAATCTCTGGCTCACAAAATGAGGCCCAGTTCAAAATAGCAAAATGTCTTCAAATTATAGGTGTAAACACTCAAAAATTTTCTCAAAATAATTTGATCTTTTAGAAATTTTGCCTTTTCAAGAAAAAATTACGATTTTGGGTCTTTTAAGTTTCAAATAAAGACACCTTAAACGAACTTATTTTTGCACCAAAATTTCGTGGCAGCTTGAAAATAAGGGTAAATTTCACCCCTCTAAAAAAAATCCTATTTTGACAAAGAGCCAAAAAAATGATTGCCTTGCCCTAAAGCCCAAATCGGTAGGATTCTGCGGTTTCAAATTATTTTATTCAAAGAAATGATGGTTTTAAATACGTTTCCTCAAAAAAATAAATGAGAATGAGACATTGGGAATCAAACCCAAAAATGTTTGTAAATTATCAAATTTGCAAAAACCTTCAAAATACAAATCAAATCTAAATCAGTTCTCAAAAACTCGTTCGATTGAGAATAGTCCTACTCTGGAACCCTACACACATCAAAGGGTTAAAGTGGTTTGAGACCCTACACTCAAGGGTTAAAGAGGCCTTGGGGGGTTGTTTTCAGATTCATGAGGATTCAAGAGATTGAAGGAGGAGCTTAAAGACTCTAGGAAAGAGAAGGGGTGCTGTAAAAAGAGAAAGAGAAAGAGAGGAGAAAGAGAGAAAGAAAGAGAGAGTGAGAGAAGAGGGGAAGAAGGGAATAGACCCCTTCCTTAAGCCATCATCCATTGGAGGCCTTGTAAGTTCGATCCTTCTTCTTTGATGATCTAAGTATCTTCTTCTTCTTATTCAGTTCAAAAGAGGTTGTATTAATGGAGCATTAGTCTCCCCCATGATGTAATAGAGTAGAAATATTGCCCGTTTCATTCCTTTTATGTTTACGCATTCTACTTTTTTGATTTCAAATTTCTCTACCTCTTTATATGCTATATCCTCTTATATCTCCTAATCCCCTCTATGCTTAAGCTATAAAAATATTTCCATTCATTTTCCTTCAGTAATTTACCTTGAATTAGCTGTGATTAGATTTTAATTTCGGATGAATGTATTCACGTATGCTTTAGAAATTGAAATTTTGTTTTCAGCATCCCGCATATGTCTAGTGTTGTATTTTTCATTTCTAAATTTTTGCTTCAAATAATCTGAAATTTTGTACATCGAATCTTAACACATACACATATAATAAAAGTTTCAAGAATTTTAGGGTCGTGTAACATCATAAATAAAATAGAGAAAGATAGGACAATTTGAGAGTCTAGTCTATCAAGTCTAGGTTTCCTACAATAGAGGTTGTGTATAATCTAAACTTTTTTATACCAAATCTTCACACAAAGGAACATGTATAATAAAAGTTTCAAGAATTTTAGGACCGTGTAGCATCATAAATAAAATAGAGGAAAATCAGACAAATTTAGAGTCAAGTTTGTCCAGTCTGGGTTTCCTGCAATAGAGGTTATATAATCTTCCCATAGCTTTGTCTGCAATATCCAAATCTATTGAAACTAGTCTCATTGGAAAGCTGACATCCATAGCTTTCCAACAAGACTAAATTTATAAAAATCAGAGCTCTATATGTTAAAACAAAGAAGTATTTTCAGACCTTTGTATTTATATAATAGAACGTTTTGAAACGCCTAAGCAGAGGCATTTCTTGGATTTAATTTTGTAAAATTACAGACTTTAAAAACAAAATAAAAATAGTTTTAGGATCTTCACATTCTGCTCTACGTACTACAAAAGTTTCATAAATTTTGGAGATTTGTATGCTATATAAAGAAATTCAGAAACAAGCTTTGAAAATAAAACTCGTTTATGTTTTTCAGAACTTGAAAAGTTTTCATTCCCTAGACCAAGTGCACGACTTGTTTGATTCAAATTATTTTTAAAGTGAATTTTGGAAACACACACACTACTCAAATTAATCATTAAAGCGTCTAGGCTAACCCTTCAACATTGGTTGAAGAAGACTTAAGACGAAAAGATCCCGCTTCTCCACAATCGCTCCATGAAGTCAGAAGTATAACTTTGCTAGTTTATGTGAAACTAGATGACATGCTCGCGCAAAAAAAGAAGTAGATTGAAAAACTTATTTCAAATTTCTACATAGGCTTTAGAATAAAAAATTTACATCAAACAGAATTGTCATGCACGGTGGGACTCGGGTATTTGATGATTGTTTAGTTTGGTGTTGATTTCTTTAAATTCACTTTTTCGAAAATCTTTTATGTTTAATCCATCTTTATGCACAGGTCGATTCTTTTCTTCAAAGATAATGTCAAGTTTGGATGATTCCTTTGAAAATATGTAAAGGAAAGCCTCATCACATTTCCCAAATTGGTTTTTCAAAACCTCAAAAAAATCCTCTAAAACCCGAGATGAAAAACTTGCCTCTTTGAGGGAAAAAGCAATGCAACTTCAAAGGAAAGTTGAGGCCCTAAGCCAAAAGGCTAAGATACATCGTTCTCATAAAAAATCATCTCGGGTACATAGAGAAAAACCGTACCTGAAAAACCAAATTATGCCCAAAATTTGATGAATGATATGAGACAACAAGTACAACAAGTGTTGAGATCGAATCATCTAACCTTGCTAATCATCCAAACACTCATTTTTCCATTGAAAAGCAAAAAGTCTTCATTTGGAAAAAACAAGAAAACCTTCAAAAATAAAAAACATTTGAAAATCAAAAATTTGAAATTCTGAAAACTGAAAATCAAGAAAAAGTCTACATCCCTAGGTGCACAAGCGGAGTGGGGCATGAGGTTCACTTCACACAAATCACTCCAAATTTTTCACAAACATACGCTCTGATGGGTTCCATTCCCATGAGCACCACTTCACACACTTTGGAAGCTTCCCCTCCTAATGAAAAAAATACAGAGGATGAGTGTTGCACACACATAGGCTTGAAGGATAAAATTCAAGACCTACAAAAGCAACGTGAGCTCGAAGCCACTCATGAGATCGAGCCACTTCAGGATGCCTGCAAGAAAGCTTTTTCTCACCATGGAAAGATAGTTAAGCTCGAAAAAGGTATGCTTGAAACTCATTCCCCCCAAAACTCCTTATTCGATCATTCCCTTCTTAGTCTAGGATCGCTAAATCATTCATATGCATTTGATACATCAAATCACACTCATGCACCCACAAACCCACCAATCAACTCTTTTCCCGTAGGCCTTACAAAAAGAAAAAGGATTCAACAAAATGGATTTATTAGTTTCCCTTTTTCCTCAAAGGAAATGCTTCAAAGTGGTTGACTTCCTACGATTTAAGCCAACTTGCCACCTTCGAGGAGTTGGCAAATTGCTTTATGCAACATTTTTCTCACAACATGGAAGTCACTCCTACTTTGAATACCTTAAGGGACACAAAACAAGCACCTAACGAGGATACCCAAGCATTCATCGTTAGATGGAGGTCTCTCCTAGGGCAAGTAAGGGAGCCCATTTTCGAAGGATGCGCTGTGATGCTCATCCTTGAAAACTTTAGAACTGATTTGAAGGCTCTTCTCTCCCTCCATGAAATCTCAACATTTTAGAAAGTTATAAAAAAGGCTTCACTCTTCGAAGCCAATTTGAAAAAAGAAGTTTACGAGAACTTATGAAAGGGAAGAACTTTTCAAAAGAATCGATTTGAAAAACAAGGGGCATATGGGCCACCCATGGCGAACAATGGGGAAAAACCCCAAAAGATTACAAATGTTCGCATGGAACCAAGCCCGACCGACCCTCCCAAGAATTCCAAACGAAAACATGCCAAAAAGCCTCAAAGGAGTTTCGAACGGAGGGAGTTCACTTAATTGGGACAACCTATCACGGAAGTCCTAGACCTCCTTCTAGTCCAAGTACTGGTCACTCTCCCTGCTCTTCCCGAGGGGACACCCCTTAAAGAAAAATTTTTGAACGAGTTTTACAAGTATCATAAGATCAAAGGCCATGATACAAATAAATGCTTCGCACTTTTAAATAAAATCGAGGACTTGATTGAGCAAGGAAGGCTCCACGTTACGGAAGAACCAGAGTCCTTCTAAGCGATTCTAGAAGAACCCTTCCCGAATCATGCAAGCACCAGAAGGAAGGAAAAAGAGGTACGCCTTCTCCCACTTATGGCTCATAGAATGGAGCATGCATTGCATATCATACACACTACTTGCCACACACCACCTACTCCCGTAATAAAAAAGCCAAGCAAGTAGTGATTCGGGGAGCGCTTAGAGTCCCGCCCTCGGTTAGAGCCTTATGAAAAATTCGTGGTGTTCTAAAGTATCAAAATAGAGGCAAGATAGGAGCGAGCCTTAGGGAAGGTGTGGGCGAGGTGACTAGGTCCGGGAGGGTATATCAACCCTCACATTTAGCGAAGAATCCTAGGAAGGAAGTGGTCATTTTACCCGGCCCTTCAAAAGCATACATTCCTAATGCATCGCATGGCATGGACAAGGGTAAAAACGTGGTGTTAACCCCTTATGATTTTGAACTTCACCTTTCAAAAATTCCTATAAACATGTCTATCCTAGAGTTAATCCAAACCTCACTTAGACATAGACGAGTCTTAGAAGGGATCCTAGAAAGGGCCAAGGTTAACCCATCCATCACTCCCAAGTCCTTGTCCTTCTTGGTCTCCTCGATATGTGCTAAGGCCCCCATCGTGTTTACAGAAGATGAATTGGAAAGACCATATATGGCCTATAACCAAGCCTTGCATATAGAGGTGGTTTTGATTCACCACACTTAGACAAGTACTTGGTCGATGGGGGAGGAGGTCTAAACATCCTTCTGTTGCACATGTCCTTTCAAGTAGGAGTTACCATGTCTTGTTTAGGGCCTAGTTCCATCGTTATCACGGGATACGATGGTAATGCATCTCATCCTTTAGGAGCCATAGAATTACCCATGGAAGTCAGGAATATTCGACACACAGGGCTGTTTCATATCTTAGACATAAACCCCCACTACAACCTCTTATTAGGAAGTGTAAACACCCAATTTTTTTTCCTACATTTTAAAAACTCTTGAATTTCAAAAAGCCAGCTGGAGGTCAAATCAAGAGAAAAAGGAAGGCCCAAAACCCGTTCGGAGAAAAGCTAGACCAAAGATCAAAACTGGCATCCAGCTCAAAATCAAGTTCAGCTCAAAAATGCAAAAAGAAGCCAAGACCCTCATAAAGCCATAAAAAATCAAAGGCCCGGCCTGTTAAAATAAAAAACAGAGTCCGTAAAAAAATCTAAGATCAACCTCATCAGAGACAAGCCCAACACAGGATCAAAGAGACCAAATCCAACATCAAAAAGTTCTAAAAAGCAAGACATTGGCCGGTAAAAAAAGATAGAAAAAACCCAGGCTAAAAATGGGTCACTAAGGAATCGGAACCCGCTCGAAAACCTTCCGTTTTGTGCACCAAAAAAAGGACTCAAAAAAGAAAATTTGGATTGAATCTGAACAAAAAAATCCAGATCCAAGTCCATTTAAAGTTTGGATTGGGTTGGATCCTAGGATCCAAACCCAATCCAAAGTACCACCCTTGGCCTATAAATAGGGCCAAGGGGGTTCACGTATGGGATCTTGGGCAATTTTGAGAGCTTGGCAAAAGGAGGAGAGAGAGGGAGCCAAAGTCAACAATGGTGGGCTTGGGCTTGTGGGCTTGACCTAGGCTAAGGTGGCTGCACCAACTTGCTAGGATGGCTCGAGTTTGACAAAAGGTGGTTGCACCAACATGGCTAGGATGGCTCGTGGACAACCAATGCAAGGGCTGCACCAAGAGGTAAGCCTTGAACCCTTTGACCACCCCACCTAGCCATCTCTTGACCGATTCCATTGGCCGAACTTGGATTTGAGCTGCAACCTACCTTGGCCGAATGCATCCCTTGACCAACCACGGCTGAACCAAGCCTTGACCCACAAGGCTTGGCCGAACCATCTTGTGGTGGGTTGGCTTTGACTGCAGTTGACTGACCACCTTGAACCACTTCAAACACCCCAACTGAACCCACCTAGCCCACAGGAACCTAACCCATTTGCTGCCATTTTGCTGAACCAAGGTCGACTTCACCCTTTGATCTTGACTCAAGACCTGCCACCCTGAACCAAACTGCAACCTGCCCATGTAGCTGACTGCACCTTGCTCTTGACCGAGACCTTGACCACTTGGGCTGCACCAAGAGGTAAGCCTTGAACCTTTGACTTGAACCCAAGTGCTGAACCCTTGACTTGTTGACTGCACCTTGCTGAAACCCAGCCACCTTGGCCAGCTGCACCTTGACCACACCCTAAACCGACCTTGCATTGAAACCTACCTTGTTGTGGACCAAATTGAACCAATGCAGGACTGAACCTCATGGTGAACCCAACAAAGCCCCAACTGAAGCTCATGGTTGCAACCTACTTGAACCTGGCAGACTAAACCACCTTTGGTCGAACCACCACGTGGGCTGCACCCCTTGACCAAACCGGCTAAACCAGGACCTTGACTGCAACCAGTTTGCTGCCAACCGAATCAAGCTGACCACCGACCTGAACCTGGCTGGGCTGAATCACCTTGAAAACCTTGACCTGCAGGACTGAACCACGCCCAGCTGACTTGAACCCTTAGCTGAACCGCATCTTGGCCAACTAAGCTTCCTTTGACTTGCCTCCAAACCGAGCCCAGCAAGAACCTCACGGCCGAACTTTGATTTGGCCTGGCTCACATGAACTGAACCTTGCAAAACTCACCTAGTGCTGGCCTAGCTCACATGAACCGATTGACTTGACCAAACCAGCCGAACTCAGCTGCACCTTTGAACCTAGCTTGACTAAAACCACAACCTGCAACTGAACCCATTCGGCTGAACATAAACCACTTGCTGGCCTACTGAACTTGCTTTGATTGGACCTGGCTCAACCAACCAAGCTTTGACCCTTGTGGAGCTGAACATGGCTGCCTTCTTCACCAAAAGCCGAACTGAATCAAACCTACTAGACTTCTTCAACCGAACCCCAATTGAACCTCACGGACTGGCCTAAACCGAACTTGAAGCTGCACCAGTTCAGCTGAACACTTGGGCTGACTTGAACTAAGACCTTGGCCAGTTGCACCTTGATCGGCTGCACTACTTGGACTTGGGCTACACCAAAAAGGTGGACCTAGCTCACAGCTGCGACGAAGTGGACTCGAGCGAATCCGACAAACGGAAACAAAAGGCAAACACTGAACGAAAGACTTGTAAGTTTCTTTAACTTCAATTTTAAATCACTTGTTCAATTCAATTCATTTCAAAACAGGGTTGTATTAATGGAGCGAAGTCTCCCCCCAGGTTGTAATATTAGTGCATGAACACCATCGCACCCACGAGCACTTGAGCCTTTCTGCTTTGATCTGGTGGATGAACACGATCACACACACGTGCACTCGAGCCTTTTCGCTCTTTACACTCACATGCACTTGAGCCTTTCTGCTCTTTGCCCCAATATACATTATAAAAATTCTATACTTTGAACCCCATCTTTTCTTAAGCAAGTATACGTACTTACATTCGGGTAAATTTACTTCATGAAAGTCGTGTGAGTTGCACTTACATTCGAGTAAATTTACTTTCGTGAAAGCAGTGTGAGTTGCACTTACATTCGGGTAAATTTACTTTCATGAAAGTAGTGTGAGTTGCACTTAAATTCGAGTGAGTTTACTTTTGTGAAAGTCGAGTAATCGCACCCACGAGAACTCAAGCCTTTCCGCTCTTAAACTGTGCACGAGTACACCCACGAGCATTCGAGCCTTTTCGCTTTTTACACTCATGTGCACTTGAGTCTTGCCGCTCGTAGGATAAACATATATATAAATTCGTGTGAGTTTACTTTTGTGAAAGTAGAGTCTCATTTCAATTCGTGTGAGTTTATTTTTGTGAAAGTAGAGTTGCACTTAAATTCGTGTGAGTTTACTTTTATGAAAGTAGAGTTGCACTTAAATTCGTGTGAGTTTACTTTTTGTGAAAGTAGAGTTGCACTTCAATTTGTGTGGGTTTACTTTTGTGAAAGTCGAGTGAGTCGCACTTAAATTCGTGTGAGTTTACTTTTGTGAAAGTAGAGTTTCACTTACATTCGTGTGAGTTTACTTTCAAGTAGAGTGAGATGCAATTTCAATTTGGGTGAATTCGCATCATCGTTCTCCAAAACCCCAAAAAGAGTTTATAGCATCTCTGCATTCGCTCATTGCGGCCAAATCGCTCCAACCTCGCTCAAACCACACTAGAACTAGGCTTGCACACTCCACACACAGGCCAAGATAAATAAAAACTTGCAAAAATCATAGGGCCTTCCAACCCTCGTGATAAAACTGACAAAAGTGCACGAATCGAATTCTTTCGAAACACTTGTTGTTCAAATTAGTTTGAAGTAAAAACTTTTAAAAATTGAAGTTCCTAAGCTCTTAAACCGACCCTTGAGCATCGGTTCAAGAAGGTTTAAAGCAAAAAGAGTCTGCTTGCCTACAATCGTCAAAAGTCAGAAAAATATTTAAAAACCTTCGCTAGTTTGAGTAAGCTAACTAGCACGCTCACAAAAAGCGTAGATACGAAAAGGTTCACTTTGAGTTCCATAAACTAGGAGTGGAAATTTTCATGTTTACAGAAATGGCGTGCCCGGTGGGACCCGGGTCTTAAGTGAACTTCAAATCAAATAAGTTATACTTTAAAACTTTCAAAAAAGTGTTTTCAAAACTCGTGCATCCAAAATTTGTAAGAAATGGATGAAAAGCCAAGGAAATCCTCATCGAGTAAATCAAAGCAAGTTTTCAAATTAGCTAAAGCCCAAGAAGAGCTGGCTACTATCCAAGAAATTTTTAGAAAGATGGACGCCTTAAGCAATGAGCTTAAGGCACATCGATCACATAGCAGCTCATCTCGGGCACATAGAGATCGTGAAAGGAAAACTGATCTCAAACTCGACGAAGGATATGAGGTTAAAGATGAAATCCAAATGCAGATAAAATCATCCATTCCCAAGCCTCCAAGCACTCCAAGCTCAAAAGAAAAACCAAAAAAAGATTTTCTTATTTCAAAAACTCAAAAAAATCTGGAAAATTTTCAAAAAGACAAAAAAATTGAAAAGCAAAACTTTGAAATTCTGAAAACAAACAAAATCCCTGATTCAGGGCATACACACAAAGTGGGACACAAAATACACACCCCACAAAAGGACGAGAGTCACAAAAAGGTAGGATTAAAAAATGAATGCCTCAAAAAGCCACAGGAGCTCAAAACAGAGTCACCTGGGGATAAGGCTTGCTCTCACCATCAAAAGGTAGACAAGCCAGAAAGAGGTATGCCTGAAACCTATCCTCCTCTAAACTCTCCTCTCAAAATAGGGTCATCAGATGCATTGGATCACACCCATGCTCACACAAACCCACAAAATGTACCCAAAAAAGAGGATTTTCAAGGTGCGCCAAATGTCCCGCACCACAAAAAAGAATTTCTAAAACAAAAAATTCAAAATATGGTAGACATGGAGAACCATAAGGCATGCATCGACATCCTAGGAACTCATAACCCTACCATAAAAGAACCCACTTCTTCAAGCCTAGTCTTGTACCCTGAACCCAAGCCTACGACCTTGAACCAAAAAAATCCATCCCTAAGGGCACCACGAGTTGCATCTAGGGAGCAGGACACTTGGGTTGGGAGACATGTCATCCATGTCCATGGAGACTTGGGCTTCCACACTAACATGGGAGACATGTCATCCATGTCCATGTCATCCATGTCATCCATGTCCATGGAGACTTGGGTTGGGAGACATGACATTTCAAGGGAAGCTTTTATGGTAGGGATGACATGGACGATTCCATGTCCCAAAAAAAGAATTCCAGCTTCCCTTGAAAAACATATCTCCCAACCCAAGTTAGTGTGGAAGCCCAAGTCTTTCACCACTCCAAAATCCAAACTCCCACACTCCAAAATAAAACGGGTATATACCCATGACATGGACGATTCCATGTTCCAAGGGCATAAACTTTATAAAACATTTTCAAAAATCAAAAAGCCTTGGAACATGATCCTAAACATGGGATATAAACCCTACAAGGGCCTAAGAGCCAAAAATTAAGGTAGGCTAGAACCTGTCCTACCTAAAGCCAACCCAAATCGATATGGATTGGGCTACAACCCACCTATACCCCCTGAGCCACCACCTAAGACCACTTGGGTCAAGGGTACCCTTTAGAACCTCCTAAAACCAAAACCCATGGCTTAGACCTTTTGATTAGAGTCTAATTCACGAAGTTTTCTTTGTAGGTTCGATGGAAGATCCTTACTTTTCAAAAAAACCAAAAAAATTAGATATTGCCAAAAACCAAAAAAAATTGAAAACCTTCAAAATCCCACAAACATTTGAAAATCTGAAAATTCCAAAAAGAAATTTATTTCAAAATCTTTTCAAAAAGAAAGTCTTTATATTTTATCATTGAATTTGTATTTTGAAAAAGACAAAAAAATGGGAAAATTTCAAAAAAACAATGGCAATGTACAAAACCAAGTTTCAAAATACTTTCCAAAATTGTATATACTCCCAAAACCAAAAAACGCTCAATGCTGGTCATGTATACCTTCAATTGCCTAGAGCTTCTTCAAAATTACAAACTTGGGAACCATCAAAGCAAGGAGGAAAATCACCTCCAAGCTTCCCGAAATTCGTAGAAATCCTTGACTTAGAAAAAATTGGGGATTTCTAGAAGTAAGTCTAAACCATAGTGTGTGTGCATGCATACATAAACTTCATGCATTTGCATAAACAATACCGGGTCTAGACATCAACTTAGAGTTCGAGGTTCATGTCAAGCAAAGGGGCATTGAGAGTCAACCCCCTAAGTATCGAGCCATCATAGGCATGACTCCATATAAATCAAATTCGAAACCTTCAAGGTGGATTTCAAAAATGCCAAAAAGAGGCTAAAAACTCTCAATAAGAATCTCGAAGAAGGGTTAACATTTGAAATGATGATTTACAAAAAGATTTTGATAAATCCTTCAAATTTTCAAAAACCTCCAAAGCATTACAACTCATGTGAATGCATTGGGTACTTTACTCGATAAATGTGAAGATGATATCCATAGAATGTGTGCCATACATTTCAAAAACTCTATTTGGTATAGGCCTCCAAATTTGAGACATTATTTCCCATGTCATGAAAAGGGAATAATGTTGATTCATTCAAAGCACTTATTTGAAAAACCTATCTTAACGGGTAGGCAAAATAAACGGCAGTGTAAACACCCCGAAATCCCATGAATTTCGCGAAACAAAACCTGGTTTTATAAAAGTAGCCCCAAAGGGCCATTTTGAGTCTGGAAACCCAGGAGCCTTCCGGACAACCTTGTACATATGTTTCAAACTTTATATGTTTTAAATATGTATAATATGGTTTTAAAGACCTTGTAAAAACACATTTTGAAACCCCGAAGCAGCTTGGCCTAATCAAGACAGGACTAGAAAAGCTAAAGAGAGCCCGGAACTGGAGCACAAGTCGAGCCTGGCACAACAAGTCTCGTGTTGAATCCACCCCCAGGATCTCGAACGTCCAAGACCCTGTTATCATCAAAACATTACTTGAAATCAGCTTCGGAAGGCAAAAACAGAAGCGGACGATCATGTTGGCGAAGACCCAATGCAAACGGAGTACTGATGCTGTCAGACCCCGCACAAATCGTTCATTTCGAACACAGCCCGAAGGAGTCAGAATTCAGTTTGGATTGGATCTGGACCATATATATCCAGATCCCAATCCAAACCCATGTGTGGACTTGGATTTGGATTTGGATCCAGAGATCCAATCCAATATCCACATCCATGGCCCACATTACCTTCTCATAAATGGAGGTGGGGCTCACTTGAATTTCACGTGGGATTATGGGCATGAGAGAGAGTGGGGGAGGATAAGATTAGAGTGTAGTTGTAATTAAGCTTGACTTGTGTGTCAAGTTTGGGGTTAATCATGTGGGTTAGACTAATTAAAGTGGGTTTAAGCTTGTAATTAGCCAAAACCTAACCTAGGGCTGCACCAACATGATGCAATCAAGGTCTATGGGTCATGCAAAGGGAGTTCCTTAATCCTATCCTAATCAAAAAGCCCTAATCCTAGCCTTTTACCCTAATCCTGTCCTAAACTTAGCCTAATCACCTAACCCACTTCCCTAATCCCGGCCTAATCCCAACCTAATCACCTAACCCACTTCCCTAATCCTTCCCTAAACCTAGTTTAATTTCCCTAAACCTAACCTAATCCTAGCCTAATCACCTAACCCACCTCACTAAACCTCACCCCAAAACCAACCCACCTAGCTAAACCCTAAACCCCTAAACCACCCCACCTAAACCTAGCACACCATATTCCTAATACCCCCTAAATCAAAATATCTGGCCCCTCCCCAAAACCAGCCCACCTTATCACCACACCACCACCCCTAGACCACCTTACCACCCTCCCAATACCAGCCCTAACCGCCCTCTTCAGCTTGTAGACACCGAAAATTTTCACTTACGGGTTCTTAGGCCTGAAGTGAACCTTTTCGCAATCTACTTCGCTTTATGGGCGTGCCAGCTAGTTTACTTTAACTAGCAAAGTATGTTTTAAAAATAATCTGACTTTTGAAAGGCGATTGTAGGCAAGCGGGATTTTTACGTCGCAGACCTTCTTGCACCGATGCGCAAGGGTCAGTTTGTACGCTTAAAGACTTTGTTTTGAAACAAGTTTAACTCAAAATATATTTTGAATGAAGAAGTGTTTTAAAACCTTTTGAAAACCATGCATTTGGGCGATTTTGATTTTGTAAGGGTTGGACAACCCTAAGTTTTTCAAATTTTAATCTACTTAGGCACGATGTGCGTGCATCGAAATAGCCTAAGTCTTGGCGTGTTTGCACGATTGATTCGGGTTGTTTTTGTATGATTTTCAGATTTTTAGATCACGTGGATTTGCACTTGCCTAAGTCTTCCTTTTTATCCCTTTTTGGGCCACCTGGGTGTGTGTTATGAACACTCCACTACATGGGCGAATTTGAGCGGGAATACAGGGCTTGCTTTGATGCAATATGCGTCCTAACTCGTGGTATGGCGTAGATGCAATGCAAACTCATGCTACTCCAAAGGGAAAACCCGAATGTAAAGACAATGCTGAAGGGAAATAACTGAAGGGAAATAACCGAAGGGAAATGACTTGTAATGTAAATGCCGAAGGGAGATATGTATATAAGGTATATATGGGCCCTTACTCGGGTCTTGCAAATAAGAGCGAAGGCTCAATGTGGGTGTGTGCTTGAATTGAAAGACTACACACACGACAATATAAATTGTAGTATGGCCTTAACTAAGGTCTTGGGAGTAAGAGCGAAAGCTCAATGTGTGTGAGTGTAGAATTGAAGTACTACGCACACGACATAAATGAAACCCAAATATAACTGCAATAGGCCTTGACTAAGGTCTTGGGAGTAAGAGCGAAAGCTCAATGTGTGTGCGTGTGGAAAATGGAAAGACAACACACACGACTTAATTAAAAGCCCTCGCGACTTAAAATATATAAATACAACTATATCTTAGGGGCTGGTTAGGCCCGTGTGTGTATGCAAAAGTGTGCAACTAAGAGCAGAAAGGCTCAAGTGCACATGTGTGTGGGTGTGTCAAACCACATTATTACAATCGGGGGGAGACGAAGCTCCTTTACTACAACCTCGTATCAAAATTTAATTGAATATAAAGCAAGTTAATGTAATAGACCAAGTTTAGACACTTACAAATAGACTAAGTGGCTTTGAGGGAGGTTCTATGGGGCACGGTTAGGGCCATAGGGGAACTAAGGTTCGACCAAGACGGGGGTTGTTTAGGGTATGTCCTAGGGTGCAGGTCACGGCCAGGGTGCAGGTCAAGTCGACAGGGGGGTGGTCAAGTTGGTAGGGAGGCAGTCGGGTCGGCAGGGAGGTAGTCAGGTTGGCAGGGAGGCGTCTGGCGCGGCTGCAGTGGCACGGGGCGCGCTGGGGGGGGGGGGGGTTTTGGTGCTAAAGGGGCGGCAGGGCGCGCTGGGGGGGGGGGGTTTGGCGCTAAAGGGGCGGCAGGGCACTGAGGGGCGCCGCAGTGGCGCGGGATGGCGTCAGGGCGCGCGGACAGGGCGCGGGGTGCACGACAGGCGTGGTAGGGGGTTCGGGTGACGCGTAGGGCGCGGTTCGATTAGATTTAGGTCGGTTCGAGTCTAGGGTTAGGTTTGGTCGAACCTAGGCTGGGTTAGGGCTAGGTTTAGTTAGGGTTAGGTTCAGTTGTGGTTAGGTAGGTTCGAACCTAGGCTAGGTTGGGGGTTAGGTTTAGAGGGGTGTAGAGAGAATGGCTAGGTTAGGTTAGGCTTACCTCTTGGAGCCGGTCCTTCATGGCTTGAGCCCACGTCTCCATGGTTGCAGCCTCTTGGTCCAGCCCACCTTGGTTGCAGCCCCTTGGTCTAGACCCACATAGCCCACATGGCTTGAACTCACCTCACCCAATGAGCCCACATGGCTAGGTCTATCACTCCCTCTCTCTCCTCCCAAATATTTGCATGAACCCTTTACATGGACCCCCTCACCTCTATTTATAGACATTTGAGGTGGGTCTTCGATTTGGGTTTGGGTTTGGGTTTGGGGTTTGGATCCAGACCCAAATCCAAACACTATTTGGATATGGATATTGGATCTTGGATATTTTGAGATCTGTATCCAATCCAAACCCAACATTTTTATGGATATGGATCTGGATATTTTGATTCAGATCCGATCCAATCCAAACACTATTTGGATCCAATCCAAATCCAAACACTATTTGGATCAACCCAAACACTATTTGGATTGGCCCAAATCCAAACACTATTCATTACATGGATTTGGATCTGGATATTTATGGTCCAGATCCAAATCAAAATTTCTTCGGACAGTCCTTCTTGGCTTCTCGAGGTGAACGATCTGTGCGGGCATTGGCTTCATCAGCGCTCCGTCTGGTGATGGGTTTTCCCCAACTTTGTCGTCCGGACTCCGTCTCGCCGTTATGGACTCCGTTGAGCTTTTCATCAAACGGGCTCTGCTTTCTTTTGTTTTTTTATCAGGGAGTGGCTTCTGAAGCTCTAGGCTTGAATCCTCTTCGGGCCTAGGGTCTTCCTTTGCCTTCTGTACCTATTTTCACATTTTAAAATAGGTTGTCGTTTTGGCTCAAACGAGCTTTTTGGTGTTTTTGAGAGTTTTTGAAATATAGAAGATTTGGGGTGTTTACAGACAGCCCTATATAACCCCCCCCAAGGGGCAGGTTTTTAAAAAGAAAAAGCTTTCCACCTTGGCCTTCCAGCCCATCTTGGCCCAGCCGATTCCAGCCATCTTCCCACCGAGCCTTCCACCTTGCACCACCTGTGCCACTGCCTCCCAGCCAAGCACCACCATCGCTCCAGCCAAGCTCCCCATCTTCACCACCATCCGGCCGAACCACATCCACTCCAACCGCCCGACTGCCCCTCTTCCATCCACCACCTTCTTCCCCTTTCGGTTAGTACCCTCTCCTTAAGCTCCACCTCTTCTTCACTCCCCCTCCACTCTCAACCTCCTACACCACCACCACATCACCCCAACACCACCTACCCGCCATCCAACCCATTCGGCCAGACCTTAGCTACTTCAAACACCCGTCTTGAACCACTTCCCCTAGCAACACCCGGCCACTCATCTTAGCTCCCTAAGACCTACCCCTATTACCTCCCATTAGCCCCTAACTCCACCTTACCCCATACCCTAGCTAGCTTCCTTCCCATCCACCACATCCCTAGCCAACCTAGTAGTCGGCCACCACCAAGTTTCCCTTAGTCGGCCACTCCAACCGACTGTACCTAAACCACTCTGCCGGCCACCCGCCAGCCTTAGGCACTCCCTTAGGATCCCACTTGGTGCCATCTTTCCTAATACTACACCCTCCTTTAGTGACCCTACTTAGTCACTTTAGTCCAACACGCCAAGGCAGCTCCCTTCATAACAGCCGGCCACCTTCAAGGCGCCCTTCCCGCGCACCCAAGGCATCCGGCCAGCACCTCCCTTTGCCGTTCAACTCCGAGGAGCTCCCTCTTGCAGCCCAAAGTGAAGCCAAGTCTACGCTCAAGCAAGTCACCTCCGGACCAGCTATAAGTAAGTGCCTAACTCGGTCCTTAGTTGTAGACTTGCTTGAATTAAATTCGATACGGGGTTGTAATAAGGGAGCATAGTCTCCCCCCGCTTGTAATAATGTGGCTTGGCACACCCACACACACATGCACTCTCTTAGTTGTGCACGATTTTGAACACACACGGGCCTAATCAGCCCCCAATATATAAATTTATGTATATACTTTAAATTACGTAGGGTTTTACTTAAGTTGGGTGTGTTGTCTTTCAATTCAAGCACGCACACACATTGAGCCTTCGCTCTTATTTGTTAGACCCAAGTAAGGGCCGTGTTATACTATCTGGGTTTAATTTCATGTTGTGTGCGTAGTACTTCAATTCAAGCACGCACACACATTGAGCCTTCGCTCTTATTTGTAAGACCCAAGTAAGGGTCGTGTTATACTATTTGGGTTTAATTTCATGTTGTGTGCGTAGTACTTCAATTCAAGCATGCACACACATTGAGCCTTCGCTCTTATTTGTAAGACCCAAGTAAGGGCCGTGTTATACTATTTGGGTTTAATTTCATGTTGTGTGTGTAGTACTTCAATTCAAGCACGCACACACATTGAGCCTTCGCTCTTATTTGTAAGACCCAAGTAAGGGCCGTGTTATACTATTTGGGTTTAATTTCATGTCATGTGCGTAGTACTTCAATTCAAGCACTCACACACATTGAGCTTTCGCTCTTATTCCCAAGACCTTAGTTAAGGCCATACTGCAATTTATATTTGGGTTTAATTTCATGTCGTGTGCGTAGTACTTCAATTCAAGCACTCACACACATTGAGCTTTCGCTCTTATTCCCAAGACCTTAGTTAAGGCCGTATTGCAAGTTATATTTGGGTTTTATTTCATGTCGTGTGTGTAGTCTTTCAATTCAAGCACGCACCCACATTGAGCCTTCGCTCTTATTGGCAAGACCCGAGTAAGGGCCCATATATACCTTATATACGTATTTCCCTTCGGCAAATTTCCCTTCGGTTATTTCCCTTCGGCATTTACATTTCAAGTCATTTCCCTTAAGTCATTGCATTGCATCTACGCCATACCACGAGTTAGGGCGCATAATTGCATCAAAGCAAACCCCATACTCCCGCTCAAATTTTGCCCCATGTAGTGGAGTGTTCATAACACACACCTAGGTGGCCCATAAAGGGATAAAAAGAAAGACTTAGGCACGTGCAAATCCACGTGATCTAAAATCTGAAAATCGTACAAATAAGACCCGAATCAAACACCTCGAACCGCTTTCGTAGGCTTTTCTATCCCAAACTCGATTTTTAAAGCGTACAGACTGACCCTTGCGCATCGGTGCAAGAAGGTCTGCGACGACAAGAGCTTGCTTGCTCACAATCGCCACGTTAGAAGTCAGGTTAAAATATATCTTCGCTAGCTTAGGTAAGCTAGCTGGCACGCCCTGTTTATATAAATAGGACTTAGACACACGAAAAGGATTCGCCCCAGGCCTAAGAAACCAAGGGAGGCGGAGGTTTTCCGTGTCTACAGATTTTGGCACGCCCGGTGGGACGTGAGTCTTTCAAAAGTCGAGTTAAGTCTAGAAGCTTGCAAAAATTTTTAAAGAGGTGTTGTTTTTAACTTTGTTTTGTTTATTTGTACTTAGGAAATTTTGAAAAAGCTTGAAAAGCATGTCAAAATCCAACCCAAGTGAAGTGTCGAGCCAAGGCTCATGCGCATCAAGTTCTCACTCTAGGAGGATTTTCAAAAACAAGATCAAACTAGACGAGATCGAGGACCTGAGAAGGGAATTTGAGGCCAAAATCGATGCTCTCAGCCAAGAGGCTGAAGTAGGCGATTCGTGTTCATCAAACGGTGAACAAAAGGCCAAAAGAAAATTTGAAAAACCTCGCAAGCACAAAGAGGCCTCCGTAATGGAAGGCAACTAATACCACGAGTCCTTCACACAAAAGGACCGTAAAGCCCTACAACAGTTGCTGAAAGGGCAGAATAAAGAGAAAAGAAGTTACGCCTTGTCTGATTTCCTTCCTATGGATTACGAAACAGACAGTGATGATGAAATACCGAACTTTCATCGGTATGATGGCATGAGAGACCCTAGGTCTCACTTGCAACTTTTCTCGCATCGGGCCCATAAAAAGAAAAAGGACTCGATGAAATGGGTGTATTGGTTCCCTTTATCCCTTAAAGGCACAGCTGCCAAATGGCTGGCTTCCTACTACTTAAGCCAGTTCGCTACTTTTGAAGAGTTAGCGAACTGCTTCATGCAAAGATTTGCACACAACGTAGAAGTCACGCCAACTCTGAATACTTTAAGGGATACAAAGCAAGGCATGAACGAAGACGTGCATGCCTTCAATATACGATGGAGGTCACTTTTGGGCCAAGTGCGAGAGCCCATATCCGAAGGATGCGCAGTCATGCTCATCTTGGATAACTTTAAAAGCGAGTTAAAAACCCTTCTCTCGCTCCATGAGATCTCAACTTTTCATAAGTTGATAAAAAAGGCATCCCTTTTCAAAATGAATTTGAGAAAAGGGACATACGATCACTTATGGAAAGGAAGTGTCGTTTCTAAAACCCGCTTGGAAAAGCCCATCACTTATGGGCTACCCACGATGGACAAAGGGGCAAAGCCCCATAAAATCGTCAATGTCCGGGTGGATCAAGGCATGGCAGACACTTCTAAAAATTTTGAAAAACTAGAAAACAAAAGGGAGCGAACCTTTCAAAAACCGGTTGAAAAACGGGAGTACACTCCGCTGGGGCAACCTGTGTCGGAGGTCCTAGACCTCCTACTTGCCCAAGGCATGATAGAACTTCCCGAAATCCCCGAAGGAGTCACTTCCAAAGGGGGGTATTTGAATCGATTTTGTAAGTATCATCGGCTCAAAGGCCATGATACCAAACGCTGTTTCTCCCTTTTAAATAAAATTGAGAACTTGATAGTGGAGGGCCGGCTCCAGGTCACTGCGGAACCTGAGCCACCTCAAGCTATCTTCAAAGAATCCTTTCCCAAGCACGCCAGTGGCAGTGGGAAAGGAAAGGAGGTATGTACCCTCACCTTTTCTAAGGAACTAGCACAAAAACCTGAGTCTGGTCGACCCACTTGTGTGCCCACTCTTGTACTGTACAAGAAGCCCGCCCAAGTCGTCATCCAGGGACCACCAAGAGCTGAGTCCCGGGCTAAACCAGTTTTAAAACTTCAAGGTGCTCCTCAACTCATACTTAGAGCCAAATTTAGTGCGAACCCTAGGCTGGTCGTGGGGGAAGTGACTAGATCCGGGAGGATCTATCAACCCCCGCACCTACAAAGTGCTAAAAAGGTGGTCAGTGTACCTGGCCCCTCAAAAGCATGTATTCTTGGAGTTCTGCCAAAAGCAGACAAGGATAAAGTCATCCTAAATCCTTATGACTTCGAAAACCACCTTTCAAAGATTCCTATCCACATGTCTATCCTAGAGCTTATACAAACCTCGCCTAGGCATAGACTCGTTCTAGAGAAAATTCTAGAAAGCGCCAAGGTTGATTCGAATATAAGTCCGAAATCCCTGTCTGCCCAAGTGGCTTTATTAGGAGCAAAATCGCCCATCACTTTCTCGAAAGATGATGTAGATAGACCCTATGAGTCCCACAACTAGACCCTGCATATCGAGGTGGTTCTGAATAACCACTCTCTGGACAGGTGCCTAGTCGATGGGGGAGGAGGGCTCAACATCCTTCCACTTCATGTGGCGTATCAAATCGGAGTCACCTTGACTTCTGTGAACCCAAGCCCCATCGTTATCACTGGATACGATGGGAATGCGTCTAGGCCTTTAGGATCAATCGAACTCCCGATGGAAACGGGAGGGATCACACACACGGGGGTGTTCCATGTCTTGGACATCCACCTCCATTATAACCTGTTGTTGGGAAGTCCCTGGATACACAGCTTGTGCGTTGTGCCATCCACCTTTCACAGGTGTGTCAAGATCCCTTTCAGGGACAAGGTCGTAGTGATCCTAGGTGAGAGTCACCCACAGCTTCAGGGGATCATAAACTCCCCTTGTTTATCGAGCTCCCAGGCCCATGAGGCTAACTTGGGGCAAATTGTGATTGAGTCGCCAAGGCTCGTGTTAAACAACCCTAGGAAGGTTGTATGTGTGAAGGGGCCGCCCAAAGCAGACCCCCTCCCGATTCTAACCCTTCTAGGAAAACCCAAGCGTTCCTTATTTTCAAAGCCCCTGGACAAGAAGCCATATGAGCACAATATGGACGACAGCAAGTTCCAGGATCACGATTTATACTCTGCATTTTCAAAGAATAAGAAATCGTGGAACATGTTGTTGAATATGGGCTACATGCCCTACAAAAGTCTAGGGGCACAAAACCAGGGTCTCCTAGAGCCCATTCTTCCTAGGGCCAATCCAAGCCGATATGGGATCGGCTATACTCCTAGAATACCGCCAGAGCCACCCCTTGTGACCACCTGGGTCAAGGGTGCCCTGAAACTTATTGTCATTGAAAATCATGCAAACTTGTCATTGACAACCCCACTCTATTGCCTAATACTTCTCTAGAAATTAAAGTGCTTGAGAATGATCAAAACAAGGAGAAAGATCCTCTCATCCATGAGGAAGATCAAGCCTCCGAGCTTCCTGAATTTCATAGAATCATTGATTTGGAAAAACCTTCAAATTATGTAGGAAGGGATTTTGTAGAAATCAACCTAGGGAGTGAGTCCAACCCAAAGTGTGTCAAAATAGGTGCATGTTTGCATGAGCATGAAAAAGCATCATTCATTGTATTTTTGAAATCCTATGTTGATGTATTTGCATGGACCTATGAAGACATGCCGGGTCTAGACCCTAAAATCATGGAACATCATCTTCCCTTAGAACCTAATGCAAAACCCATGAGACAAAAGCTTAGAAAAATCCATATCGATGTTCACTCCCATGTGAAAGAGGGTTTAGAAGATCTTTTAAAAGCCGGATTTATAAAACCCATTGCTTATTTCGAATGGCTTTCAAATATTGTTGTGGTTTGAAAATCCAATGGAAAAATTCGAATTTGCATTGATTTTAGAAATTTGAACAAAGCCACTCCAAAAGATAATTTTCCTCTTCCAAACATTGATTTGATAGTTGATAGCACTGCAAATCATGAAATGTTTTCTTTCATGGATGGCTATTCGGGTTATAATCAAATCAAGTTAGCACCAAAAGATAGGGCAAAAACTACTTTTATTACACCTTGGAGCACATACTGTTACACAGTCATGCCTTTTGGTTTTAAAAATGCTGGTGCCACATACCAAAGAGCCATGACTACTATTTTCCATGATCAAATCCATGAGCTCTTGGAAGTATATGTGGATGATCTTTTGATAAAATAAAAAACCCGATGCACGCACATAGAATCTTTGCAAAAAGTTTTTGAAAGACTTAGGCTTTATAAAGTGAAGCTAAACCCTCAAAAATGTATTTTTGGAGTAGAATCGGGCAAACTCTTAGGGTTCATGGTCAGCCAAAGAGGCATAGAAGTCGACCCCTCTAAGTGTCGAGCCATTATAGACATGCCTCCACCCTCCAACTTGACCCAAATCTAAAGCCTCCAAGGTCGACTCCAAGCAATTAGGAGATTTATCTCCAATTTAGCAACAAAATGCAAACCTTTCAATAGGTTTTTGAGAAAAGGGGTTAAATTTGAATGGGATGACGATTGCCAAAAAGCTTTTGAAAGATTAAAAACTTATTTGGTAAATCCTCCGATTTTAAAACTTCCAAAGCAAGGAAAATCTTTATTGCATTACATTTCCATACATGCAAATGCATTGGGTGCTTTACTTGCTCAATATGAGGATGATAACCATAAGGAGTTTGCTATTTACTACATTTCAAAAACTCTATTGGCATATGAAAGAAATTATCAAGCCATGGAGAAAACATGCTTGGCCTTGGTATGGGCCTGCCAAAAGTTTAGACATTATTTCCTAGATCATGAAATTTGGATTGTGTCTAAACTTGATCCAATCAAGCACTTGTTTGAAAAACCTATCCGAACGGGTAGGCTAGGTAAATGGTAGATCCTCTTATTGGAGTATGATTTAAAATTTCATCATCAAACCTCCATTAAGGGACAAGCCCTAGTTGATCATGTGGCCGAATTGCCTCTTGAGAATACATATCCTATACTTTATGAAATGCCTGATGAAGGCATATTTGCAAATGAATTTCAAAACTATGTTTTAGCAAATTGTTTTAATGAAGATCAAGTATGGAAAATGTATTTTGATGGGGCAAAGAATCATCAAGGGGCAGGTGTGGTAATCATCCTCATATCTCCCGAGAAAGGGGAAATCTCAATTGCCATTCGGCTAGATTTTGCATGTTCAAATAATATGGCCGAGTATGAAGCACTCATACAAGGCCTAAAATTTTTGAAAAATCTAGGGGCATCGTGTATTGAAGTCTTCGGAGATTCTATGCTTGTTGTAAATTAGGTTTCGAAAATTTGGCAAGTCAAAAATGAAAAACTCATACCATATCATGAATTGACCACTAGATTGGTCGATTCTTTCAAATCATGCACACTCACTCACATAGGTAGAGAGGACAACACCATAGAAGATGCCCTCTCATCCCTAGGTTCATCTCTAAGGGTTGATCCTACAGTGGGAACTCGATCCTTAGAAATTTGGCACTCACCCACTCCAAATACCCACGATTTGGAGATTTGCCAAAATGACCAAAATTCCATGGAAAAACCTTGGTTTCAAGATATTAAAAACTTTTTAGAAAATGGAGGATTTCTCAAATTTGTTTCTTCTAAAGATAAAGTTTTTATTTGAAAAATTTCAACCCGATATCTTATTTTAGGAGAGATTCTTTATAAAAAGAGTTTTACTGGCATCTTGTTGAGATGTGGAGGACATGTCAATGCAAATATCCCAAAATTTCAACCCTAATGAGGCTAGGACGATAATGCATGAATTCCACAATGGAGAATGCGGAGGACATGTCAATGCAAATATGATGGCCATGAAGATACTTAGGGCCAGTTATTTTTGGTCCACCCTTAAGCAAGATTGCCATGATCATGTTAGAAAATGTCATCAATGTCAAGTGCATGGACATGCCATTTATATCCCATCGTCTACCTTGCATTCCATTGTGAGCCCATGGCCCTTCACCATGTGGGCATTTGATATCATAGGATCAATTTCCCTAATTGCATCCAATGGACATAGGTTCATATTAGCAACCACCGAATATTTTTCTAAATGGGTTGAAACTACCTCCTTGGCTAATTTCAAGGACAACATGTAGTGGCATTCATTAAGAAGAATATCTTGGCTCGATTTGGAGTTCCAAGAGACCTAGTGTCTGATAATGGCATACCTTTTAAAAATAAGAAGATGGAAAAGTTATGTAATACCTATGGTATAACTCAACACTTCTCATCGCCCTACTACCCTCAAGGCAATAGCCAAGCCGAAGCCACGAACAAGACTCTCATAAGCATCATTAAGAAAACCTTAGAGAAGGATAGAACATGTTATGAGAAGCTTGATGAAGCCTTATGGGCTTATAGAACTTCCATCCGAATACCCACAAATGCCACACCATTCGAGTTGGTCTATTACACAAATGCCATACTTCCCATTCATACCAAATTGCATTCATTTCATACATCACTTACACTCGACTTACCCCTAGAGACTTTACAACATGCTAGAGTGGCTGAGCTTGATTTGTTAGATGAGAAAAGGCTCCTTGCTATGGATCATGAACATGCATACCAGCAAAGGATAGCCCAGCATTGTGAAAAACATATGAAGGCTCGCCACTTCAAAGTGAGAGACCTTGTATTGAAAATCATCCACCATCGTGGCCCACATCCAGTTGGAAAGTAGCAGCCCAAGTGGGATGGTCCCTATGTTGTAAGGAGAACAACCACCAACAATGCATATTGGTTGATTGATGTTAAGGGTAGAAATTTAGTAGACCCTATAAATGCTCAATACTTAAAAAAATATTATGTATTGGGTTTATGTTAGATTTCTTTCAAAAAGATTTTAAAATGGATCTCCTTTAAACTTATTGAAAGAAGGATCAAGGTTGATCATGTGACCTTGAATGAGGGAATTGATGCTTTATGAAAGGTAGAGTTTTCAAAATCATGCGGTAATATTTCAAAAATCCTTGGCTTACAAAATGAAGCCTTGGTCAAAATAGCAAAATATTTTTAAATAGTAGATGCTATTATGAAATAGGATGATCTTGGTTGAATCGAGTAGCCAAAGGGATAAGTCTCCCCATTTTACTTCTCTCTCCAAAAGGGAAAATTGGCAAAAATCAAAAGAAAAAGATAATACAAAAACACCTCCAAAAAGAGGTATTCCTTCCAATAGACAGAAGGAATACAAAAATTCCTCCGAAAGAGGTTTTCTCTTTGAATGAAGAAGAAAAAAAGAGAGAGAATATGAAAAAAATTCTCCAAAAAGAAAAAGAAAGGGAGGCCCTCCATATTGATAGAAAAAGCCAAAGCTAAAAAAAAAGAGAGTAATTTTCCATCTCTTTGCCTTAAACTACAGGACACTTCAGAAGGGACCGTGGTAACTCTTTACCAAATTCCAATAACATATCCCAATGAAGAAAGGTTTATCCATGAAAATCTTAAAGTAGGAATAAAATCTACTTATTTGGATTTCATTTTGTTTGAGAATTAGACTTTATTGTGTGGAAAATAGAATTTTGAAATGATTTTCAAAAACTTTCCTACAAAACCTCTGCTAAGTAATGAGTATTGAAACCCAAATGAAGGAAAATATGAAAAATTGGAAGTCCTTTTGATTGAAGCAAAAAGGAGTTATCTTTTGAAAATGAATTTTGAAAACCTGAAATGTCAAAACGACATGGGATTATCCTACTTGGGGCAACCGGCCTTCATAGGCTTCTCCTCAAGCTCATTCATTTCTTAAGTGAGTCTTTAAAACCTTACACTCCATGTGTATTACATACCATGCATGCATCCAAAGTAGTCCATGCATGATCATGTTTAGAACAAACGCCCAATGTAGGTCAAGTCCCCTTTGGCTAAAATCTCCTCCTCTATAGCCCGAGAAAAAGGATTTTAGGAAATGAAGGATGATTTATATTTTCAAGAATAATCTGGGAAGTAAATAAAAAAGGTTTTTTTTCTTCTTTACCATTATCCAAATAAATTTGGATTAATGCCAAAGAGGGCATCTGTAAACACCCTAAATCAATTTTTCCAAACACCCCCAATTTTGAAAGCCCAAATGATTTAAAACCTTTTGTTTTAAAATGAAGATTTTAAAACTTTTAAAAGGTTTCAAATTAAAGGTTTTAAATTAAAGCTAAAGGTATAAGCCCCGGAGGATATGAATGAATTGGGCGAACAGGTGGGGCCCACTTCAAGCCAGGATCGAGGTCACGAAGAATAAGCCCGAAAGAAAGGGAGTGGACAACGTCTAAGCATATCTTTATCAAAAATAAAATCAAATGGCCTAGCATTAAGGCAGCTCAAGTTGCTTATCAAATCAAATTAAGAACTTGTTTGAAACAAATGCAACAGTTGATAAGGGTTGGCCGACTGGTGCAAGTGGGAACGGATTGAATCTTGGGTTGATTTCAAAGATTTATCAAGCGATGCATCAAATTAAATCAAGCAAGGGAAAGACGAGCCTCAAAGAAGGTCGATCAAGGCATGGAACCACGTCTAGCCGGTTGCACCTAGGTCCAATTGGCTAGGACCAAGGCACATGACTCAAGCTCAAACCAGCCCGCATGGGGCTGGTCCACCTTTGACCATGAGGGACCACCAAATCACATGGAATTGAAGGCCTTGTGGGTGGGTTGGATCTTGGATCACCCACCCCAAGGAAGGGCCTAGAAGATCCACCCTTGACCTATAAATTGAGGCCAAGGGTGGGGCGTGAAGATCATCTTGGGAGTGTTCTTGGAGAGGCCAGCAAAGTGCTACAACTTTGGGGTTCTTTTGAAAGTTTGAGAGTTGTGAGGGAAGAGTTTAGAGAAGGAAAAGAGTGTAGTATCTAGGCCATGAGCTTTTGTGAGAATTGAGTGATCAATCAAAGGGGGAAAGGGGCCAAGTGAGGGCCAACCACTATCTTGGAGGTCGATTGCTTTGTAGAACCAGGTAAGTACTACTCTAATTTCATTCTTCCATATCTCTTCTTCATATTCAATTCAAAAGGGATTGTATTAATGAAGCTTTGTCTCCCCCCCCCATGATGTAATATAAGTAGATATTGCTGAAATTTTCTTTTCTTTTGATTATGCACTTTATGTGTTTGAGTTCTTGATTCTACCTCTCCATATTCTATAAACATTATATCTTCTAATCTTCTCTATGCTTAAGCTATTAAGTATATTTCAATTCATTTCCCTTCAGCAATTTAATTCGTGATGTTGTGTTGTTGCATTTTAATTCGTGTGAGTTATGCATCACGTATGTTCTAAAAACCTGAAATCTGGTTTTCATCATCTCTACATACATTGATTGCTTGATTTTTAATTACTGAACCTCTATCCAATGATTTCGAAACTTTGCACACTTCTTCTACACACACAGGCCCACTGTGAATAAAATTTGTAAGAATTTTAGGGCCATGCAACATTGTAACTAAAACTATGCAAAATCGAAAAAATTTTGTAAACTGTCTGTTCATTTAGTTTTCCTTCAACAGAGCCTGGGTATTCATCCCATAACTCTATTTGTTAGTATCCAAAATCGATGATGTTCGGTTCATTAAAAATCTGACTTCCATAGCTTTCTAGCAAGACTAAATTCATTAAATTTGGAACTCTGAGCACCGAGATACAGGCTCATATTTGAGTCTTTGTATTTCTGTGATAGAACAGTTCTAGGTGTCTGAGTAGATGCACTTCTTTGATTTAATTCTACAACACCATAACTCCGAATCATAATCTGAAAGATGTTCTAGACTCTACGCTTGTCAAGCTTAGTCATGTAAAATTTTGATGACTTTTGGAGGTCTAAAAGACATTCAAAAGGATTAGGGAAACAAGCCTAAAAATAGAGTTTTCTGCTTTTCAGAACTTATTCATTTTGAAACTTGAAATCAAGTGCACTTATTTTCCATTCTTAAACACCTTTGCTTTCAAGCACTTATCTAGTTGAAATCCCTAAGCACTTAAATTGACTCTTGAGCATCGGTTCAAGAAGGTCTAATGTGAAAAGAGCCAACTTAGCCATAATCGCCCGCCAGATTTAATTTTTGCTAATTTTAGAAAACTAGCTGGAACACTCACGCATCAAGTAGAGTTGAAAATTTTATTTCAAGTCTCTACATAGGCTTAGAGTAAAAATTTCATGTCTACAACTTCCTCAAAATCAAGAAAATCATGGACTTGGAAAATATTCAAGTTCCCTAGAAGGTGACCAATATAGGAGTTAAACCTAATCTGAAATGCATCAAAGGCTAGGATTATATCATGCATATTTCTAAGCCATGCCAAAAACCAAGATCGTGCATGTATAGGTCATTCATGCATCACATTGAAAATCATTCATTTCCTCCAAACTAGGGGCACTGGAACACATTCCCTAAACACCTTTCATGGAAACATACATCATTTCATGTATCTCGATCATCTCGTATGGGGATATATTTTACATATCATGAATCTCCCTAGTTCACATCAAAAATAAGATGTCCAATGACATAGTGCATGTAAGAATCATTCATGCATTTCATTGAAAATCAGTCATCACATGCCCCAATAGGGGTCGGCCACAGTATGAATGCTCATGTGATCTCCACCAAACTACGGGCATGTAGAGTGCATTCCCTAAACACATTTTATAGAAACTTGAATACATTCATCATTTCATAAAACATGTATCTCCATCATCTCATATGGAATACATTTATATGTCATTTACATAATTCACCCAAAAGAGACCCAAAAGGTGGCGGCCCAAGTGGGAATGTCCCTATGCCATAAAAGAGGCAAAACAAAACAATCGATCATGCATATTAGCTAATTGATGCCTAGAGAAGAAACTTGGTAGACCCTATAAATGCCCAATATTAAAAAGATATTATGATTAGTGTCTACCACAAATTCTTTTGAAATGATTTTTGCAAAATGGATCTTCTTTAATTTCTTCAAGAAGGGACCAAGTCGAATATAGGCCTCTTAACTAGGGTTTGATGCTCTATGAAAAGTGGAGTGTTTTCAAAATTGATTAATGACATTTCAAAAATCCTTCTTTTACAAGATAGAGCCTAGTTCAAAATAGCAAAATGTTTTCAAATTGTATGTGCTATTATGAAATAGGGCATACTTCATTAGACCGAGTATCTAGAAGGATAAGTTGTTTCTCCACTTCATTCTCTCCAAAAAGGAAAATTGGCAAAAAGTTAAAATAGAAAAAAAAGGGAAGAAAATAAACCTCCAATATAGAGGTCTCCATAAAAAGAAAAATATAAAAACAAAAAAAAAAACTCCAATATAGAGGTTTTCTTTGAAAGAAAAGAAAAAGAAAAGCCAAAGCTTTAAAAAAAAGCAATTTTCTATCAAAACTTTCTTCGTCTTATACCATGGGATGTTTCAGAAGGGACCATGGTAAACTCTCTCCCATACTCCTACAACTTATCCCAAAAGAAAAAAGTTTGTCATTATGATCCTAAAGTAGGAATAGAACCTACCAATTTGGATCTCATTTTGTTTGAGGATTAGGCCTTGTAGTATGGAAAATGGAGTTTTGAAATGTTATTGAGTTTTCCAACAATAAAAACCTCAACCAAGTAATTTTGCATTAAAACCAAAGTGAAGAGAAATATAGGAGATGAAAGTCCTTTTTGATAGAAACAAAAAGAAAGTATCTCCTTCAAAATTATTTTTACAAAAACCCAAGGCATCAAGGAAATGAATATGGATGCCATCCCATTCAAGGCAGCCAACTTTCATGGGATCTCCCCTAAAAAAAATCATGGAGATCATCAAATATACATGATTCATCCATTGCATACATCTCATGCCCATGTGCATTCATAGATGGTCTTATGCATATATGATCCTTGCATTTGTTGACTACCATCAATATTGAGTCACCCTTGCTATAAATCCTCTTCCATTGGAATTAGGATAACCCAAGTCCAAGAAATAAATCCCTTAACAAAACTGTGACAGTTCATGAGATCTTGATTCAACTCAAATCAACTCTAGAATTCTAAAAAAATAAAAGGTTTTGTCGTGTTATTCTTTGTCATTAACCATATCAATTTGGATTAATGCCAAAGAGGGGCATCTATAAACACCCAAAAATTTTCTTAAAATAATTTGATCTTTTAGAATTTTTGCCTTTTCAAGAAAAAAATATGGTTTTGGGTCTTTTAAGGGTTTTCAAATAAATATACCTTAAACAAACTCATTTCCGTACCAAAATTTCGTGGCAACCTCAAAATAAGGGTAAATTATACCCTTCTAAAAAAAATCTAATTTTGACAAAGAGCCAAAAAAATGATTGCTTTGTCCTAAAGCCAAAATTTGTAGGATTCTGCCTTTTCAAATGGTTTCATTCAAAGAAATGAAGGTTTTAAACACGTTTCCTCAAAAAAATAGATGAGAATGAGACATTGGGAACCAAACCCAAAAATGTTTGCAAAATGTCAAATTTGCAAAAACCTTTGAAATACAAATCAAATCCAAATTAAGCATAAAAAACTCGCTCGATTGAGGATAGTCCTACTCCGAGACCGTATACCCATCAAAGGGTTAAAGTAGTTTGACACCCTACACCGAAGGATTGAAGAGGTTTGAGACCCGACACCCATCGAAAGGGTTAAAGTGGTCTGACACCTTACACTCAACAAAGGGTTAAAGTGGTTGAAACGGTAAAGACTAACTCACGAAGCGAAAGTAGGTCGCTCGTGCAAAGAAACACTTAGATTGGAACTCAATTGTTTTCAAAGAAAGGAATATTTGAAGATTTCATTAAAACTCGATGTTTTTAAATACATTTCAAAATAAAATGGTTTTAAATAATCAAAAGAAATATTTGAAACCATGAATCTGAAATCAAGTGTAGGATTCAAGTCCGATTCAGGGATAAAATTGCGAACCAAATCCAAGAGAGAGTAAAGTATGAGATGAAGACAAATTGGGAAAAGCAAGGTCAATGATTCAAGGCTAGACCTAGAAAAGCTCAGAGCAAGAAATGGACCAAGACAAAGGATCAAGTCAAGTTGAAACCAAAATGGGTCAAAACTACACCCAAGTCAAGGATTCAAGTCTCAAGTTCAAAGTGCAAATGGAGATTCACCTAGCTAAGGACCAATGAACACTCTACCTAGCCAAGGACCCATGAAGAAGGGCACCTAGCCGAACCAATGGAGACTCACCTAGATAAGGACCGATGAAGACTCACCTACCTGGCCACACCCGACTGCACCTAGTTGACCGAACCTACTTTGATTAACCAAACCATCTTGGCTAACCGTGACCCATTAACTAACCTTGACCAAACTCCTATAGTTGAACACGGCTTGATCAAACCCCCTTTGGCCTTGCCTAATCAAATGACCTTGATCAAACTACCTTGGCTAACCTTGACCGAACCACCTTGATCTTGATTAAAACCCTTTGGCTAACCGTGACCCGAACTACCTTTGCCGAATCACCATCAAAGGGTTAAAGTGGTTTGAGACCCTACACCCAAGGTTAAAGAGGCATTCGGGGTTGTTTCCAGATTCATGAGGATTCAAGAGATTGAAGGAAGAGCTTAGAGAGCCTAGGAGAGAGAGGGAGTGTTGTAAAAAGAGAGAGTGAGATAAGAGGGGAAGAAGGGAATCGACCCCTTCCTTGAGCCATCATCTATTGGAGGCCTTGTAAGTTCGATCTTTCTTCTTTGCTGATCTAAATCTCTTCTTCTTCTTATTCAATTCAAAAGGGGTTGTATTAATGGAGCATTAGTCTTTCCCCATAATGTAATAGAGTAGAAATGTTGCCCGTTTAATTTCTTTTACATTTACACATTTTACTTGTTTGATTTCAAGTTTCTGTACCTCTCTATATGCTATATCCTCTTATATTTCCTAATCTCCTCTATGCTTAAGCTATTAACATATTTTCATTCATTTTTCTTTAGTCATTTACCTTGAATTAGATGTGATTAGATTTTAATTTTGGATGAATGTATTCACGTATGCTTTAGAAACTGAAATTTTGTTTTCAGCATCTCGCATATGTCTAGTGTTGCATTTTTCATTTCTGAATTTCTGCTTCAAATAATCTAAAATTTTGTATACCGAATCTTAACACGAACACGTATAATAAAAGTTTCAAGAATTTTAGGGCCGTGTAGCATCATAAATAAAATAGAAGAAGATCGGACAAATTCAAAGTCAAGTTAGGGTTTTCTGCAATAAAGGTTGGGTAATCTTCCTATAACTGTCTATAGTGAGCTAAATCTATTGAAACTAGTCTCATTGGAAATCTTACATCCATAGCTTTCCAACAAGGCTAAATTGATAAAAATTGGAGCTCTGTACACCGAAATAAAGAAGTTTCTTTAGACCTCTGCATTTCTATAACAGAACGTTCTCAAACTCTTGAGCAAAGGCATTTCTCGGATTTAATTTTATAAAATCACAGAATATAAAAACAAAATAAAGATAGTCTTAGGATCTCCACATTCTGCTATACGTACTATAAAAGTTTAATGAATTTTAGAGATCTCTAAGTTATTTAAAAAAATTTAGAAATAAGCTATGAAAAGAGAACTCGCTTCCGTTTTTCAGAACTTGAAAAGTTTTCATTCCCTAGACCAAGTGCACGACTTGTTTGATTCAAATTGTCTTTAAAATGAATTTTGAAAATACACACCCTACTCAAATTAATCCTCAAAGTATCTAGGCTGATCCTTGAGCATCGGTTGAAGAAGGCCTAAGATGAAAAGATCCCGCTTCTCGACAATCGCTCCATAAAGTCAGAAGTATAACTTTTCTATTTTAAGTGAAACTAGCTGGCACGCTCCCACAAAAAAGGAACTGGATTGAAAAACTTATTTCAAGTCCCTACATAGGCTTTGGAATAATATTTTCACATCAAACAATAGGTGCTATTAGGAAATGGGATATACTTTGGTTGAATTGAGTACCTAAAGGGATGAGTTGTATTCCCCCACTTCATTCCTCCATGGTATTTTAAATTTTGGTCATTTTGGCAAGCCATCCAAATCGTGAGTGCCAATTGTGCATGTTTTGAAAGAACCAACCACTCTAATGGCCAATTTTTCATGAATCTTTCATTTTTGTCTTGCCAAGTTTTTCGAAAGCTTAGTTTATAAAAAGCATCTCCAAAGACTTCAATGTATGAGTTCCTAGATGTTCAAAATTTTTTAGGCCTTGTATGAGTGCTTCATACTCGGTAACATCATTTGAACATGCAAAATCTAGCCTAATGGCCATTGGGATTTTCTTCTTTCTCGAGAGATATGAAGATGATTTCAATAACTGCCCCTTGATCGCAATATGTTTCCTATGCTTGATTTTCTTTGAAACAATTTTGTCCAAGCATGGTTTTCGAATTCATTTGGAACATATGCCTTCATGAGGCATTTGATCAAGTATGGGGAATGTGTCTTGAAGAGGCACTTCAGCCATAGGATGTGGGGATTGTCCCTTAATGGAGTCTTGAGTATGAACTCATAATCTATTGAAAGGGGCTGCCATTTATTTTGCCTACCCATTAAGATAGGTTTTCAAATAGGTGCTTTGGTGAATCATCATTATCCCTTTTTCATGACATGGGAATTGTTGTCTCGAATTTGGAAGCCTATACCAAGGCTAAGCACGATTTTTCTTTTGGCTTGATGATTTCTTTCATATGCCAAATAGAGTTTTCGAAATGTATGGCACACATTCTATGGATATCATCTTCACATTTATCGAGTAAAGTACCCAATGTATTCACATGAGTTGTAATGCTTCGGAGGTTTTTTGAAAATTTGAAGGATTTATCAAAATCTTTTTGAAAATCTTTTTGTAAATCATCATTTCAAATGTTAACCCTTTTTCGAGATTCTTATTGAGAGTTTTTAGCCTCTTTTTGGTATTTCTGAAATCCACCTTGAAGGTTTCATATTTGATTTATATGGAGTCATGCCTATGATGGCTCGATACTTAGGGGGTTGACTCTCAATGCCCCTTTGGCTTAACACGAACCTCGAACTCTAAGATGATGTCTAGACCAAATGTTGCTCATGCAAATGTATGATTTTTAGACTGCAATGCATGATGCTTATGTATGCATGCATACACACTATGGGTTAGACTCACTTCTAAAAATCCCCAAAATTTTCTAAGTCAAGGATTCTACGAATTTTAGGAAAGCTCGGAGGTGATCTTCCTCCTTGCTTTGATGGTTTTCAAGCATTTTAATCTTGAGGAAGCTTTAGGCAAGAGAAAGGTGTACATGACCAGCATTTGGACGACTTTTGGGTTTGGGAGTATATACAATTTTGGAAAGTATTTTGAAACTTGGTTTTGTACATGGCCATTATTTTTTTGAAATTTTTTCATTTTTTTGTCTTTTTCGAAATACAAAATTCAAGGATCAATATAAAGACTTTCCTTTTGAAAAGTTTTTGAAATAAATTTCTTTTTGGAATTTTTAGATTTTCAAATGTTTTTGGGATTTTGAAGGTTTTCAATTTTTTTGGTTTTTGGCAATATCTATTTTTTTTGGATTTTTTGAAAAGCAGGGATCTTCCATTGAACCTACAAAGAAAACTTCATGAATTAGACTCTAATCAATAGGTCTAAGCCATGGGTCTCAGTTTTAGGAGGTTCTACAAGGCACCCTTGACCCAGGTGGCCTTAGGTGGTGGCTTAGGGGGTATGGGTTGGCTATAGCCCAATCCATATCGATTTGGGTTGGCTTTAGGTAGGATGGGTTCTAACCTACCTTGATTTCTGGCTCTTAGGCCCTTGTAGGGTTTATATCCCATGTTTAGGATCATGTTCCAAGGCTTTTTTATTTTTGAAAATATTTTATAAAGTTCATGCCCTTGGAACATGGAATCGTCCATGTCATGGGTATATACCCGTTTTATTTTGGACTGTGGGAGTTTGGATTTTGGGGTGGTGGAAGACTTGGGCTTCCACACTACCTTGGGTTGGGAGATATGTTTTTTAAGGAAATCCATACTCGGTCCCTTGAGGGTTTTGACCTGCTCCCTAGATACAACTCGTGGTGCCCCTAGGGATGGATTGTTTTGGTTCAAGGTTGTAGGCTTGGGTTCAGGGTACAAGACTAGGCTTGAAGAAGTGGGTTCTTTTATGGTAGGGTTATGAGTTCCTAGGATGTCGATGCATGCCTTAGGGATCTCTATGTCTACCATATTTTGAACTTTTTGTTTTTGAAATTCTTTTTGGTGGTGCGGGACATTTGGCGCACCTTGAAAATCCTCTTTTTCGGGCACATTTTGTGGGTTTGTGTGTGCATGGGTGTGATCCAATGCATTTGATGACTCTATTTCAAGAAGAGAGTTTAGAGGAGGATGGGTTTCAGGCATACCTCTTTTTGGCTTGTCTACCTTTTCATGGTGAGAGCAGGCCGTGTTCCCGGGTGACTCTGTTTTGAGCTCCCATGGCTTTTCGAGGCATTCCTTTTCAAATCCTGCCTTTTTGTGACTCTCGTCTTTTTGTGGGGTGTGGATTTTGTGTCCCACTTTGTTTTTGTGCCCTGAATCAAGGATTTCATTTGTTTTCAGAATTTCAAAGTTTTTTTTCAATTGTTTTTATCTTTTTGAAAATTTTCCAGATTTTTTTGATTTTTTGAAATAGGAAAATCTTTTTTTGGTTTTTCTTTGGAGGTTTGAGAGCTTGGAGGCTTGGATGTTTTGATCCGCCTTTGAATTTCATCTTTAACCTCATATCCTTCATCGAGTTTAGGATCGGTTTTCTTCTCACGGTCTCTATGTGCCCGAGATGAGCTGCTATGTGATCGATGTGCCTTAAGCTCATTGCTTAAGGCTTCCATCTTTCTAAAAATTTCTTGGATCACAGCCAGCTCTTCTTGGGCTTTCGCTGATTTGAAAACCTACTTTGATTTACTCAATGAGGATTTCCTTGGCTTTTCCTCCATTTCTTGCAAATTTTGGATGCATGAGTTTTGAAAACACGTTTCTGAAAGTTTTAAAGTATAACTTGTTTGATTTGAAGTTCACTTAAGACCCGAGTACCACCGGGCGTGCCAAATCTGTAAACATGAAAATTTTCACTCCCAGTTTATGGAACTTGAAGTAAACCTTTTCATGCCTACGCCTTTTTGTGAGCGTGCCAGCTAGCTTACTCAAACTATCGAAGGTTTTTTGAAATGATTTTCTGACTTTAGCGATTGTAGGCAAGCGGGCTTTTTTCACTTAAACTTTCTTGAACCGATGCTCAAGAGTCAGTTTAAGCTCTTAGAAACTTCGATTTTTTAAACAAGTATTAATATTGAACGATAAGTGTTTGATAAATTCCTTTCATTCCTTCTTTGCAATTTTTATTACGGGGCTGAACATCCCTACTTTTCTTGCAAGTTTTATCTGTTTAGGCCTGATGTGTGTGTGAAATGTGTGGCCTAATTTCAGCGTGGTTTGAGCGATTTGTTCGAGGGCTTTTTGGAAGCGAGCAAATGTAGGGATGCTAAAATCCTTTTTGGGTTTTCGAGAGTGATGATGCTAACTCACCCAAATTGAAATTGCAATTCACTCGACTAAAAAGTAAACCCACACAAATTGAAGTGCAACTCTACTTTCACAAAAGTAAACTCACACAAATTAAAGTGCAACTCTACTTTTACAAAAGGTAAACTCACACAAATTGAAATGTGACTCTACTTTCACAAAAGTAAACTCACACAAATTAAAGTACAACTCTACTTTCACAAAAGTAAACTCACACGACTTGAAATATATATAGGTTTATCCTAAGAGCGGAAAGGCTCAAGTGTGTGAGTGTAAAGAGTGAAAAGGCTCGAGTGCTCGTGGGTGTACTCGTGTACAGTTTAAGAGCGGAAAGGCTCGAGTGCGAGTGGGTGTTTTCGTGCACAATTTAAGAGCGGAAAGGCTCGAGTGCACGTGGGTGCGATTACTTGACTTTCACAAAAGTAAACTCACTCGAATTTAAGTGCAACTCACACTGCTTTCACGAAAGTAAATTTACCCAAATGTAAGTGCAACTCACACTGCTTTCACGAAAGTAAATTTACCCAAATGTAAGTGCAACTCACACAACTTTCACAAAGTAAATTTACCCGAATGTAAGTAAAACTCACACGACTTTCGTGAAGTAAATTTACCCCAATTGAAATATGTATACTTGCTTAAGAAAAGATGAGGTTCGAAGTATAGAATTTCTATAATTGTATATTGGGGCAGAGAGCGGAAAGACTCAAGTGCATGTGCGTGTAAAGAGCGGAAAGGCTCAAGTACACGTGTGTGTGTTCGTGTTCATCCACCAGATAAGAGCAGAAAGGCTCAAGTGCTCGTGGGTGCGATCGTGTTCATGCACTAATATTAGAATCCAAGGGGAGACTTTGCTCCGTTAATACAACCCCGTTATGAATTGAATTGAAAGGAAAAGCAGTTTGAAATGAAGTTTGAAAAACTTACACTTTTCCTAACTCGAGTTCGGGATTCAGCTAGGTCAAGTCCACCCCAACCCCAATGTGGTTTGGCTAGGTGAAACTCTTGGTGCAGCCCACGTCCAAGGGAGATTGGCCCAAGTCAATGCCACCCAAGTGGTGCAGCCGAGATGATGCAGCCAAGGTAGGTGCAAGATGGCTTTAAGGCAAGTTGGGTGCAGTCGGCCAAGGCGGTTCAAGGCCTAGGTGCAGTTGGGTTTCATTTAGCAAGGGGGTGAGCTAGAGGGGTGTAAACACCCCAAATCCCACGAATTCCTCAAATCAACTTGGTTTTGTAAAAGCAGCCCCAAAGGGCCATTTTGAGTCTAGAATCCCAGGAGCCTTCCAGACAACCCTGTACATATGTTTTGAACTTTATATTTCAAAAATATATAATATGGCTTTTAAAAACCTTTTAAACACGTTTTTGAAACCCCGAAGCAGCTTGGCCTGATCCAAACAAGACCAGGAAAGCCAAAGAGAGCCCGGAACCAGAGCACAAGTCGAGCCCGGCATAGCAACTCTCGTGTTGAATCCACCCCCAGGATCTCAAACGTCCAAGACCCTGTTATCATCAAAACATTACTTGAAATCAACTTCGAAAGGCAAAAACAAAAGCGGACGATCATGTTGGCGAAGACCCAACGCAGACGGAGTACTAATGCTGTCAGACCTCGCACAAACTGTTCGTTTCGAACACAGCCCGAAGGAGTCAGAATTCAGTTTGGATTGAATCTGGACCATATATATCCAGATCCCAATCCAAACTCATGTGTGGACTTGGATTTAGATTTGGATCCAGAGATCCAATCCAATATCCACATCCATGGCCCACATCACCTTCTCATAAATGGAGGTGGGGCCCACTTGAATTTCACGTGGGATTATGGGCATGAGAGAGAGTGGGGGAGGATAAGATTAGAGTGTGGTTGTAATTAAGCTTGATTTGTGTGTCAAGTTTGGGGTTAATCATGTGGGTTAGCCTAATTAAAGTGGGTTTAAGCTTGTAATTAGCCAAAACCTAACCTAGGGCTGCACCAACATGATGTGGTTAAGGTCTATGGGCCATGCAAAGGGAGCTCCTTCACCTAAACCTAGCCAAACACACCTAATCCTAGCCTTCTACCCTAATCCGATCCTAATCTGAGCTTAATCACCTAACCCACTTCCCTAATCCCGGCCTAATCCCAACCTAATCGCCTAACCCACTTCCCTAATCCTTCCCTAAACCTAGGTTAATTTCCCTAAACCTAACCTAATCCTAGCCTAATCACCTAACCTACCTTACTAAACCTCACCCTAAAACCAACCCACCTAGCTAAACCCTAAACCTCTAAACCACCCCTAGCACACAACCTACCCAAATCCCTTGTATTTAAAATATCTGGCCCTACCCCTTTCCAGCCCACCTTATCACCACACCACCCTACCTAAACCACCTAACCACTACCCCAAAACCAGCCCCAACCGCCTCTTGCAACCCTATATAAACCCCCCCCTTTTGGGGCGGGTTTTTTCCAATCTCCAAGCTCCAACCATCCAATCTCGGGTCCTCCACTCTCCAGCCCAGCCGACTCCCATCTTGCTCTACCTGCCCCACAGCCAGCCACCACCCGCGCCACTACCTCCCAGCAGAGCACCAGCCACCACTCGCGCCACTACCTCCCGGTGGGACGTGAGCCTTTCAAAAATCGAGTTTTAAGTTAGAAGTTTGCAAAAATTTTGTTAAAAAGGTGTCGTTTTTAACTTGTTTTCTTTGCTTGTACTTAGGAAATTTTGAAAAAGCTTGAAAAGCATGTCAAAATCCAATCCAAGTGAAGTGTCGAGCCAAGGCTCATGCACCTCAAGTTCTCACTCTAGGAGGATTTTCAAAAACAAAATAAAACTAGATGAGATCGAGGACCTGAGAAGGGAGTCTGAGGCCAAAATTGATGCTCTCAGCTAAGAGGCTGAAGTAGGCGATTCATGTTCATCAAATGGTGAACCAAGGCCTAAGAAAAAATCCGAAAAACCTCGCAAGCACAAAGAGGCCTCCGTAATGGAAGGCAACCAATACCACGAGTCCTTCACACAAAAGGACCGTAAAGCCCTACAGCAGCTGCTGAAAGGGCAAAACAAAGAGAAAAGAAGCTACGCCCTGTTTCCTTCCTATGGATTACGAAACAGATAGTGACGATGAAATACTGAACTTCCATCGGTATGATGGCATGGGAGACCCTAGGTCTCACTTGCAGCTTTTCTCGCGTCGAGCCCATAAGAAGAAAAAGGACTCGATGAAATGGGTGTATTGGTTCCCTTTATCCCTTAAAGGCACAGCTGCCAAATGGCTGGCTTCCTACGACTTAAGCCAGTTCGCTACTTTAAGTTGCATAGGGTTTTGTTTGAGTTGGGTGTGTTGTCTTTAAATTCTCGCACTCACACACATTGAGCTTTCACTCTTATTTGCAAGACCCAAGTAAGGGCCGTGTGATACTATCCTTGGGTTTAATTTCATGTCGTGTGTGTAGTATTTCAATTCTAGCACTCACACACATTGAGCTTTCACTCTTACTCCCAAGACCTTAGTTAAGGCCATATTGCAATTTATATTTGGGTTTAATTTCATGTTGTGTGCGTAGTACTTCAATTCTAGCACTCACACACATTGAGCTTTCGCTCTTATTCCCAAGACCTTAGTTAAGGCCATATTGCAAGTTATATTTGGGTTTCATTTGAAGTCGTGTGTGTTGTCTTTACATTTTCACACGCACCCACATTGAGCCTTTCTGCTCTTAAGATATAGCCATATTTCCCTTTGACATTGTCTTTTAAATTCGGGTTTTCCCTTTGGAGTAGCGTGAGTTTGCATTGCATATACGCCATACCACGAGTTAGGACGCATATCGCATCAAAGCAAACCCCATACTCCTGCTCAAAATGGCCACATTTTAGTAGAGTGTTCATAACACACACCTAGGTGGCCCCAAAGAGGGATAAAAAGAAAGACTTAGGCACGTGCAAATCCACGTGATCTAAAATCTGAAAATCATACCTAAAACAACCCGAATCAAACACCTCAAACCACTTTCGTAGGTTCTTACACTCCAAAACTCGATTTTTAAAAGCGTACAAACTGACCCTTGCGCATCGGTGCAAGAAGGTCTGCGATGACAAGAGTTTGCTTGCTCACAGTCGCCACATTAGAAGTCAGGTTTTAAAATATATCTCCGCTAGCTTAAGTAAACTAGCTGGCACACCCTGTTTGTTTCAATAGGACTTAGGCACACGAAAAAGTTCGCTCCAGGCCTAAGAACCAGGAGGCAGAAATTTTCTGCGTCTACACCCTCCTCCCCCATCGACAAGGCACCTATCCAAAGAGTGGTTTTTCAGAACCACCTCGATATGCAGGGCCTAGTTATGGGACTCGTAGGATCTATCTACATTGTCTTCCGAGAATACAATAGGCGTTTTTGCTCCTATAGAGGCCACTTGTTTGGACAAAGATTCAGGGGTAATATTCGAACTAACCCTTGCTCTTTCTAGAATTTTCTCTAACACTAGTCTATGCCTAGGCGAAGTTTGTATTAGCTCTAGGATGGACATATTGATAGGAATCTTTGAAAGATGGTTTTCTAAATCATACACCTTCAAAACGATATTTCCTTTGTCCGTTTTTGACAGAACTCTAAGAATACATGCTTTTGAGGGACCAGGCACACTGACCACCTTTTTAGCACTTTGCAGATGTGGGGGTTGGTAGATCCTCCCAAACCTTGTCACCTCCCCCACGATCAACCTAGGTTTCGTACTAATCATGGCTCTAATCGAGAGATTTGGAGCACCTTGAATGGTTAAAACTGGTTTAACTAGGGACAGAACTCTTGGTGGTCCTCGGATGACTACTTGGTCGAGTTTCTTGTAAAGGATAAGAGTAGACGCACAAGTAGGTGAACAGACTCACATGCATGCACTAGATTCTTTGAAATTGAAAGAGCACATACCTCTTTTCCCTTCCCACTGGTACTTGCGTGCTTGGGGAAGGGTTCTTTGAAGATAGCTTGGGTAGGCTCAGGTTCTTCAACGACCTGGAGTCGGCCTTCTGCTATCAAGTTCTCAATTTTATTAAGGAGAGAGAAGCACCGCCTTGTATCATGGCCTTTGAGCCGATGATACTTGCAGAACTTGTTTAAAAACCCTCCCTTTGAAGTGACTCCCTCGGGAATCTCGGGGAGTTCGATCATGCCTTGGGCCAATAGGAGGTCTAGGACCTCTGTCACAGGTTGCCCCAGCGGAGTATACTCCCGTCTTTCGAAGGGATTTTGAAAATTCCTCTCCTTTTTATTTTTGGGTTTTTTAAAAGCTCTTGAAGCACTTGCTGGGCTTGGATCCACCCGAACATTGGCAATTTTATGCGGTTTTGCCCCTTTGTTCGCAGTGGATGGCCCATAAGTGATGGGCTTTTCCAAGCGAGCTTTCGAAATTGGATTTCCTTTCCATAAGTGGTCATACACCCCTTTTTTCAAGTTTGTTTCGAAAAGGGATGCTTTCTTTATTAACTTATAGAAAGTTGAGATTTCATGAAGCGAGAGAAGGGTTTTTAGCTCGTTTCTAAAATTATCGAGGATGAGCATGACTGCACATCCTTCTGATATGGGCTCTCGCACTTGACCCAAGAGAGACCTCCAACGAACGATGAACGTATGTACATCCTCGTTCACACCTTGTTTTGTATCCCTCAAGGTGTTTAAAGTCGGCGTGACTTCTACGTTATGCGAGAATCTCTCCATAAAGTAGTTCGCTAACTCTTCAAAAGTTGCGAACAGGCTAAGATCGTAGGAAGCCAGCCATTTGGCAGTTGTGCCCTTGAGGGACAGAGGGAACCAATACACCCATTTCATCGAGTCCTTCTTTTTCTTATGGGCTCGACGAGAGAAAAGCTGCAAGTGAGACCTAGGGTCTCCCATGCCATCATACCGATGGAAGTTCGGTATTTCATCGTGACTGTCTGTTTCATAGTCCACAGGTAGGAAATCAGACAGGGCGTAGTTCCTTTTCTCTTTATTTTGCCCTCTCAGCAGCTGTTGTAGGGCTTTACGGTCCTTGTGTGTGAAGGACTCGTGGTATTGGTTACCTTCCACTGCGGAAGTCTCTTTGTGTTTGCGAGGTTTTTCAAATTTCTTCTTGGCCTTTGGTTCGCCATTGGACGAACATGAATCGCCTGCTTCAGCCTCTTGGCTAAGAGCAACGATTTTGGCCTCGAAGTCCCTTCTCAAATCTTCAATCTCTTGTTTTTTCGAAAACCTTCGAGATTGAGAACTTGATGCGCATGAGCCATGGCTCGATACCTCTTGGGAGCCTGGACTCGACATGCTTCAATATGCTTTTCAAAACAAATCCTAAGTATGAAAATGCAAACAAGCAAAGTTAAAACACTTTAAAAAAAATTCATGAGGTTTCTCTACATGAGATGACTCTGCACAAGGCCCAGGTCCCACCGGGTGTGCCAAATCTGTAGACACGGAAAATCCTCACTTCTGGTTCTTAGGCCCGAAGTGAACCTTTTCGTGTGTCTAAGTCATATTTTAGCAAAAAGGGCGTGCCAGCTAGCTTGCTTAAGCTAGCGAAGAAAGTTTTTGAAATCTGACTTCTATCGGGGCGACTGCGAGCAAGTGAGCTCTTTTCATCGGAGACTTTCTTGCACCGATGCGCAAGGGTCAGTCTGTACACTTGGCAAAGTCTTTTAATTAAACCTCTTTGAGAAATACCCTAAGTGCTTAGGCTTTATATGTACGATTGCAAATTTTATTACACGTGGGATTTGCACGTGCCTATGTCTTTCTTTTTATCTTTTTATGGCCAACTAGGTGTGTGCACAAGTGACTTAAGTTGGGCGATTTTTGAGCGGGAGTGTGGGGCTTGCTTTGATGCAATATGCGTCCTAACTCGTGGTATGGCATATATGCAATGCAAACTCACACAACTCCAAAGGGAAAACCTAAATTGAAAGACAATGCGGAAGGGAAATGACTTAATGTAAATTGCAAAAGGGAAATTGCAAAAGGGAAATATGGCTATATCTTAAGAGCGGAAAGGCTCAATTGTGCAAATGTGTGTCGTGTATATATGTAAAGACTACGCACACTGCTGAACCTTAAAACCCAAATCTTAAAGACATAGCCGAAGGGAAATACTTATAATATATATGGGCCCGAAGGTCGCCAACGTGTGCGTGGGTGTTGTGTGTATATTGAAAGACAACTCACACGACTTGTAATGAAACCCAAATATAATTGCAATAGGCCTTGACTAAGGTCTTGGGAGTAAGAGCGAAAGCTCAATGTGTGTGAGTGTAGAATTGAAATGCTACGCACACAACTTGAAGTAAAACACCCAAAACGAAATTGCAATAAGGCCTTTACTAAGGTCTTGGGAGTAAGAGCGAAAGCTCAATGTGTGTGAGTGTAGAATTGAAATACCATGCACACAACTTGAATTAAAACGCCCAAGAGAAATTACAATACGGCCCTTACTAGGGTCTTGGGAATAAGAGCGAAAGCTCAAAGTGTGTGTGTGGAAATCGAAAGACAACACACACAACTTAATTAAAACCCACGCAACTTAAAACATATAGGTATAACTATATCTTAAGAGCTAATTAGGCCCGTGTGTGTGCTATAATTGTGTGCAGCTAAGAGCGGAATAGGCTCAAGTGTACGTGTGTGTGGGTGTGCCAAACCACATTATTACAAGCAGGGGGAGACAACGCTCCATTATTACAACCCCGTATCAAATTTAATTAAACATAAGCAAGTTCATAACAAGGACCGAGTTAGGCACTTACGTATAGCTGGTCCGGGTGTGACTTTCTTGGCTTTGGCCTAGTGAGTCGCCTTGGACAGCCGAAGGGGAGCTCCTTGGATGCGGGTGGGCGCCAAGTAGGGTCTTAGCCGAATGAAGTGTCTTGATGAAAGCCGGGTGGTAGGCGCAGCAAGTGGGGAGGTTAGGTGATGTTGTGGCAGGTGAAGGGCTAGCTAAGTGATGGATGGTAAAGGGGAAAGGTTTAGCTAAGGGCTGGGAATTGGACGGCTAAGGGAAGGTGGGGATGTAAGGTGTGAAGTGGCCGGGTGCAAGGGAGAGGCTTAGGGTGCAGCAGTGGTGGCGGGTGATGGAAGGTGTGGCTGCGTAAGAGAGGGGTGGAAGGGAGGTTAGATAGGGCTGAGATGGGGGTACTAACCGGAGGTGGTTGCTGTGGTGGTGGCCGGAGGTGGTGGAAGGAGGTGGCAGCTTGAAGAAGGTGGCAGCCGGTTGGAAGGGTGCAATCGGGTGTGAAGTGCAGGTGGCAGCCGAGTGGAAGTAGAGTCGAGTGGAGCGACGGTGGATGGTGGTGTTGCTGGGGGTTGATGGGAGTGAAGTGGGGTGGAAGGGAGGGCGGGTGAGAGAGGAGATAGGGGGCTGAGAGCTGCCCAAAACCCGCCCCAAAAGGGGGGTTTTTATAGGCATGGGTTGGGGTCAGTTGGGGTGGTTTTGGGGTAGATATTTAGGATGTTGTGGACTGGGGTGGGGTGGTTTGGGTAGGTCGGCTAGGTGGGTGGTTTGGGTAGGTCGGTTAGGGTGGCTGGGATTTAAGAGTTAGGGTCTAATTAGGTGGGTTAAGGTGGGATTAGGTTTAGTCTATCTAGGGTCTAGGTGGTTTAGTTAGGTGGGGTGAGCTAGGTGTGGTCGGCTAGGTATAGTTAGGTGGTTTTGGGTGAGGGTGGCTAGGATTAGGTCGGGTTTAGGGGGGAATGGCTAGGTGAGGTGGGTTAGTTTAGGGCTAGGTTTTGGAGCATCCCCTTGGCCTTGATCCATAGACCTAGTTGCAGCATGTTGGTGCAGCCCCAGGTTAGGTGTAGGTGCATACAAGCTTAATCCCACACTCTTAGGCTAAACCCACATGATTAACCCAAAACTTGACACAAAAGTCAAGCCCACCAAAATTCTCACTCATACTTTATCCCCCATTCTCTCTCTTCCCAAGCTTTTCACATGAATTGTTTGTGGGCCCCACCTCCATTTATGAGAAGGTGATGTGGGCCATGGATGTGGATATTGGATTGGATCTTTGGATCCAAATCCATATGCATGTTTGGATTTGGATCTGGATATATATGGTCCAGATCCGATCCAAATCTGATTTTCTGACTCCATGACATTGCGAAACGGACGATTTGTGCGGGGCCTAACAACATCAGTACTCCATCTTGCATTGGATCTTCGCCAACATTGTCGTCCGCTCTTCTTCTCACCTTCCGGAGACCATTTTGATAAATTTGTTGATAACAGGGCTTGGATGTCCGAGATTTTGAGGATGATTCTGATACGAGAGTTGATGTGTCGGGCTTGACATATGCTCCAGTTTTGGGCTCTCTTTCGCTTCTCTGGTCCTACTTTCATCAGGCCAAGTTGCTTTGCGGGGTTTCAAAATACCTTTTTAAAGGTTTTAAAACTATATAACACATATTTAAAAACATATATGATTTAAACATATGTACAAGGTTGCTTGGAAGGCTCCTAGGTTTCCAAACTCAAATAGCCCTTTGGGGCTGCTTTTGCAAAACCAGGTGTTTTGAGAAATTCGTGGGATTTTGGGGTGTTTACAACAGTCATGCCCTTTGGTTTGAAAAATGCCGGTGCCACATACCAAAGAGCTATGACCACGATCTTCCATGATCAGATTCATGAGCTCGTAGAGGTATTGTAGACAAGAAAAATCCTCACTTCTGGTTCTTAGGCCTGAAGTGAACCTTTTCGTGTGTCTAAGTTGTATTTTAGCAAAAGGGCATGCTAGCTAGCTTGCTAAATCTAGCGAAGAAAGTTTTCAAAATCTGACTTCTATCGAGGCGAATGTGAGCAAGTGAGCTCTTTTCGTCGCATACCTTCTTGCACCGATGCGCAAGGATCAGTCTGTACGCTTGGCAAAGTCTTTAAAATGTAAACCTCTTTGAAAAATACTCTAAGTGTTTGGGCTTTGAATGTACGATTTCAGATTTTTATTACACGTGGGATTTGCACGTGCCTATGTCTTTCTTTTTATCTTTTTATGGCCAACTAGGTGTGTGCGCAAGTGACCTAGGTTGGGCGATTTTTGAGCGGGAGTGTGGGGCTTGCTTTGATGCAATATGCGTCCTAACTCGTGGTATGGCGTATATGCAATGCAAACTCACACAACTCCAAAGGGAAAACCCGAATTGAAAGACAATGCGGAAGGGAAATGACTTAATGTAAATTGCAAAAGGGAAATATGGCTATATCTTAAGAGTGAAAAGGCTCAATTGTGCAAGTGTGTGTCATGTATATATATAAAGACTACGCACACTGCTGAACCTTAAAACCCAAATCTTAAAGACATAGCCGAAGGGAAATACTTATAATATATATGGGCCCGAAGGTCGCCAACGTGTGCGTGGGTGTTGTGTGTATATTGAAAGACAACTCACATGACTTGTAATGAAACCCAAATATAATTGCAATATGGCCTTGACTAAGGTCTTGGGAGTAAGAGCGAAAGCTCAATGTGTGTGAGTGTAGAATTGAAATACTACGCACACGACTTAAATGAAACCCAAATATAATTGCAATAGGCCTTGACTAAGGTCTTGGGAGTAAGAGCGAAAGCTCAATGTGTGTGAATGTGAAAATTGAAAGACAACACACACAACTTAATAAAACCCACGCAACTTAAATATACATAAGTATAGCTATATCTTAAGGGCTGATTAGGCCCATGTGTGTGTCAAAATCGTGTGCAGCTAAGAGCGGAATAGGCTCAAGTGCATGTGTGTGTGGGTGTGCCAAACCACATTATTACAAGCGGGGGGAGACAACGCTCCATTATTATAACCTTGTATCAAATTTAATTAAGCATAAGCAAGTTCATAACAAGGACCGAGTTAGGCACTTACGTATAGTTGGTCCGGTTGTGACTTGCTTGGACTTGGCTTGATGAGTCGCCTTGGGCAGCAAAGAGAGCTCCTTGGATGGATGGCTGTGGCAAGTGGATGTGTTGGCCGAGTGATGATGTGTTGGTGTTGGCCGAATGGGAGAATGTGCAGGTATTGGCCGAGTGGAAGGGCTGGTGTCTTGGCTAAGATTGAAGTGTTTAGGGGAGGTAGGTTGAACTAGATTATGTCACTAAGGCTTGGGGTAGGTCTTAGGGAGAGGTAAGTCTGCTAGCTAAGGGAAGAGGGATAGGTGGCGCAGGTGGTGGCCAAATGGTGGAGGTGCAGGCATTGAGAAAGCGAGCTGAATGGTGGAGGTGGCAGGCGTTGAGGAAGCTGGCCGGTGTTGAGGAAGCTAGCCGAATGGTGGAGGTGGCAGGTGGCGTTTGAAGTGGGGTATGGTGGATGGAAGGTGGCGAATGGAGGGGATGAAGAAGGGAGTTTGAGATGGGGTACTAACCAAGATGGAAGGTCCTGGCCGAAGGGTGGAGGTGGCGGGTGGAAGAGGTCCTGGCCGAATGGAAGGGCTGGTGGCGCCGACTGAAGTGGGGAAGATGGAGAGTGATGCTGCTGAAGTGGAGTGGAGTGGAGTGGTGTTGCTGGCCGGGTTCTGAGAGGGGAGAAGGTAGGACCTAGGGGACCCAGATTTTCGAGAGCCAAGAGATGGAACCCGCATGAATGGGAGGGGTTTTTATAGGCTAGATGGGGTCGGTGGTTGGGATAGGGGAGGTCGGTTGGTGGGTTGGTTTGGTGGTGGTGGTTTGGGGGTATAGTGTGCTAGATATTTAGGTGGGCCAAATATTTGTTTTGGGTAATTTGGAGATATGGTGTGCTAAGTATTTAGGTGGGTTGGTTTAGTGGTTTAAGGCTTATTTAGGTGGATTAGGTTTAGGGTGAGGTTTAATGAAGTGGGTTAGGTATTTAGGCTAGGATTAGGGTGAGGTTAGGGGGATTAGGCTAGGATTAGGGTGAGGGTTAGGTTCTAGGGAAAATGGCTAGGTGGGGTGAGCTAACTTAGGGCTAGGTTTAGAAGCATCCCCTTGGCCTTGACCCATGGACCTAATTGCAGCATGTTGGTGCAGCCCTAGGTTAGGTGTAGGTGCATACAAGCTTAATCCGTGGATATTAGATTGGATCTTTGGATCCAAATCTAAATCCAAATCCATATGCATGTTTGGATTTGGATATGAATATATATGGTCCAGATCCGATCCAAATATGATTTTCTGACTCCTTCATGGTATTTTCGAAACAGACAGTTTGTGCGGGGCCTGACAGCATCAGTACTCCGTCTTGCGTTGGGTCTTCGCCAACATTGTCGTCCACTCCTCTTTTCACCTTCCGGAGATCATTTCGATAGATTTGTTGATAACAGGGGCTTGGATGTTCGAGATTTTAGGGATGATTCTGATACGAGAGTTGATGTGTCGGGCTTGACATATGCTCCAGTTCCGGGCTCTCTTTCGCTCCTCTGGTCCTACTTTCCTCAGGCCAAGTTGCTTTCTGGGGTTTCAAAATACCTTTTTAAAGGTTTTAAAACTATATAACACATATTTTAAAACACATATGATTTAAACATATGTACAGGGTTGCCTAGAAGGCTCCTGGGTTTCCAGACTCAAAATAGCCCTTTGGGACTGCTTTTGCAAAACCAGGTGTTTTGAGAAATTCGTGGGATTTTGGGGTGTTTACAGGTATATGTGGATGATCTCTTGGCCAAATCCAAAACTCGATGCACTCATATCGAATGCTTACAAAAGATTTTCGAAAGGCTTAGGCTTTACAAAGTAAAGCTAAACCCTCAAAAATGCGTATTTGGAGTAGAGTCTGGAAAGCTTTTAGGCTTTATGGTGAGCCAAAGGGGCATAGAAGTCGACCCCTCTAAGTGTAGAGCCATCATAGACATGGCTCCACCCTCCAACCTCACGTAGATTCGTAGCCTCCAAGGTCGATTACAATCCATTCGCAGGTTTATCTCAAACCTGGCGACTAGATGCGAACCCTTCAACAAGTTGTTGAGAAAGGGCATAAAATTTTTATGGGATGACGACTGCCAAAAGTCATTTGAAAGACTAAAGGCATACTTAGTTAATCCCCCTGTTTTAAATCCTCCAAAGCAAGGAAAGCCTCTTCTACTTTACATTTCCGTGCATGCGAATGCCTTGAGAGCTTTGTTAGCTCAATACGAGGATGACACTCACAAGGAGTATGCCATATACTATCTTTCGAAAACTCTCCTGGCTTACGAAAGGAATTACCAAGCCATGGAGAAGACGTGCTTGGCCCTAGTTTGGGCCTGCCAGAAATTTCGACATTACTTCCTAGATCATGAGATCTGGATAGTGTCCAAGCTTGATCCAATCAAGCATTTATTCGAAAAACCCATTCTCACTGGTAGATTGGGCAAATGGCAACTCCTTCTAATGGAGTATGACCTGAAATACCATCATCAGATCTCCATTAAGGGGCAAGCCCTAGTAGACTACATGGCTGAGTTCCTCCTAGAGGATGCATATCCCACACTTAATGAAATGCCTGATGAAGGCATATTGCTAAACCAATTTCAAAACCATATTTTGGCAAATTCATTCGAAAACCAAGTGTGGAAAATGCACTTCGATGGGGCATGAAACCAATGAGGGGCTGGTGACGGGGTCATCCTCATATCCCCTGAAAAGGGCGAAATCCCCATAGCAATTCGCCTAGATTTCAAGTCTTCCAACAATATAGCTGAGTATGAAGCATTCATACAAGGCTTAAAAATTTCGAAAACTCTAGGGGCATCATGCATCGAGGTCTTTGGAGATTCACTACTCGTTATAAACCAAGTTTTAAAAATTTGGCAAGTTAGAAACGAAAAGCTTCTTCCATATCACGAATTGGCCACTCGATTGGTCGAATCCTTCCAATCGTGTACACTCACACACGTAGGAAGAGAGGATAATGGCATTGCCTACGCCCTCTCCTCCTTGGGTTCAGCCCTAAGGGTTGATCCCGCTTTGGGAACCCGATCCTTAGAAATATGGCATGCACCCACTCCATCCACACACGATTTGGAAATTTGCCAAAACAACCCAAATTCTGATGAAAAACCTTAGTTTCATGACATAAAAGGCTTTTTAGAAAATGGAGAATTCACTGAGGATGCCACATCCAAAGATAAGGCATTCATCCGGAAAATTTCTACCCGATACACAATTTTGGGTGGGGTTTTGTATAAAAAGAGTTTTACCGGCATCTTACTAAGATGTGTCGACCTAGAGGAGGCTAGGACTGTTATGCATGAATTCCATGATGGAGAATGTGGAGGTCATGTCAATGCCAACATGATGGCGATGAAAATACTTAGAGCGGGCTATTTTTGGTCCACCCTAAAAAAGGATTGCCACGATCATGTTAGGAAGTGTCATCCATGTCAAGTGCATGGGCACGCCATTCATATCCCCTCATCATCATTGCATTCCATGGTCAGACCCTGGCCATTTACCATGTGGGCGTTTGACATAATAGGGCCAATTTTCCCAAAGGCATCGAATGGACACAGGTTCATTTTAGCAGCCACTGAGTACTTCTCCAAATGGGTCGAAGCCACCTCCCTAACAAATGTACAGGGGCAACATGTGGTGGCTTTCATTAGGAGGAATATCTTGGCTCGATTTGGAGTTCCAAGAGACCTTGTGTCCGATAATGGCACCCCTTTCAAGTTGTGCAACACTTATGGCATAACTCACAACTTCTCCTCGCCCTACTACCCTCAAGGCAACGGCCAAGCCGAAGCTACCAATAAGACTCTCATTAGCATAATTGAGAAGACTTTAGAAAAGGGTAGGACGTGGCATGAGAAGCTGGATGAAGCCTTATGGGCTTATAGGACTTCCATCCGGACTCCCACGAATGCCACGCCATTTGAGTTGGTCTATGGCACAAACGCCATTCTTCCTATTCATATACGATTGCATTCATTCCATACATCCATTGCACTCGACCCCCCCTAGAGACGCTTCAGCATGCTAGGATGGCCGAACTGGATTTGTTAGATGAGAGGCGACTCCTTGCTATGGATCATGCTCATGCATACCGGCAAAGGATAGCCCGATACTATGACAAACATATGAAACCTCGCCACTTTGAAGTGGGAGATCTCGTTTTGAAAATCATCCACTATCGTGGCCCACATCCACTTGGAAAGTGGCACCCCAGGTGGCATGGACCCTATGTTGTGTGTGCAACCACCACGAATAACTCATACTGGTTGATTGATGTAGAAGGTAGGAATTTAGCAGATCCTATCAATATTCAATACTTGAAGAAGTATTATGTGTAGGGTTTGGGTTAAATTCCCATTTTCGAAAATTCTTAGGGATAACTGCTTTGAAACCTCGAAAGTAAGGTTCAAAGGCAAATTGTGTGACCCTAAGCAAGAGAATTCGCACTTGTGAAAGAGTGGAGCTTTCCAAATACGTGGTTACATTTCAAAATCCTTCTTCTTACAAAGAAAGGTCTAGTTCAATATAGCAAGATACTTGCAAGTAGTACATGCTATTTCTAAATAGGCTAATCTGGAATGGATCGAGTATAACCTTAGGATAAGTCCTCCCCTCTTCTCTTCTCCTTCCAAAAGGAAAATATGGCCAAAAACAAAGGGAAATCCCAGCCAAAATCTCTTTCCCAAAGAAAGAAACCTGAGTCAAAAGCAAAATTCGATTCTTTTATGGAAAAGAGGGATTAAAGAAAAAATACTCCCAAAGGGAGACCCTCTATGAAAAAAAGAAAGAAAAGGCCAAAAAGCTTAAAAAGAGTAGTTTTCCCCCTTCTATGCCTCAAACCACGGGACGCTTCAGAGGGGACCGTGGTATCTCTTTCCCATCCCTACGACTTATCCCAAGTAAAACATGGTTCATTTCAAGGAATCCTAAAGTAAAAATAGGATTTACTTACTTGAATTTCATTTTGTTTGAGAATTCGACGTTTTGAGTAAGGCGTAGGAATTTTGAAATTTAGCTTGCTTTCTTATAAAGCCTCCGCTAGATTAGCGAGTGTCAAGACTCAAGCAAAGGCAAACGCGAAGAGCTCGAGATCCTTAGGACCGAGGCTAAAAGTAGTTTCCCTATTATAAATAGATTTTGAAAAATCGAACATCGAGCAACATAGGGCCCGCTCACTTGGAGTAGCAGGTCTTCGTAAGTCTCAAGAGTTCGACCATACCATCTGGTCACTAGGAGGTCGCCCTTTTTGGCGTCTCACCCATGTCATGCATGTGCATATTTACGCATGAACACTTGCATAACATGATCCCCGTTTAGGACCAGAAACCATAGAAAATCTTTCCTTTGGCGTGATGTCTCCTCCTACCAGGTTTAAAAGAGAGATTTTGCTCAAAAATTGGGACAATCCCATATTTTCGTGGATAGATCTATGGAGACATTAAAAGGGGTGTTGTCTTCTTTGTCATTATCCAAATAAATTTGGATAATGCCAAAGAGGGGCATCTGTAAACACCCCAAAATCCCACTATTTTCTCAGACATACCTGGTTTTACAAAAGCAGCCCCAAAGGGCTATTTTGAGTCTGGAAACCCAGGAGCCTTCCAAACAACCCTGTACATATTTGAAAACCTGTACATATGATTTAAAACTCTGTACATATTGCTTTTTAGACTATAAATAGTGTTTTGAAGCCCCAAAAGCCTCCTGACCTGATAAAAGCGGATCGAAAAGGCAAAGGAGAGCCCGGACCCGAAGCATACTTCAAGCCCGACATATCAACTCTCATGTCAAAAGCATCCCCAAATTCTTAGACATCCAAGCCCCAAATATCAGAAAAATGATCAAAATGAAATCCTGAAGGTGAGAAGAAGATCAGACGACAATGTTGGCAAAGACCCAACGCAAGACGGAGTACTGATGAAGTCAGGCCCCACACAAACCGTCCATCTCGAAACGCCATGAAGGAATAAAAAAAATCAAATTTGGATCGGATCTGGACCATATATATCCAAATCCAAACCCAAAATGTATTTGGATTTGGATTTGGATCCCAAGATCCAAATCCAATATCTATATCCATGGCCCACTTCACCTCCCCATAAATGGGGGTGAGGGGCCCACAAAAGTTCACGTGAATGCCCTTGGAAGGCTTGGGTAGAGAGAGAAAAGGGGCCATAAAGTAAGAGTGAGAAAGTTGGTAGGCTTGACTTTTGGTCAAAAGTGGGTTAGCCTTGTGGGTTTAACCAAGAGTGTGGGTTCAAGCTTGTATGCACCTACACTTGACCTAGGGCTGCACCAACTTGGATATGGCTGCAACTAAGGTAATGGACCAGCACCAAGAGGTGGTTCCTAAACCTAGCCCTAGCCTAGCTTACCTCACCTAGCCATTGTTCCTAAAACCTAACCCAAACCTAACCTAGACTTAGCCCTTCTCACCCAAAACCACACCCACTTCACCTAGCCGACCTCACCTAGCTGGACCACCTAGACCCTAACCAACTAGCCCTAAGCTAACCTTAGTCTACCCAACTAAGTCCCTAAACCACCTAAACCCAACCCACCTAACTGACCTACCCCAAACTACTAACCCAGCCCACCTAACCGACCGAACCCAAACCACTAGCCCAGCCCACCTAAATAAAAATATCTAGCCCACCATATCCCAGCCCACCAAAATAAATATCTGGCCCAACCCAACCGACCTAGCTCCCTTATCCCAGCCACTAACCCCTAGCCAGCCTATATAAACCACATTCATCACCTGCGGGTTCCGGCTGGATGCTCTCTGGACACACCTCTTCACTCTTGGGATCCGGCCAGCTCCTCTCTTCACTCTCTCCACTCCCAACCGAACAACACCTGCCATCCTCTCACCTTCGGCGAGGAGCTCCATCTTCCTCTCTTCACTCCCTCTTCATCCCCTCCACTCGGCCAGCACCTGGACAGTGCCACCCACCTTCCACCCAGCCACCAGCAGCACTCCCTTCCACCTGGCCAGCATCCCTGCACTCCTAGTCAAACACCACCTGCCGCCTCCTTCCCGGTTAGTACCACTCTCCCTTCCCCAAAGCAACAGCACCCCTTCACCATACCCCAGGCCAGCACCACCTACCTGTCACCTTAGCTCCCAGCCGACCTGCACCATCAGCCGAGCACTCCCATCCACCTGCCCTCCATCCTTCCACCCAGCCGAGCACCCCTACCTATCCCTAAACGCATCCCAACTCCCAGCATCATACCTTAGATCAACCTACCTTCCCTAAAACACCTCAACATCAGCCGGCCAGCACTCCTACCAGCTACGACAAGCTACCTAAGGGACTCCTCTTGGCTGCCCAAGGCGAATCACAAGTTCGAGTCCACGCAAGTTGAAGATGGACCAGCTACATGTAAGTGTCTAAACTTGGTCCATTATATGAACTTGCTTTATATTCAATTAAATTTTGACATGGGGTTGTAATAATGGAGTGTAGTCTCCCCCCAAGATGTAATAACTTGGTTTGACACACAAGCACCCACGTGCACTTGAGCCTTTCTGCTCTTAGTTGCACACTTTTTGCACACACACGGGCCTTGACAGCCCCTAAAATATAATTTTATTTATATAAGTTCAGCTGCGTGTGTTTACATTTAAGTCATGGGTGTTGTCTTTCAATTCCACACTCACACACATTGAGCTTTCGCTCTTACTCCCAACACTCTAATAAGAGCCATATTGCAATTTAATTTGGGGTTTCCATTCAAGTTGTGTGCGTTGTCTTTCAATTCTACACTCACACATTGAGCTTTCGCTCTTACTCCCAAGACTCTAATAAGAGCCATATTGCAATTCAATTTGGGTTTTACATTCCAAGTCGTGTGAGTTGTCTTTACATATACACACAACACCCACGCACACATTGGCGACCTTCAGGCCCATATATATATAGTTGTATTTCCCTTCCGCTATGTCTTTAAGATTTGGGTTTTAAGGTTCAGCTGTGTGAGTAGTCTTTCAATATATACACGACACACACTTACACAATTGAGCCTTTCCGCTCTTAAGATATAGCCATATTTCCCTTTTGCAATTTCCCTTACGCAATTTCCCTTAAGCATTGTCTTTTCAAATTCGGGTTTTCTCTTGGAGTTGTGTGAGTTTGCATTGTATATTCGTCATACTATGAGTTAGGATGCATATTGCATCAAAGCAGACCCCATACACCCATGCAAAAATTGCCCAACTTAGGTCACTTGCGCACACACCTAGCTGGCCTAAATAGCATAAAATTGAAAGACATAGGCATGTGCAAATCCCACGTGAAATAAAATCTGCAACAATACAAAACCCAATCAAACACTTCATATATTTTCAAAGAGGTTACACTTTTTTCAAAATCGACTTTGCTAAGTGTACAAACTGACCCTTATGCATCGATGCAAGAAGGTCTGCGACGAAAAGAGCTCACTTTCTTACAATTGCCCCAAACGAGTCAGATTTTCAAAACTTACTTCGCTAGCTTGAGTAAGCTAGCTGGCATGCCCATTTTATAAAAGCGACTTAGACACACGAAAAGGTTTGCTTCAGGCCTAAGAATCCGGAGTGAAGATTTTTCGTGTCTACACTAAGGATCAGCTGTGCCATGTCTAATTCGGCTGCACTTAGGCCCAGGCCACATGGGCTAGTCCAAGTCAACAAGAGGACCACTTGAATTGGATCAAGTGGATCAAGAAAAGAGCAAGGGAGCTGGTCCAACCCGACCCATGGAAGGGGCTAGAATTCAGCCCCCTTGGCCCATAAAAAGGGTCAAGGGGTGGGCAGGTTCAAGGGGGAAGGACTTGGAGAGAGAGAGGCTCTAAACTTTGGGGTATGTGCTAGGCTAGGAGCAAGGATTTCCAGCAATGAGGGACATCCATTAGAGGGTGAAGAAGAAGAGGGAAGCTAGGGGAGAGATTGTGGGAGCTTGAAGGAAGACGTCCAAGACTTGGCCGACTTCATTCTTGAAGTTCGGTTTGATTACATTCCAAAATCGTGTAAGACTTCTTTTGCTCAATCTCAATTTCAATTCTCTTCATTTGATTCATTAAATGGGGTTGTAATAATGGAGTTTCATCTCCCCTCACATTGTAATAGTTAGATTTGCTGCAAGTTTTATTTCGTGGATGAATTACTATCAAACACATACTAGTACTCTAAGTGTTTGATTAAACTCCTACCCCAATATACTCTATAATTGTCCTATACTTCTAATCCCCTCTATGCTTAAGATATAAAATACTTTCAATTCATTTACATTCCAGCAATTTGCTTTGGGGATTGAAGGGTTGTTGCATTTTGAATTCGTGTGAGTTTGCATCATTACATTCATAAAAACAAAAAACAGGATTTCAGCTTCTCTATATATGTCTGTTTCTACAATTTTAGTTTTTTGATGCTTGCTCCGATTAGCTCAAACTTTGGCACACTTACTCAATACACATCAGGTCACTCTAAATAAAATTGGCAAGATTTTTAGGACCATGCAAACATGTAATAAAATTGGATAAAGATCGACTCAGTTTCTGCACTTCTGTTGCATAGTCAGATTTCCTAAAACAAAGATTGGGTACAAGTCTCATATCCACAAGAATCCAATCAATTTGGTTTTTGATGCATTGGAAAGCTAACATCCATAGATTTCCAGAAACATTAAAATCATCAAAATCGGAGTTCTGGGTAGCGATATACAGGCTCATCTTTGAGTCTCTGTATTTCTAAAACAGAACTGTTCCGAGTTAGTGAGTCAGTCTGATTTTAATATTTAATTCTAATTCAATAATGCTCCGAATTCAGATTTGTAAAAGGCTATAGGCTCTCCATATAGCAGCTTGGTCTGATAAAATTTGGAAGATTTTTGGAGGCCTGTAACATATTCAAATATATTTTAGACACAAGCTTTGAAAACTTAATTCTCTGTTTTTAGCAGCTTTTACATTTCAAGTATTGAATCAAAGTGCACAACTCAAAACTCTTTCAAAAACACTTGTTCACGTGGAATGGAGTTGCATTTACTGTAAAATTGAAATTTCTAAGTGCTCAATACCGACCCTTGAGCATCGGTTCAAGAAGGTTTGAGTGAAAAGATCCCGCTTGCTTATAATCGCCTAGAAGTCTAAATTTTTCAAAATATTTGCTAGTTTCGAACTAGCTGGCACGCTCGCGCAAGCGTAGGTGTGGAAGCCTTCATTTCAAGTTTATCATAAACTTCAGAGTGAGAATTTTCATGTCTACACTCCACATAGGCTTGGAGTGAAATTTTCACATCTATAATCATCCAAACACCCCTTTTTTCATTGAAATGGAAAAAAAAAATCTTCATTGGGAAAAATAAAAAAAATCTGGAAAATCTTTAAAAATCAAAAACATTTGAAAATTAAAAAGTTAAAATTCTAAAAACTCAAAATGAAGACATCCCTAGGCACACGAGCAGAGTGGGGCATGAGGATCACTTCACCCAAGTCACTCCAAATTTTTTACAAACATTCGCTCCGATGGGTTCCATTCCCATGAGCACCACTTCACATGCTTCACAAAACACACAAGAGAATGAGTGTTATACACACATAGGCTTGGAGGATGAAATCCAAGACCTCGCAAAGCAACGGGAGCTCGAAACCATTAATGAGTTAGAGCAACCTCAGGACTCCTGCAAGAAAGCTTGCTCTCACCATGAAAAGGTAGACAAGCTTGAAAAAGGTATGTCTCAAACTCATTCCCCCCAAAACTCCCTACTCGATACTCCCCTTCTTAGTTTAGCATCGGTAAATCATCCATATGCATTTGATACATCAAATCACACTCATGCACCCATAAACCCACCAAATGATGCCAAGGATGTGGATTTTTAAGGTGCGTCGAATATCCCATACCAATAAAAAGAATTTCAAAATGAAAAACAAGATCAAAATAAAAATCAAAAAATGGTAGACAAGGTTACTCCTAAGGCATGCATCGACATCCTAGGTACACCTAACCCTATCATGAACAAAAAATTCCTTTGAACATAGGTTTGTATCATAAACCCAAGCCTAAGGCCATGATTTCTCCCAACATCCACAAACCCACCAAGGAACCAATCATGGTTTCTCTTGGAATCCATACCGCTCAATTTTGCAAGGGATCAAACATGCTCTCCCTTAGCATCCATACAAACTCAAACCATCCACCCCTAGGGGCACATTGGGTTGCACCTAGTATCAATCCCAAACCGTCTAGGGTTGCATGTATCCTAGAGGTATCCAAGTCAAACCCTTCCCAAGCCTTACACCTCCTAGATACACCTAAAATAAATCGAGTGTATAACCATGCCATGGACGATACACCATTCCAAGACCATCCCCTTTACCAAAATTTTTCAAAACTTAAAAAGTATTGGAATATGTTATTGAACATGGGGTATACACCATATCAGGGTCTAGGAATCAAGAACCAAGGTAGGTTAGATCCCATCCTACCTCTACCCAACCAAAATCGACATGAATTGGGATACATTCCATCCATACCCCTTGAGCAACCACCTAAGACCAATTGGGTCAAGGCTGCCCTAGAACAAGCTAAAACCGAAACCTATGGCTTAGACTTCTTGTTTAGAGTCTAATTCATGGTGTTTTCATTTTAGGTTTGATGGAAGGCCCCTTTCTAGAAAAAAGTATATATTTGGAAAAACCAAAAAATCTAGAAAATTTCCAAAACACAAAAATATTGGAAAAATCTAAAAATTCCAAAAAGAAAGTCTTTTATGTTCATCCTTATAGCATTTTGCTTAGAAAAATCCAAAAAAATTGAAAAAGTTGAAAATCCCAAAAATTTTGATTTTCAAAACCGTTTACAAATTCCAAAATCGATTTTGACAAAACCCATGTACATCATCCACCCCTAGGGTACATTGGGTTGTACCTAGGCTCCATCCTAAGAACATCAACCATACCACATCTTTGGTGTGCATCCTTGATGCACCGAACCTCCGGACCCTCAATGGACATGAAGCTAACTCTGATTTTTGTATAGGTTATTCTCAAAATCCAAAAAAATCTAAAAAAGGATAAACCAAAAATGCAAAAAAATTCAAAAGGAAAAAGAGAAAAATCAAAACCATTTTTCAAAAAATTGCCAATTCACTTAGAGATGATTTGATTGATATCAATTTACATGAACTTCCTCAAAATCAAGAAAATCTTGGACTTAAGAAAACATTCAAGTTCCTTAGAAGGTGACCAACATAGGAGTCAAACCTATACCCAAAATGCATCAAGGCCAACATCATATCAAGCATATTCCTAACTCATGCCAAAAGCCAAGATCGTGCATGTATAAGTCATTCAGGCATCACATTGAAAATCATTCATCACATGCCACAACAGGGATCGGCCATAATGTTAATGCTCGCATCATTCAAACTAGGGGCATTACAATGCATTCACACCTTTCATAGAAACATACATCATTCCATGTATCTCCATCAGCTCGTATAGGGATATATTTTACATATCATTGTAAACATGAAATTTTTCACTCCTGAGTTTGTGAAACATGAAGTGAACCTTTTCGTGCCTACGTCTCTTTGCGAGCGTGGCAGCAGCTTACTCAAACTAGCGAAGGTTTTTGAAATATTTTTTACTTTTTGGCGATTGAGGGAAAGCAAGATCTTTTCACTTAAACCTTCTTGAGCCGACGCTCAAGGGTCAGTTTAAGCGCTTAGAAACTTTGATTTTCCAAACAAATATTAACTTTGAATGATCAATGTTTGATGAATTTGATTCATGCCTTCTTTGCAATTTTTATTACGGATGTTGGACGACCCTAAGTCTTTGTGAGTTTTATCTATTTTAGGCTTGTGTGTGGAGTGTGCGAGCCTAGATTTAGCATGGTTTTAAGCGAGGTTGCCGCTTTGAGCGGATGCAGAGATGTTTTGAAACTTTGTTTGGGTTTTTTGAGAACGATGATGCGAACTCACCCAAATTGAAATTGCATCTCACTCTGCTTGAAAGTAAACTCACGCCAATTTAAATGCAACTCAGGCAACTTTCACTAATGTAAAACCCACACAAATTGAAGTGCAACTCTACTTCCATTAAAGTAAACTCACACAACTTGAAAATATATATATATGTTTTATCCTAAGAGCAAAAAGGCTCAATGTGTGTGAGTGTAAAGAGTGGAAAGGCTCGAGTGCTCGTGGGTGTTTCTCATGTGAAATTTAAATTGCAACTCACACAACTTGAAAGTAAATCCACCCAAATGTAATTGCAACTTACACGACTTGAAAGTAAATCCACCCGAAAGTAAGTGCAACTCACACGACTTTCACAAAGTAAATTTACCCAAATTGAAGTATATACGTTTAGCTTAAGAGCGGAAAGGCTCAATGTGTGTGAGTGTAAAGAGCGGAAAGGCTCAAGTGCATGTGGGTGTTCTTGTGTGAAATTTAAATTGCAACTCACACGACTTGAAAGTAAATCCACCTGAAATGTAATTGCAACTCACACTGCTTTCACGGAAGTAAATTTACCCGAAATGTAAGTGCAACTCACACGACTTTCATGAAGTAAATTTACCCGAATGGAAAATATATATAATTAGCTTAAGAGCGAGAATGCTCGAGTGTGCATGACTGCGATCATGTGCAATCTAAGAGCGAAAAGCCTCAAGTGCACGTGGGTGTACTCGTGTGCAGTTAAGAGCGAGAAGGCTCAAGTGCACATGTGTGGTCATGTTTCATCCACGAATATTACATCTTGGGAGGAGACTTCGCTCCATTACTACAACCCCGTTCCGAATTGAATTGAATTGAGTAGTTTAAAACCGAATATAAATGTATTTACAAGTTCTCGTTCGGTTTTGTCTCTCAGGTTCGCTCAGGTCTTCCTTCATAGCAGCCGTGAGGTAAGTCCCTTGGTTTGGTTCCAAGGTGATGCTTGGGTATGAGTCAACCTAGGTGCAGTTGGTTGGGATTGGGTGCAGCTGGGTGTAGGTGCGGATTGGCCTTGGCTGGGTTCGGCCAAGAGGTTAGGTTTGGTTTAGGTTTAAGGCCAAGTGTTTAGGTTTAGTTTAGGACACGACTGGGTCAAGTCCTAGGTTAGTTCAAACTAGTCTTGGTTCAATAAAGTTAGCTAGGTAGGTTTAGTTTTGCTAGGTGTGAGCTAGGGCTAGGTTCAAAGGATCGGCCAAGGTGTCTTGGTTAGATGCAGGCCGTGGGGTTAGGTTGAAGGGTTCGGTTTTGGATGGGTGGAGTTAGCCGCAGGGTGTGGCTAGGTGCAGCAAGGGGGTGAGGCGTATGGCTGAGCTAGGGTGATGTTCAGTTGGGTTTAAGGGAGTTTTCGGCCTAGGTCTAGGTTGGTTCAAGCTGGGATTCAGCCAGCTAAGCCTAGGGGTTTTGGTGAAATGCAGCCAAGTGGGCCAAGGGTGATTCGGCCAAGTTAGTTTAGGGTGTGTTTGGTTGGGTTAGCTAGGTGCAGCCAGCACCTAGTTGAGTGGGTTAGGTTCAGTTTTAAAGGGGACGAGCTAGGTGCAGCCAGCACCTAGCTGGGTTAGGTTTTGAGAGTGAGTCACAAGGCAACAAGTGGGGCAGGTTAGGGCCAGTTTAGGTAGGTTCATGGCTAGGTTCAAGCCAAGCTAGCTAGGATTCGGTTAGGCCGGCAAGGGGTCGAGTGCAACTAGGTCGCAGCCCGAGTGGTGAGGGTTCGGTTTGGGGTGAGAGTGGTTCAGCTGAGTGGGTGTGGTTTAGCTAGGTTTTAGTGGAGTCGGTTGGGTTTTGTTTTTGGCTAGGTTTAGGCCAAGTGAGTTAGGTCGGTTAGGGTTTTAGTGGGGGTGGTTTGCTAGGTTTTAGTGGGGTCAGTTGGGTGTGTCTTTGATAGGTTTAGGTGGTATGGGCTGGGTTAAGTCAGCTAGGTTTAGGGTGTGGTTTTGGCTAGGTTTTAGTAGAGTCGGTTGGGTGTGTTTTAGGTCAGTTTGGTAGGGTGAGTCAAGGTCGGTTAGGTGTAGTTAGCTAGGTTCAAGGGAGAGTGGGTTAGCCGAATGGTGAGGGGCTAGGTTGGTGGCATTAGGTTCAAGGGTCAAGGTTTAAGGGACTTACCTCTTGCGGCCGATCCACCATTTGCAGCCATGGTTGTAGCCCACGTCCAAGCCACTCCACTTCATTGGTGCAGCCCAAGCTAGGTCAAGCCACAAGGTTCAAGCCCATATAGCCCTTGATCAAGCCCATATGGCTAAAGCCCACCATTGTTGACTTTTCCCACACACTCTCTCTCCTACTTTACAAGCTCCCCCAAGCCCCTTGAAGTTCACGTGAATATTTCTCACCCCCTTGGTCCTATTTATAGGCCAAGGGGTGGGTCTTGGATCTGGGTTTGGATCGAAAGATCCAACCCAATCCAAATTTTAAATGGATTTGGATCTGGATATTTTTGTCCAGATCCAATCCAAAATTTTCTTTCTTCAGTCCTTCTTGGGTGTTTTAAACGGGCGGTTTTTAACAGGCCCTAGTTCTGCTAGTGACTCGTTTTAGGCTTGGTTTTTCTCAGTCTTCTTGGCCGACCTGCTTCTCACTTTCTGGACTCTTTTTCGTCTGATTTTTGTTTTCACTGGCTTGGGGTTTGATCTTCGATGGCTTTATCGGGGCTTTGGCTTCGTCTTTTATGTTTTGGAGTTGAAGCATGATTCTAGCCTAGATGCTAGTTTTGATTTTCTGCCCCATTTTCATCTGGACGACCTGAGCTTTTTCTTTACTTTTTGAACCGATCTTGAGCTGCCTTTTTATCGGGTTTCACCTGCTTGTTTTAGCTGCTTTTACAAAACTTGGGTTTTTGGCCTTGAGTTGGCTTTTTTGAAATTCAGGAGTTTTGAAAATATGGAAATTTTTGGGTGTTTACAGATGCCCCTCTTCGGCATTAATCCAAATTGATTTGGATAATGGAGAAGAAGAAACACCCTTTGATTTTCTCCCAATTTTTTCTTGAGAATGTATCATCCTTTTGTTTTGTAAAAAACCATGTTTTCTTTTACCACAGGAAGGGATTTTCAGCCAAAAGGAGACTTTTCCTAGCGGGGCTGCTTTTCCTAGGTGGAATGCATGCATGAGTGAGCGAACGGGGTGGAGTTTTATTTTAGGGTTTTTGAGCCTGAAGAGAGCCTTTTGAGGCTGACTGCTCCAAGCAGGTTTAATCCATGTCTTTTGACATTCTTGGGTTTTTTAGCTTGAAGAGAGCCTTTTGAAGTTGTCTGCTCCAAGCAGGTTTTACCCATATCTTTTGACATTCTTGGGTTTTTGAGCCTGGAGAGAGCCTTTTGAGGCTGTCTGCTCCAAGCAGGTTTTTACCCATGTCTTTTGACATTCTTGGGTTTTTCGAGCTTGAAGAGAGCCTTTTGAGGTTGTCTGCTCCAAGCAGGTTTTACCTATGTCTTTTGACATTCTTGGGTTTTCGAGCCTTGAGAGAGACTTTTTGAGGTTGTTTGCTCCAAGCAAGTTTTACCCTTTGTCTTTTTGACATTTTGGGTTTTTGAAAATTTCTTTTTCAAAAGGAACTCCATTTATCTTGTATCGAAAGGACTTCCAATTTTTCATACTTCTTTTATTCGGGTTTCGATACCTACTACTAGGTAGATGTTTTCGGTAGAAAATTTTGGAAAACATTTCAAAGCTCCATTTCCCATAAAACAAAGTCTAATTCTCAAACAAAATGAAATACAAATAAGTAGATTCTATTCCTACTTTAGGATTTTCACAGTTGAACCTTTTTCTTTGGGGGATAAGCTGTAGGGATATGAAAAAGAGTTACCATGGTCCCTTCTGAAGCGTCCCATGGTTTTAGGCAAAGAGTAGGAAAATTGTTCTTTTGAGCTTTGGCTTTTTCTTTCTTTTTCTTTTTCAAGAGAAGACCTCTTTTGAAGAATTTTTGTATTCCCTTTTCTGGGAAGACTTCTTTTTCGAGGAGTTTTTGCATTCTCTTTTTATTTTTCCTTTCTTCTTTCAAAGAGAAGACTCCTTTTTTAAGAAGCTTTTGTATTCTTTTTTCGGAGAAGACTTCTTTTTCGAGGAGTTTTTGTATTCTCTTTGTCTGTTTCTTTTTCTTTTGAATATTGCCAATTTTCCTTTTTGGAGAGAGAAGTAAATGGGGGGGAAACTTATCCCTTTGGTTACTCGATTCAACCGAGATCGTCCCATTTCCTAATAGCATCTGCTATTTGAAAATATTTTGATATTTTGAACAAGGCTCCATTTTGTAAGCCAAGGATTTTTGAAATGTTACCAATTTGTTTTTGGAAACTCTACTTTTCGTAAAGCATCAATTCCTTCATTCGGGGTTATACAATCAACCTTGATCCTTCTTTCAAGAAGTTTCAAAGGAGCTCATTTTTAAGAATCTTTTCGAAAGAATTTAACATAGACCCTTTCGAGTATTAGGCATTTTCGGGGTCTACTAAGAGTCTTGCCAAGTTTTTCAAAAGTTTAGTTTATAAAAAGCATCTCCAACAACTTCAATGTATGAGTTCCTAGATTTTCAAAATTTTTAGGCCTTGTACGAGTGCTTCATACTCGGCAACATGATTTGAACATGCAAAATCTAGCCAAATGGCCATTGGGATTTTCCTCTTTCTCGGGAGATATGAAGATGATTTCGATGACTACCCCTTGATCAAAATATGTTTCCCATGCTTGATTTTCTTTGAAATAATTTGTTCAAGAATGGTTTTTGAAATCATTTGGAAAAGTTGCCTTCATGGGGCATTTGATCAAGTATGGGGAATGTGTCTCAAAGAGGCACTTCAGCTACACGATGTGGGGCTTGTCCCTTATTGGAGTCTTGAGGATGAACTCATACTCCTTTGAAAGGGGCTGCCATTTATTTTGCCTACCTATTAAGATAGGTTTTTCGAATAAGTGCTTTAATGAATCATCATTATCCCTTTTTAATACATGGGAAATGATGTCTCGAATTTGGAAGCCTATACCAAGGTTAAGCACGATTTTTCTTTTGGCTTGGTGATTTCTTTCTCATGCCAATAGAGTCTTCAAAATGTAATAAATGGCACATGTTTTATGGATATCATCTTCATATTGATCGAGTAAAACACCCAATGCATTCCCATGAGTTTGTAATGCTTTACTTTGTAGGTTTTTGAAATTTTGGAGGATTTTAAAAAAAAATCTTTTTGAAAGCTTTTTGGAAACCCTTTTCAAAGAGTTTTACTGAGAGTTTCAACATTTTGCTCGCATTTTTGGAATCAACCTTGAAGTTTCGGATTTTGCTCATATGGAGACATGCCTATGATGGTTTGATACTTAGGGGGTCGACTCTCATGCCCCTTTAGCTTGACATAAACCCTGAACTCGGGTTTTAAGATGATGTCTAGACCCAATATTGTTTATGCACATGTATGATTTCAAAATGCAATGTATGATGCTTATGTATGTATGCACACATACTATGGTTTAAACTCACTCTAAAAATCCCCAAATTTTCTGAGTCAAGGATTTTACGAATCTGAGGAGGCTTGGAGGTGATCTTCCTCCTTGCTTTGATGGTTCTCGAATTTTTCAAATTTGAGGAAACTCTGGGCCAGCTCAAGGTGTTCATGACTTGCTTGGACGATTTCGGTTTTGGGAATATATACAATCTTTGGAAAGTATTTTGAAACTTAGCTTTGTACATGGCCATAGTTTTTGGAGTGTTTTTGAACTTTTTCAATTTTTTTGTCTTTTTCGAGATACAATTTTAAAGATTAATATAAAGGCTTTCTTCTTGAAACTTTTTCCAAATACAGAATGACTAAAACACATTTCTTTTTGGAATTTTCAGATTTTTCAGTTGTTTTTGGACTTTTTGAAGGTTTTCAATTTTTTTGGTTTTTGGAAATATCTAATTTTTTTGGATTTTTTTGAAAAGTAGGAATCTTCCATTGAACTTACAAAGAAAACTTCATGAATTAGACTCTAATCAAAAGGTCTAAGTCATGGGTTTCAGTTTTAGGAGGTTTTGAAAGGGCACCCTTGACCTAGGTGGTCTTAGGTGGTGGCTCAGGGGGTATGGGTGGGTTGTAGCCCAATCCATATCAATTTGGGTTGACTTTAGGTAGGACAGGTTCTAGCCTACCTTGATTTCTGGCTCCTAGGCCCTTGTAGGATTTATATCCCATGTTTAAGATCATGTTCGAAGGCTTTTTGATTTTTGAAAATATTTTATAAAGTTCATGCCCTTGGAACCTTGAATCGTCCATATCATGGGTATATACCCATTTTATTTTGGACTGTGGGAGTTTGGATTTTGGGGTGGTGGAAGACTTGGGCTTCCACACTGCCCCAGTTTGGGAGCCATCTTTTTCAAGGGAAGCCATGCTCTATCCCTTGAGTGTTTTTGGATGTTTCGGGGTGGTGGAAGACTTGGGCTTCCACATGACCCTGGTTTGGGGAATATTTTTTTCAAGGGAAGCCATGCTCGGTCCCTTGAGTGTTTTGACCTGCTCCTTAGATGCAACTCGTGGTGCTCCTAGGGATGGATTTTTTTGTTTCAAGGCCGTAGGCTTGGTTTCAGGGTACAAGACTAGGCTTGAAGAAGTGGGTTCTTTTATGGTAGGGTTATGAGTTCCTAGGATATTGATACATGCCTTAGGGGTCTCCATGTCTACCATTTTATGAAATTTTTGTTTTTGAAATTCTTTTTGGTGGTGCGGGACATTTGGGGCACCTTGAAAATCTTCTATTTCGGGCACATGGATGTGATCCAATGCATCGAATGACCCTATTTTGAGAAGAGAGTTTAGAGGAGGATGGGTTTCAGGCATACCTCTTTTTGGCTTGTGTACCTTCTCATGGTGAGAGCAGGTCGTGTTCTTGGGTGACTCTGTTTTGAGCTCCCGTGGCTTTTTGAGGCATTCCTTTTTGAATCCTACCTGTTAGTGACTCTCGTCTTTTTGTTGGGTGTAGATTTTGTGTCCCACTTTGTGTGTCCCTAAATTAGGGATTTCATTTGTTTTTAGAATTTCAAAGTTTTGCTTTTCAATTTTTTTATCTTTTTAAAAATTTTCTAGATTTTTTGAGTTTTTCAAATAGAAAAATCTTTTTTTGATTTTTCTTGGGAGTTTTGAGAGTTTGGAGGCTTGGGAATGGATGACTTGTCCCGCTTTAGGGTTTCATCTTTATCCTCACATCCTTCATCGAGTTTAGGATCAGTTTTTCTTTCATGATCTCTATGTGCCCAAGATGAGCTGCTATATGAACGATGTGCCTTAAGCTCATTGCTTAAAGCATCCATCCTTTTAAAAATTTCTTGGATAGCAGCCAGCTCTTCTTGGACTTTAGCTTATTTGAAAACCTGCTTTGATTTACTCGACGAGGATTTTCTTGGCTTTTCATCCATTTTTTGTAAATTTTGGATGCACGAGTTTTGAAAACACTTTTTTGAAAGTTTTAAAGTATAATTTGTTTGATTTGAAGTTCACTTAAGACCCGAGTCCCACCGGGCGTGACAAATCTATAAACATGAAAATTTTCACTCCTGAGTTTGTGAAACCTGAAGCAAACCTTTCGTGCCTACGTCTCTTTGCGAGCGTGGCAGCTAGCTTACTCAAACTAGCGAAGGTTTTTGAAATATTTCTGACTTTTTGGTGATTGAGGGAAAGCGAGATCTTTTCGCTTAAACCTTCTTGAGCCGACGCTCAAGGGTCAGTTTAAGCGCTTAGAAACTTTGATTTTCCAAACAAATATTAACTTTGAATAATCAATGTTTGATGAATTTGATTCATGCCTTCTTTGCAATTTTTATTACGGATGCTGGACGACCCTAAGTCTTTGTGAGTGTTATCTATTTTAGGCCTGTGTGTGGAGTGTGCGAGCCTAGATTTAGCGTGGTTTTAAGCGAGGTTGCCGCTTTGAGCGGATGCAGAGATGTTTTGAAACTTTGTTTGGGTTTTTTGAGAACGATGATGCGAACTCACCCAAATTGAAATTGCATCTCACTATGCTTGAAAGTAAACTCACGCCAATTTAAATGCAACTCACGCAACTTTCACTAATGTAAAACCCACACAAATTGAAGTGCAACTCTACTTCCACTAAAGTAAACTCACACAACTTGAAAATATATATATATGTTTTATCCTAAGAGCAAAAAGGCTCAATGTGTGTGAGTGTAAAGAGTGGAAAGGCTCGAGTGCTCGTGGGTGTTTCTCATGTGAAATTTAAATTGCAACTCACACAACTTGAAAGAAAATCCACCCAAACATAATTGCAACTCACATGACTTGAAAGTAAATCCACCCGAAAGTAAGTGCAACTCACACAACTTTCACAAAGTAAATTTACCCAAATTGAAGTATATACGTTTAGCTTAGGAGCGGAAAGGCTCAATGTGTGTGAGTGTAAAGAGCAGAAAGGCTCAAGTGCATGTGGGTGTTCTTGTGTGAAATTTAAATTGCAACTCACACGACTTGAAAGTAAATCCACCTGAAATGTAATTGCAACTCACACTGCTTTCACAAAAGTAAATTTACCCGAAATGTAAGTGCAACTCACATGACTTTCACGAAGTAAATTTATCCGAATGGAAAATATATATAATTAGCTTAAGAGCGAAAATGCTTGAGTGCGCGTGACTGCGATCATGTGCAATCTAAGAGAGAAAAGGCTCAAGTGCACGTGGGTGTACTCGTGTGCAGTTAAGAGTGAGAAGGCTCAAGTGCGCGTGTGTGGTCATGTTTCATCCACGAATATTACATCTTGGGAGGAGACTTCGCTCCATTACTACAACCCCGTTCCGAATTGAATTTAATTGAGTAGTTTAAAACCGAATATAAATGTACTTACAAGTTCTCGTTCGATTTTGTCTCTCAGGTTCGCTCAAGTCTTCCTTCGTAGCAGCCACGAGGTAAGTCCATTGGTTTGGTTCCAAGGTGATGCTTGGGTATGAGTCAACCCAGGTGCAGCCGGTTGAGATTGGGTGCAGCTGGGTGTAGGTGCAGATTGGCCTTGGCTGGGTTCGGCCAAGAGGTTAGGTTTGGTTTAGGTTTAAGGCCAAGTGTTTAGGTTTAGTTTAGGACACGGTTGGGTCAAGTCCTAGGTTAGTTCAAACTAGTCTTGGTTCAGCCAAGTTAGCTAGGTAGGTTTAGTTTTGCTAGGTGTGAGCTAGGGCTAGGTTCAAAGGATCGGCCAAGGTGTCTTGGTTAGATGCAGGCCGTGGGGTTAGGTTGAAGGGTGCAGTTTTGGCTGGGTGCAGTGAGCCACGGGGTGTGGCTGGGTGCAGTAAGGGGTTGAGGCGTATGGCTGAGCTAGGTGATGTTCGGTTGGGTTTAAGGGAGTTTTCGGCCTAGGTCTAGGTTGGTTCAAGCTGGGATTCGGCCAGCTAAGTCTAGGGGTTTTGGTGAAATGCAGCCAAGTGGGCCAAGGGTGATTCGGCCAGGTTAGTTTAGGGTGTGTTTGGTTGGGTTAGCTAGGTGCGGCCAACACCTAGTTGAGTGGGTTAGGTTCAGTTTTAAAGGGGACGAGCTAGGTGCAGCCAGCACCTAGCTAGGTTAGGTTTAGAGAGTGAGTCACAAGGCAACAAGTGGGGCAGGTTAGGGCCGGTTTATAAACACCCCAAAAATGCCATATTTTGAAACTTTTGAACTTAAAAAGCCCTCCAAAGGCCAAAGCTAGAGAAACAAGAAAAATTGAAGCCCGTTTGGAGAAAAGCCCGACAGAAGGCCAAAATCGTAATTTGGGTCAAAAAGCAAAAGCAGCTCCAAAGTACATAAAGAGGCCAAGAAGCTAATGAAGTCGACAGAAGTCCAAGACACAGTTCGTCAGAATGAAGAACGGAATCCATGGAGAAATCTGAGATCGATAGCACTAGAAACTGGCCAAAAACAAGAAAAAGGCGGATTAAAATAGATGCCAAAATGTCCTGCGAAGTGGAACATCAGTCGAAAAAAGAACTTTGGAAAAACCCAGGCCGAGATTGGGTCACCGAGGAACCGGAACCCGCTCAAAACCGACTGTGGAAAGCGCCAGAAATGACTGAAAGAAAGGAGCAGAAAAATTTGAATTGGATCTCGATCCCAAATATCTAAGATCCGAGATCCAAACCCAAATGATATTTGGATTGGATTTGGATCCCAAATATCTGAGATCCAAGATCCAAATCCAAATAATATTTGAGTCAGATCTGGATCCCAAAATATCCGAGATTCGAGATCCAAACCCAAATAGTGTTTGGATCGGATTTGGATTCCAAGATCCAAATTCAAGACCCATATCCAAGACCCACCTCATTTGCCTATAAATAGAGGTGAGGGGGTGCGCACAAGTTCATGTGAAATCTAAGGAGGCTTGGGGAGAGCTTGCATAAAGTAGGTGAGAGAAAATTGGTGTGCTAGATATTTTGAGTGTGGGTTCAAGCCAAGTGGCTAATGGGCTGCACCAACTTGACATGGGTTGCACCAACGTGAACCAAAGCATGGGCTGGACCGGGGTTCGACCTAGACCTAGCCGTGGATCCAAGAGGTAGGTCTCTACACTATTCCTAAACCCATTCTTTTCCTAACCCTCTAGACCACCCGCGAACCACACCCTAACCGTGGCTACACCCTTGTAGCCACCTCCCCTTCGACCCACCTACCTAACCTAGCCCATCTCACCCTAGACACCCCACCTAAACTGCACCCTAGCTCGGCCACCACACCACACCAAACCCACAACCTGCTAGTGCAAGCCGTGCCCCATTTACCATACCCGACTCCCATCTCACCCACAACCTGTCCCAACTACTCCACCAGCCACCCACCTGCCCATTCCTTCCCAGCCGGTTCCCAGCTCCTGTCCACAACGACCACCTGCACCTCAGCTCCCATCTCCCCCACCTTCCCACAACCAGTCGAGACCCACTCCCTAGCCCCTACCGCGCGCCACTACCGCGTCCCGTGTCCCAGCACCCGCACCTCCCCACCTGCCATAGTTCGCCGCACCCCCAACACAACCCCTGCCATACCCACAGCAGCACCCTAGTGCTACACCCGTTCCCTAGCCCTTGACGTGCCACCTACCGTCCACACACATCCCTTGCTAACCCTGGTTGGCCGAACCCAACCAAGGACTAAACCCAAAATACTCGAGCCACCCTTGGCTCGAGTCACATCCAAGTCCCCATACCCAAAACCACGGTGGCTGGCTCACTAAACATAACCTAGTTTAGGACTAAACTCTATCATAACCTAACCTAACTAGGACCTGGCCACCTAAACCAAAATCGGCCAAGTCTCTTGGCCAAACACCTCAAACCAAGCCCACTTGAGCCACCCTTGGCTCGAGTCACCCTAAACTAAACCTACCTAGTTAGGACAAGCCCACGTTCTATACCCTTTAAACTAAACTCACTCGAGCCACCCTTGGCTCGAGTCACCTTAAACCAAACCCAATACATCTCGGCCAAACTACCTAACTCTCCCAAGTCTAAGACCCCAAACCAAAATCAGCCCAACAAGGCCCACTCAAACTCATCTCTCAAGGCAAACACCCAAGCACCCACAAGAACCGAACCGAACCGGTGAGCACACAAGGGCACGAGCTCAACAAGCAAGGCGTACGCCTCCTAGGGAAACCCCACATAGTGGGCTAGGAAAGTTGTAAGTCCTTTACATTCAAACACAAAACGGCTTGTGCCGTATAAATTCAATTTGATACGGGGTTGTAGTAATGGAGCCGAGTCTCCCCCCGAAATGTAATATTGGTGCTTGATACACGAAGCACACATGTACACTTGAGCCATATTGCTCTTAAAACGTACACAAGACACCCACGTGCACTTGAGCCTTTCCGCTCTTAGTTGCACACTATTGCACACACATTGAGCCTTCGCTCTTAAGCTAAAGACTTTAGTGAAAGTCGTGCCATTCAATTCCAGGTTGTTACATTCATGTTGTGTGAGTTTGTCATTTAAATTTCACACTCGCACCCAAGAAGTACTTGAGCACCTGCTCCACACTCTCACGCACCTTTTGAGCCTTTGTTGCTCATAAGATATAGTGTATTTATATACTTTCCAGCTGTGTGAGTTTTACATTCAGTTGTGTACGCATTTACATTTTCGGGTGGTTCAATTTATGTCGTGTGAGTTTGTCATTTAAATTTCACACTACACACACGCGTGCATTGAGCCTTTTCGCTCTTATCATATATCTATATTTCAATTTCGGCAAAGTTCAATTCATGTCGTGTGAGTTTGTCATTTAAATTTTACACTACACACATGCGTGCATTGAGCCTTTCCGCTCTTACTATACTTATATTTCAATTTCGGCAAGTTCAATTCCAGTTGTGTGAGTTGTCTTTCCATTTACACACCAAGAGCACTCACTCACAATTGAGCCTTTCCGCTCTTAAGATATAAGTATATTTCAATTCTGTAATTTACATTCAAGTCGTGTGAGTTGCTTTCAAGTTCGGGTATTTCCCTTAAGCTGCGTGAGTTGCACTTCCATTCGGGTATTTACATTAAGTTGTGTGTGTGAGTTGCTTTCAATTCGAGCCTAGCTCACATCATCATATCAAACCCGAAAATATTTGTGCATCCTTGCATTCGCATATTTTCAAAGAGGGAACCCCGAATCTACGCTCAAACTCGCTAAAATTAGGCCACTTGTGCACACACATATCCGGCCTAAATAGCTAAAACTCAAAGACTTGGAAACGTACAGCCCCCGTACATAAAATTTGCAACGTAGGCACAAATCAAATCCATATTTGAAACACTTATATTTTCAATAGTTAAAATTGTTTTTATCGAAGTCCATAAGCGCTTAAACCGACCCTTGAGCACTGGTTCAAGAAGGTTTCAAGCGAAAAGATCCCGCTTGCTCACAATTGCCCAAAAGTCAGATATTTTCAAAAAACTTCGCTAGTTTAAGCAAGCTAGCTGGCATACTCATAAAAAGCGACGTAAACTCGAAAAGGTTCATTTCCGGCTTCAAAACCAGAAGTGAGAATTTTCGTGGCTTACAGTAGGTTCATGGCTAGGTTCAAGGCAAGCTAGCTAGGATTCGGTTAGGCCAGCAAGGGGTCGAGTGCAACTAGGTCGTAGCTCGAGTGGTGAGGGTTTGGTTTGGGGTGAGAGTGGTTCAGCTGAGTGGGTGTGGTTTAGGTAGGTTTTAGTGGAGTCGGTTGGGTTTTGTTTTTGGCTAGGTTTAGGCCAAGTGAGTTAGGTCGGTTAGGGTTTTAGTGGGGGTGGTTTGCTAGGTTTTAGTGGGGTCGGTTGGGTGTGTCTTGGCTAGGTTTAGGTGGTATGGGCTGGGTTAAGTCGGCTAGGTTTAGGGCAGGTTTAGGGTGTGGTTTTGGTAAGGTTTTAGTGGAGTCGGTTGGGTGTGTTTTAAGTCGGTTTGGTAGGGTGAGTCAAGGTCGGTTAGGTGTAGTTAACTAGGTTCAAGGGAGAGTGGGTTAGCCAAATGGTGAGGGGCTAGGTTGGTGGCGGTTAGGTTCAAGGCTAGGTTCAAGGGTCAAGGTTTAAGGGACTTACCTCTTGCGGCCGATCCACCATTTGCAACCATGGTTGCAGCCCACGTCCAAGCCACTCCACTTCATTGGTGCAACCCAAGCTCGGTCAAGCTATAAGGTTCAAGCCCATATAGCCCTTGATCAAGACCATATGGCTAAAGCCCACCATTGTTGACTTTTCCCACACACTCTCTCTCCTACTTTACAAGCTCCCCCAAGCCCCTTGATGTTCACGTGAATATTGCTCCCCTCCTTGGTCCTATTTATAGGCCAAGGGGTGGGTCTTGGATTTGGGTTTGGATCAAAAGATCCAACCCAATCCAAATTTTAAATGGATTTGGATCTGGATATTTTTGTTCAGATCCAATCCAAAATTTTCTTTCTTCAGTCCTTCTTGGGTGTTTGAAATGGGCGGTTTTGAACGGGCCCTGGTTCCGCCAGTGACTCGTTTTAGGCTGGGGTTTTCCCAGTCTTCCTTGTCGACCTGCTTCTCACTTTCCGACTCTTTTTCGTTTGATTTTTATTTTCACCGACTTGGGGTTTGATCTCCGACGGCTTTATCGAGGCTTTGACTTCATCTTTTATGTTTTGGAGATGAAGCCTGATTCTGGCCTAGATGCCAGTTTTGATTTTGCGACCCGTTTTCATCCGAACGGGCTGAGCTTTTTCTTTACTTTTTGACCTGATCTTGAGCTGCTTTTTTATCGGGTTTCACCTGCTTGTTTTAGCTGCTTTTACAAAACTTGGGTTTTTGGCCTTGAGCTGGCTTTTCCAAAATTCAGGAGTTTTCAAAATATGGAATTTTTTGGGTGTTTACAATCATGCATCTCCCTAGTTCACATAAAAAACAAGATGTCCAATGACATAGTGCATGTAAGAATCATTCATGCATTTCATTGAAAATCATTCATCACGTGTCACAATAGGGGTCGGCCATAGTATATGAATGATCATGTCATCTCCACCATGCTAGGGGTAGGTAGAATGCATTCCCTAAACACATTTTGTGGAGATTTGAATAGATTCATCATTTCATAAAGCATGTATCTTCATAATCTCATATGGAATACATTTTTACATGTCATGCATCCCATGCACATCATTCACCCAAAGAGGCCCAAAAAGGTGGTGGCCCAAGTGGGAATGTTCCCATGTCATAAAAAGGGCCAAAACGAAAAAAAATTGACCATGCATATTGGTCAATTGATGCCTAGGGAAGAAACTTGGTAGACCCTACAAATTCCCAACATCAAAAAGATATGATGTTTAGTGTCTACCACAAATTCTTTTGAAATGATTTTTGTAAAATGGATCTTCTTTAATTTCTTGAAGAAGAGACCAAATTGAAGATAGGCCTCTTAACTAGGGATTGATGCTTTATGAAAAGTAGAGTGCTTTCAAAATTATTAATGACATTTCAAAAACCCTTCTTCTACAAGATAGGGCCTAGTTCAAAATAGCAAAATATTTTCAAATTGTATGTGCTATTAGGAAATAGGGCATACTTGATTAGACCGAGTATCTAGAGGGATAAGTTGCTTCCCTACTTAATTCTCTCCAAAAAGGAAAATTGGCAAAACGTCAAAATAGAAAGAAAAAAGGAAGAAAATAAACCTCCAATATAAAGGTCTTCCTAAAAAGAAAATGAGAAAAACAAAAACCTCCAATATAGAGGTTCCCTTCAATAGAAAAGAAAAAAAAATCCAAAGCTCAAAAAGAGTAATTTTCAATCAAAAATCCTTTTTCTTTATACCACGGGATGCTTCAGAAGTGACCGTGGGAACTCTCTCTCATACCCCTATAGCTTATCCCAAAAGAAAAAATTTTGTCATTATGATCCTAAAGTAGGAATAGAACCTACCTCTAGAATTCCAAAAGAATAAATTTTTTTATGGGTGTTATTCTTTGCTATTAACCAAATAAATTTGGGTTAATGCCAAAGAGGGGAATCTATAAACACCCAAAAATTTCTCAAAATAATTTGATCTTTTAGAAATTTTGCCTTTTTAATAAAAAATCATGGTTTTGGGTCTTTTAAGGGTTTTCATATAAAGACACTTTAAATGAACTCATTTCCACACCAAAATTTTGTGACAAACTCAAAATAAAGGTAAATTGCATCTCTCTTAGAAAAATCAAATTTTGACAAAGAGACCAAAAAATGACTGCTTTACCCTCATGCCCAAATTGGCAACATTCTGCTTGTTCAAATGATTTCATCTAAAGAAAGAATGGTTTCAAACAATTTTCTTCAAAGAAACAAATAGAAATGAGACATTGAGAACCAAACCTAAAAATGTTTGCAAAAATATCAAATTTGCAAAAACCTTCGAAATACAATTCAAATCAAATCACGCCTCGAAAATTTGCCCGATTGAGGATAGTCCTACTCTAGGACCCTACACCTATCAAGGGTTAAAGTGGTTTGACACCCTACACCCATCATGGGTTAAAGTGGTGTGATACCATACACCCAACAAAGGGTTAAAGTGGTTGAACGATAAAGACTAACTCATAGAGCGAAAGTAGGTTGCCCATGCAAATAAACACTAGGAATGAAACTCAATTGTTTTCAAAATAATATTTGAAGATTTCGATAAAACTCAATGTTTTCAAATATAATTTCAAATGAAATGGTTTTAAATAATAAAAAAGAAAATATTTGAAACAATAAATGAAAAGGGATGAAAGCTAGGTCAAGCAGGGATAAAGATGAATCATCTCCTCTGAAGATTCAGCAAACATCAAGGCAACAATTAAAGCAAGCTCACATCAAGAAGGAACCAAGATCAGGTGGACCAGGACAAAGCAAGAAGCAAAGGCCAAGACTGCCTTGGCCAAGCCCACTTACCTTGACCGATGGGGGCTCACCTAGTCAAGGAAGCATATTAAGCTCGCCCTAGCCAAGGAGCAATGAACGAGCTCACCTAGCCGAGGAGCGAAGAAGAAACAAATCCTAATCAAAGCTGACACCCGGCTACACCAAATGAAGTCAAGGACTGCACCCGAAGACACCTCACATCATGAGCCAAGTCATTAGAGGATGTGTAGGAAGGGGTCTAGGAGAGAGAAGAGTTGTTGCAACAAGAGAGAGAGAGAGAGAGAGAGAGAGAGAGAGAAAGAGAGAGAAAGAGAGAGAAGAGAGAGAGAAAGAGAGAAAAGAGAGAGTGAAAGGAGAAGAAAGGATGACTTCCTTCTCGAATCTGTGTACCATTGGAGGGCCGGTAAGTAAGTATTCTTCTTCTTTTATTGGTCTTGATTCTTTTTCCTCATATTCAATTTGAAAAGGGGTTGTATTAATGGAGCTTGAGTCTCCCCCCATGTTGTAATAGCAAGTAGAAATGTTGCCCATTTCATTTCGTGTATGTTTATGCACTCTACTTGTTTGCTTTCGTAATTCTCTACCTCTCTATATTCTATACACTCTTATAACTCCTAATCCCTTCTATGCTTAAGCTAATATATATATTTATATTCATTTTCCTTCAGTCATGTGCTTTAATTTTGTTGTGGAAGGCTCTTAAATTCGGATGGATGCATGCATATATATTATAAAACTGAAACTCTATTTTCCTGCATCTTGTATATATCTATTGTTTCATTTTTCATTGCTAAACTGATATTCTGAATGATCTGAAATTTAATATACCGAATCTACACACAGACTTCCACTAGAAATAAATTTTTCAAAAATTGTAGGACCATGGATTCTCATGAATAAAATGGGGAAAGATCAGTCAAGTTCAAATTCTATTTTTGTACAGTCTGTTTTCCTACAATAGGGGTCGGGTAAATATCTCATAACTCTGTTTGTGTTGAGTCAAAATTGATAAACTTAGTCTTATCGAAAAGCCTATATCTATAGCTTTCCAGCAAGACTAAAATCATACAATTTAGAGTTTTGTGCACAAAGATAAAGAGGTTTCTTTAGGCCTTTGTGTTTCTGTAACATAATATCCTAAAACCCCTGAGCAGTGGTCAATTTCGGATTTAATTCTGCAAATTCACAACACCAAATCATAAAGTAAAAAAAAATTCCACAATCTATTCTATATTTTGTAAAAGTTTCATGAAATTTGGAGATTTCTATGTCGCTCAAAAAATTTTGAAAATAAGTTCTGAAAATAGAACCAGTTTCTGATTTTCAGAACTTAAAAATCTTCAATCTCTAGACTAAGTACACAAGTTTGATTTGATTCAAAACCATCTTTCAAAGTAAATTTTGGAAACATACACCAGCACAAATAAATCTTCAAAGCGTGTAGGCTGACCCTTGAGAACCGGTTCAACAAGGCCTAAGACAAAAAGATCCCGCTTAGCCACAATCGCTTCATAAAGTAAGATTTACTACTTTGCTAGTTTTAGAAACTAACTGACACTTTTGCGCAAAAACAAAGTAGGTTGAGAAGTTTATTTCAAGTCTCTATATAGGCTTTAGAATAAAATTTTCACATCTACAATGTACTTATGAACACCTTCAAGAAGACCCTCAGTTTGCCTTGCACAAATACAATTGAGCCATATACAATATCGACAAACTCAATATGATGAGGTTAAAAGTCCTATTACTCCTAAGATAGAACTTCTATAAGATTTTCAAAAACTAAGCAAGAATAAAAGTCCCTTCACATTAAGCAATCATGACTATTTTCTTCTTCAATTGTCATAGTATGTGGCAATCAATTATCATCTCGAACTATAAATTAGTTAAATGTCATGGCAACATGGATATACACTATGGTCATGTAAGAGCAAAAATTTATATTTATGGCATAAAATTCATTCAAGGAATCCATTCATACTCACACCCATAATGGAATTATAAATGAGTTTATTCATTTTGAAATATCTCTATGCAATATAGCACAGAAAGAGGACTATAGCTTTTGGACAGGCTTTCCCAACTTACCATTTTATTCTTTCTTGAGTTGAGGGCAATATAAAAGTAACTAGCTGCCACACAAAACATGAAAAAACCTACACCATATCTTGTTTCAGAACCCATCTTTTTAGCATATAATATGAATGTTTTAGGATTGTCATTAGGACATGAATGTTTTACTGGCCCTATCAAACTTCTAGCCTTTGAACCTACTAAATGCTTACTTTGCAGCAAATAACCGATTGTTTGGTAGTCTGATGCATTCAATTTAGGGATGCTTTCATTTATAAGGTTATATAATTTCTTCATTTGTGAGTTACATTTAGCTATAAATTAATGATTTTTCTTTCTTTTTCATTTTTTAATCAAATGGCCAGTAGCTTTCATTTTGTGTGAGGTTAAACTTGTCAAAAGCTAGTCAACATATATAGTGTAAAACTTGTAGTTGGAGTGGATGTGAGTGAAACTAGAGTTTCTTTCAACACATTTATATAAAGAACAAATTGGGATATTGACGCCCTTAATGAACTCCTCTTTGTTGCATGCAACATGAAGTAGAGGGAAAGGTATTCACATGATGCATCAAACTTTTGATGTATATATTCAATTAGTTAATATTTGCTTACTTTTACATTATATTTAATTCTAATTGGTTTTTCTAAATAAATCTAGGAGGGTTGGAGGTGAATAAGGACTCAGTATGACATAATTATCTTCAATCACATTGAAGTCTTCTCTTAATGGGTTTTGTATATGTAGAAATTTTACTCCAAAGTCTATGTAAAGACTTGAAATAAGTTTTCAATCTATGTCGTGTGTGCGAGCATGCCAACTAGTTTTTTTAAACTAGCAAAGATTGATTTTCTGACTTCGTATAATGATTGTGAGAAACTAGTTCTATTTTCAAAACTTGTTTTCTTATTTTTTTGAACAGTTTCAGAATCTCTAAAATTCATGAAAAAATAAGTATGGAGATTCTGGAATTATTTTTATTCTATTTTTTATGCTATAATTATGCATAATTAAATAAAAAATGTGCCTTTGCTCAGGCAATCAAAATTGATCTGTTACACAAATATAGAGGTTTAAAAAAATATCTATATCTCGGTACACAAAGCCCTAATCTTTATGAACTTAGTCTTATTGGAAAGATATGGATGTTAGATTTCTAATGAAATAAGTTCACTGAAATTGGTTCACTATAGACAGATTATGAGATGATAACTCAAGCTTTATTATAGGAAATATAGGTTTGACAGATTTAACTATGGATTTTTCTGATTTTCTCTAATTTTAATTACATGGTTGCGCGGCCCTAAAATTCTTAAAAATTTTATTACATGTGTGCTTGTGGGTTATGATTCGGTATACCAAATTTTAGATCATTTCAAGTAGAGAGACAGAAATGAAAAATAAAATATCAGACAAATGCTAAATGCTTAAAACAAATTTTCTTGTGTAAAACATACATGAATGCATTTTGTCCGAAATTAAAAGACTAATCACAACAATTTTAAAGTAAATAACTGAAACAAATGAATTGAAATATATTTATAACTTAAGTATAGAGGGGATTAGAAGATATAAGAGAGTATAGCAAATAGAGAGGTAGGAGAAACTTGAAATCAAACATGTAATAGGCGTGAATGTAAAGAAATGAAATGGACAGCATCACTAGTTGTTACATCATGGGGGAGACAATTACTCCATTAATACAACCCCTTTTAATTGAATGGGAGTAAAGAGAGATTAAAGTAAATAAGGAATAAGAAATAAACCTTGAAATTGGGCCTCCCTTGGCACCAGATGAGGAGGATCTTGGAGGAGACAACTCCTTCCTCTTCTTCTCCTTTCTCTTCCTCTCTCTCTCTCTCTCTCTTTCTTTCCCTCTCTTCCTCTCTCTTGCTAAAGCTCTTTCTCTTTCTTAGCTCTTTACCATCTTCCCTCAGTGTTGGAAACCAACCCCCAAGGTGCCTTTTTATAGGCTTTTGTGGGATATCGAATTGGATCTTTGATTGGGTCTTTTTGGAACTAAAGTCTTGATCCAATCTCTTTGCTGGTGACATGGATTTATGTGGACATCCTGATGGTCCCTCTTGGTCAAAGTAAACCAAGCTCCGTGTGGCTAGGTCGGCCAAGTGGCTCGGTCTAGTATGATGCGATCAAGTGCCTTTGAATATGGTCCGAGTAGGCTTGATTTGGTTCAATTGTGTAGGTTCAATTTGGGGCAACCTTTGGTGCCATATTTGATGGAGTTGTGGCTTGGCTTGATCTATGTCTTTGGTCCTCTTTTAGTGGATGAGCTCGGTCCTTGCATTATTATTTTTGTTTTGATATCAGATTGGGATGCTTCACTCGATCCCACTTTGATTTGATTCGCAGCTTTGTCCTACATTCGAACTTGAATTCTGCGCTTGATTTCATATTCATGGTCTCAAATATTTCTTTTGATTATTTAAAACCATTTCATTTGAGATATATTTAAAAACATTGAGTTTTGTCGAAGTTTTTAAATATTCTTTTTGAAAATGACTGAGTCCATTCCCAGACTTTCTTTGCATGGGTGACCTACTTTCGCTATGTGAGTTAGTCTTTACCGTTTCAACCACTTTAACCCTTTGTTGGGTGTAGGATGTTGGACCACTTTAACCCTTTCGATAGGTGTAGGGTCTCGAACCTCTTTAACCCCTAGGTATAGGTTTTAGACCTCTTGAACCCTTTGATGGATGTAAGGTCACAAAGTAGGACTATCCTCAATCGGGCGAGTTTTTGAGCCCTGATTTGAATTGAATTTCAAAGGTTTTTGATAAATTTGATCTTTTGCAAACATTTTTGGGTTTGGTTCCCGATGTCTCATTTTCATTTGCTTCGTTTAAAACTTGTTTAAAATTATTTTTTCTTTGAAGACAATCATTTAAAAAGGCATAATCCTACCAATTTGGACTTAAGGGCAAAGCAATTATTTTTTTGGCGGTTTGTCAAAATTGAATTTTTTTTAGAGGGCTGACATATACCCTTATTTTGTGGTTGCTATAAAATTTTGATGCATAAATGAGTTCGTTTAAGGTATCTTTATTTGAAAACAATTAAAAAAACTCAAAACCGCAATTTTTTCTTGAAAAAACAAAATTTCTAAAAATCAAATGTTTTGAGAAAAATTTTGGGTATTTACAGATGCCCCTCTTTGGCATTAATCCAAATTTATTTGGTGAATGACGAAGAATAACGCTCATAAAAATTTTATTTTTTTGAATGCTTGAGTTGATTTGAGTTGAATCAAGATTCCATGAACTTTCCCAATCCTTGTTTAGGGGTTCATTTCTTAGATTTGGGCTATCCTAATTGCGATGGAAGAGAATTTTTAGCAAGGGTGACTCAACATTTATGGTAGTCGACTAATGCAAGGATCATATGTGCATAAGACCATTTATGAATGGGCATGAGATGTATGCAATGGATGAATCATGTATGTTAGATGATCTACATGATTTATTTAGGAGAGATCCCATGAAAGTTGGTTGTTCTAAGTGGGTTGTCCTCCATGTTCATTTCCTTGATGCCTTGGGTTTTGTAAAAATCATTTTGATATGGATGATTTCTTTTTGTTTCTATCAAAAGAGACTTTTATTTCCTATATTTCCCTTAACTTTGGTTTTAATACAAAATTACTTGGTAGAGGTTTTTATAGTTGAAAAAACTCAACAACATTTCAAAACTCCATTTTCCACACTATAAGACCTAATCCTCAAACAAAATGAGATCCAAATAGGTAGGTTTTATTCCTACTTTAGGATCATAATGACAGACTTTTTTTCTTTTGGGATAAGCTATAGGGAAATGGGAGAAGAATTCTCACGGTCCATTCTGAAGCGTCCCGTGGTATATGGAAAAGAGATTTTTAATAGAAAATTACTCTTTTGAGCTTTGGCTTTTCCTTTTCTTTTCTTTCAAAGGGAACCTCTATATTGGAGGTTTTTTATTTTTTTCTTTTTCTTTTTAGGAAGACCTCTATATTGGAGGTTTATTTTCTTCCTTTTTTTCTCTTCTATTTTGACTTTTTGCTAATTTTCCTTTTTGGAGAGAATGAAGTGGGGAAACAACTTATCCCTTTAGATACTCGGTCTAATCAAGTATGACCTATTTCATAATAGCACATACAATTTGAAAATATTTTGCTATTTTGAACTAGGCCCTATCTTATAAAAGAAGGATTTTTGAAATATCATTTCATGATTTTGAAAACACTCCACTTTTTATAAAACATCAATCCTTAGTTAAGAGGCTTATATTTGACTTGGTCTCTTCTTCAAAAAACTAAAGAAGATCCATTTTACAAAAATCATTTCAAAAGATTTTGTGGTAGACATTAATCATCATATCTTTTTGATATTGGGCATTTATAGGGTGTACCAAGTTTCTTCCCTAGGCATCAATTAGCCAATATACATGATCAATTTTTTTTTTGCCCCCTTTTATGACATAGAGACATTCCCACTTGGGCCACTACTTTTCGGGTCTATTTGGGTGAATGATGTAAATGAGATGCATGACATGTAAAATGTATTCCATATGAGATGGTGGAGATACATGCTCTATGAAATAATGAATGTGTTAAGTCTCCATGAAATGTGTTTAGGGAATGCACTCTACATGCTCCTAGTTTCGTGGAGATGACATGAGCATTCATACACTATGGCAGACCCTATTGTGGCATGTGATGAATGAATGATTTATAAATGCACGATCTTGGTTTTTGGAATGGCTTAGGAGTATGCATGATATGATTCTAGCCTTGATGCATTTTGGGTATAGGTTTGATTCCAATATTGGTCACCTTCTAAGGAACTTGAATGTTTGCCCAAGTCCATGATTTTCTTGATTTTGAAGAAGTTCATGTAAATTGATAACACTCCAATCATCCCTAAGGGAATTGGCAAAAAAAAAAATTTGAAAAATGGTTTTAATTTTTAACTTTTTTGTTTTGAAAATTTTTGTATTTTTGGTTTTTCCTTTTTCAGATTTTTTTGGATTTTAGGAATAACCTATACAATATACACAAAAACTCAGAGTTAGCTTCATGTCTATGGTGGGTCCGAGGATTCAGGTGCATCAAGGATGCTCACCTAAGGTGTGTTTTGGTTGATGTTTTTGGTATGGATCCTAGGTGCAACCCAATGTGCTCCTAGGAGTGGAGAATATACATGGGTTTTATCGAAACTGCTTTTTGAATTTGTACACGGTTTTGAAAACCAAAAAATTTTAGGATTTTCAACTTTTTCAATTTTTTTTGGATTTTTCCAAACAAATACTACAAGGATGAACATAAAAGACTTTCCTTTTTGGAATTTTTAGATTTTTCTAATATTTTTGGGTTTTGGAAATTTTCTAGATTTTTTTGGTTTTTCCAAATATATACTTTTTAGATTTTTTTCTAAAATAGGGGTCTTCCATCAAACCTACAAAAAAAACACCATGAATTAGATTCTAAACAAGAGGTTTAAGTCATAGGTTTTGGTTTTAGTTGGCTCTAGGGCACCCTTGTCCTAATTGGTCTTAGGTGGTGGCTCAAGGAGTATGGATGAGGTATATCCTAATCCATATTCGACCCAAGTTAGGAAGAGGTAGGATGGGTTTTAACCTACCATGGTTCTTGTGTCCTAAACCTTGATATGGTGTATATCCCATGTTCAATAACATATTCCAAGGCTTTTTAAGTTTTGAAATTTTTGTATAAGGGAGATGGCCTTGGAATGATGTATCGTCCATGGTATGGTTATACACTAGAGTTATTTGAGGTGTGCCTAAGAGTTGTATGGCTTGAGAGGTGGAAGAGTTTGACTCGGATACCTCTAGGATACATGCGACCCTAAACGGTTTGAGATTGATCCTAGACGTAACCCAATGTGCCCCTACGGGTGGATGGTTTGAGTTTGTATGGATGTTAAGGGAGAGTATTTTGATCCCTTACGAAGTGAAAATGTATGGATTATAAGAGAAACCATAGTTGATCCCTTGGTTGGTTTAGGGATGTTCGGAGAAGTCATGGCCATAGGCTTGGGTTTATGAGACAAACCTAGGTTCAAAGAGATTTGTTTATATATGATAGGGTTAGGTGTACCTAGGATGTCGATGCATACCTTAGGAGTAACCATGTCTATTATATTTTGAATTTTCTTTTTTTGTCATTTTGAAATTCTTTTTGTTGGTGAGGGACATTTGGTGCACCTTGAAAATCCACATCCTTGGCATCATTTTTTGGGTTTGTAGGTGCATGCATGTGATTTGATACATGGAATGTATATGAATGATTTATCGATCCTATACTAAGAAGGGGAGGATCAAGTAGGGAGTTTTGGGAAGAGTGAGTTTCAGGTATACCTTTTTCGAGCTTGACTACATTTCCATGGTGAGAGCAAGCTTCCTTGTACGCATCCTGAGATTACTCTAGCTCATGCATGGCTTCGAGCTTCCATTGCTTTGCGATGTCTTGGATTTCATCCTCCAAGCCTATGTGTGTGCAACACTCATTATCCTTTGTGTTTTCTAAAGTGTGTGAAGTGCGTGAAGTGGTGTTCATGGGAATGAAACCCATCGGAGCACATGATTTTGAAAAATTTGGAGTGACTTGTGGGAAGTGAATCTCATGCTCCACTTTGCTTATATGCCTATGAATGTAAACTTCATTTTGATTTTCAAAATTTCAACTTTTTGATTTTCAATTGTTTTTTATTTTTAAAGATTTTCCAAATTTTTTTATTTTTCCAAATGAAGAAGTTTTTTGGCTTTTCAATGGAAAAAGGGGTGTTTGAATGATTAGCAAGGTTAGGTGATTTGATCTCAACACTTACTATGTTTGTGGCCTCATTTTCTTCATTAGATTTTGGGCTCAGTTTGGTTTTTCGGGTATGGTTTTTCTCTCTATATACCCGAGATGATTTTTCATGAAAACGATGTGCCTTGTCCTTTTGGATTAGGGTCTCAACTTTCCTTTCAAGTTGCTTTGCTCTTTCTCTCAAAGAGGTAAGTTCTTCATCTCGGGTTTTAGAGGATTTCTTTGAGGTTTTGAAAAACCGATTTGGGAAGAGTGATGAGGCCTTCCTTGACATATTTTCAAAGGAATCATCCAAACTTGACATTATTTTTGAAAAAAAATTGACATGTGCAAAAAGAATGGATTAAGGACAAAAGTTTTTGAAAAAGTAAATTTGAAAACCAACACCGAATCAATCAATCCTTAAAGACTCATGTCCCACTAGGCGTGCCAATTCTATAGATGTGGAAATTTTACTCCAAATTCTATGTAAAGACTTGAAATAAGTTTTCAATCTATATTGTGTGAGAGACTTGAAATAAAGGTCTAATCAATCCTCAAAGCATCTAGCTATTACATCATAGGGGGAGACACTTGTTTCATTAATACAACCCCTTTTAATTAAATGAGAGTAAAGAGAGATTAAAGTAAATAAGGGATGAGAAATAATCCTTGCAATCTGGCCTCCCTTGGCACCGAACGAGGAGGATCTTCGAGGAGACGACTCCTTCTCTCTTGTTGCAACTCTCCATCTCTTTCTTAGGCTCTTTCCCCTCTTCCCTCAATGCTGGAAACCAGCTCCTAAGTTGCCTTTTTATAGGCTTTTGGTGGACCTCGAATTGAATCTTTGATTGGGTCTTTTTGGAGCCCAATTCTTTATCCAATCTCTTTGCTCACCACATGGCTTCATGTGGACCTCTTGATAGTCCCTCTTGGTCAAGTGCCTTTGAATATGGTCCGGCTAGGCTTGATTTGGTTCAATCGTGTAGGCTCAATTTGGGGCAACCTTTGGTATCATATTCGATGGAGTCATGGCTTGGCTTGATCCATGTCTTTGGTCCTCCTTTAGTGGATGAGCTCGATCCTTGTATTATTGTTTTTGTTTTGAGATCATATTGAGATGCTTCACTCGATCCCACTTTGATTTGATTCGCCACTTTGTCCTTGAATCGAACTTGAATTCTATGCTTGATTTCAAATTCATGGTTTCAAATATTTCTTTTGATTATTTAAAACCATTTCATTTGAGATATATTTGAAAACATCGAGTTTTATCGAAGTTTTCAAATATTCTTTTTGAAAATGACTTAGTTCCATTCCTAGTGTTTGTTTGCACGGGTGACCTGTTTTTGCTTCATGAGTAAGTCTTTACCGTTTCAACCACTTTAACCCTTTGTTGGGTGTAGGGTATCGGATCACTTTAATCCCTTCGATGAGTGTAGGGTCACGAACCTCTTTAACCCTTGGGTATAGGGTTTTGGACTGCTTTAACCCTTTAATGGGTGTAGGGTCTCAAAGTAGGACTATCCTCAATTGGGCGAGTTTTTGAGACTTATTTGAATTGAATTTCAAAGGTTTTTAGTAAATTTGATATTTTGCAAACATTTTTTGCTTTGGTTCCTAATTTCTCATTTTCATTTATTTCTTTTAAAACTTGTTTGAAACCATTCTTTCTTTGAAGGCAATCATTTAAAAAGGCAGAATCTTACCAATTTGGACTTGAGGGCAAAACAATTATTTTTTAGCTCTTTGTCAAAATTGGATTCTTTTAGAGGGGTACCATATACCCTTATTTTGAGGATGATATGAAATTTCGGTGTAGAAATGAGTTTGTTTAAGGTATCTTTATTTGAAAACCCTTAAAAGACCAAAAACCATAATTTTTTTTTGAAAAGGCAAAATTTCTAAAAATCAAATGTTTTGAGAAAATTTTTGGGTGTTTACAGGTTCTAGGTATGCCTCTTGTTCTCATAAAAGATGAAAATTAAAAGGAACTGCATGCTAAAGTGTTGGGGAGTTACGTATAATATTCCCCATATTAGGAAGATTCCTATTCTTAGAATTCTCCTTGGTTCAAGAAACTTAATTCATTTAGAACTCTCATCAAGTTCCCTATTTTATTTGAATTTTTTTCTTTGAGAAACCTAATTGTTTCTCTTTTTGGGTCTGGTGGAATAGATCTATGTAATTTGTCTATTGATTTCTTGGTAATTAAATAAAGTTTGCTTCCTTCCCGTGGTTGAATTTGACTCGTTGTCTAACCAAGTTAAATGTGTCATAGAAATACATGCATAATAAACCAATATGCAATAAATATAAATATGCCCCAATAAGCAATAGCCGCAGAACCAAAGTAACTCATAAATAAACTATACGAAAAAAAAGCAAAAGCAATAATAAAAAAAAATACTTATTTGTATGAGTCACCCTTGCAGGCTTACTTGAGAGAAATCAACATCTCGCTATACAATATGTATGAGTACTTGTACCTTTCTTTTAGGATAAAATGAACACACAGCTCAAAGGCATATATTTGACTTCGAGTCAACTTCAACCATGCTCTTAGTCGCTTATGGCTGAAGGAGAAGGGCACAACCACACAACCATAGAGAATACCACAGACAAAGGGAGAGCAAAGAGCATAGGTGGGAGCAGAGAGAGTGTTTAATGCAAAAATTACTAATTAGGGAGCCTTAATATCTTATTTATAAATGGTATATTGAAGTACGAATCATGGATCCAATCCAAATAACACACCTCTCCATGTCGTAATCATTCCTGTGTAAATACTCTTAACTATTAGATCAAAAGTTTGTCATACAAAAAGATAGACCGAAGAAATTCTCAAACCCAAACCCAAGCCCAAGCCTAGGTCCAACCCAGCGTATGCGTGTGTGATCTAGCATGCCCTCTCCAAGCACTTTGTACTAAGATTCATTAGTGGACATGTGAGTTTGTCTCATTCTTTAATATGAGACTAAACTTTGTCTCCTCTTGGTCATCACATGCACAAGTACCTCACATATGACCTTTTACCTTTTAAGACTTTCACATATATCAATGATGCATCGATTGAATATTTGGGATATCAACATGAATTAAATGTTATTAATTCACATGGGTTTAATTAATACAACTTAATTAACACTAAATACAACAATCTCCCACAAGGCTTGAGATGTAAAAGTGTCTTCTCAAACCAACCATCATTTATGCTTTGAGTAATGGTACCGTTCAGTTTGAATTGTTACCTAAGTTATCCAATATTACCTTTATAGGACCTCGATGTAAAGGTATCTATTGGTAACAACATAACAAAAAGTTATGACATCATCTTTAGGAGTGATACATTAATGGTCATGCATCCATATCATATATCATGATTGACTTTAGATAACAACCCAATTCTCTATTACAGCCACACAATGTCAATCACTTAGTTGGACATCTTCAAGGATGTACTGCTAGCATCTTATCCTATGACTTGATCCCATTCTAAGAATAATGTCTTGCTAAACTTGCAGTCATGGTATTTTACATTTATAGGAGACAAACACAGAAGTATTAAAAGTATCATATAATACAAAGTGTCATCCTATTCATCCAACAATTTGTTACTATCACATTGAACCTACTTCGTAGGATCTTCACTTAGTTAGGTTGGGTTGCAACTGTTTGTGAATAAATCATGGGTTTCAATCCCATCCCCAACCTACATTTCTTAACTAAGGCTACTAATATATCCTTAGTCAAATGATCGACTGTGTTATCTTCAGATCCAATAAAATCTACAAGATGACCCATCATCCATAAGAGCCCTTAAAGACTTTAGTCTAACTTTAATGTATCTCTATTGCTTTTGGTTATACTTTGAACTACTGATCTTAACAAATATAGTCATGTTATCACAATATAATAATATAGTAAAATTGAATGAAGTAACTTCTTTACCTTAAGTCATTTAACTTTAAATCTAGTCTCATCCAAAGCACATAGTTTTGCCTGAAAGGTAAAATGAGCCAAAATAGTTTATTTCTTAGATTTTTCAGGTAATAGTGCTACCACCCACAAGAAACATACATTCAATGACCCCATTACTCCCAAAGTTTTTTGTTATTCAACTACCATCATTAAATTCTTAAAGAACAGAAGGATATTTACCGTAATATAGTCTAAGAGAAATCATTTCCTTCAAATAGAAACGTACTTTATTTAGAGCTTCTCAATGAGTTCTATCTGAATAACAGGTTTATCTACTCAATTCACAAACAATAAATGCAATATCTAGTCGTGTATAGTTAGTTAAATACATCAAACTACTGATAATCTAAGAATTTGTTATTTATACACAAGAATATCACTTACATTCTTATATAAAGCCTTAGATGAATCATATGGGGTCTAACAAGTCTACAGCTTGTCCAAAACTCTCTAAAACTTTCTCAACATAGTGAGACTGAGATATCCATCAATAGACCTTGTGATTTTAAGCCCTAAAATTATACCAGCTACACCCCATGTGCTTCATCTCAAACTTACTATATAAGAATTACTTAGTTTCGTTTACTATTCTCACATCTAAACCAAACTACAATATATCATTCATGTATAGGCAAACAATGATGCAAGTATTATTGACTGACTTATAGTAGACATACTTATCATAATCACTAGAAACAAAGCCAAAAGATTATATCACATAATCAAACTTTTTATGCCATTGTTTAGGAGTTTGTTTCAAACTATATAATGATTTAACAAACTTACACACATTTGACACATTCCCATGAGCTATAAATCCTTCTATTTGATCCATATAAAATTTCTCATAGAGGTCATTATGTAGGAAAGAATTCTTTACATCCATTTGATGGATTGTGATATCATATACAAATGTTAGTAGTATAAGCACTCGGATGTTGGTCATCCAAGAAATTGGGGAATAGGTATCAAAGTAATTATTCATTCTTTTTGTCTGTATCTCTTGGCAACTAACCTAGCCTTGTACTTCTTGATTATTTCGTTTGCATTCAGTTTTTTCTTAAAGATTCACTTGCAACTTACAATAAAACAACTAGGAGGCAAATCCACCAATTCCCATGTGTCGTTAGAGAGAATTGATTGGATTTCATCATTAACGCCTTCCTTCCAAAACTTAACCTCGAGTGAGGTCATAGCCTGTTGGAAGGTGATAGGACCATCCTCGATATTGAAGATAATAAAGTCACTTTCAAAGTCCTTTAATATCATAGGTCATTTATTTTCCTTTGGTTCGATTATTTCCTAAGAGTCATTGGATCTAGAAACAATACGTTGAGGACCACTCCCCACATTCGTCAATCTTTCCATATGATTGGGAATGAAACCAATAGTAGGGTAAGAATCTCTATAACATACACTTTGGGAAACTTAAGTATTCATGTGAAATACATTCTCAAAGAATGTAGCATCATATAGCTCAAATATTGTGTTGACATCTATGCTAGAAACATCAGATCTAATGACCAATTAATATTTACTGATTTAGGTTCTAATTTCTTTCTCTTGTATTCACAAATAAGTACTTTCGTAAGAAACTACCACATTTTGTGATATTTGATAATAGTCTTTAATCCTTTCAAAGCTAAAAGGGGCTACTTTCTTTATGTTTATGGGAAACTCTATTAAGAATATTGACAAACCGTATTCAAAACTTCTCCCACATGTAGGTAGGTAAACTAAAATTTTGAAGTAAAATATTAACCATATCACATAGAGTTCTATTCTTTCATTCAACTACCTCATTAGACTAAAGAGAATACTGAGCAATAACCTCACGAGCAATATCATTGATTTGATAGTATTCTTTAAAAGGGTTTGAGGTATACTCTCCTCTTCTATGAGACCTTAATCGTTTAAGTACCTTGCATGTTTGAGTTTGTTCTTCATTTCTAAATATTTAAAAAAAAAAATCTTCATCATTACTTTTAGGCAAGTAAATATAACAATATCTACTTGAATCATCAACAAATGTAATAAAATATCTTTTGTTATCTCTAGTGGTCATTTCATTGAATTCACAAATATCAATATATACCAAATCCAGCATCTTGGATTCCCTTTTAATCATGGATTATTCACTTGCACATATATACCACATTTGTATTTTCTATATATAACAATCTTAAGGATAAGGTTTAAATTTATCATTCTTTTCATCAAATCAAAGTTTACATGACCCAACTTTATATATCATATGTCAGATGATTCAATATTGTACACAAAAGAAGAAAATAAGTAAAGGCTTTATTATCATTAAAATTCATATAAGAATTCATAATCGATTCTTCATAAACTTTAAACAAATCCTCTACATCACATAAATAGCCCTTCCCAAAGAAATACCTTATACTAAATCATGTAATTATGATTTTATTATATTTATAATCTAACCTTAATCTCTCTAACTAAATGAGGATCATTGAGGATATTTTGGTGAATCGTTGAAATGTGTCTCTCCCTCAAGAGTTAGAATATTTCTTGAAGAAAACTTCAAGTCTACACTCCCTTCTCCCTTGACTTCAATAGTTGAATGATCCCCAAGGTTATAGTTCTCCTACATACGGTTTAGTAAGATACAAACAGAGACTAGTTAGCATAAGCATGCACAATAACCCTAGTGTCTACAATCTAATATTGTAGATCATAAATAAAAAGAAGATGGGGTTTAAGGGATAGACACTTGTCACCATAACTCCATTAGTGGTCGTAGGTGTTGTGGCTTTCTTTGAGGGACAGTCTCTCACTCAATGTCCAACCTCGGCACAAAGACACCATGATTTGTTCTTGAGTTTTTTCTAGATCTTGACCTTTGGTTTATATTTTATATGTTTTTCCTTAGGATCATTAGGTTGTTTTCTTTCGATTATTAGGTTAACCTAAGGGTGCTATTTACAGGCATAACAAGTTTCTGACTTCTATGCTCTTTCTCTATTTCTATGTCTACTATAAGATCATCAAGGTCATCTTACCCTTGTTATGCTTGAGATTGAGGTTGAAACCCTTATAAAAGTTAGAAAATTTATCAATAATAAACATAATAATAAACTTGTCAGGAAGCTCTATCTCGGCTTCCTTTAGACCATAACATAAAAACTGAATCTCATGGGGCCTATTCGGTCATAAATTTCCCCTCTACCATTTAATACTTAAGAAATTTGACTGCGAAATACTTTTTCAATATTGAGATCTTCAGTATTGTATTTTCGATGGAAGACAACACATAAATCTTTCGTTGAAGTAGAAGGAAAAGAATTATATACATTGAATAAAACATTCAATAGTGTCGTTAAAATACAACAACGATAGAGGGTGTCCTTTTTCTTCCACTCAAAATTTTATCCTAGCTTCTAGCGTAGTATCATTGGGTTGGGGACATGACTCGATATATAAATGCAACCCTAACATGGTTAACCAAATTTTCATACGTTGCTGCTAGTGTTTAAAATAGCGACTGAAAAAAAAAATTGACATCAGGGTTAAGTCGACCTTAGATCAGAGAGTAACAATCATTGATATGTTTACTACAAAAAAATTGATTTATCTAAGATTGATGACAAAATTCATAGAAATATATGCATAATAAACTAATATGCAACAAATATAAACATATCTCAATTAACAACCATTGTAGATCCAAAGTAAGTCATAAGCAAACCGTACGAAAAATAAAAACATAGGCAATAATTTGAAAAAATACTTATCTGTGCGAGTCATACTTGGGGACTTGCCATAGAGAAATCAATGTCCTACTATTGTATCTTCCTCTCAAGATAAAGCACAAACACAACTCAAAGGCACATACCTTACTTTGAGTCGACTTCAACCACATCTTAGTCGCCTATGATTGAAAGAAAAGGGCACAACCATACAACCACAGGGAATACCTTGGACAGAGGGAGAGCAAAGACTATAGCGGGAAGAGAGAGTGTGTTTCATGCAAAAATTACTAATTGAGGAGCCCTAATCTCTTATTTATAGATGGTGTATTGGATCATGAATTATGGATCCGATCTAAACAAGGCACCTCTTTGTCCTGTAACCATTATCACATAAACACTAGTGACCGTTAGATCAAAAGATTTTCGTGCAAAAAATAGACCTCTTACGTGACCAAACACAAGCCCAAATATGGGCCCAACCCGACATGTGTGATCTATCATGTCCTCCCCAAACTCTTTGAACTAAGATCAATGAGTTACCAACTATATTGAAGGACACATGTGTTTGTCTCATTCTTTAATATGGGACTAAACTTTGTCTCCTCTTTATCGTCATATGCAAGTCTCTCACATGTGACCTTACACTTTAGAACTTTAAGATATATCATTGGTGCATCAATTGAATATTTGGGATATCAACATGAATTAAATGTTATCAATACACATGAATTTAACTAACCCAACTTAATTAACATTAAATCCAACCTCTTTGACATCATTGATCAAGCCCACTTATACACAAAGTCGAAGTTCAATCGTTAATGCTTTAGGAAGTCCTAGTAACAGCTTATTTGGAAAACTTAATCTAACTCTTGCCTCCTTGTGGATACATCATTTTGCTTTGCTTTGTCTCTCTCCTCTAGTGCCCCTCTCTCACAGTTTATCATGTGCCTGCTTCAAGCAGTTGAATTCAGTCAGATACCATAGTTGTTGAAGACTACTTATCAAAACTGAACGTTGAAGCCATTGCCAGCGTTCTTTTACAAGTGTTTTGATCACATTAGGAAATCCATTTGTTTCTATGAATGCTTATATATTGTTTACAGCATCAATCCCACCAGGCTTTTTTTGCCTCTTCACTGATCTCACTGCGCCATGGCCAATTCAGCAGCTACTCTCTAACAGGCTGAATCCTAGCTATTTTTCACCGCCAAACTTTAAAAGGGCGATTTAAGTAGTACGGGCATACTCAATGTAATGAAATGGTATTTTCCTAAAATTCCTTGGGATAATGAAGAACATCTATGAAACTCAAAGGTATTGATGATAAACCTTTTGCAGCAGGTATTTGGTGGGTTTGGAGATGGAGAAATAATTATGCTACGGATGCAAAGAAATGGACAGAGGTAGAGTTTGCGGGCAGGATGCTAAGAATGCTAAATGACAGCGTTTTGTAGGATAAGGTACTTGGTTGGAAGAAAAGGATGCTTCAGTAGGTTCCACCTTGACATCGCCAAGGGAGGGAGGTTAAACGTTGATGGCAGTCTGACGGGAGTAGGGAACGGGGCTGGGATTGGTGAAATATAAGACCTTGGAAGGGAGCTTGGACTGAAGGTTTTTTAGGAGGAGTTGGGTCCATAAATGTCCTCAAAGTGGAGATGCTTACCATCCTCACAGGTTTTGAAATTTTAGTGGGGGAAAGGTTTGCGAATCAGATTCACTGGAAGCAGGTCAGTTAATTACTGAAAACAGTAACAGTTGTCATAAGTTTGCAGATATTGTTAGTGAAATAGAGAATTGATACATAGAGAATGGAACATACAGCTTACACATGCCTTCCGCCTAGCTAATCAGGGCACAGATTTTTTGGCGACAATGAGAGTCAATGTACACGATGACTCGATTGAACCTCTTGTAAGCAGTTCTATTTTGCTTCAACGCCTTGCGTTGAATCACGATTTTGGCCATTGAATTAAAAAATTTGAGATTAAATTGTTTAACTATATGTTATATATAACATTTTAAATATTTGTACACATAATAAGATTACAATATATATATATATATATATATATGGCACTCGTTTAATAGCGGTTTGACTCAGTGGAACCTCTTTTGCAGTTTACTAGTGCCTTTCCTGATTCATTCACCAAATTCGATTTAATAAAGACACAAGATGCAATCACGTAAACTCTATCAGAATCATGCCAACTATATTCTAGTGAGAATATCGATGATTGAGATTTAAAAAATAAAAATAAAAATGATTTTTAAAGAAAAATTATCTTAAAAGTATATCTACTTTTTTAATTTTTAATTTTTAATTTCATCCACCTATGCTCTATCGAAATTAGAGTGAATGGAGTTTGCCTATAGGTAAGTTGTATCTTTTCAATTTTCTCTCTTCTTCTCTCTTTATACTTAAATATTTATATATAATTATTTTATTTTATTTTTAACTCCGCTCATGTAAGGGATCACCCTTGCATGGCCGGTCCCATGCCCACATAAAGGAGGAGGGTTGCGTTAGGCTTTTGATAGTCAACATAAAACTTTGTCAGATTTTTATACCATGGATTATACAAATTATGAAGAGACAAAGTGGGTTGGAGAAAAAACAAAGGAGATTGAGGATACAAATTTTAAATTATGGTATTCAAGAAAAGAAAAATCACGAAACAGAGTTGGTATTATCATAAATAAATATTTAAATAATAGTGTAGTAGACATATAACGATATGATGACCGAATCATGATGTTGAAACTAGTGTTAGGAGTAGAGGTTTTGAATATAGTTTGTACTTACGCACCCCAAGTAGGTCTAGAAGATAGTATAAAGAAGGTTTTTTGAGAAGAGTTAGATAAAGTGATTCACAGAATTATACAAAGGGAAATGATTTGTTTATGAAGAAACTTAAATGGACATGTAAGTAAAGAGGCATTAGGATATCAAGGTATTCATGGAAACACAAATTACTTAAAGAGACATTTAGGGATATAAATAAGGAAATTAAGGAGATTTTAAATTTTGTTATGACATTTGATCTCTTTATAGTCAATACAATCTTCAAAAAATGAGTTGAATATTTAATTACTTATAAGAGTGGCTTATCACAAACACAAATTGATTATTTTGTTTTGTAGGAAAAAAGATAGAGCATGTTATAAAGATTGTAAAGTAATTTTAAAAGAAAGCTTAACCACCTAACATCGACTTTTAGTTATGGATTTATAGGTAAAAAAGTGGACAAAGAAGAAAAGAGTGCATCGAACTATTGAGACTAAATATGGAACCTTAAAAGCGAGAAAGAAGGTATATTTAAACAGAAAGTCTTTAGAGAGATGCTTGAAATTGTATTGGTACACCTTGTGGTATGTAGAATAATATGGCTATAAATATTAGGAAAGTGGTGAAAGATGTGTTAGATGAATCTAAGGGAGGTCTACCGGCTCAAAAAAAAGTTTTGCAGTGGAGTGAAGTGATAAAAGATAAAATCGAGACAAAAGGAGCATATTACAAATTATATTATGCTAAGAAGACTAGTGAAAGTTTAGATACTTATAAGAAAGCAAAGAAAGAATTGAAAATGGCCATCAATGAAGCAAAAGCTAAAATTTAAAAAGATGTATATAAAAAGTTCAACTAAAAAGAGGGTGAAAGAGATATTTTTAGGATAGTTAGGGCTAGCGATAAGAAAACTAAATATCTTAATTTTGTTACATGCATCAAAGACGATTATGAAAAAATTCTAGTGGCAAACGATGATATAAAAAATAGATGGAAAATTTATTTTTATAAGCTTTTTAATAAAAATAAAGATGTTAATATTAGCTTAGGAGAGTTAGCCAAATCATAAAAGTTTATAAACCACAATTTCTACCGACGTATTTAAAAGAATGAAGTCAAAGAGTCTCTTAAGCATATGAAGGATGGTAAATTTGTAGGATGAGACAATATTCTTATACAAGTTTGGAAAATCCTAGGAGATACAAGAATTACTTAGCTAACAAGACTATTTAATGAAATATAGAGAAACCAAAAGATGTCCGAGGAATGGAGAGTGGGTACACTTATACCCATATAGAAGAACAAGAGAGATATTCAGAATTGTGCAAATTATCGAGGTATCAAGTTAATGAGTCATACTATGAAATTATGAGAAAGAATTATTGAATATAAGCTGATATAAGTATCGAGTATAACAACGAACCAATTTGGATTCATGCCATGTAGATCTACTATTGAAGTGATTCACCTTTTGAAACGTCTTATAGAACATTATAAAGAAAAATAGAAAGACTTTCACATGATATTTATTGATTTAGAAATGGCTTACGATAGGATACCAAGGGATATTCTTTGGAAAACCTTGGAAAAAGAGGTATCCCATTGACATCCTTAAACCTTATAAAAGACATTTACGATAGCGCAGAAACATATGTGAGGATCAATTTTAAGTCCATACTTATTTATAATGGCGATTGATGAGTTAACAAAATATATTTAAGATGAAGTACCTTGGTGTATATTATTTGTAGATGACATTGTTTAGTGGAGGAATCTAAGGAAAAAGTTAATAGAAAGTTGTAACTATAGAGAAAAATATTAGAAAGTAAAGGTTTTCGACTTAGTAGAATAAAGACACAATAAAACATTAGTAAAAATCCAAAAACAAATCAGGAAAAATCAGGTAATTGCTTTAAATTTATATAATGCAAAGTTTAGTACATATTGAGCATTCAACATTGAACAATTGCATCCAAATTTAAATATTTTGAAGCAAGAAATGAAATATATTTATATTTTACATATTTTAATCAGGATCATCAACTAAATAATCTTCATCTTCTCCTTCCTGAAGATCCTCATCATCATCATCACCACGTTCTGCTTAAAAATTAAAATCTTAATCTTCTTGATAATGTTGTTGTGCTTCTTCCAAATTAATTCATGCAATATCTTCTTCAGTTAGGAGGGCATTTTCTTCACTATCTTTTATAATCTAATCTTCTAATATATCAAAATTATACAAACTTATTGGATCAAATTAGCTTTCTTCTCTATTTACTTTTAGATAATATGTTGTTGCATGAATAGGTTGATACAATTGTTTATTCCATCTATTATCTATAATTTTCCATACAGCCACATAATCCTTCTTTTTTCCATTAAAATTATTTCTAATTGCTTCTTTTGCCCTATTCATAGCTTCATAAAGGTAGCCTATAGATGGTTTTTCCTCACTATCATCTAATCTCAAAACCTTCACCAAAAGACATGTAATCCTCAACAATCTAATAAATGCATTCCAAAATATATTCATGAAGATTGTCTCGGAAATCTCATTCAACTTTCTGTTTCTTTTATTTTGATGTAACTCTGTAAATTGTTATCATTCATTTGAGGAGAACATTCTCTTCAATGCTTGTTTCTATCTGACAAATATTCTATACAGATAAGAAGTTAGTTGCAATTGTACGAAGAAGCTCTTCACCATCTGTATATCTCCTCATCATAAACAATACAAATGCATGGCTGTAGATGAATTTGGTGATATGTTGGCAACACTCAATTGCTGCCTTTATCTCATTTATCCCACCAATATCTTCAAGGATGAGATTTAAATAATGGGTTGCACATGGTGTCTAATAGAAAGTCCCATAAGTATTTGCTAACTCCTTCCTAGCTGCTTTGTAGTTAGTTGCATTATATGTAATCAATTGGACTACATTCTCTAACCCAACCTCGCATATCACCTTATCAAACTCTTATTTTAATATCTCTGTAGTGTGCCTCTCCTTTGACATTTCTAAAGATCTCAAAAATATAAGTCATTTAGGACAATAGATAATAAAGTTTAGCAAGGTTTTTTCTCGCCTATCTATCCATCCGTCTACCATGATAGTGTATCTTATATCCTTTCATGACTCTCTCAAAGTCGAACAATATTCTTAACGGTCTTATCTAAGATTTTTTCTCTCTTCTCATAAGAGAGCATCTTATATCTTTGACCAATGTTAGCAATTGCATCTGTCATTGCTTGAAAATAAAAACGATTTTCTGCATTAAATGAAATGCATGTATCATAAACCATATGCCCACTGCAAGGTCTGTTTTATCATGCAGTTGTTTTGAAGCCATAGCAACACGAATTTCAGGTTGACCACCAAGTGTAGTGCTAGGAGTAAAAAATGAATGTATATTAGAAGCAGCTCTTCCTCTACTCATTTTTGAGCTTCCTCTTCTACCACTTCCACTTGCAAAATCTTCAGCAACCCTCTTTCTTCTGTTTGGTGGTCGAGAACTACTACTATCAATATATATTCTATAATATAAAGAAATACTATCAGTGAATCCAATAACATCATGATCTTTCTCAAAGATCTCTAAATCAACCTTTTGTTGTCTTCTCTTTTGTATACTCTCAATTATCTGAAGACATTGTCATTTAATGCCTTCTTGCAAACTTCTAACTCTACCTTTACAAGGAACAACTTCTTTCTTAGTCATTGCTAAGTAGTGTTTCAAGCGTGAAATTCCACCACTAATGACCCTCTTACAAAATAAACATCTTATCTTTAATTTGGAACCCTCAATTGGTGTACCCTATTGCCATGTCGGATCATCTTACCGAGAATGGAAGTCCCTAACACTCCTTCCTGCCATTTCAATTGAGCACTTCAATTGAATAAATAACCTGAAAATAAAAACACTTCATAAATCCCTAATTTTTACATAACACTCAAATAAAGTGTCTCCCACTTCAATAATACAATAAAAATCATATTCACGCACTTAATAACTTCATATTTTGTCATTTAAAAAAAACACACACAAATAATATAAAAAATAATAAATACAAAGAAAAAAATTCAAAAAAACACTCCAAATATATCATCATAGGGCGTATCAATACGCGTCGTATCGTACGATACGACATGATAACTTAAATATTGCGATACACTTACCTATATCACGATACGATACGTATCATGATGACTCACGATATGATACGTATCGCATCGGATAACACTGGTTTTAATAATTTAAAATTAGTTTCTATAATAATGGAGGAATTATGAAGATAAGGAAGATGGTAGTAAGTAGTTGAAAAGTGAAACCGTATTGATATAAATATAACCCGTACCATAACTAAACGGTCTTCTGGCTCGAGTCTCAATCTAATGTCCCCATGTCGAAGGCATGGGAGAATGTTTAGTACGACAAATAGGAGCAATATCAATGTAGCGACCATCTCAAAGCATGAGACGATGGCGATTACGGCCAATCTCCAGCTCCACATCTCCGTGCGGCCGGTCTTCTCTTTTGTTACATCTTATCGCATCGAAAACGTCATCCGTGTCTTCCAATATGAGCAAGTGTCCTGTATCGGATTACTATTCCTCGCTGCTGAGAGTTTGCATTGATACCCAGAATCTAAAACAAGGGAAGAAGCTCCATGGACGAATCATTCGAACAGTTTCTCACCCAGAAACCTACCTCTCGAATAACATCATCAATATGTATGCCCGCCTCGGGGACTTGCACAATGCACGCCAAGTGCTCGACGGAATTCCGCAACCAAACATTTTCTCGTGGAACACAATGCTTGCCGGATATGCAAGGCTAGGATGCCTTAGGATGATGGTGGAACTATTTGAAGAGATGCCAGAGAGAGATGGTGTCTCCTGGAATTCAATGATTACGGGTTATGTAAATTGTAGCTTAGGAGATGATTGTTTGGAAGTTTACAGGTCGATGATGAGGGAAGGCTATCTTCCTAATCGAATCACATTCTCCACCATCTTGATTTTGTCAACCAATCATTTTGACATTAATCTAGGAAAGGGGACTCACGGGCAGATTATAAAAGTAGGATTGGAATCATTATTTTTTGTTGGCAGTCCGCTTGTTGATATGTACTCTAAATTTGGATATATAGGAGATGCATATCAAGCATTTGAAGATGTTGGTGTAAAGAATGTTGTCTTGTGTAATACCATGCTCACAGCTTATTTTCGGTGTGGGATGATCGAACATGCAAGAAAACTTTTCTATGAAATGAAGGACAGAGATCCTATCTCTTGGACGATAGTTGTTTCTGGATTCATGCGAAATGGTTATGCAGAAGAAGCCATTGATGTTTTCAGAGACATGAAATTTCGAAGTCTACCAGCTGATCAGTTCACCTTTGGTGGCGTGCTCACGGCTTGCGCAAGCTTGTTGAGCTTGGGATATGGAAAACAAATTCATGCTCATATAATAAGAACGGATCATCTTTCCAATATTTTTGTGGGAAGTGCTCTTGTTGATATGTATTCCAAGTGTAAAAGTATAAAGTATGCGGAATCAGTTTTCTCAAGAATGCCAGAGAAGAATATAGTATCATGGACTGCAATGCTTGTAGGTTACACACAAAATGGTTTTAATGAGGAAGCAACGAAAATATTCTTGGAGATGCAGCAAAACAAAATTGAGCCTGATGATTTTACTCTTGGAAGTGTTATAAGTGCTTGTGCTAATCTTGTATCTTTCGAAGAGGGAACACAATTTCATTGTTATGGACTTGTCTCAGGGCTAGCAGCCTTTGTCCCTGTGGCGAACTCAATCGTCACTATGTATGCCAAATGTGGTCTCATTGGAGAAGCTCACCGGTTCTTTGATGAAATGGCACAAAGAGATGAAGTCTCTTGGACAGCCCTTGTCGTGGGATATGCACATCAAGGAAATGCTAAAGCAAGCATTGCTTTGTATGAGAAAATGGTTGCTAGTGGTCTGAAACCGGATGGGGTTACTTTTGTTGGTGTGCTTTCTGCTTGCAGTAGGGCAGGCATGGCAGAGACAGGTCATTACTATTTTTCGTTGATGAAAGAACAAGGTATAGCTCATACTTTAGATCATTATACATGCATGATTGATTTACTTGGTAGAGCTGGGAAACTGGAAGAGGCAGAAAAGTTTATTCAAGAGATGCCATATCAACCAGATGCTGTTGGGTGGTCCACCCTTCTTAGCTCATCTAGGAATCTTGGTAATTTAAGAATCGGAAAATGGGCTGCTGAGTCCTTACTTGAGCTAGAACCACAGAACCCTGCAAGTTACATTCTGCTGTCAAACATTTATGCTGCACAAGGTCAGTGGGAAGATGTTGCCAAGTTAAGAAGAGGAATGAGAACAAAGAAAGTGAGAAAGGAGCCAGGATGCAGCTGGATCAAGTATAAGAACCAGTGGCATATCTTTTCAGCTGATGATAGATCACATCCACATTCTGATCTGATATATGCAGAGTTGGAGAAACTTAATCTGAAAATGGTTGCAGAAGGCTATGTACCAGACATAAACTCTGTGTTTCATGATGTGGAGGAAGCACAGAAGGAACAAATGCTTTGCTACCACAGTGAAAGGCTTGCAATTGTGTTTGGCTTGATATTTATACCTCAAGACTTGTCGATAAGAGTAGTAAAGAATCTTAGAGTTTGTTTAGATTGTCATAATGCTACTAAGATTATGTCGAAGATAGTTGGCAGAGAGATACTTGTCAGGGATACTGCTCGGTTCCATCACTTCAAAGATGGTATTTGCTCTTGTGGAGACTTCTGGTGAATGGTGGCATATCTGACAATGGTTGTACATTGGGGAAAACTGCATCCATGACAAGCATGGGAAAGATTTATCGGTGCTGTAGAGTGAAAATGGTTTATTCTTTACCCCGGAAAGCCAGCTTTTGGGAAGTAAATTTTTCCAACTGCCCAGCATAAAATTTCGAGGCTTGGAGTCTTGCCTCAGGGCCTATAGTGGTCATCAACAGTTCAAATGGTTTTGGATTCATCTCTTTTCTTGTTCCATTTGCAGTTCATGTGGCGAGTTTGGTGATTTATTTCCATATATCAAAGATGGCTGACTGGTAGATGTAACAAAAAGAAGAAAAGAAGCTGGTGAAGCCATGCAAGTTCTGATATATGCCTAATTCTCGGTAGTGGTGGGTATAAGATATTCTGAAGCCTGACATATATGGTATTCTTAGTGAACATAGTGTGGGTGTAAGATATCCAATCTGAACTTCAAAACAAGAAACTCAAGGGCAATCAGTAGAGCTTAACTGTTAATATAAGGCCGTTTTACAGAGAATGATTGTGGCAGTTACATGCATTGCTTTAATAATCTATGGATGTGTGGGGCGTGCATCTGATTGCAGCCTCCCCCTTGTACAAAAGAATATTATTGATGCCATGATGGTTAAAGATCAACTGGGCTTAGAAGATTCCTTGTTGTAGTTATGTGCATTTCTTGAATTGTTGCTACAAAATACTGAAGTGGTTTTGAAGGTACTGCTAGGAATTATTTGTTTGGGATAACTGAAACCCACATCCGCATGACGTGTAATGTAAGAGGCTGTACCTTAACATATTGATTGTCATTTGCAGGGAGATGCCTCATACCATTCTTGTCAATGTTGCTCCAGGTTAAAGTATCATGATATGTCATGGATGCAACAATTGATTGCTTTACCTAGCAGATATGCATTTTTCAGTAGCGTTTACTGCTTAAAAGATTCAAGTTACTGTAGCAGTTATATGTTTAAGGTCGTCCTTCAACTAGTGAACCCTTTATGAGGATAATATTGCTTCTTGAGAAAACAATTCTACACCTACTAAGAATCTGGACTTTGCTAGTTTGATTGGAAGAGTATGGCTATTAATCACCTCTGGTTAGTGTTCCTAGTATTGCGTTGTTTCCTTTACGGGTAATGTCTGATGAGTGGAGGGTTTGATTATCGGGACTGTGACACGTTCTTTTCAACTGCCAAACAGGAAGTCTTTGGCGTTTCATACAGAAGCTGATAAGGGACTTGTTCACGCAACAAACTATCAAAACAAAAACCAAGGCTTTTTACATGTTAGTTTGGGTCGGCTGCAATATAATCTGGATCTGTATTAAGCTCGATCATATGCCATAATAGCATTTAAAGTGTTTAACATATAATTTCTCACACCTTATGGTGGCTTCCCTAAATGTCAGAACCACTTTAAGCATGTTTCTCTCATATTGCAAGAGGTGCTATCCCAAATTTCTTACCTAGTAACTACATTGCGGATATGATGTTTACTGCCATCAACAAATTGATTGGATTTTTTCTAAGAATCTGTGATTTTGGACTGTGGATGCTTTGCATTTTGTATGCAGGGGTACACATTCTTGCATTAATCTTTTTAAGAAAAGACGCTGCAGGCATGAGAAAACAGGCTAAGCTTTGAAAAAACGATGCCCAAGAAGCTTATACCCAGCATCATGCTGCTCATGACTTGCATGATTAAATCCTAGCTGTAGAATGCATCATCAACGGCCAAACTGATTCACTAGTTGCTCAGGGATGTGAACGGTCTGGGATGAGGTTGAGTACGTGACTATAAAGTATATATAATCATCTTCACATCTGAAGTGGGTGGGATACACGAAGACCTGTACCCAACAAAATATACCATAAATTGGGTAGTTATCTGCTGAGTTTTGAAACCACGTCCAGCCAGTGAGGTCAGATATCAGACATCTCTCTCCCTCCCTCTCCCTCTCCCTCTCCCTCTGTGTGTGTGGAAATACAGAGAATATCGACAATATTTCTCTTCACAGTTTCACTACTCGGGAAGTCTCTCTCCCTCGGTATATTTTATCCTTTTGATTATGAATTGATTCCTGGCATGGCTGATCAATCTAACGGATACTGTAGAATATTTTCAAGTTATTTTTTAGTTTCACATTATCGCCTGAATGTAGTGAATAATTGAGAAGGTCTCCGTATTTTCAACATGGATGGATGTGAGTAAGGAAGCTAGTCCTAGATAATAATATTCGTATTGCTTCTTGGAATATCGGAACATTATCCGATAAGTTAATGGAGGTAGTAGATACTATGATTCGAAGAAAGATTCACATTCTATGTTAACAAGAGACAAAGTGGGTTGGAGAAAAAGCAAAAGAGATAGAGGATACAAGTTTTAAATTATGGTACACAAGTAAGGAAAAGGCTCAAAATAAAGTTGGTATTATCATAAATAAAGATTTAAAGGATAGTGTAGTAGACATACAATGATATGGTGACCGAATCATGACATTGAAATTAGTGTTAAGAGCAAAGGTTTTGAATATAGTTTATGCTTACGCACCCCAAGTAGGACTAGAAGATAGTATAAAGACAGCTTTTTAGGAAGAGTTAGATAAGGTGATTCAAAGGATTCTACAAAGGAAGATGATTTGTTTAGAAGGAGACTTAAATGGATACGTTGGTAAAGAGGCATTAGGATAACAAGGTATTAATGGAAACTTTGGTTTTGGGGATATAAATGAGGAAGGTAGGGAGATTTTAAATTTTGCTATAGCATTTGATATTTTTATAGTCAATACAATCTTCAAAAAATGAGATGAACATTTAATTACTTATAAGAGTGGCTTATCATAAACTCAAATTGATTACTTTATTTATAAAAAAAATATAGTGTGTTGTAAAGATTGCAAGGTAATTCCAGGAGAAAACTTAACCACCCAACATCAACTTTTAATTATAATTTACAAATAAAAAAATAGACAAAGAAGAAAAGAGTGCATCGAGTTATTCAGACTAAATGGAGGAACCTCAAAAGCGAGAAAGAAGATATATTTAAACAGAAAGTCCTTCAAGGAGATGTTTGGAATTATGTTGGTATACCTTGTGATATGTGGAACAATATGGCTATACATATTAGGAAAGTGGCGAAAGATGTATTAGTTGTATCTAAGGGAGGTGTACCGACACAAAAAAAAGCTTGGTGGTGGAGTGAAGTAGTATAAAATAAAATTATGTCAAAGAGAGCATGGTACAAATTACATTATACTAAGAAAACTAGTGAAACTTTAGAGGCTTATAAGAAAGCAAAAAAAAACTGTTAGTGAAGCAAAAGCTAAAATTTGAGAGGATTTATATAAAAAACCTAACTCAAAAGTGGGTGAAAGAGATATGATTAGGATACCTAGGGTTAGAGATAAGAAAACTAAAGATCTTAATTATGTTAAATGCATCAAAGACGAGGATAAACAAATTCTAGTGGAAAATGATGATATAATAAATAGATGGAAAAACTAATTTTATAAGCTTTTTAATGAAAATAAAAATGTTAGTATTAGTTTAGGAGAGTTAGACAAATCAAAAAATTATATAAACCACAATTTTTACCGATGTATTGAAAAGAATGAAGTCAAAGAGGCTCTTAAACATATGAAGGATGGTAAATCGGTAGGACCAGACAATATTCCTATAGAAGTGTGAAAAATACTAGGAGAAATAAGAATCACTTAGCTCACAAGACTATTTAATGAAATATAGAGAAACTAAAAGATGCCTGAGAAATGGAGAGCGAGTACACTTATACCCATTTATAAGAACAAGGCAAACATTTAGAATTGTGCAAATTATCGAGGTATCAAGTTAATGAACCATACTATGAAATTGTGGAAAACAATTATTAAACGTAGGTTAAGACAAGTATCAAGTATAATAGAAAACCAATTTGGATTCATGTCAAGCAGATCTATGTTAAAGCGATTCACCTTTTGAGACGTCTTATGGAACATTTTAGAGCAAAAAAGAAAGTCTTTCACAAGATATTTATTGATCTAGAAAAAGCTTATGATAGGGTACCGAGGGGGTTTCTTTGGAGAACCTTGAAAAAAGAGGTATCCCATTGACATATATTAACCTTATAAGAGATATGTACGACGGTGCTAAAATATGAGTGACGAGTGACAACATGTACAAAAGATGTGTGTGACAGAAATGAAGATTTGAGATGGATGAGTGGTCATACAGGAAAAGACCGTATACATAATGAGGTTGTTATAACCTAATTAGGAGTGACACCAATAAAGACTAAAATGAGAATATCGTTTAAGATGGTTTGGACATATAGAAAGAAGATCAAAAGAAGAACCTCTAAAAAGGTATGAAAACTAAACTTGAAAAGTATTAAAAGAGGTAGAGGACGACCACAAAAGTGTTGGGAAGAAACAATAAAGAATGATCTAGCTTATTGTGAGTTAACTGCTAACATGACACATGAGAGGGATGTGTGGAAACAAAGAATCCATATAGCCGACCCTGTTTAGTATGGAAAAAGGCTTAGTTGTTGTTGTATTTTTTAGTTCCACATTCGGTCAATATTGCATAGTTTGACTCTCTTCTATTACGAATCCAAGCTTGGATCATTGCTGTAATGCAGAGATTAGAATTTGACCACCAACTCCTTAGGAATGATAATATCTTTTAATAGTATATACTCTTGAAGAACTGCCATTAAAACAATTTGACGGATGATTGAGAACTGTAGAAACAAGTTGCTATCCTTGATAGTCAGCTTAATGGATAAAGACGTATTCACGTGGCATTGCTCCTCAAATAGGGACATGTTATAAGCACATTTGTCCTTTAAGTAAAACACGCCTTAGGCACATCTCATCTTGGTGACTGATTTCTTCTCTAGTCAGTAACATTCGTCATGACAAACTATTTATAGCTCCTTTGTCTATCAAATTTAAGTGAGATTTATGTTTAGATAGAGATAGAGATTGAGAATAATAGAGAAAGAATAAAGAGATTGATAAAAAGATAAAAAAATCATTCACAAAAGTTAAAAAATGAAGAGTTGAAGAGGATATGATTTACATAGAAATCAAATGATTATGAGAGATAAAAACATTAACAAAGATTGCCAAAAAGAGGAAGACCGAGAAAGGTTGCTCGAAAGAAAGGAGAAGCCACTCGTATGCATATGAATCATCGCGAGAAGAAGAAACTAGTGACCAAGGAGAAAATGGTGAGAAGGAAGAGGAGAAAAAAATATGAAGCGAGGATAATTTGAGATTTTTTTTGTAAAAAGGGGCATGTATTTAGTAAAATGGGTGTATGAATAGCAATTATGGGAAAGAGTATTTCCGTTAAATATTTAAAGCCAATGCTTCAAATTGGACCCAAAATGGATCCAAAACCAAGGTAAAACCATAATTAGGTCTCTTCCGATCTTGGGATCTGGATCCACCTCATATAAACCGGCTAACCTGATCAAGACTGGACCATGGAACTGAATACGGATCTGACCCTCATCTAGAATCAAATGGTCCAGGCTCCAAGGTTAATCATGTCTGAATCCACATGTGAACTGGATTCAAATATTGATTCAAAATGAATCAGACTGGATACTGTCTAATTTCAAATAGACCTTACCTAGAATAGAACTTATTTTTAAGGTTAAATGGATTGGGTTCAATTTTGTCAAATCAGGCCGGATCCAAATCTGAACTAAATCACAGTCCGCATGCAGACAGGCTGCCGGTGTTTCATAGCATCTGCAATGTTTCACGACGAAATACCGCCGTTTCACTGTGGCTCAACAACCGAAAGGACTTGATGGCCATATGCGTACCCAAAGGCAACGAAAATGGAAAAACTGGAAAGATTACCTCTTTTGCAAATTCGCCGGAAGTCCCTTCCTTTTGTAGCTTTCCTTCACCTTTCAGATTCGGCCACAGTGACGGCGAGCATGCCTCCTTGTCAGCCATCCCTTCAAGCCTCATGGTGTTCATGAATTCGTGCTCTACCACTCACCAGAATGCATAAGATCAGCCTTCACCTAACCACTGTTCGATTGAGGTACAGATCAGTTAACAGTGATCGAATTTGTTGATCATCAGACGAGTCGAGATACGCACAGGTGCAAATACTGTTTTCCAGTGTAAGAGAAACAGAAGATAAAAGGAATAAGCCTGCGAACTATGGTTTAATTCAAACGAAAAGAATTTTCAAGTCACGTTTTCAGAATTTGTTGTGTACACAAATGCAAAGAGACTTCTCTCATGAAGAGTCGTCACCACTCTTCACCACTGCTCAGGGGTTTCCTGATTTTTGCTCTTTTTGCCTTTTAGCAAACGTTGAGAACCATCTCACTTAGAGGAGTGACTACTATTCATTAATAATCCCTTCCAGATAATGCCCCGATCTCTTGATCTCTTTGTTACGACTTTGAGGGACTCCGGCACTATGAAGAGTTGTCACTCTTCCAAGCGTTAAAAGGTCATGATTGTCGAAGGGCGTTACGCGTTTCTACGCACTCCAAATTGTATGTGTTTTACTCTTGTCTACAATTCTATGTGTGTCCTTTTGTCTCCCTCAACTCACCCTTGAAAGCCAAGGTGACCATTATCGGTAACTTTTTAGAAAAACGGTTAGAGTGGTCATCCAGTCATTATTTGTGGTGGCAGTTAGAGAGCCAATTCGTAATAGCCAGTTGGTTACAGATGAGTTAAGCATTCTGAAAACGGAAAGCCCAACCTAGAAATTCGGCAATGAAAACCCTCTTTATGAAATCAGGTTATGCAAAAATCGTGAAAATACTAGTGACCTCTTTATGCTCTTCATCTTGTTCAGACTACTGATGAAGTTGCGCAACAATCAAAAGGCAATCGAGAGTCCCACAGAAACCACCGAAGGAGTCCGTCGATAGCCATCATTGGTATCAGGGCCTCGTTTATTCTACAAAACAGATATGTAATTAGTTTATGCATAAAAGGGAAAAAGAAAATATACAGAGAAGAGAAATTTGGAAAAGGGAAGAGAACACACTTCTATTTACTAAAAAAACTGTCATAAACCAAAGCTTTTGACCTGAGAGGGTCGGAAAACAAATCAGCCAAACGACCGAAGTAAATCAAAGAATACTAAATCGACAAAAAAAACCCAAGCAAGCCGAAGGAAAAGACCCAAGCATCCGGAGGGAAAAACCTAGGCAGCCGCATATTAGCTGAAAGCGGGAGCGTAGGACAGGTGGAGGAAAGGCGGAGTGCTGATGGGTGGAAACCAACGGTTTTCTAAAAACCCCTCCAATGTTGAAAATTGCCTTGGACAACAAACTAAAAGTCCATTTTGCCCCTGTCTAGTTTTTGAAATTACAACTTACCATAGGGTAAAATTACAAAAATATCTAGATATTTTTAAATAAAAAACAATTTTACCCTTAATGGATGAAAAGACTTAGTTGCCCTCCAATTGTTTTTAAAAATTACGGAATACCTGATCAGTGAATTATTTTCCTACCCTTACCCGATAAAAGGTTCACAATTTTGTCACTATGTTAAAAGATAAGATTGCTCCTATCTTTTTAAAAATTTACAAATTCAGACTAAGGAGCAAAATTATGAATTTACCCTCAATCAGTGATAAATTTTTCAGAAAAATCTTACACTAATTTTACAGTTTTGTTCCTGGTGTTTATGAAAAATTATAAAACCGAACAAATAAATAAAATTACTAGTTTATGCCTATTATTTTGAGAAATTATTGGAGGCAGAAATTATTGAAAAAATTACAAATTTATTCATATTTTAATTCTACAATATAATCAAGTTATTAAAGCTCAATAATGATGCTTAAAACCTGTATGAAACTAGTTTTAAGTATCATGATTTATTTACAGTTTAATATTTGGATATTATGCATTGTATTAGTTAATTTTTTTGTTATTTATTGCTTGTTGCTTGGTAAATGTTTCCCTACTACACCGTCTATTTGTTAATTTTGCCAAACATATAAAAATAAATTTTAGAATATGTGTATCTAAATTGACAAAGGTAAAAAAGTTAAATGGCCTAAACTTTCAAACGTGGAAAAGGCGAATTTTGTTGACTCTTACATTTGAAGTCTAGAGTATGTAGTGAAGGAAACAATGCATTCACCACCACCTGACGTCATAGAGCAATAAAGAAAAATGTATAAAATATTTCTAAAAGATGACATGATAGCAAGAACAGTCATGTTAACATACATGGAGAATGATCTTAATAGGGCTTTCGAAGAATTTGAGACCGCAAAAGAGTTGTTTGACTCAATAACAACTAAATATGATACTACAGTCAAAATACATGTTTAATTACTGCTACAAAAATATAACTCCTATAAAATAAAAGAATGAGATAATATAGTGGAACATGTGAACCATATGATGGTAATGGTAAGAGATTTATCTATAGCCCAATCAGTTATCTTAGAACTGATGCGGATATCTACCATATTGAAAAGTCTTCCCCTATCCTTGAACATGGTCAATACTGTCTTTAGACTAGGGCCTAAAATAAACCTTTCGGAATTGTTCCTCGAACTAGCAATTGAACAAGAACATATAAATAAAAACAAAAAAGAGAAATTGTTAATAGTACAAGATGAGATAGGGTCTAGCTCCAAACCAAACTAAAGAAGAAATAAACCAAACAAACGATTTGTAAAAATTAATAAAACGGTCGGTCAATCTTTTAAGAAAATATAGGAAACCACTTTTCGGGTCAAGTATTTTAGTTGTAGAAAAATGGGACACTAGAAGAGATATTGCCGCAACAAAAAAAATGGTGGAAACAACCAACAACAGGAATAATTGGAGAAGCAAGACATAATCTACGTAATATCAGAATGTTTATATATATATCGTCCGATGACTGATTGGTGGATTGATTGAGGAGAGACGAGATACATCTCAATGAGCAAAGAAAGGGCAATGGATCAAAAGGAGTATAAACCAGGAGAACATCGGGTATACATGGGAAATAATACTTTCTTATATTCTTCGAACTGGGTCTTTTAAAATTTCTGTATAAGGCACACTGATTGTATTAACTGGTGTATTGATCATGTCATATATAAGGCACAATATGATTTTGGTCCCTACATCAGTGAAGAAGGATTTTAAGGTCAGGTTTGTTCCTAACAATGTGACTATAAGGAAACATGGGAGACTGTTTTTCTCTGAAGAATTTGATGTAATACATTGATTGTTCAAATTGAAAGTCAATGAAATTGAAAGTCAATAAAATTGAAAGTTATTCTCCTTATATTGATTGTGTCTTTAATGTTGATGTTAATGTATGACATAAATGCCTAGAATATATAAGTTTGAAAAAGTTGAGAAAATTATCCAACTTTGACTTACTGCCAAAGTTTGAGAAAAACACTTTTAATAAGTGTGAAGCCTGTATAAAAGAAAAAATGACAAGAAAAGTTTTTTACAAAGAGATAACAAGGGCAATAACCTTGTTTGAAGTCATTTATACTGATTTATGTGGATCCTTCAAAGTAAGGTCACATCGAGAAAATGTTTATTTCATAACCTTCATCAATGATTATTCAAGATATATATATATATATATATATATATATATATATATATATATATAAGTATTTAAAGAATATAAATAGGAAGTTGAAAATCAACTAGGGCATATAACCAAAGTCTTGAGATTAGATAGAGGTGGTGAATATATCTCTGTAGAATTTTTAGAATTCTGTAAAGACTTTGGTATTTTAAAGCAAAACATAATGCCTAGGATACCTCAACAAAATTGTGTAATTGAAAGATATAACAACACCTTACTAAACATGACAAAGTCAATGTTAATAGATGTCTCTTTACCAATGATATTTTGGGGAGAGCAGTAAGTACAACATTATATATACTCAATAGAGTACAATTTAAGGTTGTATTCACTACATCATATGAGATATGTTTCGAAAGAAAACCCAACCTAGGTCATCTTAAGATGTGGAGATCTATTGCTCATGTTAATATCTTTGATCATCTAGAGATAAGTTAAGCAACAAGTCCTTGATGAGTATATTAACGACCTAGTAGATCTAGATCAATTATCATTTAAACCCATAGAAGATTTTCCTAAATCAATCAAAACTTTAAGTCAAAATAAGAGGCATAGGGCCACATTGTCCTACTTAAATTATTATCACACTTATATTGCACAAAAAGTATGCAATTCGATAGATATAGATGAGCTGACTAATAATATGACTTATTAACAGACTATTAACTCATAGGAAGTAACAAACTGGGAGAAAGCTATGAATGAGGAAATAAAATCTATTGAGAAAAGCCACATCTGGGAATTGATTGTTTTGCTAAAAGGATGGAAAGCTATAGGCGACAAATGGGTTTTGAAAAAGAAATATAAGGTCGATGGAACAATAAAAAAGCTTAAAGCGAGGTTGGTTGCAAAGGGATTTTCAGAAAAGGAAGAGATAGATTATGTTGAGACATATTCTCCTATTATGAAATTTGCATCTATTAGGATAATCTTGACAATATCTGTATATTATGATTTGGATTTACATCAGTTAAATATAAAAATTGCTTTTCTAAATGAAGATTTAGATGAAATCATATATATGCAGCAGCCTGAAGGATACATAGTTGAAGGCCAAGAAGATAAAGTATATAGGTTGAGAAAATCCCTATATGGCCTAAAACAGTCACCTCGCCAATGGTATTTGACTTTTCAAAATGTCATTATTGAACTTGGGTTTGCGACAAATGAGCTTGATCAATGTATATATGTCTAGAACAGTGGGAGCCACTTTGTCATCTTATCTTTATATGTAGATGACATTTTGTTGACTGAGAATGATAATGAGATGATTGTCAAAACCAAGTCATGGTTAAATTTAAGGTTCAAAATGAAGGATATGGGTGAAGCATCTTATATCCAGGATATAAAGATTTCTCGAGATAGAGAATCTAAACTTCTATGCCTAAGTCAAGAGATATATATTAATTATATCATTAAGAAGTTTAAAATGGGTGAATGCAAGTCTGCATCTACACCTTTTGCGAAAGGAGTCAAATTGAACAAGGCTAATTGTCCTAATGAAGGAGATGATAAGCCTAACATTCCTTGTGCATAAGCTATGGGCAGCTTGATGTATGTCATGCTATGTACAAGACTTGATATCAACTTTGTTGTTGGTCTTTCAAGCATATCTCAAAGTAATCCTTGATGAGAATATTGGATAGTTGTCAAAAGGATTCTAAGATATCTCAAAGGAACAAAAGACTTGAAATTGTGTTTTCAAGTAGATGAACTAAAAGTGGTAGGATACTCAGATGTTGACTTTACTGGGAGTAAAGACAACAAGTCAATCTGAAGTCAAATATTCTTATTTGGAGGTAGAGGTATTTCTTGAGTATGTAAGAAACAAGGTTGTGTAGCGTTGGATACAAAAGAAACTAAGTATGGGGCTTGGTATATGGCTGCAACAAATGCCATCTAGATAAGCTGCTTCATACGAGATTTGAAGTTGAACATAACCGACGAGTCGATTATTATTTATTGTGACAACAATGGAGCAATTACTCTAATCAAGAGTAGAGCTGACAACTCTAAAAATAAGCATATAATGGTGAAATATCACTATGTTCATGATATGGTTATGAGAAAGGAAATATCCATTTCATACATGCCAACTCAAGATATGTTGGCAAACCCCTTGACTAAAGGCATAACAGTGGATCTTTTCTCAAAACATGCTACAAACATGGGTTTGAGATATGTTGATTGTTGTGTAGGTAAAAAACTACACAACAAGTAATGATTGCAATATCAATCATAAAATAACATTACTAGGAAAACCCCGCAAAAGTGGAAGGAAAACCAGTATGTCAAATCATTTGGCTTGAATGTTCAAGTGAGAGATATAAAGTCGAGGTGGCCACTCTCGGCAACTTTTTATAAAAATGGTTGGATTGCCCATCCACCCATTATCTGTGGTTATGGAGCCAATTCGTGACAATCAGTCGGTTACGGATGAGCTCCATAACCGACTGGATAAGGGCTCTGAAAACGAAAAGCCCAACTTGGAAATTCGAGAGAGTGAAGCAAGCACTGCTCTATAAATACAGAGCAATACACAATGAAGAATACATAGATAAATCCAAAGAAAAGAAAAATAGTGAAAACCCTCTTTGTGAAATCAGGTTGTGTTGAAACCATGAAAATACTTGTGACCTCTTTCTGTTCTTCATCTTCTTCAGACTGACGGAGTTGCGCAATAGTCAAAAGGAAACCGAGTGTTGCATTATGTTATATTGATGGTGCCTTAATATTACAACCTTCTATATGTCCAATACATACTATTTTTATCCTATATTAAGATAAAATAATGCAAAAAATATAAGATATTCTATTTAACAATTATGACAAGAGAGACATATGAAATGAATGTATCTCCTTTGAAAGAGACACATACATGTTACATCTCTCTATAAGGAGAGACACATAAAATGAGCATATCTTTCAAAGGAGAGAACGAAATGAAATGTGCAACTCTATAAAAAGTTGCAAAAAAATTGGGAAACCGGTGAGAATGAGAAGGGGAGGATAAGAGAACTTGATGTCCGAAGGGACCTACGAGAAAGAGCACGCATTTTCACTAAGGAGGAGGCAAAAGAGAGAAATCTCATGGTAAGGTGAGAGGAGGAGGTGAGAGAGAGCATGCCATTAGAGGAATGGGAGTTAGAGTCAAGGGTAAAACAGGAATGGGGGTGTATGCTTAGTAATTTGGGGTGTGCATTTAGTAAGAATGTTCTAGAAAATTTAATTCATGTAAAAATAAAAAGTTATTTCTATAAGTTTTTTAATAAAAATATAGATGTTAGTATTAGGTTAGGAGAATTAGTCAAATCAGAAAAGTATACAAATCACAATTTTTGTCGGCATATTAAAAAAGAATGAAGTTAAAGAGGCTCTTAAATATATGAAGGTTGGTAAATCTGTAGGACCAAACAATATTCTTATAAAAGTATAAAAAATCCTGCGAGAGATGGGGCTCACTTTACTCAAGGAATGGAGAGTGAGTACACTTCTACCCTATGTTGCATGGATACGGGTACGGTACCGGTACCTACGGGTATAGGGTACGCAATTTTTTAAAAAACTAAGGTACGGGTATGGCATTATTAAAAAATATTTAAAAATTACATATATATATAAACACAATTATATAGAACATTCTATATTTTAAAGTACATATTCAAGCATATATATATATATATATAATTAGAAACCAAATAAGATCCAAATACAAACACCAACTAAATTAAATACAAATACGAAATACATATACAAATTGGACTGGATCCAAATACAAAATACATATAAAACCCGGATTAGATTTAAATACAAAATATACATATAGACCGGATCGAATATGAATACCATAAAATTTGAAAATCTTCATGAAAAGCTACAAACATTTACATGGATCTGAAAAGGTTAAAGTTGCAAAACCCTTAATAAAAAGCCACATGCAAAAATGTGGAGAACCGCCATGAGTGAAAATAAAGAAAGAAAGATTGTCTGCAAAAGACATGAAAGGAGTGCACATTCCAATAAAAATCGATTGTGATCGTTGAAACCTGCAGAATCATAGTGAAACATCCAGCGATCCTGAGAAAAACCCTTTGAGTCCCTCTTCTCAGTTTACCAGTTTTATGTAAAAACTGGTTTTATAAATACCAGTTTTGCTTTCAGCCCAAGGAATCGGGTGTCGACCTTGCTTCGACAGAGATCTCTCTCTCAACTTCTCTCTCTTTCTCTCTATCTGTCGGGAAACCATCTCTCTTTCTCTCTCTCTGTTGTGAAGCTCACCTGAATCGCTGCTCCAGGCTACCATCCTCACCACTGTCGGACTGCCCTAACCATCGCCTTGCCTCAACCACCGTCCTCCCCCCACTTAGCCACCACAGATGCTGCCAGGATGAACACCTCCGTCATTGTGTCTGATATGATCATCCCACCCATTTCCACTCGCTGGATTCCGATCCCAAATTTGTGTGTGTAAGAGAGAGAGCGAGAACTCGGAAGACCTGCTTCTGGGTTTTGTAGCTGGAGAGAGCGGGCGGGCAGGAAGTACCCGGTACCGGTATGTGGCATACCCAAATCTGGGTACGTGTACCGGTATACATATATACGTACCGGTACACCATTTAGCATATGGGTACATACTAAACATACCCATACACATACTCATACCCGGTACATACCGGATACAGGTATGATGCCCAAATTGTCGTACCCATGTAACATAGCTTCTACCCATATATAAGAACAAGAAAGACATTAAGAATTGTTGAATTATCGAGGTATCAAGTTGATGAGGCACACTATGAAATTATGGGAAGAAATTATCGAACGTAGGCGTAAACACCCCAAAAATGCCATATTTTGAAACTCCTGAACTTTAAAAGCCATCTCAAGGCCAAAGCCAAAGAAAGAAGGAAAATTGAAGCCCGTTTGGAGAAAAGCCCGACAGAGGGTCAAAGCCGTAATTCGGGACCAAAAAGCAAAGCCCAGGCCAGAAGCAGACTTCAACCCTGGGGTATGAAATGCAAAGTCAAGGCATCAACAAGACCTCAAAAATCCAAGACCAAGCTCGGAATCCCAAGATTCAGACAAAATGAAGTCCAGAAAGTGAGAAGGAGATCAGACAAAAAAGTTGTGGAAGACCCAGCTCAAGACGGAGTACTGATAAAGTCAACGCCCATAAAAACCGTTTGTATCGAAACACCAAGGAGGACCTTCTGTCAGGCTACAAGTGAGAATCTGTAAGCACGAAAAATTCTCACTTCTGGTTTTTAAGCAGAAAATGAACCTTTTTGCATCTACGTCGTTTCTATGGGCGTGCCAGCTAGCTTGCTCAAGCTAGCAAAGTTTTTAAAATATCTTACTTTTGGGCAATTGTGAGAAAGCAGGATCTTTTTGCTTTAAACCTTCTTGAACTGATGCTCAAGGGTCAGTTTAAGCGCTTATAGACTTCGATAAAAACAATTTTAACTCTGAAAATATAAGTATTTGAAATATGGATTCGATTCGTGCCTACGTTGCAAATTTTATGTACGGGGGCTGTACGATTCCAAGTCTTTGAGTTTTAGCTATTTAGGCCAGATATGTGTGTGCACAAGTGGCCTAATTTCAGCGTGTTTGAGCGTAGATTCGGGGTTTCATTGAAAACGCACGAATGCAAGGATGCACAAAATGTTTTTCAGGTTTTGAGAAGATGATGTGAGCTAGGCTCGAATTGAAAGCAACTCACACAACTTAATGTAAATACCCGAATGAAAGTGCAACTCATGCAGCTTAAGGGAAATACCCGAATTTAAAAGCAATGACTTGAAATGTAAATTGCAAAATTGAAATATACTTATATCTTAAGAGTCGAAAGGCTCAATGTGAGTGAGTGCTTTTGGTGTGTAAATGTAAAGACAACTCACACGACTTGAATTGAACTTGCCAAAATTGAAATATAAGTATATCGTAAGAGCGGAAAGGCTCAATTGTGAGTGAGTGCTCTTGGTGTGTAAATGTAAAGACAACTCACACAATTTGAATTAAACCCACCCGGAATGTAAGTGCTTACACGACTTAATGTAAAACTCACGTAGCTGGAAAATATAGAAGTATGCTATATCTTATAAGCAACAAAGGCTCAAAATGTACGTGAAAGTGTAGAGCAAGTGCTCGAGTTCTTTTGTGTGTGAGCATTGAAATTTAAATGACAAACTCACACGACGTGAATGTAACAACCTGAATTGAATTGCAACTCACACAGCTTTCACTAAAGTAAATAACCAAAGGGAAATATATACTTTAGCTTAAGAGCGGAAAGGCTCAATGTGTGTGCAATCGTGTGCAATTAAGAGCAGAAAGGCTCAAGTGCACGTGGGTGTTCCTTGTGTACGTCTAAGAGCAATATGGCTCAAGTGTACGTGTGTGTCTTGTGTATCAAGCACAAATATTACATTTCGGAGGGAGACTACACTCCGTTATTACAACCCCATATCAAATTGAATTTACTTTGAATAGGAAAAGCAACTTGATATATATTTTGAAAGACTTACACTTTTCCTAAGTTGAAGTCAGGATTTTGCTAGGTCGTATCCACCTTTGTGCTAAGCCTGGATTCAATTTGTGCAAGTCCACCTTGAGGTAGTTCAGCCCCTTTTGCCGTGGTCAAGTTGTTGTAGCCGAGGTAGGTTCTTATGGTACAGTCGGCTCAAGTCTTGGAGTTCGGCCAAGTTCAAGATGGGTGAAAGGTTTTAGCCAAGGAGAGCTAAGTCAAGTTGGTTGGGAGTGGGGTGACGTGAGATTGGAGCTTGGGTTAGTTTGGGGGCAGCCAAGTGGTTTGGGGCTTTAGGGTGGTATGAGTTCGGCCAAGGTGGGATGGGATCGGGATGTTAGGGTGCTGCTGCTGAGGTAGGTTGGCAGGTTGGAGGATGCATGGCACTAGGGATTGGGGTGCTGCGGTAAGGTGGCAGGGAGTGATGGGGCGCGGGCTAGTGGAGTGTGGCGCTAGGGACAGGGTGCAGGTGGATGGGGAAGGCGTTGTGGCAGTGTGGTGTGGCGAAAGGGGTATGTCAAGGCAGCAAGGTGTGCTGTGGGAGTATGGCAAGGTAGGCTAGCGGGTTGTGTTAGGGTGTTGGCCGGGGCAGAATGCTGGCCGGATGTTGGCGCTGCACAAGGTACAGGTCGGGTGGCAGGTGGGGTGGTTTTAGGGAGTCATTTTGGGGTAAAGTGAGTTAGGTTAGGTGGATCGGTTAGGTGGAGATGGGTTAGTTTAGGTGGGTTGGCTAGGTGGAAATGGGTTAGGTGGAGATGGGCTAGGTTAGGATTAGGTTTAGGCACCTACCTCTTGGAGTCGGGTGGCACGCCATTTGCATGTTGGTGCAGCCCTTTGGTTAGGTCTAGGTCCATACATGGCTTGAACCCACACCCTTGATCAAGCCCACATGGCTAGCCCACTTGAAAATATCAAGCCCACCATTTCTCTCTCCTACTTTATGCACTCTCCCAAGCTCCCACTTTGCAATTCACTTGAGTTTATGGCCCCCCCTCACCTCTATTTATAGGCAAAATGAGGTGGGTCTTGGGTATGGATCTTGGATTTGGATTTTGAGATCCAAATCTGATCCAAACACTATTTAGGTCTGGATCTAGATATTTGGGTCCAGATCCAATCCAAATTTTCATTTCTTCAGTCCTTCTTGGTGTTTCGAGATGGACGGTTTTCACCGGCGCTGACTTTATCAGTACTTTGTCTTGAGTCGGGTCTTCCCCAACTTTTTTGTTCGATCTCCTTCTCACCTTCTGGACTTCATTTTGTCTGAATCTTGGGATTCTGAGTTTGGTCTTGGATTTTTGAGGTCTTGTTGATGCCTTGACTTTGCATTTCATATCCCTGGGTTGAAGTCTGCTTCTGGCCTGGGCTTTGCTTTTTGGTCCTGAATTACGACTTTGACCCTCTGTCAGGCTTTTCTCTGAATGGGCTTCAATTTTCCTTCTTTCTTTGGCTTTGGCCTTGAGATGGCTTTTGAAGTTCGGGAGTTTCAAAATATGGCATTTTTGGGGTATTTACAGTAGGTTAAGAAAGATATCGAGTACAACAAAAAACTAATTCGAATTCATGCATGACAAATCTACTATTGAAATGATTCACCTATTGAGACGTCTTATGCAATATTTTATAGTAAAAAAGAAGAACCTTCACATAATATTTATTGATTTAGAAAAAGCTCGGTGCTAAGAGATGCTCTTTGAAGAACCTTAAAAAGAAGAGGTATCCTATTGACATATATAAATCTTATAAGAGACATGCACGACAGTACAAAAACTTGTACAAGGACTCATAAAGGAATAACAGACTCCTTTGATGTTACTATTGGATTATATCAGAGGTCAACTTTAAGTTCATATTTGTTTATATGAGTTAACAAAATATATTCAAGATGAAGTACCTTGGTGTATTTTATTTGCAAATGATATTGTGTTAGTGGATGAGTCTAAGGAAAAAGTTAATAGAAATTGAAACTATGGAGAGAAATATTAGAAAGTAAAGGCTTCCGACTTAATAGAACAAAGACAGAACATATGGAATGTAAGTTTGATCATTTAGGTACTTCAAATAACATAAATTAAGATTGACACACAATGCATCCCTCACAAGGAAAGTTTTAAATACCTAGGGTCAACTTTTCAATGTGATGGGAAAACTGATGAAGATGTTACACATAGAATTAATGTCGATTGGTTAAGATGGATAGGAGCATCAGGTACTCAGTATGATGAGAAGATACCATTAAGTTTAAAAGGTAAATATTATAGAAAAATAATTAGACTTGTTATATTTTATGGTTATGAGTGTTGAGCAGTTAATCATTAATATGTGAAAAAGATGTCTATAGTAGAAATGAAGATGTTAAGATGGATGAGTAGTCACACAAGAAAAAATTGTATACATAATGAGGTTATTAGAAACTAGTTGAGAGTAGCATCAATAGAGGATAAAATGAGAAAAAATTGTTTAAGATGGTTTGAACATGTAGAAAGAAGACCAAAAAATGCTTTTGTAAGAAGATATGAAAAATTAGATTGTGAAAATATTAAAAGTGGAAGAGGACGACCATAAAAGTGTTGAAAAAAAACTATAAAGAATGATCTAGTTTATATTGAGTTAATTGCTAGCATGACACATGATAGGGCTATGTGGAAACAAAGAATCTATGTAGCCGACCCCATCTAGTATAAGAAAAGGCTTAGTTGTTGTTGAGTAAAAATGAACATCTATTGGGGAGGTATTGTTGCCGGTTGCACAAGAGAGACATTGCCAATGCCTATGGAGTCAAATGTTCCCACTCTACATGTCTTCACATGATAGGCGTATTTTCACTTGCTCAATTCATTATTGTTGGATTCAACTTTATAGAATCAAGCAACTCATGACAAATTTCGTATATACACTGAAGACCACTTAACTAGCTTTGTACAAATATAACCAAGCTCTATACAGCGATAATCTTAACTTAACAATGATTCTCTATTATTATTTCTATGTACAAAAATAATAATGGAGATGAACTTAAATTTATCTGAAAATAGTGAATCTTAAGCAAATATAACTAATGCCTCATTTCATATAATGCATCCTTTAATCTACTATGTGATTCCATATTACACAATCTCTTATCTCATAGCCACGGCTGCACCCGTTTATTCATAGAGGGTGAAGAGACCTTCATCATCATACTCTTTGTGGATTTTCAATATATGTGCACACAACTTTTTATTAGCGCATCATTTCTAAGAAAATACAACCCGCCAAAATATGATCTAATATTTTTTATTATTTTCAAAATTATTCAACACTAGCTCTTCCCCTTTTTCACATAGTGCATATGCATTCATTATATACCCAAGCAGCAAAACTGTGTGGCCAGACTCTTAGAAAGTTTGTTGGCTTAGATGAATATCAATGGGCTCACAGGCCTCCTGACAAGAAACCTATTGGTTAGTGATTATAGTTATAAATAAACCGAGAGACCAGTGTTAACTCTTGGTTTCTAACCCCCTCAAAAAGATGCACAAAGGCAACCACGAGATACACGAGACATGCAAATCAAATCAAGACCACTTACCCATACTCTTGCTAACCCAAACCAAAGACAACCATGTCGCCACCTGAACCCCAAATCACTTATTTTTCAGCGTCTTCAACAAAGCGTAATTGGTCTTTCATTTTTTTCCCTTTTTCTTAAAGGAAAGTTCAGTTTTACTTGTAATTTTCCTCTTTACTAATCTATGTTAAGTTCGGTATCAAAATGTCATCTTTAGACATGCCAAACATCTTCATGGACATGGACCCATTGCAGCTTAAGAGAGCTGAAAATATGATGGGTTCTCAACCACACAAGACCAAAATGTATGCTGTGGAGGCAATTGTTGCTGCCAAAAAAAGAAGGCTATCGAGGAGTCCAAAACAAGAAAACCGGATCACCACACTTACCAATTTGGAAGTACAAATAGATTGTAGGGTCAGTTAGCAGGTTCTAGTTGCAGCAAATGGATAACATTAACTTGTTTTAATGAAAGTCTATAAATAGCACTTGTAATCAAAGAGAAAGCATAAAAAATATAATCATAGTTTTTTCCTTTACTTTTCCTTTATTTCGCTTCCTTAGGAGGAGGAGTAACTTGTTTTTGCTTGAGGCTTTCTCGAGCACATCAAGGTGCTCCATCATACTACATAACCTCATTAATAATCAAGATACGCACAATCGGATTCTTAGGGACCCATTTCACTGCCTAAAGCCTTATCCATACCTTAAGAATGAGGGTTAGAGTTCTCTTACAAGCTCCTACACTTCACTTCATTCAAATGGGTTATAGATTTGCTAATTGACAGAAGGAGGCAGGCTGCAGAGACAGCCACCCAATGAGGGCTGAATTTTAGTATATATACGGGAAGTCATAATATCCTAGGGCCTAACAAATGAGAACTGAATTTTAATATACATACGGGAAGTCATAATATCCTAAGGCCTTCTATGACTCAAGGACCCGATTTACAATATGGACAAGCTAATATTGCTTAGAGATCACCCGATTTTTCAATCCTAGTTTCATTTTTTTTAAACTATCAGCATAGGTCAACCGTATCTCGATGGGAGCACAATCCTCAACCAATATGTTGGGTGGCTTATATTAAGCACCTTATCTCATGGTATCACAAGTCACACCGAATTTTATGGCTGCATATTTAGGGGTGTGTTTCCTACAGCATGTACAACCTACGGAATTTGGACTATCACTTTCATATCAATAGCTAGTTTATCAATAAGAAGTGCATCCATTTCAACCGTATCCCGTGTCAATACCACCTACTTATCAATGTACCTCCAAAGTTGACAGCAACACACCCCAAAGGAGAAGTGACATAATTTGCACCATTTCATGCTTGAAAATGGACTGCCATGATATTGGCTGATAGATGAATTCTAGAGCTACCTGGTGTAAACACTCAAAAAATTTCTCAAAATATTTGATTTTTAGAAATTTTAACTTTTCAAGAAAAAATTTCGGTTTTAGGTCTTTCAAGGGTTTTCAAATAAAGACACCTCAAACGAACTCATTTTCGTACCAAAATTTTGTAACAGCCTCAAAATAAGAATAAATGGCACCCCTCTCAAAAAAATACAATTTTGACAAAGAGCAAAAAAAATGACTGCTTTGCCCTCAAGCCCAAATTGACATGATTCTGCCTTTTCAAATGATTTCCTTCAAAGAAATGATGGTTTCAAACAATTTTTTTCAAAGAAACAAATGAAAATGAGACATTGGGAACCAAACTAAAAAATGTTTGCAAAATGTCAAATTTACCAAAAACCTTTGAAATTCAAATCAAATTCAAATGAGGCCTCAAAACTCGTCCGATTGATGATAGTCCTACTCCGGGACCCTACACCCATCAAAGGGTTAAAGTGGTTCGAAACCCTATACCTAAGGGTTAAAGAGGTTTGAGACTCTACACCCATCGAAAGGGTTAAAGTGGTTCGACACCCTACACCCAACAAAGGGTTAAAGTGGTTGAAACGGTAAAGACTAACTCACGGAGCGAAAGCAGATCACTCGTGCAAACAAACACTAAGAATGAAACTTAGTCATTTTCAAAAAGAATATTTGAAGACTTCGATAAAATTCGATATTTTCAAATATATCTAAAATGAAATAGTTTTAAATAATCAAAAGAAATATTTGAAACCATGAATCTGAAATCAAGCGCAAGATTCAAGTCCGATTGAAGGACAAAGCTTCAAACCAAATCAAAGCAGGATCGAGTGAAGCATCCCAATCCGATCTCAAAACAAAAACAAGAGTGTAAGGACCAAACTCATCAACTAAAGGAGGACCAAAGACATGGATCAAGCCAAGCCACGACTCCATCAAATATGATACCAAAGGCTGCCCCAAATTGAACCTACCCGGCTACACCAAATCAAGCCTAGCCAAACCATATTCAAAGGCACTTGACCGCATCTTGCTAGACCGAGCCACTTGGCTGACCTAGCCACATGGGTGTATACAAGGAAAATTACCACTTCTGGTTCTTAGGCCTGAAGTGAACCTTTTTGTGTGTCTAAGTCGTTTTTAACAAAAGGGGCGTGCCAGCTAGCTTACTCAAGCTAGCGAAGTAAGTTTTGAAATCTGACTCTATCGGGGCGACTGTGAGCAACTGAGCTCTTTTTGTCGCAGACCTTCTTGCACCGATGCGCAAGGGTCAGTCTGTACGCTTGGCAAAGTCTTTAAAATCAACCTCTTTGAAAAATACCCGAAGTGTTTGGGCTTTGTTTGTATGATTGCAAGTTTTATTACACGTGGGATTTGCACTTGCCTATGTCTTTCTTTTTAAGCTTTTTAGGCCAACTAGGTGTGTGCACAAGTGACCTAAGTTGGGCGATTTTTGCACGGGAGTGTGGGGTTTGCTTTGATGTAATATGCGTCCTAACTCGTGGTATGGCGAATATGCAATGCAAACTCACACAACTCCAAAGGGAAAACCCGAATTGAAAGACAATGCGGAAGGGAAATGACTTAATGTAAATTGCAAAAGGGAAATTTGCAAAAGGGAAATATGGCTATATCTTAAGAGCGGAAAGGCTCAATTGTGCAAGTGTGTGTCGTGTATATATGGAAAGACTACACACACAGCTGAACCTTAAAACCCAAATCTTAAAGACATAGTCGAAGGGAAATACTTATAATATATATGGGCCCGAAGGTCGCCAACGTGTGCGTGGGTGTTGTGTGTATACGAAAAGACAACTCACATGACTTGTAATGTAAACCCAAATATAATTACAATATGGCCTTTACTAAGGTCTTGGAAATAAGAGCGAAAGCTCAATGTGTGTGAGTGTGGAATTGAAAGACCATGCACACAACTTGAATTAAAACCCAAATGAAATTGCAATATGGCCTTTACTAAGGTCTTGGGAGTAAGAGCGAAAGCTCAATGTGTGTGAGTGTGGAAATTGAAAGACCACGCACACAACTTGAATTAAAACACCTAAGGGAAATTGCAATACGGCCCTTAGTAGGGTCTTGGGAATAAGAGCGAAAGCTCAATGTGTGTGAGTGTGGAAATTGAAAGACCACGCACGCAACTTGAATTAAAACACCCAAGGGAAATTGCAATATGGCCCTTACTAGGGTCTTGGGAGTAAGAGCGAAAGCTCAATGTGTGTGAGTGTGGAAATTGAAAGACCACGCACACAACTTAAATTAAAACCCACGCAGCTTAATACATATAGGTATAACTATATCTTAAGGGCTGGTTAGGCCCGTGTGTATGTCAAAATGGTGTGCAGCTAAGAGCAGAATGGCTCAAGTGCACGTATGTGTTGGTGTGCCAAACCACATTATTACAACCGGGGGTAGACAACGCTCCATTATTACAACCCTGTATCAAATTTAATTAAATGTAAGCAAGTTCATAATAAGGACCGAGTTAGGTACTTACGTGTAGCTGGTCCGTGCTCAACTTGCTTGGCTTTGGCCTAATGAGTCGCCTTGGACAGCCGAAGGGGAGCTCCTTGGATGTGTGTGGGCGACAAGTAGGGTGCGAGCCAGGTGTATGTCTTGATGCTGGCCGGGTGATGGAGTGGCTAGGGTGCAGTGGTTTAAGGTGGCTGGTTAGGGTGGGGGCAGGTAGGTTGTTGGCTAGGTGGTGACAGGTCAAGGGTGAAGGTTTAGCTAGGGGCTGGGAAGTGGATGACTAAGGGAAGGTGGTGAGGTGGCCGGGTGTAAGGGAGAAGGTCGAGCTGTGGTGGCGGGTGATGGAGTGTGTGGCTGGGTAAGAAAGGGGAGATGAGAGGCTAGATGGGGCTGAGATGGGGTACTAACCGAGGTGCTAGGGCATGAGGTGGTGGCCGGAGGTGGTGGAAGGAGGTGGCAACCGAATGGAGTGTGCAGTCGAGTGATGGAGTGGGAAGATGGCAACCGGATGGAGTGTGCAGTTGGCAGCCGGGTGGAGTGGCGGTGGATGTTGGTGCAGCTAGGGGAGAGTGAGGGTGAGATAGGGTGGAAGAGGGGGCAAGAGAGAGAGAGTCCAAAAACCCACCCAAAAGAGGGGGGTTTTATAGGCCCAAAAGCTGGGTCGATGGGGAGTGGTTTAGGCTAGATATTTATGATAAGGTGGGCTTGTGGAGTGGTTTGGGTAGGTCGGTTAGGGGGGCTGGGAATTAGTGGTTAAGGGATTAATTAGGTGTATTAAGGTGGGATTAGGTTTAGTCTAGTTAGGGTCTAGGTGGTCTAGTTAGGTGAGGTGAGCTAGGTGAGGTCGACTAGGTGAGGTTGGGATGGTTTTGGGTGAGGACGGCTAAGATTGGGTCAGGTTTAGGGGGGAGTGGATAGGTGAGGTGGGTTAGCTTAGGGCTAGGTTTTAGGAACATCCCTTTGGCATCGATCCATAGACCTAGTTGCAGCCATGTTCATGTTGGTGCAGCCCCAGGTTAGGTGTAGGTGCATACAAGCTCAAACCCACACTCTAGGCTAAACCCACATGGTTAACCCATCCTTAACTAAAAGTCAAGCCCACCAACTTTCTCACTCATACTTTATCACCCCATTTCTCTCTCTACCCAAGCTTTTCACGTGAAATCTTTGTGGGCCCTACCTCCATTTATGAGAAGGTGATGTGGGCCATGGATGTGGATATTGGATTTGGATCTTTGGATCCAAATCCAAATCCAAATCCAAATCCAAATGCATATTTGGGTCTAGATCTGGATATATATGGTCTAGATCTGGCCCAAATCTGATTTTCTTATTCTTTCATGGCATTTCGAAACGGACGGTTTGTGCGGGGCCTGACTGCATCAGTACTCCGTCTTGCGTTGGGTCTTCGCCAACATTGTCGTCCGCTCTTCTTCTCACCTTCCGGAGATCATTTTGAACATATTGTTGATATCAGGGGCTTGGATGTCCGAGAATCTGGGGATGATTCTGATACAAGAGTTGATGTGCCGGGCTTGAAATATGCTCTGGGTCCGGGCTCTCTTTCACTTCTTCGGTCCTGTTTTCATTAGGCCAAGTTGCTTTTTGGGGTTTCAAAACACCTTTTTAAGTTTTTAAAACTATATGTATATATTTTTAAAACATATATGGTTTCAATATATGTACAGGGTTGTCTGGAAGGCTCCTAGGTTTCCAGACTCAAAATAGTCCTTTGGGGCTGCTTTTGCAAAACCAGGTAATTTGAGAAAATCGTGAGATTTTGGGGTGTTTACAGATGCCCCTCTTTGGCATTATCCAAATTTATTTGGATAATGGCAAAGACGACAACACCCCTTTCGATGTCTCCCTAGATCTATCCACGAAAATATGAGAACGTCCCAATTTTTAAGCAAAACCTCTCTTTTAAACCTGGTAGGAGGAGATATCACGCCAAAGGGATCTCTATGGTTTCTGGTCCTAAATGGGATCATGTTACGCAAGTGTTCATGCATGGATATGCACATGCATGTCATGGATGAGACACCAAGAATGGTGACCTCCTAGAGACCAGATGGCATGGTCGAACTCTTAAGACTTTCGAAGGCCTGTTGCTCCTAGTGAGCGGGTCCTATATTTGCTCGATGTTCGATTTTTCAAAATCTATTTACAAAAGGGAAAACCACCTTTAGCCTCAATCCTAAGGATCTTGAGTTCCTCGTGTTTGCCTTTGCTTGAGTCTTGACACTTGCTAATCTAGCGGAGGTTTTATAAGAAAGCAAGCTATATTTCAAAATTCCTACGCCTTACTCGAAACGTCGAATTCTCAAACAAAATGAAATTTAAGTAAGTAAATCCTATTTTTACTTTAGGATTCCTCGAAATGAACCATGTTTTACTTGGGATAAGCCAGGGATGGGAAAGAGATACCACGGTCCCTTCTGAAGCGTCTCGTGGTTTGAGGCATAGAAGGCGGAAAACTGCTCTTTTTGAGCTTTTTTGCCTTTTTTCCTTTTTTTCATAGAGGGTCTCCCTTTGGGGGTATTTTTTTCTTTAATCCCTCTTTTTCATAAGAGAATCAAATTTTTCTTTTTGATTCTGGTTTCTTTCTTTGGAAAAGAGATTTTCGGCAGGGATTTCCCTTTGTTTTGGCCACATTTTCCTTTTGGAAGGAGAAGAGAAGAGGGGAGGACTTATCCCAAGGTCATACTCGATCCATTCCAGATCAGCCTATTTAGAAATAGCACGTACTACTTGCAAGTATCTTGCTATATTGAACTAGGCCTTTCTTTGTAAGAAAAATGATTTTGAAATGTAACCACGTATTTGGAAAACTCCACTCTTTCACAAGTGCGAATTCTCTTGCTCAGGTTTACACAATTTGCCTTTAAACCTTACTTTCGAGGTTTCAAAACAGCTATCCCTAAAGATTTTCGAAAATGGGAATTTAACCCAAACCCTACACATAATACTTCTTTAAGTATTGAATATTGGTAGGATCGCTATTGAAGAGAAAGTAGAAGACGACCCAGTTATCATCAACCTCCCGGGTCTAAATCCAAGATGAATCAAAAGAAGAGCACTATTATTTAATGCTGCGATAAGTGCCACGCGCAGGGTGGTCAGCTTGCAGGTGAGTTGTCGTTATCCTTTTCATACGCTGAGCTGTCTCCATGCGTGTAAGGCCAAACCAAACTTTGGAGGCCACCCAAATCTTGGTGCGTGCACCACACAAGCTTTTTTTATGTGCCTGATTCGAATAAGAAGAAGGAACTCAAGATGTGGTTCTTAATATGTAATGTTAACATAACGAACACGAGCACACCTGGCTAGGGTGTCCACTCACGAGTTAAAGGTCATGAGTTTGATGCCCGGGGTGTGCACCTAACTGCAGCCTCTCCATTGTAAAAGAGAAATGTGTTTTCACCCAAAAAAAATGCGATGTTATTACATTACATGTAATATATATATATATATATATATATATATATATATATATATATATATATATATATATATATATATATATATATATATATATATATATATATATATATATATATATAGATATATATTTCAAGATATACAATATGATGAAATTACGTTCATTACGCTACCAAGTTCTTTTATTAATTATATCGTGAATGTGGACAAGGATGTGTTTGATTGTCAGCCACATGTATGACAAAATCTTGAAAGTGGTTCTGTGCTCGATTTGCTAGACAATCCTGACCAGCATCTGACCATTAATAAGTTGGACATTGACATAATCTACTTCATGCATAGAGTGATAAAAGTGAGAGGAAATAAAAAGCCTTGTTATAGGCATCCAAATTCTCCAGAAGAACAGAAAATAAAACTTATTTTTTCATAGGGAAAAAGAAACCTGACCTACCTCATCCAAATCGAATTAATTGTGCAGCTAACATGGTTTTGAGGCTCTGAGCTGTCAAAGCATACTTGGTCAATAACTAGCTTGTCAAGACCATAGGTTCTGACTAATTAGGACCACATGAAGTTTCAATTATTGAGGGCTTGGGGATCAATCCGGATCTTAACCATCCTCTTTACCTACATGCACATAAATTCACACCACACATGCATGTGTGTGCATGCACGCACACACACACACACACACACTATATATATATATATATATATATATATATATATATATATATATATATATATATATAGAGAGAGAGAGAGAGAGAGAGAGAGATAGAAACTCCGCCCATGTAAGGGATCACCCTTGCATTGCCGGTCCCAAGCCCGGATAAAGGAGGAGGGTTGTGTTAGGCTTCCAACAGCCAACATAAAACTTCGTCGGATTTTTACAACATGGATTACAAAAATTATGAGCATTGCTTTGGGGCGTCCCCGCCTAGCGACATGCTGCAGAGCCCGAATGCAGTAAGAAGTAAGCAAGGGCCACGTACTACTTGCAAGTATCTTGCTATATAGAAAGATTCATATTCTATGTTTACAAGAGACAAAATAGGTTGGAGAAAAAGCAAAGGAGATAGAGGATATAGGTTTTAAATTATGGTACTCAGGTAAAGAAAAGGCCCGAAACGGAGTTGGTATTATCATAAATAAAGATTTAAAGGAGAGTGTAGTAGACATACAACGATATGGTAACCGAATCATGACATTGAAATTAGTGTTAGGAGTAGAGGTTTTGAATATAGTTTGTGCTTACGCACCCCAAGTAGGACTAGAAGATAGTATAAAGACAGTTTTTTGGGAAGAGTTAGATAAGGTGTTTCAAAAGATTCCACAAAGGGAGATGATTTGTTTAGGAGGAGATTTAAATGGACATGTTGGTAAAGAGGCATTAGGATATCAAGGGATTCATAGAAACTTTGGTTTTGGGGATATAAACGAGGAAGGTAGGGAGATTTTAAATTTTGCTATGTCATATGATCTCTTTATAGTCAATACAATCTTCAAAAAACGAGATAAACATTTAATTACTTATAAGAGTGGCTTATCACAAACACAAATTGATTACTTTATTTGTAGAAAAAAAGATAGAGCGTGTTGTAAAGATTGTAAGGTAATTCCAAGAGAAAGCTTAACCACCCAACATCGACTTTTAGTTATAGATTTACAAATAAAAAAATGGACAAAGAAGAAAAGAGTGCATCGAGCTATTCGGACTAAATGGTGGAATCTCAAAAGCGAGAAAGAAGATATATTTAAACAGAAAGTCCTTCAAGGAGATGTTTGGAATTATGTTGGCACACCCTGTGATATGTGGAACAATATGGCTATACATATTAGGAAAGTGGCGAAAGATGTGTTAGGGGTATCTAAGGGAGGTGTATCGGCACAAAAAGAAGCTTGGTGGTGGAGTGAAGTAGTACAAAATAAATTCAAGGCAAAGAGGGCATGTTACAAATTACATTATGCTAAGAAAACTAGTGAAACTTTAGAAGCTTATAAGAAAGCAAAGAAGGAAGCGAAAAAGGCCGTTAGTGAAGCAAAAGCTAAGATTTGGGATGACTTATATAAAAAACTCAACTCAAAAGAGGGTGAAAGAGATATTTTTAGGATAGCTAGGGCTAGAGATAAGAAAACTAAAGATCTTAATTATATTAGATGCATAAAAGACGAGGATGAAAAAATTCTAGTGGCAAACGATGATATAAGAAATAGATGGAAAAACTATTTTTATAATCTTTTTAATGAAAATAAAGATGTTAGTATTAGTTTAGGAGATTTAGCCAAGTCAGAAAAGTATATAAACCACAATTTCTACCGACGTATTCAAAAGAATGAATTCAAAGAGGCTCTTAAACATATGAAGAGTGGTAAATCGGTAGGACCAGATAATATTCCTATAGAAGTTTGGAAAATATTAGGAGAAATAGGAATCACTTGGCTCACAAGACTATTTAATGAAATATGGAAAAACCAAAAGATGCCCGAGGAATGGAGAGCAAGTACACTTATACCCATGTATAAGAACAAGGGAGACATTCAAAATTGTGCGAATTATCGAGGTATCAAGTTAATGAGTTAGACTGAAATTATGGGAAAGAATTATCGAACGTAGGTTAAGACAAGTATCAAGTACAACAGAGAACCAATTTGGATTTATACCAGGCAGATCTACTATTGAAGCGATTCACCTTTTGAGACGTCTTATGGAATATTTTAGAGCAAAAAAGAAAGACCTTCACATGATATTTATTGATCTAGAAAAAGCTTATGATAGGGTACCGAGGGAGGTTCTTTGGAGAACTTTGAAAAAAAAAAGTATCCCATTGACATATATTAATCTTATAAGAGACATGTATGATGGTGCAAAAACATGTGTGAGGACTCATGAAGGAACTACAGACTTCTTTGAAGTTAATATTGGGTTACATCAAGGATCAATTTTAAGTCCATACTTATTTATAATGGTGATGGATGAGTTAACAAAACATATTCAAGATGAAGTACCTTGGTGTATGTTATTTGCGGATGACATTATATTAGTGGAGAAGTCTAAGGAAAAAGTTAATAGAAAATTGGAACTATGGAGAGAAACATTAGAAAGCAAAGGCCTCCGACTTAGTAGAACAAAGACAGAATATATGGAATGTAAGTTTGATCATTTGGCTACTTCAGAGGACATAGAAATTAAAATTGGCACACATTGCATTCCCCAAAAGAAAAGTTTTAAATACCTAGGGTCAATTTTTCAAAGTGATGGAAGAATTGATGGAGTTGTTACACATAGAATTAATGCTTGTTGGTTAAAATGGGGAGGAGCATGAGGTGTTCTTTGTGATAAGAAGATACCATTAAAATTAAAAGGTAAATATTATAGAGCTGCAATTAGGCCTGTCATGTTTTATGGTTCTGAGTGTTGGGCAGTTAATCATCAACATGTACAAAAGATGTCAGTGACAGAAATGAAGATGTTGAGATGGATGAGTGGTCATACAAGAAAAGACCGTATACATAATGAGGTTATTAGAAATAAATTAGGAGTGACACCAATAGAGAATAAAATGAGAGAACATCGTTTAAGATGGTTTGGACATATAGAAAGAAGATCAAAAGAAGAACCTGTAAGAAAGTTAGAAAAACTTAATTTGGAAAGTATTAAAAGAGGTAGAGGACGACCACAAAAGTGTTGGAAAGAAACAATAAAGAATGATCTAGCTTATTGGGAGTTAACTGCTAACATGGCACACGATAGGGATCTATGGAAACAAAGAATCCATGTAGCCGACCCCGTCTAGTATGGAAAAAGGCTTAGTTGTTGTTGTTGTTGTTGTAGATAGATAGATTGATTGATTAGATCCTGTCCCTTTACTTTTTGGAGACAAAAACATAATGTAAATGTTATTCATATTTTTTCAAATACCATTACAATTTTCTAAATTATATTCATACTCTTAAAAGTAAAAAGAAGACATAGTGAGCAATGTTACAGGTGGATGGGATCTACTTTATATATACAGAGAGAGAGAGAGAGAGAGAGAGTTTTAAATAATGGATGTGTAATCAGTTGCCCACCACTTTAGAACATTTATTTTAGTATGCTCACTACTTTATACTGGGTACCAATTATTTACTACGTGCATTTTTATAACCAACCTTTCATATCTTTATTATATATATATATATATATATATATATATATATATATATATATATATATATATATATATATATATAATTGATATTGTCTATTCATGTCTAATAATTGTTTTCGGTGATATGAGTGCAATAAGATTATTTTTTATCATTTTTCAAACGCTTCGTACAACCTCTGGAAAAAAACTCATACTACTTAAAAACAACTATTGAGTATGAGTGGGCAATATCAATGGTTGACAAGATCTAGTTTTTCAGATTATATATATAGTCTAGATTTAAGAAATCCATAAAACTAGAGAATCACAAGTAACCAAAAAGCACATTAAATGCAATTAAGGTGATAAAATAAAAAGCACATTAAACACAACATAAAAAAAATATTTACTTTTTAATTGAAATCTCTGTCGTTGATTATGTCAACCAAACTGTGGAGACGATGTTTTTTTATTATCTATTTTTATGAGTTCCCTAAATCTAAATTCTCTTTCTATCTATATATATATACAAAGAAGAAAAAGAAACTAACAAAGGCAACTGAATACACGAACATTTTTAGCAGAGGCTATGAACTAAAAGAAAGACTTCAATTCCCAAAGTCTTGAAAGATCAAACAATGATCTAAGCAGGTAAAGGTGAAAGTTCCTTAATTCTGATCTATCAGAAGCCCGTTCCAAGACGAGAACCACACATTCAATTGCCAGTTTTTGTTTTCTGTTTGGTATTTTTGGAGGTCCCTAACAAATTCACGTAGGGCGTGTAAATGAAGGAAGCCAGTTCGGTTCGGATTGTCGTGGATCATTTGTTTTCGGTTCAATAAACTGTTGGAGCTACACATAATCAGCTCGTCAGAACTCATTAAGGGGATTACTATTCACACACTCTTTTTGCTATCGACACAATCTTTTTTAAAATATTGAAATTACCCCTCACCAATTTCTCTCTTCACTTCCATCAAATTCCAGCCACGGTCTCTCTTAATTACTCTTATTAAGAGTAGAGTTGATAGCTTCAGAAATAAGCATTAAATATCACTATATTCATGATATGCTTAAAAAAATGAGATATTATATGGTATATGCCAATGAATGACATATTGGTTGACTCCTTGATAAAAGGCATTTCAGAAGATTTTTTTACAAAGCATGTCACACACATGGGTCTCACATAGGTTTAGAGTTTTAGTGTGCACTGTGGTGAGTATTATGCAAATAAAACATATAGTTTACGAAAAACCGTATAACAAGTATAAGTTGCAATTCACTTGCAACTGAAAATCGGCTCGTATGGCTAAGTGGGAGATGTAAGTTATTTTTTGTTACTAAGTAGTTACACTCGATCTTCACTTTTGCACTTTCACGAAATAAGGAAAGATAGGGTCCCTTTCTTGATTTCGTGATATGTGATTGTCTTTTATTGTTTAAAAAATAAAATGATTTATAAAATACTTTTTGTTTTATATAGAGGAAAAAGTAGAGCCCTTACTCCCTTTATTGAAAATGAAAAACCCATAATGAAAAATGCGGAAAAAGCAAAATATATATAGGAGATGAAAAACTGGATGTGTGTGAAATAAACATTTCCTCAGCAAAATCCTTCTAGACTGAAGCGGAGTTCATCATCATTTTCTTCGCCTTCTGTTTCAACTAACTATGCCCTACTTCTGCTGCAACTCGAAGTTTCCACGGAACAAAGATCTCCCTCATCAACAACAAAAAAAGAGCATGCAACACAAAGAGCAACAGCTCACCTGGCTAGAGGGTCGATTCACAAGTTGGAGCTCATGAGTTCGACACGCAGGCACCAGGGACAGAGGCAATGGGGTCTTCTAAGGGTTATTTCCATTGTGAATCAAACTCCTGTATCAACCCAAACACGACACAATCTTTCTTCGTATTTTTTCATCCCAGGCAATCACGACACCAAGAACGTCATGTCCTCACACAAATATGGAACTTCAGGTCCGTGTTCGTGTCAATATTGTGGCATTTCTAAAGTTGCCACCCTTATACTTGCTCATTGGAGAATATCTGGAAAGGATGATTATTTCCAGAAATAACCATGCTATCTTGTATACTTGCTTAATTTTCTTCAAGATATGACGATTATTTATAATGTGTCGATACTTCTATATTTGTATCTATAAAGGAACATGTTTTACTAAAAGAAAATTAGATCAACTGGGTCTATTTGCCGACCCATCTTCTCGACCCAGAACATCTCTTGAACCCAATTCTATGAGTAGGGATGGCAACTCCTACCCGCCCCACCCCTACATGGGAGTCTGGGACGGGTTCTCAAGGATAAAAAACCCTCCTAGTTGCGGGATGGTATAGGGTTTAATGTAAACTCACCCGCCCAGCCCATATATATGTATATATTTCATGCATTTATATATGTAACCGGATCTTTTACTCCGACAATTAATATTTCATTTGTGTTTAGTATTATTGTTTTCTCTGTAGCGGGACAACATAATACTCTTACCAATCTCGCTGAACAGAAGAAAGAAAAAAAAATCAGAAACAAGAAAAGAAACAAAAAATAAAACCAATAACAAGTAAAAGAAGAACAATAACAGTAAAAATCAAGAAAAAAAGGAACTCTCTTTTTCTCTACTGGTTTTCACCTTACCGTTGATTGTCCTACACCATTTCTCCAATGACCTATGATCCAATGCATGATACTGAACCTTCCACCATCTCATAGTGCTTTGAATCTATTGAAAAAAGAAAAAAAAGAGAAGAAAAAGAGAAAATGGCTAATTCAAAGAGAGTTTCAATGATTTGTAGGGTATTTCATTGATTTGATGTATTTTTATCCTTTATTTAATGTGTTGATTTCATTTTTTTATCATAATCAAAACAAAAAAATAACATCAAGTTTTTACTCGAGACGTGATAAATGTGCATCTCTCTAATGAGGGAGCCATGGTTTAACCACGTCTCTCTATTGGTAGGGGATATGGCTGAAGTACGTCGGAGCAGTGCACCTAAGTCGCATCTCCCTCATTAAAGAGACTCGCCTTAGCCGCATTTCTTCTTATTCAATGTGATGTTTGTAATAATATACTCATATGTTTTTATTTTTTATTTTGTTGATTCTTATTATTGTCATTGTTCTTCTTTTTCTCGTTATTGATTTCACCTTTTTGTTTCATTTTTCTTATTCTTGATTCTTCTCCTTTTCTTTTTTTTCTTTTATCTTATTCTTTGGTGAGATTCGTAAGCTTATGCATTATCTAGATGCAAAGAAGGCAATAATATTGAAAATGAATGAAACAGTGGTCGCCAGAGTAGAGATATGGCGAGAGAGAATCTTGTTGGAATTGGGTGAGAGAGGAGAGAGAAAGTGATGAGGGGTAATTTTAATATTTAAAAAAAGTAGTGAATGGATAGTAAAAAAGATGTGTGAATAATAATCCCCTTGAGTAGAATTGATATATGCAATCCCTTTTTTATTGTCAAATTTGAAGCATTATGGAATAGTAGATGGCTCAATATCGTAAGTTGAATCGAGTTTCGAGTTGTGAATCACCATTAAAATGGTGTGGGATGGTCAACAATAAGGCGTGAACCTGCAGAGAGAATTCCAAACAACCAGAGACATTGGGATAATTTTTAGTTTCCAGCATGATCAAAATGAGAACCATAAAAGGAGTGTAGATAATGAAAAGGGTGTGCGCGTATCAATATGCTCATTAAATGTTATTTTAAAAATGAGAATTACTATTCTCACACCCTTTTTACTATCCACACACCTCCTTTTAAAAATACTAAAATTACCCCTCATCACTTTCTCTCTCCTCTCCCTTCCAATTCTAGTCTTTCTCTTTCCTCTCACACACAATTCGAGCAAGAGTCTCTCTTTTACTCGATTTCTTGACTCTAGCGATTAACATTTCATTCATTTTTAATGTTGTTGCCTACTTTGCAATTGGACAACACATACTCTTACGAAACTTGTCAAAGAAAAATAAGGAAAAATGGAAAAAGAACCAAGAATCAAGAACAAGAAAAATAAAACAAAAAAAGAAATCAATAATAATAATAAGAAGAACAATAAGAAGAAAGAACAAAAAAGGAAAAGAAATCAAGAAATATAGAAAAAAATAAAAAAAAAAAATATCAAGTTTCCGACTCGACACGGGTGCGTCTCTCTAATAACCACATCTTTTACTAATTTAGGCATGTCTCCCAAGTAGGAAGACACACTTATACACGTTTAGAGTTAGAATTCCTTTTCGTTTTGATTCGAGTCAAAAATGAAATCAAGGCATCAAATAAACAAAAAAAATACATCAAATCAAAGAAATACTCTACCAAATCACCGAAACCCTCTTAAAATCAGCCTCCTCCTCTCTTTTTCTTCCTTCTTTTTTTCTTTTTTCGATGAAATTTAAAGTACTATGAGATGGTGGATGATTCAATATCATGCATTGGATCGAGTTTCAAGTCATGGGTTGCTGAAGAAATAGCATAGGATGATCGACGTTAAAGTGAGAACTGCAAAAAGTTCAATCAGGGGCATCGAGGTAATTTTCGGATTTTAGTAGGAGCAAAATTAGAATCACAGTAAAAAAAAAAAGTGTGGATAGAAAAATGAGTGTGAGTCTATCAATTCTGTTAAAAATTTATATCTATATCATACCCGAGGTAATTATAACGCATGACGGTAATGAAGGGCCACGTTTATTTTAAGTTTCTCATTATAAAAAACTGTGTAAATGGACTTATGTAGCGTATTTAAGCAACTTCTCACAACTTCGTTCGGCCTGGCTCATGCAAGGATGACAAGCCATTTCGTAAGTCATTCGGCTAGCTGTTAGCTAACCTCTTTGTACAACGAAGCTCCACTCCTTGCCTTGTGCCACATGGCTAAATCTCATGGTGCGTGATCATAAAAGGATATTAAACTAAATGGAATTAATTAAAATAAAATGTCCCAAAATCTAAAAAATATCAACTTTAGTCCCTTGTTAGGATCCAATGATAAGTCCCAATCAAAATAAATAAATAAAATAAGTGTCTTCTTCCAATCTTCAAGATGAACGCTACTATCTTTTTCTACTCCACTGCACGATTCAACTGCAACTCACCTCTAGCGGCCTCAAGAATAACTTGAAAATGTTAAATAAATTGAGTCGAGCATAAGAAACGTGCCTAGTAGGTGAACCACTACCTCCCCATAATATCATAGTGGAAGTATGCTGAATTTAAACAACAATGGAAAATACTTATTAATATTCATAAATATACACCATTTTGGAACTATTCAAATAATCATGAATATTAATACAGTTATTGATATTCACAATCATCCACAAAAATGCACACAACTTTAAGTTTAGATAATTAGGCTCACCCACATGGCTAGGGGTGTACGATTCGTTAACCTCTCCTCATCGCCCAAGACCCACTGTCCACCTTAGCCAATCCACCAACTATCATGGTAGGGGTGCCCTACTTAATAGAGGACCTTTCACCAGTATCTTCAAAAATAATATTCTTGCACAAACCCAACATACATGGCAAGCATGCACATAAATATATTGCAAGGCAATTAAAGCCACAATCAAATAATATTTTTATCATAAGAGCAGGTATCAATTAGAAGACATGGCAACATAAAACTATCCCTAGCATAATATCATGAAAAAAGAGATGAATCCATCTACCATAATGACTCAAAGTCCAACAACTAACTCATCTATCCAAGCTTTTATCCACAATCTGACATGGATTTATCTAAAAAATAGCAAAATAATAAAGTTTATTCAATAAGAAATCCAACGATTCAAACTGCGCTCTAATGGAACTCGTTATGGATCCAGAATGGCCGAAAAACCATAAATGTGAGGGACCAAATTGTAGATCCAAACTCATCCAATGTCACATTGACATAGTTTTGGATGGTGGTCGGATCACAGACGGAGGACAACTAAATTACCTGAAGATCAAAAGGGAACCAGAGATGCCGATAGTTGGGTTTCACTGAGACATGTCAGGATTGATTCCAGCCACTACCGGCAGTGGTAGTTGCTGGGAACAAAAGAAAAGTTATTCTTCTCATGGGATCTATAATCCGTTTGGTGGATCTTAAATCCAAATCTTGGTTTGGATCTAAATTTGTTCCGTGGTATTAAAAATTTTCTCCATGTTAGCTGCTTGTTTCTTTCTGTCACAAAGGGCACGCATGAATCCAACTCACACCACAGCGTGAGAGTCGGAAAACCCTGCCAGTTGAGCTTACTTACGCTCTATGTGCTTTGTTTTCAGCTGCTTTTCTCAGCTGCTTTTCTTTCTTTTTTTCTGGTTACAACGAAAGGTTGAAGCCTAACACACAACACACACTGGTGCTATGCTATAAAAAGAGATATCAAGTGTATTCTAAACAGGGTAATTTTTAACATCCGGGTTTTGAGATGCATGGCTTTCAAATTCAAAACATGCCCAAGTGGATTACTCCTTCAAATCAAAGACATGCAAACATGTGGTATAAGAAAAACCTAATCTTATCACAATATCAGATCTTAAAATGGGTGATAGCCCAATTTGCTATAAGTAGTGGATAGCCACTCTCGGCCCCATCACTAACAACAACCATGAAATGCATGAAGAAGGGTTCTCTTCTCGGATTTCATGAGATCGTATGTTTTTCAAAAGTTAAACGTTCTTAAAAACTTATTTATGTTCATTGAAAGGTACATACATGCATCTCCCGAATAAAAGCAAATATGATTGTTAAAAAGGAAAGCCAAGAGCGGTAAACACACAAGAGGGAAAGCCATGTATAAATACAGAGAATACAAAATACAAAACAAGATTCTAACTCACACTCTTTTGGAAAAACCTTCTGCAGGTAACTTGAAAAACAATATAAACGTTCCTATTCCTTTTCAAAAGAAAATATATAGAGAAAGAAGCAAACAAAAAGCATAACCGAAGAAGGCAGTTCCACTGCACCACAATCGAACACCAGCAGACAAACGATTTCGGCGATCATTGGTTGCCCCAACATCTGATATCAGAGCCTTTTCGAGCTCTACGGCAACCTCAAATAGGTATGTGGTTTTGTAATGAAAAAAACTATTAGAGAGAAGCCAGAAAAAGTTTTCCGGTGTAAGTAAATTTTTCTGAAAAGAAAAAAGAGAAAATGGAAGCAAAACAACTAGAAGTCACCCGATGGTGGCCTAAGGCAGGTCAAATGCCTAAAAGGCACAGCTTGACCAAACTGAGATAGCCAAAGGCCAAATCGAGATGCCCAAAGGCCAGGCTGAGGCAGGCTGAGGCCAAACCAAGATAGTCAAAGGTCAGGCCAAGGCGATTAGAGGTCAAGCCAAGGTGGAGAAAGGGCAAGGCCGAAGGTGGAAAAGGCTAAAGGTAAAAAAGGCAGAAGGCGAGAAAAGGCCTAAAATGAAAAAGGCCTGAGGTAGAAAAGGCTAGAAAAGAAATGGACTGGGAAGGTCGACGGCCATAGCCCACAAGCGGCGGTAGGTGCCACCCTCCTCTCCCTCACAGTCTTTCTCCCTTTCTCTTTCTCTCTCATTCTCTCTATGTATATAAACCTTGAAAACCGAGGTTTTGTAAAACCACGATAGAAAACCACTAGTGGTTTTAGGATGTGAAATGACCATTTTGCCCTTCATGAAAAAGGAAATTACGGAATACCAAAGGGTAAAATTACTGAAATGTCCAAATATTTTAGGGTTAAAAAACAATTATACCCTTGTTAGAGTAAAAAGTTTTTCCTACTCTTAATAGTCAGTGAAACTACAAATACCAGAGTGTAGTTTTACTATTTTGCCCCTAAACATTTCAAGAAATTATAGAACCTAGGTTTTTGGTGATTTTACGGATATAGCCCTATTAGTCTTACAAAATATCTATTATACTGCCCTAGAAAGTACAAAAATGGCTTTGCACTTTCTTAGAAATGCCATGAATAGTTATTTTTCATATTTAGTCCTGATTTTTATAGTTTTTCCAGAATAGTACCTACAGGTTAAATAAACTATAAAACGGTTCTTGGAGATATTTACTCCTTGGTTTTTATAGTATTTTCAAAATGGTACTTGTAGGTTAAATAAATTGCAGTACAAATTTATGATATATTTAATGTTTAGTACTTAGAACTTGTTGTTATTGCATTTAGGTGTTTGGCTACATTTTTTGTGGTTCTTTATGAAATGTCTTATGTAAATCCATTTGATGCATGTTTTTATGTTTTTTTATTTTAAAATATACAGACTCTCTACTTCTTGTCGCTGCCAAAAATTTAAAAAGAAAAATGACTTCTACAATTTGCATATCTAAATTGGCAAAAATCGAAAAGTTAAATGGCCTAAATTTCCAAACTTGGAAAAAAAATACCACTGGCCTTAACTTTAGAAGGAGTTTATTATGTACCGAAGGAAACTGTTCCACCTCATACTCCAATTGCAAGAGATAAGGAAAAAGAAAGATATAAGACATTTCTAAAGGATGATACAATAGCGAAGACTATAATATTCACATACATGGAAGACAACTTAATTAGGGTATATGAGAAATTTGAAACTCTAAAATAACTATTTGATTCCTTGACCACTAAATATGATACTACAGCCAAGCTGCATATACAACTACTCCTTCAAAAGTATAATTCTTATAAAATAAAAGTGATAATGTAGTTGAACATATTAACTAAATGTTGGTAATGGCTAGAGATCTGGCTATAGCTAAGTAAGTCATCCCTTAGCCAATGCAAATATCTACATTCCTAAACAATCTTCCCCTTCTTGAAACATGGTAACCACAACCCTAAGATTTTGACCTAATATTACTCCTTTTGAACTCCCATTGAAACTAGCAATCAAATAAGAACATATGAATAAGAATAAAAGAGAAAAATTACTAGTTGCTTAAGATGATTTAGGGTTTATCTCAAAGAACAATTAGGGAAAAAGAAAATCAAATAAGAAATTTGATAAGAATAAAAAAAATATAGTAGTCAAAATTTTAAGAAATCATAGGAATCTACTTTTCGGGTGAAGTACTTCAATTGTAATAAGATTGGGGCACTATAAAAGAGACTGTCATAACAAGAAGACCAATGGTGGTAACAACCAACGATGCGGTGCAACAGAGAAACATAACATAATCTGCATGATTTCTCAGTGTCTTTACATGGACTGCCTAATGACTAGTTGGTGGATTAATTCTGGAGCTACCTGACACATATCAAAGAGCAAAGAGGAAGCGATGGACCTGAAGGAGTACCAGCTTGGTGAGCATTAAGTATATTTGGGGAATAACACTTTTTCTAATGTTCTTAGGGTTGAGTCCTTTAGGATTTTTGTACAAGACATACTGATTGTACTCACAGATATATTAATTGTACCCTCTATTAGGCGCAATCTTGTATCGGTCCCTATCTTAGTAAAGAAAGGGTTTGAGGTCAGGTTTGTCCTTGAGAAAATCATTGTGAGAAACCATGGTAGGATAGTATTTCTGATTTATTTGGTGTTGAGCATGCATTATTCAAACTCAACATTAATGAAAATGAAATCTCTTCTTCTATTTATATTGAGAGTGCCTAAGTAATTGATGTAAATGTGTGGCATAAAAGATTGAGATATATAAGTCTAAAGAAGTTGAGAAAATTAACCAACTTTGACTTATTGTCCAATTTTTATGATAACACTTTTAATAAGTGTGAAACCTGTATATAAGGGAAAATGATTAGAAAATCATTTTCTAAAAAGATAACTAGGGCAACAATCCTATTAGAGATTATTCACACTGATTTATGTTAACCGTTTAGAGTAAAAATATATCGAGGAAAGGTTTATTTTATAACCTTTATGGTTGATTACTCGAGATATATTTACATATATATTTTATCACATAAATCTGAAGCACTTGAAGTATTCAAAAAATATAAGTAGGAAATAAAGAACCAACTCGGGCATAAAATCAAAGTCTTGAGATGATAGAGGTGGATAATATACCTCAGTAGAATTTTTGGAATTCTACAAAGACTTTGGTAATCCAAAATAAAATATAATACCTAAGACACCTCAATAGAATAATATAACAGAGAGATATAACAAGACCTTACTGAACATGACAAGATCAATATTAAGCGATGCTTCTCTACCAAGGATATTTTGAGGAGAAGCAATAAGTATAATTATGTATATACTCAATAAAGTACCATGAAAAGTTATATTCTTTATACCATACGAGATGTGGTTTGGAAGAAAACCAAACTTAGGTCATCTCAGAAGGTGGGGATCTATTGCTCATGTAAAGATCCTTGATCAGTTTAGAAATAAGCTAGATAATAGGTTCTTAAGATGTATATTTATCAGATATCCTAAAGGATCCAAAAGATATCGATTTTATCATAAGGATCATAGACTAATAGAAAGCAGGGATGCAAAATTCTTAGAAGAAACTAAGAATGACATCCTTAAGAATGATGATGAATACATTGATGATCTAGTAGATCTAGATCAATCATATTTTGAACTTACTGATGAGCTTCCTGAACAAACCAAATCTTTAAGTGAACACAAAAAGCCTAGGGTCACACTGTCTTACTTGAGGATTATCACACGTACCTTACGGTAGAAGTGTGTAATTCAGTAGATTTAGAAGAACTGACTGATAACTTAACTTATCAGTAGCCTATTGTATCATCTGAATCTTCACATTAAGAAAAAGCCATGGATAAAGAAATTGAATCCATTGAGAAAAACCAAGTGTACGAGTTGACTGAAGAGAAAGAAAAGGTATAAGTTGAAAATGGGTTCTCAAAAGGAAATATAAGGTTGATGATTCTATCGACAAGTTTAAAATAAGGTTGGTTGCAAAGAGTTTTTCGCAAAAAGAGAGAATAAATTATGTTGAGACTTATTCCCCAATTGCAAAATTTGCATTCATTAGAATAATCCTGACTATATCAACATATTATGATTTGGATTTACATCAGTTATATGTAAATACTACTTTTCTAAATGGAGATTTAGATGAAATCATATATATACAACAGTATAGATGAAGGCCAAGAAGATAAAGTATATTGGTTGAGAAAATCCCTATATGACCTAAAACAATCACCTCACAAATGATATTTGACTTTTCAAAATGCCATCATTGAACTTAGATTTGTGGCTAATGAACTTGATCACTGTATATATGTATGAAACAATGGAAGCCACTTTGTCATCTTATCTTTATATGTAGATGACATATTGTTGACTGGAAATGACAATGAGATGATTGTTAAAACCAAGTCATGGTTAAACTCAAGGTTCAAAATGAAGGATATGGGGAAGCATCCTATATCTTGGGTATAAAGATTTCTCGAGCTAGAGAATCAAAACTTTTATTATTAAGTAAGGAGAGATATATTGATTATATCCTCATAAAGTTTAAAATAGGTGAATCTAGATATGCATCTACACCTATTGCGAAAGGGTTAAATTGAGCATAGTTGATTGTCCTAGTGAAGGAGATGATAAGCCCAATATTTCTTATGCACAGGTTGTGGGCAGCCTGATGTATGCAATGTTGTACACAAAACCTGATATCAGTTTTATTGTTGGTCTTATAAGTAGATATCAAAGTAATCTTGGATGACAATATTGGATAGTTATGAAAAAGATTCTAAGATATCTTAAAAGAACAAAAGACTTGAAACTTTATTTTCAAACAAATGAACTGAAAGTGATAGGATACTCAGATGCTGACTTTGTTAGGAACAAAGATGACAACAAATCAACCTTGAGACAAATATTCTTATTTGGAGGTGGTGTAGTTTCTTGGGCATGCAAAAAACAAGGTTGTATAGTGTTGCATACACAAGAGACTGAGTATGTTGCTTCGTTTGGATAAGCTGCTACGTGATTTGAAGTTGAATATAGCCAATGAGCCAGTTGTTATATATTGTGACAACAGTGCAACAATTACTCTATTTAAGAGTCGAGTTGATAACTCACGAAGCAAGCATATAATGGTTAAATATCACTATGTTCATGATATGTTCAAAAGAAATGAAATAACTATATGTTATATGCCAACTATTGACATGTTGGTTAACCCCTTAACAAAAGGCATCTCAAAAAAAATGTTTACTAAACATGTAACCCGTATGAGGTTGATATATCTAGTATATAAGTGTAGAAAATATACTTTGTTGAGAGTTATGATAGAAAAACATGCAAAAATAAAATATGATACAACTTGATAAACCCCAAAATAGTGGGAGAAAAACAAGTGTATAAAAAAATTGGCTACAGTGGCGAAATGGGAGAAATAAGTTGTAGATGGTGTTATTATTAACAATGATCATCAAATACGGAAAGGAGGGCTCTCTTCTCGAATTTCATTAGATTTTTGAAAGTTAAACGTTCTAACTAAATTGTGTTTTAGATGAATCTTTCCGATAAAAGCAAATATAGTTGTTAAAAAGGAAAACAAAAAGCCACAGACAAAAACAACATTCTTACTCTCCTTTGAGAAAACTCTCTATCGGTAACGTGAAAAACAATATACAGTCGTCACCCGCTTCACCGCAACCGAACACCGACGACGGCTTCGGCGATCATCGGCTGCAACATTTGCTTTGTCCAACAAATCCAGTTGGTCGCCATTTTTTCTGTGCTTATCAAAATAAATGCAGTCGCTGTCCTTCGTCCTAACTCAACCACATCAGAGAGGTAAGATCAACTTCACCATCTTGGTCCTTTGGTACTGTTTTAGTTGTTTGTCCAAATTTCAGCTGACTTGAATGCTGAAATCATCATTTTTTTACTTTTAACAGAAGTGAAGTTAGGCAACTCCCAAGTTAGGCAGAAGCCGACCAGATTGCATTCACAAAGATGCGATGATGACATTATAAGAAACCAGTCAGGTGCTTTGTCCTTCCGGAATCCCCCTCTGTCAATCGTTGTGACCTTTTATCAACGCTTGATCTTTGAAATCGATCTACAAGAGTGCTCTTAAAACTCCTTGGATCTTCTTGTTGGTGTCAGCAATATTCCCCGGCCAAGAAGCAGGTCTCTCTCTCTTTCTCTTGTATATATATATAATATAAAGTCTGTGTATGTGACTAATATCGGGACCAGAGAGCAAAATCAGGTGAACCATCTCCCCCCCCTTCTCTCTCTCAATTAGTTTGGGGAGTTGTGAGAGATGTGTCCTTCGTCTGGCACATTATGGGTGAGGCCTATAGCGAAAATTGGATGTCATTTTGACTTAAATTTGGGGCCTAAAACTTGTAGTATTACAAGTTTAAAAAATCTGGGGCCTAAGGTGGTTGACTTAGTGGCCTTATATATATGTTGCACAATCATTTTGACTTCTTGTTTCGTTGTATCTTATACCTGGTATTTGATTGCATTTATTTTCATCACTCCAAGGGTTCAATAATATTGATTTGTTACTGCGTGATCCGATGGTCCATCTTGAGAATTTAATTGGATTTTATTATGGATGGTTTTCCTCTTAATCAATATGATGTACTGGGCGTTTGACGGTGGAAGTTAACATATATGCCTTCTGTGAATGTTATGCTTGTATTTATTTGATTGAACCAGGGATTTCTTGTTCCCAGCAATGGTTGATTGCATTTTTTTCATGACTCCAAGGGTTCAATAATATTAATTTGTTACTGCGTGATCCGATGGTCCATCTTGAGAATTTAATTGGATTTTATTATGGATGGTTTTCCTCTTAATCAATATGATGCACTGGGGGTTTGACGGTGGAAGTTAACATATATGCCCTCTGTGCATGTTATGCTTGTATTTATTTGATTGAACCACGTATCCTTCTTGTTCCTAACAATGGTTGATTGCATTTATTTTCATCACTCCATGGGTTCAATAATATTAATTTGTTACTGCGTGATCCGATGGTCCATCTTGAGAATTTAATTGGATTTTATTATGGATGGTTTTCCTCTTAATCAATATGATGCACTGGGGGTTTGACGGTGGAAGTTAACATATATGCCTTCTGTGCATCTTATGCTTGTATTTATTTGGTTGAATCAGGGATCCTTCTTGTTCCTAGCAATGGCGTCTTCTTTCATTGTAGAGGAGTTCATTGGTGATGGAATTCTCAAAGAGATACTACCTAAACTTGTTGAGGAAGGTTGGGATGATGTGCCCACTTTGAAGATGATGAACTTGGAGGATATGGATGCTGTCAATATGACTGCCAGGCAGAAAGTATTATTCCTACCTCTTCTTTTTCTCGGGCATTTTATTCTCAATAGAATTTCATTGGTTGGTATAAGTTTTTAGTGTTATAGTTTACATGAACCAGTGAGATTTAAATTCTCGACCCCTTGATTCATTGATGAGGAAAACAGAGCCCTGGCTGTCAGGTGTATTAGTAAGATCTATTTATGATCTCTACAGTAGTCAACTTTTCTCATGAACAAGAAGGAAAACCAACACGGTAGAATTGCGTGCCAATCCTACTTTTGAGATTATTTATCATGACCTTCGAGGTAAATATGATGTCTTGGATAGTTTCAAGATGCAGCTTTTCCACTTGTTTGATGAGTAGCAAAGAGAAGATAATGTTGCTAGCTTATTCTCTTCTCTTCCATTTCTAGGATCAATAGTTTCTGGGTTTAAACTATTTGTCATGTTTTGCTTCATAGATTATGCCAAAGACAAAACTTGAAATTGAAATTAAGGATTATTGACCAGGGAGATCATTAATCTTGTTTGATTGCATTTGATTTGAGTGTGGTTTCTCATGGAATTTTGTATAGGATGTTTTGGAGATTAGATCATATCTGCATGGGCGTTCGTTGATGCAATATGGGGATAAGATGGAGGTATCGGGGAAATCTTTGGCTGAGCTTCTGAATTGTAGCTCTAGAGTTCTTTTCTACCAATTCGGCATGAAAAGAGGCCACATTGCACGATTTGTCGACCGAACTACTGCCTGTGGGATCTCTGCACCTTCTCCTTACAGAAGAAGAAGCCTTTCAGCTGTAAGAAGCCTCCCTTTTGCTGGCACAAATGGAAATGTAGCTGAGCTCTTGTCTAGTACATCTCTGGAAGGTCCAAACAGTCCATCGCTGAGACGGCGGTCAAACTCGGTCTCCAGTGAAGTATCTACAGCAGAGTTGAGGACCAAAGAAGGGCATTCATTCAAGGGCATTGTTGCTTCAGTACCTGCTAAGCCTAGGCTGTTTGGACTCATAAAGCCACTTCCTCTGGTTGATGATGTTGCACCGTATTCCATGATCGAAAGCATTTCAGTTCAGAAACTGGTGCCAGAGTATCGAATTGGCATCAGCCCACTGGTAAAAGCAATAACCATGAAATCATCAGAGTTATGGCGTGATAGGCCGACTGTTTTCCTCTGTCTACGACGACCTGGGTGACTAAACCTTGATTACCAATTCAACCTTTATCTCTACTATTGCTGCCTAGTTTCCAAAACCATAATGGATAATACCATGTTATGCAGGTGCATCATGTGCCGAGCCGAAGCTCACCAGCTCTATTCAAGGAAACCTATTTTCGATTCTCTGGGAGTTCAACTTATTGCTGTTCTTCATGAAGAAATAGAGTCCGAGGTATGTGTACCTGCAGCAATCTTTGTTTTCTTTCAAGAAATGACAGTAATTGACTTTGTTATGTTGGTAGGTGAAGGACTTTTGGCCTCGCTACTGGGGTGGGATTGTGATCTTGGACAAAAGCTTGGGTTTCTTCAAGGCTCTTGGGGGAGGGAAGGTGTTAAGAGACAACTTCTTAACAGGATTTCTCCTGAATCCCCAGGCTATAACAAATTATCTCCGTGCTAAAACTACTTGCCTAAACTCAAATTTAAATGGCGATGGCACGATTAATGGCGGGCTTTTTATAGTTGGTAGTGGCAAAAATGGCATCGCTTACCAATTTGTGGAGAGGAATTTTGGTGATTGGGCTCCCATTGCTGAGGTCATTGAGATATGCAGTCGGATACAGGTATTTCATCTAAGCCCACCTATAAGGAATTTAATGCTGCGTGGTTTCTCCTCAGGAAGTAGCTTTAGAACCGTTCATCCAATCATTCTGATTCCTATCGTAATGCTTGAATATTATTGTGTTTTGTGGATAAAACTTTTGTCAAACATATAGCTGCACTGATTCTAACCACGGATAGAGGAAGAAGTTTGCATTAGGTGTCTTAGAGGGACCGTAAAACTTCATTGGGTCTTTTGTCATGGAGAGCAATCTTTCAAGCACTAATGCACCAGATTACAGTCAAGCATGTTGCACTAGGACTCATGACTCTCATGCTGCAGTCTCTAGCTGACACCACCTAATTTGTGAAAAGGCTTTCTGAGTGTGTATATAGCTTTGACACTAATTTGACAGGAGATGAATAAGTGTTAGATTCACCATTACTTGTCCATATTTCTCGCTAGATAGAAACTAGAACAAGAAAATTGTTGTTAAGTGGTCAGACCATATTCCCTAATGTCTACAAAACAGCATTATTAGGTTTTGTGATAAATTTGATGCATCTAATATGACAATCGCCTTTTTGTTTTTTTTCGAGTTATTGGTAGTTACCTTGTGAAAGTGCTCAAACTGATACATCTGAATGCTATGTTTGTAGGGAATGCTAGCAAGAGTCTTCAAAGAAAATGTGTAGTCCATTTCATGAGTGTTGTCTTTGGATTGAATCTATCCAAAAACGTGCATTTCTTGAAATTGAATTAAGTTGGTAGCATCTCTTTTTAAGCTGCTTAGTTTCTCTGCCAACATTTATGCAGTCCGACTATCGATTTTTAAGTTTCTTTTTTCATGAAAAATTGTATACTAGCACCATATATGCCATTTCTTATATCCTGTCACATACAATCTTTCTATGTTTGGCTTCCTAATATTTTCAAATTCTGGTAACATGCTTATTCAGTCACTTCCATTCAGTAGCTAATTTCTTCCCTTTCGATTCAATATCTGTCCCTTTGTGTTATTTCAATGACAATGAAAAAGAGTGTCAAGTGATCTGTTTTCTCTTTCATTTGGGTTTCGAATATGCAAGAGCTAACTTTGTCTCTTTAATTTGTGCAGAATACCAGCTAAACCCATCATTCCTCTTTTCTACTTATTATTTGATTGTTTTTGACAAAGCATAAATAATCGACAGTTCAAGAACAAGAAGGCAACACTGTAAGATTAAGAATTCCGGGATGCATGCCTTGATGAAAATAGATGCAGTTGTAGGTTATCCGAGCTTAAGCAGCTGGAGTCCAAGAAGATGCCACTGCGAAGAAATTCCTGGAGTTATGAAGGAAGCTTCGTGCTCATATTGGTGAAGGATTGAGTTGGGAGTCAAACTCTATAATATTTAATCTCCCGTTGTTCCTCAGTAGCTCTGTAGATACACTTTATTCTTGTAATGATCGGACAATGTTAAAAGTATTTCCTGCCATCATGTTGCTATTGAGATGCAGTTCTGTTTGGTAATCTGGATTGGTTACCGATTTTTCGTTTGCTTTGTACCTTTGGCAAGATTATATTAGCAACAAAACCAGACTTCAACCCATTCTATAAAAGATGAGGATTAGTTGGTTCTTAAGTCCTCTTACAAACATTTAACACTGAGAGACTCAATGTCACACCCACATAAGTTGTGATCACGATCGCATCTGAACCAATGCCATGTGGCCACTCCTTACACGAGTGTGAATAAGTGACGTTCAGAGATAAGCAGATTTAACTCAAATAAAATATCAAACTTAAATATATTAAATATCCATAAATCTAAACAACTCATTCAAAATGTTTGCAAGGCCTACGGATATAAACAACAAAAATCATATATAAATACCTAGATAACCTAATCCTCATTTATATGTTACTATCACAAAATTGAAGCTCGATCAATATGCTACTCGGATCCGTATATTCTAGTGGTGCTAGTTGGAGGATAAATCGTAAAATAATAGAGTGAGCTCTAATATATAACTCATTAGAGAAGTTATACATGCTTTAACAAAATTCATACTAAAAACATGTATATTTCACAATCATTTCATAGCAAATCATATTTATATTTCAACTCATATTTTCAAATTCATACTCACACACATCATAATTACAACTCATACAACTCATATTGCATCTTACTCAAAGCCACAAGAGTCGTTTGACCCTCCCTTACGCGATCTTGATCTACCCCATCCATAACAATCAAACCACTCCGGCTCTCATGATAAAGTGCTTGGAAACATACTCTAAATTCACCCCAAGCTAGAATGCCTAAAAGACTTACAAGTATGTACAAATCCAAACAAACTAGACAAGTAAACTCATGTATTTTCACTTTATTCTATTTCAAAACCAATTGCATCTTATCACATTCACAAGTTCATATCCATATACATATCCACATTATATTCAAATGACATTTTCATATATATCAACACATGCAAATCAAATCATGCTCTTTATTAACCACGTCATAAAACAAGTTTATCTCAAAAGTATATCAAATAATCCATAATTTTAAATATTATTTTGAACCATCAATAAAACATTTTCCAATCATCCAAATCTAAATCTATCCAAAACCAGAAAAATCACATCTAACATACTTCTACTAAAGAATACATAACCTCGAGCACTAAGATCCAATCCTCAAAAAGTTGGCCCACTCTTCTCACCACCAAATCCTTCAATTTTAACATCTAAATTTCAAATAATAATAACATAAAATTTATTTAACTACGAGTTTAACACAACAAACCGGACTCCAAACAACCCAAAAGCTCAACCTAAATCCAAATAAATTGTCCTCTATTCAAACTGTCACCTAAATCCATTTTTCATCCAAATTGAACAATATAGTAGGTATTCTATGTTCTTGAATCAACACATAACCTAACACAAACCTTAAACTACCCAAATAGGTTTTATGTTTAGTTATGTTTTTGATATAGAGCCCATTTTGAACCTAGATATAACCTGACCTATTTTTTACATAAAACAACACCCAAAACTGGACATAAACCTCCTTAACACGACACAACCATACTTAATAATTCAAACATGACAAAACATGTCAGATTTAGTGAGTTGGACATGACACAACAAGGAATGGGACACATTTCCCCAAATCTGGACAACCATGAATTCTGGCAGTGATTTTTGCTGGTTCTCGACATTGTCAGCATCATTTTGCTGGAAAATCCGACAAAACAGAATCATTTTCCAGACAAATCGATGCTCATGACTTACCTCCATCCACCAAAACCTTTGTGCTAGCATCAACCCAAGCTCCAAATGACTATCGATTTCAAGTTTTTTACCAAAAATTCAAGAAAATCGTAAAATAGAAAAAAATGATGAAATACCTTGTTTCTTGGTCAATTTGTTCGATGTTGCTGGTTGCTCAATTATTTTCAACACTGCAAATGCCCTTGCAGTCATTTATGAAGAAGATCAGTAAGGCATCATAAGTTATTGTCTGTGAAAGTAAGCCTCGAGGAGGAAAAATATCATAGATGATCTAAAAAAAGGTGTATTTTTCTGACAAGGAGACCTTTTATTCAAGTGGTGTTTTATCTCACCACACTACTTGTCTGTTCAACCAAATATCTATCATTATGATTAATCCTTGAATGGATCAAATCAAGAACTTGCCAGTTCCTTCATAATCAACCATTGAAGGTTGATATTGTTCCATTTTGAGAACACTAGTATAGGTATACAATTGAACATTCAAGAAAGGTTAAAGGATAACAATTCCATATTAATCTCTACTCTTATCTCATCTATTTAATATTAGGATCTTAGCTATATAGGCTCATAAGTAATTATTGACATCAAAAAATATAAGAGGGTATGCGATAGAAGGTTGAGAGTCTTAAAAAAAGAAAGAAGACCTAACTCATGAAAAATCAAGACCTTAAACGTGTGAAATATGCATGTTACCTCAGGCTGATCTTATGGACCATAGGGTCAATTGACACACCTCAATCAACATGACAACAAAAAGGATGATATGAACATAGAACTCATGAATTATTGAGGATCATGTCCGAAAAGTTTGGCATGATATTCGGTGTTTATGTGAAAGTCTATAAATAAGCATGTGTAATGAAAGATAAGAGACATAATCAATGATACAATTGCATTTTTTCTTCCTTTACCTTTCTTAGAAGCAGTAGTAACATAGTTCAATCATCTTCTTGAGCACATTGAGTGCTTTCTCTTTCTACATAACCTATGTTGGCATCCGAGATACGCATAACTAGATTATCAGGAACCCATTTCATTGCATGGTACCTTATTCAATCCCTCCTTCTCCCTTGATAAGGAGGGTTAGAGTTTTCTTGCTTACCCCTATGTCTTCTACTACTTTACTCATATGTAATGTGATAAAAATGCCATATATCCCTAGAGATGAAAACTAGGTCACAAATAATTTAGTCCAGACTACCTCAGGTTATAAGGCAATGCATGGACACACACAATGATAACATCAATTCAAAAGGTATAAGTATCTAATAATTGGGGAGATTTATTAATAAAATACTTGAATCAACTTTCTCAATATCTGAATATTAAGACTCGACGTAGAGCATTAAGTTATACCTTGTTGGATAAAGAGTTGTATAAATGAAGTCATCTCGATTTACTTTTGAGATGCTGAGTAGGGTTGAAGCTTGAATAGTAATGATCGAGGTCGATAAAGAAAGTTGTGGAACTCATTGCTTAAGACCTCAATTGAAGTGGCTAATATATAGGCATAGATATTATTAGCCTACTATGTATCAAGATTACATTAGTTATGCAAAAGAAAGTCATCAGTGCCAACATTTTGGCCCCTTATAGAAAGCACCTGTAATGGAGTTACATCCGATCATCAAACCATGACCCTTTTGAGGATGGGTCATGGACTTGATTGGAAAGTATCCACCTGAAATCACCAAAAGGGCATACTTTGATCATAGTGGCTACGAATTACTTCACTAAATGGGTTGAGGTATTACTACTAAAAGTGGTGACCCAAGATGATGTGATCAAGTTCATCAATGTCTACATTATCTTCTAACTCGGGATTCCATAATTGATTACAGGTATATCAATGGACATTATTCACAAGAGAAAAGGTAACAACTTTTTTGAGAGCTTCGGTGTTAAATTGTTATATTCAACCCCTTATTATGCACAAGCAAATGGGCAGGTTGAGGCTATCCGTAAGGTGATTATCAATTTGAATAAAAAGTCCCTCAAAGACAACCCAAAGAAATGACACGAGGTGTTACCTAAGGTCCTTTGGGTATATCAAAACACCAAATCCTTAACGACTAGCATGACTTTGTTTCAACTTATATATGGACAAGATGTGGTATTGTCCATGGAGATTAATGTCAAATCTTTGTGGATAGCTAAGGAGAATAATTTACAACCCATTGAATACTTGCAGCCATTGATGATGAAACTCAATTCGAAGTATAAAGATCACCTAATGGCATTAGATAACTTACTTCCCAATAAACGAAAAGTTGCTCGAGAGAGCTTTAGAAAGCAGCTCTCGACCAAGCCAACTCATCTTGGATTGTGGCCATTCAACATTCTTTGTACTCCCATTTGAGAGTTGTGTGATTCTTGGCCACCAATGGTTCTTTCGGTGCTTGGTTCCTCGAGAGAGCTTTAGATAGGTCTTTTCTAAGTTTCATTGTTTTTGTCATTCTATTTCATAAGCTTTAGTCACAGTTGCGAGTTCTTATTAACATACAACTAAATAATCAATGAGAGAGATAAGCTATGAAGTTAGGAAAGCAACTTCTCGAGAGAGAGGGAGAAAGTTGCATCCAAGGAAAATTTGCTCACAAGATCCTGATGTTGGCCTATGTTGACATGCATTGATGGTGGATGACCCTTTGGAGATCAAAGCACACTTGTGCTAAAATCTACAGAATTTTTAGCGTATACCAAAGACAGGGGAGAAGGGATGATATAATATGTAATCATATAATAGATGAGAACGTATAAGATATAGATTATATTGGAGTATAAGAAATGAAATGTTCCCAAAGTTGTGGTTTTTTCTCTTTCTTTTTGCGCCTTCAAACTTGAATGACCCTCCTTTACAATGATATTCTATGAAATAGTTGCTATTCTTGAACTCACAAACAATTAAAGACAATAACTCAAAGCTTATAAAAAGAACAAACAAGAAAAGGGAGTAGAAGATGATGACTTGAGGCTTTCTCTCTCTTCCTTGGATGAACTCTGTCTTAGGATGGGAATGAGTTCTCTCACGTCTTCGTTGGCTAGGCTTATCACTATTGGGCTGGAATCCCTTTTCTTAGTCACCCACATCCTTCTTTTATAAACATTTTCTTGAAATAGATATTTCGGATTCTTGGGCACGATCCAGACCCAAATCCAATCCATCCAAAGGTATTCTCACATGAGAAGGGCAATTGGACTCGTGTACCAGGTGTTGGAGACAATTGGGCACATTTGGAGTAGGTTTGAGCATGTGTGAGTCGTTTCGTATGTAAGGCACATAGGAGTGGTCCTCACACGCCAGCGAGGGGTCTCGCCAAGCACCAAGTGGGCCCCGTGCTTGTTGCTTGGTGACTTGTAGCAGCTTGTAGGTGATTTGTGGTGGCTGACGGTGGCACGCGAGGCCCATGGACTCACGCATGGTAGTTGACGATGGTACTTTTATCCTTTTCTGCTCCGTGGGTTGATGTCTTTAACCTTCTTGGACCGCTTTAACCTTATGATGGGTGTAGGGCCGCTTGGTGTAGGATCTTCCTTGGTCAGGGGTATTTTAGACTTTTTTACTTCTTTGTTTTGTATTTGGATTTTGTCCTTTTCCACTATGTTGGTCGATCTCTTTAACCTTTTAATGGATATAGGGTCGTTTGGTGTAAGATATTCTATGGTTAGAGGTATTTTGAACTTTTTACTTAATATTTTGCATGGGGCTTGAGACCAAACTTGAGTCTTTTGAGACCCTTGTCTTTATCCATCATGTTTTAAGTTTGTTTACTCTTTTTTTCGTCTTTTTAATTTGAATATTTATAGGGGTAAAACAGTTATTTTGTAAATATTTTACAGTTTGAATTTATTTTGATTCTAAATGCCCTTTTTTTAACTATTACAACATTTTTTTTGAAAGAAATACACATAAAACAACGAAATTTCACTAGTACAGTCTTGAGGGTAAAATAGTTATTTTTTGTATTTTGTCAGAATTCAATCTTTTTTTGGTGGGGCTTTAAGTAACGTCATTTTGAGGGTTCCCACAAAATTTTGGTATGAAAATGAGCTCGCTTAAGGTGTTTTTGTTGAAAGAAACTTTAGAAGACCAATTACTACAATTTTGCTTGTAAAGAGAACTTTGAAAAAACAAAAAAAATTACAAAAAATTTAGGTGTTTATAGACGTAATTTCATAACCACAATAAATTGTTTATTGTATACATGAATATCAATGAATAAAGTCATCCCAATAAAGTTGTAGTGTGAGTTTGAGGATGTGAAAATCCTGGTCGTCTAAAGATATAGGATAACACCATTGATTGTAAAACAAATAATCACCTAAACATATATGATACTGAGAGACACAAAGGGAATTGGAAGTAGTTCTACCATAAAATCCAAGAAGATAAGAAAGAATAAAAGGGGTTGCCATTAAATTGTATGGCCAACCAAAACAACATGATGAGATAATGGATCCTCTATTATATCAAGAGATGGTGTTTTTGGTTTATAACCTTATCTACCGAGTCGACATATAATTGATTGATTGTGGGTCAAGGATGAAGAAAGTTCAGGCAATAGGACATCACAAATCTATATCAAAAGAAGTGCAATTCTTTGATGTAAAAATCACTATGGCTGATTGTTGATTTTGTGCTTGGGGGTAGGACAACATACGAAGAAGAAACCATGAAAGCATGGTAGAAAATTGTTGCATTGTAGATCCTAATGGAGAATCAACGTAATCTCAAGAATCACGCTAAAGAAGTAAATATGCTTCCTATTTAATCGCAGCTCTATCTCCATATCTTTTAGGCTGAAACTAATCTTTAATATACCTTATAAAGATAATAATGAGGGAGAGCACCAACCACATGTACTCTAGAAGTGCATTTGATGTCCCTACATCTACATGCACACTAAAAACATGCAAATTTGTAATACTTAGAGTCGGGTCGACCAAGTTGGGCCACACCCAACTCGATCTGCATGGAAGGGAGTTGTCGCCCCCTCCCTAACCGTGTACCATGGAACACCTAGGTAGCAAAATGCTGGAGAGAGGTATTTCATCGGAGATAGAGACAAAGTCGATATAGACACAGAAAATTCCCGCTCCTGGTTCTTAGGCCTGAAGCGAACCTTTTCGTGTGCCTAAGTCCTATTTAAACAAACAGGGCGTGCCAGCTAGCTTACTCAAGCTAGTGAAGATATATTTAAAATCTGACTTCTAACGTGGCGACTGTGAGCAAGCAAGCTCTTGTCGTCGCAGACCTTCTTGCACCGATGCGCAAGGGTCAGTCTGTATGCTTTTAAAATCGAGTGTTTGAGTGGAAGAACCTACGAAAGCGGTTTGAGGTGTTTGATTCGGGTCTTTTAGTGTGATTTTCAGATTTTTAGATCACGTGGATTTGCACGTGCCTAAGTCTTTCTTTTTGTCCCTTTTTAGGGCCACCTAGGTGTGTGTTATGAACACTCCACTAAAATGTGGCGATTTTGAGCGGGAGTATGGGGTTTGCTTTGATCCAATATGCGTCCTAACTCGTGGTATGGCGTATATACAATGCAAACTCACGCAACTCCAAAGGGAAAACCCGAATTTAAAAGACAATGCCGAAGGGAAATGACTTGAAATGGAAATTGCCGAAGGGAAATGACTTGTAATGTAAAATGCCGAAGGGAAATTGTCGAAGGGAAATTGCAAAAGGGAAATATGGCTATATCTTAAGAGCGGAAAGGCTCAATTATGCCAGTGTGTGCCGTGTATATATTGAAAGACTATGCATGCTGCTGAACCTTAAAACCCAAATTGAAAAGACATAGCCAAAAGGGAAATACGTATATAGTATATATGAGCCCTTACTTGGGTCTTACAAATAAGAGCGAAGGCTCAATGTGGGTGCGTGCTTGAATTGAAGTACTACGCACACAACATGAAATTAAACCCAAATATAAACTACAATATGGCCTTAACTAAGGTCTTGGGAATAAGAGCGAAAGCTCAATGTGTGTGAGTGCTTGAATTGAAGTACTACGCACACAACATGAAATTAAACCCAAATATAAACTGCAATATGGACTTAACTAAGGTCTTGGGAATAAGAGCGAAAGCTCAATGTGTGTGAGTGCTTGAATTGAAGTACTACGCACACAACATGAAATTAAACCCAAATATAAATTGCAATATGGCCTTAACTAAGGTCTTGGGAATAAGAGCGAAAGCTCAATGTGTGTGAGTGCTTGAATTGAAGTACTATGCACACAACATGAAATTAAACCCAAGAATAGTATAACATGGCCCTTACTTGGGTCTTGCAATTAAGAGCGGAAGCTCAATGTGTGTGAGTGCGAGAATTTAAAGACAACACACCCAACTCAAACAAAACCCTACGCAACTTAGAATATATACATAAACTTTGTAAAGGGCTGATTAGGCCCGTGTGTGTTCAAAATCGTGCACAACTAAGAGCGAGGTAGGCTCAAGTGCACGTGTGTGTGGGTGTGCCAAGCCACGTTATTACAAGCGGGGGGAGACAATGCTCCGTTATTACAATCCCGTATCAAATTTAAATTAACTTAAGCAAGTCTACAACTAAGGACCGGGTTAGGCAATTACTTATAGCTGGTCCGGAGGTGACTTGCTTGAGCGTAGGCTTGGCTTCGCCTTGGGCTGCAAAAGGGAGCTCCTCGGAATGGCACGGCAAGGGGAGGTGCTGGCCGGGTGACTTGGGTGCGCGGGAGTGGCGCCTTGAAGCTGGCCGGCTGCTAGGAGTGTGCTGCCGTGGTGCTTTGGGCTAAGGTGATTGAAGAGGGTCACTAAGGGATAGTGTGGTGTTAGGAAAGGTGGCACTAAGGGGAGCCTAAAGGTAAGTCTAAGGGAAAAGGTATGGCTGGCCGAACGGGTTTGGTGCAGTCGGCTGTACTTGGCCGATTAGGGATGGTTTAGTGGTGGCAGGCTGCTAGGGTAGTGGGGATGTCAAGGATGGGAAGGGAGCTAGCTAGGGTGCTGCGGAAGGTGGAGCTAAGGGCTGGTGGAAAGTGGTATGGACAGGTCTTAGGGAGCCAAGTGGGGTGGCCGGGTATCACTAGGGGAAATGGTTCAAGGCGGGTGATGTAAAGGTTGAGGTCTGGCCGAATGGGTAAGGGTGGCAGGTGGCTGTGATGGGGTGATGTAGTGGTGGTATGGGTGGTGTGAGAGTGGAGGGGGAGTGAAGAGGAGATAGAGTTAGGTTGAGGTACTAACCGAATGGTGAAGGAGTTGGGGCGTGGAAGAAGGGCAGCCGGGTGGTGAAGGAAGATGGAGTTTGGCCAGGCAGTGGTGGCGACGTAGTGTGGAGCAGGCTGGGAGGCAGTGGTGGCGTGAGGTGGAGCTTGGCCGGATGGAGGTGGTGCAGGTGGAACAAGGTGGAAGGTTCGGCTGGAAGGTGATTGGCCAAGGTCGGCTGGGCCAAGGTGGAAAAAAGATGGAAAACCCGCCCACTAGGGGGGGTTTATATAGGTTTGGAAATGGTGGTTGGGGCTGGTATTTGGAGGGTGGTAAGGTGGTTTAGGTGGTGGTGGTGTGGTGATAAGGTGGGCTGGTTTTGAGGAGGGGCCAGATATTTTGATAAAAGGGGTTTTAGGTATATGGTGTGCTAGGTTTAGGTGGGGTGGTTTAGGGGTTTAGGGCTTAGCACGTGGGTTGGTTTTGGGGTGAGGTTTAGTGAGGTGGGTTAGGTGATTAGGCTAGGATTAGGTTAGGTTTAAGGGAATTAAGCTAGGTTTAGGGAAGGATTAGGGAAGTGGGTTAGGTGATTAGGTTGGGATTAGGGAAGGGGGTTAGGTGATTAGGCTAGGTTTAGGCCGGGATTAGGGTAAAAGGCTAGGATTAGGGGTTTTTACTTAGGATTAGGTTAGGAAGCTCCCTTTACATAACCCATAGACCTTATTGCATCATGTTGGTGCAACCCTAGGTTAGGTTTTGGCTAATACAAGCTTAAACCCATGCTAATTAGGCTAACCCACATGATTAACCCCAAACTTGACACACAAGTCAAGCTTAATTACAATTAACCCTCAAATCTTATCCTCCCCACTCTCTCTCATGCCCATAATCCCACGTGAATTTCAAGTGGGCCCCACCTCCATTTATGAGAAGGTGATGTGGGTCATGGATGTGGATATTGGATTGGATCTCTGGATCCAAATCCAAATCCAAATCCACACATAGGTTTGGATTGGGATCTGGATATATATGGTCCAGATCCAATCCAAACTGAATTCTGACTCCTTCAGGCTGTGTTCGAAACGAACGGTTTGTGCGGGGTCTAACAGCATCAGTACTCCGTCTACGTTGGGTCTTCGCCAACATGATCGTCCGCTTTTGTTTTCACTTTCCGGAGATGATTTCAAGTGATGTTTTGCTGATAACAAGGTCTTGGACGTTCCAGATCCTGGGGGTGGATTCAACACGAGAGTTACTGTGCCGGGTTTAACATGTGCTCCAGTTTCGAGATCTCTTTAGCTTTTCTGGTCCTGCTTTGATCAGGCGAAGCTTGCTTTATTGGGTTTCAAAACATATTTTAACAGTTTTTAAAACATATTATACATATTTCAAACATATAAGAGTTTAAAACATCTGTACAGGGTTGCCTGGAAGGCTCCTGGGTTTCCAGACTCAAAATAGCCCTTTGGGGCTGCTTTTATAAAATTAGGTTTTATTTGAGAAATTCATGGGATTTCGGGTTGTTTACAGATGCCCCTCTTTGGCCTTGTCCAAATCGATTTGGATAAGAGCAAAGATGACAAACACCCCTTTCAATGTCTCCCTAGATCTAACCACGAAGAATATGGGATCGTCCCAATCTTTAGCAAAATCTCACTTTTAAAACCCTGGTAGGAGGAGATATCATGCCAAAGGGATATACAAAAGGTTTCTGGTCCTAAAATGGGATTATGTTTATGCAAGTGCCATGCGTGAAATGCAGATGCATGACATGGGTGTGGTACCAAGAGTGGCGACCTCCCAGAGACCAGATATGGTCGAACTCTTGAGATTTACAAGGCCTGCTGCTCCAAGTGAGCAGATCCTATGCTGTTCGATGTTCGATTTTTCAAAATCTATTTACAAAACTATTTACAAAAAGGGACAACTGTCTTGAGTCTCAATCCTAAGGATCTCGAGCTCTTCGTGTTTGCCTTTGTTTGAGTCTTGACACTCGCTTATCTAGCAGAGGTTTTATAAGAAAACAAGCTATATTTCAAATTCCTACGTCTTACTCGAAACATCGAATTCTCAAACAAGATGAAATTCAAGTAAGTAAATCCTATTTTTACTTTAGGATTCCTCGAAATGAACCATGCTTTAGCTTGGGATAAGCTAGGGATGGGAAAGAGATACCACAGTCCCTTCTGAAGCGTCCCGTGGTTTAAGGCATAGAAGGCAGAAAACTGCTCTTTTTGAGCTTTTTGGCCTCTTCTTCCTTTTTTTCGTAGAGGGTCTCCCTTTGGGAGTATTTTTTCTTTAATCCCTCTTTTTCGCAAGAGAATCGATTTATCTTTTGAATTCTGGTTTCTTTTTTTTGAAAAGATACTTTGGATGGGAAATTCCCTTCATTTGGGCCTTTGTTTTCCTTTTGGAAGGAGAAGAGAAGAGGGGAGGACTTATCCCAAGCTCACACTCGATCCATTCCAGATCAGCCTAATTAGAAATAGCATGTACTACTTGCAAGTATCTTGCTATATTGAACTAGGCCTTTCTTTGTAAGAAGAAGGATTTTGAAATGTAACAACGATTTTGAAAACTCCACTCTTTCACAAGTGTGAATTCTCTCACTCAGGGTCACACGACTTTGCCTTTGCACCTTATTTTCAGGTCTCAGGGCAGCTATCCCTTAAATTTTCGAAAATGGGGAATTTAATCCAAATCCTACACATGATACTTCTTTAAGTATTGAATATTGGTAGGATCTGCTAAATTCCTACCTTCTACATCGATCAACGAATACGAGTTGTTCGTGGTGGTTGCTCGTACCACATAGGGTTATCCCACTTGGGGCGCCACTTTCCAAGTGGATGTGGGCCACGATAATGGATGATTTTTTAGACTAGATCCCCTACTTCAAAGTGGCGAGGTCTCATGTGTTTGCCATAGTGTCGGGCTATCCTTTGCCGGTATGCACGAGCATGATCCATAGCAAGGAGTCGCCTCTCATCTAGCAAATCTAGTTTGGCCATCCTAGCATGCTGAAGCGTCTCTAGGGGGAGGTCGAGTGCTATGGGTGTATGGAATGAATGCAGTTGAGTATGAATGGGAAGAATGGCGTTTGTGCCATAGACCAATGCGAATGGTGTGGCATTCGTGGGAGTCCGGATGGAAGTTCTATAAGCCCATAAGGCTTCATCCAGCTTCTCGTGCCACGTCCTACCCTTCTCTAAGGTTTTCTCAATTATACTAATGAGAGTCTTGTTTGTGGCTTCGGCTTGGCCGTTGCCTTGAGGGTAGTAGGGCGAGGAGAAGTGGTGAGTTATGCCATACGTGTTGCACAACTTAACCATCAGCTCGTTTTTGAATGGGGTGCCATTATCAGACACAAGGTCTCGTGGAACCCCAAATTGAGTCAAGATATTCCTCCTAATGAAAGCCACCACATGTTGCCCCAGCACGTTGGTTAGGGAAATGACTTCCACCCATTTGGAGAAATACTCTGTGGCTGCTAAAATGAATCGATGCCCATTCGAGGCTTTTGGAAATATAGGGCCTACGATGTCAAACGCCCACATGGTGAATGGCCAGGGGCTGACCACGGAATGCAATGCAGATGATGGGATATGAATGGCATGCCCATGCACTTGACATGGATGACACTTCCTAACATGATCGTGACAATCCTTTTTCAGGGTGGACCAAAAATAGCCCCCTCTAAGTATTTTCATTGCCATCATGTTGGCATTAACATGACCTCCACATTCTCCATCGTGGAACTCATGCATCACTATCCTAGCCTCCTCTAGATCGATACACCTAAGTAGGATGCCGGTAAAACTCTTCTTGTATAGAACCCCACCCAGAATGGTGTATCGGGTTGAAATCTTACGGATGAATGCCTTATCTTTGGATGTGGCATCCTCGGCGAATCCCCCATTTTTTAAAAATTGTTTGATGTCGTAAAACAAGAGTTTTTCAATAAAGTCTAGGTTATTTTAGCAAATATCCAGATCGTGTGTGGATGGGTTGGGCGCATGCCATATTTCTAAAGACTGGGTCCCTGAAATGGGATCGACCTTTAGGGCTGAACCCAAGGAGGAGAGGGCATCGGCGATGCCATTGTCCTCTCTTCCTACGTGTGTGAGTTTACACGATTGGAATGACTCAACCAATTGAGTGGCCAACTCGTGATATGGAAGCAGTTTTTCGTTACGTACTTGCCAAATTTTTAAAACTTGGTTTATAACGAGGAGCGAATCTCCAAAGACCTCAATGCATGATGCCCCTAGAGTTTTTGAAATTCTTAAGCCTTGTATGAGTGCTTCATACTCAGCTACGTTGTTGGAACATTCGAAATCTAGGCGGACTGCTATGGGAATCTCGCCCTTTTCAGGGGAGATGAGGATGACCCCAGCACCAGCCCCTCGTTGGTTTCGTGCCCCATCGAAGTGCATCTTCCACACCTGGTTTTCGAAATTGTTTGCGAAAATGTGGTTTTGGAAATGGTTTTGTAATATGCCTTCATCAGGCATTTCATCAAGTGTGGGATACGCGTCCTCCAGGGGGAACTCAGCCACGTAATCTGCTAGGGCTTGCCCCTTAATGGAGATCTGGTGATGGTATTTTAGGTCATACTCCATTAGAAGGAGTTGCCATTTTCCCAATCTACCTGTGAGAATGGGTTTTTCGAATAAGTGCTTGATTGGATCAAGCTTGGACACTATCCAGATCTCATGATCTAGGAAATAGTGTCTGAATTTCTGGCAAGCCCAGACTAGGGCCAAGCATGTCTTCTCCATGGCTTGATAATTTCGTTCATAAGCCAAGAGAGTTTTCGAAATATAGTAGATGGCATACTCCTTATGGGTGTCATCCTCGTATTGAGCCAATAGGGCTCCTAAAGCATTCGCATGCACAGAGATGTAGAGTAAAAGTGGTTTTCCTTGCTTCGGAGGATTCAAAACGGGGGGATTAACCAGGTATGCCTTTAGTCTCTCAAAGGACTTCTGGCAGTCGTCATCCCATAAGAATTTCATGCCCTTCCTCAACAGCTTGTTGAAGGGTTCGCATCTAGTCGCCAGATTTGATATGAATCGGCGAACGGACTGTAATCGACCTTGGAGGCTACGGATTTGGGTGAGATTGGAGGGTGGAGCCATGTCTATGATGGCTCGACACTTAGAGGGGTCGACTTCTATACCCCTTTGGCTCACCATAAAGCCTAGAAGCTTCCATGATTCTACCCCGAATACACATTTTTGAGGGTTTAGCTTTACTTTGTAAAGCCTAAGCCTTTCGAAAATCTTTTGCAAACATTCGATATGAGTGCATCGGGTTTTGGATTTCGTCACGAGATCATCTACATACACTTCTACGAGCTCATGAATTTGATCATGGAAGATCGTGGTCATGGCTCTCTGGTATATTGCACCGGCATTTTTCAAACCAAAGGGCATGATTGTATAGCAGTACGTGTCCCATGGGGTTGTGAAGGTGGTCTTACCTTGATCTCGTGGACTTAGTTTGATTTGATTATTGCCTGAATAGCCATCCATAAACGAAAACATTTCATGATTTTCAGTACTATCGACTATCAAATCTATGTTTGGTAAAGGATAATTATCCTTTGGAGTGGCTTTATTCAGGTTTCTGAAATCGATGCATATTCAAATTTTCCCATTGGTTTTTCGAACTACAACGATGTTTGACAACCAATCAGAATACGCAATGGGTTTTATAAATCTGACTTTTAACAGATCTTCTAAACCCTCTTTGACTTGCGTGTGTACATTCGGATGTATTTTCCTAAGCTTCTGCTTTATGGGCTTTACATCCGCATCTAAGGGAAGACGATGTTCGACAATGCTGGGGTCTATGCCCGGCATGTCTTCATACGTCCATGCAAATACATCTAAATAGGTTCGTAGAAATGCAATGAATGTTGATCTTTCATGTTCATGCAAACATGCGCCTATCTTGATGAGTTTGGGATTGGAATCACTCCCTAGGTTCACCTCTATGAAATCTCCTCCTACTGAATTAAAAGGTCTTTCAAAATCGAGAATTTTATGAAATTCTGGGAGCTCAGAAGTGGGATCTTCCTCGAGGGGATCCACTTCTGGGCTTTGATCATTCTCATGGGCTATAGACCCAAGGGAATTTGATGCGTGGGTTTTCAAAAGACCTGGTTTTGTACTTGGATTTTTAATTGGTTTCGAAATTTTTGGTCTGGCTATGCAGACGACGTTCCTTTCGAAATCTTTTTCCAAAGTCCTACCAGGAGCAACTATATACAAAATCTTTTTGGTATTTTCTAGATTTTCGATTTTTTTGGGTTTTTGTAAAACAAGAACCTTAGGAACTATACAAAGCACTCTATTTTCGAGTTTTTGTTTTTCGATTTTTTTTGGTTTTTCCTCTTTTTCGATTTTTTTGATTTTAAGTTTTCCAAATGTTTTTGTATTTTTATGAAAGGGATCTTCCATCATACCTACAAAGGGAAAACACTACGGGTTAGACTCAGAATAGGGGGTCTAAATCATAGGTCTCTTCTAGGATAGGTTCTAGGGCACCCTTGACCCAGGTGGTCACAGGGGGTGGCTCTGGCGGTATTTTGGGAGTGTAGCCGATCCCGTAGTGGCTTGGGTTGGCCCTAGGAAGGATGGGTTCTAGGAGACCCTGGCTTTGTGCCCCTAGACTTTTGTAGGGCGTATAGCCCATATTTAACAACATGTTGCACGATTTTTTTATTTTTCGAAAATTGATGATATAAATCGTGGTCCTGGAACTTGTTGTCGTCCATATCGTGCTCGTATGGCTTTTTGTCCAGGGGCCTTGGAAATAGGGGATGCTTGGGTCTTCCTAGAAGGGTTAAGATCGGGAGGGGGCCTGCTTTGGGCGGCCCCTTCACGTACACAACCTTCCTAGGGTTGTTTAACACGAGCCTTGGCGGCTCAATCAGGGTTTGCCCCAGGTTAGTCTCATGGACCTGGGAGCTCGATAAACATGGGGAGTTTATGATCCCCTGAAGCTGTGGGTGACTCTCACCTAGGATCACCACGACTTGGTCCCTGAAAGGGATCTTGACACACCTGTGGAAGGTGGATGGCACAGCACACAAGCTGTGTATCCAGGGCCTTCCCAACAACAGGTTATAATGGGGGTGGATGTCCAAGACATGGAACACCCCCGTGTGTGTGATCCCTCCCGTTTCCATCGGGAGTTCGATCGATCCTAAAGGCCTAGACGCATTCCCATCGTATCCAGTGATAACGATGGGGCTTGGGTTCACAGAAGTCAAGGTGACTCCGATTTGATACGCCACATGAAGTGGAAGGATGGTCCGTTATCACTGGATTTCAAGTGGGCCCCACCTCCATTTATGAGAAGGTGATGTGGGCCATGGATGTGGATATTGGATTGGATCTCTGGATCCAAATCCACACATAGGTTTGGATTGGGATCTAGATATATATGGTCTAGATCCAATCTAAACTGAATTCTGACTCCTTTAGGCTGTGTTCGAAACAAACGGTTTGTGCGGGTTCTGACACCATCAGTACTCCGTCTGCGTTGGGTCTTCGCCAACATGATCGTCCGCTTCTGTTTTTACCTTCCGGAGATGATTTCAAGTGATGTTTTGCTGATAACAAGGTCTTGGACGTTCGAGATCCTGGGGGTGGATTCAACACGAGAGTTGTTGTGCCAGGCTTGACATGTGATCTAGTTCCGGGCTCTCTTTAGCTTTTTTGGTCTTGCTTTGATCAGGCCAAGCTTGCTTTGTGGGGTTTCAAAACATATTTTAACAGTTTTTAAAACATATTATACATATTTAAAACATATAAGAGTTTAAAACATCTGTACAGGGTTGCCTGGAAGGCTCCTGGGTTTCCAGACTCAAAATAGCCCTTTGGGGCTGCTTTTACAAAATCAGGTTTTATTTGAGAAATTCATGGGATTTCGGGGTGTTTACAGTCGTCACAGGGAATCGGAGCTGAATGAAAATGTGGGAGGAAAGAGGTATTTTGCCAGATTTTCTCAAGATAGGCCTCATCCCTTTTTGATTTTCATTCTTGATAAAAATGGTGACAATTAAAGCAGTATTTGGGCTTGATTGAATGAGAATCAAGAGACGAACGGATTGGGTTTGTTCTTGAACAACAAAGAGCCGAAAAAACAACAAAATCCATCTCTTCCGGCAAGTTTCTAGGGTTTCACCCTCTTTACGTTTTCCTTTCTTTGGCCAAACTGCAGGTCACTTGTAAACACCCTAAAAAAAAATTATTTTTCCTAACACTCCCAAATTTCAAAATTTCAAATGAATTAAAACATTTTGTTTTAAAGGAAAATATCAAATCTTTTAAAAATGTTTCATAGTAAAGGTTTTAAATTCAAGTTAAAAAAGCCCATATGATTCAAAACAAATCAGGCGAACAGGTGAGACCCAATTCAATCCGGGATCAAGCTCAAGTTCGAAAGCAAAGGGATGGACTAGGTCAAAGGCATATCTTCTTCAAACAAATCAAGTTACATGGGCCATCAACAAAGCATATCGAATTGATTACGAAAATCAAGGAGCAGTTTGGATAAGATAAGGACGAGTTAGTTCATTTCAAATTTGAAGAAGATAGATGTTTTGGGGATGGTTCCAAAGACTTATCAAGATATTATTTAGCCCATATATCAGGGCAAAAGCAAACAAGGTCAAGGCGAGCCATACCGGAGATTGATCAAGACCCTCCCTCGAGCCTAGTCGGGTACATTTGGGTTCACTCGACTGGGGCTAGGTGTGTTCAAATGGAGCCAAGAACCAACCCACATGGGGCTGGTCTATTTTGCCTAAAGGGGGACCACCAAACCAGACCTTGGGGCTGGATTTAGGCCAAGGAAGGCCCGCCATACGGAGAAGAGGCCCCCCCCTTGGCCTATAAATAGGGCCAAGGAGGAGGGCATGATTTCCATATGGGAGAGATTGGGAAGAAAGGGTTGCACTAAGGGGAAAGGGCAAGCAAGAGAGGTTCAAGGAAGAGAGGGTTGTACCTAGGAAGGTCATGAGTTGCTAAGGGAAGAGTGGAGAGAGGGAAAATAGGGTAGTTTTTAGGCCAAAGTGTTGCAACACATAGGAAAAACCGTGAGTGAGAGAGTGAGTCAAAGGGAAGAAAAGTGTGGGCCGAGTTTCATCTTGTTGAACCGGTTCTTGCAGAAAATTTTGTAAGTATTTCTCATCCTTGATTTCTACATATCTCTTCTTTCTATTCAATTTGAAAGGGATTGTATTAATGGAACCTTGTCTCCCCCCATGTTGTAATAAGAAGTAGATGTGCTGTGAATTTTTCATTCTTACTTACGCACTATATGTGTTTTATTTTGTAATTCTACCCCAATATATTCTATAAAACACTCTATATTCTCTAATCCCCTCTATGCTTAAGCTAAGATACATATTTCCATTCATTTTCCTTCAGCAATTTGCTTGATGTTGTTGGGTTGTTCCAATTTAAATTCAGGTGAGTTTGCATTCATTTATGTTCTAAAAACAAAATTCTGGTTTTCTAGTATATGCATACCTTGATTGCTATAATTTTAATTCTCTAATATATGATCCGAATGTTCTAAAATTTTAGACACAAGACCTACACACACAACACATTAGAAATAAAATTGGCAAGAATTTTAGGACAATGCAACCTCGTGAATAAAATTAGGTAAGATCGGACAAACTTAGTTCTGTTTTCTGTACAATCAGTTTTCCTGCAACAGGGGTTGGGTAAAAGTCTCATATCTCTGTTTATAGCATTCAAAATTTGATAAAATTGGAAAGCTGACATCCATAGCTTTCCGAAAAGACTAAAATCATAACATTTGGAGTTTTGTACACCAAGATATAGAGGATTATTTGAGCCTCTGTATTTCTGTCAAAGAATGTCTTGAAACTGTTGAGTCAAGTTCAATTCTCGATTTAATTCTGTAAATCTACTATCCCAAAATTCAAAGTAAAAGGTGGTTTAGGATCTCAACACTTAGGCTATAGTCTGTAAAAGTTTTATGAATTTTGGAAATCCCTAGGCCACCAAGAAAATTTCGGGAATAAGTTCTGAAAATAGGATCAGTTTCTGTTTTTCAGAACTTGTTGATTTTCAAGCTTGAAACCAAGTGCACCCATTGTTTCTTAGCAAAATACCTTATTTTCATGTAAATTGGAAAACATCACCTATATATTCGAAATCCCTAAGTGCTTAGGCTGACCCTTGAGCATCGGTTTAAGAAGGTCTAATGCGAAAAGAGCCCACTTAGCCAAAATCACCAATTAAGGCGGATTTTTTTATACACTTTGCTAGTTTTTGGAAACTAGCTGGCACGCTCGCGCATCAAGTAGTGTTGAAAGATTCATTTCAAGTCTCTACATAGGCTTGGAGTGAAAATTTCACGTTTGCAGAATTGGCACACCCGGTGGGACTCAAGTCTTGTGGGATTCAAAGTTTAGGTGATTCTTTAAATTCCAATTCTTCAAAACTTTGGTGTTAATACCTCTTTTGTGCACAAACTAATTTTGAAAAAATGTCAAGTGTACACGATTCTTTTGAAAACATGCCAAGGAAATCCTCATCGTATTTCTCAAAACGGTTTTCCAAATCCTCTAAAACTCAAGATGAAGAGCTTGCCTCCATAAGGGAAATAATGAGGGAAATGAAGAAAAAAATTGATGCCCTAAGCTAAAGGCCAAGGCACATCGATCCCATGAAAATTCATCTCGGGTACATAGAGAGAAAAAGCATACTTGGAAAACCAAATTGAGCCCAGAATCTGATGAAGGAAATGAGGCTTCAAATGCAGCAAGTGTTAAGATTGAATCATCTAACTTTGCCCATCCTCCAAGCACCCCATTTTCCATTGAAAAACCAAAAAAAGTTTTTTATGTTTCGAAAGATCAAAAGAAATTGGAAAATCTTCTAAAATAAAAAAAACTTGAAAATCAAAAATTTGAAATTCTGAAAGTTGAAAGTGAAGTCCACATTTCTAGGCACACGAATAGAGTGGGGCATGAGATTCACATCACTCTACATGTTTCAGAAACATTCGCTCCAATGGGTTCCAATCCCTTAGCATCACCTCACATACTTCACATGTTTCACGGGAGAATGAATGTTGCACACACGTAGGCTTGGAGGATGAAATCCAAGATCTCGCAAAGCAACGAGAGCTCAAAGCCATGCATGAGCTAGAGCAACCTCAAGACGCCTACAAGGATGCTTGCTCTCACCATGAAAAGGTAGACAAGCCTGAAAAAGGTATGTTCGAAACTCATTCCCCCATCAACAACCTACTCGATTCTCCCCTTCTTAGTATAGGATTGGTAGATCATTCATACACATTGGATGCATCGAATCACACTCATGCACCCACAAACCCATAAAATGTGCCCAAAGATGTGGATTTTCAAGGTGCGCCGAATGTCCCGCACCAAGAAAAAGAATTTCAAAAAGAAAAACAAGATGAAAATAAAGTTCTAAATATGGTAAACATGGTTATTCCTAAGGCATGCATCGACATCCTAGGTACACTTAACCCTACTATGTATAAACAAGTCTCTTTGAGCCTAGGTTTGTATCATGAACCCGAACCTACGGCCACGATTTTTCCCAATATCCATAAACCCACCAAGGGACCAACTATGGTTTCCCTTGGAATCCATACCCTCACAAATTGCAAGAGATCAAGCATATTTTCCCTTTGCACTCAAATAAACCCAAATGATCCACCCCTAGGGGCATATGGGGTTGCACCTAGGGACCATGCCAAAACCGTCCACCTCTTGGGAGAGCCTAAGCCAAAACCTCTCAAGCCACTCACTCCTAGGATCATGCGGAAGCCCAAGTCTTCCACCACCCATGTTTCCAAGACCCTAGCCAAGTCTAAATGTGTGTACATACATGACATGAATGACACTATGTTCCAAGGCCACCCATTGTATAAAAAAAATTTAAAACTTAAGAAGCCTTGGAACATGATGTTGAACATGGGATACACACCCTATCAAGGTCTAGGAGCACACAACCAAGGTCGTCTAGAACCAATCCTACCTAGTCCTAACCCAAGTCGATATGGATTGGTTTATACCCCATCCATACCCCTTGAGCCACCACCTAAGACCAATTGGGTCAAGGGTGCCCTAGAACCCACTAACACCAAAACCTATGGCTTAGACCTCTTGTTTAGAGTCTAATTCATTGTGTTTTCTTTGTAGGTCTGATGGAATATCCCTCTTTAGACAAAAATTCAAAAAAATTTATATATTTGGAAAAACAAAAAAAAATTAGAAAACTTTCAAATCCGAAAAACATTTGAAAAACCTTAAAATTTCAAAAAGAAAATTATTTATATTCATTCTCCTATTCTTTTTTTTGGAAAACAATCTCAAAAGGAAAGTCTCTTATATTGATCTTTTTAGTTTGAGTTTTGAAAAAGATAAAAAAATTAAAAAATTTGAAAATACCAAAAATGTTGGCAATGTACAAAGCCCATTTTCGATTTTTTTCAAGATTGTGTATAGGCTCAAACCAAAATCGTACAAGATTGTCATTCACGACCCCCTCTCTTGCCTAGTACTTTCATAAAAACTAAAGTGCTTGAGAATGATCAAAGCAAGGAGGAAGATCCCCTCATCCACGAGGAAGATTAGGCCTCCAAGCTTCCCGAATTTCATAGAATCCTTGACTTGGAAAAGCCTTTAAATTCCGTAAGAGGGGATTTTGTAGAAATCAGCTTAGGGAATGAGTTTAACCCAATGCATGTAAAAATAGGTACATGTTTGCATGAGCATGAAAAAGTATCATTCATTGCATTTTTGAAATCTTATGTAGATGTATTTGTATGAACCTATGAAGACATGTCGGGTCTAGACCCTAAAATCGTGGAGCATCATCTTCCCTTAGAACCCAATATTTTATCATAAGCCAAAGAGGCATAGAAGTTGACCCCTCTAAGTGTCGAGCCATCATAGACATGCCTCCATCCTCCAACTTGACCCAAATCCGAAGCCTCCAAGGTCGACTCCAAGCAATCAGGATATTTATTTCCAATTTAGCAACAAAGATGTGAACCTTTCAATAGGCTTTTGAGAAAAGGAGTTAAATTTGAATGGGATGCCGATTGCCAAAAGGCTTTTGATAAATTGAAAACTTATTTGGTAAATCCTTCGATTTTAAAACCTCCAAAGCAAGGAAAACCATTATTGCTTTACATTTCCATTCATGTGAATGCATTGGATACCATACTTGCTCAATATGAGGGTGATAGCCTTAAGGAGTATGCTATTTACTATATTTCGAAAACTCTATTGGCATATGAAAGGAATTATCAAGCCATGGATAAAATGTGCTTGGCCTTGGTATGGGCTTGCCAAAAGTTTAGACATTATTTCCTAGATCATGAAATTTGGATAGTGTCTAAGCTTGATCCAATCAAGCACTTGTTTGAAAAACCTATCCTAACGGGTAGGCTAGGTAAATGGTAGCTCTTCTTAATGGAGTATGATTTAAACTTTCATCATCAAACCTCTATTAAGGGACAAGCCGTAGCCGATCATGTAGCCGAATTGCCTCTTGAGGATACATATCCCATACTTGATGAAATGTCCGATGAAGACATATTTGCAAACAAATTTCAAAACCATATTTTAGCAAATTGTTTTTATGAAAAATATGAAAAATGTATTTTGATGGGGCAAAGAATCAACAAGGGGCAGGTGTGGGAATCATCCTCATATCTCCTAAGAAAGGAGAAATCCCAATTGCCATTCGACTAGATTTTACATGCTCAAATAATATGGTCGAGTATGATGCACGCATACAAGGCCTAAAAAAATTTAAAAAAATCTAGGGGCATCATGTATTGAAGTCTTTGGAGATTCTATGCTTGTTATAAACCAAGTTTTAAAATTTTGGCAAGTCAAAAATGAAAAACTCATACCATACCACGAATTGGCCACTAGCTTGGTCGATTCTTGCAAATCATGCACACTCACCCACATAGGTAGAGAGGACAACACTATAGTAGATGCCCTCTCATCCCTACGAACCCACCATGGGAACCCAATCCTTAGAAATTTGGCACTCATCCACTCCCTCCATTCATGATTTAGAGATTTGCCAAAATGATCAAAATTCAAATGAAAAACCTTGGTTTCAAGACATTAAAAACTTTTTAGAAAATGGAGGATTTTCCTAATTTGCTTCTCCTAAAGATAAAGCTTTTATTCGAAAAATTTCAATCTGATATATGATTTTGGGAGGGATTCTTTATAAAAAGAGTTTTACCGGCATCTTGTTGAGATGTGTAGACCTTGATGAGTCTAGGACTATAATGCATGAATTTCACGATGGAGAATGTGGAGGCCATGTCAATGCAAATATGATGGCCATGAAGATACTTAGGGCCTGTTATTGTTGGTCCACCCTTAACCAAGACTATCATGATCATGTTAGGAAATGTCATCAATGTCAAATGCATGGACATGCCATTCATATCCCATCGTCCACCTTGCATCCATTCTAAGCCCATGGCCCTTCACTATGTGGGAATTTGATATCATAAGACTCATCTCCACCAAACTAGGGCATTTAGAATGTATTCCCTAAAAATATTTTCATGGAAACTGAATATATTTATCATCTCATAAAGCATGTATCTCCATCATATCACATGGAATACATTTTTACAGGTCATGCATCACATGCACATCATTCACCCAAAGAGGCCCAAAAAGGTGGCAACCCAAGTAGGAATGTCCCCATGTCATAAAAGGGGCAATAAAAAAATCGATAATGCATATTGATTGATTGATGTTGAGGGCAGAAATTTAGTAGACCCTATAAATTCCCAATACTTAAAAAAATATTATGTATAGGGTCTATGTTAAATTCTTTTGAAAAGATTTTAAAATGAATCTCCTTTGACCTTCTTGAAAGAATGATCAAGATTGATTGTATGACCCTAAATGAGGGAATCGATGATTTATGAAAAGTAGAGTTTTCAAAATCAGTTGGTAACATTTCAAAAATCCTTGGCTTACAAAATGAATCTTTGTTTAAAATAACAAAATATTTTCAAATGGTAGATGCTATTAAGAAATGGGATGATTTTGGTTGAATCGAGTAGCCAAAGGGATAAGTTTTCCTTTCATTTTACTTCTCTCTCCAAAAGAAAAATTGGAAAAAATCAAAAGAAAAGAGAATACAAAAACTTCTCCAAAAAGAGATCTTTCCTTCTGATAGAAAGAGGGAATACAAAAATTCCTCCGAAAGAGATCTTCTCTTTCAATGAGAAAAAGAAAAAAAGATAGAAAAGAAAGCCAAAGCTCAAAGTATAATTTTCCATCTCTTCGCCTTAAACAACGGGACACTTCAGAAGGGACCATAGTAACTCTTTCCCAAATCCCTACAGCTTATCCCAATGGAGAAAAGTTTATCCATGAAAATCCTAAAGTAGGAATAGAATCTACTTATTTGGATTTCATTTTGTTTGAGAATTAGACTTTGTTGTGTGGGAAATGGAATTTTGAAAATTTTCTAAAATTTCCTACAAAACCTCTGCTTAGTAATGGGTATTAAAACCCAAATAAGAGTAAATATGAAAAATCGGAAGTCCTTTTGATAGAAACTAAAAGGAGTTCCTTTTAAAAATGAATTTTGAAACCCTGAAATGTCAAATCGACATGGGATTATCCTACTTGGGGCAGCCGGCCTTCATAGGCTCTCCCCAAGCTCATTCCTCTCTTAAGTAAGTTTATAATACCTCACACTCCATTTGCATCACACACACCATGCATGCGTACATCCAAAGTCGGCCATGCATGATCATGTTTAGGATAGATACCCAATATAAGTCAAGTCCCCTTTGGCTAAAATCCCCTCTTCTATAATCCAAAGAAAAGGATTTTAGGAAATGAAGGATGATTTATATTCTCAAGAATAATCTGGGAAGTAAATAAAAAATGGTGTTTTCTTCTTTGCCGAGTGTGGGCCGAGTTTCATCTTGTTGAGCCGGTTCTTGCAGAAAATTTTGTAAGTATTTCTCATCCTTGATTTCTACATATCTCTTCTTCCTATTCAATTTGAAAGGGGTTGTATTAATGGAGAATTATCTCCCCCCATGTTGTAATAAGAAGTAGATGTGTTGTGAATTTTTCATTCTTACTTATGCACTATATGTGTTTTATTTTGTAATTCTACCCCAATATATTCTATAAACACTCTATATTCTCTAATCCCTTCTATGCTTAAGCTAAGATACATATTTCCATTCATTTTCCTTCAGCAATTTGCTTGGTGTTGTTGGGTTGTTCCAATTTAAATTCAGGTGAGTTTGCATTCATTTATGTTCTAAAAACAAAATTCTGGTTTTCTAGTATATGCATACCTTGATTGCTATAATTTTAATTCTCTAATATATGATCCGAATGTTCTGAAATTTTAGGCACAAGACCTACACACACAACACATTAGAAATAAATTTGGCAAGAATTTTAGGACCCTGCAACCTCGTGAATAAAATTGGGTAAATCAGACAAACTCAGTTCTGTTTTCTGCACAATCAGTTTTCCTACAACATGAGTTGGGTTAAAGTCTCATATCTCTGATTGTAGGATTCCAAATTTGATAAAATTGGAAAGCTGACATCTATAGATTTCTGAAAAGACTAAAATCATAACATTTGGAGTTTTCTACACCGAGATATAGAGGATTCTTTGATCCTCTGTATTTTTGTCAAAGAATGTCTTGAAACTGTTGAGTCAAGTTCAATTCTCGATTTAATTCTACAAATTTACTATCCCAAAATTCAAAGTAAAAGGTGGTTTAGGATCTCAACACTCCAGGCTATAGTCTTTAAATTTTTTATGAATTTTGGAAATCCCTAGGCTACCAAGAAAATTTCGGCAATAAGTTCTGAAAATAGGACCAATTTCTGTTTTTTAGAACTTGTTGATTTTCAAGCTTGAAACCAAGTGCACCCATTGTTTCTTAGCAAAACACCTTATTTTCACATGAATTGGAAAACATCACCTATGTATTCAAAATCCCTAAGCGCTTAGGCTGACCATTGAGCATTGGTTCAAGAAGGTATAATGCGAAAAGAGCTCGCTTAGCCACAATCACCAATTAAGTCAGATTTTTTATACACTTTGCTAGTTTTTGGAAACTAGTTGGCACGCTCGCGCATCAAGTAGTGTTGAAAGATTCATTTCAAGTCTCTACATAGGCTTGGAGTAAAAATTTCACGTCTATCGCCAAAGGCAGATTTTGGGGGCAAATAGTAGAGAAGATGATGCAGACACAAATTGGCCTTGGTTGCACATTAAACCAACAGCAGAATCATTGGATTTTGGGAGAAAATAGTGTCGGTAGTGGCAGTTAGGACAATATGTTCGTGTCATACAACTTTTGTCAAGCCCGAGACAACAATGTCTTGTAGCTGATACGGTTTTGATTTGTATTTCTATTAATCTTAAATGTATCTGGTAGACTGGATCTTGTTAGAGTAAGTAGGTTCAGATCCCTTAATTGGATAATTGGATCCAAATAGAATCCAACCTGATCCATATTGAGTTTTGGGGAATATTAAGGCCGTTTGGAGTATGTCTTTGATGCGGTTGAAATGTCGGTTTCATAATTAAATACAGTTTATTAACATAATGGTTTTATTGAGATTTAGGAAACAAATCAAGCGATTTTAGATAAGAAACATTTGGATCTAGGATCTTTAATTAGGATCCGATTAGGGTACTTTTACTCGTATAGGAAACATTTTGACTCTTATTCGCGTGTGAATTGAACCGTTGGTTTTATTATCGAATAGTTTATATTTTAACCATGATTTTATATTTATTTAGGTGCAAATTTTTAGATTATTTGGAGAGGATGGGTCACTTAGTAAATTAGATCTTATTGGTAGGTTCAGGTAGGTAGATGTGTTTGTTTCTTTTCATATATGTTAGAAATAATTTTGATTAATTTAAATGATCCATATGATTATGAATGGCTTTATAGATGCTTTGAAATGATTATTTGTTTGTTTAAAGTGTATTTTGGAAATTGCTTTGTTATTTGTATTGGTACATTTCCTGAGTGTGCTTAAGTACAAGCGAACATTATTAGATATAGATTCACTCTCTTCGGAGTAGTATGGGATGTTGTTAATGGTGGATGATTGTATCCAATAGTTTTAACTCGTGGATCTCAGTGAATATAGGTGAATCATCAGTTATCATAGATTCATAGCCCATAATCTGAACTTTCGATACGTGTTCTGTTATCGGGTCAAGAGAGTTACGGATTCTTAGATGAGCATGTTAGGTGATGCTAATCCGTTGGCTACTTTATTTACATGCATGCTCACTTGTATCATATACTGGGTAGGTAGTGTCCCACAATATGCTTTTGTTGGGTACATGCTGAGTCGTATGGTAAACGAATGAGATTAAAAGAAATGGTTTTGGATATTAGCTTTGGATAGATGATTTTAATACTTAATGATGAAAATATGATACTAATTATTATGGATGCCTTGAGACTAGGAGATGCTCCAAGTGGCATGATATAGGCTTTGGGTTTGTTTACATAAATGTGTGAAAGCATGATATTACTTGTGTAGTTTTTGACAACCTTTTGCCATGTAGACCCAAGAAGTATGACTTGATGTGTTGTTTTACATTTCATCAAAGTCTGGACCCAACTAGCCCATGTTATGACTATCAGAGTTCACACGTCAGGATCGGAGGAATCAGGGGCCTCCTATGATGTGGTTGTGCTTGGACACGTAGTGATCATGACATTAAAATTTAATTTGCATTGTTGATGTGTGCTTGATTATGCATGCATATTTGTATTAGTAATGTTGATTTGAATGGCAATATAGGTTCTCGTCTTATATGATGTATGATTTGAAACACCGATGTTTTAGTGAGTTTATGACAATGAAGAGACTACATGCACTTACAAGCATGGTTGTGGTGCTTATATTTTATAATATTATAGGATATGAGGTGGTTGAAGAGATTGTAACATTAGGGTAAATTCCATAAAAGGTAGTATTAAGTTTGTATTTTAATAATCATATTGGATTTTGGATTTACAATATGAATTGGAGGATCATATAATTGATTGTTTGGTAGACCCCACTATTCGTTGACAAATGTGTAATATTTGGATTTTAGTTGTTAAAAGTTTCTCATTTAGTTATTTAAGTAATATTGACTTTTACTTTTCATTAGTCATGAGTATCATTAGATGGATCAAAGGAAAGTTGACTATTTGATGGGATGGCTCGGGACGTGACAAAAAATATACATATATATAAAAAAAAACAACTCATAGCTCAAACCAACATCAAAATCATTGTAGACATGTAATGCAAAATTAAACATTCAATAATGCATTTTTAGTTTGATATAGGACTCATACTATGTGTAACCATTATCATGTTGTAGATGGCCTTTCTCCATCCTTATAACTAGTCGTGTAGTTTCTAATGGCACAAACCCATAAGTCAACCTCCACTCAGGTCTACAAGAAAAACTAGTATTTAGAGACATACAAGCACTTAGGTATACTTTGATATATTATGTTCACAAATCAAAAGTTTTGTATGTCTCAATTAGGAATATACATCCTAATCACAATCCATATATATCAGTTGCACATCATATACTCAAAACATGTGCCAAAATAATTTTATTTTAAACATTCATTGCGCGTACTAGTTTACTTACTCACACACATGTCTCACATAGGCATGTCGTACAATTAAACATGAGTTGTCAAATGTGAATTGCATGTGGGCCTAGTATGACTAATGAAGTAGCTAACATGTTCTATCACTCCCACATGGCTATCCATAAATCCATATCTTCCTGACAAACTATTTGTCTATACACTCAAGATACGAACCACAACTCTATGCAAATTGATGTTTCAACCCATATACTTTATCTTTCTAGCCTTCAACAATATACCCTTTTGGTTGCTGCATATAAACAATGTCATTCAAATTACTATTTAAGAAGGCAAATTTACATCAAGCTTATGTAAATTCGAATAATAAAATGTAAATATAGTGAGAATACGTCTTATGGATGTAAATTTGGAAACAAGAAAATATGTATTTACATAATCTATCTCTCCTTTTCACAAAAATTTCTTTGCAATCAAACCTCACCTTAAACTTGTTTTTGTTCCATCGACTTTATATTTCTTTTTTGGAATCTATTTGCAACCAATAGCTTTTCTCTTTTAAACAAATCTCCCTATTCTTGGACTTGGTTTTTCTCAATTGATTCAATTTTTTCATTCATTGCCCTTTTTTAATTTGCTAATTTAAATTAACTAATAGCTTACTAAGAAGTTAAGTTATCAATCAACTCATCTAAATCTACTTAATAACACATTTCCTTAGTGAGGTAAAAGTGATAATCATATAAGTAGAACGGTATGACTGTAGGTCTTTTATATCCACATAAAGTTTTAATATATACAAAAAGATTATTTGGATCACTATTCATGAGTTCAAATAATGATGGATCCAAATCTAGGAGATTATCAATTCTTCATCATCGTCATTCTTAGTATCTTCTAAGAATGTAACATCCTTACTTTTATTAGACCATGATGCTTGTTATCAAATCTATATCTCTTCAAACCTTTTGAGTATATAATGAAAATATATCTCAGAACCTACTATCTAGCTTGTCTTTAGACTGGTCAATGATCTTTACATGGGCAATAAATATCCACCTCCTTAGATGACTCAAGTCTTATTTTCTGTTAAACAAAATCTCATATGGTGTAAAGAATACAATCTTATAAAGTATTCTATTTAATATATATGGTTGTAGTTATTGCTTTTCTCCAAAATATCTAAAGTAGAAAAACATCTATTAACATAAACCTAGTCATATTCAATAAGATCATGCTATATCTTTTATCTATAGTATTTTGTTGAGGTATCTTGAGTATGGTATTTTATTTTTAAATACAATTTTTTTTACAGTATTCAAGAAATTTTGTAGAGGTGTATTAATCACCCCTATCAAACCTTAAGACTTTAATTGTATGGCATAGTTGATATTCAAGAATTTTTTTTTAAAAATATATATCTATATCTCGAATAATCATTTATGAATGTTATAAAATAAACTTCTTCATAATAAATTATTATTTTGAGAGGTCCACATATATCTGTGTGAATGATTTTTAATAGGGTTGTTCCTCTAATTATTTATTTATGAAATGGTTTTCTTCTTATTTAACCTTGCATACAAGCTTCACACTTAAAAGTGTTTTCTTGAAATCTGGGTAATAAATTAAAGTTAGCTAATTTTTTTTACTAATTCAAACTTTTATGCCATATATTTACATCAATAATAAAGGCACAAATAATGCAAGTAAAAAAAAGATGATGTTTCATTTTGATTGATATTTAATTTAAACAATGCATACTCATAATCAAAAGAACCCGAAAAAGTTATCGTATTATGCTTTCCCACAATGACTTATTAAAAACAAACATAACCTCAAACCCTTTCTAAACTAAGACATGCATAAATACAAGATTACCTCTAACAGATGAAATAATCAATATATCAATGAGTACAACACGTGTGCCTCCTATAACAATCTCAAAGGATCCAATCCCTAGAATAAAAGAATTATTTCTCATATACATTTGATGTTCTGTAGGCTTGTATTTATTTAGGTGTATAGCTCCCTCATTGTTCTTTGAAATGTACAAGGTATAGATGTGAAAATCTTACTCCAAAGTCTACGTAAAGACTTAAAATATGTTTTCACACACTATGTCGTGCGCGAGCATACCAGCTAGTTTTACTTAAACTAGCAAAGTTGTATTTTCTAACTTTAACGGTGATTGTGGAGAAGTAGGATCTTTTTGACTTAGGCCTTCTTGAATCGGCACTCAAGGGTTAGCCTAGACGCTTTTAGGATTAATTTTGATCAGGTATGTTTTTGAAATTCACTTTTCGAATCAACTTGACTCAACCAAAAATGTGCACTTTGCCTATGGAAGGAAAATTTTCAAAGTTCTGAAAAATAGAAGCTGGTTCTGTTTTCAGAACTTGTTTTTAGATTTTTTTGAATAGTTTTGGAATCACTAAAATTCATTAAAATTTTATATTAATTAACCACAAATATGAAGATTTTGGAACTATTTTTATTCTATTTTTTGTGATATGATTGTACAGAATTAAATTAAGAATATACCTCTGTGCAGGCATTCAAAACTAATCGATTACATAAATAGAGAGGTTTAAAGAAACATCTGTTTCTCAGTGTACAGAGCTCTGATATTTATGAACATAGTCTTGCTAGAAAGCTATAGATGTTAGCTTTCCAATGAGATAAGTTTCATTGAAATTGGTTCACTACAGACAGAGTCATGAGATGATAACCTGAGCTTTATTGCAGGAAACACAAGTTTGACAGATTTAACTATGGATTTTCCTGATCTTCCCCAAATTTTAATTACATAGTTGCACGGCCTTAAAATTCTTGAAAATTTTATCATATGTGTTCTTTTATATGAGGATTCGGTGTACCAAATTTCAGATCATTTGGAGTAGAGAGACGGAAATGAAAAATAAAACATCAGATAAATGCGAGATGCTAAAAATAAATTTTCATGTTGAAAACAAACATGAATGCATTTCGACCGAAATTAAAAGACTAATCACAACAATTTTAAAGTAAACGACTGAAAGAAATTAATTGAAATATATTTATAGCTTAAGCATAGAGGGGATTAGAAGATATAAGAGAGTATATCGTATAGAGAGGTAGAAGAAACTTAAAATCAAACATATAATAGGCGTGAATGTAAAGGAATGAAATGGACAACATCACTAGCTATTACATCATTGGGGGGAGATAATTGTTCCATTAATACAATTCCTTTTAATTGAATGGGAATAAGGAGAGATTAAAGTAAATAAGGTAGAAGAAATAGACCTTGCAATCGGACCTCCCTTGGCACCAGACGAGAAGGATCTTGGAGGAGATGACTCCTTCCTCTTCCTCTCTCTCTCTTTCTTTCCCTCTCTTCCTCTCTCTCTTGTTTCAGCTCTCCCTTTCTCTTAGTCTCTTTCCCCTCTTCCCTCAATGTTGAAAACTAGTCCCCAAGGTGCCTTTTTATAGGCTTTTGGTGGATATTGAATTGGATCTTTGGTTGGGTCTTTTTGGAGCCCAAGTCTTGCTTCAATCTCTTGGCTGGCCATATGGCTTCATGTGGGTCTCTTAATGGTCCCTCTTGGTCAAAGTAAACCCAATCCCATTGTAAACACCCCAAAATCCCACGATTTTCTCAAATTACCTGGTTTTGCAAAAACAGCCCCAAAGGGCTATTTTGAGTCTAGAAACCCAGGAGCCTTCTAGACAACCTTGTACATATGTTAAACCATATATGTTTTAAAAATATATACATATAGTTTTAAAACCTTAAAAAAGTGTTTTGAAACCCCAAAAAGCAGCTTGGCCTGATGAAAACAGGACCGAAGAAGCGAAAGAGAGCCCGGACCCGGAGCATATTTCAAGCCCGACACATCAACTCTCGTATCAGAATTATCCTCAGATTCTCAGACATCCAAGCCCCTGATATCAACAATATGTTCAAAATGATCTCCGGAAGGTGAGAAGAAGAGCAGACGACAATGTTGGCGAAAAACCAACGCAAGACGGAGTACTGATGCAGTCAGGCCCCGCACAAACCGTCCGTTTCGAAACGCCATGAAGGAATCAGATTTGGGCCGGATCTGGACCATATATATCCAAATTCAGACCCAAACATGCATTTGGATTTAGATTTGGATCCAAAGATCTCAATTTAATATCCACATCCATGGCCCACATCACCTTCTCATAAATGGAGGTGGGGCCCACAGAGATTTCACGTGAAAAGCTTGGGTAGAGAGAGAAATGGGGTGATAAAGTATGAGTGAGAAAGTTGGTGGGCTTGACTTTTAGTCAAGGATGGGTTAACCATGTGGGTTTAGCCTAGAGTGTGGGTTTGAGCTTGTATACACCTACACCTAACCTGGGGCTGCACCAACATGAACATGGCTGCAACTAGGTCCATGGATCAATGCCAAGGGGATGTTCCTAAAACCTAGCCCTAAGCTAACCCATCTCACCTAGCCACTCCCCCCTAAACCTGACCCAATCCTAGCCGTCCTCACCCAAAACCATGCCAACCTCACCTAACCGACCTCACCTAGCTCACCTCACCTAACTAGGCCACCTAGACCCTAACTAGACTAAACCTAATCCGACCTTAATACACCTAATTAATCCCTTAACCACTAATTCCCAGCCCCCCTAACCGACACCATACCATCCACCCTAACCGACCTACCCAAATCACCCCACAAGCCCACCTTATCATAAATATCTAGCCTAAACCACTCCCCATCGACCCAGCTTTTCGGCCTATAAACCCCCCCTCTTTTGGACGAGTTTTTGGACTCTCTCTCTCCTGCCCTCTCTTCCACCCCATCTCACCCTCACTCTCCCCTAGCTGCACCAACATCCACCGCCACTCCACCCGGCTGCCACCTGCACACTCCATCCGGCTGCCATCTTCCCACTCCATCACTCGACTGCACACTCCATTCGGCTGCCACCTCCTTCCACCACCTCTGGCCACCACCTCATCCCCCAGCACCTCAGTTAGTACCCCATCTCAGCCCCATCTAGCCTCTCATCTCCCCTTTCTCACCCAGCCACACACTCCATCACCCGCCACCACAGCCCGACCTTCTCCCTTACACCCGGCCACCTCACACCCTACCTCACCACCTTCCCTTAGTCATCCACTTCCCAGCCCCTAGCTAAACCTTCACCCTTGACCTGTCACCACCTAGCCAACAACCTACCTGCCCCCACCCTAACCAGCCACCTTAAACCGCTGCACCCTAGCCACTCCATCACCCGGCCAGCATCAAGACATACACCCGGCTCGCACCCTACTTGCCGCCCACACACATCCAAGGAGCTCCCCTTCGGCTGTCCAAGGCGACTCATTAGGCCAAAGCCAAGCAAGTTGAGCCCAGACCAGCTACACGTAAGTGCCTAACTCGGTCCTTATTATGAACTTGCTTACATTTAATTAAATTTGATACGGGGTTGTAATAATGCAGCGTTGTCTCCCCCCGGTTGTAATAATGTGGTTTGGCACACCAACACACGTGCACTTGAGCCATTCCACTCTTAGCTGCACACCATTTTGACATACACACGGGCCTAACCAGCCCTTAAGATATAGTTATACCTATATGTATTAAGCTGCGTGGGTTTTAATTTAAGTTGTGTCGGTGGTCTTTCAATTTCCACACTCACACACATTGACCTTTCGCTCTTACTCCCAAGACCCTAGTAAGGGCCGTATTGCAATTTCCCTTGGGTGTTTTAATTCAAGTTGCGTGCGTGGTCTTTCAATTTCCACACTCACACACATTGAGCTTTCGCTCTTATTCCCAAGACCCTAGTAAGGGCCGTATTGTAATTTCCCTTGGGTGTTTTAATTCAAGTTGTGTGCGTGGATTTTCAATTTCCACACTCACACACATTGAGCTTTCACTCTTACTCCCAAGACCTTAGTAAAGGCCATATTGCAATTTCATTTGGGTTTTAATTCAAGTTGTGTGTGTGGTCTTTCAATTCCACACTCACACACATTGGGCTTTCGCTCTTATTTCCAAGACCTTAGTAAAGGCCATATTGCAATTATATTTGGGTTTACATTACAAGTCGTGTGAGTTATCTTTCCATATACACACAACACCCACGCACACGTTGGCGACCTTCGGGCCCATATATATTATAAGTATTTCCCTTCGGCTATGTCTTTAAGATTTGGGTTTTAAGGTTCAGCTATGTGCGTAGTCTTTCCATATATACACAACACACACTTGCACAATTGAGCCTTTCCGCTCTTAAGATATAGCCAGATTTCCCTTTTACAAATTTCCCTTTTGTAATTTACATTAAGTCATTTCCCTTCCGCATTGTCTTTCAATTCGGGTTTTCCCTTTGGAGTTGTGTGAGTTTGCATTGCATATTCGCCATACCATGAGTTAGGACTCATATTGCATCAAAGCAAACCCCACACTCCCGTGCAAAAATCGCCCAACTTAGGTCACTTGTGCACACACCTAGTTGGCCCTAAAAAGCTTAAAAAGAAAGACATAGGCACGTGCAAATCCCACGTGTAATAAAACTTGCAATCATACAAACAAAGCCCAAACACTTCGGGTATTTTTCAAAGAGGTTGATTTTAAAGACTTTGCCAAGCGTACAGACTGACCCTTGCGCATCGGTGCAAGAAGGTCTGCAACGAAAAGAGCTCACTTGCTCACAGTCACCCTGATAGAGTCAGATTTCAAAACTTATTTCGCTAGCTTGAGTAAGCAAGCTGGCACGCCCCTTTTGTTAAAAATGACTTAGACATACGAAAAGGTTCACTTCAGGCCTAAGAACCAGAAGTAGGAATTTTTCGTGTCTACAGGTTTGGCACGCCCGGTGGGACCTGGGCCTTGTGCAGAGTCAGTTCATGTAGAAAAACCTCATGAAATTTTTTTTTTAAAGTGTTTTAACTTTGTTTGTTGCATTTTCATACTTAGTATTTGTTTTGAAAAGCATATTGAAGCATGTCGAGTCCAGGCTCCCAAGAGGTATCTAGCCATGGCTGATGTGCATCAAGTTCTCAATACAGAAAGTTTTCGAAAAAACAAGAGATTGAAGACTTGAGAAGGGATTTCGAGGCCAAAATCACTGCTCTTAGCCAAGAGGCTGAAGCAGGCGATTCATGTTCGTCAAATGGCAAACCAAAGGCCAAGAAAAAATTTGAAAAACCTCGCAAGAACAAAGAGACTTCCGCGATGGAAGGTAACCAATACCACAAGTCCTTCACACACAAGGATCGTAAAGCCCTACAGTAGTTGCTGAGAGGGCAAAATAAAGAGAAAAGAAGTTACGCCCTGTCTGATTTCTTGCCTGTGGACTATGAAACAGACAGTGACGACGAAATACCAAACTTCAATCGGTACGATGGCATGGGAGACCCTAGGTCTCACTTGCAGCTTTTCTCTCGTCGAGCCCATAAGAAAAAGGACTCGATGAAATGGGTGTATTGGTTCCCTTTGTCCCTCAAGGGCATAGCTGCCAAAGGACTGGCTTCCTACGATCTTAGCCAGTTCGCAACTTTTCAAGAGTTAGCGAACTGCTTTATGCAGAGATTCTCGCATAACGTAGAAGTCATGCCAACTTTAAACACCTTGAGGGATACAAAACAAGGTGTGAATGAGGACGTACATACGTTCATCGTTCATTGGAGGTCTCTCTTAGGTCAAGTGCGAGAGCCAATATCCAAAGGATGTGCAGTCATGCTCATCCTGGATAATTTTAGAAACGAGTTGAAAACCCTTCTCTCACTTCACGAAATCTCGACTTTCCATAAGTTAATAAAGAAAGCATCTCTTTTCGAAACAAATTTGAAAAAGGGGGTGTATGATCACTTATCGAAAGGAAATCCAATTTCGAAAACTCGCTTGGAGAAGCCCATCACTTACGGGCTACCCACCGCGGACAAAGGGGCAAAACCCCATAAAATCACCAATGTCTGGGTGGATCCAAGCCCGGCAAGTGCTTCAAAAAGCTTTGAAAAACCAGAAAATAAAAAAGAGAGGAGTTTTCAAAAACCCTTCGAAAGACGGGAGTACATTCCGCTGGGGCAACTTGTGTCGGAGGTCCTAAACCTCCTACTTGCCCAAGGCATGATCGAACTCCTCGAGATTCCTGAGGAAGTCACTTCGAAGGGAGGGTTTTTAAACAAATTCTGTAAATATCATTGGCTCAAAGGCCATGATACAAGGCGGTGTTTCTCCCTCCTTAATAAAATTGAGAACTTGATAGCAGAAGGCCGGCTCCAAGTCGCTGAAGAACCTAAGCCTGCCCAAGCTATCTTCAAAGAACCCTTCCCCAAGCACGCAAGTACCAGTGGATAGGGAAAAGAGGTATGTGCTCTCACGATTTCAAAGAATCTAGCGCATGCATGTGAGTCTGGTTCATCTACTTGTGCATCTACTCTCATACTTTATAAAAAACCTGCCCAAGTAGTCATCCGGGGACCACCAAGAGTTTTGTCCCCAGTTAAACCAGTTTTAACCATTCAAGGTGCTCCAAATCTCTCGATTAGGGCCATGATTAGTGCGAAACCTAGGTTGATCGTAGGGGAGGTGACAAGATCTAGGAGGATCTACCAACCCCCACATCTGCAAAGTGCTAAAAAGGTGGTCAGTGTGCCTGGCCCCTCAAAAGCATGTATTCCTAGAGTTCCGCCAAAAACAAACAAAGAAAATGTCGTTTTAAAGGTGTATGATTTCGAAAACCATCTTTCAAAGATTCCTATCAATATGTTCATCCTAGAGCTAATACAAACTTCACCTAGGCATAGACTAGTGTTAGAGAAAATTCTAGAAAGAGCAAGGGTTAGTTCGAACATTACCCCTGAATCTTTGTCCAAACAAGTGGCCTCCACAAGAGCGAAAACGTCCTTCGTATTCTCGGAAGAGAACCACGTTCCACAGGTGTGTCAAGATACCTTTCAGAGACAAAGTCGTAGTGATCCTAGGTGAGAGTCATCCTCAGCTTCAGGGGGTCATAAATTCCCCTTGCTTGTCAAGCTCCTAGACCCACGAGGTAAAACTGGGGCAAACCATGCTCGAGCCACCAAGGCTCATATTGAAAAACCCTAGAAAGGTCGTGTATGTGAAGGGGCCGCCCAAGGCTGCCCCCCTCAAAGTTTTGACCATTTTAAGAAAACCCAAGAATCCCTTATTTCCAAAACCCCTGGATAAAAAGCCCTATGTGCACAACATAGACGACAGCAAGTTCCAGGACCACGATTTGTATCCAAATTTCTCCAAAGACAAAAAATCATGGAACATGCTATTAAACATGGGCTATCTACCTTATGAGTCTAGGGGCACAAAATCAGGGTCTCCTAGAACCCATACTTCCTAGGGCCAATCCAAGCCGATATGGGATCGGCTATACTCCCAAAATACCACCAGAGCCACCCCTTGTGACCACCTAGGTCAAGGATGCCCTGGAGCCTATCCTAGAAGAAACCTATGATTTAGACCTCTTATTTAGAGTCTAACCTGTAGTGTTTTCCCTTTGTAGGTATGATGGAAGATCCCTTTATCAAAAATACAAAAACATTTGAAAAATTCGAAATCCAAAAGATGGAAAAATTACAAAAGCCAAAAACATTGGAAAATGATAAAATTGAAAAAAGAGTAGTTTGTATAGTTCCCAAAGTACTCGTTTTGCAAAAGCACAAAAAAATCAAAAATTTACAAAATTCCAAAAAGATTTTGTACATAGCTGCTCCTGGTAAGGCTTTGGAAAAATGAAAGGATTTCGAAAGAAACGTTGTCTGTATAACCAGACCAAAAGTTTCGAAATCAATAGAAACTCCAAGTGTAAAACCAGGTCTTTTGAAAATCCATGCATCAAATTCCCTAGGATCTATAAACCACGAGAATGATCGAAGCCCAGAAGTGGATCCCCTTGAGGAAGATCCCACTTCTGAACTCCTAGAATTTCATAAAATTCTCGATTTTGAAAGACCTTCCAATTCAGTAGGAGGAGATTTCATAGAGGTAAACCTAGGGAGTGATTCCAAGCCCAAACTCATTAAGGTAGGTGCATGTTTGCATGAGCATGAAAGATCAACATTCATTGCATTTCTACAAACCTACCTAGATGTGTTTGCATGGACGTATAAAGACATGCCGGGCATAGACCCCAGTATTGTCGAACATCGTCTTCCCTTAGATGCGGATGTGAAACCCATAAAGCAAAAGCTTAGGAAAATACATTCGAATGTACACGCACAAGTCAAAGAGGGTTTAAAAGATCTGTTAAAAGCCAGATTTATAAAACCCATTGCGTATTCTGATTGGTTATCCAATATCGTTGTTGTTCGAAAAACCAATGGGAAGATTTGAATATACATCGATTTTAGAAATCTGAACAAAGCCACTCCAAAGGATAATTATCCTTTACCAAAGATAGATTTGATAGTCGATAGTACTGCAAATCACGAAATGTTTTCGTTTATGGATGGCTATTCAGGGTATAATGAAATCAAATTAAGTCCACGAGATCAGGGTAAGATCGCGTTCACAACCCCATGGGGCATGTACTGCTATACAGTCATGCCCTTTGGTTTGAAAAATGCCGACGCAACATACCAGAGAGCCATGACCACGATCTTCCATAATCAGATTCATGAGCTCGTAGAGGTATATGTAGATGATCTCTTGGCAAAATCCAAAACTCGATGCACTCATATCGAATGCTTACAAAAGATTTTCAAAAGGCTTAGACTTTACAAAGTAAAGCTAAACCCTCAGAAATGTGTGTTTGGAGTAGAGTCCGGAAAGCTCTTAGGCTTTATGGTGAGCCAAAGGGGTATAGAAGTCGACCCATCTAAGTGTCGAGCCATCATAGACATGGCTCCACCCTCCGATCTCACACAGATTCGTGGCCTCCAAGGTCGATTGCAATCCATTCACAGGTTTATCTCAAACCTAGCGACTAGATGCGAACTCTTCAACAAATTGTTAAGGAAGGGCACGAAATTTTCATGGGATGACAACTACCAAAAGTCATTCGAAAGACTAAAGCCATACCTAGTTAATCCCCCTGTTTTAAATCCTCCAAAGCAAGGAAAACCTCTTTTGCTTTACATTTCCGTGCATGCAAATGCCTTGGGAGCTTTGTTAGCTCAATACGAGGATGACACCCATAAGGAGTATTCCATCTATTATATTTTGAAAACTCTCTTGGCTTACGAAAGGAATTACCAAGACATGGAGAAGACGTGCTTGGCCCTAGTTTGGGCCTGCCAGAAATTTCGACACTATTTCCTAGATCATGAGATCTGGATAGTGTCCAAGCTTGATCCAATCAAACATTTGTTCAAAAAACTCATTCTCACTAGTAGATTGGGCAAATGGCATCTCCTTCTAATGGAGTATGACCTGAAATACCATCATCAGATCTCCATTAAGGGGCAAGCCCTAGCTGACTACGCGGCTGAGTTCCCCCTGGAGGACGCATACCCCACATTTAGTGAAATGCCTGATGAAGGCATATTGCAAAATTAATCTCAAAACCACATTTTGGCAAACTCTTTCGAAAACCAAGTGTGGAAGATGCACTTCTATGGGGCACGAAACCAATGAGGGGCTGGTGCTGGGGTCATCCTCATATCCCCTGAAAAGGGTGAGATCCCCATAGCAATTCGCCTAGATTTTGAATGTTCCAACAACATAGTTGAGTATGAAGCACTCATACAAGGCTTAAGGATTTCGAAAACTCTAGGGGCATCATACATCGAGGTCTTAGGAGATTCACTCCTTGTTATAAACCAAGTTTTGAAAATTTGGCAAGTACGAAATGAAAAACTTCTTCCATATCACGAGTTGGCCACTCGATTGGTTGAGTCATTCCAATCGTGTAGACTCACACACATAGGAAGAGAGGATAATGGCATTGCCGATACCCTCTCCTCCTTGGGTTCAGCCCTAAAGGTCGATCCCACTTTGGGAACTCGATCCTTAGAGATATGGCATGCGCCCACTCCCTCCACACACGATTTGGATATTTGCCAAAATAATCCAGATTCTATTGAAAAACCTTGGTTCTATATGTTTTCTAGAAAATGGGGGATTCGTTGAGGATGCCACATCCAAAGATAAGGCATTCATCCGAAAAATTTCTACCCGATACACGATTTTGGGTGGGGTTTTGTATAAAAAGAGTTTTACCGGCATCCTACTAAGATGTGTCGACTTAGAGGAGGCTAGGACTGTTATGCATGAATTCCACGATGGAGAATGTGGAGGTCATGTTAATGCCAACATGATGGCAATGAAAATACTTAGAGCGGGCTATTTTTGGTCCACCCTGAAAAAGGATTGCCACGATCATGTTAGAAAGTGTCATCCATGTCAAGTGCATGGGCACGCCATTCATATCCCATCATCTTCATTGCATTCCATGATCAACCCCTAGCCATTCACCATGCGGGTGTTTGATATTGTAGGCCCAATATTTTCAAAGGCATCGAATGGGCATAGGTTCATTTTAGCAGCCACTGAGTATTTCTCGAAATGGATCGAAGCCATCTCCCTGACCAACGTACAGGGGCAACATGTGGTGGCTTTCATTAGGAGGAATATCTTGGCTCGATTTGGAGTTCCAAGAGACCTTGTGTCCGATAATGGTACCCCATTCAAAAACGAGCGGATGGTTAAGTTGTGCAACACTTATGGAATAACTCACCACTTCTCCTCGCCCTACTACCCTCAAGGCAACGGCCAAGCCGAAGCCGCGAATAAGACTCTCATTAGCATAATTGAGAAGACTTTAGAGAAGGGTAGGACGTGGCACGAGAAGCTGGATGAAACCTTATGGGCTTATAGGACTTCCATCCGGGCTCCCACGAATGCCACGCCATTCTTCCCATTCATACACAATTGCATTCATTCCACACATCCATTGCACTTGACCTCCCCCTAGAGACGCTTCAACATGCTAGGATGGCCGAACTAGATTTGCTAGATGAGAGGCGACTCCTTGCTATGGATCATGCTCATGCATACCGGCTAAGGATAGCCCGACATTATGACAAACACGTGAGACCTCGCCACTTTAAAGTGGGAGATCTGGTTTTGAAAATCATCCACTATCGTGGCCCACATCCACTTGGAAAGTGGCACCCCAAGTGGGATGGACCCTATGAAGTGCGTGCAACCACCATGAACAACTCATATTGGTTGATCGATGTCGAAGGTAGAATGACAAATATTAAATATCAAATCATATTTGCATGGGCATACCTTTTGTTTTGTAGCCCTTTACACTTTTTGTTCCTTTGAGAAATCCATGCACGCTAGCCTAAAATATTATTTAATATCATACCACAAATCTCATTGTCGTCGACTAAATAAAGTCACCACCTCGAATTCCAAAGTGAATAACCACTCGAAGTCATGCAAATAGATGTCGAAAGGATGTTACACTTTCTTCTATAAAATATGGTCAGGATTTTACTGCTTTATGTGAGAAACTGCTAATCTTTTACCTGCTTTTTAGGTTGCTATGAGAAATCAACTCAAGTCCTTTTTTCCTTAACTTCTCAACTCCACTAGCTTCTAGAAACCCAACTCTTTCCAAAATCCATACCTCAGGTTACCATGAGTTTTGACTTGCTTGTTCATACTATTTTTTCCCAATCCCACTATATCTGTTGAAGAGGGACTCAAGATTGTCGACGAAATGATCCTTATAAAACTTGTTAGTTTTCGTATGAATGCTTTCCAAAGGACTTTTGCACCTAAACAAAACCTTTCAAGGAATAAAGACGATTGACGTAGATGGAGAATTTTCAATCTCATCCAACTATTGAGAGATGTCTTCTATGTTGACCTAAACCTCATCTTCAACTTCTTAGGTTTATGGTTTGGCAAGGTCAATTATTTTGTCAGTCCTACCCTCCTTGATGTCTATGTCATCATTGGTCTTCCTTCTAATGATGTTGAACTTTAGTCTCTTGGTCTGCCTTCTTTCTATTTTTTCTTTCATTCCAAGAATTTGTCCTATAGAGGATTCTTGGAAGCCAATTGTAAACACCCCGAATTTTCCAAAAATCAAAAACTCTCAAAAACACAAAAAGCTCGTTTGACCCAAAACGATAACCTATTTTAAAAATGTGAAAACAGGTACAAAAAGGCAAAAGGAGAGCCTCGGCAAGAAGAGAAATCAAGCCCGAAGTCTCAAAAGCCACCCCCTATTAAAAAACAGAAGAAAAAAGAGCCCGTTTGGAGAAAAGCCCGATAGAAGGGTAAAAATGTAATTTGGGTCAAAGAAAAAGCGCAAAGCAAGCTCCAAAATGCAGAAAGAAGCCCAGTACCTGAGAAAGTCAACAGAAGTCCGAGACATGTCCCGTCAGAATGAAGAACGGAATCCGTGCGGCAATATGAGTTCGATATCAACAGAAACCGGCCAAAAACCAAAACGGCAGACCGAAACGAACGCCAGAAAAGTCCTGAAAAGCATAACACCGGTTGGAAGAAGGACTTGGGGAAGTCCCAAGCCCGAGTTGGGCATCCGATGAATCGAAGCCCGCTCGAAACCGACGGTGAAAAGCACCAGAAAACCAAGGAGCAGAAGAAAAGTCGGGATTGGGTTTGGACCCAAAAATATCTAGATCCAGATCCAAATTGTGTTTGGATTGGATCTGGATCTCAAAATATTCGAGATTCGAGATTCGAGATCCAAACCCAAATAAATATTTGGACTGGATTTGGATCTCAAAATATCCGAGATCCACGATCCAGATCCACATAGAGTTTGGATTGGATCCGGATAGCCAGACCCAAATCCAAGACCCAATATCCAAGACCCATTTAAAACCTCTATAAATAGAGGTGTTGGGCTTGAAAATTGATTCACGAGTGAGGCTCCAGGGAAGCTCCTCACGTGAATAAAGGGGGGGATGAGAGAGAAAGAGGCCCATAGTCCAAATTCGTTTGTTTGAGTGCTTGGGATTGGCTCATGGAGCCAAGGGCTGCACCAACAACAAGACGTCTTCTTCAAGCTGGCTAGGAGCATGGCGTGGTGGAGCTTGGCGGCTTGAGCGGTGGCTTGGAGCAGTGCTGCAACTAGGTAAGCCCCTAAGACCTAAACTAAACATCTTCTTTCCTAACCACTCTAGACCACCCATCCTAGCCAAAACAGCCCCCTAAAATCACCACCAAACCAGCCAAGTGTTGGCCAGTTTTCACCAAATTTCCCACCCAAAACCACCACCTAGATGAGCTACCCCAAGGCCTAACCTAGTTCGGCCACCACCTGGCCGAACTCCCACTTTGAACCCACTTAGTTCGGCCAACCTTGGCCGAACTCCCCCTTGAAACAACATAGCTCGAGCCACCTTGGCTCGAGCCATTTTTTTTCTAAGACCCACAGCCTGCAAAGCAAGCCGTGTCCCACGTTTTCCACCTAAGGTTTGGCCTGCCTTGAGGCAGGACACCTACCCTAAAAACCACCCAGCCACCGGCTGGGTTTTTCCTCCCCCACCCACCTAAAACACTCCGGCCAAAGGTGGTCGGGCTTCCTTGCTTTTTAGCCAAAAACCTGGCCTGCCCTAAAGGCAAGCCATCTACCTTTTAAACCAGCCCCTAACCCAGGCCGTGGTCCCTTACCAAAGACCCAAGACAACCCTAAGCTCACCTTGGCCCTCGCCTAGAACCCAGCCCAAACTCTATCCTAAAAACCCCCCTACTCGAGCCACCTTGGCTCGAGTTTCACAAGACCTAAACCGTGACTAGCCTAGGACAACCAACACCTAACCTAGGACTCAACCCCAACTCTACCCTAAACTAAGTTCACTCGAGCCACCTTTGGCTCGAGTCACACAAGCAAAAACTAAGGCCAAGGCTGGCCGGATCCTAAAGCAAAACCCCTCTCACTCGAGCCACATTGGCTCGAGTTTCACAAGACCTAAACCAAATCGTATCACTCGAGCCACCTTGGCTCGAGTCATGCCTAATGCCAACTCTATCCTATACCTAAACCAAGGCCAAATGTTGGCTGAACCCTAAGTCTAAACTATACCTAAACCAAGGCCAAACGTTGGCCTAATCCCAACTCTAAACCTAACTAAACCCAAGGCCAAATGCTGGCCTAATCCTAGGTCAAAAACCATAAAGGCCAAAGGTTGGCCGAATCCCACACAAAAACCCTATCACTTGAGCCAAGGTGGCTCGAGTCTTACCTTGCCCAAACCAGCCCCAAACCTGTTGTAGCTTGCAGCTCCCGGAACTCCAAGTCTCTCCAAGCTCTCAAGCTCTCCGGCTTCGCTACCACGTGCCCCGGACTCCATGAGATGATGTTGGACTTGCCCCTTGTACGATCCTAACTCAAAAGGCTGGAAAGTGTAAGTTGATTTTGATATATATCAAATCCCTTTCCATTCAATTCAATTTGTGATACGGGGTTGTAATAACGGAGCATCGTCTCCCCCCGGAATGTAATAACGGTGCTGGACACACGAGACACACACGTACACTTTAGCCTTTTCACTCTTATCTCGTACACAAGCACCACATACACAATTGAGCCTTTTCGCTCTTATCATATACATACGTATTTCAATTCAGCTGGGTTGTTACATTAAGTCGTGTGAGTTTGTCTTTCAATTACACACTCGCACCCAAGAAACACCCGAGCGATTGCTCAAACAGCTCACGCACATTTTGGCCTCAAAAGCCACTAAGATATAGCCATATCTATATATTTTCTGTTGCATGAGTTTTCCCGATTCAGTTGTGTACGCATTTCAATTCCGGGTTTTAAATTCAGTCGTGTGTATTGTCTTTCAATTCATACATACACACACGCCACAATTGAGCCTTTCCGCTCTTATATATATCTATATCTCCCTTCTGCTTCGTTTTACGGTTCAATTGTGTGGGTTGCATTTCAATTTATACACAACACCCACGCACACATTCAGCCTTTCCACTCTTAAGATATAGATATATTTAAATTTCTATAATTTACATTCAAGTCGTGTGAGTTGCATTCAATTTGAGTTTTCCCTTCTGTTAAGTCTTTAAATTTCGGGTTTTACATTCAAGTTGTATGAGTTGCATTGCATACTCGCCATACTCGAGCTAGAGTGCATACCTGCATCAAATAAAACCCAAACAAAACGTGCAAACACGCCTAAGTGGATAAAATCGAAAGACTTAGGGTCGCCCAAATCAAAAACTCGCCAAGTGCACGATTTCAAAAGGATTTTCAAAAACACTTCCTTATTCAAAAATCAAATTTGAGTTTAACTTGTTCAAACGAAGTCTCTAAGCGTACAGACTGACCCTTGCGCATCGGTGCAAGAAGGTCTGCGATGAAAAGATCCCGCTTGCCTACAATCGCCTTTCAAAAGTCAGATATTTCAAAACTACTTCGCTAGTTTGAGTAAGCTAGCTGGCACGCCCTTTTAAAGCGACGTAAGCACGAAAAGATTCGCTTCAGGCCTAAGAAACCCGGAGTCGAACATTTTCCGTGTCTACACCAATGCACATCACTTACAAGAGGTGACTTCACATGAGTACACCAACTTTCTTCTTTTATGACTATACAGGTTCATAGTTTGCCCCAATAATATAGTTATTGGAAAAGAATATTGCATCATCATTGTGACTCTACTTTTCACTACCCTTTTGATTTTTGTTCCTTTCTTAAGTACTATTTTTCACAATATATGCACCTTCATCTCCCAGCTTGCAAATGAAAAATCACCCAACATTGCTCTTGGTCCATGGTGATTTCTCCATTGTTGAATACATTTATATTTTCCCCAATTGAACATTCTCACTAATCCTTGTTGTTATCTTCCCGACCTCATACAACAAGAATTCTTTTTGGGTAGACTTCTATTAAGTCTTCGTTGATAAACCAAGGTACTATCAATTTCTCAATAAACTATTTCATTTGGAGTTTGATAATAATGTTGATTTCAATTTGTTAAGTCATAGTGATGTTGTGACTCAATATATGTCATTTGAAAGAATTAAAACTTATCTAGCGAAACTGCAAATGTTGGTGCCTTCAATTCCTGGAAAACCATTAAAATTATATATAGTTGTGATAGAAAATTTCACGGATGCCTACTTGGCATAGGATACTAATGATAATACTTAGTAGAATATTTTCTATCTAAGTTGATTACTTACCAATGTATAATTTCAATATTCTCTAATAAAAAAGTTGTGTTTGGCCTTATATCATGCATGTATGAAGTTAGAATATTACCTTTTGTCTAAGTGAAGCTATTGTATATCTAAAGAAACAAGAATCAAGTGGTTGACTCGGTAACTCGATCTCCTTGATGCAATAATTTGTAGCTAGGGGTGTTCATGGTGTGGGGATACCCTGCTCCCTCTGGGACCATGCCCCAAATGGGGCAGACTCAGGGCCCCATTTATAGTTCGGCACTAGAGGGACTCGAGTCAATCCTTATGCAGATCAAGGTGGGGATAGGGATGATAGATCCTTGCCCGTAGACCTACCTTGGGACCTTAGGTTATGGACCCGCTTTTAGGATCCATATTCATGGATCCAAAATCTAAATACACATTTAACCAACAAAGAAACACTAGATAATCTAAGAAGAAGGAAACAAATAGTTGTTGCTGCCCTCTCTCTATTGATACCCAATGAACGACCAAGTCTTAGCCTCTCTCTCACAGTGACAACCATAATCATCTCTCTCTCAATCCCCTTTTTTATTATAAGTAACAATGTACCCGACAAGGCCATTCACATTATAAGTAACAATCTTCATATACACTTTCCCATTATGACATTGTTCCTTTGAGTAAAATATGACTTTGGAACCTCGGTAGTTATTGTCATAATGGTATTGCAATATATCTGACTCTTAATTCCTTTCTATTTCTAAAGAAGCATAAACATTTGAAAGGTCAGGTATGGTTTTGCTGTCATGTTGGTATTACAATGTATGTAACGTCTAATTTCTTATAGATATAGAATCTTGAGAATGGAGGGCAAAAATGAGGGATTTGAAACGTCATGCATGGTTTAGTTGTGCAAGCTAATCGATATGGAATCTTAGTAGAATGCTATGGTTTTTCTGAAACTCAAAGTTTTCATCAAAATCTTCAGCAAACCTATGGAGGAACATGGGGGTGGGTCCTGTGGGGATCCATGAGGGAGGGACATGGGGGCAAGGATTTTTTTTTTTAATCCCTATTACGGGATAGGGTTGGGGATCGTGACCCCCTCCTCTGCCCATGAACATCCCTAGGTACAAATTATTTCATCAAATGGATTGAGGCTTTGCCAATGAAAGCAGTGACCCAAGATGATGTGATCAAATTCATCAATAGTCACATCATTTTCAATTTGGTATCCCACAATTGATTATGGTTGATCAATGGACTATTTACAAAAGACAAGGTAATGGTCTTCCTCGAGAGTTTTGGTATCAAACTTGTGCATTCAACTTTTTAGTATGCCTAGGCAAATGGACAAGTTGAAGCTACTAATAGGATGATCATTAATTTAATTAAGAAGTCACTTGAGGAAAGCCCACAAAAATGGTGCGAGGTGTTTCTCGAAGTCTTATGATTATACCGAAATTTGAAGACATCGGTGATAGGTATGACCCCATTTTGGCTTACATATGGACAAAACACAATATTGTTGATGGAGACCAATATCAAGTCATTGTGGATAGCTAAACATAGTAATTTATAGCCCAACGAGCATCTACAGTTGATTGTAATGGAACTTGATTCAGTGGATAAGGACCGTTTGATGGATCTAGATAATTTACTAGCCAACAAACAAAAGGTTTTTGAGGCATACAATAAACATGTCTAACCAAAACAATTTTAAGGAGATTTAGTATAAAAGACCATCTTGCCAATAGTCATAAAAGGTTTGTGATTTGGAAAGTGGTCTCCCAATTGGGATGTACCCTATATAGTATCAAAGGTCTTACGAGAAGGAGCTTACTGACTAGTAAAAATTGAAGAAAAAGAACACTCAAAGAGTATAAATAAAAATATTTTAAAAAGTACTACCCTTCAATTTGTAAAGGACAATTTATTTGATGACTTTCATGAATGTAAAAAAGTATACATTTTTCAAAGAATAATAAATATTTTGGCAAATACAAATACAATTTTATTGCCTAGATTGAAGAAAAAACCTTATTAAAGATGAAAGAAACTGCCAACCAAGCAAGTTCATACTAGACCATCTATCTGGAACTCCTCATACTCTCACTCGATAGCAGCACGCTTATCAACCATCATTACTATTTCTTCCAGTATTTGGCTACTTGAGAGGACTTCTAAATATGCCTCTTCTAGATCCTATAGGGCCAAGCAGTTGTCCAAAGAGTAGAATGGAGTTGTGTAGCTATTGAAGCAACTTCTCGAGACAAAGAGAGGAAGTCACATCCAAGTAGGTCAATTCACTCGCAAGCTACTCAATATCGGTTCATTCTTTCATGTAAGCTAGAAGAGTTAATATGAAATCTGCCAAGATACACCCTCAATTGAACCTGATGTTGAACGAGGCAATCCAACCTAGAATGAAGATCTAACAAGGGTTAACAATTTGCAGAAATCCTTGGCAGTTGACAGTTATTGATCCTCTAAATATTGAAATAAACTTGTCAAACTTGAACAAGTATGTCTAGGTTGGTGGCTAATTTATAAAGAGTAGAGGAAAGAGTATCTTGAAGACCTATTTCTTCCTTAGGACCCTTGTCAAGTATAGTCCTAATGAACTCTACATCGACATTGATACCTCAAGCTGGTCGAGGTGCAATACCCATCATAATGTTTGTTGCTATGGTTGTTTTCGACTTGAAAGCAACTAGATATTATTTTGGTTGAGACTGCACTAGAGTGACAAAGATTGGCTCAAGAGCCTTCTCAAATCTTGAGAGCATGGGAGTATCAACTAGGGTTTCAAGGGGTTGCTTATGTTGCAATTGTTGTAGTCAAGGCTGAGGCTTGACTTTCTTCTCGAGGAGTCATCATTGGTGTCTTGGTCGAAGCAGGGGCTTAGGTTTTTGTTCAAGGGGATGTCTCTATGGCAACTAACATAGTAAAGGTAGATGCCTCATTTTCCTCTTGAGGGGTTGTAGTAATCGCCATAGTCAAGGAGGGGGCCTAGATTTCCCGTCGAGGGGTCATTCCTATTTCAACTATCGTAGTCGAAACATAGGTCTGGATTCCTCCTCGAAGGACTACTTTTGTTGTAGTTGCCTCAGTCAAAGTTGAAGCCATAAAAAAAGGACCTCTACATAAACTCAAAGATCATGTAGGATCCTCATTAGTAACAACCACCTATAGAAAGTCGATGAGTGGCAAAAGCTACCAATGAATAAAGAACAAGAGGCTAAGCTCATAAGAAAGCTTATCTTTTTAAGGCATCGATGAGATAAGGGAATGTCATCCTCATAATCTTTTGCATCATCCCTGAGGCAGGTTCCTACAAAAGAAGAACAATGATAATTAAGACTTATGATCATGGCTTCTCACTTAAGCTTATAGCAGAGAAGAGTTTACATGACTTTAGGGTGTATTGACATCAAAAGGTGGTTGCCTTTGTGGTTGCCTGCATTGGTTGGCCAGCATGTACTTAGCACTTGGTTCAACATGAGTTGAATGGGAACAACTTTGTATAAAATCTTCTTACCCTTTATAAAAAGTGACATAAATGACCAAGGACCACTACTCTTCATACTTGACGGTGAATCTTAAATTGGACGAGAAGCCACTAAAAAGAAATTTCTCCACCAATTGTAGGTTGGCTTTTGTTCCTGTAGCTATTGTTGAGTTTGATGTTACCACCTCACATGCTAATACCTCAATCGAGTAAATTGGGTTGGAGATTCCTAGGATGAGTCTTAACTAACAAGCCAAGCATTGAGAAAAATATTACTCAACCATGATTCAGTTAGTAGAAGAAGATGACATGCCAACTTTGTTTAATAAAAGTCAAGAATATAGGAATCATTTCCAATCGACACGAGATGTGAATGGAACTGAATATTTTTTTTGCTAGTTGTTCTTACGAACTCCAAACGAACTTTCAAATCGAGTAACATTGTTTGACCACATGCACGGGCATGAATGATATATACCTAAACAAAGTCCAAAGGGCATAACTTCTCATTCATAAATTTCCAATGTCCTAGGGCACTGAAATGTCACTTTATGTCTATCCTCGGGTTTACCTTAATCTAACTCCATCAATGATAAGACCCCTTGCATGACGACTACATCAATCAACATATCACTATCAACATAATATATTGATCCTTAAGTGTGGCCAAATTAAGGTTAAATCCATGAAATGTCATTTTATGTGTATCCTCGGGGTTTATTTAATGGTATCTACATTTAGCACATGAATACATACTGAAGTTGGCTCGTCGTCTAGTTAAGTTTTTCCATATCGTTGCTGTTTGAAAGTTTCCAATATGGCTATTTAAAGATCTCACAAGTCAAGTGGAAGCTGTACAAATAAAATGATGAGAAGATTCATTCATCTAAAGCTGTTTGAAAGTTCCCAATACAGCTGTTTAAAGATCCCACAAGTCAAGTCAAGCTTCTCGAAGAGATCATATTTATGACATGAAAAAAATAGATATTTTCATTAATTATGGTATCGCATTATGCACCAAGTTAGAAGAATAGATGCAAATAGGACTAACTAATGTGTAGGAGTACATACGACATAGAGGGAATCCATATGTATGGCGATCACTAAGGTCGGATCTTGGTAAAACTAGACAGTACTTGGGTCTGACTCGAATGGGCTTAGCAATGTAATCCAACCTAGGTTTGATGTATCAATTTTTGCACCATACACGGGTTCGACTCAATTATGATGATGTTTTAAAAAGTGCCAACCTTAAAACTAGATTTTGTCTATTAACCCCAGCGAAGTTACTTAGATAAACTGGCTCAGAGTTCTGGGTCATTGCACTAAGTGGGTCTGGGTTCGGATTGCAAACCCAGGTTTTGACTAAGTGGTGGTTTCTCTCATCAAACTATTACTCACGGTAGAGGCTGCATCAAGACCCACTCATTTTCCATTATGTAATGCCTCATCTTATTAAATACTGAAAATCAGCAGTGCAACATTCAGGGAAGGTGAGGACCTCTCCACCTAAATTTTGGGAGATTAAGAAAAGTTTGGCCTCATGTATTAATACTTGAATAACACATGGATCAAAGCATGGCCTATTTTTTTCAAAAAAAGTTCACTAAAAAAAATACCGTCGGGGATTTTAGTCACATATTATAACTCACATTTTATGGTATAACCATTAAGATATATAATACAAAGCCTATGGTACAGCCATGGCTATTCGCTCCATGAAAAAAATGAAAATCTAAATTCAAATTATCCTTAGAATAATGAAATTATGCACTTGACAAGTCAAGGGCTCAAGTGTAGAATAATCAAATTGTGTGGATTTGAAAGGGTCAAGAGTTAATTGGGGTCAAATATTGCTAGCACAAACCAACTCCACTTTTTCCCCAAGTTCAAATGTCCATATATACATCACGAGGATCAGAACCTCTATCACGATATAGATAGAAACTTTGTTCGGTGAGCCTTAAGGTGAAAGAAGCTAGCCACTTTCTCTGATCTTCTAGGCAAACTTGGTTCATTAGGTTCAGCTTGGTTTAGACCATGGCTCAGGCTTTCTGCAACCGAGTCCTTTTTCTCGTCATGGTGATTTGCCTTGTGAGCTCGTTGTTTGTGTCTTCTCACGAGGCTCACAAAATGTCCCCTTTGGCTTCTCCCTTCATGAGTCCTACGGCATCACGGTCTGCGTCCCCTGATGTGGGTCATCAAATGTCACCTCCCGCTTCTCCTTCCATGAGTCCGAAGGCATCACCAAGTTCTGCTCATGCCTCCTTTGTTTCTCATCCGGCCATGGCTGTAGTCCTTGCTTTTGTGTGCTCTATCTTCTTCCTCTGTGTAAACACCCCGAATTTTCCAAAAATCAAAAACTCTCAAAAACACAAAAAGCTCGTTTGAGCCAAAACGACAACCTATTTTAAAATATGAAAACAGGTACAAAAGGCAAAAGGAAAGCCCTGGCAAGAAGAGAAATCAAGCCTGGAGTCTCAAAAGCCACCCCCTGTTCAAAAACGGAAGAAAAAAGAGCCCGTTTGGAGAAAAGCCCGATAGAAGGGTAAAAATGTAATTTAGGTCAAAGAAAAAGCGCAAAGCAGCTCCAAAATGTAGAAAGAAGCCCAGTACCTGAGGAAGTCGACAGAAGTCCGAGACACGTCCCGTTAGAATGAAGAACGGAATCCGTGCGACAATCTGAGTTCGATATCAATAGGAACCGGCTAAAAACCAAAACGGCGGACCAAAACGAACACCGAAAAAGTCCTGAAAAGCAGAACACGGATTGGAAGAAAGAATTGGGGAAGACCTAGGCCAGAGTTGGGCGTCCGATGAATCGAAGCTCGCTCGAAACCGACGGTGAAAAGCATCAGAAAGGACCAGAAAACCAAGGAGCAGAAGAAAAGTCTGGATTGGGTCTGGACCCAAAAATATCCAGATCCAAATCCAAATTGTGTTTGGATTGGATCTGGATCTCAACATATCCGAGATCCAAACCCAAATAAATATTTGGACTGGATCGGGATCTCAAAATATCTAAGATCCATGATCCAGATCCACATAGAGTTTGGATTAGATCCGAATAGCCAGACTCAAATCCAAGACCCAATATCCAAGACCCACTTAAAACCTCTATAAATAGAGGTGTTGGGCTTGAAAAAAATCAGAAACGTGAGGCTCCAGGGAAGCTCCTCACGTGAAATAAAGGGGGGGAAGAGAGAGAAAGGCCATTGGCCAATCCGTTTTTTGTTTTGAGAGTTGGGATTGGCCCATGGAGGCAAGGGTTGCACCAACAACAAGACGTCTTCTTCAAGCTGGCTAGGAGCGTTGCATGGTGGAGCTTGGCAGCTTGAGCAGTGGCTTGGAGTGGTGCTGCACCAAGGTAGGTCCCCTAAGCCCTAACCTAACCCCTTTCTTCTCCTAATCCTCTAGACCACCCATCCTACCCAAACGTCCCCTAAAACCGCCACCAAAACAGCCAAGTCCTGGCCGTTTTTCACCAAGTCTCCTACCTAAGACCACCACCTAAACTCTACCCTAAACACCACCCTAAACAACCTCCCTAAACCACCTAAAGTTTGGCCAAGTGCTGGCCGAACTTCCCTTTGAAACTACCTAGCTCGAGCCACCTCGGCTTGAGCCTTTTTCCTAAGACCCATGGCCACCTCGGCTTGAGCCATTCCATTCAATTCATGATACGGGGTTGTAATAACGGAGCATCGTCTCCCCCCGGAATGTAATAACAGTGCTGGACACACGAGACACACACACTCGAACCTTTTCGCTCTTATCTCGTACACAAGCACCACGTACACAATTGAGCCTTTTCACTCTTATCATATATATACGTATTTCAATTCAGCTGGGTTGCTACATTAAGTCGTGTGAGTTTGTCTTTCAATTACACACTTGCACCCAAGAAACACCCGAGCGATTGCTCAAACACCTCACGCACATTTTGGCCTCAGAAGCCACTAAGATATAGCCATATCTATATATTTTCTGCTGCGTGAGTTTTCCCGGTTCAGTTGTGTACGCATTTCAATTTCGGGTTTTAAATTCAGTCGTGTGTGTTGTCTTTCAATTTATACACATACACACACACCATAATTGAGCCTTTTCGCTCTTACATATATCTATATCTCCCTTCTGCTGCGTTTTACGGTTCAGTTGCATGCGTTGCATTTCAATTTATACACAACACCCACGCACACATTGAGCCTTTCCGCTCTTAAGGTATAGATATATTTAAATTTCTGCAATTTACATTCATGTCGTGTGAGTTGCATTCAATTTGGGTTTTCCCTTCTGCTAAGTCTTTAAATTTCGGGTTTTACATTCAAGTTGTGTGAGTTGCATTTGCATACTCGCCATACTCGAGCTAGAGTGCATACATGCATCAAATAAAACCTGAACAAAACGTGCAAACACGCCTAAGTGGATAAAATTGAAAGACTTAGGGTCGCCCAAGCCCAGTAAAAGCAAAAACTCGCCAAGTGCACGATTTCAAAAGCATTTTCAAAAACACTTCCTTATTCAAAAATCGAATTTGAGTTTAACTTGTTCAAACGAAGTCTCTAAGCGTACAGACTGGCCCTTGCATGTCGGTGCAAGAAGGTCTACGACGAAAAGATCTTGCTTGCCTACAATTGCCTTTTAAAAGTCAGATATTTCAAAACTACTTCGCTAGTTTGAGTAAGCTAGCTGGCACTCCCTAAAAGCGAATGTAGATTGCGAAAAGATTCACTCCAGGCCTAAGAAACCCGGAGTCGAAGATTTTCCGTGTCCACACTCTGATCATCATGATAGGTGACCAGGGCACCTCTTTGTTTCATGCTTTATGTTGTGTTGAATAATTATTGGTTCAATTGTGATATATATTTCAACTTGGTCTGTATCTCTCTATTATTTATGGCGGTTTGTTTATGAAAACTTGTCCTCATTTGGTTATGTTCTTTCACTATGCAATGGTTGTTATCTTGTGAGTTCAACTCTCTCTCTCTCTCTCTCTGTGTGTGTGTGAGCTTGGGTGTCCGACTGTTTCAAAAGTAATAGCCGAGACATCGCAAAAGATTTGCAAGGTGGGCAAAAGATTTGCAAGGTGGGTCACATGTATTTGTTGTTACGCATTAAGTTTACGGACCAGACGAGTCGAGGTACTACTGGGGATTTGCGCTATTGACGTAAAAAAGGCAGGAAAATGAAAGCATTAGTTGCGATACTAGAGCCTATTATCAACGTCTGCATTGTTCTTCACCACCAAGAAGCAAAATGTTCAAGAGTCGAGGTGGAAATTACATGCATAGTATCCAAAGGGTCGACGACGGAAGATTAAATGCCCTGACACACCACGTTCCATCTCTGGAGACTAATAGCCTTCGTGACCAAAAACTAAGGCTTAGCTTCGCCGTCAAACCTGTTGCCCCACCATGCTTGCCGGCATAAGGTGCTCTTCCTCCCCAGCTTCGTCAGGGTGTTAACCGCGTCGATCCAGTAAATCACATGGCATGCACTCGCTTTTCAATAGAAAGTGAAGAGTGCAAGGCGTCATATAGGAACCAATCTCTCTCTCTCTCTCTCTCTCTCTCTCTCTCTATATATATATATATATATGTATATATATATATATGAGCTCCTCGATAAGTGCACACTTTGAAACCTTAGCCGTCTGAAATAAAAGGTGTGTAAGATCGGAAAAAATCCAGAAATGTTTCTGTCAAAAGCATTTTTTTGCAAAAGAGCCTAGGTAATCATCCCATAACTCAGTTTGTAGTTGTCCAAATTGAGTAAAATTGGTTAATTGGAAAGCTGACATCCATAGATTTCCAACGATCAGAGCTTTATGCACCGAGATACAGACATTTCTTTGGGTCTTTGTATTTCTGTGACAGAATAGTTCCGATTGTCTGAGCTGAAAAACTTTCCTGATTTAATTTTGGATCACCATAGCCCCCAAAAATAAGACACAAATAGTTTTAGAAGCTCCACAAAGGTGTTTGATCGCTGTTAAATTTTCATGATTTTTAGAAATTTGAAAGATACTGAAATAAAATCAGAAATCAAGCCCTGAACAGAACTAGTCTCTATTTTTCAGAACTTGATGAAGACTTATCTTCCAAAAACACTTGGTGCACGAGTTGGTTTACATTTTCTCGGGTTTCTTTTGAAGTAAATTTGAAATCTCACTAACAAATCCTCAAAGCGCTTAGGCTGACCCTTGAGCATCGGTTCAAGAAGGCCTAAAGCGAAAAGATCTCGCTTAGCCACAATCGCCAAAGTCAGATTTAAAACTTTTGCTAGTTTTTTAAAAATAGCTGGCACGCTCGGGCAACGAAGTAGTTTTGAAGAGTCTATTTCAAGTCTCTACCTAGGCTTGGAGTGAAATTTTCACATCTACAGCTCCCTCACATCCTCCTTGGTTAGGCCTCCTTTTTTCCTTGGGTTCCTTTTATGGTCGCCAAAGTCCCTTATTTATAAGCACCAAATCAAACTGGATCTTCTACGGGTTATTGGGCCTTCTTTGAATTGAAATTCAATCCATCAAGGGACCAATCCTACTGCACAATTATTGGAGGACATTTACATATGAGAGGAGTTGAACATGTGTGGTACGTAGGAAGAGAGGTAGATGGGTTGCAAGATGCACGAAGACTGTTGGCATGTGGGAGCTGAACACTGCAAGTGAGCGACACGTGCTGCAACTCATGTGTCGTGCGTGATAGCGCTTATAGTGGTGGCTGGCAATGGTGTGTATCACGGCCAAGAGTGGTGCATTTAGCCTTTTGTGCTCCATGGGTTGATTTTTTTAACCTTTCTATACCACTTTAACCTCTTGATGGGTGTATGATCGCTTAATGTAAGATCTTTCTTGGTCGTGACATTTTGGACTTTTTACTTAACACTTTTTGCTTGAACTTGAGTCATCGCCGAATCTGAGTTTCTCAGGTCCTACTCCTTTGTCCTCCATGTTTTAAACCTATTTGTTGCAATTTTTTGTCTTTTTAAATATTTTATTTTTATATGGGTAAAATGGTTATTTTGTAAATATTTTATAGGTAGAACTTATTTTGGTGCCAAGTGCCCCATTCTAACTTCTACAACCCTTTTCTTGAAGAAAACATGCTTGAAACAGTGAAATTTTGCCAACACAGCATTGAGGGCGAAATGATCATTTTTGGATTTTGTAAAATTTCAAAAAAAAATGGTGGGACTTGAAGTACCCCTCATTTTTAGGAAATTTTGTGTGTTTACATGTAGAAAATCAATGCACTCATAAACATGAAAGAAAGAAAGATTGTACCATTGATTGCCTATGTTGCATGATTGTATATGCCTATTTATAGGTTTTTACAGAAATGACAAATAATATGTCAAGTTTTTCTGTCATGATTTCTCAATTTGTTTTATACATGTCACTCTTTTTGCCACCATGCTGATTGAGATATGTTAACCGGCCCCATGATCCATATGAACAACTCAGGTATATAAGTTTGCCCATGCACATTCGACATCATAATCATTTTCAAACCTTCACGAACCATTGTCCTTTCTATTTTGAAACTCTATACCATCTATCATGTATCCTATGCATTTTCTTGCATCAACACATGTCTCTATGTCTCCATATCTATAGTCATCAAGAGTATGAGTTGTATCCATAATAATTATACATCATAAAAGCTGACACATTTATTTTTCAAACATAATTTTCAAGATTTTGTTCATTCATTGTTAGGATCTACAAATGCAATAATTTCTCTCTTAATTTTCTTACTCACCACAAATTCAAGCAACCTCTCCCAGAATTATGTATCTCCTTACTCTCATATCGTTTCCTTTAAATGGTGTTCTTCCTTTGACCATTGATTCGACGCTTAACATCTCTGACTTTCATAGTAGGGAACTGCCTTTGAATTAGAATGAATTTGTGATGTTCCGATGATCAATTTTTCTTCATCCCTAGCCTATAACTAATTAATTATATGTCAATTGGGTATATAGAGTTTGGGATTAAAAGTATCATCTTTGTGTCTAATAGGGTATTCATGACCTCATTATATTATCCTTCTTAGTCATATAATTTGATAACAACCTCTTCTACTCTTTCTTACCCTTTTGGATCTCTCTATCTCCTCAAGCTTGGTTTAAAAGGTTTAGTGAAGCAAGGCTAATTTTTCATGGATATAAGAGGAGCTTATAATAAGGGCATAACTGCTTCCCATTCTTTTTTAAAATTATGTCGCCACCATTTTGGATGTTCAAGCAATTACAAGTCTTTTAATCAATCGTATTGATCATATCTCCTTAGTAAACTATGATTTTATGCTCCAAAACTCTCATTACAACTCTCTTTGAACAACTATATTCGTCATCATTCAAGTGTTAGGTTGGTGATGGATGATGAAGACCTTTTATGGGATATAAGAAGAACTTATAATAAGGGCATAACCGCTTCTAATTCTCTTTTATATTTATGTCCCCACCATTTTGGATGTTCAAGAGATTATAAGTATTTTGATCAATGGTATTGATCATATCTTCTTAGTAAACTGAGATTTTTATGCTTCAAAACTCTCATTACAACTCTCTTTGAACAACTTTATTCGTCATCATTGAAGTGTTACACTGGTAATGGATGATGAAGACCATGTGTTCCTACTATTATGGTTTTGTCATTATATCACCTCTATTCATTGAACTAAGGTTAATAGTGAGTACATGTGATATATTTTTGCTTTTATGTCAACCTTCAAACTATCTATCACTCAGTCTTCTTTTTTGTTATGATCTATCATTTAGTTAATTCTACTCTTGATACCCTTTATAAAAGCATTCATATCTATCTTATAGGGAGTCTATTTTAGTTTCTTCAAATTTGGATTCACCTATACTTCTTTGAGTTTGCATATTCACACCTTCTTCAACATATTATTGTGGATATACTAATGTCACCCTCTGGCCACCGTGAATTGTACTTGGCCTTTGGTCATCGACTAAAAATCCTCTTTACTGAAAGCACCCCAAACTTTACCAATGTAGAGCATTAGGGTTGTGCACTTCTTTCTACTATCAATAAGCTTTTGCCTTAAGGCTTTGCATTTCATGTCTTTATTGTCTTACTCTTAAGTGTTTGTTATATTGCATGGTATGAGTTAAAACAGAGTGTACACCTTAAGGCTATCTTCGGTGATGTGAAGCGCCACCCTACAAGTTCAGTTATGCTAGTCACCCCCAAGGACTGCACAATTTATTAGTTCTGATGTCCATGAGGTAGGTATCATGCGGGTCCTTGGTTTCTCGTGGCCATTTTCGGTGATGTAGAGTGTCACCCTAAAGGTTCGCCAGTCGCTGCAAAGACTTTGTATTTGTTACCGACACTAGTCACTCTAAAGAACTACACACACCATTGCGGAAGGCAGTAGTCGCCCTCGAGCACTATATATGCTATTTTTGTGCCCAATATTGAGGGTTGCTTTCTCAAGACAAGTAAGGAGCCCCATGTGGCATCGAGTTCTCAGTTGAAACCTAATGAGGCAAGTCTCATGGGGGTCATTGGTTACCCGTGGTTATCTTCAGTGATGTAGAGCACCACAACAACACCCCAGATCGACAAGCATATGCTAGGTTGACAGTTGTGGCTCCATATAATAGCAGACCTCAAGCGTGTCATCCAACCCTTCGGGGTCATCATAAGTGATTCAAGAGATTATGCCCCAAACCCTCCAACCTTCTAGAGGCATCAACCCATACAACGAGAGCTGACAGGAGTGGCAATGGGGATGTACTGAAGGAATCGGCCTCACGTGAGGGCAAAGAAGTTAACGTTGTCGAGGATGATAATGATTTTGGGAGGGGATAATGTCACCCTCCGACTATCATGAACTGTATTTGACCTTTGGTTACCAGCTAAAAAACCTCTTTTAGGGAAGTTCCCCGAGCTTTACCAATATAATGTGCTGAGGCCACACATTCCTTTATGCTATCAATGAAGTTTTTGCCTTACGGCTTTGAATTTCATGTGTCTTTATTGCGTTACTCTAACGTGTTTGTTGTGTTGCATAGTGTGAGTTAAAATTGAAGCAATGACCACTCTAGGACTTAACATTTGGGGAAGGGCCCAACTCACATTTCTTATCGGAGGTCATTTGAATAACTCATCTATTATGCCACTTTGGAAATCTGCTAAGGTTGATTTGACCTATTTGATCAGTTGTTGGTCATGTCCCTAGCCCCAACGGCCTATCCGATGGTTAGGGCATGACACTAGGACCTATCTTAAGTTGAATTCACCACTAGAGATTATCACTCGGTTGTGGTTTTAGTCCTATCGAGACATCTTTCCTTCCATCATATTTTGGTGCCCTCGATTCTAGCTTAATAACCAAAATCAAAGAGGACCTCTATAGAAATTGATTATTGATAAATGCAAAGAATCCTCATAATTATCGTCATAATCTTCATTATACGTCTCATTGGAGAAATGATCATCCTCTTCATCAACTCCTTCCAATTTTGGGTTATTGCTAAACAGCGTTTGCAACATTTTGACAACTTTGGTCTACAATAAGTCATGTAAATTTACACAATTGTTGTAGATTCTAAAACTCACATATATTCAACAAGATCTTTAGAGCATGTATCTTGAAGTTCATGATGGATACCTTGGCCTCTTGTGTCTCCTCTCTTTGCTACCACGCCAACTCCTTTAGTCCCTCAACCTCTTTGCATGATTTGTCATTATTCGTTGATTCCTTCTCGCCACAAAGTTGTGAGAGCCTCTATTGTGTGTCTCATGTCTTCTTTCTCAAGATCATGAACAACCAACCAATCTTTCTTTCATTCAACAAGAACTATTTTGTTCCACTCATCTAGGTCTTTGAGTAGAAAATATAAGTGTGTTTCATACTCACCATCCTTAGTGTTCCTTACTAGCTCATCTACCCTTACAGAATCTCCTGTTGAAGGATCAAATAAATGTGAATCTCTTACGTTCGATTGAGTTCTATCTAGCTTTGAGAGTCGAGAACTTAGTCTGTGTCTCTAGGAATAATCATGCTCTCACTCCTCATTGGAGACAACAACAACTTGAGAATGATTACTCAAATGATGTCTTTCATAATCATTAGATAGCCCATCATGGTCTAACCGCCTTCTATATTGAGCCCTTATTTGATGAGCATGTTGCTTCTGGGTATAATTGATCGGCCAACGACTAGATGGGATTGTGTAGGTGGGTAAGAATTCTCTTAGTCATTCAACCTCAGAAAGGGAGAAGCTTTTCATCCAATGAAGTCAGGCCATTATGTACTCAGACCTCATTAGTTTGAGGTGGGTGTTGATGATGCTGATGAAACATTAACCTTGAGGTCTCTCTCTTTCTTGAAGATACTTTGGGGTCATGAACAATGGGTTGTCATTCCCATTGACTCATGATTAAATTGATGATAGGGTCTTAGGTGAAATCTCGTGCTCTATCGTGGTTTCACTTGATTCCAGCAAGGACAAACTTGAGCTTGGTATGTAGAGTGACTCAACAAGTGAATTGTTCTAGAAAAATCATGTTTGTCCACTGCCTCTACCTTCTCACCAGACACCACATGTTCCATTCTTGTTTGGTTGACATATGTGACAACAATCGACTCCCCTTGCTTGGAGTGGATCGAGTTTGTTGTCCACATTCTAGTGTAATGGTACATAATGGCAACAAAAGACCATCTTCATAATAGCTAATATAGGTGAGAAGGGATTTGTATCATTCTCAAGTTTCTTGTCTAAAAACTTGAGACAACCATCCCTAATAGCTCGTTATATGACTAAGTGAAACTTGACATATTGGTTTATATCATGAGAAGTTAGGTTTTTCTACTTGCAAAATCATGACATCTTCTTGAGCTCATCTCAGCATGGTATTTAATGTCCCTCCAACAAGTATATTTGTAGACCCTTCAAAAGTAAATCAAAGATTTGATTGGCTTTTGAAATATTGAAAAGCCATGTTTCTTTCTTATTGGATTCTTTCTCTCTCCTTTGGAGCCTAAGAGCATTGCAAACATAAGGAGGTTTTTGGGTTAACTCAACAACCATGACTTTAGTCGAGTCAAACTCATCATCAATATCTTTCAAACAAGAAATCAAAGCTTGGCGCTGATTACACTTTGGGACTTCTCACTCGTTGCCTGATGCATCTCTAGCGTTCAGGATGTATTTGACCTCTCTAACTCGGTTAGTTAATTAGACCAAAGTTGAGCAAAAATGTCTTACTAAACCCTTTTTAATCTTTGTGTGCAAGCAACTCAACACCAAGGTCACATATTGGGTTTCGGTGAACTTCATATAGCAATGAGTAGTCTTCTACTTCCATAGGTTGATTAGGTAATTGATTACCGAATGCAAACCAGTGATTTGTTGGTAGAAATGATACTTGACGACATTGTAATGGTAACCCTTGAGGTTGGTATGTGACATGAGGTGGGCACTAGAAGCTCAAAACCTAATGGTTGTACTGGTAGTGGAACACCCACCCTCATTAGGGATGCCATGAAGCTTGGAGTAACCAGAGGAATCATAATGACATCCTAGATAAATGTCTCCCAGCATTTGGTAAGCACCCTCTGACATATTTGATGTTATAAAAGTAACATAGGGTTGGATAGTAGTAGTTTTTTAAAGCACAAAACTGGGACCGAAAATTTGAATGATTGCCTCATGATATTGACTCATTCATATTGCAAGCTTGGTCCATAAGCAACTCATGGTACTGAGATGTGTAGCTCCCTATATAGGTGTCAAACATTGGCACTCACTCGAATGTCGTTTAAGTGGCAGCTTCTTTAGGTTTCCTCCATTTATCAGTCAACAAATTCTTATATCAGATGGTAGTCAATTGATTAGTAATCATGGTTGGCATGGTTTTTGCCGTCTCACAAAACAGGGTCATCCATCTGAAGATCCCCAAATGGCTCCTATAACCAATCATTAACTAATAATTGAAGGCGTTCGATAACATCATCTTCATTTAATTGAACTTGAGGCATAGTCGACATGTTCTCTCATTGTTGGGGTGGTGGATGGCCCATTGGAGCCTTCGAGTCAGGAGCCTAGGAAATTTGGCTTGGTGACAATGATAAATGTTCAACATTTGTGCTAGAAGATGTCAGGGAATAAACTCGATCAAATCAAGTATGCATAAACTAGGTAACCTATAAATAAGCATAGATGTCTCATTGGGTGTACCAAAGATGTATTGTCATCTAAAATAACAACTCCATATAAAATGGGATAACATGGTGCACATGAATAAAATGGCAGAAGATGAAGGGCATGCCAGAAAACTCTAACCCTTGTTATGAAGGGAGGAACAAGAATAGATAAGGTATCAAGCAATAAAATAAGTCTTCGAGAATTCGATTGTATGGACTCTAAGGGGTCGTGATTGTAAAAGAAGACTATATTATTTCTACTCTTAAGTTAAATAAAATAAGAAGTAATTGCAATTGTATCATTGATTTTCTGATACCATCTTTGATTACATATGTCTATTTATAGACTTCCATGAAAATGACAAATATCATGCCAAGTTTTTCGGGCATGATTTTTGATAACTCTATGCTTCTTTCTTCATACCACTCTTTTCACCGCTACATAGATTGGATATATCAACTGAGCTCATGATCCATAAAACTATGTCATGGCAAAAGGCTTGTCTTGCATGCTTGAAGTCACAACCCTTCACGAGCCACGGATTCCTTCCTTTTTTAAAACTCTCCACCTCCTACTATGTATCCTCATATGTTTTCTTTGGCATCAACATATTATATAAAACAATGGGTCTTTGGATGCTTTGAACCTTCACTTGATCTGTGAGATAGCATTCCTCAATTCAACATTGGTTTCAACTCCCTTATGTTCGATAAATGCATAATTGAAAGGTAATCCATCAATCAAGGGTATGTTCGACAAAAGCAGGTAGTGTCACCTTCAATACATTGGAAAATCATGAAGAAGGTTTCTAATTTGAAGAATGGGGTAGCATTTGTTAAGAGTCAACTTAAACAATTGTGTATTGTAAAAGAGAGAAAACTAATGGGTAAAAGCCAAGGATCAAAGTGTAGCAGAAACAACCATGAACTTATAGAAACAAATATGAACATAGCGAACCAAATAAGACAATCAGTAGGAAGAAGAATGGCGCACACTATATGTACGTGGTTGGCAATCATGGACAAGGTGCCATCACTACGTCCTTGGGCAAAGAGAAAGGATGACTTTATTCCCAAATAGCAGGAACAGTGATGGATTTACAAGAGGAAATTAAAAGAAAAAAGCACAAACTTGATATGTCAAAACCGCAAATAAGGAAGAGCAACAAAGAGCAGCCCCACCCTTTGAACAAGGAAGAGCATAAGTTCTATTCTTCCATACGTATTAGGATTGCAAACCAATACAATAAGTTCGCTCTTCTTTCAATCTTACCAACAGGAAGAGCAAGAAAACCCCCTCTCTATTCCCTCTTCTCTTCTACACTCTTGGAACACTCTTAATTAGGTAGCAGACCCACCCAAAATCCCTCAAAACATGAGCTCTCAATGGCCTCTCACAATCTCCCGGTAGAAGGCCTCGCCAAACACTACCTTTTTCTTCAAGCATTTTCTTAAGCAATCCTAATACGTATGGGCCTTTATAATGTAAAATGGATCTCGTCATTTCCAATCGTAATGGATTCATGACACCAAATCCAACGGTATGAATTAGAAATATGTAGATGATTTCATCTCCTTGTTAAAGGAAAGCCAAGGCAGATGAAATCTAGTTCTTCTCTAGACTCAACGCCTCCTACTTAAATGGTCAAGGAGGCCTTGAACATGAGCTGCAAATTATCAACTTATGGAGTGTCTCAAACGATAAAAGCTCAAATTCAATGTTTCTTCACCAAAAGGCTTTGTTCAATTAAACAATTGCGGAATTTTTAAACTGCCAAAAGCAAGCGAAGGGTTGTGCATATGGTTATTGCTTTCTGACTGAAGATCTCAAGATGATGAAGAAAGCTACTATTAGCCTCTTCATTATTCCTTAAACTTAGCTAGGTTGAATTATGTGAAGTTTCATCGATTATTCCTTTCATCTAGTGATATATCTAGAGATCATTCATGTGACTGATGAAGCTTGAGTTCATTTATATTGTGGTCATTGTGCAAAATTTAAATTTATTTGACAATATTTCAACTCTTTGAAGCCAATATCCCATCCTGTGAACCTTTTGTCTTCTTATTAGGTTGGCAGACCATAAGTACTAGATCCCTATGTAATTCTTTTGCATATTCTCAAGGAGGTGAAACTGGATATCACATTTTAGCATATCACAAAAATCCAACTTATTTGTTTCATATAATGATTCAAGATCTTTTACATATTAAATTACAAATATTGGGAAAGAGATCATTTTCCTCAAATGGAATAGATAAGTTCATATGCAATGATCCTATTCTAGGTAATCGTGATAAAAAAAATATTTTATTTGACCTCTAATCAATTTGAATTTTCACCTACTATCCAAAAGATACATAACATATAATTTCAAATATAGCTTTGTAATACAATTTTCTAAAAGGAAGAGTGCCTGACCATCCTAAGACAACTTTAGTTAACATCTAATGTAAACATATACATATCCATCATAAATACAGCATATGTTGAACTATACGAGCTCAACGAAATAAGCAGAGCCCAAGCCAGCTTGTATAAGCCAAGCTCGTGAAATGAGCAAAACCCAACCACATGATGAGCAGCTTGTCTTGTTTTTGCATCCCTACCAAAGAACCAAAGATAATGAGGTGAATTCAGTAGCTGATTTGTACTCCTATTCCAACTGGTGTGTGCTCTCATTCCGCTTGTGTAACGTCAGAATAGGTCATAAATTATTCCGACTGTCTATGGCAGTCGGAATTGTTTGACACCAACAACCAGAATAAGCCTATTTTCCAGCAGTAATTCCTTGCTTGGCTGTTCAATAATAACAAGGCCAGATAGCATGACATGAACATTCCATATACAAATTGGAAAACATAAACAGTTAACACAGATAACTGCAAATATGTTATCTTTCAAGGAATAATTTGATAGCATATCTCCTACATGTATAGATATTTCGATACTATTTAGGCCATGATGATGGTTAAGTATAAAGAATCCTCAAATTTGGTTGTAGGAAGAGTTTTCATTTTCATAATTTTATGACGATGCTCTCATCTTCCTTTCTCTATTTACCAGAATCCAATACCCAAAATCAACTTAGCTTTGATACTCCAACCTCTCTACCTTAGTCTCTTGAATGTGACTCCCAAACCTGCCTCCCATACCAATTTCTAGAAACTCAAAAAAAGGACAAAATTGGTGATAATCGAGTCCCAAAATGCAATAAATCGCATGGTATATACTAGAAAGGAGAAAGAAGCAAAGAAATACACTTAACTTAGCATTGTTCAGTAGCCGAATAGACCCGACGGTGTGTCGGAGGTCAACTTTATTCAATAAGTAGCATCCAAAGATGAACTATAGCGATCTCTCGCATCAAATTCTCCAATTCACTACAACTTAATCTTACGAGCTTACTGATATTCGTAATGGAAGAGAACCCAAAAGAAGAGAAAATTAAGTTCCTTAAATAAAGAAAGGATTTCAAGCAAAACAGGTGACCTAATGAGAAGCTAAGCAAAAAATAATACCCAATCAAATATTGAAAGCAGAAAGACACGAACTACCACAGATTTGTAAAGACCAACTGTAGATGGCAAAAATGGCTACTTAATTAAATAAAAACATGAAAAATGAGGAAAAGTTCGTTTTGGGTTGGAGATTTTAGCATGAAGAAACTGGAATTAAGAATGTTACAAATTTGCATTTCTCTAATTCCCAACTCAGCTAGCTCGAATCTATGTTCACATTCAAGAGATTGTTCCTTTCATCATGTTATGTATGAAGAATCCTTTATACTTGATTAATGAAACCTGAGTTCAACTTGGGCAATTTACAGTTTGCCTTGAAGAAATATTAGGAAGCCCTCTGTCGACCGTCTGAAGCCAATCTCACATCCTAAATATTCAAGCTTTGAATTCTAGTTAGGTTGATTAATTTGTCACTGTTTGAAGCTACCTATAAAATTCAGCAACCATAAACTATTTTCAAGATATTAACTACATGTTACATTTCAATCTATCACAGTAATAAGCCTAAAAGTACACGTACCACCATATACAACCTTTTTTGTGTTGGGGCCTGATGAACCTAAGATGCAACTTTGAGATCACAAACATGCTTCAAATACTCGTAACCAAGCACCGAAAGCGTTAGCCCAATGGCAGGGTGCTCTAGTGTTGTTGCTGCTGGTGGGGAGTTTGATTCCGGAACATCGCATACACATCAAAATAATTGTAAACGGTGATTTGATTTGGTGGTCTAGTAATTGTACGTGCTTGGTTCTTGATGAGTTGGTTTGTGATCGAGAAGAACATGAGTGGCTCATTAAGTACATCAGCTGAATATGAACAATGTATGTTCTATCCTATTTGGTTCATACAAGCTTATTTTTTGATGTGCTAAATGTATATATGGGAATAATCATGTTAACTTGGAAGTTTTCTTTCTTTGTCCAATGATGTATCAAATGTAGTGCTGGTAAAGGCACCGAGTTACTCCTGGTTCTGCTGGATTTTGATCTTCATGTGTTTTCAAATGCTAAGTTCACATCTAAGAAAGTGAGTTTATAGAATTGTATGCTTAGTGTGGTAAGATCATATAAGCTTGCCTATCACCTCAACAATTACAAGCAATTCCAATTGTTGCTCCCAAGGCCAATTCCGATTGTGCAAAACAGTTAGAATTGCTTATTCCGACTGTTTTGATAATCGGAATATAAAAACACAATCAAAACTCTATTCCGGAGTAAAAATATCGTAATAACATTATTCTGACTATTCAAACAAACAGTTGGAATTAATTAGGAAACAATTGGAATAATTCAAACACAATACCGTTGATATTCCAGTTGTTTTATTTACTTATTCCAATTATTTCTTAAAGTCCTAATAAAGCTTATTCCGACAGTTTTGAAAAGTCAAAATAAACTACAAAATAGCTAGAATAAAGAGAACGGATGGAATAAGTAGATCGCTGAACAATAGGAATAGACTAAGAAAATTAAGTATATAAAATTGTATGCTTAGTTTTGTAAGATCATATATGCTTGTCTAATTAAGCATATCAAAGTTTATTTGCATATATGCTAGAAAACCTATTAGAAAGACTAATTTTTAGTTTGTATAAAGTAACTAACTAATAAAACCTTCCAGCTTATATGAATGTTATAAACACTGACATAATTTCTAATTAAAAGATCCAGTTATTGCTGAAAAGTATATGTGAAGCTTTACATCTTGACTTTGCTTCAGCATACCCTTTTAACTCCTCCAATGTTGAGTTCATGTTCCACTTTGCTCAAATGATATAAAGAGCCACATACAACCAGATTTTGAGTAATCTAATGAGCCATAAACAGCTCCAGTTTCCTTCATTCTGTTTGTCTACCGGCCCTCATCAAATGGCCCTGCCTGTTATCGAAATTTCCTCAGCCATAGGAAATCATTGAATGCATTTTCAAGTTTTCAGAACGCATTTTCTGTCAAACCTACAATGGCCTTTTCCTTTTAATGTCATATATCTATACGTATTGTAAGCATAAAAATATATATATGTGTGTGTGTGCTTGTTTATACACACACAGATACTAATACATAATTAATTAAATATACTTGATTCATGGAAGAACGTGTGTATGTATATGCGTATATCCCCATTGTACACACACATATTCCCTTTCACTGTGTTCATTTTCTCTATGCGGACTTGTCTTTGTGTTGGTGATTTCATCCAAAAAAAAATAATGAATACTTAATTGAATAATCCATTGGTTTAGTTCTTAAACTTTTCTTCTTTGAAAATTTATCTAACAAGCATATAACTATTTTTACCTAAGCTACGTATATTTTTCTGATATGCCATCTGAGTGTCAACCTGTAAATTGAGATATACATCACTTTCTGACCATGCTTGGGACAAACCAAGCCATCTTTAACAGGGGAAAAGAGCTGGCATGAACATGACCTTTGTTTCAAACAAAGGAAAACCACTCTGGAAAGTAACCCCAAAGCCAAAGGTTCACCTTTTATTTTTCCCATAACAGCTTTATCCTTTTTTTTCGCAATGGGAGGCTGAAGCCAGGTTTACATGCACCGGGTATCGAACTCAAGCCATGAGTCCTGTGGAGTCAAGGGCCTTGCCAGGTGGCGTAATTTCCTGAGCGCAGCTTTATCTTTATATGACTGGGTTAGCATTAGGGGCGCTCATCAGGTTGGACCCTAACCGGACACTGAATCTGATCAGACCGTTGTGTAGAAAGCACTAGGCCCATAGCTTAGTTATTCAGACGTAGAAGATCTAACATAAGTAAACCTTCTATGGCTTGTGAAAATTTATACGAAAATGAATTCAACCCAAGCTCCGATTAAGTTATAAAAAAAGCTCTTGATGGGAAAACATTTTAAATCATTATTTTTCAAGTATCGTCTATTATGGTTCATTTTCCGAGTATGTTTCCTCTCGTGGTATCTGGGTCGGACCCAGATCCATGTACGTTATAAGCATTCATGAAAGCCAAACTTAGAGCTAGCTGGATTGGAACTCTGTCCGACCCGTTGGCAGCGTTATAGTATTTGAAATTTCGAAGTCTTGCTGCTAACGTGCCCGAAACATGGCAAGTGATGCTGTCCTTTGTTAAGAACTCCTCATTTTTCATGACCATTTCACACATTTGTTTAATCATGAACATGTCACCAATTGTCCCTAGAGATGTCAAAATGGGCCTGGCCCTCCAGGTCTGGCCAGAGATTTCTGGCACCGAATGGTCCAGCCCGTTTGGCCTGGCTGACTGGACCAAGCTAGCCTGCAGGACTACAGGCCTATTGGATATTGAATCGGGTCTATACAACCAGATCTGAATTTATTTGAAATTCAAATCCAACCTTAGTATTTCCAGTTTCATCAAGACATATACACATGTAATAAAAGACCTATATATATATGTATATATATATGCATACATGTAATAAAATATATATATATATATATATATATATATATATATATATATATATATATATATATATATATATATAGTTCTTTGTGTATATATAATAAAAGAACCTGTAAGAAGGTATGAAAAACTAAATTTGAAAAGTATTAAAAGAGCTAGAGGACAACCACAAAAGTGTTGGAAAGAAATAATAAAGAATGATCTAGTTGAGCCAACAATAAACAATAAAATCATCAATAAAATAAGAATAGATGCCAATTTATCATTTATTTTCTTCCTTGTATGCCAAATGCAAAAACAATGATATGGTCTTCTAAATACTTGTGAAATTGCATCGGTTATGACTTTATTTTGATTAGTAATAATTGAGCCTGGATATTTATCATTCATTGTTTCAAGCCCCACGCATTAAACTTCAAGCACAATTTGGGCAATGTGTACGAAATGCTAGTATATCCTAGCCATCCAATCGCTCTTGATGCATGATTTGGGCAGTGCCAACAAGGCCGTGTGTATAGAGGTAGTGGTTCATGCTCAATTGAGTACAGTGCTCAATCGTCTATTTTGCATGAATCTGTTCTTTAACTATACTTTTCACCATGTTTCACTACTACTTCAATGGTCCCGGTCAAAATTGTCAACCCCACTACTAAAACTTTCTAAAAAAAACTTACTTATATATAGGTAGTTTTGTACTTTTTTCAGGTGGTGGTGGCGGCTATGGTTCGAGCTGATGGTAGATCGTTTTGAATAGTGGAACAGTAGTAAAAGGTATTGGGTGATGGTTGAAGGGTAAAATCATGTGAAAAGAGGTTGAGAACCATTCTCTACTCAGAAGGACGACGACCCCTCAGTGCCCCCTGCCCCTCTCCCTCCCTCTCTCTCTTTCTATATATATATAGATGTTTATGTGTATGTGTATGTATACACATATATCGGGTCGGGCATTTGATACCCTGTAGCTGCTCATACTCGATCAAAACAACTGTGGCAATCATGGTATCTGAATCTGAACCTGGTCAAACCATATAATACCCTACTCACACAGACCGTGTCGGGGCAGGGCCCCAACGTCCGGGACAATAATGTTACCCCCACCCTTTAGACTCGAGCATGGCTCCAATCGGGTAAATCCCACCTCTCACGAACCAAATCCAACTACACTTGGGGTTGGACTTTTTGATCCATGGATCGCGAAAGGGTTCAAAAGCGAGACCTGCTTATTGTGATGGTGCCGCTCGAACCGTTTCAGTCATACCAACCGCAGCGCATCCAAGGACCAGTGACGGTGACGACCTCATAAATTTGTAACCGTCCACCTTTAAGATGAACGGTCGTGCATAGCCCAAACAAAGCTCAATCATCTCATGGTGCTGCCCTAAGATTTCAATAATTACAATAGTTTTGATTAATTGATCCTTAAAATAGATGTCATAACGACCCAAATAGAGTTGCATGTTCGTGCCTTCACGTGCTCTCTCTCTCTCTAATTGGTATGATGGAGAAAACCTGAGATAGAAAGTTAAGCCCACCCGGGAGCTCTGTAGTTTTCTTCATTCATTGGCGTTCTCACTACCATTCTAATCAACTTGGGGCCTGCAATTGGAGGTAAAAGTTTCTTTCAATTTGTTCGATTTCGAGTTTTTTTTGGTGTATTTTCGTGGTGTGTCTGAGCTACCCAAGTTCACATTAGGCTAATTCCACTCTTTTTCTTTCTATTTTTCGTTTTCTGGCTTTTTTTGGTAGCTATGCCGATGTCCTTCATCAATCAATCCATAGATCCGTTATCGTTTGCTTCCCTTTACTCCAACTTGATGGGTGTTTCCAATCCATCCAATTCGAGAGGAACTCTGTTTAATTGTTGAATAAGAGAGTACGTAGATTGCCAAGTGCCAACTATGTGCTTTGTTGGGATTTAATTGTGTTTGCAATTTCGTCAAGTTGATTGTAGCAGCAAATTAGATTCATTTATTTGTACAACAGATCCGTGATGTGGCCGTTGTTTTGAGATCTGTACTAAATTAGAATTTGTTTGTGTTTCATTGAATGAGTTTTAGGAAAGCTGGAAACCATGTCTTCTCCAAATGGGTTCTATGAGGAAGTTAGGAATCGTCGTGATGAAAGAATGTTGGACACAGAAGAAATAGTTTTGGAAGCTGTCGAGTTTGGCTATGAACACGAAAATGGGCAAATCAATGCTACCCGGAAAATTGTAACAAGAGCAGAACTTGATGTAGCCTCTTCCTTGGAGAAGGTCCAAAATTTGGAGACTTTTCTTATACATGTGGCGTCTATAGCTGGTGATTTTGAGGTGCTTGCACTTGAGAACAAGGATTTGCTTGCTGACTGTGAGGTGAAGGCGTTGGAATTCGACTTCCTGTCTTGTATTCTAGATTCAGAGACAGAGGAGCTTGATGTTTTCATGAATTCTATCAAAGAAGACATTATGACTGTTCGAGAGAAGATATGGACTGATGAGTTTAGTGAGTTTAGTTTCAAGTTAAATGAGTCTGAGGAAGCTTTAAAGCAAATGCAGCACCAGCTTTCAGAGATGAGGATGTTAGCAGAAAAGTACAAGCGGACTTTGTCTTTTGTTTCTCCACAAATTGGTAGATCTCTCATTTTCATTTCCAAATTATATTTATACCATACTCTAGAATGAGAATATGAAAGCCATATCCATTTTATTGGATAATTCAGTTCAAACTCCAATGTACTTTTGATTTCTTACCTAATGAGGTTATTAGAAACAAATTGGGAGTAGCACCAATAGCGGATAAAACGAGGGAAAATCATTTAAGATGGGTTGGACATGTAAATAGATGACTAAAGGATGCTCCCGTAAGAATATATGAAAAACCAGATTATGAAAATGTTAAAAGAGGAAGAGGATGATCGTAAAAGTGTTGAAAAGAAACAATAAAGAATGATCTAGTTTATATTGAGTTAACTGCTGGCATGACACATGATAGGGCTCTGTGGAAACAAAGAATCCATGTAGCCGACCCCATCTATTATGGAAAAAGGCTTAGTTGTTGTTGTTTGTACTTTTAATTTCTTCTATTTTCCTTCCAACTTTTTCAGGAAATAATGGTCCTTTGAAGCCTGAAGATGATAAATATCTGGCTCCCAACACAACAACCAAGTCTCAGATCTATGACCAACAACGCCACATACTGAAAATGTTGGAGAATTCTTTGGCAAGGGATATAGATCTTGAAAGAAAGCTGTCTGCCGCAAGGCACAGTGAGGAGGAGCTTAAGTTTAGATTAAGGTATGCTGAGGAGGAACTGTCAGTTATGGAAAGGACAGTCGAGGACCTGTCAAAAGAGAATTTTCAAGCAGAAAACTTGGTGGAGATGCTGAATGGAAATCTGTCAGAAGTCATGGGGAAGCTCCAGATATTACAATTGCAGTTTAATAATTCATTGAGACAAGAAGGTGAAGCGAGGTCTGCATTGGTGGAAACTCAGAAGAAGCTGGCTGATAAGGAAAATGCTTTGAAGGAGCAAACAGTACGATGCGAGGAACTTGAAAGTAAGCTCGCAGAAACCAAACAATTAGAAGAGAAGATCAACGAAGCTGAAGATAGATATAGTCTTGCAAGTTCTGAACTGACCATTTTGAAGGGGAGGCTGGAATCTGTTGAGCATTTATTGCAAGATTCTGATGTTCGCTTTGGAAGTGCAGTTGGCACTGCTGAGGAGCAACTTGAAGCTTTAGTTAGCAATGTAAATGCTAAGATCCTAGCAGCTGAAAAAAAAGCTGATGATGCTGAAGCCCGATATGTGTTGCTCTCTGAAACTAAGCATAAACTGGATGAGGAGTTTGAATGCCTTGATAGGAGAACGAAAATGTTGGAGGCTTCTTTGAATGAGAACAAAAAGACTGAAGCAAAGCTTAAAGAAGCTGAAGAAAGATGGTCCCTTGCAAACTTAGAGGGAATAATTTTAGAAGAAAAGTTGAAGTTGCTTGAGCAGAAGGTAAGTGATGGTGAAGTTCAGTTACAGAATGCAGTGGCGTCAGCTGATGCACGTGATAAGTCTATAAATGCTCTCACTACAAAAATTGCTGATAAGGAAGAATTGATCAGTGAACTAAATATTAAGGTTTTTGATTCTGAGAAAAGTGCTGAGGAATCTGAAGGGAAGTGTGCATTGCTATCTCAAACTAATTTGGAACTTAGTAAAGAGTTGGATTATCTTAAAGAAAGAACAAAGTGCTTAGAGGCATGTTTAAGTCAATTTGAGAGTGAGAAGACCATAATTACGAAGGATATAAATAACAAGTCAAAAGCAATACTGAGCATGGTCGATGAATTGGCTAAAGAAAGACAGCATCTTCGGTTACAGGTGTTTAACTTAGTATCTATTTGCCTTTTCCTTGTTTCTGCTAGTTTTGAATCTTAATCCATATTGTGAATGTCTTTCTTAAGATTATGTTATATTCTAAAATAACAAATAACACATGCACATACTTGAATGGAATTTCCAAGAACAAACTTCCAATATTGCTGCATCCTCTTGGCTATTTAACATGCTCAGGGAATCTGTTTTCTTGATGTGGTGGGAATATGGAAAAATTGCAAAAACCATATTTAGATTTGTTCATTGTAATCCCAGCATCATCATTGTTATATTAATATAAATATCTGATCAAGGACAAGATTGGAAGAATGTTTCCGTGATTTCTTTTTCTGCTCACTTTATGTGCACTCGCTTAAAAGTGTTTGCTCTATAATAGTATGTGTTAACCATATCTTACGTATTGGGTCATGTGTGCAAACATGTCAACTTGAAAGAGGACGTTCATGGAATCTCAAAACATGGCAATGTCAAGGGGGTGTCCTGTTTGCACTTTTCATGTGAGCGTTTTCTATAACCTCCATTTGATTGATCTATGATCCAGAGGTTTATTGCCATGTGTAACTATGCAAATCCGCTTCTAATGTGTAAAAGGAGCAATTTTGGTATTGATATTCTGAACCAGTGTTCAGACACAATTTTCCAGATACTGGTGTGCATTTGCATATTTCAAATCCTTACTTCAGCTTGAGACACAGTTGCTTCCAATTCGATTTCCCTATACATAAGAATGGGAAAATGCCCTTTAAATCAGAATTCTTGTTGGTTTGAACTCCTAAAGGAAGTAGTTCATCAACATTTGGTTTTTGGATACATGAGGGGACACAGTAGACAATGTGCTGCGGTTTAGGATCTGAATCCATGAATTTCTTGTTCACGGTATTTCATCTGGGAACTGAATGACCTTGTAAGTCAAATTAACTGCTGTTCTTAGGACCGACAATTTTCTCAATTTGGGAAGGAAACAGATTTTTTGGAACCATTTCTGACAACGATGAGCGGTGTCCGAGGAATACTGGGAACCAACTTTGCTTCTTAGTCTGAGTCCAAATCGAGGCACATTTGATGAGTACTCAAGCAACTCTTATGTATAGTTCTTTTTTGTCTTGGGTAACTACTTATCCACTTATTAAAGCAACTCTTTCAGGATACCTGGAGTGTGTTCATGACTCATTAAACTGCATTGATGAACATTAACTCCCGTGTTCCTGCAGCCACATCTAGACAGCAGTTCTTCTTTGCACTATTTGTGGTGTATTATCTACTATATGTGCATTCTACACATCAAGCTAGAAACCACATATTAATCACACCACAAAAGTATAGAGATTTCAAGCAAGTTCCTGTACTTAGGAATTTAGATCCCTGAAGCACGGCTCAATGTTTTGAGCAACTTCTTTAACAGTAGGTAATCATAGACCATACATCTGGTACTCTCTCATGCTACTTTAGATTTTGAATTGGCCTTCTATAGGCAACCTTTTCTTCCTCTGGTTGCAAGTTGGTGGCATTTGTACATAGCCAGTTGGTGTTAATGCTGAGTCATTTTGTTTGACCTCACTATTCAATACTTGCACAGACATGCAAAAGCGTGCACAAAAGGGACGTGTATGCTTTTATTATGTTTATTTGCTCACTTTATTTCCTTCGCTAAGTAATAACAAGTCTTTACCTTCTTTCTTATTTTCTATTTCAATGCACACTTGGATCTTGATTCTTATTTGTTGGGCAGGTTTCATTATTGGTTAAAGAAAATGCCATCTTGGCTGCCAAGTCTTGGGAAAGGGCAAATGAAGATTCCATCATTGTGGATGAATCTGTCTGTGAAAATGAAAGGGACAAGGTAGCAAAAGAAAAGGATGACCCGCACACTTTGACACGTGGAGCAGCTAGAATGGAGACATCGGAGGAATCTGGGATGCAATCTTTGAGTGAACAAGTGAAGGTAAGCCTTTTCCAGAAGCATCTCCATTATGCTGTTTCAGGATTTTTTATGAACAATATTAGTTTTTTTGCTAGTATGTTATTTTCTTTCCAGTGAAGCAAAATTTGTGCCTACCTATGTATGAGGGTGAGATATTAATTTTTTCTGTTCCATGATATTACGCTTCAGTCAGAAGGAAAATTCACAAAATAAAACTTGTATTCTCGGACCAGCTTTACTCCGAATTTGAAGGGACTTGGTATAGGCTTGCTCATTCTACTGGATCCCCTGCTAAAGATTTGCCTCAAATTTACCATCCGTCGGCTGGGTGTAAAGATTTTTTTTCTTTGGCTATTTTTTTCATTTCCCAGTGCATAGCATGGATGTGGGAGGTGTTACTGTAGCATGTAATGACTTCCCCATGCAGTTGAACTGAATGATTCAAGGCCTCCACTTGTATGGGCATTGCATTCATTCTATAGCATCTATAACTAAGATCTTTTGCTTCGTTCAATTCTACAAGTAGTATCAACGATGAAAGATTTTTAATTATTGATTGACTTCATTGCAGCGTATCAATGACTTTTGCTTTTGTGTTTGCAGATTATAGCATTTTCTTCTCGGTGATTATTTTGTCCTAGTTATTTAGGAATTCCTGGTGAGGTTTATTATATTGCCCATATTATAAACTGGTGCCGTGTAAACTTTTTATTATTAGTTATGCTTCAGTTCAGTCTCCTGTGAATGTGCTGCTATTTGAATGTATATTTATGACCTTGAATAAACTTCCTACGGTGGCCACTAAATTAGCATCTTGTTTGGATTCCTTTTTGGCTTCTCTTCTATCCAAACTTTAGTTGGCTTTTTTTTACTGCATCATGTTGAGTACGATAAGTAATCCTTGCGGTTATGTCACAGGTAGATCCATTAGCAGAAGTTACTTCTAGACCTCTATGTGGGACTGACAGTGCTGAAGATGATGAAGTTGATCTTTCATCGACGGCTGCTACTGTGAGAACAATTGAACCAGGACAACTTTCTCGCAAATATGTTGTAGCTTTTGTTGTTTTGCTGATCGCAATTGTCGTAACATATCTACTTCAACTCAGACAATGTCCTTTTTGAACTGAGGTGTTACTCTCTCTCTCTCTCTCCTGTGTGTGTGCATACACATAGAAGATCGACTTACATAAATGCAGGCATATTTCCAGAACATTGACAGATACATTGGAGTTACGGGTTTAGTAACCCCTGAATATTTTTTGCTGGAACTGGTAGTTAAATGATGTATCCGGCCATCTCTCACTTTAGATACCTCTGAGAGCTTCTTTTGAGCCATCTTTGCTCTCTAATGCGTGGTCTAACACGACACAGTACAAGTTAGAACAATGTGGTTGCTTTCTTTATGTCATCTTGAAGTTTTCTCTCTGTCTCTTGCATCATGACATATTCCTCCTCTAAAATCATCAACTAAGATTGCTCCTAGGAGAACAAACTTTGGCAGGGTGACCGTCTCTCTTGGCATTTCGACTCTGCCACCAACAGACTTCATAGTGTAGAGGTTGACTCAAGGATAGTTGCCCCATGCAACTCCTTGCTCTCCCTTGAACTCTGATACTTACCCTCTCCTAGAATCTCCATAACCGAACCCCTCCATTAGGCTTACCAACTCTCTTTTATAGACTAAGGGGTTGGAAACACCTAACTGACGTTTCTATTGGAACACCACTTAGGTGGGATAATACCCAAGCACTTATTGGCTCCCTAAGTCTATGCTCCATTCACCCATACTTAGAACCTCATCTACTACATCTCACTAGGAGTGCTTTGATGTATTATTCGTCCTTGAAGCTTCTCCATGCTCAATAATAGGATGCAACTCTTGGGTCTGTAACAACTACTAAGTTAGTGATTGATTGATACTTTTGCTTCTGCATTAGATTTAGCTACATCTCACTGCTGATTGTTGATGAGATTCATACCATTTTTACTAAACATTCACTTTTTTTCATTTTAACCTAAAATGCCCTTTTCTCTCTTTTTCCTTTGCCTCAAATCTCACGTTAGTGGACCCATCACCCATTAAGGGGAGATGTAGCCCAATTGCTTATTTGCTTAATAGGTGATGAGGCCAATGCGCATAAAGAGTCATGCATTTTGGGTGCTTCCTAACTTCTACACACATAGAAAGAGAGTATAATCCATTCACACACCCATGCATACTCAAGTACACTTTATCATCTCAGTTGGTCAATCTTTGTGAAGAACAATTGAGGTGATAAAACAAACAACTTTTAATACATTTGGTACACTAAATGCAAAGTATAGAAAGTATAACGATATTTTTCACTTTTAAATTTAAATATATCATTTGATGAAGTGAGTTGAAAAATAGAGATATTTAAGTGGTTTTGAGCATGGATGAGTGTGCATGTTTACTACTTTTCTTGTATATACATGTACCCATATATTGTGAGTGTGGATGTGATTGTAGCTGAGCACACGGTGTGTCTCTAGGATGAGGTCTTTGTTTGTCAATTAGTGTTAACCTTATCTTGACTCTCATAGTGCTTATATTATGTCTCCTTGTGTAAGAAAGACTTCTACAAGATGGTACATTGAGCGAACATACTCAAAAAGAAATATCATAATGTATGATCTCTATGATCTCATATATTGATAAATGGGGTTAATGTTATAGGAGATGAGAACTATGAAAGCTTAATCATCGGGAATCTTTCAAGATAGAGGAAGACATGATGGTTTGAAGCTCATAAAATGTTTTAAAGGAGTTACACATCATTTTCATCTATACTATCAAATTTCCATAGAAAAGAGTGCCATTGATGTTGTTTTTCATTGTATTGCACATTGGGGATGATTAATGTAATTTTGATTATTGGATATCGATGCCAAACATTGATTGGGTCATTACTACTTAATAGAAGTTTAAATTAGTACAACTCTCTAGGATTTGGTTGAAATGTTTGTGTAAAATGACTGTCAACCACCTCTCTAGAACATGTTTTACATGTGCTAACATGATTAAAGGAGACATTCTTTAGTAGTAAAACATTATTGATGTGTTAAACATCTTACTTTGTTTTATCAAGTTTCGTATGGCTTACTTTCTATTGTATTCTTTTGTAAATGCATATGGTGGACAAATCTCTAAGATCATGTATCTTTTTATCTTAGTAATGGTATAGGCATGAAAGCTTCACTAATGAGATTTATTGTTTGCATACATATTGATATGTATGTAAAATTGAAAGGGTCAAAGGATGATAATGTTTATGACTTTCAAGGCAATTAGTTTGTTGGTTGTGCTTTGTAAAATGCTTTGTTTAATTCAATTGTAACTTTTCTTTTCTTTCCGACCATGCTTGACTTTTTAATTTAGTTGTAATTGAGGAGAATCTTCTTTCATTTTATAATATGACTTATTAATTCAATTGTAAGTTCTTTTTTTTTACGCAATTGAGAGTACAAATATTTTTTGTTTCATTTTACACATAAGTCTATTCCAACCTTTTTTGTTTGGTTTATACATGAGAAACATTTTTAATTTTAATGATGTAAAGTTAGATTGACATGATTAAAGGAAGATGGGATGGCATTGTAATGAAGACGATGCTTCAATGTGGCAGCGGAAGGTTAATGAATATCATCTTAAAGTATCACTCGCAAAAGCCTTAGAAAATAAGACTATAATAAAGCATATGCAACAAAGGCATAATATTAAAAAAAGAATATTATTTAGCCATAAAAGGCTTGAAAAAATCCATTACATGAAAACTTTATTTATAGAGTACATGAGGCATTGGAGAGGAGAAGAAGATAGGAGAGAATAGAAGAGGGTAGAGGGGAGAAGAGAGAGGAGAGCAATGAGAAGGGGGGCTAGCTGCCAACCCCCAACGGCTAGTGGCCCTATAGGCCCTGGCTCTCACGGCCCAGGCCTGCAGGGTCTGCCATGTCAGACCACTTGGACCCATTTTCTAACACCCATCCTCAAACTGACAGCTCCATAACCTGAAGTTTGCCAATTAAAGAATGAAATCGAGGAGCAGGTAATGACTTGGTGAAGACATCTACAAGTTGATTATCTGATTTTACAAACTGTAATGTTAAATTGCCTTGTAGATGCTCTTCACGAACATAGTGACAATCTATCTCTATATGCTTTGTACGCTCATAAAAGGTATGATTATTGGCTATATACATAACACTTTTGTTGCCACAGAACATGATTGGAGGCGCTTTCAATTGAATGCCCAAATCCTGAAATAGTCATTGCAACCAAGTTAGTTCGGTAGTTGTGTTTGCCGTTCCACGATACTCAGTTTCGGTGGAGGAAAGAGACACCTTTTGTTGTTTCTTGCATCTCCATGAGATGAGAGAGTGACCAAGAAATATGCAGTAGCTGGTGGTAGAGTGTATGTCATTCACATCACCACCCCAATCAGCATCAGTATATGCGAGCAATTGAGATAAAGAGGAAGATGATAGAAATACTTCATTGGTTGATGTTTGTCGAATATAACGAACAATCCTTATAACAACACTCATATGCACTGAGGTTGACGCATATTGAAACTGACTTACAATATAAACGACATAAGCAATATCTGGCCGTGTGATGGTAAGATAGGTGAGTGCTCCAACCATTTGTGTATAAGGTGTGGGATCACTAAAAAACCAAGATCCTTCATCTCAAAATTGCTTGACTCAAAGATGCTTTAAGATCAAGAATACCAAAAGTATCATCATCTATAATAATCATGCCATCAACATAAATAAGCAAGAACACGTGCCCACCATCACCTTGCTACGGATGAAGAGTCCGAATCATGAAAGCTGTGAGGAGTATCCAAGCCGATCGATTATGGAACCGAACAGTGTGCAAACCAAGCCTCGAGGAGGTTGTTTAAGACCATACAAGGCTTTGCGAAGAGCATAGGCGACATTGTTAAGTGGACAAGACTTCTTCTAAGTCACCATTAAGAAAGACATTCTTCACATTCATCCGATTAAGAGTCCGGCCACGAAAGTGGCGGCAATTAGCAATAAAAAAGTACGAAGCCCCGAGTAAGATGAGCAACTAGAGTAAAGGTTTCTTTATAATCAATTCCATATTTTCATATGTTCATCAAGATCATTTTCTTCATGAATTACCTCTTCACCTAAAATATCATTCAAGAAGGAATAGGAGTCATCAAGAGAACTGACATCGTCCATATCTTTAAAAACATATTCATTTTTAAAAAACTTTACATCTCGCGATACATAAAACTTATCATTTTTACAATCATAACATCTATATCCCTTTTTAGTTATTTCATATCCTAGAAAAACACATTTTATGGCATGAGATGATAATTTATCGTCTTTGTAAGTATAAACAAAATACTTACATCCAAAAATACGCAGTCTTTCATGGTTGGGAGAAACTTTAAAGAGTTTTTCTATAGGAGACAAATTTTGTAAAACCGAAGAAGGCATCAGATTAATTAAATATACTGCAGTCATAATAGCTTCTGCCTATAAATTCTTAGTAACACCACTTGATAAAAGTAAGGTTCTTGTGGTTTTCAAAATATGTTTATGTTTAAGTTCGGAAATACCATTTTATTGGGGAGTCTTAGAGCAAGATGTTTGATGTATAATTTCAAATGTATTGAGATGATTTTTAAAATCCTTTGACGTAAACTCTCCTCCTGAATCAGATCTAAAAATCTTGATTTCAGAATCAAATTGATTTTTTACAAGATTGTGAAAGATAACAAAATTTTGAAAGATATCGGATTTTGCTTTTAAAAGATATATCCATGTATACCTAGGAAAATCATCTATAAAAATGACATAGTAGGAAATACCTCCTTTAGACAAAATGGGTGCCGGTCTCCGTACATCCGAATTAACTATCTCGAAGGGTCTTGTGGTAACATGTATTTTGTTTGGAATTGGAAGGTGTTGCATTTTACCAAGAACATAATCTTTATAAGAAAAATATTCCTTTTAAACTTTATTTGAAGAGGGTATTGATACAATCTTTGAGCATTGAGATGTCCCAGTCTCTTGTGTCATAAAAGGGCATCATTTGTCAAAACATTCACATATCTTATACTATGCAAATAGTTCATAATGTAAAGTCTGCCCTTTCTATGGCCACGACCAATCACCTTCTTCGAGAGTCGATCTTGTACAATACATCACGCGAATGAAAATGTTATAACATAATTTTTATCCAAAATTTGAGATATAGAAAGTAAGTTTAAATTTAGTTTTAGAACAACACTAATTTTGGAGATTTTAAAATTTTTATTTTGTAAATCACCAATTTTATCTATAAATAATTTTGTTCCATCCGTGGTGTAAACATACAATAAAGATTTTAGAAGTCATATGAAATGAAACACCAAAATAAAGAATCCAAGAGGTCATACCTTGAATTTCATTTGTTGAAGAAGAGCAAATCGCACCAACTTATACTTTCTCCTTCATTTGAGCTTTAAGTTGCTTCACTTTTTCTTGAAGTGCAAGGATGGAGGATGTTCTTCCACTAAGGCTACCTTCTTTTTTAATTTATGACAATTTGACCTTATGTGCCTTACTTCTCTACAATGATGACAAATGACCTATTTTCTTGCTTCGCTTGATCCTTCGTTTTTTAAATGAGAAGGACGATAAGCCTTCACATTTGCTCCAGGTTTAAATGTGGCAAGTGTGGTATCTCTTTGAAGCCTAACTTCATTTATTCTTGTTTTCGTCATTTGAAGATCGGTAAGTACCTCTTCTTTACTAGGAAATGACCTTTGATTAATAAGAGATGACCTAACTCCTTCAAATTCTTCTCGAAGACTTGGTATAAATTTATATACAAAATCTTTATTGTCTTCACATTATCTCTCATTAAGACATTGTGTACATTTCTTTCTATATCCATATAGTTGGTTCAAAATATTGGAATATTAACCAAAGAAATCGTTTACCCCTTTATCTCTTTGTGTAAGGGAGACTAATTTGTCTCTTAATGTCATTTTATGAGCAACATCACTTTGAACATAAGATTTTTTAAAATATTCTCATGTTTCTCTTGCATTAGTGAAGTCGGCTAAAGTGTTCCTAGTGTGCTCATTTACATTATTCATGAGCACTCATAGGACCGTTCGATGGTTTCTTTCATATTCTTCCTTTTACTTAAGCGTAGCATTAATGGAGGGTTCTACCTTCAAACCACTTACATAACCTTATAATTTTTTAAAATATAAATAATTTTCTATAGTTTGAGCTCCCCGTTTAGTATGGGAAAAGGCTTAGTTGTTGTTGTTGTTTCTATAGTTTGAGCTCATATTTTTTAGTTTGAAGGTGTTAAACGGATTCTCCCTTTTCATCTATATTTCAAGAAGAAAATAATTATAAAGAGAGGAACTTATAACAAAATCAAGAGCACTATCGGCACGCTTCCTGAGGCGACAATTGACGTTTCTACGATTGAAAATGGCTCTGATACCATGTAATGAAGATGATGCTTTAATGTAGTAGTGGAAGGTTGATGAATATCACCTTAAAGTATCACTCGCAAAAGCCTTAAAAACTAAGGTTATAATAAAACATATGCAACAAAGGCACAATATTAAAAAAAGAATATTATTTAGCCACACAAGGCTTGAAAAAATCTATTACATGAAAATCTTATTTATATAGTACATGAGTCATAGGATTGGAGAAAAAGATAGGAGAGAATAAAAGAGGAGAAGAGAGAGGAGAGCAATGAGAAGGGGGGCTGGCTGTCAGAGAAAATAATTATAAAGAGAGGAACTTATAACAAAATCAAGAGCACTATCGGCATGCTTCCTGAGGCGATAATTGACATTTCTACGATTGAAAATGGCTCTGATACCATGTAATGAAGATGATGCTTTAATGTAGCAGTGGAAGGTTGATGAATATCACCTTAAAGTATCACTCGCAAAAGCCTTAAAAACTAAGGTTATAATAAAACATATGCAACAAAGGCACAATATTAAAAAAAGAATATTATTTAGCCACACAAGGCTTGAAAAAATCTATTACATGAAAATCTTATTTATATAGTACATGAGTCATAGGATTGGAGAAAAAGATAGGAGAGAATAAAAGAGGAGAAGAGAGAGGAGAGCAATGAGAAGGGGGGCTGGCTGTCAGCCACCCCCAATGGCTAGTGGCCCTATAGGGTCTGTCGGGCTGGGCCACTTGGGCCCATTTTCTACCAGGCATCTCTAAAGAAGAGGCTCATATGCATTGCACATTGAAAGAAGATATGAAACAATAATTTCTCCTTTCCAAAGATGATGTGCTCCAAAAGTAACACTTTTAGGGATGTTGCACAATTGTTATAAAGATTTTGCTCATTAGGTTTATGTCCTTTTAAGGATGGTGTGTTTCATATTTATCCTCCCAAACCTTGTTATAGTTTGGTTCATGTCTTGTATCGACATTGTTATTGAACTATGAAAATGTTTGTGATTTGTTTATTATTGTATAGCTAGTTACGTGTTTGAATAGTTCAAGAACTACTCATCTTATATGACAAGTTCCAAATATAAAGTTAAGTTGCATACAAAATGTTCATCTTAGATGAGTTAAGGTCATGAACTGAATGTGAGAAACTAGGAATGAGCAAAATCAAGTTGTTTACTAGTTTAAACCATATTACATATTTGTTTCGTATTATTTTTAGAGAAATCACCAACTCTTTTATGTTTTGGATTGTTATACTTTCTTATTGTAGAGAAAGGCTAATTTGTTCAAATTATTTTCCATGAAAATAAACATCCCTATATATAAATATAATCAAGTTGTTGCATATGGATTGAGCTTTATGTCATACTATAGAGAGAGACGTATGGTTGGCAAGCATGTAAAGATCCAAAACAATTACAAAAAGCAAATTAAATTGCAATCACTTAGTTATAAATATATTTACATCCAGAATCAATGGCATAAGACCTAATCACATGCACATTTAATCTTTATTATCATCAAAGTGTTGAGCGAGCATATAATTTGTCAATCTATATATAATCCTGTAGTAATGGTGAAGGTGGTTCATGATAGGATGTGTCAATGACAATGAATCTTGATATTGACTCAACCTTTGCATCACAGGTCTCATTGTCTATACAATATTTGCAAGACACTATAAACAACATGCATTAAAGAAAAGTTTAAGCTTCTCATTTTATGAACCTTATTGCAAAAGTGGAATAGAAAGTGCTATTTTATCTAATTTACTATAAACACCCAATTTTTTTTTAGAAAAATCTGGTTTATAATAGAAAGCCAATCCTAAGACACATGGAGTGATATGTTGAATCTTAATTTTTACAAAATTAGCTGACATGAGGGACCAAGTCTAAACGAGTTATGTAAAGGAGAAAAACCTACAATTCAAGGTCTTATTATAGTTTAGTTTAATACAAGCACGCAGATCTAACTCTAGATCCAAGCTGATAAATAAGGAGCAAATACTTGTAGAACACATCTTGGTCTAGCTCATCCAAGAATTCAATTAACATAGATACAAACATTTCAAGAAGAAGAGATAAGATCAAGCTTCAAGATCTAGTAATGTGCATGATGTTAACATAGGCCCCCAAGAACCGTTTGGTATCAACCCAAAGTGAGCTGTCCAACAACTTGAATCTAGCCCTCTTGCGGTACATTTGAGTGTTGAGCTTAAACCTAGTTACCTTTTGAAATTAGACCTTGATTCCCTTAGCTTGAAATCTTATTCATTAAACCTTAGTTTATTTAACCTATTTGATCAACCTTGTTTAAGCCATTTGCACATAATTCACCCTAAACTCGTTGTGTTGAACTCAAGGTGAATTTAATCTATATATATGTGTGTATATGTATATAGCATATGTGTTCAAAAGGTTTCATATATAGTAAATACATATGGGATACAAATAAATACATGGGATAATTTTTTACATGCATACATGTATATACATATATTACTTCATACAATTTTCATATATATATGTGTGTGTGCATGCGTGTGTACAAGTTTTCATAATTTGAAATATATATGGGAGAATTAGGGACAACCTTTTCTTCATTTGGTTTTACAAGCCTACGTAAATACATATGTATTGGGAACGTCCATAATTTGAGGTTCATAACAAACATTTGGAAAGAGGCATGGATTGGGTGTTTTAGGTTTTAAGCAAGATACCTTTAGATGTTTTAAGATTTTGTAACTTTTGAGGCCAGCTAACTTAAACATTCTAAATCCTATCTTTTAGGCAAGTTGCTTATGGCTTTAAATATATAATCAACCTTTTTGAAGAGAGTAGACGTCACATTGCAGGCTTATAACTTATTTACATAACGTGGCTTTTATGTTTGCATATATATATATAATATGTAAATAAGCAAATGATTGCATTTGGAGTTTAATAAATTCACTTGGGTTGGTTTTACTCAACCTTAGCCCATCCGATAATTTCAATCGGCCATCCTTAACTTACCTAACCGAACCCATTCAACTTAAATCTATTTGATTAGCTAGAAATCAAACCTATCCCTTTACCTCCTGTAATCCCAACCACTTAAACTTCACTGGTCCCAAGCCTGGATAAAGGAGGAGTGTTGTGTTAGGTTTTTGACAATCAATGTAAAACTTTGTCAGACTTAGCATGGATTCTAAAAAATAAAGAATTCAAGTAACCGACCCCATCTAGTATGGGAAAAGGCTTAGTTGTAGTTGTAGTAGTAGTAGATTAAACTAAGTCCACCCAACTTGAGTGATGAACCACCCTAGTTAGAACTTGAATTGAACCCATCCTTCTTGATCCTTAGGCAACTAAAAACTTATATCTATACTGGACTACAAGTAGATCTCCCCTTGCATGCTCACCTTTTTTCTAAGTATAGAAAAATTGTAAGCTTTAACCAACCAAGCAAATTGTTAGCATGAGAGATTAACTCTTGCTTGATGGAGCAATAAGATTTTCAATGAAAAGCACCGAGAGGGGTTCACACATATTAGGAAAGGTCGTGAGTGAAGCAAAAGCTAAAATTTGGGGGGATTTATATAAAAAACTCAACTCAAAAGAGGGTGAAAAAGATATTTTTAGGATAATTAGGGCTAGAGATAAGAAAATTAAAGATCTTAATTATGTTAGATGCATCAAGGACGAGGATGAAAAATTCTAGTGGTAAATGATGATATAAGAAATAGATGGAAAAACAATTTTATAAGTTTTTTAATTAAAATAAAGATGTTAGTATTAGCTTAGGAGAGTTCGCCAAATCAAAAAAGTATATAAACAACAATTTCTATCGACATATTCAAAAGAATGAAGTCAAAGAGGCTTTTAAACATATGAAGGGTGGTAAATCGGTAGGACCAGACAATATTCTCATAGAAGTTTGGAAAATCGTAGGAGAAACAGGAATCACTTGGCTCATAAGACTATTTAATGAAATATGGAGAAATCAAAAGATCCCGAGGAATGGAGAGCGAGTACACTTATATCCATATATAAGAACAAGGGAGACATTCATAATTGTGTGAATTATCGAGGTATCAAGTTAATGAGCTATACTATGAAATTGTGGGAAAAAATTATCGAATGTAGGTTAAGACAAGTATCAAGTACAACAGAGAACCAATTTGGATTCATGCCAGGCATATCTATTGTTGAAGTGATTCACCTTTTGAGACGTCTTATGGAACATTTTAGAGCAAAAAAGAAAGACCTTCACATGATATTTATTGATCTAGAAAAAGCTTATGATAGAGTACCGAGGGAGGTTCTTTGGAGAACTTTGGAAAAAAGAGGTATCCCATTGACATACATTAACCTTATAAGAGACATATATGATGGTGCAAAAACATGTGTGAGGACTCGTGAAGGAATGACAGACTACTTTCAAGTTAATATTGGGTTACATCAAGGATCAACTTTAAGTCCATACTTATTTATAATGGTGATTGATGAGTTAACAAAACATATTCAAGATGAAGTACCTTGGTGTATGGTATTTGCAGATGACATTGTATTAGTGGATGAGTCTAAGGAAAAAGTTAATAGAAAATTGGAACTATGGAGAGAAACATTAGAAAGCAAAGGGCTTTGACTTAGTAGAACAAAGACCGAATATATGGAATGTAAGTTTGATCATTTGGTTATTTCAGAGGACATAGAAATTAAAATTGGCACACATTGCATCCCCTAAAAGGAAAGTTTTAAATACCTAGGGTCAATTTTTCAGAATGATGGAAGAATTGATGGAGATGTTACGCATAGAATTAATGCTGGTTGGTTAAAATGGAGAGGAGCATCATGTATTCTTTGTGATAAGAAGATACCATTAAAGTTAAAAGGTAAATATTATATAGCAACAATTAGGCTCATGGTTTATGGTTTTGAGTGTTGGGAAGTTAATCATCAACATGTATAAAAGATGTCTGTGATAGAAATGAAGATGTTGAGATGGATGAGTGGTTATACAAGAAAAGACCGTATACATAATGAGGTTATTAGAAACAAATTAGGAGTGACACCAATAGAGGATAAAATTGTTGAAGAATATGCTTATCTAGCGTTCTTTGTGTTAGTTTTATGTTTCTAGGTATTATTGTACTCGCCCGAAACTTTAGGGGCATTTTGGTAATTTTTTGTACTAGGGGTATTTTGATTATTTTGGTCAAATTCTGTTTTACAGATCTCTATATAAGGGCTGGTAGGTTGTATTAGACTGTAAGATTGTGTTGTAAGTGAGAGTGGAAGAGGGGGGGCGGCCTCCATTGGAGGTCCGCCCCTTCCTTCACACCCTCGTTTTTCCTCTTTAATATAAGTCTCATTTTGTGTGTTTAATCTCTTCTAATGCATTTCTGGATTATAACATGGTATCAGAGCCTTCTACAGAGATTTAGCGACCATCCGAAGTTGTTCATACCTGGAAACATACACCAGTAAGTATACTTGTTAGTTTTTGAAGATTGAAGAAAAGAAAGTGCATATTTTGTGGATGTGTTTGTGTCTAAATCATAAATCAGAAAGTAGCAGAAAGTGTAAAGTGTTGCAGCCGTGAATATCATAAATCAAATTAGCACCATGAATATTAGATATCAGAAGGTAATCAATAACTGTAGCTTTTGTGGATAAGTGGCAGAAATCGTGGGAAGCATTGCCGTGAATATCAAAAAAAAAAATTAGTGGGCAGTGATTATTGATTGTGACAATCACTGCGATAAGCACTGGGAATAGATAGCAGTGGCCGGTGCAAGAATAGGTTATGTGATGTGTGTGCAGAACTGAGCAGAGCTATTGAAGAACAAGAACAGATTCAATTCTTGATGCTACAACTTATGCCTTTGGTTCTAATATGGAAGGTCCATCACCTGAAAAAACTTGCTGTCTTTGTTGATGTTGATTTAGGTTTCATGCTAAAAGATGAAAACAGTCATGTTAAAACTTCAGCTGCATGAACTTTAGGAAGGATTTTTAGGTTCATGCATGGTCCTCAATTCAGGACTTTCATAGTTGCTGAATCAAATTTTAGACATGTTCTCACCATGTTGATTGAGGGTCTGAAAGATGTACCAGGTGTTGCAGACAAGTGTTGTGGAGCTATATACCATCTTATTCACAGTTGGGAAAGGAAAAATATTGCATATTCCCCATTGACAACATTCTTTCCAGATATTATGCGTGTTCTTTTAATCACTGCCCAGAGGAGTGATGCCGATGAATCAAGGCTCAGGGTTTCTGCATATGAGACACTGAATGAGGTTGTTAGATGCTTGACTGGGGAAACTATTTCAGTAGTCATTCAATTGGTTACAGAGCTTATGTGTCAACTAGATGCTACCCTTGACGTGAACAAGTTATGTTCTGGAGAGAAAGAAACACAATACGAGGTGCAAGGTCTCTTATGTGGGTGCTTACAGGTCGTGATCCAGAAGATGCCATCTTTTTGATGCTGCTAGACTTGGCTTGCTTCATTGCGCAGTTGATCATTACTTCAGTTGGCTTGAATTGTTACGATGGCTGCAATATTACATTTGAGCAGTATTGGAAAGTGGAGCAGTTATTGCACATTAAGCAGATTGGTGGCTGCATTTATTGGACTTGCTGCACATTCATTTCATATGGCTGCTGTTTATTCATCGTGAATTATGCATTTATTTCATATGCATTTATTGCATATTGCAGAAGAGCAAGTTGTGGTGGCATGCCATCAAATGTCTGGCATTTTTTTTATCCTGTTTGAAATGTTGTCTATACATGGCCGTGCTATAGAAGCTTCTCAAGTTTTTGAGAGGGCCGTTGCCCAAGGAGCTATAGGGAGCAAGCAGTCGTTTTGGTATTGGAAAGACGGAATTCTCAGAGGTTAATAACAAACTCGCAACCAATAATCAGCCCACAGGATCATGATGTTATTCTGACTGTGAAGGAGAACCAACCATTGGTTGAAGAGGATAATGGTTTTGCCCCAGTCCTTAGCCTAGCTGAATCTTTGGTGTCCTCTAGGAATTCCCGAGTGCAAGAATTTGTGAGAATGCTATATGCAATTATGTTCAAAATATATGATGATGACCTTTTTCATGCAATCAGACTTCATCAATTGCAATCTGCAGATACAACATTTATTGCATCGTGAATACACAACATTTATTGGATAAAAACTGCTGTGAACAGTTTGTATTCCCAAAAAGGCATGCACGTCTGCCTCTTTCATATTGCTGCATATGGTTGTTGTTCATTTATTAAGCTAAGCATTTATTGTATATGGTGGCAGCAGTTATTAGAATGTGGACTGCATTAATAGGCTGGTGGCTGCAGTAATTTATTGGAAAGTGCATTAATAGGGCCAGAAAAGCTGCATGTATTGGAAAGGTCATGGATTCACGAGGTGGTTGTGGTAGTCCCAATAAGGTGGCCGTTTTTTTAAGTTGTGCAGAACATTCAATAAAGTGGCTGCATTTAAAGAATGAGCTGCAGTTATTAAAAGGGTGGATTGCATTTATGGATGGTGGCTAATTAATGACTAATGATGAAGAAGTTTTGTCAGAAATAAAGCTTATGCTGAAAAACGTGTAAGCAAATGAATGATGCATATGAAGATGTTCGATGAAATGCTCAAGAAAGAGATAAGTAACATGAACATGAAGTGTTTGAGGAAATGTTTAAGAGAACAAAAAAATTCTTGTGTAAGTTTGCAGTCATGAGGGCTGCTTTGTTGTTATGACAGTCACGATGACTGCTTTATTGTTGTGATAGCAAAGAAGGTTGCTTTGATGTTGTGACAGCTAGGAAGGCTGCTTTATTGATGTAACAGCCAAGATGACTGCTTTATTGTGACAGCCAGGATGGCTGTTTTATTGTTGTGACAGCCCGGATGGCTGCTTTGATGTTGTGACAGTCAAGATGATTGCTTTGATGATGTGACAGCCAGAATGGTTGCTTTGTTGATGTAACAGCTATGATGGCTGCTTTGTTGTTGTGACAGCCAGGATGACTGCTTTGATGTTGTGACAGCCAGGATGACTGCTTTGATATTGTGACAGCCAAGATGGCTACTTTGTTGTTGTGACAGCGAAGATGACTGCTTTGATATTGTGACAGCCAGGATGGCTGCTTTGTTGTTGTTACAGCGAAGAAGGTTGAGTTGATAGTGTAGCCAGAGATGATGCTTGTGATGATAAGCCAGGAAGACCAAGATATCTTTCAGCCAAAGAAGCTGTTGAAGATCAGATCAGTGATAAAGACAAATGAAGAACGTTTCAAACAAATATGAAGATTTTTTGGCAAGTTTGGAGTTCGAAGTATCTCACTCCCAACTTGAGGGGGGTGTTGAAGAATATGCTTATCTAGTGTTCTTTGTGTTAGTTTTATGTTTCTAGGTATTATTGTACTCACCCGAAACTTTAGGGGCATTTTGGTAATTTTCTGTATTAGGGGTATTTTGGTCATTTTGGTCAAATTCCGTTTTAAAACTCTCTATATAAGGGCTGGTAGGTTGTATTAGACTGTAAGATTGTGTTGTAAGTGAGAGTGGAGAAGAGGGGGGGCGGCCTCCATTGGAGGTCCGCCCCTTCCTTCACACCCTCGTTTTTCCTTTTTAATATAAGTCTCATTTTGTGTGTTTAATCTCCTCTAATGCATTTCTGAATTACAACAAAAATGAGAGAATATCGTTTAAGATGGTTTGGACATACATAAAGAAGATCAAAAGAAGAACTTGTAAGATGGTATTAAAAACTAAAATTGAAAAGTATTAAAAGAGCTAGAGGATGACCACAAAAGTGTTGGAAAGAAACAATAAAAAGAATGATCTAGCTTATTGTGAGTTAACTACTAACATGACACACGATAGGGATCTGTGGAAACAAAGAATCCATGTAGCCGACCCCGTCTAGTATGAAAAAGGGCTTAGTTGTTGTTGTATTAAAGTACGATACGATACACCCGTATCGTGGAGCAAAACGATACACGATACAATACGCGTCGAACAACACTGATATAGATCACACATTTTTTTTTAATATAAACTTTCTAACTAATATTAAAAGGTCAAACTTTGCTTTGTAGGTACACCGCACAAACAACTCATGGTCTTGTTGCTATTTCATAAGTTCTCCGTTGCTTAATTTTGACATGAAATTTTAGGCCTCTCATTGCTTATCACTTGTCACTCAAGGGGTGCTGGGTGGAGCGAGAGTTGCTGGACTTTCGTTTTTGCTATAACATTTACGTTCATTTAGGTTAGGTTGAAAAGTGAAAAGTGAAAAAGTACATGCTATTTTGTGGTACGATTTGATTTTTTTTTTCAAAAAGTAACTTTTGTCTATTGCTTTGTTGATCTACACCATTCATCTCTCCAATCTAAATGTTTGGATTGACTTGGATGGTCTAACATGAATAGGAATCTAGCAACTCACACTCTAGACTTATACACTTGACAACACTTGATGCATTGATCATCAAACTTTGTCATATATTATAGATATATGTATATACAGTGTGCTTAATATGCTTTTCATTTTATATGTTTGTCCACCCTTAGAAATCAACCATCCATCTGTTAAGTTGGTTTAAAAAGCAAAAAGTACATACGTGAATCAAGTATGCTTACATACTTTTTACTTTTGAACTCAATTGATGATGACTTGGATTTTCAAGGATATGATAAGTATATAACATGACAAGTATATTAAATGTTTTCTATATATAATATTCTCTCAATCTATTGGAGTGAGAGAACCTGTTACATGTTAGCATACTGAGTTACTAGCATATCGAAATAAATCTCAACCATCCATTTATCATTAACATGGATAGATGATTGAATTTTGAATTCCAAAGCAAAAAGTACATTTACTTTTATTAGTGTATTTTATTCACATTTACAGGTTTTGCTTTCCAATCATTTATCAGGTTGATTGATTGAAAGTTGAACTTTGAAAACAAAAAATACGTATGTAAATAAAATATACTTATAAAAAGTTAATGTACCTTTTGCTTCTTTAATTCATATTTCAACCATCTATCACTTAAGATGGATGATTGAGATTTATTTCAATATGCTCACACTTAAGTGTGCTAGCATATACCAGGTTATCTATCTATATACTTTTATGGACATTGTGCAGTTGATAGACTGTGAAGTGAGAACTGCCTACTGCTTGATTGACAACCCCATACTTTATAAAATGGGGCAGTGTGCAGCTTTTCATCGGCTGTACAATCGGTTGTTGTGAACCTCACAGTGTGTGTGTGTGTGTGTGTGTGTGTGTGTGTGTGAGACAGTGAGAGAGAGAGTCATTGTGGACGTTAACATTGGCAAACATAGCACTGTGTGGCCGAGTCTGAGACATTATCTCGTCACTGACGGGGTTGCAGAAGTGTCTCTGCAACAGCTTAGCATTCTGTTTGACTTTTTCCAACTTTACTGTGTAAACTTTTTTTATTATAGATCCAATTATGATTGTTTTTCTTTCTAATAATTAGGATCTAGTGCAAATTCTGAAATATTATCTACACTCATTCTTGATTATTTTATTTTTTACCATATTTTAAATGCTTTGATGTCATCACATTTTTAGGAAATATTTCATGGTCCTTATAAGTGGAGCAAAATGATGAGTTGATATTCTGAATTCTGTGTGGAATTACATTTTGACCTTCAAAGTTCTCTGATTGCTTCCCTTGTTGTGTCTTTCTTTGTGTCCATTGCAATAGTTTACTCTTCAACAGAGTTCCTGTGCATGTTAAGCTAATTGAACACAAAGCGCGTGATTTATGGATCAATTTCCTTTTTCTTTTTAGTTGCCCACTGAGCGTTGCCAAGAGGGGATTTGACAATCTCAACTTTTGTTCACTCAAGTTTGCAACAACAACAACTAAGCCTTTTCCCATACTAGATGGGGTCGGCTGCATAAATTCTTTGTTTCCACATAACCCTATCATAATTTATAGAATCCATGATAAATAAGTCCGACAAAATTTTATGGTGGCTGTCGGAAGCATAAAATTTTGTCGGAAGCCTAATGCAACCCTCCTCCTTTACTCGGGCTTGGGACCGACCATGCAAGGGTGCACCCTTACATGGGTGGAGTTCACTCAAGTTTGCAACAACTCGTGAAAAATACTTACAAGAAACTTCTTGTGGCCCCATATACATTTAAGTCAGTAGTACTCTGTGATACAACAAGGACAACAACCAAGCTTTCTCCCATGCTAGGTGAGGTCAGTTGCATGAATTCTTTTACGCCATAGAGCTTGATCTTGTGCAATAGTAAGAGTTAGCTCTCTAAAAGTCATATTATTCTTTTGTCACTATGTCATATCCTTGATAAAAGTTTGACCTGAACTCTCTAAAAGCCATCTTTTATTCTTTTGTCACTACTCTGTCATATCCTTGATAAAAGTTTGACCTGAACTCTCTAAAAGCCATCTTATACTTTTCCGAACATTTTCATGTGGAAGTTTCTTTGGTTTTAGTTGTAGTAAGATTTTCATGTGGAACACTGCAAATCTTGTTCTACATTTTTTTGATTCAATAGTGTTTTTACCATTTTTTAGTGGATCTCATCATATGTTAAATATTTTATGGTCTCTTAAGTAAAGCAATCTGATGAATTTGCATTCTGAATTCTGTGTGGAATTATATTTTGACCTTCAAAGTTCTCTGATTGCTTTGCTTGTATTCCTCTTGTTTGTTAGCCTTGGAATATCTTATACTTTTCATACGGGGACACAATGTATTTTTCTCTAGCAAGTTGAACGGCAGTGTCTGTGGTTTACAGATCCTTGTTTATTTCTTTCCAAGTTGTCCGTTTAGTAGCCAAGAGGGTCTTAACAATCTTCATTTGCACTTGCTCAAGGTGGCAATAACTCATCAAAATGCGTTGGAATTTTTCTGTGGCTTCAAATACATTAATTGATTATTACTGCTCTTTCATATCCTCAATATGACTGAAATTTCAAGCTTCTGATTGCTTTCTTCCTGTTTCATGCTTCTCCCAACATTTTTATTTTGTTTTTTCTTTGATTTTTGATGCAATTTTGATCAATATTGTTTTATTAAATAATAAGATCTAACTCAAATGTTGAACCTTGTGATTGCACTTTTATGGCTTTGTAGTTTTTACAATATTTCACTGCATTTATTTCATCAGATGAACTATTTCGTGGTTCATACAGTGAAGCAAAGATGATGAACTGTTATTCTGAATTCTGTCGAACTACATTTGACCTTGAAAGTTCTCTGATTGCTTCATTTGTTTCTCTGTTTGTTACCATTGCAGTATTTTAATCATACCAGAATTTCTGTGTTTTTCAAGCGAATTGAACACAAAATGATTAATTAATCAATGCTATTTCTGTGCGATCTGCTTGTTTCCTTTGTTTCTGTGAAATCTGCCTGACATTCTCATATTGGTCGCTCCTGGAGCGAAATATGTGCAAAATCATCATTATTTCCTGATGATTAGAATCATCCTTGTTCTGGAATTTTGAAGAAAGTCTGGTTTAGGAACCTCTGAGAATAAGTATCTGCTTCTTTTGATCGTGGATACTCATTCTAACCTAGATAGGGACTCCATGTTTTCATGATATCTCTATTCATGCGAGAATCTGCTTGATATAACGTGTATTTCATATTAAGCAAACATGGTTTGGATTCCTTGATTCTTTGCTGTTTGACTCTTGTTATCCACCTTTCAGCTATTCAAACTATTGCATTTTGTCCAAATCCAAATCCAAGGGTTTACTTTGGATCAGTTGTGGGATGAATGCTATATTACGTGTGATCCCCCTCATATGACGAAGCAAACGTACGCTAAATCTGATCTAATCAGTTTTATTAGTCTCATCTTTGGCAAGTAGGATGATCTTGGTTCTTGTTTGGTATCCACTCCACATGCTTCTCCCATCCCTTTCAGCTCATCGAATCTCCTTTACAGATGCATGATAGCCTTTTGGCCCAACCAAGCTGGTCTGAGCCACATGATCTTATTTTTACTTATAGAGCTTAAAAGGCTGTTACATATTCATTCATATAAATGTCTTGATGTTTACTAATATATGAAGATTGACTCATAAAGTTTGTTGAAATCGTTCATATCCAACATATGGTATGCATGTCTTACCTATTGCAGTGAAGTTTTCAAATGTAAGTTGTAAATGGAATTTGCCATCCATCAACCTGTTGGATTAAATCGCAATTGAAATGGAACTACATTGATATGCTGCTATCCACACGCTCGAATTGAGGGGCTGCAAATCGGGTCACCAAGTCAAGTTTTAAGTCGGGCTTTTTATGATACTTGCACTTAATCGGGTCCTGGTTGATGTGACGGGCTAGAAACTTCCAACCGATGGGAAGTTCAAATGAACCCATAATAAACTTATTTATTATATCATTTTTGTCAGAAATTAATTTTCATCACAAGATAATTTTAGGCATGTGTAGATTGGCCTTCTTATCTACTGACTTTGGGTTATGGTGGCTTAGCAACTTAAGGACTTTGGGTTACTTCACAACTAGAAACAGAACGATTATGCATAAGAATCACACGTTTTAGTTCACAGCACGATTTTGGCACCCAAATCCAGCAAAATCCTACAACAAAGCCAAATCTCACTGAAATCATAACAAGAACCCCATACAAAGTATCCATAAAGCTGCTTTCCTGCTACAGTGAAAAAGAGTAGATTTTTTTTGCCGTCTCGCACTCCGCAACAAATTCCTTGAAACTTCATTTCCCAACAAGACTCACAAGCCGTTGTGGGAATGATCGACACCGCAATTTTTGTTGGGTTGGGTTGTACACTTGGACTCCACGATTTTGTTGAGTCGCTCTTCGTTTTTACCCGGAGTTGATCTGGGGGGCTTAGGTTGGGTTTAAAGTTGCCAACCCTATTCAAATCAATGTGTATGTCAATGCCCCTCTTTTTTTACAATAAATTTTGTCAACCGTAAGTTATTAGTGTTCCCTTCCCTGACATGCCATCTAGAGAACCCCACAATCTTTCTTCCTGCAGTAACCCGCGCAGCCTCTTGTCAGTTTCCCCAACTCCTGTGACGGTATTTTGAATGACGCATTACAAAGCATTTACATAACAAGGTTTGGTGAAAAATTCACTGCATGCATTTATATGAACTAAACCTTAGCTGCCACTTGACCAAATAAATGGACATTAACCAGTGGGGCTTAATTGTATTGTGTAGTATGAGAAATGAATCATCGAATCTTTTTGCTCAAAATTCGAGATGTCAATATTGGCTGGGCTTGGCTGGCACTGGACCCTGTGGGCCAGGGAAAATGAGGCTGGGCCATATTTCCCCTCCCCTCTCCCTACACGCATATAATTTTTCAATTAGTATATATATATAGTATATATTACATGTATGTGTATATATGTATATATAATTTTTTATTACATGTATGTGTGTGTATGGCTTGTTGAAACCTAAAAAGTTGTGGTTGGATTTGGATTTCAATCAGATTTGGATTGGAACAAATAATTCCTTTTGAAATAGAGGAGGAAAACATGATATAGGCAGTTCCAGTGTAGGTTTAGTCTACGAAAAGTCTGTGTGCCACAATTTCCTTTTTTTTTTTTGGGGGTAGGAAGTTTCCTTTCTCATTGTACATAGGCCCCAGCTATTTATTTATAATGGTTAAAGACTGGGGCTATGAAAGGATTTGTGACCAACAAATATATATTTCCTATCAAATTCAATATATTAAACAAGATTATGATGGAGCGAATCTCATTCAAATCCATGAGATAGGAAAGTTTGTCCCTTCACTTTATATAAAATCTACCTTGCACCCTCAAGTTGAAGGGAAACAAGGGGAAAACCAGCATTAGTTGATATAAAAGGATGATGACACCAATGTCGTTAAATATTTCATGAAGAAATGGCAATCGGTATCATTGATGTTGTAAGATGCATGTCATGAAAATATTAACTTTGAAAAGAACGCTATCAATAAAAGAAGATATTGCTCAATGTTTATAAATGCTCAAATATAAAGTCTAAAATCCTTAATAAATGTTAACAAAGCATATTCAAGATGAAGTACCTTTGTGTATGTTATTTATAAATGACATTATGTTAGTCAATAAGTCTAAAAAAAATATTAACAAAAAATTGGAACTATAGAGATAAACATTAGAAAGTAAAATATTTCAATTTAATAGAAAAACAAAATATTTGGAATACACATTTGGTAATTTGATTAATATAGATGATATGAAAATTAAGATTGGTACACATTATGTCCTTCAAATGAAAAGTTTTAAATATGTAAAGTTAGTTCATAAAAGTGATAGAATAATTGATGAAAATATCACATATGGAACTAATGCAGATTGGTAAAATTTGAGAGGTGCATCGAGTATCCTATGTGAGAAGAAGCTATCATTAAAGTTAAAAACTAAATATTATAAAGTAGTAATTAGAACCACTATATTATACGATATTGAGTGTTGGCAGTAAATCACCAACATGTGTAGAAAATATTCATGACAAAAGTGAAGATATTGAGATGGAGGTACGATTGCACAAAGGACCAAATTCATAATAAGGCTATCAAAGACAAACTAGGAGTGACACCAATAGATAATAAAATCACTTAAAATCATTTAAGATGGATAGGACACGTGAAAAGGTGATCAAAGAGAGCTCTGGTAAGAAGTTGTGAGAAACTTGATGTTGAAAATGTTAAAAGATGAGTTTTGAAAAATGAAGAATAATAGGGAGCAAACAATAAAGAATGATTAACTTTTGTTAAGTTAACTATTAGCATAGAACTCAATTGAGCTCTATAGAAACAAAAAATCTATATAGTTGACCCCATCAAGTATGAGAAAAGGCTTAGTTGTTGTTCTATGCTCAATGTTATAAATATAACAATCTAAAACAGGATAAAATCGAGATAAGAAACAAATGAACCACACTGTCACTTCTAGACAATGATATCATCTTAGTTGCAATTTTCATAGGAAACTTTTGTTCAGAATTGTGTTTGAGTAAATTATAAACAGTCAACTTTGGGAAGCGAAATTCTTGATTCATGAATTCTTGGATTTTAAGACATTGGTTCCTAGTTGCTAGAATTTTGTTACGGTGGGGTAATCTAGATTCCTACTTGACGACCTTTGACATTGTTCTTGATGTAAAGTTCAAATCTGCAGAGCTAAAGAAGAAATGGTGGATAGTCAAAGGAAACCCTAAATTTGCAATGGTTGATGATGTGCTTTCTTTATAAACCAAGAAGTTTTGTGTGGATCCATTATATGATGCGAAACGAACATTAAAAGTCAATTCAGTAAAGAGGCTTAGCGGCAACAAGGGAGGTGTTTAGAGATTTTACAGCTCGATGGTTAGTTTTTTTTCTTTCTGTTTGGTTGAATAAATGCAACATATATAATAAGAGCTGAATTGTGGAGACTTTTGAAAGGTCTTCAATTCAAATAAATTAAGGTCATATATGATATTTTTTTGTATAATTCAACATCTTACCAATACTAAACTTTCGTTACAGAATGCCAACTTAGTATCACAGATTACTCTGCTACTACTAAGTAATTCATGGCTAATTAGTATAACTGATTGTTATCGAGAAGCCAAGTAGTGGACATACTAAGTTTGGATTTTATCAAAATTCTGAATTGTATAGGTATAATGAAATAAGGATTGTTAGAGAATGCTGGTTCTTACCGAGCTTGGTTTGCACAGAAATCAAATCGGTCATTCTTGGAACCAGGAAACCTCTGGTCAGTTACCCACCTTTCTAGGAAACGAGCTGGAACTGTAATCAAAACAAGTCCAATAACCAGCGGTTGGGAACCGCTTGGTTTTGCGGCCTCCTGGGGCACTAGGCTAGCTGTCAGTACCCTCGTCCCGTGGCCGCCGGGTCTAACATTATGAATTGCAAAACATAAAAAGTAAATGTTGAGGACTATACACTAGCTCTTAATTTGTCATAACTAATTGTAAGCTCATGCATGCAAAGTACTACTACTGCACAAAGGTCAATAACTTTAAGCTTCATGATATTTATAGCATATTATAAAATCGTGTAATTAAAGAACATCAAGCGAGAGAGAGTTTAGATGCTCTGCAACTCTAATTTTCTTTACGAAGAAAAGTCTTGCACCGATGGATCCATTTTATGGGACTTTTCCACTATAATTCCGTTCAAGATAGATAAGAGCTTGTACATTTTGTGTAAGTAGAATATCTTCTATTTACTTTTGATAACAACTTGGTTTTGTCAATTATATTGAAATACACATAATCCTTTAGCATCTCTCATTCTTAGACAATCAATTACTAGACATATACCTAAATTAAATAAAGAGAAAAAACTAGTTACATTTGTCACTTAATTTAATCATAGTGTTTCACAATGTATTGATATATGAAGTAATAATTGGGAGTTACAAGCATAAATAAGTGTGTCTGGCCAGTTCAAAAATGTCTTCCTGTTTTTCATTACTTTCATGAGTCACACAATGTAAAATATTTGTTATTTACTAAAATGAATTTTGAAGAATATCGGTTATCTTATAAGTTATTTTCATTTCACTTGATAAGGTTGCTGCAAGCGCGTATGCCATTTTTGACTTACAAATAACTTGGCAACTTAATTTAGTTGATAAAGTTTTTTATTTTCGTTGCTCTTGTTATGTGCACAACTTTTGTGTATAAGATGATTTGAAAGCTTTAGGATCTCAAATACAATTTATTAGAGACGATCTTAATTTTTTGCATGGTCATTCTAATATTAGAAATGAATGGATTCACTTAGTTGTTTCAATGTTTACAAAATATGACATATAAGTAGCTTTATTATTATATAAATATTCCTCTAGTTGTTACTTCATTAGACCCAAGATTAAAATTAGATGACTCTAAAGAGATGTTGACTTAAATAATTAAAGATATAAGATGAACCATAAATTAATTATGTAGAGATTGTAGTTTCTTAAACAATTTTGTTGTACAAGTAAAAGAAGAAAACAATAACAATCATATATACTCTTTTTATGGCAACAAATTTTGTCATATTTTAAAATAAAAGTTTAACAAAAGTGACATGTTTTCCAAATTTTGCACTTTGATACTCTAATTTTTTCAACATTTAAGAGAGGCATGAGGTGTATACTGTTAGTCAATTGGGGACCTCCGGTTCTAATCATTAATCAAATAGGGAGCTTATAGATAACAATGCTAGTTTTTAGTACATGCCATAAGAATCTTAGGTTTCTATTTTGGTTAATGGTAGAAACCTAATGCTCATACTTAATTAATGAGTAAAACCTCTTGTTCCTCTCAAAAGGATGAGAAATTGAAGTCTTACAATGTAAAATTTGAGAAACCATATGGTACTTTATTTGAGAAACCAAAATTTATAGATTCAATGAAATTTGAGGTATGTATATGTTATTAGATATGATTTACACAAATTTGAAGATGGCGGATCGAGAAAATTTTGTTATTTTAGAACCCACTATATAACTTGTTTTGTGACTGCCCCACAACCAAAACCAAAAATGTTCTAGATCCAAAATCAATCCGGAACAAGTACTTCTAGAACCATAACTAGAAACAGCAGCGAGCCAGTTCAGTTATAATTTCAAGTTTGAGGATAACCGAAACAGGCCATATAAACCCCTTATTCAGAAGAGGAGATTTAGTTACAACATGGATATCCATGAAAAAAAGGAGACCGCCAGATCTGGATTGGAAATGAAAACTTGTTTTTATTTAATTTTAAAGATGCGGCTGGCTCCGTGCGTATGCATTAATTCGTTCGTGGATATCGATCTCGAGACCTTGAACATTAAGGTCCTTTCAGGTTTTTGACTCCTACTAGTGTTAATAACAAGGAAAAGTTTGACAAAGCACAGAAATGTAAGGCGTCACGCTACCCATTTTAGAGGGTGGGCTGCTGATCTTAGTGAATCATTAGGCAGTTCTCACTTGACAACTAATGAATTGTACCGTGTAAATTAATAAATAATAAATAAATTATATATAAAAGATAGTTATTATACACGTTTATTTACGTTTAAATTTACTTAAAACATTTTCATTTTTCACTAATTTGAATTTAAAAGTATTTACCACACTAAAGGTTTAATGCGAAAACTATAATGATATTTTTTACTTTTATATTCAAAATTTTACCGACTAATCAAATAATAGGAATCTTTGAACAAATTTGTTCATATGGGGTGTGTCTATATACTAATTTTTCTTATAATATATAAAAGTAAAAAGTGTCTTAAATGGGATACATTATTCGGTCTTTGAGATCAATGGTAAAAAGAATAATTACTTTTCTTTAATGAATAGATGCATCAAATGTTAAACAAACACATCATTATTTAGAATACATATAAACTTGCTACAAACCTTCCATCATAGAGAAATTAGTACATATGGACACCCATGTTCAAATTTGTATTTTTTTACATAGCCTTTTATGGTGCATAAAATGCGATCAAATATATACACATACTATATATATATATATATATAATATGATAATAATATTTCCCAGTCAATAGATTGAGTGCTGTATTGAATTGCACTGAACATCTCGATGGAACTGCTTTCTACTCGGTGCATATTAATAATACGAACATAAACATAAGAGGCACAAACCTTTTGCTTCGGTGAGACCTAAAGGGTCCAACGCACAACAGCAAATTTTATAAAATGGAGCCAGCATGTACATTTCGAAAGCACTTTGCTCATTCTAGTGATCAACCTATTTAAACTGACCACCTCCTTCTTTATTTCTTTCCCCTTCCTCCTCTCTCTCTCTCTCTCATATGTATACACTCTTAACCTCATCTCCTTCAGCATAAAGGCCGGGTTCGCAGAGAGGGAGGGAAACGTTTTCATGCTTGCAGGCAGTTGCATTAGATTCCATGCGACGTCAATTTAACCTACCACAGCCTCTGCTTTAGAACAGGTCGGCTGTCTTCTACTGATTTAAACATAAACATGAAAGGGTTGTAGTGAGGCTCCATGATTTCTTCATTCAGGGGAATGATATCGGTTTTCTATAAATTTTCTCACTTTTTCCAGTTAATTTCTAGGTCTTAGATGGTCTGGATTTTCTTTTGTATTGGTAATATATTTTGATTATTGGAAGAAGATAATGAAAGTTTGTCTTGCTTCTTTTAGTTAAAGTTTAATGTGGTGCAAGATAAGGAGACAATAAAAGATGTTTTTGAGATACTTGAGAACGAATCTTTGTGTTTATATCACCACTCAAAGGATTACGGAATCATCATGACATTGTCAACATAACGTAAATACTTATAGGGCTCACATGGAAAGGTAAAATTACCTGTATTTAACAATCTAATAGATCGTTGTATCGACTAGTTGGATCATAGTTTCTTACCATAAGAATGAAAGGTGCATATAAACTTACTACATTTCCAATATTTAATAAACTTACTACATTTCCAATATTTAATTACCTAAATTATCGTTCCTATTTAGTCTTTTCAATATTATTCCTGATTTCGAGCGTTTAGCTAAATTATAATTTTTAGTTTTTGAGTCAACTATAACTTTTACTTTCCTTTAGGTTTTAACTAATTATTTCTATTTACTCATTTTTCAACGTTTAAGGAAATTGTATAAGTTTGAAAATTAAACTCCACACGCAAACCTTCTCCTCACAAGATACTGAACTCGCATGATCTTCACTTTCCATATCCCGGATAAACTCACTGGTGAGTTATCACCTCAGACAAAAGCGTCCTCATATCTTTTATGCAAGGCGTAAGCAACCGGACTACAAGTATTCTTCTTGTATTGAAGCCATAGACAAAGAAGCCGAAACGACAAATCATAGCATGGAATTTATAAACTCCTTTCCAATCATCCAATAAAAGATGTAAATGGTTGAGATGAAAAAAATAATAAGCAAAAAGTTGCTTTTACATGCAAAGAATATATATATATATATATATATATATATATATATATATATATATATATATATATATATATATATATATATATATATATATAGCACTTGTTGAATATACCAACAAATAATGGTGCTAAACAATATCCAAATGATTTCAACCATCCAAATAGATGGTTCAAGATAGCAACTTTAAGTTGCTTGCCAATCAAGCACAAGAAGAAAAAAAATGCACTTTTTGTCAACTTTTTTTTTTTTAAATTTCAACCATCAATCTCTTTTAATTGAACAAGTTGAGATTATTAAGAATCATTTAGTTGATATGTATGCATATTCCACCAGCTCTCTTTATATTTAGAGAGATGGAGAGAGTTACAACTATTTATCTTGAGAAAAATGGTTGATATTTGTAAAAATATGACAATTATATAGTATCACAAGTATATGAGACTTTTCTCCTCTCTCTATATATACACACACTCACTCACGGACACACGTAAGCACTCTCAAGCAAGAAAAAGACACATGGAGATTGATATATGCTAACAACTATTTGATCAAAGAGATCGATGGTTAAGACTTACAACCAAAAAAAAGAATTCCTTTGTAAATATGCATATTCAAAGTAAATGTATAATTGTTTTATTTCTTATAACAAACTAAATTTACAATCACTTCTGAAAGAATTGAGGCATTTCCCCTCTTTGTTTGTTGAATTGGTGGCAAATAAGTAAACATAGAAATGTGTCTCCCAACAAGCAAATGTTAATCATCTACCTTTAAAGATGAATATTTAAAATTTAAATTTAAAAAGCAGAAAATGCGTATGTATTTTTTGGACTTGTATTTTTTTCACATGTGTATTTTTTGCTTTTTAAATTTAAATTTTAACCACACATAAACCCAATGGATGATAGAGATTTGTTTGGACATGCTAGAACCCAATTGTGATAGCATATATAAGGTTTATATACATATACATATGTGTTTATATGTGTGTAAATAATAGATTAATTTCATAGTATATATTCTCTGAATGCCACCTTCTAATCGCTCTTAGTGAATGATTGGATACGGTATCAATAAGGCATCATCCTTACACCATCTTTGTTTGCGCTATATACTCATAAAGTAATTATATCATATATATAGGTAAATGCATAATGTCTTTCACGTATAATCTTATATAAGCATCCATACAATTTCATTATCATGACCAAAAATAGAGATATGAATCACATAAACAAAAAGTACCATTATACTTTTGTACGCATATTAATTATTTATCGTAGATAAATTCATGCAAGATTATGCACCGAAAGACATTATGCTAATTAAACAATGAAGATACTTTCATAAAATTATGAACCAAAAGATATTATGCATTTATTAAATGCAAAGTGAAAAATTCAAATCTCTATTACTTATTATGTCAATCCAACAATGAAGATTTTTATGAAACAATATATATTGAAAGACATTACGCATTTACCACAACCTCTTTATAAGTCCTTGGTTGATTGCCATGAGATGAGCATGATTCCACTGCATCGGTCTCTTGACTTAATGTGGCGATTTTCTACTCGATCCTTATCTCTTTCAATTCCCTTTTGAGGGAGGCAATCTTATCTTCCTGGTTTTTCAAACTTTCTTTAGAAATTATTTTCGAAAATTGACTTTTAGAGCACGAGGCTCTACTCGACACCTAATAAGAATTCTCTAAACTTGACATTATTTTTGCAAAAATCAATCTGTAAAAAAATGAATTAAGAATTATGATTTAAAAAGTAAATAGTTTTAAAAACTAAGACCGGATCAACAACTTTTAAATGTTCAAGTCCCATAGGGCATGCAAAATCTGTAGATGTGAATTTTTCTTTTGAAGTCTATGTAGAGACTTAAAACTAAATTCGCAAACTACGAGTGTACGAGCGTGCCAGCTAGTTTGCTCAAACTAGGAAAGATGATTTCTCACTTCTTTAACGATTGTGGGTGAGTGAATTCTTTCCGTCGTAGATCTTCTTGAACCGATGCTCAAGAGCTGATCTAGGCACCTTGAAAATTGTTTGAGATCCAGTAATTTTTCAAATTCCAATTTCAATTCCTAAAAAGTTTTGCAGAAATCGTGAACTTAATTCTTAAATGAAAATATTTCAAATCCTGAAAAATAGAAACTGGTTATGTTTTCAGAGACTTATTTTCTGATTTTTTTGGACAACTTCTAAATCTCTAAAAATTCTTAAAATTTTACCAAAATTAGATTTATTATGCAGATTCAGAAACAATTTTTATTTTAATTTTTATATACAATTAAATATGAGAATATACCTTACTTAGGTATTCGGGACATATCTGTGATAGAGAAACAGAGGTTTAGAAAAGCGACTATATCTTGGTATCTAGATCTCCGATTTTTATGAAATTTATATTGTTGGAAAGCTATAAATCTCTGCTTTCCAATGGGATCATCTTCAATCAAAATTGTTTATTGCATACAAAATTATGAGATTATAACCCAATTACTATTGCAAGAACTGCAGGTTTTATATACTATGTTCCGATTTCATTCAGTATTCTCTAATTTTATTTATAATCTTGTACGATCCTAAAAAAATTTAACCTTTTATTGACAGTGGGTCTGTGTGTTTAGATTAGGTGTGAAAAATTTCAACACATTCGAAGTAGGGAGTAAGGAAATCAAAATCATTTATAAGACGTATGGAGAGTGTAGAAAACAAATTTTCAGTTTCTACAAGATACGTTAATGCATTTCGTCTAAATTAAAAGACAATATACAACAATTAAAATGTAAAGAACTAAAGTAAATAAAGGAAATTATGATTATATCATAAGTGTAGAGGGGATTAAGAGATATAAGATCTTATAATGTATATTGGGTAGAATGAACCGAAAATCAAACACATAGTATGCATCAATAAACGTAAAGGAAATTGAGCAACATAACCCCTTAATTAGTACATCAAAGATGGAGTCATAAACTCCTTAATTACAACCCCATTAAATTGAATGAAAGAGGAGTAGAAGTATTGAAAAGAGAAGATAAGAAGGGACCAGTGACTTGGAAGAACCTCCAATGGCCGACGGATTATGGCGACGGCTTGGGGAAGATGAGCCTCCTCCTCCTCCTCCTCCTTCTTCCTCTCTCTCTCTCTCTCTCTTTATCTTCCTCTCTTGCTGCAGGGATTTTTCTTTCTCTTGAATGCTCAAACCAGCCCCCCAAGACCCTTATTTATAGTTTTCAAGAGGGAGCCTCTAGGGCCTTCCATGGGTTGGAGCTTGGTATTTCAATGCAAGATCTAAGTTGGGTTTGATCCAACTAAAATTTTTGCATATGGGCCATGAAGTGTGGTTCCTGTTGAACCCACATGGGCTTGGTGAAGCCTTGGGTGTGTCCCATGTGGTGGTGCACCCACCTTTCTTGACCTCGCTAGCATTAGCCATGGTGTGGTCCCTGGAATAGCTCGAGCTTCCCATTTGGCTTGATATTACTCGAACCTTGATCAATAAACAAGTTGCCTTAGCTGAATTAGTTCAAGTGTACTCCTTCATTTGTGGCTTGGTCACATTCTTCCTTGCACGTAGTTGGTGAAGTACTTCAACTTGAATTTCGACTTGATTTAACTCAAGTCTTACTTGACTAGGAATCGGCCCAAGCCTTGTTTGACTTGAATGCATTATTCGAATGAAATCATGATTTGATTTGTTTTGGGGTTGAATTCGATCCAATCTAATTAGGTTTAGACCTTAGCTTTGCTTGTCTCAAAATCCGATTGGACCTTGCTGGAGGTTTGGATCAAGTCATTTTTTATCCTCACTCCTACTTTGCATAAAACCTTGATTTGAATTGCCTTCAATTTTGTTGGGATTTGGTTTGGTCTTGGTTGAATTTTGCTTGATTGGTCAAGCATTGCCTCCGTGTCATTTTAGTTTCATCCATATCTTCTCTCAGAAATTATGCCCCTTGCTGATTTGGGCTTTATTCTATCTTTGGGTAGATCAATGCTCCCTTTTTGAATTTCAAAATTTGATTTTTGGTAATCCTAGGGTTTTCAAGAATGTTTTCCTAAAACATTTATTTTGAAAATAATGTTTGAAACTTTGTGAAATTTGAGAGAATGTTTAAATCATGGATTTTAAAACTGTAACCTGATTTGAAAAATATTTTAGGGTGTTTAAAGGAGTAAAGTTCCTTCTTTCCCAATAATGAGAACTCACATTAGCTTTGGTGAGAGCATCTTCAAAAGAGAGCTCTTGGATGGACTAGGTCTGTGGGTCATGCTCTTGGGGGCATAGGAAGCCTTTGTTTCCTACTTTTGTGGTTATTGGATTACATTTTTACTAGATCTAGGAAGCATTATCTATTTATGAATGGGCATATGATGGTGGTACTTACGGACATTTCTTGAAGATGGTGGGTGCATCTTACTGATGAGATTATGGCCCATACTCAAGAAGGCCAAGGCTTAATAATCGGTTGAAGTTCCTCGGCAAGAGCCATTTGAATGACCCCATGGCTTTCACATGACTTGCATCCCACAGAATAGTCTATGCATTCTCATGCAGTCTAGGCCAAAAATACCCTTGACGGTATATGCACCGTTTTATCCTCGGGCCACACCAATGGGATCCACACATGATTTCATAGGCCTTGGTCATCATTGTCTACGCATATGTTTTGTCCAGACATTTCAGTAGCAAGCTTTGGCTGCTTTGCGTGTGTAGGTCATTATCTAGTAGGGTGTACTGCAAAGCTCTCCCCTTGGTCTTGCTATCGACTTCTTTTTATGGTTGTAGAACTAATTTAGTTAGTCAGTCATTTTTTTCAGGAGCTAAGTTGTTGTTGACCTGGCTATCATCCCTCGTTGTATATAATAACTTGATCATGTCAAATGAGCGGATTTACTCCAAGTCTCGCTGACCCATACTTCTCCAATTATGGCCCCCATAGTTAGAGAGCGCACCATTTGAGGTAATGCTCTTGCAAAGCTAACGTTGTAAATATCACATGGGATTCCGTATTGCACGTAGACGATACGCTTGTGTCATATCATATGAAACATAAGATTTGTTTAATTAATTTTTTAAATTTATAGAAATGTATAAAAGTTTAAAGAGTAAATGAAATCACATGCAAATATCACCCATGGGCCTTCTTTTGAAACTTAAGATTTCTGATTAGTGGATGTTGAATAAATTTGAGATTTTTAAGGAGAAAGGATGGCCTAAGAGAGAGCAAGGAATAAACATGTAAGAAGAGGCAAAAAAAACCGACATAGAAAGGGTTTAAACTTATTATCCTAAGTCTTGATTTGGGAAAAAGAAAAACACAATTTCCAGTACTTCTACCTTATCATATGATGTGGTGTCCATATCGCACCGAATCACATAATAAAACCCGATATGCTTCCAATAATTGTGTTATGCGATGTGTCTATCATGACATGGTTTTTATAACATTGATTAAAGGACACTTTTACTACACGTTTTAGTTACCAACTATTAACCTATACCAGGTACTGTCAAAAGGCCAATTAATATAATGCACAAGCCAGAACCTTCGTGGGGCACATCGTGGGTGCAAGAGGGAGATCATCATTAGCGGTGCATTATTAAGCACGTTGATGTAAGTCAGGAGGCGAGTGAAATGTGGACATATCAGTCCGATGACATGTGATCATCCTTGGTCTAGGTAGAGATACCCTTCCTTTTGATAACAAGAAGAGCGCTCGGGTATTTAACTCTTGTCAAGGGGGGTCAACCTCCCAATGATGTGTTTTTCTTTTCTTATTTTCTTCCCTTTCATGAGTAAGCGTAGCGGTTAAGATAGACACCCAACAGATGCAGGGTGGGGAGCCAAGACCATGATGAGAGGTGTCCGTGTTCAGTTAGCGTTGGTTTTAGGAAGGTCCTGTCTATCATGACAATCGCGCTGAATACCAGTGCAACTTTCAATCAATAACTAAAGAATCCACAAACTGCCGTATTGGGACTACTCAGCTCGTTTGCAGCAGCGCTGATCTGGTGAAACGCCACCCAAGGCAAAACCTATTTGAATTATTGGGAAACATGTGGGTCTGCCGCCAATAAAAGAGGGAATCGCCTTGTTTTATATGCAAGAGATCTGGTCCAAGGCAACTTGGAGAATTATTGCACGGAAAATTGTCAATTATTGTACGAAAAACTGTCATCTACAAGAATTTTGATACAACAGGAATCCCCAATTAAAGATATGAGCAATGAGAAATCAGAAAAACAAATTAAATTGTACGAAAAACTTATAGAATAGTGTTGCACACCTATTAGTCACATAGTAATAGAGTAACAAATACGTGATCTTTAAAGGATTATAGGAACCCAAAACTAAGAATTGATTTGAAGACACTGGACAAGTATGCTGAACACATGCTCAACTCAAGATGTCAATATGCAATTGAGTGTGAGAGGTTCTAAACCCTATTTGTTGATGCTAGATGTAAGAATGAAGAAGAAAGCAATAGCGGTGCATTATTAAGCACGTTGATGTGGGTCCGGAGGCGAATGAAATGTGGACATGTCAGTCCGACGACATGTGATCATCCTTGGTCTTGGTAGAGGTACCCTTCCTTTTGATAACAAGAAGAATGCTCGGGTATTTTACTCTTGTCAAGGGGGCCAACCTCCCAATGATTTGTTTTTCTTTTCTTATTTTCTTCCCTTTGATGAGTAAGCGTAGGGGTTAAGATAGACAGCCTCCAGATGCAGGGTAGGGAACCAAGACCATGATGAGTGGTGTTTGTGTTCAGTTAGCGTTGGGTGAAGGAAGGTCCTGTTAACGTTAGTTCCCGGGGGTCTGTTTTGAAACTGATCTCTTCAAATTGTACTCACTGAAATCGCGCTCCGTTTGGCTCTAAGTGACAAGCAATGGCGCTGATACCAGTGCAACTTTCAATCAATAACTAAAGAAGCCACGAACTGCCGTATTGGGACTACTCAGCCCGTTTGCAGCAGCGCTGATCTGTTGAGACGCCAGCCAACGCAAGGCCCATTTGAATTATTGGGAAACATGTGGGTCTACCCCCAATAATGCAGTGTTACTACCTAGCACGTTTATTCATGGACTTTCTGCAGACCATCTTCTTTTACTGAAGAGAAGCGAGGTTCAATTTCTCCAAGATAAAGGATAATGCAGTGTCGTAGCAAGCTCATCTAGACAGAGAAATGACAGCACGGCATACAGCGGCGATCCATATTATGAAAAGCTTCTGCAAAAGTCACGGCAACGATATCTAGTGGTGATGTTTACAGAACACGAAAATTTCTGTTTCCTGCGTGTGCTTGGCTGCTGCAAGTAATCTGATTGTGGGATCAGATTTCCGAACGTAGACGAAGTCGAAGTGTGCAGCTTTTGTTGAAGGCTGTAGGAAGTGATAGACCGTGTTTGGAAGCGAAGATCGCCTGTAGCATGCGTATGTTGGCGCAGTCTTCTGTCAGCCGGGAAGCAGGATTTCTTTCCAGTTTCTGCATCTCATTCCTTTGCGGCGTTCGATCCCACCGTGAATTGAAGGCACAGGTCGGTCAAGAGCTTCGGATCAAATCAGGTATGGCAAATATACCGCTTCTCAAACAACTTATTTTGATTGATCTCGTTCGTATGGTGGTTCATTGATACCTTGAAACATAAACCGCAAACTACAGCGCCTCCAAAGTCCTTTAATCTGACAACGTGAAAAGCATGTCGTAAAGGGAAACTTGTAAAAGGGTACAGTCAACAAGAAGCTGCAGGTCGACCAAGAAGTTGCAGGTCGAGAATTCGATATCCGGGTTGTGGATGCCTGGCGTCCTTCTCGTTGTAGAAACGAAGGAAAAAAAGAAGAGAAAAAAAGATTGTCATATGCGCTGGGATCTGACATCTCTTTCTTGGTACGAGATGACAGTAACTACAACTGCTTTGTTGTGGATTAGCTGTAGCGTGAGAACGAAATTGTTCCCGTAGGCATGGAAATTAGTTACGGGAAAAAGAGAAAGGAACTTCCTGAACCATCGATCCCCTCCATATGAATGGCACTGTCGATATTTCTAGACATGGCTCGAATGGGACCCCAAGACCAGGTCGGTTCTGGTTAGAAACCGACAATTTTAGTTCCGGTTTTCGTTTCAGGCCTAAACCGCTCGAAAGAAAAAAAAAATACAATTTTAAAGTTTAAATTTTTTAAGAAATATATGGAACCAGTGGCAATCGTTTTGATCTAGTTCTGGTTCAATGGAAGGTGAAACTGGAATGGAACAGGGTGGTCTATGCTTTTGAGTCCGATTTTGCTCGTTCCCATTCTAATTGTTCCGTTCCCGATTCGAATCAAAATCGAATTGATATTAATAAGAGACATCATTTTCTCTTGTTATTAAGCATCAATTGGGTCCTTGTGTTTTGAAACAATTGAAATCTGCTATGTTTGGATATTTCTTCTCACTTTGAGGTATCCGAGCTTTCAATTAGGTCCTTGTGTTTTAAAAACTGTTGTGAGCTATCGTATGGTTTTCAACATTTGTTAGTTTAAGTCCAAGTACTTAACGTTACTCTTAATTCAATAAGATTCATAAATTTCTATGTCATGAGCCTCATCATTCAACGTACAATAGTAAATAAGATGCCAAGTTACCATTGCTTGCCATGTCAGTATCATATGTCATATCAATTGTCAACATATATTATAACTTATATTTATTATTATACTCAAGTATTAACTAATATTAAATTTAAATATTAATCAATATTAACTTTCATAAATGTTATTATTTATTATATGTTAAATTCAACAATACTTAAGTTATAATAATTTTTTTAATTTAATAATTAATAATGCCTAAATAATAATTAAATTTAATTATTAGTTACTTTCAAATATTCTTCGATATTACGAATTATTGTACATTAACTTTAATCATACTAGATATTAAATTATTAATACCATATTTAATAATACATAAATTAAAATTAAATTAAAATTTGAATGTTAGTTAATATTAAATATTTTTAATTTAAGTTTTAGTCTTGATGTGGATATTAAGTTAACGGCCACACAACCCCCTACATGTGAATCTATCTTCCACGTTATCTGTTGGTGATGCCATTATTGCTTAAGGACCAAGTTGGTAACCATCGAAAACCATAGGTTAGTGTCGAGTAGTTTTGAAACTAAAGAAATCAAATTAAATACTCGAAATTCTTAGAGCACTTTTATGAAGTTCATGCACGTGTGTGTTAGGGAGAGATGTATTAAGAGTTAACAATGAGACATGTGCCCATCATTGTCGAGAAATATACCCTTGATGTCCTTTTCCCGAAGTTCCCCAAAACCTAGCATTGTGCTTTTGTAGTAGTGAATTTTGCGTTGTAGAGTGCTTATACGTGAAATCAAACATCGGTTATGGATATTGGGGAACTCTTGAAGTTCAGGATGCTAAGTATATGCCATAATCTGTGGACAGGTGGTTAACCACCTGTTATGGTTGGAGGTTTTGAAATAATGTGAATCATAGGTAATGCCGTAATCTCGACTGGGGATTTGCCTCCAGAGTAGCTAGCTATCTAGGTGAAGCCGTCTAGGTACTCGGCAAGTATCTTGGCCAAAGAATTGCCGCTCATATCATGTGGGTAATAAGCCGTCTAGGTACTATATCTAAGGTATTTATTTAGAATCGAAATAGGTATTAACCTCATAAGAGTAGTTTAGACCTCGATCTGTGTCTGGGTTAAGTCAGATAAATGGGGTCAGGGATTTCTTGGACAAACTCAAATTGATGGGCTAGACATTTTGGAAAATATCACTTGGTCATTGTTCGGTTGGTAGAGGAGGATGGTGCACCAACCTCATTCAGCAAATCTAAAGAGCATGAAAATAGTCACCACTCCAAGGAAGAGATGTGAATGGAACTAGATAGTCTTTTAACATCTATTGAGTCATAAAATTTTCATGACTCAGCGGATTTACAGGTATATCCAACACTAGAGAAACTATCATGGAGTAAAGGCAGTGTTAGGGGTTTTCATGAAAATCAAAAGAAGAGTCAAAGAATAAAGCCTCAACAATGACGTGATTCTCATTGGTGATCGAAATGCTTTGACCTCTAAGAATCCTTTGGAAAGGAAGAAGACATAGAAAAAGGCAAGAAGGGGTCAATACCATTGATCGGAAAAGTCGTTTTTGCTACAACATCCACAATGGTGGGAGATATCATTCGAAAAGGAATTATAAGTTGTTCGATTGGGAAATCGAGAAAGACAAAAAGTAGAGAATATTGCCTCCATCAAGTTGTATGCTAAGACTGGACAACATGATAAGGTCAAGGTTATTCCATTGCATCTAGAGGTGGTATTTCAGATTCCTAACTCTATCTACCTAGTCAACATACAGTTGATAAGTCGTGGGCTAAGGATGGGTAAAGTTTGGGTAACAGGACATCACAAAGACTTTTCAAGTCAAGAACAACTCGTCAATATGAAAATCGGTGAGACTAAGAGTTGATTTTGTGATTATAGGGAGGATAGTATTCGAAGAAGTCATGAAAGTAGCAAGGCTAGGAACTCTAGAAAGAGGTTTTTTGAAGTAAAGTATGAAAGTACAAGAAAGAGTTGTTGCCTTTATAAACTCTAGTTATGAAATGAACAAAATCTCAAAAATCATGCTAAAGAAGCAAAATGTCAGTTTTTTTGGCCATAAATTAATTTGGATATAACTCATACCCTCGATGATTGCATATAGGGGTCATTTGTACGACAGAAGGTCAATAGTCTTAAAAATGAAGGAACACCTAGCTCTCAAAAGGGTTGAGATCTTAAACGTGTAAAATAAGCCCATTATGTAGAGCCAGTCTTAAAGTACAGATTCAGTTGACATGTTCCAATCATTATAATAGCAAAAGGGATGGTATATAATAGCAAAAGGGATGGTATAAATATAGAAGTGAGAAGTTACCTAGAATCATGTTTGAGAACGTTCCAATCATTATGACAAAAAAGAGATGGCATGAACATCGAAGTGAGAAGTTAGTGGGAATCACATTTGAGAAGATCAGTACATATTTTGCTATTTCAGTGAAGTCCATAAACACTTAGAATCAAAGAAGGCATGGAAAAATCAGTCATACAATTTCATTGCATTTTTCTTTATCTTTCGTAGCAGTAGATGTAGCGTAACTTCCTTGATGTATTCTCGAGTACACCTAGTGCTTTACCTTTCTATGTAACTCCTATTATTAACAAGGATATACAATCTCAGATTTTTGAGAACCTATTTTATTAGTTGATCGATAGGAGATTATCTATGACCAACATTTTTCATTCATCAGCCTGCTTGTGGTTACACATCTAGCCGTTCTGGTATAACAACACATGGGGACAAATGTGCAACCGGCCACATGAAGCGAACTTGCCCCCTGTTTCTACTTCAAGTAGCTCAACATGTTCAAATCATCCTTCACACCTTAGACTCAACCATACGTTTATGTTGTAGAAAAATGAGTCTCATCCCTTGACAAAGAAAATGTGAGTGAAATAAGAGAGTTTCTTGCTGTCTTTTCGGATAGATACAGTATTGTTGGGTCTACCATGGATTTGGTTCAGGTTACTTAGGGGTCGACCAAGCCGACAGGGATAACTTTGGTGTGATAAGCTAGGTACCGAAAGGCTTGTTTTTGGGTAGGCTTAGAGGTTATATTGGTTCGGTTTGGTTGGGGAAGACGGGCGTTGTGAAAGTTCTAACTATGAGTAGGTTAATTAGGTAGGACCTGGTCATTCAAGATACAGTTAGTTTTGGGGTTTCGATCTACTTCAGACTAGTCACAGGGAATGGTTGGGGTATTGAATGTTTGAGAAGTTCTGTTGAAAAGGCTTTTAGGTATGATACCGAATAGCACAAGTCACGGTATACTAGACTAGTCAGGTAGTTGGTGCAGCCTGAAGGATTGTATGAGGTTCGCTTTGACTTCCTATGACCGCATGGTCGACAAGCGAGAGCATATGTAAATGGACAAAAGGTGCAGCAGTTCAATGTGCACGTTCGGAGGTGCCCTGGGGCTTGTGTCACTGAACACTGAAAATGCGAATTGCAATTTTCATACGGAACAATTATCACTAATATGCTTAAATTCTAAGGCGTGCAAGGTGCAGGTTGAGCAGCAATTTTCATACGGAATACAACAATCTGAAGGAGATTCAGCAAAATCTTTAATGTGGAACGATCACAAACGCTAATGGCATGATACCCAGCTGATGGACACGAAGGAAAACTGCCACTTACAGTAGTCTTGACGAGATAAATATGAAATTCCTACTAGAGTTCACTGAGTTGGATAGAAAACTAGAGCCAGTGAATCAGCTTAAACATCAATGACAACATGCAGGAGACTTTAGGACCAAAGAAAAAGAGAATGTAGAAACTATACATATGGACATGTTTATAACGAACAATGGGACGATTTCAGTGATGTTATCACAGATGAAGACCACTCAAACAATGTTCACAACTGATATGTTGGGCTTCCATGAAACATGAAACTCAAATGTAATGCAATCAATCAGAACAAGTACATATTAAAATGATATCAATGAAGCTAAACGGCATGATGACAATTTCATCTAAACAAAGCTGGTAAATTTTAATTCACGTAATACAGTAGCGCATGAAAGGTTGCGACTAAGTGGAGAGATTGCGACATTGACTAGGGGAAACCAATGCTGCAAAGCAAGAATTGATGCTGACAAAAGGGGTGCAGCCCCAATTTATAGTTGAGGTTTTACCAGAGGATAATCACAAGAGAAGAGAAAAATTAAGATTGTAATCAGATAAAGAAAACCCAAATCTGATCCTAAAATGGTGGAATTTTGTCTCTTCAATCTTCAGCAAGGCTTTCCAGCGAAGGGGATGGCTGTAACTGTGGCTTCAAATGTAACTGAAGACAGAGTAAGTTCATCTGTAAATCTTCCATATGATAGCTGAAGTTGTGGTCTTCATCTTTATCTAAAATCTATCTAGAATCTTGAGAAAATTTTACAGCGATTTGCTTGGCTTTGGACATCCCATTTGGAACTGCTTTTGACTTCATGAACATGACAGAGTTTAGTTTTGAGAGCATAATAGATAGAGCCGTTCTTCATTTGAGGGTACCATCCAACTAAGCCACGTGGATAACATGTAGCTTTGGTCCTTCAAGCTTGATGTCCTTGACTGAAATATCATGATGCCACCACCCTCCACTTGATATGAACCATAATATTTACGTCACCTAATTATCGACTGCATAAGTCCAGGTTGGTTTGAGTCAAGGATGTAGGCTGCAGGTCTCTCCAAATGTTATATTGGCTGAATAAGTTTTCACGTAGAAAACGTCACACACACATGTATATATTTTAGTTTATATAGGACTGAATAAAGTTAATTAGGAGGAGTCAAGACAGATGTTTCTCGACCCAAGTGGATTATGAGACCAAGATGAGATATATGGGAGGTAACTAGATCGAATGGGGAGCTATAGGAGAAGTCCCAAATATACACTATATTTAGATATACATTTACATATATATAAAAGCCATGTGAGTATAGAAATATATAAATTTGTATGTGTAACAACGGCTACATGCCTACATAATAGTTTGTGCAAGATTGTGGACAACCTAGCCAGAGTTATGGGCATTGCAAGCCATAAGACTTGATGCAGTAGAAGTGCAGGCAGATCGAGATCACACAAGGGCCTAAGAAGGGCTGTAGTCACTCCTTTGTGGACGTAAGGAGCTCAAATAAGATGCCAGTTTGCATCTCCTTCACTTCAATGGCCACGCGGATAATTGGTCAATTTTGAGGAGAGTGTTCCAAGTGGAGTCGATCGACAGGTACACCATTTGTTGGAGATCTCAACCATTTGAACTCCTTCATTCTGATATATGGGGTCCCAGTCTAGTTACTTCACTTTTTGGTCATAAATACTTTGTTTCCTTTATTGATGATTGTACTCACCTCACAATTGTTTATTTAATAAAATCAAAGTCTGAAGTTTCTACTATTTTTCTAATTGTGCATAAATTTAATACTTCTGTGAAAATATTATGTTCTGATAATAGGGGGGAGTATATTGGTAGACAATTAAAAGTATATTTACACACACATGGTATTATTTATCAAACTTCTTGTTCTTATACTCCTCAACAAAATGGTGTTGTTGAAATAAAGAATCGTCATATTCTAGAATTAGCCAGGACCCTATTACTCCAAAGTAATGTTCCTAAAATGTTATTGGGGAGAAGCTGTTCTTACTGTTGTTCACTTGATTAATAGGATGCCCAGTAATGTTCTCAAAGGTGAAAGTCCAATGAAATACCTTGATTAAAATTCAAAACTTTTTCATCTAGTTCCTCGAATCTTTGGCTGCTCATGTTTTGTACATATTCATTTACCTTACCATGATAAACTGGATTCTAGATTTGTCAAGTGAATTTTTCTAGGTTACTCAAATTCTCAAAAGGGCTATAAATGCTATGATCCTATCCTTAAAAAACAGTATGTATCCATGGATGTCACCTTCAGTGAATCTACTCCATATTATTCTTCCAAGGGGGAGTCAATTATATCTCAGCATCATTTTCCGCATGTTCTTCCTCTAATTCCTAGTGAAGTAGAAAGTATTGGTGGTGATAATGAAGAAGAATCAGATCAATCAAAAGAGATTTTTGATGTTAGTAAAGAAATAATTTCCATTTTGTCCTGGCTTTTATGGCTCCGTTTGCTGCATTCTCTTGATTTTAACGGCAATGCAGTCTTCATAAGTTGTTGAGTACAGGTACACCAGTTGGGCCTGACGAAATTTTTTGTTGACTCGATTTGTCCCAGAACAAGGTGCCCAACCGCCGGCCGAGCACACGACTTTTTTGGCTTCGTGGGAGTTGTGCACATTTTTTACTATTGCATATCTTAAAAAAAAAGAAAACACTGAAACTGTTCCCCAATATCCTCTTTTCCCTCCACAGTTTTTCGGGGAATTCTTCTTTTTACTCGGGCGATTGTTTTCTAGTGTTACTTTTTCCTTCAACTGAAGAATGCACAAGTACTTTTACAAACCTCGTCACATAAGTAGAAATATAAAAAAAAGAGGAGGTAAAGGTTGACTCTTGAAGAGATTTTGGAGTTTTTGTAAGTACGAAGTAGATTTTTTCTTTCTTTGCATGTATGACTTGAATCGTTGTGGTGGAAATATGGTACATCCATATCTCTCTTTCGAGAGAGGCATGATTGTGCCGTATCTCCGAGTACAAGGAGAGGTGCTCAACCGGGTCTCCCTTATTGGAAAGAGGCACCGTTGGGCCGTGCCTGTACAATCATGTCTCTCTCGAAGGAGAGATACAGTTATACCGCATCACCCATGATATATTTATATATATCTATATCTATATCTATATATATATATATATATATATATATGTATGTGTGTGTGTGTGTGTGGTTGACATATCATTGTAGTAAACTCAAGTGAGAGCTTTTATTATGGTAGAATAGATTTCAAAAGTATGATGAACGATATAGATATATGTTATAGAGGAGTACTGTAGATGTGAATTTTTATTATCAAGTCTACGTAGCGACTTGAAATTAAATTCCTGAACTACGTCGTGTGTGCGAGCATGCCAGTTAGTTTGCTCAAACTAGCAAAGTTATTTTATGACTTCAGTAGCGATTGCAGACAAGTGAGTTCTTTTCGACATAGGCCTTCTTCAATCAATGCTCAAGGGTCAGCCTAAACGCTTTGAAAATCGTTTGAGATCTGGTGAATTTTCAAAACCAAGTTTTAAATCTCAAAACTTGATAAAAATCATTATTTTACTTCCTAACTCAAAATTGTTCCAAGTCTTGAAAACCAGAGCCTGTTTTTGTTTCCAGAGACTTATTTACCAAATTTTTTATATAGCTTCTCAAACTTCAAAAGTTCTCAAAATTTTAAAGAAAACAGAGTTTGATATGCTGATTCATAAACTATTTTATTTTTATTTTATATGCTGCAAATTTATATAATTAAATCCAAAAAGAGACCCCACTTAGACATTCGGGACAGATCTATATGAAAAAATCAAAGGTTTAGAAAAATGATTATATCTTTGTGCTCACATCTCCGATTTCTATGAAATTAGTTATGTTAGAAAGCTACAGATTTTAGACTTCCATTGACATTATTTTTGATCAAAAAAGTTTACTGTACACAAAGATATGGGATTTTGACCTAGCCTCTGTTACAAGAACTTCTGGTTTTAGAGAATCTGTTATGTTTTTATTAAATATTTTTTTATTTTATTGACATTGATGCATGGACCTAAAATTCTTAAAATTTTTATGAAAAGTGTGTTGGTGTATGTAAAATATCAAGCAAAATTTTGGAACATTTGGATTAGGAGATAATAAAACAAAATTCGTTTATCGAACGTGTATAGAGTGCAAAAAATAGATTTTCAGATTCGTACATGTGTTTTCGTCTGAATTAAAAATTAATCTACAGCAATTTAAAATAAACAAAATTATAATTATATCATAGCATAGAGGGGATTAAGAGGTATATGATCTTATAATATGCATCGGAGTAGAAAAGATCAAAAATCAAGCTCATAACAAATAATCGATGAATGAAAAAGAGACGGGGCATCATATATTCCATAATTAATACATCATAATGGAGACATGAGCTACTTAATTACAACCCTATTAATCTTAATGAAAGAAGAGATAATAATTAAAAAAATAAAGAAAGAGTGGACCTCTAGTGGAAGGATCGGCCGATGGCTTGTGGCGGCGAACCTTCCCCTTCTTTCTCTCTTCCTCTCTCTCTCTCTCTCTTTCTCTCTTTCTCTCCCTCTTGCTGGATCGTGAGATAATAGGTCTTGGTCTATTGTTTGCTGGATTGTTGATTTTCGAATGATGAGATGCTTTGCAGCCCCCCTCAAGGGCCATTTTATAGGTAATATGTTGCCATTTAGCTGCAACTTTTATAAGGCAAGTTGACTTGTTGAAAAATCTGCAAGAATTAGGTAAGAGAGTGCTAGCCCTTCTTGCTAAAAATATGCTCCATTTGATATGGTAAGTGGATGGTTTCTTCATTGCTGAATTCAGTTCAATTTGGGAAAATAGGTGAGCATGCTGTCCACGTTGCTGTTGGGTTGAGCTAGGACTTGAGAAGGCAAGTGGGTTCGGCCAAGGCTGGGAAAGCTGCTAGGTTCAACCAAGACTTGAGAAGGCAAGTGGGTTGACGTCATGGCCAAGGCTGACTTTTCGTAATTGCTATCCATCTACTAAAGTCGGCGAGGGCAAACTTTCCATGTTGAAGTCCACGTACCAAAGTCGACTACAACCTTGCTAGGACTTGCTTGATGTCCACTTGCTACAGTCGGCTGGCTAGTAAAGGTAAGTAGATGTTGCATATGGACCTGCCCATTTGGTGAAGTCGAATTGGTTAGGAAAGGAAAGTGGAGTTGTTGTTTTCTTCACTTGCTAAAATTGTCCAACACCTACTATAGTACGTGGCTAAGTTTGGGAAGGTGGCTACACCCACTTTGCTCGGCTTGGCCAACCTTTGTAAAGATACTAAATTCGGTTGGCTGCTATTTGGAAGACTTACGAAATTGGGCCAAGAAAAGGTAAGTTGCTTAATCCTTTGATGTTGAACTTGGTAAGTAAGTATTGATGAAACCGGCCAGCCTTTTATGCCTTGGTGACTTTCTAAATTGTGTATCAAGGTTGCCAAATTGCGTACCAAGGTTTCCTTGATCCTTCCACGTTGAAATTGGTAAGGCTTGGTAACTTACCAAACTGCATACCAAGGCTGCCAAATTACATACCAAGGCCACCTATGGTAAGTCATATGATTCATTTATGCTAAAATTAATAAGTTTTCTCTAGGTGACTTGCCAAATCGAACATCACGGCCTGTCAAATAAAAAATCACAGTGCCAAATCGAGCATCATAACTTGCCAAATCAAGCATCACTTTCTTTTTTCATGGATGACGACGACTTTCCTTTTTAGATGCCGACCTTTCGTTCTGGGTACCGAGTTTTATATATGGTAGGTATGGTTTCAAACACTTTATAAAAAGAAATATTTTTATATTTGAAAACATCAAATTTAATGAAATTAGATATTATTTTTAGAAAGTATTGAGTTTCATTCCCAGTTTCTGTTTGGAAGAATGACCTACTTTCACTCCGTGAGTCAATTTTTAACTACCTTGACCATTTAACAACTATAAATGGGTATAGGGTATCAAACCACTTTAACCACTTTAACGGGAATAGGGTATCGAACCACTTTAACCTTGGGCATCAGGTCTTCGAATGAGACTCTTTTCAATCGGGTAAATTTCTGAGGTTTGGTTTGAATTTAATTTGTTTATGAATTTCAAGAGTTTTGAAATTTTATAAATTTGCAAACATCTTTAGGTTTGATTCCAAATATTCGTATTTTTATTTGTTTATAAAAAAAGTTATTTGAAATCATCCTTCCTTAGAAGGCAATCATTTAAAAAGGCAAAATCCTGCCAATTTGGTCTTGAGGGCAAAATAGTTGTTTTATGCAATTTTGTCCAAATTTGATTTTTTCGATAGGGTTTCAATATACCATCATTTTAGGGTTGCTACAAAATTTTGATGCCAAAATGAGTTCGTTTAATATGTCTTTATTTGAAAAACCCTTAAAAGACCCAAAGATGCCAAAAAAATAAAATTTCTTAAAGATGAAAATTTTTTATTTTAAAATTGTTTTGGGTGTTTATAGATACCCCTTTGTGGAATTAATCTAAATTTATTTGGATAATGGTAAATAAGAAAATACCCTTTTGATTTTCTTCCCAGATTTATCTTGAGAGTATGAATTTTTCCTTCATTCCATAACATCTATTTCCTTGGATTTGCTTTTGCGATGGAGGGGATCTTAGCCAAAGGGACTTGACAAGAACACCTAGTCCTAGGATGATCATGAATAGATGACCACTTTATGAATGCATATGGAATATGAGATGAATGAAGTGGATGTTTAGAGACCCATACTTGTAATTTGTGAGCTTGAGAAGAAGCCTATGAAGGCTGGGTGCCCCAAGAAAAATGGTTCCCATATTGTTTCCTTTGATGTTTAGTGTTTTCAAAATTTCAATTCGAAAAGGGAACTCCTTTTGGTTTCTATAAAAAAAGACTTCTAATTTCTTACATTTCCCTTCACTCGAGTTTTAATACCAACTACAGAGGAGAGGTTTTGTAGAAAATTTTGAATAACATTTCAAATTTCAATTTCTCACACAACAAAGTCTAATTCTTAAACAAAATAAAATCCAAATAAGTATCATGCATAAGATTTGAGAAGTGTTATGCATAAAAAAATACTTTAGGTTTGAGAAGATATATGGATTTTATCAAAACTGATTTTTGAGTTGGTATCCGATTTTGAAAACCAAAATTTTTAGAATTTTTTACTTTTTTCAATTTTTTTATTTTTTCAAACAAATGCTAGAAAGAAGAACATAAAAGACTTTCCTTTTTGAAAATTTTAGATTTTTCAAATGTTTTTAGGTTTTGAGACTTTTTAAATTTTTTTTGGTTTTTCAAAATATATATATTTTTGGATTTTTTCAATAAAAGGGGTTTTCTATCAAACCTACAAAGAAAACACCATGAATTAGACTCCAAACAAGAGGTCTAAGCCAAAGGTTTTGGTTTTAGTCGGTTCTAGGGTACCCTTGACCCAATTGGTCTTAGGTGGTGACTCAAGGGGTATAGGTAGGCTGTACCCTAAGCCATATGGACCCAGGTTCGTTAGAGGTAGGATAGGTTTTAATCTACCTTGATTTTTTACTCCTAGACCTTGCTATGGTGCATACCTCATGTTCAATAGCATATTTCAAGGCTTTTTAAGTTTTGGTAAAGAGGATGACCTTGGAATAGTGTGTCATCCATGGCATGATTGTACACTCGAGTTTTGTTAGGTGTACCTAGGAGTTTTATGGCTTTAGGGATGGAGCGATTTGAATCCCCTAGGATGCACATGATCCTAGGATTGGAGGACTTAGGTGATTTGGGTGTCTCTAGGAGATGGAGGACCTCGGAAGGGTGTGACTTAGGTTCCTCTTGGATACATATGACCCTAGAAGGTTTGGAATGCGTCAATTCTAGTTCTCCTAAGAGGTGAATGATCTCAGTATTAGGGGGATGGATCTTAGGTGCAACCAAATGTGTCCCTTGGGTGAATGGTGTGTGTTTATATGGATGTTAAGGGAGAGCATGTTTGATCCCTTAGAAAGTGGAGAGAAAAGGATTCAAAAGGAAACCATGGTCAGTCCTCTAGTGGGTTTGTGGATGTTTGGGGAAGTGATGGCAGTAAGCTTGGGTTAATGATACAAACCTAGGCTCAAAAAGATTTGTTTATACATGGTAGGGTTAGGCATACCTAGGATGTCAATGCATGCCTTAAGAATAATCATGTCTACCACATTTTGAATTTTATTTTCTTTTCCTCTTTCATTTTGAATTTTTTTTATTTAGTGGGAGATATTCGATGTACCTTGAAAATCCACATCCTTCGGCACATTTTGTGGGGTTGTAGGTGCATGAGTGTAATATAAATGATCTACCAATCCTACACAACAAAGAGGAGGATCAATTAGAGAGTTTTGAGAGAACTGAGTTTTAGATATACCTTTTCGAGCTTGAGTACCTTTAACTAGTGAGGTAAGCTTCCTTGTTGGCGTCCTGAGGTTACTCTAGCTCATGCATGACTTCAAGTTCCCGCTGCTTTTCAAGGTCTTGGATTTCATCCTCCAAGCCTATATGTGTGCAACACTCATTCTCCCTTGTGTATAAAATGGTGCTCATGGGAATGGAACCCATCAGAGCAACTGATTTTAAAAAATTTGAAGTGACTTGAGTGAAGTGAACCTCATGCCCTACTCTGCCTTTGCGCTTAGGGAAGTAGACCTTTTTTTCAACTTTTAGAATTTCAACTTTTTTATTTTCAAATCTTTTTTATTTTTGAAAAATTTTCAGATTTTTTTGGTTTTACTAGGATGTTGATTACTTTTTGAGTTTTTGCTCCTCTTTCCGGTGCACGTAGCCCATATGCTCAGGTTTTTCAATTTTAGTTTTTAAAAGATTTTTTTCTTTTCACAGATCTTCGTAAACTCCTTTTTTCAAATTTGCTTCGAAGAGGGAAGCCTTTTTTTATTAGTTTTTGAAATGTCGAGATCTCATGAAGGGAGAGGAGTGCTTTAAATCAATTTTAAAATTTTTAAGGATGAGCATGACTGTGCATCCTTCATAAATGGGCTCTTTGACTTAGACCAGGACTGACCTCCACCTAACGATGAATGTGTGTGCATCCTCGTAAGGGGCTTGTTTAGTATCTCTCAAAGTATTGAGAGTGGGCACGACTTCTTTGTTGTGTGAAAATCTTTGCATAAAGCAATTTGCTAAATCCTTAAAACTGGTGAATTGAATTAAATCGTAGGAAGTCAGCCATTTTGATGCATTCTCTTTCAGAGAATGGTAGAACCAGTAAACCCACTTTGAAGAGTCCTTTTTTTTCTTATAGGCTCTTTGAGAAAAGAGTTGGAGATGGGATCGAGGGTCCCCATTTCCATCATACTGGTGGAAGCTCGGTATTTCATCATTGCTATCTGTTTGATAATCAGATGGCAAAAAGTAAGATAGTGAATATGACTTCTTTTCCTTTGTTTGGCCCTTTATTAGTTGTTGTAGGGCCTTTCTATCCTTAACAGTGAAGGACTCGGGTTCTGGTTCCTCTTCAAACTTGGAGGTCACTTTAGACTTTCTTCAATGATAGGGTCTCCTATGAACCCTTGGTTGCTTATCATGAAAGGAGCAGGATTCCACCGCATCTTCCTCTTGGCTTAATGTGGCGATTCCCCACTCAAATATTAGATTTTTCACTACCCTTTCTATGGAGGCCATCCTATCATCCTAGTTTTTTGAACTTACTTTTGAAACTCTTTTTGAAAACTGACTTGTAGAGCATGACTTTTAGCTTGACACTCGATAAGATCCCTCTGAACTAGACATAATTTGTAAAAATCAACCTTATGCAAAAAATAGATTTTAAGAATCACGATTTCAAAAAGTGAATTGCCTTAAAACCTACACTTGATTCAAACAATTTTCTAAGATTCAGGTCCTGCCGAGCATGCCAAATCTATAGATGTGAATTTTTATTTCGAAGTCTATGTAGCGACATGAAATTAAATTCCTGAACTACATCATGTGTGCGAGCGTGCCAACTAGTTCATTCAAACTAGCAAAGTTAATTTTTGACTTTAGTAGTGATTGTAGGTAATTGAGTTCTCTTTGACATAGGCCTTCTTAAATCGATGCTCAAGGGTCAGTCTAGATGCTTTGAAAGTCATTTGAACCTCTTTGACATAGGCCTACATCCAAAACCAAATTTTAAATACCAAAACTTGATAAAAATTGCGAGTTTACTTCCTAACTCAAAAATATTCCAAGTCTTGAAAAGCACAGTCTATTTCTGTTTCCAGAGACTTATTTACCGAATTTTTTATACAACTTCTGAATCTCCAACACAGAGTTTGATATGCAGATTCATAAACTATTTTATTTTTATTTTATATGATGTAGATTTATATAATTAAATCCAAAAAGAGACCCCACTTAGACATTGGGGACAGATCTATATGAAAAAATCAAAGGTTTAGAAAAATGATTATATCTTTGTGCTCACATCTCCGATTTCTATGAAATTGGTCTTGTTAGAAAGCTACAAATTTTAGACTTCCAATGGCATCATTTTCGATCAAAAAAGTTCATTGTACATAAAGATATGGGATTTTGGCCTAGCCTCTATTACAAGAACTTCTAGTTTTAGAGAATCTGTTATGTTTTTATTAAATATTTTTCGATTTTATTGACATTGATGTATGGACCTAAAATTCTTGAAAATTTTAGGAAAAGTGTGTTGGTGTGTGTAAAACATCGAGCAAAATTTTAGAACATTCGGATCAAGAGATAATGAAAGAAAATTCGTTTATCGAATGTGTATAGAGTGCAAAAAATAGGTTTTCAGATTTTCAGATTCGTACATGTGTTTTCGTCCCAATTAAAAATTAATCTACAATGATTTAAAATAAAGAAAATTATAATTATATCATAACATAGAGGGGATTAAGAGGTATATGATCTTATAATATCCATCAGAGTAGAAAAGATAAAAAATCAAGCTCATAACAGGTAATCAATGAATGAAAAAGAGATGGGGCATCATATATTCCTTAATTAATACATCATAATGGAGACATGATCTTTTTAATTATAACCTCATTAATCTAAATGAAAGAAGCAATAGTAATTAAAAAAATAAGGGAAGAGTGGACCTCTAGTGGAAGGATCGGCCAATGGCTTCTGGCAGTGAACCTTCTCCTTCTTTCTCTCTTCCTCTCTTTCTCTTCCTCTTGCTGGATCTTGAGATGATAGCCCTTTGTCGGTTGTCTGCTGGATTGTTTATTTTCGAATGATGAGATTCTTTTCATCCCCCCTCAAGGGCCATTTTATAGGCAATATGTTGCCTTTTTGTTGAAGCTTTTGTAAGGCAAGTTGCCTTGTTGAAAAATCTACAAGAATTAGGTAAGAGAGTACTAGCCCTTCTTGCTAAAAGTATGCTCCATTTGATATGATAAGTGGATGGTTTCTTCATTGCTGAATTCGGTTCAATTTGGGAAAACAGGTGAGCTTGCCACATTGCTGTTGGGTTGAGCTAGGACTTGAGAAGGCAAGTGGGTTCGGCCAAGGCTGAGAAAGCAATTGGGTTCAGCCAAGACTTGAGAAGGCAAGTGGGTTGACGTCATGGCCAAGGCTGACTTTCCATCATTGCTATCCACCTACTAAAATCGACCATGGCAAACTTTCCATGTTGAAGTCCACGTACCAAAGTCGGTTGCAACCTTGCTAGGACTTGCTTGATGTCCATTTGCTGAAGTCGGCTGGCTAGGAAAGGTAAGTAGATGTTGCATATGGACCTACCCATTTGGTGAAGTCGAATTGGTTAGGAAAGGAAAGTGGAGTTGTTGTCTTCTTCACTTGCTAAAATTGTCCAACACTTGCTACGGTACGTGGCTAAGCTTGGGAAGGTTGAAATTCGGTTGGCTGGACTTTTTGACTGACCTATCATATCAAGTCAAATTGGCTAACTTACCATATCAATTCAAACTGGCTACACCTACTTTATTGGGCTCGGCCAGCCTTTGTGAAGATACTAAATTTGGCTGGATGATGTTTGGAAGACTTACCAAACTAGGCCAAGGAAAGATAAGTTGTTTAATCCTTTGATGCTGAACTAGGTAGGTAAGTATTGATGAAACCGGCTAGCCTTTTATGCCTTGGTGACTTTGCCAAATTGCGTACCAAGGTTACCTTGATCCTTCCATGTTAAAATTGGTAATGCTTGGTAACTTACCAAACTGCATTCTAAGGCTGCCAAATTGCGTACCAAGTCCACCTATGGTAAGTCATATGATTCATTTATGCCGAAATTGGTAAGTTTCCTCTAGGTGACTTGTCAAATCAAGCATCACAACTTGTCAAATCGAGTATCACATCTCACCTAATCGAGCATTACAACTTGCCAAATCAAGCATCACTTTCTTTTTTCATGGATGACGACGACTTTCCTTTCTGGACACTGACCTTCTGTTCTGGGCGTCGACTTTCCTTCTTTAATGTCGACTTTCCTTTCTTGATGTCGACCTTCCTTTCTAATAATTGAAACTAAAAATGATAGATTACCTTACCCAACAATGTGGAAATTGACAGGTGCTTGGTTGTTACCTTTTTGGTAACGCCATCTCCTCTTTCCGGGGAATTTACCTCCTTTCGGTCCAAGTTTTATATATGGGAGGTATGGTTTCAAACACTTTATAAAAAGAAACATTTTATATTTGAAAACATCAAATTTAATGAAATCAAATATTATTTTTAGAAAGTAGTTTCATTACCAGTTTCTTTTTGCAAGGGTAACCTACTTTCACTCTCTGAGTCAGTCTTTAACCACCTTGACCATTTAACCACTTTAAATGGGTGTAGGATATCAAATCACTTTAATGGGTATAGGGTATAAAACCACTTTAACCTTGGGTATCAGGTCTTGGAATGAGACTCTTCTCAACCGAGCAAATTTCTGTGGTATGCTTTGAATTTAATTTGTTTATGAATTTCAAGCGTTTTGAAATTTTATAAATTTATAAATTTGCAAACATCTTTGGGTTTGATTCCCAATGTTCTCATTTTCATTTGTTTATAAAAAATTGTTTGAAATCATCCTCCCCTAGAAGGCAATCATTTAAAAGACACAATCCTACCAATTGGGTCTTGAGGGCAAAATAGTTATTTTTATACAATTTTGTCCAAATTGGATTTTTTTGAGAGGGATGCAATATACCATCATTTTGGGACTACTACAAAATTTTGATGCCAAAATGAGTTTGTTTAAGATGTCTTTATTTGAAAAACCCTTCAAAGACCCAAAGTTGCCAAAAAAGCAAAATTTCTAAAAGATTAAAATTTTTTATTTTAATTTTTTTTTGGGTGTTTACAAGTATCTTTTGGATATGTTACAAAAAGATTTGATTTGATTATGATGTACTAGATGATGCATTTTTTAATTGGTTGGTCAATGAAGTTAAAGACACATTATTGACTATGAGGGTGATGGGTATACTTCAAGAATGTAAAGTGCCCATTTTTATTGGAAAAAGAGATTAGAGCTAATTGTTATTGGAATTTGAACCTAATCAATGAGAAATATAATCACTCTGTAGGTTTGTATATTGAAGGTTTACACAAAGATTAAGTGAATTTGAGTATAGCATGGCAAAGATGCAAAAGGTCATTTCAAGCTCAAGCATATTTTGTCACATTTGAAATGGGTTAGTTAATGAGTCAAATGTTAGTACACTACACCATATTTAGAATGTAAGAATGAAAATTAGGAATGAATGAAGGATTGAAGAGTTGTTTTGCAACTATTGTATGATTTAAACCTATTACCTCTATCGTACATGGCGTCATAAAATATTGGATAAGAATATTCTTAACAATATTATGTTTGGTCAGCCTTATTCAATGCAACTATTACATACATTTCCATAGGTATTGAAGTTTGATAGCATATATAATACAAAAATGTATGTGAGTATTTTTTCTCATGTGTTTAATTTTCCTTCTTTAATTAACACTTGTATATATTATGTAATTTATAGGTATAAGATGTATTTAAGTAAGGTTGTGGGTTTCATTTAAACTAATAAGAATTTGCTTGTAACCTTTACTTTTAGAAATATAGAGAAGGAAAAGAATTATGTTTGGGCATTGGCGTTGAGGTGTATCATAGAGTTATGCATTTCAAATAGTTTTGTGCATGTAATTTGTTGTGATTGTAATTTGGCTTTGAAGAAAATCATTCAAATCATAATTCTAGATGTGAAACATTTCTTGTATAGATGGTACATTGTGAAAGACATTGACTAATTTATTATCAAATGGACAAAAAATAAAAATATGGTCACTCAAATTGATGAATAAAGATATGATACAATCATGTCAAGATAGTAGGATTAGACCAAATCATATGTAAATATATATTGCGACATTCATAGGGTTATCTATCCGCATGAGATCAATATTCTCCTCAAATATTATGAACTAATACAACTATCAACAATTGATCTCTTTTAGAGAAATTGATTGGAGGTAGAAATAGCATACACTACCAATCATATTAATAGGGATGCAAGAACAATACCTATGATCAAAACAATTATTCAAAAGTTAAGGAAACATCCTAATCAAGACAAATTAGTTAAGATATTCGATGAGTACTTGAGTCCTTAATACACAACCTCATAGGAGTCATCTATTTGTCATCCTCAAATGAGACTCAAACAAATCTATAAAAGGGAGTGGTGAACTTTGAGGCATACAAATCAGAATACTTCTTGAGAAGAAATGTGTGGATATGGCCAAGGATGTCACCAAGGGTGTGAGACTTCTCAAAGACAAGATTATTTCTTACCAGGCAATTGTGATCCTCTTTCTAATATCAACTTCTCTTATTTTCATATTGGGCTTTCTCTTGAGAAGAATAGTTCCAGACCGTTGGACTTTGAACCATCATATGAAATGGTGATACCCTACTTTATGGGTATCTTTGTGAATTACTATGTAAATGTTGTTGGAGATATAAACTATGGTTTTCAAGACAGTGAGATAGGAAGAGACCTGGTAGAATTAAGCTCATAGAGAGTGCTTGAAGGAATACTATATCAATGTGACCTATACTACCAAGCTTTCATGGAAGAAGATTGTAATGCTACTATTTCTCATATATGAAGGATGAACCTTGCCATCCTCATTATTAGATATTGATGCCAAACATGGGTTTGATTAATGGTACTTGATTGAGCATAATATTGATATTAGTCTTTAGGATAGAGTCGAGAACATTTATGTCATTAGTATGACGTGGTGAGTAGCTGCTTGTGAGGGATGTGTAGTAAATGATATTTTCTAGAACTACTGATATTATCTCTTCATCAATAGATAATATTTTTAGCAATTTCTAGTGTATCATGTACAATCGTGAGATATTGAATGAGAATAGTGTTTATGAATAACATTAGTATTATCATCTGATATGTCTAAATATAAAGAATAATAATATAGACAAATATTACTTTAGTTTCTTAAAGATGTATTGTGTTGCTGAGCTAGAGGAGGATGAACTAGGCGACTTATCCATGGAGTTACTCAATATAGATAAAAGTGTCTGACCAATATATCATTCCATTATACTCATTTCGTTATACTGTTGGAATGTCAAAGTGCTCAAGGTGAAAACAATGTAAACTTTATGCCTCTTAAGTGGTGTACCATGGCTTGTATTGTACCCTATATGTATAAGGTTTTTTCGGTTTATGTGGAAGAGACGACCTTATTGGAGTAATTGGGATGCCTTGATGATGACCGAAGTGACAAGTGACCCAATTGGGCATGTAAGGTTCTATAACATTCAAATAATAAATGCATCTATAGATCATGAGAGCTTATTTGTATTATTGTCCAAGTAGTTTGCATAACTATATAGTTGCTAGTCACTCTACATTACATAAAAAGAAAGATAGAAATACTCAAAATATTTTTCTTGCTTCAAGCTACCATTTTGGCATCAAAGCAACAAGCTTCTTGTCAATCAAAAGACAAAGTATTTTCACATACATCATCAAGGGTAATAATCATCTCACCTCATAGCATATATAAATTATTTATATCTGATTGTCAACGTTTGATAAAAGCGCTTAATAATACATGGTTTATAATATCACACAACAATTCTTCCAACCCCACCAACCCAATCCTCTCCATAATATCAATTCAATTACTAGATATCATATCCTCTATTTTGATTGTCCATGCTAGTTGTACTATGTATGGAGTGTTACCACTTTAATATTATTTATATATTTACATTTTACATAGTGAGTTGGAATTATAAATGTTATATTTGCTTAGCAAATATACAATTCCACTATAGTTTAAAATTACCAATACCTATGAGATTTTATTCACAATGTGACCTTCAAAACTAGGTTGTAACCCCAAAATATAAGGAACTCCATGACCATTACTCTATAGAATATCTATCTCAGTCTTTATACTATCTGCATTTATCATGATACTCTAAAGGACTCAATCCATCATTATAATGATAATTTACAGAACAATAATCATCATCAACATGTGTATCAACAAAAATCTCTTCATTTCAACTTGTGTCATCTTCATGGTCATCCTCTATAGAAATTATGTTATATCTTCTAGACAATATAGTGATGTTATACTTTTATCCATATCTGGTGTGTCATATTTGTCGATGAAAAGGAATAATAAGTGCATCAAATAAGTGTGTGCATATTATATATTATATATAATATGAATTATGAGGAGACATAGCAAAACCACCTCTCCCATATGAGAAGACTGAACTGCATCGCTTTCAAAGGAGATTTGTTCCATAGTTGCATCTCGCTTATAGGGGAGATGTGCTTTGGTGCCACATCCCCAACCAAAAGACCAATGATAAAAAGTTTAGGAAAATACGTACATAAATCAAAATAATGGTAAAAAGAATATAAAATCAGCCACATGCTTATAAAAATCTCAAAATCCCGAATCAACTCCTTTTTCTCTTCATTTTCTTTTTCTTTCTTTTTTTTCTTCTTCTCATGTCAGATCTAACATGTTTATGCATTATTTAGCTTAGTAAAAAGAGAACAAGGTCACCGGAGTTGAGCTTGTAGATGTGGGTGGAAGACATAAGACATGTAGGATGATGGAAAACTGCAAATATTTAGAAAGTGAAAGGGTATTATTGTAATTTTGAAAATTGCAGGAATAGTTTCTTGACTTGTACCAATTATGTTGGCATTAAAGGTTGTCACCTTAAGTGGTGGACCTAGGATTGTTTTGGGGTGAGGCGCACTTGTATGAGTTCTAATGGCTTATCTACTCATTAATATTGTTAATTTAAAAATTATTATTTAAAGTTCTTCACATACTTGATTAATTGATTTTGTAACATAATAGTGCTACTTAAAATGTTACAATACCATTGACACTTTTAAAGTTTGATCATAATATCAATAGCTTAAGAGTGAACATCAACATCATATGAAATAATAATAACTAAGATCAAGTATAAAATTAATGGAGTGAACAATGCAACTTTAACAATACACATAAACCTAAAATGTTATATTATTTATGAAAAACTTGTTTAATTGCTTTTCAAATTAATAACTATTGGCATCTTTAACAAATAAGAAATTAATGGAGATAACAATGCATAGAAACCTTTTGTCGAAGTACATATCTTCCTTCTCACTCAAGGGAAAAGAAATTGAAAATGTAACATTTAAGAGTTTGATTGTTATGAATTAAAATGAGAAGGTCCAAGGTCGCCTTCCAAAATAGCCCAAACAGAGCCAAATCGATTGTTCCTTGATATATTTTTTTTTCAAGAACTTAATTTCATTTAGGTTTTTCTCATTTACTTTCTTGTTTTAATAAAATCCGCCCATGTAAGGGATCATCCTTGCATTGTCGGTCTTAAGCCCGAATAAAGGAGGAGGGTTGTGTTAGGCTTCCAACAGTTAACATAAAACTTTATCGAATTTTTATACCATGGATTACATAAATTATGAGCATTGCTTTGGGGTGTTCCCACCTAGCAATGTGTTGCAGAGCCCGAATACAATGATAAGTAAGCAAGGGTCACTATATTTTCGTTCGAAAGTAGTGAATCAATTGCAGAAAGGGTTCCCACATCATGGACGGGTGTGGGTAAAGAAGTTTGTCCCGCTACATTACTGCTCGAATTTAGTGAATAATTTATAGAGAAGGTCTTCGCATTTTCAATATGGACGAATGTAGGGGTAAGAAAACTAGTCCTAGATAATAAGATTCGTATTGGTTCTTGGAATATCGGAATATTATCCGGTAAGATAATGGAGGTGGTAGATACTATGATTCAGAGAAAGATTCATATTCTATGTTTACAAGAGACAAAGTGGGTTGGAGAAAAAGCAAAGGAAATAGAGGATACATATTTTAAATGATGTTACTCAAGTAAGGAAAAGGTTAGAAACAGAGTTGGTATTATCATAAATAAAGATTTAAAGGATAGTGTAGTAGACATACAATGATATGGTGACCGAATCATGACGTTGAAATTAGTATTAGGAGTAGAGGTTTTAAATATAGTTTGTGCTTATGTACCCCAGTAGGCCTAGAAGATAGTATAAAGACAACCTTTTGGAAAGAGTTAGATAAGGTGATTCAAAGGATTCCACAAAGAAAGATGATTTGTTTAGGACGAGACTTAAATGGGCACGTTGGTAAAGAGGCATTAGGATATCAAGGTATTCATGGAAACTTTGGTTTTGGAAATATAAATGAGGAAAGTAGGGAGATTTTAAATTTTTCTATGGCATTTGATCTCTTTATAATCAATATAATCTTCAAAAAACGAGATGAACCTTTAATTACTTATAAGAGTGGCTTATCACAAACACAAATTGATTACTTTATTTGTAGAAAAAAAGATAGAGCGTGTTGTAAAGATTTCAAGGTAATTTTAGGAGAAAGTTTAACCACCCAACATCGACTTTTAGTTATGAATTTACAAATAAAAAAATAGACAAAGAAGAAAAGAGTGCATCGAGCTATTCAGACAAAATGGTGGAATCTCAAAAGTGAGAAAGAAAATATATTTAAACATAAAGTCCTTCAAGGAGATGCTTGAATGGTGGTGGAGTGAAGTAGTGCAAAATAAAATCTAGGCAAAAGCAACATATTAGAAATTATGTTATAATAAGAAAACTAGTGAAACTTTAGAGGCATATAAGAAAGCAAAGAAGGAAGCAAAAAAGACCGTCAGTGAAGCAAAAACTAAAATTTGGGAGGATTTATATAAAAAACTCAACTGAAAAGAGGGTGAAAGAGATATTTTTAGGATAGCTAGAGCTAGAGATAAGAAAGCTAAAGATCTAAATTCTGTGAGATGCATCAAAGATGAGGATAAAAAAATTCTAGTGGCAAATGATGATATAAGAAATAGATAAAAAACTATTTTTATAAGTTTTTTAATGAAAATAAAGATGTTAGTATTAGCTTAGGAGAGTTGGCAAAATCAGAAAAGTATATAAACCAGAATTTCTACCGACGTATTAGAAAGAATGAAGTCAAAGATGCTCTTAAACATATGAAGGGTGGTAAATCGGTAGGACCATAAATATTCCTATAGAATCTTGAAAAATACTAGGAGAAATAGGAATCACTTGGCTCACAAGATTGTTTAATGAAATATGAAGAAACCAAAAGATGCTCAAGGAATGGAGAGCAGGTACACTTATACTCATATATAAGAACAAGGGAGACATTCAGAATTGTGCGAATTATCAAGGTATCAAGTTAATGAGTCATACTATGAAATTATGGGAAAGAATTATCAAACGTAGGTTAAGACAAGTATCAAGTACAACAGATAACCAATTTAGATTCATGCCAGGCAAATCTACTGTTGAAGTGATTCACCTTTTGAGACACCTTATGGAATATTTTAGAGCAAAAAAGAAATACCTTCACATGATATTTATTGATCTAGAAAAAGATTATGATAGGGTACCGAGGGAGGTTCTTTGTATAACCTTGGAAAACAGAGGTATCTCATTGACATACATTAACCTTATAAGAGACATGTACAATGGTGCAAAAACATGTGTGAGGAATCATGAACGAATGATAGACTTCTTTGAAGTTAATATTGGGTTACATCAAGGATCAACTTTAAGTCCATACTTATTTATAATAGTGATTGATGAGTTAACAAAACATATTTAAGATGAAGTGCCTTGGTGTATGTTATTTGTAGATGATATTGTGTTAGTGAAAGAGTCTAAGGAAAAAGTTAATAAAAAATTGGAACTATGGAGAGAAGCATTAGAAAGCAAAGGCCTCCAACTTTGTAGAACAAAGATAGAATATATGGAATGTAAGTTTGATCATTTGGTTACTTCAAAGGACATAGAAATTAAAATTGGCACACATTGCATCCCCCAAAAGGAAAGTTTTAAATACCTAGGGTCAATTTTTCAGAGTGATGGAAGAATTGATGGAGATGTTATGCATAGAATTAATGCTGGTTGGTTAAAATGGAGAGGAGCATCAGGTATTCTTTGTGATAAGAAGATATCATTAAAGTTAAAAGGTAAATATTATAGAGCAGCAATTAGGCTTGCCATGTTTTATGATTATGAGTGTTGGACAGTTAATCATTAACATGTACAAAAGATGTCTATGACAAAAATGAAGATGTTGAGATGGATGAGTGGTCATACAAGAAAAGACCGTATACATAATGAGGTTATTAGAAACAAATTAGGAGTGACACCAATAGAGGATAAAATGAGAGAATATCATTTAAGATGGTTTGGACATATAGAAAGAAGATAAAAAGAAGAACCTGTAAGAAGGTATGGAAAACTAAATTTGGAAAGTACTAAAAGAGTTAGAGGACGACCACAAAAGTGTTGGAAAGAAACAATAAAGAATAATCTAGCTTATTATGAGTTAACTGCTAACATGGCACACGATAGGGATTTGTGGAAACAAAGAATCCATGTAGCCGACCCCGTCTAGTATGGGAAAAGGCTTAGTTGTTGTTGTTTGTTGTACTTTCTTGTTTTAATAACAAGTCTTGCTCTCCACTTTGGCATGAGAGAAATGATGTGGTTACTCTGTGATTCATTGGGACTAAGTTCTACAACCTTTTATAGGGGTGCATGACAGAAATCTAAAAGGAAAGGTCAAGACGGTAAGATCCCAACAAAAGCAAGAATTTGATCTAACAATTATAAAAACAAGAATTTCATGACTAATCTCAACAAACTTGTGGGTTTTAATATGCCATGATCTACCAATCACAATGTTTTATACTATGATTCACACATGTTAATTTATTAGTAGTGGGATTCAAATTGCCAAACAAAGTTAACAAAAGAGAGAAATAAAAAAAGACGATTACCTTAGTCGCTAACTACAAAAAGAAAAGAATAGTGATGGTAGAAATGTTAAAACTATATATATGGGCTGGGCCGGCACTTTAGAGGCCCATATAAAATGTGCCCCAGCCCAAGCCCATATTAACATCTCTAAGTTACAGTCTTGGAAGAGCATTACCCATGCACCATGTTGTCAGCTCATCATATAGATTGCAGTCGGAGGTGAGAAGGGATGAGATGTTGCCTTGCATAAATCTCTTCAAACACATTTGTAAACCCTAACCTTTTTCATGTTTGAATTTTAGATATCTGTGTTAGATCGGGCTTTTGTTTGTAAAGACCTATATCTGGTAAAGTTTTTAAAATTTACACTTTAATGCTTAAATTCAAGTATTTTCAACCCGTCCCATTTTTTTTTCCAAAATTTTAGGTCAGGTTAATTTTACACTTTCTTCCTACGCCTCACCCGTCACCATCTCTCTCTCTCTCTCTCTCTCTCTCTCTCTCTATATATATATATATATATATATATATATATATATATATATATATATATATATATATATATATATATATATATATATATACGAGAGATAAAGAAATGGCTTTTTCCACCGGTAATCCCGTCGGAAGTGTTAGCCTTCAGTTGGAGATGGCTTCCATTGATGAATCGGGGGAATCCGAGCGAACGAGTGCACCCAGCGTCTCCATCGTACTGAATTATGGATTAACCCACGCAGCCGGGAACATCGAGAATGTCCAGGCAACACAGTTCGACGTTCATGCTGTGGTGACGGGGCCGCAGTTTAGTACGACGCTTGACACACTCCAGCTGGCTGGGAACATCAGAAACCCCACGTCTCTTTTGGTTGTGCTGCTTGTGAATCCCCAACTTCAAAACTCGGTACAGTTTTTCACTCCCTTGGGAGCCCCTCTTACGTACTCGGGACCCGTGGTTGCGAGCAACGGAAGTGAAGTGGAGCAACGGGAGGCACTAGTAGATAATCTGGTTGCTCACGCGACGTGGGCAGTGGCAAATTTGGGGTTGTGCATTCAGGTGGGAGCTGTTTCCTCTTTCCGGGCACATCCTGTAGGAGCCAGTTTCTTCACAATGGTCTTATTCCTGTCGGTGCTTCTCGCATTTGTGGTGCTTGGGACCCGCGCACACTATCCTGCCTCAGTCCGCAGAAGACTGCTATTGGCATCCAGCGGTTTGGCAGTTTTAGCAGCGGCAATCAAGCCGTTCCTTAGTTGGAACTGATTCGAAGACGAGCAAGGGTCTGAGCGGTAAGGTTTAATATATCCTTTAGAAAGGCAACTGTGTCTCCTTACTAAGGTTTCTCTCACAGAAATACAAACGCATGTAGTCTATGTCATCTTGGTGTCCAGATGACGAATGAAGTGGAGTTCTGTCATGATTTCCTAGATCAAATGATCCATTCCGATCACTTAATTCCCTTGTTACCATGTGTTGCTATGCACGATTATCATGTATCAAAATGTTGTGACGTTGAGGGGTCAAAGTCCTTCGACACAGGATGATTGGCGTCCTGCATGAAATCATGGGTGTCATCCTTGAGTGCTGTTTACTCCTCTCCTCAACTACTCATGGATTTGCAATGAAGAGAAGTATGTGCGTTGGTGAAGTCTTAAGAATTATGGGGACTTAACTCATGGAAAAAATATGTTGATTGAAATTGAAGGACAAAGTGCATATAAAGAGGAGCAGTAAGAGACCATCAAAACAATTACCATAGCTTTAATCTTCATGAAGGAAGGAACCCGTAAGATAATTCTTCACCATGACTATTGCACCAATCACATCTAGAGACAAGACAAATTTTGAACATAGAATTTTAGGTTTCCTCAGGGGTGATGGCAGTGAAATTGTCAACTTGCGGGCAAGAATTTAAGAATTTGTTTATTAGAAGTAGATAGTCTATGTCAATCGTTTATCTCTCCATTAATAAAATGACGTTAAATTGTGAAGAGATGACTGACAATTCTTTTGCATGATTTTTGACAATTCTTGCTCTACAAGTTAAATATTTACTTCTTGCTATTGAGAAAACTCATGACCAACCTATACATTGATTTGATGTAGAGAAAGACCCTAGTCAGATAGAGAAGATAAACTTGAACAAGATAGAAGTTATATAGATGGTAGGTATATGATAAATGATAAGGAAGCGAAAGAAGTAGATCTAGTGAATGTATAAACAACATGAAACTGCAAAATATTTGGCTGCAAAAGAACACTTATTGCTAGAGTTAACACAACATAAGAGTACAACAACAACAACTACAACAACAACTACGCCTTTTCCCATACTAGACAGAGCCTTCTACATGGATTCTTTGTTTTCACAGAGCTCTATCATGGGTCATATTAGCAGTTAACTCACAATAAGCTAGATCATTTTTTATTGTTTCTTTCCAATACTTTTGTGGTCATCCTTGACCTCTTTTAATACTTTCCAAATTTAGTTTTTCATACCTTCATACATGTTTTTCTTGTGATCTTCTTTTTATATGTCCAAACCATCTTAAACGATATTCTCTCATTTTATCCTCTATTGGTGCCACTCCTAATTTGTTTCTAACAACCTCATTATGTCTACGGTCTTTTCTTGTATGACCACTCATCCATCTCAACATCATCACTTCTATCACAGACATCTATTGTACATGTTGATGGTTAGCTGCCCAACACTCAAAACCATAAAACATGGCAAGTCTAATTGCTGCTCTATAATATTTAACTTTTAACTTTAATGGTAACTTCTTATCACAAATAATACTTGATGCTCCTCTCCATTTTAACCAACCAACATTAATTTTACGCATAACATCTCTATCAATTCCTCCATCACTTTGAAAAATTTACCCTAGGTATTTAAAACTTTTCTTTTGGGGGATGCAATGTGTGCCAATTTTAATTTCTATGTCCTCTGAAGTAACCAAATGATCAAACTTACATTCCATATATTCTATCTTTGTTCTACAAAGTTGGAGGCCTTTGCTTTCTAATGCTTCTCTCCATAGTTCCAATTTTTTATTAACTTTTTCCTTAGACTCTTTCACTAACACAATATCATCTACAAATAACATACACCAAGGCACTTCATCTTAAATATGTTTTGTTAACTCATCAATCACTATTATAAATAAGTATGGACTTAAAGTTGATCCTTGATGTAACCCAATTTTAACTTCAAAGAAGTCTATCATTCGTTCATGATTCCTCACACATGTTTTTGCACCATTGTACATGTCTCTTATAAGGTTAATGTATGTCAATGAGATACCTCTGTTTTCCAAGGTTATACAAAGAACCTCCCTCGGTACCCTATCATAATCTTTTTCTAGATCAATAAATATCATGTGAAGGTATTTCTTTTTTGCTCTAAAATATTCCATAAGGTGTCTCAAAAGGTGAATCACTTCAACAGTAGATTTGCCTGGCATGAATCTAAATTGGTTATCTGTTGTACTTGATACTTGTCTTAACCTACGTTTGATAATTCTTTCCCATAATTTCATAGTATGACTCATTAACTTGATACCTCGATAATTCGCACAATTCTGAACTTCTCTCTTGTTCTTATACATGGGTATAAGTGTACTCGCTCTCCATTCCTCAGGCATCTTTTGGTTTCTCCATATTTCATTAAATAGTCTTGTGAGCCAAGTGATTACTATTTCTCATAGTATTTTCCAAACTTCTATAGAAATATTATCTGGTCCTACCGATTTACCACCCTTCATATGTTTAAGAGCCTCCTTGACTTAATTCTTTTGAATTGTTGGAAATTGTAGTTCACATATTTTTCTGATTTGGCTAATTCTCCTAAGTTATATTAGTGTTATATTCCATCTATTTCTTATATCATCCTTTGCCACTAGAATTTTTTCATCCTCATCTTTGATGCATCTCATAGAATTAAGATCTTTAGTTTTCTCTAGACCTAACTATTCTAAAAATATCTCTTTCACCCTCTTTTGAGTTGAGTTTTTTTATATAAATCCTCCCAAATTTTAGCTTTTATTTCACTGACAACCTTTTTCGCTTCCTTCTTTGCTTTCTTATAAGACTCTAAAGTTTCACTAGTTTTCTTAGCATAATATAATTTGTAACATGCCCTCTTTGCCTTGATTTTATTTTGCACTACTTCACTCCACCACCAAGCTTATTTGGTCACCATATCGTTGTATGTCTACTACACTATCCTTTAAATCTTTATTTATGATAATACCAACTCCGTTTCGAGCCTTTTCCTTACCTGAGTCCCATAATTTAGAACCCGTATCATCTATCTCCTTTTCTTTTTCTCCAACCCACTTTGTCTCCTATAAACATAGAATATGAATCTTTCTCTGAATCTCATTATCTAAAAGAACACAACATAAGAGCCCTTGAGCAAATTTTGTTGCGAAGACAAACATACAAGGTATTATGTTCATATTCCTTCTTATAAGAAGGTATCTTGTGATATTCAACTTTTACCCCATGGACTATCAAATGCAGAGTATAACACTAATTTTTTATTTAAATTGACAAAATTTGAAAATTAGGGATAAGTCTTGGAGACAACAATTTTTTTAATATACATAAAATACAAGAATTAAATCATAGAAAAATCATAACATTGAATGTGATACTTGTTTTGTATCTTGGTTCATAACTTATTGAGTACTCCACAACTAAAGATCAGTCAACATCTGATCCTATTTGATAAAGTATCTACACTTGTGGAGATAAAAGAACTAGATACATTGTTGTTGAAGCATAAATGTATAATCATAAATGTTTGTGACACCTTTCATTGATAACTAAGTATTGGTTGTTACTAGTACCACCAAGGCTAATGTGCTATGTCAAAGCTTTTATCGTTTAAATACTAATGAAATGAATTTTTTAAGGCAAAAAGAAGGTTTTTGGTTTACTGAAATTTGATAATCTTTGTTTTTCTGTAAAAGTTGTTTCCATAGAAATCAAAGTTCCTCTACTGAAAAGATTATTGTGTTGCTTCATTGGAATTTAAGTTAGAAAATTCTAATAAACCAAGAAATTAAAGACATTCATAAAATAGTGCATTTATCTGTATAGAGGAACTTCATGTAGGACATAATAGTTTAGTTACATCCAATTATTTTCACTTGGCTAGAAGCATAAATAAAGTGAAATGTCTTCCTGAATCAAACACCTGCAAGACATTCAAGAAATGGCACAATAATCTTTTCAATAGAGGACATGACTTATTTATACAATCACAATACAAAAGCTTGATAAAAGTATGAGAATAGACTTTATACATTTTGTTCTCACTCTAAAGGATCTAACTTATAGCACCCCACTAGTGGTAAGACAATATTTATAGGGATGTGGTGTTTATTGAGGATGCAAGTTGGGTGTAGGAAATAAAAAGCAATATCAATTTAAAAATTTATAGATAATGATGAATACTTAACTCTTCCTATGTAAGGGATCACCCTTGCATTGCCGGTCCCAAGCCCGAATAAAGGTTAAGACAAGTATCAAGTACAATAGAGAACCAACTGATTTACTATTGAAGCGATTAACATTTTCAGACGTCTTATGGAATATTTTAGAGCAAAAAAGAAAGGCCTTCACGTGATATTTATTGATCTAGAAAAAACTTATGATAGAGTACCGAGGGAGGTTATTTGGAGAACTTTGGAAAAATGACTATCCCATTGACATACATTAACCTTATAAGAGACATGTATGATGGTGTAAAAACATGTGTGAGGACTCATCAAGGAATGACAAACTTCTTTGAAGTTAATATTGGGTTATATCAAGGTTATTTGCAGATGACATTGTATTAGTGGAGGAGTCTAAGGAAAAGGTTAATATAAAATTAGAACTATGGAGAGAAACATTAGAAAGCAAAGGCCTCCGACTTAGTAGAACAAAGACAAAATATATGGAATGTAAGTTTGATCATTTGGTTACCTTAGAGGACATAAAAATTAAAATTGGTACACATTGCATCCCCCAAAAGGAAAGTTTTAAATACATAGGGTCAATTTTTTAGAGTGATAGAAGAATTGATTGAGATGTTACTTATAACATTAATGCTGGTTGGTTAAAATAGAGAGGAGCATCAGGTATTCTTTGTGATAAGAAGATACCATTAAAGTTAAAAGGTAAATATTATAGAGTAGCAATTAGGACTGCCATGCTTTATGGTTCTGAGTGTTGGGCAGTTAATCATCAACATGTATAAAAGATGTCTGTGACAGAAATGAAGATGTTGAGATGGATGAGTGGTCATACAAGAAAAGATAGTATACATAATGAGGTTATTAGAAATAAATTAGGAGTGACACCAATAGAGGATAAAATGAGAGAATATCATTTAAGATGGTTTGGACATATAGAAAGAAGATCAAAAGAAGAACCTGTAAGAAGGTATGAAAAACTAAATTTGGAAAGTATTAAAAGAGTTAGAGGACGACCATAAAAGTGTTGGAAAGAAACAATAAAGAATGATCTAGCTTATTTTTGAGTTAATTACTAACATGGCACACGAATAGGGATCTCTGGAAACAAAGAATCCATGTAGCCGACCCCATCTAGTATGGGAAAAGGCTTAGTTGTTGTTGTATAGATAATGATGAATACTTACAACAATGCATCTATAGCTGCAAGACTCTTCATAAGCAAGCTCTTCTAGTGAAGGTCCATATGAGAATATTTGTCATTAAAAAATAAAAGATCATGTATATTTGTCTTTTTTCTTAACCATATCTATTTTAAAGAAGCTATAGAAGAGTTAGGCTTGGTATATGAGGGAGTTGCTTGATGGAAAGAATGATATTGAGCTTAAATTGTTACACATGATCAAATACCATGCAAAATCATACAACACAGGGCTGAACTTATTTTAGAAGCATTATTTCAAAAAACATTGCATTGATGTTGAGTAGATTCTTATCCTTGTGCACAATTTTAAGCAATAAGATCTTCTTGCCCTTGTATAGCAAATTGAAGTAGCAATAAGATCTAACTTTTAAATGTTGAGTTATTCGAAGATTATTATGTTATATATGATGAAGATTTTATTGTTAGTGAAAATGAATATAAGATTTGCATGATGGAGAAATATGCTTTGCAAAATCTAGTACACAAAGTGCATACTATAACCACAACACTTTAGTTTCAGTCATGTATAGCTAAACTAATTAGTATAGCTAAACTAATTACATTTATATTCATTGTCACTTCATTTATGGTTTGGTTGCTAATGTGGCATCAGTTTGAAGGCTCGTGATAAAAAGGTCTTCTAACAAACATTGGAACAAAGTTGCTTAGACAGTCTAAGCACGACTACTTCAAAACTCAGTTATGAGCTTGAATTTTTTTGTCAAGTAGGAATCTCTAGAATTGAATGAATAATTGGGTTGATATTACTTTCCTTATTGTACAATTTAGAACTTGTGAGTTACATGAATTTTTTGGATTTTTACTCCAAATTTTGAGTATTTGATTGTTACTATTGGGAAAACTAAAATATTTCTTCATATTCAGTTGATGAACCAATAAGTTCCAACAACTACTTAGGTCGAACACACACAAAAGCTTTTCATGTTGGGTAAGAGTAAAGTTAGATTGAGAAGATGAAAAATTCAACTGGACATGGTCGTGACGGAGGTGGTCTCGATAGCCAAGATATGGCAAGGATAAGGAAGAAAAAGAGATACATCTAGTGAATATTGACAGAAAAAGACACTGTAAAAAATAAAATTATAATAATGGTTAAGCAAGATTTGTAGCAACAACAAATGCAAAAAGTATTTTACTTATATTCCTTCTTACAACACAATATCTTGTGATTGTTGGCTTTTAAACTATGGATGTTCCAATCAAATGTATGCTACACGGTCATTGTTTGTTTAGCTTAATGAGATTTGAAATCAAGATACGAGTCTTGGAGACAACAAAAATTCAAGTTACACGTACAATTCTCATAAAAAATAAATCATGAGAAAGTCATATTCTCAAATAATATGATACTTGCTTCGATTATGGTTCATAGATTATTGATTATTGAACAACTAAAGATGATTGGACATCTCAATTCTATTTGATGAAGCATATGATACTTTAGGGATAAAGTTCTTGATAAATTCTTGTATATGTGCAATGGCATAAAAAAATATACTACTTGTAGTTAACGATTAATAATTGCATTCTGGTTTTTAGTTGTAGTTTAAAAAACGAGTATACGACATTCAAGGTATCAATATTTAAGAATTAATGAACTAAATTCATCTTGGAAAAATGAAGTGCCCACTGATTTACCAAAATTTACAATCTTAGTGTTGTTGTTGTTGGAAATTTGAAAAATAAGGAAGAAAGTCTTTTCCTGTTAAAAGAGCTTTGAGGGTCTCTAATTATCTATCGTTTTTGTATGTTGATTAAGCAACAAAGGCCATTATGTAATATTTACACCTTAATGCAGTTAAATAGGTTAAGTTGCTTTATAGGAATTTAAGTTACAAAAATTTGTTAAACTCGAGAAATTTAAGTCATTCATGACTAACATACTAGGTTTTTGCATAGATACACTGTATTTATGACTAACTAAAAAAAATATTATCCTAGATGGCGTGGCTAGAAGCATATGCAAAGTCAAAAAAGGTCTTTGAGAGTCAAACACCATATGATACTTGGACAGGTACATGACCACGATTAAGCCACCTAAATGTTTTCATTTGTATGACTTATTTTTTATCATCACAATACTAAAGCCTGATGAAAAAAATTGAACAATGCATTTTTAAGGTAAAATATATTTCTGCACTGACAACATGGTTATTAATGGGGATGTAAAGATGGAAATTACATGGATGTAGATTAAAGGGAATAAGCAAATTTGAATATAAAAAGACAATCATGAAGACGTACAACAATTTATCTACAGGTAAAAGCAAATACTCCTTATAAACAAGCTCTTCCACTGAAGCTCCTCACAACAAATTCTTGTTCTTGAAGAAAATCAATGCTATATGTATTCTTGCTTTATATTTGCTTTACAATGTGGGTTTTTAAGAAGTTGTGTAAGGATAGACCTAGAATTTGGTGGAGTTGCTTGAAGGAAAGAATCGTTTTGGGTTTAAGTTGTTGCTATGAAAGTACTAGGCTTGACTTATTGCAAAGTCTTATTTCCAAGAACTATGCATTGACTTTCAAGATATTTTTATCTGTTTACAGAATTTGAAACAATAAAGTCCTTTTAGCCTCATATAGTACTCTAAAGTAGTAGAACAATTTCATGTTAGATCTTACCTTCTAGGTGGGCAGCTACAAGAAGAAATTTCTGTTTTATTAAATGAAGGTTTTGTTGATGATGACAATCGTATGCAGTTTTTGCATATTCCTAGCAAGACTTATTGTCGGTTCATCTTATTAACCAATTCTTTTACATTATTTTTATATTGTTTATGGGATTTTTTTTCAATATTTTGGGCCCTTTTCTCTCTATGGTTAAAAAAGGCATTGAATATCTTAAATCAATGACATCTGGCCAAAGAATTTGCTTGTATATACAATTGTAGGTTGAATTGGTTATATGAATCGGGTTTAATTTTTGTTTCTAGGTAATCTGGGAAGAAAACAAACTTTAAGAGTAAAAAACAACTTCAATTATACCTTGTGTTGGTCTTCATATTATTATATAGATGATACAACGTACACATGGATATCACTCTGCCTATGTATAGAATATAAGTAATCAGTCTGCCCATAATATCTATGAATAATCAATGAGCAGACTATGATACAGAAATGACACATTAAGAAAACAAATGAACAACTGTCAAAAGGAACAAATAATGGACGAGTGGACAAAGAGATACAAATTTATCTCCCAAAGTAGTTAGTGGAAATCATGGATACCCAAATTTTTGGCTGCTACGGATGAGGCCATTTTCAAGATTTCTAGGGTGGAACTCCAACTTCTATCATCTAGTGATGTGGACTTAGTTCTTATCGAATGCCCTAATGAAGAGGTCATCAACTGAGTGACTTATATATGATTAGTAAAAATAATTCATATACAACTAAATTGAGATGACTATCTATATGATAAGTGTTTTAAAAATATCTAAGATTTGGTGCATTATAGTGTGGTAAGAGTTCCATGGAATCAAGATAGTTTAGCAAGATGAACTTAACCCATGGAGAATATGAACTAGTAGTGACACTTTACAAGAAGTGTTAGCCACATCCCTACGTGTTGCATCGACCAGGGAGTGACGAATCATACATGGTTGCTTTTTAAGTTTCCAAGAGATGAAAAATTTTAGCCTAAGAAGGAGAAACAACCAAGAACGAACCTCTTGTGTCTCCAGACGATCACCTTGCATGGTCGTAAACAATGTAATTATGAAAATAAGTGGCACCAAGGTCACCCTAAAAGGTCATACTTTCTTGGTAAGGTCTAGACATACTTGACTATTGTTAAGGGAAGTGACTATTGATGATTGCATACCAAGGGTAATTGCCAAAAGTAGTGTTAGCCACATTCCTATGTGTTGCCTCGACCAGGGAGTGATGAATCATACATGGTTGCCTTTTAAGTTTCTAAGAGATGAAGAATTTTAGCCTAAGAAGGAGAAACAACAAAGAGCAAACCTCTTGTATCTCAAGACGATCACCTTGCATGGTCATAAACAATGTAATTATGAAAATAATTTGCACTAGGGTCACCCTAGAAGGTCATACTTTCTTGGTAAGGTCTAGATATACTTGGCTATTGTTAAGGGAAGTGACTATTGATGATTGCATACCAAGGATCATTGCCAAAAGTAGTGTTAGCCACATCCCTATGTGTTGCCTCGACCAGGGAGTGATGAATCATACATGGTTGCCTTTTAAGTTTCTAAGAGATGAAGAATTTTAGCCTAAGAAGGAGAAACAACAAAGAACAAACCTCTTGTATCTCAAGACGATCACCTTGCATGGTCGTAAACAATGTAATTATAAAAATAAGTGGCACCAAGGTCACCCTAGAAGGTCATACTTTCTTGGTAAGGTCTAGACATACTTGACTATTGTTAAGGGAAGTGACTATTGATGATTGCATACCAAGGATCATTGCCAAAAGTTCCATTAATACAAATTTGACTTTTGAAATGAATGACGGAACAATTCTAGTGGTTTAAATTATTGGAATATATCACAAAACAATTCTGATCATCCCACCTTCATAATTAAAAAACCTATTAGAATCCATTACTTCATCCATTTCTAGAAGTCATACTTCTAACTCTGAGGGTTGGAAATTGGGGATAAATGTTTTGGTTATTCTTCAATGGTTTTGAGTTTAATATGGGGTTACCAAGCTATTAAAAGTATTATAAATATTTTTGGCAGTTTTTTTGATACTTTTGACGGTTTCAAACTGCCAAAAATTACTTTCCTTAAACCCATAAACATTTAAGACAACAACCCCATGCCCTAGCTTGAATTAGATAGTCTTTCCCTCTATCTCTATCCCATATCGGACCTCAAATTGCATTATCTCTGTAACTTCTATGGAGACAAACCCATGCCCTAGAGCATCTCTCTTTTGGTGCCTTCTCCATTGTTGCTAGTATCTCCTCCACTCTCCCTTAATTGTTTATTTGCCATAGAGGATGTATCTCCATTTATGACAATGTCCTTGGCTAACAACAATATCAAGTATCAACTTCATTTAAGAGGTTGATGATGGATGAAGTGAGCTTAGTAATATCCAAACATGTCCATCATGTATGTTGTTTCTCCCATCTTTTCACCATTTTGAAGGCTTATAAGACATCATGTTACATTTTAGAACTTAGGTAAGTTGATTTGTTATGTGGAATGTACCTATTTGGATTGGTTTTGGACTTGGTAATGGCTAACCCTTGATTACCTTTGATCAAATCCTTCTTTAATTCTCCAATATGTTTTGCTAGATTCTAAGTGATATGATTAGATTTGGTCTTACTGTTTATAAACTCCATCATTATTTTTGCTTTCTTTTCTAAATCTTTAGAGATCTAGTTTTGCAAAACCATATATGGACCAAATCTAATTCATTTACATACCTATAGTAGATAAATTTACAATGTATGACAATTTCTGACCCAACATGAAAATTCACAACCTAAGTGACATTTTTGTTATCTTGACTATATACATGCATGTGTTTATACACACATAGTAGTTGTAGTGGGGTCGAGTTAAGGCCGGCCTCCTTCTAAATCAAACTCAAAGTGGTTAATCCAAAACCTAGATGTCAACCTGACTCACCAACTATGTACCTTTCAGGGGTCTAGATTAGTTTTCTATATTTTTTAGCACATAGACCAAGTGATCTTCACTATCATGAAATTGAAAGTTATTCATGTCAAGTGGTGAAACCCATGTTATTGATAATCTTGTATACTTATACATTGAAGTTCCACTATTACTCACTACATTAAATTATCCTATCTACCTTACTGAGGATTGCCAATATACCCATTATATGAATAGATTTAATATTTAGATTGATTCCTAGTCTGACACAAAATTGGAAACTGTATGCATATACTAATCAAATTTAGGCTTGGATTTTACTTAATTTATATATTCAATGAACCATCAAATATCCAAATATAATTATAGTGCATGCACACCCATGTGTGTTATTTGAAATTTTTGTCTAAGTTAAACTCTAAATAGATTAATGATGACATACATTTGTTTTATGTTGCTTGGACATTTTTATCTTTCAAATCATGTAATATAGAATTAAAATTTGGATGTTACAATCATCTTGGGTCATTTTGGAGTCTACAGACTATTTGGTGTAACCCTATTCTTTTGGTTTCTTCCATCATATTTGGCTTTATCTTTCTTCTTTTTTCACTTCAAAATGGTGATCCCAACAAAAGAAAGGACTATGGTCATGATAGAGTTAGGAACAAAGTAGTGGCTTGCATAGCTGCCATGAAGGTTGATGTCAGTGATGCATTTTGCATTTTGATTCAATTATTATATACTTTATTTGATGTTTAAATGCATGATCTTCTTAGGAGATACATGGAAAGAGTGCATAGTCGATAAAAGTTATATGTATATGCTTAGGACTTAAAGAAATATAAGAAATGCATGCAATATAATGAATATGAAGCAAGTCTTATTGCATTTATTGAGCTGGATCAAGGTAGAAACTATTGGAAGATCTACTACTTGTACTTGAATTATAATAATAGTGGAGTTCTCAATAAAAAGTGGTGAAGGTACTTCTTATGATATTGTGAGCTACCACAAGGAGTAATTGCTCCTAAAAATGGTATAAGTGATATGACAAACATGGTACAAGATGCTTATGGCCCCTCGATGCCAAATGTTGAAGGTGCCGATAGCAAATATACAAGAAATCAGAAAGAGATGATGGAGATGCAAGAAATCACTATGACAAGAATGTTGAGAATATTTACTAATGTCTTTTGTGGTCAACCTATTTCATAATAAATGCATGTATAAGTTGTTAAACAAGTTCATCAATAACATTACAATAGCTTGACATTGTCATTATCATTGTTGTTGTTGTTGTTGTTGTTATATTATTATTAGCAAACTTGTTGGCATAGGGAATCAACTCTAAGAGGTAATTCCATGTCACTAATTGTTTGTTTGGTAGGGTAGTTATATGTTGTTCATATGTCATCTTTTGGTATAGCTAATTTCATTGCCTATTTCATAATGCTCTCCTTTGATGTCATATGTGTAATTATTCTATGACTTCACCTTATGATACTGTAATGTGTAGCTCAACCACTTGATAGCCAGACATTTATTGAATTTTAGTTTATGATTGAATGTGTTTGTCCATAAGTGATGATAGACTTGTATTTTAATTTATAATTGAATGTCTTTGTCGACAAGGCATTTCTTGTTATTTTCATGTGGGAATTCTATAAAAGAGGCATCTCATAGAATTTTCACATATATTATTCAGCAGTTGCAAGTGGAAGGAGGGCATATCATTGCGCTACTAGAAAGAACAACCACATTGAAAGTAATCACAAAATAAATTGAATATAAAACTATCTTTTGGTATATCATTGTATGCTAATTAGGTATGTGTAAAAAACTTGTTGTAATGGTGGTTATTTGTATCTTTTAATACATATAATGTTTTTAAAAATAGTTATATCATTGGCCTACAAGAAAGAATTCTTTGTTATATGTTGTTTGCATATTGGTGGTTATTTATATTTTTATTTGTATTTTTTAATTGTTCTATTTAAGGAATAACATAGTAGAAGGCACCTTTGACATGATTGACCATATGGCATTTGTGTTTTCATTATTACTTTGATCTACATGGCTATATTGGACTTATATTTTGATCACTTTCGATTTTGGTGTATTTCATATTTGACACATAATACAATTGTGTTTTCCTTATCACTTTAGCCTATGTAGCTATGTGTTCACTTACTAAATTATGAAAATTTTATATAGGTTTGATACTTTTGCAATATTCCTGTACTTTGGCCTATATTTATTTATAAGATAAAGTGAATTATGACTATTTGATGTTTTTTGAAAATGTAAAACTTGTCTATATGTGATGAAAACCTATTTCTAAGGGCTTTTTTGGCAGAAAAATTCTAGAAATTCAATCTTAAAACTAATTCTAGTACTTACTCATTGAATACTTAGGGGGTTTGATCCAAACAAATACTTGTATTACCCAAAACCTTTTTTGATAAGACTCCAAAAAATAATTCTTGTAGTTTTCATACTTCTAAGAGAAATTTTGTGATGCTAGAAAACTATTTGTGGTGGTTTAGAGAAACAGTTCTAGTGGTTCCAATAGTTGTTAAAAAGCATTTTTCGGTCATTCAAACTTTGTGGTAGTTTTCTAAATATTTTTTATTTTGCATTTCTAGTGATTTTAGCAAGTTTGCAATGGTTCTAACCATCAAAAATAGGTTTTCCTAGAAATGGTTCCAAAAATCCTATTTGTACTAGTATTCAATAAGATGCCATGGTTTTAGGTAGATGAAAGCTTCTTGTTGCTTCATGCTTTTCTATAAATAGTTCACTTTGGACAAAAATGGTCCCTATTGATTGCTTGGTTGACTTTTTCATCACCTATGTCTAGGACTTACTATTTTCTAACTTGTGTTACCATTCCCAATGGTGCATAAGTATGAGTGGCATATTACTTCTATTGTTACTTGTTGGTCCTTATGAGAATAGAGAAACAACATTGTCTTCTAGGAGGTACTTGACTAGTTTTCCTACATCTTGAACTACTTATAGCTTGCAATAGAATGTCCACTGATGTGTGGTGGACCAGGACATCAACACCCCATTATACTTTGAATACTATAGATGTGTGAGGGAACCTACCTCCTCTAGGGTGGCTTAAACTCAATCGTGATGGGGCTAGACGAGAGAAGCCAAGATTTGTTGCTCATTGAGGATTACTTAGTAACCTTGATAACATACAGTATCCTCCTTGGCCTCGAGGTTGGCTGGGTTTTAGCTATCCATGTATTCTCCTTGAATTGGATTCATGTTCCTATGTGATGCGTTGAAACAATAATTAATCGGGTTGAGCTAATGTTAATACCCTTATAAAGCTCATGAATGGACTTCTTTGTTGTCAATGAGAGGTATTAATTCACCATGTTTGGAGGAAAGGTAATCAACATGCTGACAAATATGCGAATGATAATTACAACTACTAGCAAGTTTGTACTTTTGACCAAGTTCTACTTTTGTTCACCATTTGCCACTCATAGATAAAATGGGTGTGGACATGTCTTATAATCTTCTAGGCTTTGACCCTCCCTTTCACCTAGAGAAACAAAAACAACTAGCATCAAAGAGTATACCATTTCTCAAGAGTAACTTATGAGAAAGCTTTCATACTTCGGTAGCATGCCTTGATGATATATTATATACATTTCTTGTTCCTATTTTGGCTTGTTGTTTTAGCATGTACCTTGATTCTTTCATAGTACCAATCTATCCATCTATATATAAATAATAAGGTCAAGTGAAAACTCCACTTTTGCACCATGTAGTTTACTAAACCATCACTTTATTACTGTATAACATTTTTTTTGACATGCTTACTTCAATATCATGTGATTGTACACATCATTGCCACATTACCATATGTATGTCATGTCAACTCAAAACTCCAAAGGGATACTATGATGGCACTAGCATATTGTCACATGATCAGCATGTCATATCAAAGATAATGAACTACCATTAATTGTCATAATGATACAAACCACAAGTCACTAAAGTGTTATAAGAAAACCGTAAGGTATTAAAGTGATAATTTTGTAAACCATAAGTACAAAAGTAAAAAATTTCTAACATTAATTAAAAATAAACATATTAAAACACATAATCTTTCTTGTATAGTAGAGCACATGTGCTTCAAAGAGATAAAAAGAAAAGTGCTAGTATACAATTCTATTGAGAATATTTATAAAATTCATAGGGTCAAATTTCCATTAGTTTTGAACAGTTATTTGTGTTTGTATTGTTTATTGACATTTAATATTTATGACATATGAATCTTATTCAAGTGTGCATCTAGGAAGGTGTCACATATACTTTTAGCATCCATATTTCAGTTTTTTGTATTAAAAGTACAGGCTTGACAATCTTGTACCATAAGTTATCTTAACCATGAAATTTGCATTTGTAATAAATCCTTATAGTAAATTTTTAATGATTAAACTTATTGAATCCTATAATTTGTTCACAATTCATTTCATAGATAAGGCCAACTTCTAGAGAATTTTATGATGCATGGAAATAAATTTTTGGTCGCTTATGGGTGAAGTAGTTTAAAGTACAGTGAGCAATAACCTTATTCATGATATATGAGATTTGTTGTAATATAAAGTGTAGTCAGATTTACATAAAATGAGGATACTAGATCCTTACATTAAAACTAACTATACTTATAGTTGCAGTTATCGATGAGGCATACATGACTGAGTGCCCCATCCCTTAATGTGTTGTCACATTCTCAACTTGAGAGAACAACACTATAGAAAACCTGTGATTGCCATGATCACCTTATAGAAAAATAGGTACAAGAAAATTAGTGTACACCTAATTCATGCATGGGCACCATAGTTACTCAAGCTTGTTGTAAATAGGCCTTTACATGCAATGGAGAATAGGCGTACCAAAGGTAATTCATAAAGAACCATTAACAATAAAGTAAAAAACACAGCAAATCTATCAGCAAATCAATGAGATATAGGACACATTAAGGAAATAGAGAAACAAGTTACAAAAGAAACAATCAACAAAGAAAACTAATCCATGACAAAATATCTATGAGCAGACAATGTGACAAAATTTTTACTTCTGTAGACGTGAAAATTCTCACTCCTGGTTCTTAGGCCTGAAGTGAACCTTTTCGTGTCTACGTCGCTTTAGGGCGTGCCAGCTAGCTTACTCAAACTAGCGAAGGATTTTTGGAAATATTTGACGTTTTTGGGCGATTATAGGCAAGTGGGATGTTTTCGTTGTAAACCTTCTTGAACTATGCTCAAGGGTCGGTTTAAACGCTTAGAAAATCTGGATTTTTAACAAACATGGACTTTTGAAAAGAGTACGCAAGTATTTCGTCGATTGTATGCCTAATTTATAGATTTTATTATGTGGATTGCACGTATCCAAGTCTTTATTTTTACGCTATTTAGGTCAGCTAAGTGTGTGCACAAGTGACCTAAGTTTGACGTGTTTGAAGGGGTATTCGAAGCTTTTTCGAAAGCGTACATATGCAAGTATGCGAAATATCTTGAGTTTGGAGGGTATGATGTGAGCTAAGCTCGAATTGAAAGCAACTCACACAACTTAAATGTAAAACCCGAAATGTAAAGATGTAGCTTAAAGGGAAATACTTAAACTTTAAAAGCAACTCACATGACTTGAATGTAAATTGCGGAAGGGAGATATACTTATATTAAGAGCAGAAAGGCTCAATGCTTGCGTGTGTGAGTGTAGAATTGAAATGACAAACTCACACGACTTGAATTGAACTTGCCAAAATTGAAATATAAGTATATATATGAGCGGGAAGGCTCAACGTGTGTGTGTGTTATGTATAAATGTAAAGACAACTCACACGACTGAATTTTAACAACCCAGCTGAAAGGGAGATATAGATATAAGAGCGAAAAGGCTCAATGTGTGCGTGTGTGTTGTGTATAAATGTAAAGACAACTCACACGACTGAATTTTAACAACCCAAAATGTAAAGACGTACACAGCTAAACCGTAAAACTCATGCAACTGAAAGTATATAGATATGTCTATATCTTAAGGGCTACCAAGGCCAAAATGTGCGTGAGAGTATTTGAGCAAGAGCTCGGGTGTCCTTTGTGTGCAAGTGTTGAATTGAAATGACAAACTCATACGACTTAAAGTAATAACCCGAATGAAATTGCAGCCTATATGGCTTTTACTAGAGTCTTTGGAGTAAGAGCGAAAGCTCAATTGTGGGTGTGTGCAAATCGTGTACGGTTAAGAGCTAAAGCTCAAGTGTACACGGGTGTCTTGTGTACAAGATAAGAGCTAAGGCTCAAGTGCACGTGTGTGTCTCGTGTATGAGATAAGAGCTAAAGCTCAAGTGCACGTATGTGTCTCGTGTGTCAAGCACCAATATTACATCTGGGGGGGAGACCACGCTCCATTAATACAACCTCATATCCGAATTGAATTGACTATGAAAGGAGTAATGTAAATACCGAATTTTAAACACTTACAAGTGATTCGGGCTTTCTTCTCCAATCTACACGTGCTTTGGTCCACTTTGGCAGTCACTAGGGTGTCCTCTTTGAAGCTTGAGACGTGAAGTGGCTGGCCGAGTTTGCTTGAACGGATTTGGGCTTGAGAGAGTTCACGGGTGTTAGGTCGGTTGTGGGCTTGTTTGGGGTAAGCAAGGCTCACGGCAAAGGGGGCTTTAGGTAGGGCTAAGGTGTATGGCAGTGTGGTGTGGTTTTGGGGTGGTAGGGAGTTGGCTGGGGTGGTGTCACGGGATATGGCAAGGTAGGTCGGTGGTGTTGATGGTAGGGAGTTGGCTGGGATGGTGTCATGAGATATGGCAAGGTAGGTCGGTGGTGTTGATGGTAGGGAGTTGGCTGGGGTTGTGGTGAAGGGTGTGGTGCAAGTGGATGGGAGTCGACAGGGTATTCGGCACGCTAGGCGCACGGGATAGCTGACAAAGGGGACAGGCACGCAAGCAGGGCGCGCACTGCGGACAGGCACGTAGGGTGTGCGGTGGGGGCACACGGAGGCGCGTGGTGCAGTGTCAAGGAGTCGGGTAGCGCGCGGGAGTGGCGCTAGGGGGCAGGTGGAGTAATGAGGCGGTTCAGGTGGTGACAGAGGGGAGCCGGGTGCTAGGAGGTGTTGGTTAGGATTAGGGGATAGGTAGGGCGGTTGAGTGGTTTAGGGGAGGTGTTAAGGTGGTTTAGAGGGTTAAGAAGAGAGTGGTTTAGTGAGAGATTAAGGTTTACCTTTAGGGAGTTCGGCTAGGGTTTGTTCAAGCCAAGGTCCAGCCACCTCTTGTCATGTTGATGCAGCTAGGTCCACCCCAAATCATATTGGTGCAACCCACACTAATCCCCTTTTAGCCCACAAGCTTAACCCACTAAAAAGGAAATTAAGAACTAATCACTCACCTTAACCCTTTCTCTCTCCTCCAAGCTCCTCCAAGCCTTTCACGTGAACCTCTTCTTGGAGACCCCCTCACCTCTATTTATAGGCAAGTGAGGTGGGTCTTGGGTTTGGATATGGGTTCGAGATCTAGATCCAAATCCAAATCCAAGTACTATTTGGATCTAGATTTGGATATTTATGACCAGATCCGATCTAAATCCAAACATTTATATGGATATGGATATTTTGGTCTAGATCCAATCCAATCCAAACACTATTTGGATCTAATCCAAATCCAAACACTATTTGGATCGATCCAAATCCAAACACTATTTGGATATGGATCTGGATATTTTTGGTCCAGATCCAATCCAAATTTTCTCTGAATAGTCCTTCTTGGCGTTTCGAGACGGACGGTTTGTGCGGGCCCTGGCTTCATCAGTGATCCATCTTATGTTGGGTTTTCCCTAGTTTTGTCGTCTGAACTCCTTCTCACATTTTTAGACTTCATTTCTGCTTATTTTTGTCGTTTTTGGCTTGGATTTCTGTTGCTTGGGTGGATGTGCTTGTCTTGGCTCTTGGGTGCTCTGGGCTAGCATTCTGCATCGGGCCTGGGCCTTCTTTTTGCCTTTTGACTCTAGCTTTTATCAGGCTAGGGTGCTGCTTTTGGGCTTCTGCACCTGTTTCTGAGGTTGCTTTGGCATTTAGGGCTTCACCTGTTGAAAATTGGCTTTTGCAAAATTGGGACTTGGCCCATATGTGTGAAAATTAAGTTGAACGGGGTTTTAACAAAATTTGAAGCTTTTACAGCCCCTTGGTTTTCGAAAAACTCCAGATTTGGGTTTTGAAAGGAATTTTCAAACCAGGTGTTTGGCTTTGAAATTCGTTTTATTTTGGAGTGTTTACAACTTCCAAACCAGTTAATGAAAATCATAGATGCACAAATTTTTAGCTACAAATGATGAGGCATTTTCATGATTTTTAGGATGACATTCATGTCCCTAACCTCATCATCTAGTGATGTGGACATGGTTCTTTTCAATCACCTTAATGAAGAGGCCATCAACATGGTGGCTTGTATATGATTAGTGAAAATATTTCATATACAACTGATTGAGATGATTATCTATATAATCAATGTTTTCAAGATAGCTGGGATTTGGTGCAATATAGAGTGGTCAAATTTCCATGAAATCCACAAACTAGTTTTGAAAGATGCACTTAAATGTCATTGAGAATATGGTCTAGAAATAATACTTCACAAGAAGCATCAGCTACAGCGTACACTTTGCTTCGACAAGGCAATGACATATTGTATAGCTTTGCTTTTTGAGTTTCCAAGAGATAACAAAATTTTAGTCTAAGAAGAGAAACAACAAAGAATGGACCTCTTGTGTCTCAACTTGATTGCTTTGAAAGGTCATAAACAATGTAATTATGAAGATAAGTCACAACAAGGGCACTCTAGGTCATACTCTCTTGGTAAGCTCTAGATAGATTTGACTATTGTTAAGGGAAGTGGCTATTGATGATTGCACACCAAGTATCTTTGTTGAAAGTAGTATGGTAGTTCCCGTAGTAAAAATTCAACTAGGTAAAGGAACACCCTTGCCTAGCTTTACCCAATTAATTTTCTAAGCCTTCCACATGTTTTGATGGACTCTATGTGATCTAACTAGATATAGTGTTACTATTGAAAATCTCCATAATCTTTTGCTTGCTTTTCCAAATCCTTAGAGATTTTCTTTGGTAAAGCTATATATGTGCCAAATCTAATCAAATTAGATCCCTATAATAGATATAGTTACAACATATGGCAATTTCAAACCCAAACTTGAAAATTCTGAACCTCCATAACATTTTTGGCATCCCAACTACATACATATGTATGTGGGCACACAGTGGTTGCATCTGGGCTTGATCAAGGTCGATCTACTTCTCTCTCAAACACAAAGTGATTCATCTGGGCCCTAGATATCATCCAACTTACCAACTATGAACATTTTTGAGAGTTCTAGATTAGTTTTATACATTTTTTAATGCATAAATTAAGTGATATCACAAGATTGAAAGTTATTCATCCTGGCTCGCTTGATGAGGAATGCCCATATAGCGTTAGATGAATATCCAGAATGATCCTAGTCTGATTTAGAATTTGAAACTATATTCATATACTAATCAAATTTAGGCTTGGATTTGACTTGAATTATATATTCAATGAATATCAAATATCCAAATATAATCATAGTATATTCACATGCACGTGTGTTCTTCGATGCTATTCTTTGAAATTTTTGTTTATGTCAAACTATAAATCAGATTACTTGTGACTAGCATTTGTTTTTTGCATTCTTTGACATTTTCTGAATCATGTAAAATATAGTTATGGTTTCGATGTCACAATCATATTGGGTTGTTTTCGAGTCTAGTCTATCTAGTAAGCTCTTGTTCTTTTAGTTTGTCCATCATATTCAACTTTATCTTTCCTTCTTTTTTCATTTCAAAATGATTATCACAACAATAGGGGAGACTGTAATTATGATAGAGTTAGGAATAAAGTAACTATTTACAGAGTTGTCATGAAGGTTGATGCATTTAGTTGTGATACTTTTTATCATTTTTAGTTGTATTTTTTATCATATACTTTATTTGATTATGTTTTAATGCGTGATCTTCTTAGGGAACACATGGAAAGTGATTACATGGTCGACAAAAGTTAGATGTGTATGCCTAGTACTCGCAATAATGTATGCAAAATCATGAATGTAAAGCAAGTCTTCTTGCATTTATTGAAGTTGCAGTTATGTTAGATTGGGTATGAATTATTGAAAGATGGTGATAAAAGAGGACTTCATATTAAAAAAGTGATGATGATGCATTTTATGTGAAACATATGATGCTTTATAGTGAGCTACCACGAGGAGTAATTATACCTAAAAATGGTACAGGTGATAAGATAAACATGGTCCATAGTGCTCATGGCCCATCGACACCAAAGATTGAAGGTTCCAATAGTAAATCTATGAGAAATGTTGAGGAGATGATAAACAATACAAGCAAATTACTATAGCAAGGATGCCAAAAATACTCACAAATGTCTTTTGTGGTGCACCAAATATTCATATGCATGTATAAGTTGTTCAACAAGTATATCAATGACCTCAAAAATACTATATCACATAAGATTCACATTGTCAATATTATTGTTTCCATTATTATTATTATATTATTAGCACACTTGTTGGCATAGGAGTAAAAGTCACTAATGGTTTGTTTGAAAAGCCAAGTTATACATTGTTCATGCATCGTTCTTTGGTATATCCTATTATATTGCCTATTATAGTGCTCTCCTTTGGTGCAATATGTGTATATTATATTCTATTATAAGTGAGTGTTACTATACTTCATTGTCTACCTCAGCCACATGAGAGCCAGATATTTATTGAATTTGAATTTAAGTTTGAATGTTATGTTTATAAGTGATGGAAGACTTGTATTTTAATTTATAATTGAATGCCAGTGTCCATGAGGTATTTGTTGTTGTTTGTATGTGGCAATTTCATAAAAGTGCCTTCTCATACAAATGCTTTACCACATTAATTGTATGATTGAGTAGTTGCAAGTAGAGGAGGACATATCAATTACCTGCTTGGAAGAATAGCCACATTGAAAGTAACAACAAAATAAATTGAAAAATAAAATTTGCCTCTTGGAATATCAATACATGCTAATTAGACGTGTGAAAAAAACTTGTTGTGGTGGTGGTTATTTATATGTTTTAATATATTATGTATAAAAAAAGTTATATCATTGTCCTACTAGAAAGAATTCTTTGTTATATGTTGCTTTTGTATTGGTGGTTATATATATCTTCCAATACTAATCGTGTTTAATTTTCCGATTGTAGGAATAATATAGTGCGAGGCATATTCTACATGATTGATCATAATCTCCCACATATTAGTCTTTTAAGGACATTGGATTCAGTGTCTTGATATTTGGCTCATATGGCAGTTGTGTTTTCATTATTAATTTAGCCTATATTTGACTTATTGTAAACAAAATTTTTGGTCTTATATGAACTTAAAATTTTGCTTGTAAAAATGTGTGCGAGCATGCCAGCAAGTTTATTGAAACTTGCAAAGAGATTAATCTATCTATTGGTGATTTGTGAGAAAGTAGGTTCTTGTTAATGTAGACCTTCGGGATCCGACGCTCAATGGTCAGCCTAGATGCTTAGGAGGAGTGATTTTGGAATCCATAGTTTTCTCAAAATGATTTTGATTCGGAACAACTTTTTTAAAATGACATTCATTTCACTTGGCTCGACCGGATTCAGTTATGACAAAATTGGTTCTATTTTACAGCATAGAAGTTTGTATTTTCTAGAGGCCCTTCTCGTCCCCCAAAAATCTCAAGAATTTTACCTTAGTGAAAACAAGTGAGGTGTTATTAAAAATTTTTATTTGTATTTTTAGGTCCTTTCATGATCAAATAAATATTTAAGAAGAGCTTTTAACTGAATGCTATTCTAAAATATAGATATTGCCTATGAATGTGATTCAATGTCTCAGTAAAAGGCTCATATCTCTGTAATTAAGTTTTCTAGTTTCATAAACTTTGTTAATTTGGAAAGATGTGAAAGTTAGCTTTCATATGAAACAATACTTTTCCAAGCAAGGATGTTGATCGAGTGGCTAAGGTCATGGCTCATGAGACTAGAGGAATTGGGCCTAGGCAGTTGAGTTGATACATGGTTCGTTGGGTTGGCAAGCGGCCAAAAGATGATACCTAGGTTCCCATCACAAATTTGTGGGACAATGATCAGCCTATGCAAAACTATTTTTTGGCCTCTAGGATGAGTCCAAAAACTAGTTGTAAAGAGTTGTTATATGGTCTAGAGTGCCAATCCTCGATCATACACGATGGAGTCGGCTGTAGCACTATGGAGGTTTCATCTTGAGGACACTATATTGGACCAAATTGTGTATTTTGGATTTTTTGATTAGGTTGCGAGTGCCCTAGGGGTCCCACAAAGTTTTACATGAATTGAGTTGGTGTCTTATATGTGTAAGATCATACAGGATCCACTAGAAGTTTGGTTTTGATGGTGTTCAAAGTAGGATATTGATTGGGGTTGGGTTATCATCCACCCCAAGTTAGGATTTGAGTTACTGGTTCCCATAATCTATACGGGCACCGGGTATTCCATTTTAGGGTTCGGCCAATGTGAGTTGCAAGAGAGAGGTGCTAGGTCAAGTGGAGTCTAAGATTCCCTTGTTGGTCACAACCACCCTTGTAGCTCATGGAGGGTACAGTTGAGCAACTCACAGGCTATGCTATTGGGCGATGTAATGGGGCTGTTGAGTGGACTCCTCTCTCTGTTTTATATTGGTCGGTCAGCCACATAGCAATAATGGAAACCTCTCTTGTGACTTTGATATACATGGTGCTCATCATTTACTTCAATGAGAGGTATTTGATCTATGCTATAACTATATTGTTAGAAATTACAACTTTACATAGTATAAGTTTTTCTCGATTCGTTGGAGGGCTTGTTAGTGCAAGGCGCTAACCTTGGGCACCGAAACTCACTAGGTGATAGAGTACAGTGAACCATTGTCATATGTGCTTGTTTGTCATGGCAGTGTTGATTAGGTGAATATTGGAATCCATGCAAGCCAATGAGACTCTATCCCTTCTCGAAAATGTTGGTAAATTAGGATTCTGCAATTGTGAATACCCAAATATTGCTGCAACAAAAAAAGTTAGTGTGTGACTCTTTCAAGGAATACTTGGAACTAAATACCTTTTCCTCACCCTTAGATTCAACTTTTCAATTGCAAAAGGCCCTAACGATTGACTGTAAGATACAATAAAGAGCATTTGATTCTTCTTGCACAAGATAAGACATGCCCTTGGCTATATGAGTATGTAAGATTGTTGACACTATAACTCCTTTGTATCACATGTCAATCATCTTAAACTTTATGTATGTGTGTGTGTGACAAAATTTTATGTTTCACAAAATATAAATGTTTGATATGTAAATTGCATTTTACCTTTGATTCCTTGCGAAACTCGTGCCAAACATAATTGTCTAACAAATTTAATCTTATGATGTTTTATAAATATCTAATAATAATTAAAGTTACCTTGTAAACAAAATTCTCGATCCTATATGGAATAAAAACTTTGCTTGCAAAAAGTGTGTGCGAGCATGCCAAGAAGTTTACTTAAACTTACAAAGGTTTGACTATGGTTTTAACTTCTTAGGTGAATGTGGAAAGGTAGGGTTTTAAAGACATAGGCCTTCTTGGACCAACAATAAAGGATCAACCTAGATGCTTAAGAGGAGTTATTTTAAAATTTCAAAGTTTCTCAAAATAGTCATGATTCGAATGAGCCTTTTATAAAACTACATCTTAGCAAGAACTACGTTCAGTTATGTAAAAACATAATTGATTCTGTTTTACATAGTTTATATTTTTGAGGTAATTTTTGAAGTCCAAAAATCATAAAAATTTTGTCCAATTTAGTGTTGGGAGTAATAGACAATTTTTGTTCATATTTTTCAATTATCTAATGATTAGATAAAAATCAAAGGGAGGTTTTTAACCGAATGCTATTGAGAAATTTAAATAGTGTCTATGACTGAAACTTAGGGCCTTAGTAAAATGCGTACAAATTAGTGTGTAGATCTCCTATTTTCATGTAATTTATCACTCTGAAAAGATACAGATATTATCTTTTTAATGATACTATACTTGATCGATTTGGGTATCTACAGATCGAGCTATATCAAATTTACCAAATGAGAGTTGTGAAACTTATGTCACACAAAGGTTCGGTTCGGACTTGGTCTAATCGTTGATGATTTTTTTATAAACATTATACCCATTCAAAATTCATGAAAATTTTCGCAAACATTTTTCTGGGTGTGTTCCATTGAGAGATAATGTTGGTAGTATTTTCCTTGAAAATAGATTTTGAAAAAATCTCACAACCCGATAGGTTTATATGGGATGCTGATGGGGGTTGGGTGTCGTACAATGTGCATGGTGGTTGGTGGTAGTGGTGGCACGTGCGGTCGTGGCTGACGGTTGCGCTCTGGAGACTTTTACCCTTTCGTACTTTGTATGTTGATCTTTTTAACCTTTATTAACTGCTTTAATCTTCTGATGGGTGTTGGGTCGGTTGGTGTAGGATCTTCATCGGTAAGTAGTGTTTGGGCTTTTCAATTTTTTGTTCTAGATTGATGATTTTATTCTTTTTCGCTCCATGAGATGATCTCTTTCCTTTTTGGACCACTTTAACCTTCTGATGGGTGTAAGGTTGTTTGGTGTATGATCTTCCTTGGCTAGAGTATTTTATACTTTTCACTTGAGGCTTTTCTTTACTTGAGCTTGAGTCATCGTCGAACTTGAGTCTACAGAGTTTCTAAGGTCCTACTCCTTTCTCCTCCATCTTTTAAGCTTGTTTGATCTATTTTTTGTCTTTTTAATTCAAATATTTTATAAGGGTACAATGGTTATTTTGCTAATACATCCTTGAGGGTAAAATGATGCCAAATACCCCATTTTAACTTCTACAACCCTTCTTGAAATAATCATGCTTTAAATAATGAAATTTTGCTAATACATCCTTTAGGGTAAAATGGTTATTTTTAAGATTTTGGTGGGGCTTAAAGTATGACTCATTTTAAGGTTCCTGGGAAATTTTGGGTGTTTATAGATAGCTCTCTATGTCATTAACCAAATTTATTTGGTTTATGGCAAATAATAACACTGTTAATTTTTTTTCTTTTGAATACAAACATTTCATTTAAGAGTATGTGTAGACGTGAATTTTTATTTCGAATCCTAGATAGAGACTTGAAATGAAATTCTCGAACTATGTTGTGTGCGCGAGCATTCCAGTTAGTTTACTCAAACTAAGAAAGTTGATTTTCTGACTTTATATATGTAAACACCCAAAAATTTTCTCAAAAGATTTGATCTTTTAGAAATTTTGCCTTTTTAAGAAAAATTTACGGTTTTGGGTCTTTTAAGGGTTTTCAAATAAAGACACCTTAAACGAACTGATTTCCGCAGCAAAATTTCGTGGTAGCCTCAAGAAAATTTTACCCCTCTCAAAAAAATCCAATTTTGACAAAGAGCCAAAAAAATAACTACTTTGCCCTTAAGCCCAAATTGGCAAGATTTGCTTTTTAAATGATTTCCTTCAAAGAAATGATGGTTTTAAACAAATTTTCTTCAAAGAGACAAATGAGAATGGGATATTGGGAACCAAACCCAAAAAAATGTTTGCAAAATGTTAAATTTGCAAATCCTTTGAAATACAAATCAAATCCAAATCAGGCCTCAAAAACTCGCCCGATTGAGGATAGTCCTAATCTGGGACCCTACACCCATCAAAGGGTTAAAGCGGTCTGAAACCCTACACGAAAGGGTTAAAGAGATTTGAGATGCTACACCTATCAAAAGGGTTAAAGTAGTTCAACACCCTACACCCAACAAAGGGTTAAAGTGGTTGAAACGGTAAAGACTAACTCATGGAGCAAAAGCAAGTCGCTTGTGCAAACAAACACTGAGAATGGAACTCAATTGTTTTCAAAAGTATTTGAAAATTTCGATAGAACCCATTGTTTTCAAATATATCTCAAACAAAATGGTTTTAAATAATCAAAAGAAATATTTGAAACCTTGAATCTGAAATCAAGCACGGGATTAAAGTCTGATTCAGGGACAAAGCTGCGAATCAAACCAAATGTGGACCAAGACGAAGGACTTAGTCTCGAACGGGCTAGGGAAGTTGAAGCCAAGATGGGGTAGGCCAAATCAAGAGTCTAAGACAAGGGCTAAGGAAGAACAAGGGTCAGACCAAGCCAAGCCATGACTTCATCAAGTATGGTACCAAAAGGAACCACCTAGACGGGCCACCCTCGATTGCACCTAACCGGCTGAACTCTCTTGGCCGACCAAATCGCGCCTAGGTCACATGAATACCAGGCCGTGCCTAGCCCTCACCACATGGGGCTAGACTCACCTTAGTTAAGGGGACCACTAAGAGGCCCACATGAAGCCATGTGGCTAGCCAAGAGATTGGATCAAGACTTGGGCTCCAAAAGACCCAATCAAAGATCCAATTCAAGATCCACCAAAAGCCTATAAAAAGATATCTTGGGGTTGGTTTACAACATTCACAAGCATTGAGGGAAGAGAGAAAAGAGCCTAAGAGAGAGAGGGAGACTGCAACAAGAGAGAGAGGAAGAGAGAGAGAGAAAGAGAGAAAAGGAGAGAGAGAGAGGAAGAGAAAGGAGAGGAAGAGGAAGGTAACATCTCCTCCAAGATCCTCCTCATCCGGTGCCAAGGGAAGTCCGATTGCAAGGTTTATTTCTCATCCCTTAGTTACTTTAATCTCTCCTTATTCCCATTCAATTAAAATGAGTTGTATAAATGGAGCAATTGTCTCTCCCCATGATGTAATATCTAGTGATATTATCCATTTCATTTCTTTACATTCATGCCTATTACATGTTTGATTTCAAGTTTCTCCTACCTTTCTATACGATATACTCTCTTATATCTTCTAATCCCCTCTATGCTTAAGCTATAAATATATTTTAATTCATTTCCTTTAGACATTTACTTTAAAATTGCTCTGATTAGTCTTTTAATTTCGAACGAAATGCATTCATATATGTTTTAAACATGAAAATCTTTTTTCATCTTGCATTTGTCTGGTATTTTATTTTTCATTTTTGTATCTCTAATCCAAATGATCTAAAATTTGGTACACCAAATCCTCACACATAAGCCCACATATAATAAAATTTACAAGAATTTTAGGGTCATATAGCCACGTAATTAAAATTAGGAAAGGTGGGAAAAAATCCATAGTTAAATCTGTAAAACCTGTGTTGCTTGCAATAGAGCTTAGATTATCATCCTATAACTCTTTCTGTATTAAATCAATTTCAGTAAATCTTATCTTATTAGAAAGTTGACATCTATAGCTTTCCAACAAGATCAAGTTCATAAAGTTCGGAGCTCTATGCACCGAGATACAAACGTTTATTTAAACCTCTGTATTTCTATAACAAATCAGTTTCAAATACTTGAATAGAGGCATATTCTTGATTTAATTCTACATAATAACAACACACAAAAATAAAATAAAAATAGTTCCAGAATCTCCATATTCTTGTTTACGTACTGTAAAATGTTTGTGAATTTTGAGATTTCGAAACTATTTAGAAAAATCCAAAAATAAGTTCTTAAAACAAAACCAGTTTCTGTTTTTCAAAGCTTTGAAAATTTTCCTTTCATAGGCCAAGTTGGTGTTTTTGGTTGAGTCAAGTTGATTCGAAAGTGAATTTTGAAAACAAACCTTATTCAAATCAATTCTCAAAGCATCTAGTTTGACCCTTGAGTGTTGGTTCAAGAAGGCCTAAGATGAAAAGATCTCACTTCCTCACAATCTCTACACAAAGTCAAAAAATAAATCTTTGGTAGTTTAAGCAAACTAGCTGGCACGCTCGCGCACATGATGTAGTTTGAGAATTTTGTTTCAAGTCTCGATATAGACTTTGGAAATAAAATTTTTACATCTACAATATAGTGATTGCAGATAAGTGAACTTTTGTCGACGTAGGCCTTCTTCAACCGATGCTGAAGGGTCAACCAAGAAGCTTTGAAAATTATTTGAGATCCGGTAAGTTTTCAAAAAGAAGATTCCAATCTTAAAAGCTTGATAAAATCGTGATTTTGGTTCTTAAAAATATTTCAAGTCTTGAGAAACAGAAACTGGTTCTATTTTCAAAAGCTTGTTTCTCATTTCTTTGAAATAGTTCTGTATTTCCAAAAATTCTGAAAATTTTACAAAGAACATATTTTCATGTACATATTCAGAAAATATTTTTATTTTTATTTTATATGCTATAGATTCATGTAATTAAATCTAAAAATAGACCTCACTCAGACATTTGAGACAGACCTCAGCCAGAAAATCAGAAGTTTAGAAAAACTTTTGTATTTTTATGCTCAGACCTCCAATTTCTATGAAATTAGTCTTGCTGAAAAAGCTATGGATTTCAACTTTCCAACGAGATCATTTTCAATCAAATTGATTCACTGTATACAAAGATATTTAGGAGTAACCCAACCTCTATCATAGGAACTTCTGGTTTTTCAGAATCTGTTTTGATTTTAATAAAGCTTCTCTGATTTTATTGATTATGTTTCACAAACCTACAATTCTTGAAAATTTTAATCGAAGTGTGTTGTATGTGTAGATTAGATGTGAAAAATTTCAAAATATGCAGAGTAGAGGATAATAAAAGACAAATCATTTACCGAACGTATGCAGAGTGCAGAAAACAGGTTTTTAGATTTTTAGAGTTGTGCTTGTATTTTAATTCAAATCAAAATTGAATCATGAGCTATAAAATAATAAACAAAAATCCTAATTATCATGTGAACATAGAGAGATTAAGAGGTCCATAATCTTACGTTGTGTTATGGAGTAGAAAGAATCAACATTTAAAGTATATAATGAATGATGTATGAACGAAAGAAAGATGAGGCAACATATGAACCTTGATTAATACATCTTCATGGAGACTTAAGCTTCTTAATTATAACCCCATAAAATTCTATGAAAAAGGAGATAATTGTGAGAGCATGAAGGAAGAATGGACCTGTGGCGGAAGGTGGAGGATGGCTAGCAGCTGGCGGTGCCTTCTTCTTCCTCTCTTTCTCTCCCTCTCTTTTTCTCCTTCTTGCTGAATGATTTGTTGAACTTAGATTCATGATTTAGAGCCCCCTTTTATAGGCCAAGGGCTGCCACTTTACTGCAATTTTTCATAAGGCAAGTTGCCTTATTGAAGATGACTATATTTGGCAAGTGAATATTGGTCATTCTTTCCAAAAACTGCTCCCTTGGATAAGGTAAGTGAAGCTGATCCTTCTTGCCAAAAACCTCCTCCCTTGGATAAGGTAAGTGAAGTGTTGGCCCTTCTTGCCAAAAAGTTGTTCCGTTTGATATGGTAAGTGCAACTGCTCATTTGATGAAGCTAGATAAGGTAAGTTGCTTAATCCTTTGATGTTGAACTCCGAAATTAATAAGTTTCCTCTTAGTGGCTTACCAAATTAAACATCACTACTTGCCAAATCGAGCATTACAACTTTCCAAATCGAGCATCACTTTCCTATTGCGTGGATGACACAGACTTTCCTTTCCAAATGTCGACCTTCCATTCTGGGCGCCGACTTTCCTTTTTAAAAATCCACTTTCCTTTCTTGAACGTTGACTTTTCTTTCTTGATACCAACTTTCTTTTCTAGACGTCAACTTTCCTTCTTGAACATCGACTTTCCTTTCTTGAACATCGACTTTCCTTTTTTAATGCCGACCTACCTTTTTAGATGTCGACTTTCCTTCTTCAACATCAACTTTCCTTTCTTAAACATCAACTTTCCTTTTTTGAACGTCGACTTTCCTTTCTAATACCTGAAACTAAAAATGACACGATACCTTGCCCAAAAATGCCAAAATTGGCAGGTGCTCAGTCATTGCCTTTTTTATTCATGACATCTCTTCTTTCCAAGGAATTTTCCTCCTTTCGGTTCGAGTTTTATATATGACAGTTTCAAACACTTTATATAAAAAAGAACATTTTATATTTGCAAACATCAAATTTAATAAAATCTTTAAATATTATTTTGGAAAAGTGCTAGGTTTCATTCCCAGTTTATGTTTGCAAGGGTGACCTATTTTTGCTCCGTGAGTCAGTCTATGACCACCTTGACCATTTAACCCTTTTCATGGGTTTAGGATATCGAACCACTTTAACCACTTTAACGGGTGTAGGGTATCAAACCACTTTAACGGGTGTAGGGTATCGAACTACTTTAACCCTAGGTATCAGGTCTCGGAAAGAGACTATTCTCAACCGGGCGAATTTCTGAGGTCTAATTTGAATTTAATTTATTTTTTAATATTAGGGGTTTTAGAATTTCATAAATTTATCAATTTGCAAACATTTTTAGGTTTGATTACCAATGTTTTCTTTTTCATTTGTTTCTTTAAAGAAAAATTATTTGAAATAATTTTTCCTTAGAAGGCAATCATTTAAAAAGGTAGAATCCTGCCAATTTGGTCTTGAGGGTAAAATAGTCATTTTCATAAAATTTTGTCTAAATATGTATTTTTAAAAGGGATGCAATATATCATCATTTTTAGGTTGCTAGAAAATTTTGATGCCAAAATGAGTTCATTTGATGTATTTTTATTTAAAAACATAAAGCTGCCAAAAAAAGTAAAATTTTTAAAAGATGAAAAAAATTGGGTGTTTACAGATGCCTCTCTTTAGCATTGATCCAAATATATTTGGATAATGGTAAAAAAAAAAATACCCTTTTGATTTTCTTCCGAAATTTACCTTGATAGTGAAATTTTCCTTAATTCCATATCATCTTCTTCCTTGGATTTATTTTTGTGTAGGAGAGGAGCTTAGCCAGAAGGGACTAACACCTAGTCCTAGGATGATAATAAATGGACGACCACTTTATGAATGCATATGAAATATGAGGTGAATTAAATGAATATTTAGAGACCCATACCTTTGATTTGTGAGCTTGAGAAGAAGCCTACAAAGACCGGCTGCCCCAAGCAACATGGTTCCCATATTGTTTCCTTTGATGTTTAGGGTTTTCAAAATTTCTTTTCAAAGAGAGAACTCCTTTTTGTTTTTATCAAAAAGGACTTCCAATTTCTTATGTTTCCCCTCACTTAGGTTTTAATACCCACTAATCAACAAAGGTTTTATAGAAGATTTTGAATAACATTTCAAATTTCAATTTCTCACACAACAAGGTCTAATTCTGAAACAAAATAAAATCCAAATAAGTAGGTGTAGATGTGAAAATTTTACTTCAAGCCTATGTAGAGACTTGAAGTAATCTTTTCAAAACTACTTCTTATGCGAGCGTGCTAGCTAGTTTCCAAAAACTAACAAAGTTTATAAATCTGACTTGTTTGGCGATTGCGGCTAAGAGAGATCTTTTCGCTTTAGGCCTTCTTGAACCGATGCTCAAGGGTCAGTTTAAGCTCTTTGAGGATCTATAGGTGAGATTTCAAATTCACTTTAAAAGAAACTTGAGAAAACGTGAATCAACTTGTGCACCAAGTGTTTTGGAAGATAAGATTTCATCAAGTGATAAAAAACATAAACTGGTTCTGTTGAGACCTTGATTTCTGATTTTATTTCAATACCTTCCAAATTTCCAAAAATCATGATAATTTCGCAGTGATGAGACACCTATGTGGGGCTTTCAAAAATATTTTTTCTTTATTTTTTGGGAGCTATGGTGATACAAAATTAAATCAGGAAAGTATCTTTGCTCAGACACTCAGAACTGTTTTGTCATAAAAATATAGAGACTCAAAGATAGGTTTGTATTTCGGTACTCAGAGCTATGATTTTAGTGCACTTAGTCTTGTTCGAAAGATATGGATATCATTTTTCCAATAAACTAAGTTTCACCAAATTTGGACAACTATAGACAGAGATATGGGATGATTACCCAAGCTTTATTGTAGGAAAACAGTTTTGACAGAACATCTCTGTATTTTTCCTGATCTTATACACCTTTTAATACGTGGTTACACGGACTTAAAATTCTTGAAAATTTTATTACAAGTGGGCTTGTATGTGTAGATACATTGTAATAAATTTCAAGTCGATCAAAGCAGTAATTTAGCAATGAAAAATAAAGTAATCACCATATGCGGGAATGCTGAAATCAGATTTTCTGGTTTTTACAACATACGTGATGCAAACTCACCCGAATTTAAATTGCAACAACACAATATCCCAAACTAAATTGCTGAAGGGAAAGGAATGGAAATATATCAATTAGCTTAAGCATAGAGGGGATTAGGAGATATAGAATATTTATAACATATAAAGAGGTAGAATCAAGAACACAAACAATTAGAGTGCATAAGCAAGAATCAAAAATTTGCAGCAAATCTACTTCTTATTACATCATGGGGGTAGACAATGCTCTATTAATACAACTCCTTTTGAATTGAATGTGAAGAAAAGAATAGGGAGGAATGATGGATGAGGAATACTTACTTGATTTCTTCTGAAAATTGGCTCATAATGGAAGCCCACGACCCTCACCTTCCCTTTCTTTTCTCTCTTTTTCTCACTCTAACTCTCTAACTATTGCAGCCCTTGCCTACCTTTCTACACTCCTTCTCTCCACTCTCCACTCTTTCGTATAGGAAACTCACGAAATTCCTAGCCAAGATGCCCTCCTAATGCTCAAGATGCTAGAAATCATCCCCTTTGGCCTCTATTTATAGGACAACGGGGGCCTTCTTCTAGGTCCTTCTTTGAGGTGGGTGCTCCATAGCCCAAATCCAGCCCATGCATTGATAATCAAGTGGCCTTGTGGTCCCCCTTTGGTCAAGGTTGGACCAGCTCCATGTGGGCTGGTTCTTGGCTCAAATTAAGTGCACCTAGGCATGGTCGGTTGGACGTAGGTGCCTCAAAATAGAAGAAACCTACGATTTGAACCTCTTATTCTGAGTCTAACCCGTAGTGTTTTCCCTTTGTAGGTACAATGGAAGATCCCTTTTACAAAAATACAAAAACATTTGAAAAGTCCAAAATCGAAAAAATGGAAAAATTGCAAAAACCAAAAACATTGGAAAATCAAAAACTCGAAAATAGAGTAGTTTGTATAGTTCCTAAAGTTCTTGTCTTGCAAAAACACAAAAAAATTGAAAATCTACAAAATACCAAAAGATTTTGTACATAGTTGCTCCTGGTAGGACTTTGGAAAAAGAAAAGGATTTCGAAAGGAACGTCGTCTGCATAGCCAGACCAAAAATTTTGAAATCAATTGAAAATCCAAGTGCAAAACCAGGTCTTTTGAAAAACCACGCATCAAATTCCCTTGGGTCTATAACCCACGAGAATGATCAAAGACTAGAAGTGGATCCCCTTGAGGAAGATCCCACTTCTGAGCTCCTAGAATTTCATAAAATTCTCGATTTTGAAAGACCTTCCAATTCAGTAGGAGGAGATTTCATAGAGGTGAACCTAGAGAGTGATTCTAATCCCTAACTCATCAAGATAGGTGCATGTTTGCATGAGCATGAAAGATCAGCATTCATTGCATTTCTACGAACCTACTTAGATGTGTTTGCATGGACGTATGAAGACATGCCGGGCATAGACCCTAGCATTATCGAACATCGTCTTCCCTTAGATGCGGATGTAAAACCCATAAAGCAGAAGCTTAGGAAAATATATCCGAATGTACACGCATAAGTCAAAGAGGGTTTAGAAGATCTGTTAAAAGCCAGATTTATAAAACCCATTGCGTATTCTGATTGGTTATCAAACATCATTATGGTTTGAAAAACCAATGGGAAAATTCGAATATGCATCGATTTCAGAAACCTGAATAAAGCCACTCCAAAGGATAATTATCCTTTACCAAACATAGATTTGATAGTCGATAGTACTGCAAATCACAAGATGTTTTCGTTTATGGATGGCTATTTAGGGTATAACCAAATTAAATTAAGTCCACGAGATCAGGGTAAGACCGCATTCACAACCCCATGGGGCGCATACTGCTATACAGTCATGCCCTTTGGATTGAAAAATGCCAGCGTAACATACCAGAGAGCCATGACCATGATCTTCCATGATCAGATTCATGAGCTCGTAGAGGTGTATGTAGATGATCTCTTGGCAAAATCCAAAACCCGATGCACTCATATCGAATGTTTGTAAAAGATTTTCGAAAGGCTTAGACTTTACAAAGTAAAGCTAAACCCTCAAAAATGTGTATTCAAGGTAGAGTCTGGAAAGCTTCTAGGCTTTATGGTGAGCCAAAGGGGTATAGAAGTTGACCCCTCTAAGTGTCGAGCCATCATAGACATGGCTTCACCCTCCAATCTCACACAAATTCGTAGCCTCCAGGGTCGATTACAGTCCATTCACCGATTTATATCAAACCTGGCGACTAGATGCGAACCCTTTAACAAACTGTTGAGGAAGGGCACAAAATTTTCATGGGATGACGATTGCCAAAAGTCCTTCGAGAGACTAAAGGCATACCTGGTTAATCCCCCTGTTTTGGGTCCTCCAAAGCAAGGAAAACCTCTTTTGCTTTACATTTCGGTGCATGCGAATGCTTTGGGAGCTCTATTAGCTCAATACGAGGATGACACCCATAAGGAGTATGCCATCTATTATATTTCGAAAACTCTCTTGGCTTACGAAAGGAATTATCAAGCCATGGAGAAGACGTGCTTGGCCCTAGTCTGGGCCTGCCAGAAATTTTGACACTATTTCCTAGATCATGAGATCTGGATAGTGTCCAAGCTTGATCCAATCAAGCACTTGTTCGAAAAACCCATTCTCACTGGTAGATTGGGCAAATGGCAACTCCTTCTAATGGAGTATGACTTGAAATACCATCACCAGGTCTCCATTAAGGGACAAGCCCTAGCTGATTACGTGGCTGAGTTCCCCTTAGAGGACGCATATCCCACATTTGATGAAATGCCTGATAAAGGCATATTGCAAAACCATTTTCAAAACCACATTTTGGCAAAATCTTTTGAAAACCAAGTGTGGAAAATGCACTTCGATGGGGCACGAAACCAACAAGGGGCTGGTGCTAGGGTCATCCTCATATCCCCTGAAAAGGGCGAGATTCCCATAGCAATCCGCCTAGATTTCAAATGTTCCAACAACGTAGCTGAGTATGAAGCACTCATACAAGGCTTAAAGATTTCGAAAACTCTAGGGGCATCATGCATCGAGGTCTTTGGAGATTCGCTCCTTGTTATAAACCAAGTTTTGAAAATTTGGCAAGTACGTAATGAAAAACTACTTCCATATCACGAGTTGGCCACTCGATTGATTGAGTCATTCCAATCGTGTAAACTCACACACGTAGGAAGAGAGGATAATGGCATTGTCGACGCCCTCTCCTCCTTGGGTTCAGCCCTAAAGGTCGATCCCATTTCAGGGATCCGATCTTTAAAAATATGGCATGCGCCCAACCCATCCACACACGATTTGGATATTTGCCAAAATAACCTAGATTCTGATGAAAAACCTTGGTTTTATGACATCAAACGTTTTCTAGAAAATGGGGGATTCACCGAGGATGCCACATCCAAAGATAAGGCATTCATCCGTAAAATTTCAACCCGATACACCATTCTGGGTGGGGTTCTATACAAGAAAAGCTTTACTGGCATCCTACTAAGATGTGTCGACTTAGAGGAGGCTAGGATTGTTATGCATGAGTTTCACGATGGAGAATGTGGAGGTCATGTTAATGCCAACATGATGGCAATGAAAATACTTTGAGCGGGCGATTTTTGGTCCACCCTTAAAAAGGATTGTCACGATCATGTTAGAAAGTGTCATCCATGTCAAGTGCATGGGCACGCCATTCATATCCCATCATCTGCATTGCATTCCGTGGTCAACCCCTGGCCATTTACCATGTGGGCGTTTGATATCGTAGGCCTAATCTTTCCAAAAGCATCGAATGGGCATAGATTCATTTTAGCAGCCACTGAGTATTTCTCCAAGTGGGCGGAAGCCATCTCCCTGACCAACGTACAGGGGCAACATGTGGTGGCTTTCATTAGGAGGAATATCTTGGCTCGATTTGGGGTTCCACGAGACCTTGTGTCCGATAATGGCACCCCATTCAAAAACGAGCAGATGGTTAAGTTGTGCAACACGTATGACATAACTCACCACTTCTCCTCGCCCTACTACCCTCAAGGCAATGGCCAAGCCGAAGCCACGAATAAGACTCTCATAAGTATAATTGAGAAGACTTTAGAGAAGGGTAGGACGTGGCCGAAGAAGCTGGATGAAGCCTTATGGGCTTATAGGACTTCCATCCGGACTCTCACGAATGCCACACCATTCGAATTGGTCTATGACACAAACGCCATTCTTCCCATTCATACTCAATTACATTCATTCCATACATCCATCGCACTCGACCTCCCCCTAAAGATGCTTCAGCATGCTAGGATGGCCGAACTAGATTTGCTAGATGAGAGGCGACTCCTTGCTATGGATCATGCTCGTGCATACCGGCAAAGGGTAGCTTGACATTATGGCAAACACATGAGACCTCGCCACTTTGAAGTGGGAGATCTGGTTTTGAAAACCATCCACTATCGTGGCCCACATCCACTTGGAAAGTGGCGCCCCAAGTGGGATGGACCCTATGTTGTACGTGCAACCACCACGAACAACTCGTATTGGTTGATCGATGTAGAAGGTAGGAATTTAGCATATCCTATCAATATTCAATACTTAAAGAAGTATTATGTGTAGGATTTGGGTTAAAATCCCATTTTTGAAAACCCTTAGGGATAGCTGCTTTGAAACTTCGAAAGTAAGGTTCAAAGGCGAATTGTGTGACCCTGAGTGAGAGAATTCGTACTTGTGAAAGAGTGGAGTCTTCCAAATCGTGGTTACATTTCAAAATCCTTCTTCTTACAAAGAAAGGCCTAGTTTAATATAGCAAGATACTTGCAAGTAGTACGTGCTATTTCTAAATAGGCTGATCTGGAATGAATCGAGTGTGACCTTGGGATAAGTCCTCTCCTCTTCTCTTCTCCTTCCAAAAGGAAAACGTGGCCAAAATAAAGGGAATTTCCCATCCAAAGTCTCTTTCCAAAAGAAAGAAACCTGAATCAAAAAGAAAAATCGATTCTCTTGTGAAAAAGAGGGGTTAAAGAAAAAATACTCCCAAAGGAAGACCCTCTATGAAAAAAAAAAAGAGGAAAAAGAGGCCAAAAAGCTCAAAAAGAGCAGTTTTCGCCTTCTATGCCTTAAACCACGGGATGCCTCAGAAGGGACCGTGGTATCTCTTTCCCCTCCCTGGCTTATCCCAAGTATAACATGGTTCATTTCGAGGAATCCTAATGTAAAAATAGGATTTACTTACTTGAATTTCATTTTGTTTGAGAATTCGACGTTTCGAGTAAGACGTAGGGATCTTGAAATGCAGCTTGTTTTCTTATAAAACCTCCGCTAGATTAGCGAGTGTCAAGACTCAAGCAAAGGCAAACACGAAGAGCTCGAGATCCTTAGGATTGAGGCTCAAAGCAGTTTTCCCTTTTGTAAATAGATTTTGAAAAATCGAACATTGAACAGCATAGGATCTGCTCACTTGGAGCAGCAGGTCTTGTAGGTCTCAAGAGTTCGACCATATCTGGTCTTTGAGAGGTTGCCACCCTTGGCACCCCACCCATGTCATGCATCTGCATTTCCACGCATGGACACTTGCATAACATGATCCCATTTCAGGACCAGATTCCGAACAAATCCCTTTGGCATGATATCTTCTCCTACCAGGGTTTTTAAAAGTGAGATTTTGCTAAAGATTGGGACGATCCCATATTTTCGTGGATAGATCTAGGGAGACACTGAAAGGGGTGTTTCTCATCTTTACCATTATCCAAATCAATTTGGATAATGCCAAAGAGGGGCATCTGTAAACACCTCGAAATATCACGAACTTCTCAAATAACCTGGTTTTATAAAAGCTGTCCAAAGGGCTATTTTGAGTCTGGAAACCCAAGAGCCTTCCAAGCAAACTTGTACATATGTTTAAACTATATATGTTTTAAAATATATATTATATAGTTTTAAAACCTTTTAAAAGATGTTTTGAAACCCCACAAAGCGACTTGGCCTGATGAAAGCAGGACCAGAAGAGCGAAAGAGAGCCTAGAACCGGAGCACATGTCGAGCCCGGCACATCAACTCTCGTGTTAGATTCATCTCCAGAATCTTGAACATCCAGCCCCTGTTATCAACAAAACTATTTGAAATCATCTCCAGAAGGTGAAAACAGGAGCGGACGACAATGTTGGAGAAGACCCAACGCAAGACGGAGTACAAATGCTGTCAGGCCCCGCACAAACCGTTCATTTCGAACATATCCCGAAGGAGTCAGAAATTCAGCTTTGGATTGGATCTGGACCATATATATCCAGATCCAAATCCAAACATGTATGTGGATTTGGATTTGGATCCAAAGATCCAATCCAATATCCACATCCATGGCCCACATCACCTTCTCATAAATGGAGGTGGGGCCCACAAGAAATTCACGTGGAAATCTTGGGTATGAGAGAGAATGGGGAGGATAAGATATGAGTGAAATGTGTTAAGCTTCACTTGTGTGTCAAGTTTTGGGTTAATCATGTGGGTTAGCCTAATGAGTGTGGGTTTAAGCTTGTATACACCTACACCTAACCTAGGGCTGCACCAACTTGATGCAACTAGGTCCATGGGTAATGCAAAGGGATGCTCCTAACCCTAAACCTAAGCTAAACCCCCTTTACCTAGCCGTTTCCCCCTAATCCCGACCTAATCCTAGCCTAATCACCTAACCTAATCACCTAACCCACTTCCCTAATCCTTTCCTAAACCTAGCCTAATTCCCCTAACCTCACCCTAATCCTAGCCTAAACACCTAACCCACTCCACTAAACCTCACCCTAAGCCCAACCCACCTGGCTAAGCCCTAAACCACTAAACCAACCCACCTAAATCCCTAGCACACCATATTCCTAAACCACCTAAGACAAATATTGTGCCCACCTAAAAACCCAGCCCACCATATCCCCAAACCACCATCACCATACCCCTAAACCAGCCCCCCAATATCAGCCCAAACCGACCCCACAAAAACCTATAAAACCCCTCCCCTTGTGGGCAGGTTTTAGGATGCTTTTCTTGGGCAGCCGAGCCCTTGCTCTCTCTCTCACCCTCTTGGAACCCGCCACCTCCAACTTCCAGCAGCACCACTTCACTCCACTCCCCCGACCAGCTCCACTCCACGCCACCGGCTGCAACATACCTTCCACCCAGCTGCACCTTGACACCCGCCACCTTCACCCTTCGGCCAACCTTCATCTCGGTTAGTATCCCAACTCAACACCATCTTTTCTTCAGTCCCCCTCCATTCTTAGCCACCACCCGCCACCCTTCCTTAGCCTAGCCTCCACTTCATCCAGGTGGCTATCACCTGCCACCTTCCACCATTCGGCCCATCTACCCGACTGCACCATATGCCCCTCCTTTCCCTTAGACAACACCCTAGCTAACACCCTCAGTCTCTCAGCCTTACCTCTCCCTAAGACTTGCCCCACGCCTTAGTGACACACCTTAGATCCCCTTTACCTTCCTTAAACATCCCAACCCCAGCCAACGCAGCCCCCATCACTCGGCTAGCGCCAAGGCACCACCCACAGCACCTCATCCATTCGGCCAGCACCTTCCCTTGCCGCGCCCATCCAAGGAGCTCCCTCTTGCAGCCCAAGGCGACTCACCAGCCCAAGCGCAAGCAAGTCACGCCCGGACCAGCTATACGTAAGTGCCTAACTCGGTCCTTGTTATAGACTTGCTTATGCTTAATTAAATTCGATCTGGGGTTGTAATAATGGAGCGTTGTCTCCCCCCGCTTGTAATAATGTGGTTTGGCACACCCACACACACGTGCACTTGAGCCTATTCCGCTCTTAGCTGCACATGATTTTGACACACTGTAAACACTCCGAAATAACTTTCTGCGTCTACACACACACATGGGCCTAATAAGCCCTTAAGATATAACTATACGTATATAATTTAAGTTGCGTGGGTTTTATTTAAGTTGTGTGTTTTGTCTTTCAATTTTCACACTCACACACATTGAGCTTTCGCTCTTATTTTCAAGACCCGAGTAAGGGCCTATTACAATTTCGTTTTGGGTGTTTTACTTCATGTCGTGTGCGTAGTATTTCAATTCTACACTCGCACACATTGAGCTTTCGCTCTTACTCCCAAGACCTTAGTCAAGACCTATTGCAATTATATTTGGGTTTAATTTCATGTCGTGTGCGTAGTACTTCAATTCTACACTCACACACAGATTGAGCTTTCGCTCTTACTCCCAAGACCTTAGTTAAGGCCATATTGCAATTTATATTTGGGTTTCATTTAAGTCGTGTGAGTTGTCTTTCAATATACACACAACACCCACGCAACACGTTGGCGACCTTCGGGCCCATATATATTATAAGTATTTCCCTTTCGGCTATGTCTTTAAGATTTGGGTTTTAAGGTTCAGCAGTGTGCGTAGTCTTTACATATATACACGGCACACACTTGCACAATTGAGCCTTTCCGCTCTTAAGATATAGCCATATTTCCCTTTTGTAATTTCCCTTTTGCAATTTACATTAAGTCATTTCCCTTCCGCATTGTCTTTCAATTCAGGTTTTCCCTTTGGAGTTGCGTGAGTTTGCATTGCATATACACCATACCACGAGTTAGGACGCATATTGCATCAAAGTAAACCCCACACTCCCGCTCAAAATCGCCCCACTTAGGTCACGTGTGCATACACACGCCTAGTTTGCCCGAAAAGGGATAAAAGGAAAGACATAGGCACGTGCAAATCCACGTGAAATAAAACTCGAAAACCATATAAATCAACCCGAATCAAACACCTCAAAACATTTTCCTAGGTTATCATGTCTAAAAACTCAATTTTCTAAGCATACAGACTGACCCTTGCACATCGGTGCAAGAAGGTTTGCGACGAAAAGAGCTTGCTTGCTCACAATCGCCACGATAGGAGTCAGATTTCAAAATATTTCTTCGCTAGCTTAAGCAAGCTAGCTAGCACGCCCTTTTGCTTAAATAGGACTTAGACACACGAAAATCTTCGCTTCGGGCCTAAGAACAAGAGGCGAGGAACTTTCGGCGTCTACACCCTCTTTCACTTAGGAGTGAACATTGGGATGGATTTTTTTAAGTATTTGTTTCACGGGTTTTGCATTGGGTTCTAAGGGTAGATGATGTTCTACGATCTTGGGGTTTAAACCTGGTATGTCTTCATAGGTCCATGCAAATACACCTACACAACATTTCAAAAATGCAATGAATGATGCTTTTTCATGCTCATGCAAAGATATACCTATTTTGACACACTTTGGGTTAGACTCACTTCCTAGATTGATTTCTAGAAAATCTCCTCCTACGGAATTTAAAGGTTTTTCCAAGTCAAGGATTCTATGAAATTCGGGAAGCTCGGAGGATTGATCTTCCTCCTAGATGAGGGGATCTTCTTCCTTGCTTTGATCACTCTCAAGTGCCTCAATTTCTAGGAAAGTATCATGCGAGAGTGTGGGGTTGTGCATAATGGATTTGGACGATTTTGGTTTGGATATATATATGGGTTTCGAAAATAGGATTTGTACATGGCCAAGCTTTTTGGAGTTTTCAAATTTTTCAATTTTTTTGTTTTTTCCTAAGCAAATGCTAGAAGAATTAATGTAAAAGACTTTCTTTTTGAGATTTTCAAATTTTTCAATTTTTTTGGATTTTTCCAAACAAATGCTAGGAGAATGAACTCAAAAGACTTTCTTTTTGTTATTTTTAGGTTTTTCAAATGTTTTTGGATTTTGAAAGTTTTCAAAAAAAATTTGGCTTTTCCAAATATATAATTTCTTTGGATTTTTTTCAAAAGAGAGGTCTTCCATCAAACCTACAAAGAAAACACCATGAATTAGACTCTAAACAAGAGGTGTAAGCCATAGATTTTGGTGTTAGTGGGTTCTAGGGCACCCTTGACCCAAGTGGTCTTAGGTGGTGGCTCAGGGGGTATGGATGGGGTGTAGCTATAGACGCAGAAAGTTCTCGCTTCTGGTTCTTAGGCCTGAAGTGAATCCTTTCGTGTGTCTAAGTTCTAATTAAGCAAAAAGGGCGTGTCAGCTAGCTTACTTAAGCTAGCAAAGAAATTTTTTTAAATCTGACTCCTAACGTGGTGACTGTGAGCAAGCAAGCTCTTTTCGTCGCAGACCTTCTTGCACCGACGTCAAGGGTCAGTTTGTACGCTTAAAAATCGAGTTTTTGAAGTATGAGAACCTACGAAAATGTTTTGAGGTGTTTGACTCGGGTTGTTTTCTGTATGATTTTCAGATTTTATTTCACGTGGATTTGCACGTGCCTATGTCTTTCTTTTTATCCCTTTTCGGGCCAACTAGGTGTGTGTTATGAACACATAGCCTAAGTGGGGTGACTTTCAATGGGAGTATGGGGCTTGCCGGCTGCTAGGAGGGTGCTACTATGGTGTCTCGGGCTGAGGTGTTTAGGGAGTGTAGGTATAGGGCAGGTTCTAGGGAAGGTGGAGCTAAGGGGTGACTAGGGGATGGTTTAAAGGAGAGGGTGTAAGACCGCGGGTGGTGACAATGTGCAGCCGGCTGTGGCTGACCGACTAGGGGCAGGTTAGGTGCAGATTAGGTGGTGGTCGGCTGGGGTAGTTAGGGGTGTTTGGGAATGGTGAGGGGGGAACTAGCTAGGATGTTGGCTAAGGGATGGTTAAAGGGGAGGAAGGGCAGGTCCTAGGGAACAAGGTAAGGTGGCTGGGGTACCTAGGGGGTGTCACGAATGGGAAGGTAGGGCAGTGGGTGGTGCGGTTGGGTATGGTTGAAGGGTGGCGGGTAGTTAGGTGGTGGCTGGCTGAATGGAGTGGAGACTAGGCTAAGGTAGGGTGCTATGGGGTGACTGAGAGTGGAGGGGGAGTGAAGATAGGGTGGAGTTAGGATAAGATACTAACCGGATAGGAGAGGGAGGTTGGTGTGTGGAAGGAGCAGATGCAGCCGGGTGAAAGGAGTGGATGCTGTGGAGCGGGGCAGGCCGGGAGGTGGTGGTGGCGTGGAGTGGTGCAGGCTGGGAGGTGGCGGTGGAGTAGGTGAGAGAAGAGAGCAAGGGGGTGAGAGAGGAGAGCTCGACTGGGCTGGTGCTGGAAAAGTTGAAAACCCGCCCACTAGGGGGGGGGTTATAGGTTTTGAAGAGGTCGGTTGGGGCTGGTTTTGAAAGGGTAGTTTGGTGGTTAGGTGGTGGGGGTTTAGTGATAAGGTGGGCTAGATATTTAGGGGGGACCAGATTTTTAGTTTAGGTGGTTTTAGGGATATGGTGGGCTAGGGTTTATGTGGGGTGGTTTAGTAGTTTAGGGCTTAGCTAGGTGGGTTGGTTTTGGGGTGAGGTTTAGTGAGGTGGGTTAGGTGTTTAGGCTAGGATTAGGTTAGGATTAAGGGAATTAGGCTAGGTTTAGGGAAGGATTAGGGAGGTGGGTTAGGTGATTAGGTTGGGATTAGGGAAGTGGGTTAGGTGATTAGGCTAGGATTAGGCCGGGATTAGGGTAAATGGTTAGGATTAAGGGTTTTGGCTTAGGATTGGATTAAGAGTCTCCCTTTGCATAACCCATGGACTTCATTGCATCATGTTCGTGCAGCCCTAGGTTAGGTGTAGGCTCATACAAGCTTAAACCCACACTAATTAGTCTAACCCACATGATTAACCCCAAACTTGACACACAAGTCAAGCTTAATACATTTCCCTCATGCTTAATCCTCCCCATTCTCTCTCATGCCCATAATCCCACATGAATTTCAAGTGGGCCCTACCTCCATTTATGAGAAGGTGATGTGGGCCATGGATGTGGATATTGGATTGGATCTTTGGATCCAAATCCAAATCCACACATATGTTTGGATTGGGATCTGGATATATATGATCCAGATCTAATCCAAACTGAATTCTGACTCCTTGAGGATAGGTTCGAAACGAACGGTTTGTGCGGGGTCTGACAGCATCAGTACTCCGTCTTGCGTTGGGTCTTCGCCATCATGGTCGTCTGCTTTTGTTTTCACCTTCTGGAGATGATTTCAAACAATTTTTGCTGATAATAGGGACTTGGACGTTCAAGATCCTGGGGATGGATCTAACACGAGAGTTGTTGTGCCGGGCTCGACATGTGCTCCGGTTCCGGACTCTCTTTAGCTCTTCTGGTCCTGCTTTCATCAGGCCAAGCCGCTTTGTGGGGTTTCAAAACGTATTTTACAATGTTTTAAAACAATATTATACATATTTTAAAACATATATAGTTTAAACATATGTACAGGGTTGCTTGGAAGGCTCCTGGGTTTCCAGACTCAAAATAGCCCTTTGGGGCTGCTTTTACAAAACCAGGTTTACTTAAGAAGTTTGTGGGATTTCGGGGTGTTTACAGATGCCCCTCTTTGGCATTGTCCAAATTGATTTGGATAATGGCAAAGACGACAAACACCCCTTTCAATGTCTCCCTAGATCTAACCACGAAAATATGAGATTGTCCCAATCTTTAGCAAAATCTCACTTTTAAAACCCTGGTAGGAGGAGATATTACGCCAAAGGGATAATACAAACGGTTTCTGGCCCTAAAATGGGATCATGTTATGCAAGTGTCTATGCGTGAAAATGCAGATGCATGACATGGGTGGGGTGCCAAGAATGGCGACCTCCCAGAGACCAGATATGGTCGAACTCTTGAGACTTACAAGGCTTGCTGCTCCAAGTGAGCAGATCCTATGTTGTTCGATGTTCGATTTTTTTAAAAATTTATTTACAAAAGCTATTTACAAAAGGGACAACTGTCTTGAGCCTCAATCCTACGGATCTCGAGCTCTTCGTATTTGCCTTTGCTTGAGTCTTGACACTCGCTTATCTAGCGGAGGTTTTATAAGAAAACAAGCTATATTTTAAATTCCTACGTCTTACTTGAAACGTCGAATTCTCAAGCAAAATGAAATTCAAGTAAGTAAATCCTATTTTTACTTTAGGATTCCTCGAAATAAACCATGCTTTAGTTTGGGATAAGCCAGGGATGGGAAAGAGATACCACGGTCCCTTCTGAAGCGTCCCGTGGTTTAAGGCATAGAAGGCGGAAAACTGTTCCTTTTGAGCTTTTTTGCCTCTTTTTCCTTCTTTCTTTTTTTCATAGAGGGTCTCCCTTTAGGAGTATTTTTTCTTTAATCCCTCTCTTTTTTTCACAAGAGAATTGATTTTTCTTTTGAATTATGGTTTCTTTCTTTTGGAAAGAGACTTTGGATGGGAAATTCCCTTTATTTGGGCCACGTTTTCCTTTTGGAAGGAGAAGAGAAGAGGGGAGTACTTATCCCAAGCCTACACTTGATCCATCCCAGATCAGCCTATTTAGAAATAGCACATACTACTTGCAAGTATCTTGCTATATCGAACTAGGCCTTTCTTTGTAAGAAGAAGGATTTTGAAACATAACCACTATTTGGAAGACTCCACTCTTTCACAAGTGCGAATTCTCTCACTCAGGGTCACACGACTTTGCCTTTGCACCTTATTTTCAGGTCTCAGTGCAGCTATCCCCAAAGTTTTCGAAAATTGGAATTTAACCCAAATCCTACACATAATACTTCTTTAAGTATTGAATATTGATAGGATCTGCTAAATTCCTACCTTCTACATCGATCAACCAATACGAGTTGTTCATGGTGGTTGCACGTACAACATAGGGTCCATCCCACTTGGGGCGCCACTTTCCAAGGGGATGTGGGCCACGATAGTGGATGATTTTCAAAACCAGATCTCCCAGTGGCAAGGTCTCATGTGTTTGCCATAATGTCGGGCTATTCTTTGCCGGTATGCACGAGCATGATCCATAGCAAGGAGTCGCCTCTCATCTAGCAAAACTAGTTCGGCCATCCTAGCATGCTGAAGCACCTCTAGGGGGGGTCGAGTGCCATGGATGTATGGAACGAATGCAATTGAGTATGAATGGGAAGAATGGCGTTTGTGCCATAGATCAATTCGAATGGTGTGGCATTCGTGGGAGTCCAGATGGAAGTCCTATAAGCCCATAAGGCTTCATCCAGCTTCTCATGCCACGTCCTACCCTTTTCTAAAGTCTTCTCAATTATGCTAATGAGAGTCTTGTTTGTGGCTTCGGCTTGGCCGTTGCCTTGAGGGTAGTAGGGCGAAGAGAAGTGGTGAGTTATGCCATACGTGTTGCACAATTTAACCATCCGCTCATTCTTGAATGGGGTGCCATTATCAGACACAAGGTCTCTTGGAACCCCAAATCGAGCCAAGATATTCCTCCTAATGAAAGCCACCACATGTTGCCCCAGTACGTTGGTCAGGGAAATGGCTTCCACCCACTTAGAGAAATACTCAGTGGCTGCTAAAATAAATCGATGCCCATTCGAGGCTTTTGGAAAGATTGGGCCTACGATGTCGAATGCCCACATGGTAAATGGCCAGGGACTGACCACGGAATGCAATGCAGATGTGAGGATATGAATGGCATGCCCATGTACTTGACATGGATGACACTTCCTAACATGATTGTGACAATCCTTTTTCAGGGTGGACCAAAAATAGCCCGCTCTAAGTATTTTCATTGCCATCATGTTGGCATTTACATGACCTCCACATTCTCCATCGTGGAACTCGTGCATCACTATCCTAGCCTCCTCTAGATCGATACACCTAAGTAGGATGCCGGTAAAACTTTTCTTATATAGAACCCCACCCAGAATGGTGTATCGGGTCGAAATTTTACGTATGAACGCCTTATCTTTGGATGTGGCATCTTCGGCAAATCCCCCATTTTCTAGAAAATGCTTGATGTCGTAAAACCAAGGTTTTTCAACAGAATCTAGGTTATTTTGGCAAATATCCAAATCGTGTGTGGATGGGTTGGGCGCGTCCCATATTTCTAAAGATCGGGTCCCTGAAATGGGATTGACTTTTAGGGCTGAACCCAAGGAGGAGAGGGCATCGGCAATGCCATTGTCCTCCCTTCCAACGTGTGTGAGTTTACACGATTGGAAGGACTCAACCAATCGAGTGGCCAACTCGTGATATGGAAGTAGTCTTTCGTTACGTACTTGCCAAATTTTCAAAACCTGGTTTATAACAAGGAGCGAATCTCCAAAGACCTCGATGCATGATGCCCCTAGAGTTTTCAAAATCCTTAAGCCTTGTATGAGTGCTTCATACTCAGCTATATTGTTGGAACATTCGAAATCCAGGCGGATTGCTATGGGAATCTCGCCCTTTTCAGGGGAGATGAGGATGACCCCAGCACCAGTCCCTCGTTGGTTTCGTGCCCCATCGAAGTGCATCTTCCACACTTGGTTTTCGAAAGTGTTTGCCAAAATGTGGTTTTGGAAATGGTTTTGTAATATGCCTTCGTCGGGCATTTCATTTAGTGTGGGATATGCGTCCTCCAGGGGAAACTCAGCCACGTAATCTGCTAGGGCTTGCCCCTTAATGGAGATTTGGTGATGGTATTTTAGGTCATACTCCATTAAAAGGAGTTGCCACTTGCCCAATCTACCCGTGAGAATGGGTTTTTCGAATAAGTGCTTGATTGGATCAAGCTTGGACACTATCCAGATCTCATGATCTAGGAAATAGTGTCTGAATTTCTGGCAGGCCCAGACTAGGGTCAAGCACGTCTTCTCCATGGCTTGATAATTTCATTCATAAACCAAAAGAGTTTTCGAAATATAGTAGATGGCATACTCCTTATGGGTGTCATCCTCGTATTGAGCCAATAGGGCTCCCAAAGCATTCGCATGCACAGAAATGTAAAGTAAAAACGATTTTCCTTGCTTTGGAGGATTCAAAACGGGGGGATTAACCAGGTATGCCTTTAGTCTCTCGAAGGACTTCTGGTAGTCGTCATCCCATAAAAATTTTGTGCCCTTCCTCAACAGTTTATTGAAGGGTTCGCATCTAGTCGCCAGATTTGATATAAATTGGCGAACAGACTGTAATCGACCTTGGAGGCTACAAATTTGGGTGAGATTGGAGGGTGGAGCCATGTCTATGAAGGCTCCTGGGTTTCCAAACTCAAAATAGCCCTTTAGGGCTGCTTTTACAAAACCAAGTTTACTTAAGAAGTTTGTGGGATTTTGGGGTGTTTACAGTAGCCCAATACATGTCAACCCAAGTTAGGTAAGGATATGATGGGCTCTAGCCTACCTTGGCTTTGGGCTCCTAGACCTTGATATAGTGTATATCCCATGTTTAACATCACATTCCAAGGTTTTTTGAGTTTTGAAAATTTTTTGTAAAGATGATGACCTTGGAATAAGGTGTCATCCATATCATGGTCATACACACGAGTTGGTTTGGGTAGGAGTTGGGAGGTATGGGTTAGAGATGGCTTAGGCTTCCCTAGGAGACACACGATCCTAAGGGTAGGCGACTCTACATGCTTGGGAGTTGGGGGTAGCTTGGGCTTCTCTAGAAGATAGACGACTGTAGGGGAGGATGACTCCACTCATTTGGGGGTTCCTAGGAGGTGGATGACTCTATGGTGAGGGTCTCCTAGGGGATGGTTGACTTGGGGTGAGTGAGGCATTTTCATAGCCTCCTCACTTGATCGATGACTTCATAGACAAGGGAAGTTTCAAATTCCCTTGAGGAGAAAAGTTTCAAATTCCCTTGAGGTGAGGATGGTCTTCTCAAGGACTACCACCACTTGGTTATCCCATGGAATTTTCAAACACTCGTGAAAGGTTGAAGGTACGGCTCGAAGACTGTGAATCCAAGGCCTACCTAACAACAAGTTATAATGGGGGTTTATGTCTAAGTCATCAAATAGCCCCGTGTGTTGGATGTTTTCTGCCTCCATGAGCAACTCGATGGCTCCTAATGGATGGGATGAATTGTCATCGTATCTAGTGATAACGATGGGGCTCGGTTCTAGCCTAGACATGGGGACTCCTATTTGGAAGGCCACGTAAAGAGGAAGAATGTTTAGACCTCCTCTCCCATCGACCAAGTACTTGTTTAGAGTGTGGTGATTCAATACCACCTCTATATGCAAGGATTGGTTATGGGCTATATTTGGTCTCTCTAATTCATCCTCTGTAAACACGATAGGGGCCTTGATAAAAAATGGGGAGACTAAGAAGGATAGGGACTCGGGAGTTTTGAATGTGTTAACCTTAGCTTTTTCTAGGATTCCTCTAAGACTTGTCTATGTTTTGGTGAGGTTTGTATCAACTCTAAAATAGACATGTTAATGGAAAGTTTTGAAAGATGGATTTTCTAATCATATGGGCTTAACACAGCACCTTTACCCTTATCCATGCTACGAGATGCATTAGGGATGCATGCTTTTGAAGGGTCGGGCAAAATGACCGCTTCCTTGCTAGCATTTTTGGCTAAGTATGGGGGTTGATAGATCCTTCTAGACCTAGTCACCTCACCTACACCTTCCCTAAGAATCGTTCCTCTCTTAGCTCGAGCCTAGGCTAGGAGTAGACTTCAAGCCCGGAGCATTAAAGGTGAAGCCACGATCATCCACCCAAGCAGTAGAAATTCAAGCTAGAAACGACGAAATTTAGCAGAAACGAAGTCCAAAAAGGCAAGATAGAGTTCAAACAACAAAATTGGGGAAAACCCAGCATAAGACGGAGCATTGATGAAGCCAAGGCCCGCACAAACCGTCCGTCTCGAAACGCCCAAAAGGACTATTCAGAGAAAATTTGGATTGGATCTGGACCATAAATATCTAGATCCATATCCAAATAGTATTTGGATTTGGATCGATCCAAATAGTGTTTGGATTGGATCTGATCTAGACCAAAATATCCATATCCATATAAATGTTTGGATTTGGATCGGATCTGGTCATAAATATCTAGATTCATATCCAAATAGTACTTGAATTTGGATCCAGATCTCAAGCCCATATCCAAACCCAAGACCCACCTCACTTGCCTATAAATAGAGGTGAGTTGGGTCTTGGAGGAGCTTGGAGGAGAGAGAAAGGGTTAAGGTGAGTGCTTAGTGCTTAATTACTTTTTAGTGGGTTAAGCTTGTGGGCTAAAAGTGGGTTAACAAGGGTTGCACCAACATGATTTGGGGTGGACCTAGCTGCACCAACACGATAAGAAGTGGCTGGGCCGTGGCTTGACCCAAACCTAGCCAGACCCCTTTTGGTAAGCCTAACCTCTAAACTAAACCACTCTCTTCTTAACCCTCTAAACCTCACCTAATCCACACCACCTAACCCCTAATCCACAGCCCTACCTACTCCATTACCCCACCAATCGAATACCCTAACCGACCTCCAGCCATCACTTGGCTCCCCTATCATCACCCGAACACCCTACAACACCCTAGTGCCACTCCCGCACGCCCGAGCCCCCTGCGCGCTCCCCGCACACCCTGCGCACTACCTGTGCGCCAGAGCCCCCTGCGCTCTCCCCGCACCCTGTCACCCCAGTCGAACATCCCACACCAGACCTTACCAACTCCCTTCATCATCTCCACCGACCTACCTTCCAACCACTCCACCACTTCCTACCACTAACACCCTACCACTCCATCAACCCCGCAGCACCTTAGCCGACCTCCCTTCATTATCCCCACCGCCATAGCCCAACCTCACCACAAAAGTGCCTCCACCTCTTGCCGTGAACCTGCCATAGTCCCCACTAAAACCCGTAGCAAACCTAGCACCCGTGAGCCTCTCTCTCTCAAGCCCAAATCCTCTCAAGCACAACTCAGCCAGCCACTTCACATCTCAAGCTTCAAAGAGGACACCTTCGTGGCTGCCAAAGTGAACCAAAACACATGTAGATTGGAGAAGAAAAGTCCGAATCACTTGTAAGTGTTTAAAATTCGGCATTTACATTACTCCTTTCATATTCAATTCAATTCGGATACGGGGTTGTATTAATGGAGCGTGGTCTCCCCCCGAGATATAATATTGGTGCTTGACACACGAGACACATACGTGCACTTAAGCCTTAGCTCTTATCTCGTACACGAGACACACACATGCACTTGAGCCTTAGCTCTTATTTCATACACAAGACACCCACGTACACAATTGAGCTTTCGCTCTTACTCCAAAGACTCTAGTAAGAGTCATATAGGCTGCAATTTCATTCGGGTTGTTACTTTAAGTCATATGAGTTTGTCATTTCAATTCCACACTTGCACACGAAGGACACCCGAGCTCTTGCTCAAACACTCTCACACACATTTTGGCCTTGGCAGCCCTTAAGATATAGACATATCTATATACTTTTAGCTGCGTGAGTTTTACGGTTCGGCTATGTACGTCTTTACGTTCCGGGTTATTAAATTTCAGTCGTGTGAGTTGTCTTTACATTTATACACAACACACGCACACATTGAGCCTTTCCGCTCTTATATCTATATCTCCCTTTCAGTTGGGTTGTTAAAATTCAGTCGTGTGAGTTGTCTTTACATTTATACACAAAACACACGCACATGTTGAGCTTTACCGCTCAAATATATACTTATATTTCAATTTTGGAAAGTTCAATTCAAGTCGTGTGAGTTTGTCATTTCAATTCTACACTCACACACGTGCATTGAGCATTTCCGCTCTTAATATAAGTATATCTCCCTTCCACAATTTACATTCAAGTCATGTGAGTTGCCTTTAAATTTTGGGTGTTTCCCTTAAAGCTTCGTCTTTACATTTCGGGTTTTTTCTTTAAAGTTGTGTGAGTTGCTTTCAATTCGAGCTTAGCTCACATCATACCCTTCGAACCCAAGATACTTTGCATACTTGCATTCGTAAGCTTTCGAAAAAGCCCTGAATACCCCATGCAAACACGCCAAACTTAGGTCACTTATGCACACACATAGCTAGCCTAAATAGCGTAAAATCAAAGACTTGGATACATGCAACCCACGTAAATAAAATCTGCAAATAGGCATACAATCGACGAAATACTTGCGTACTCTTTTCAAAAGTCCATGCTTGTTAAAAATCGAGATTTTCTAAGCGTTTAAACTGACCCTTGAGCATCAATTCAAGAAGGTTTACAACGAAAAGATCCCACTTGCTCACAATCACCCAAAAATGTCAGATATTTCCAAAATCCTTCGCTAGTTTGAGTAAGCTAGCTAGCACACCCTAAAGCAATGTAGACACGAAAAGGTTCACTTCAGGCCTAAGAACCAGGAGCGAGAATTTTCACATCTACAGATGTGAAAATTTCACTCCAAGCTTATGAAGAGACTTCAAACAAACTCTTCAAACCTACTTCGTTTATGCACGAGCATGCCATCTAGTTTACAAAAACTAGCAAACTTTATAAATCTGACTGGTTTGGCCATTGTGGCTAAGCGAGATCTTGTCACCTTAGGCCTTCTTGAACCGATGCTCAAGGGTCAACCTAGGTGCTTTGAGGACTCATTTGTGTAGGTGTATGTTTCCAAAATTCACTTTGAGAATGGTTTTCAACCAAATCAAACTTGTGCACTTAGTCTAGAGAATGGAAGGATTTCAAGTTCTGAAAAATAGAAACTGGTGTAGACACGCAGAAATTTCCACCCTGAGTTCTTAGGCCTGAAGTGGACCTTTTCATATGTCTAAGTCGCTTTAAAAGGGCGTGCCAGCTAGCTTACTCAAACTAGCGAAGTAAGTTTTGAAATATCTGACTCAGGAGGTGACTGTGGACAAGTGCGCTCTTTTCGTCGCAAACCTTCTTGAACCGATGCTCAAGGGTCGGTTTGTACACATTAGAAAACTCGATTTTGAACCAGTATGACCTGTTTGAAAAGTATGAAAAGTGTTTGATCGATTTGGTTTGTCTAGTTGCAGATTTTATTTACGTGGGGTTTTCACGTATCCTATGTCTTTGATTTTAGCTACTTAGGCGTGAGATGTGTGCATCAAGTGCCTAAGTCTTGGTGATTTTGCACAGGTGGTTCGAGGTTACTTTGATGCAAGTATGCGCCCTATCTTGTGGTATGGCGGATATGCAATGCAAACTCACACAACCGAAGCTTAAAACGCGAAATTTAAAGACATAGCCGAAGGAAAATTGTGGAAGGGAAATTGCAAAAGGGAAATATAGCTATATCTTAAGATAGGAAAGGCTCAATTGTGGGCGTGTGTGTTGTGTATAAATTCAAAGACAACTCACACGACTTAAATGTAAAACCCCGCTCGACTTGAATGTAAAGTGCGGAAGGGAAATACTTATATATATATATGGTCCCGAAGGTCACCAACGTGCGCATATGTGTTGTGTATAAATTGAAATGCAACACACGTAGCTGAAATGTAAAATCAAGCTAAAAGGGAGATACAACTATATATATATGGGCCCGAAGGTCGCCAATGTGCGTGTATGTGTTGTGTATAAATTGAAATGCAACACACGCAGCTGAAATGTAAAACCCAGCTGAAAGGGAGATACAACTATATATATATGGGCCCGAAGATTGCCAACGTGCGCGTATGTGTTGTGTATAAATGTAAAGACAACACACGCAGTTGAACCATAAATACCCAGAATTGAAAGACAACACAACTGAACCAGGAAAACTCATGCAACAGAAAATATAGAGATATGGCTATATCTTAGTGGCTGCCGAGGCCAAAATGTGCGTGAGGTGCTTCAACAAGCGCTCGGGTGTTCTTTGGGTGCGAGTGTGTAATTGAAAGACAAACTCACACGACTTAATGTAACAACCCAACTGAATTGGAATACATATATATAATAAGAGCGAAGGCTCAATGCACGCGTGTGTGGAGTGTGTAAAATTAAAGACAACTCACGCAGCTCTTACTAGAGTCTTGGGAGTAAGAGTGAAAGCTCAATCGTGCATGTGTGTGCTTGATGTACGAGATTAAGAGCTAAGGCTCAAGTGCTTGTGTGTGCTTCGTGTATCAAGCAACGATATTACATTCCGGGAGGAGACAAACTCCTTTAATATAACCCTGTATCCAAATTGAATTAAGTACAAAGCAAGTTAATTGGAGAGACCAAGTTTAGACACTTACAAATAGCCAGTCCGTCTTCACTTGCTCGTGATGGGGCTTGTGTTTCACTTTGGGCAGCCAAGAGGGATTTTGCTAAGTGGCTTTGAGAGAGGCTTTATGGCTTAGGGAAGGCTCACGGACTTAGGGTTTGGAAGAACCTAGGTTCGGTCAAGAAGAGGTCATGGCTCTAAAGGATGGCAGACCCTAAGTGGGGGCAGGACCTAAGGCTGGTTAAGGTCAGTCCTAGGTGGAAGATGACTGGAAGATGGTAGGCAGCAGGTGACTGGCGTAGCAGTCGGCGTGCGCAAGCAGGCTGTAGGGCGCTGGGCACGCCAGGCGTCTGGCGCTAGGAGGGGGTGCTGCAGAGTGGCGTGGGACGGCTCGCTGGGCGCGCTGGAGGCGTTAGGGGTGCCGACAGGCGTCAGAGGGGTGCGACAGCATTAGGGGGCATGCGGCAGGCACGGTTGGCTCACAGCTGGCCGGAGTGAGGTCTTTAGGGTTTTAGTTTGAGTCGGTGGGGTTAGTTTGAGTCCAGTCCGATTCAGTTAGGGTTCAGTTAGGGTTAGGTTGGTTTGAGTCTAGGCTAGTTTAGGGCTAGGTTTACCTCTTGGAGCCGGTCCTTCTTGGCTTGAGCCCACTTCTCCACGGTTGCAGCCTCCCTTGGTCCAGCCCACCTTGGTTGCAGCCCCTTGGTCTAGACCCACTTAGCCCACATGGCTTGAGCCCACCTCACCCAATGAGCCAACATGGCTAGGTCCCTTTCTCACTCTCTCTCCTCCCAAGTTGGATTTCACGTCCACTTGTGGAGACCCCCTCACTCCTATTTATAGGCAAGTGAAGTGGGTCTTGGATATGGGTCTTGGGTTTGGATCTTGGAATCCATGTCCGATCCAAAACACTATTTGGATCTGGATCTTGGATCTCGAATATTTTGAGATCCAAATCCGATCCAAATCCAATATTTTTATAGATATGGATCTGGATATTTTGGTCTAGATTTGATCCAATTCAAATACTATTTGGATCCAATCCAAATCCAAACACTATTTGGATCGACCCAAATCTAAACACTATTTGGATATGGATTTGGATATTTATGGTCCAGATCCAATCCAAATTTTCTCTCGATGGTCCTTCTTGGCTTCTTGAGGCGGACAATCTATGCGGTCCCCGACTTCATCAGCTCTCCATCTGGTGTTGGATTTTCCCCAATCTTTGTTGTTCGGACTCCTTTTATTTTTTTCGGACTCCGTTTCTGCTTATTTCTGATTGGTTCAGATTCTTGATACTTGGGGGGATGTATTTGATTTGGCTTTTGGGTGTGTCGTGCTTGCATTCTGCATCGAGCTTGGGCCTTCCTTTCACCTTTTGAACCTAGCTTTTATTAGGCCAGGATGCTCTTCTAGGCTCTGGAAACTGCTTCTGAGCCTGCTTCTGTAATTGGCCTTCGTGAGCCACTTATTGGACTGCTTCTTGATCAAGTGTTGTCTTCGCATGCTTCACCTGTTTGTCTTTGGTTTCTTGGAGAAATGGGGCTTAGCCCAGGTTTAAAAGCTTATATTCGATACGGGGCTTCAAAACACTATTTACAGGATTTAAAGCAATATTTACAGGGTTTAAAACAAATTTACAAGGTTTTAGGAAGGCTCCTGGGTTTTCAGAACTCAAAGTGCCTTTTTGGGTTTGATTTTGTAAACCAGGTATGTTTTATAAAATCGTGGGATTTTTGGGGTGTTTACAGATGCCCCTCTTTGGCATTATCCAAAAATTATTTGGATAATGGCAAAGACGACAACACCCCTGTTTAATATCTCCTTGGATCTATCCTTGAGAATATGGGATCGTCCCCGCTTTTAGAAAACATTTTCTTTTAAGCCTGGTAGGAGGAGATTTTCACCAAAGGGGACTTACCTACATTGTTCTAGTCCTAATTGGGATTGATGTAAGCTTCCATGCGTGAATATGGATGAGAGGCATGGGATGATATGCTAGGAAGTATGGTCTCTTAGAGACTTAATATAATAGTCGAACTTAGGGAGTCTTATGAAGACTTGCTGCACCAAGTGAGTTGGTCTTATGTTGCTCAATGTTCGAGGATTTTCAAAACTCGTTTTTCAAAGAGGAAAGCTCATTTTAGCTTCGATCCTAAGGACTTCAGCTTTTCGTGTTTTCCCTTTATTTGAGTCTTGACACTCGCTAATCTAGCGGAGGTTTTATTCGAAATCAAATCATATTTCAAAATTCCTACACCTTACTTAGATGTCTAACTCTCAAACAAGATGAGATTCAAGTAAGTAAATCCTATTTTTACTTTAGGATTCCCTAGAATGAACCTTTCTTCTCCTTGGGATAAGTCGCAGGGACGGGAAAGAGTTTACCATAGTCCCTTCTGGAGTGTCCCGTGGTTTAAGGCATAGAGGCAGAAAACTACTCTTTTTGAGCTTTTTGGCCTTTTTCCTATCTTTTCGTAGAGGGTCTCCCTTCGGGAGTATTTTTTTTTTTATTCCCTCTTTTCCATAGAATACAGGATTTTCTTTTGATTCAACTTTCTTTTGGGAAAGAGACTTCATAGGGATTTCCCTTTTTCTTTTTGGCCAAGTTTTCCTTTTGGAAAGAGAAGAGAAACGGAGGAGGACTTATCCCAAGGATCTACTCAATTCATCCCAGATTAGCCTATTTAGAAATAGCACGTACTACTTGCAAGTATCTTGCTATTTTGAATCAGGCCTTCGCTTGTAAGAAGAAGGATTTTTGAAATGTGAACCATTGGTTTTGGAAAACTCCGCCTTTTCACAAGCAATCGAGTTTATCATTCAGGGTTGCACGATTTGCTTTGATCCTTACTCATGAAGTCTCAAAAGGAGGTTTTCGAAATATTTTCGAAACCTAGGGCTTAGCTTAGACCCTACACATGGTATTTTTTCAAAAATTGAGCATTCATAGGGTCGGCTAAGTTCCTACTCTCAACATCAATTAGCCAGTAAGCATTGTTCGTGGTGGTTCCATGCACAACATAAGGGCTATCCCACTTGGGCCGCCACTTTTCAAGTGGATCTGGGCCACGATAGTGGATGATTTTCAAAACGAGATCTCCCACTTCAAAGTGGCGAGGTTTCATATGTTTCTCGTAGTGTCGGGCTACCCTTTGCCGGTATGCATGAGCATGATCCATAGCCAGGAGTCGCCTCTCATCTAATAAGTCTAGTTCGGCCATCCTAGCATGTTGAAGCGTCTCTAGGGGAAGGTCGAGTGCAATGGATGTATGAAATGAATGAATTTTGGTATGAATGGAAAGAATGGCGTTTGTGCCATAGACCAACTCAAATGGCGTGGCATTTGTGGGAGTTCGGATGGAAGTTCTATAAGCCCATAAGGCTTCATCCAGCTTCTCATGCCACGTTCTACCCTTCTTTAAAGTTTTCTCAATAATGCTTATGAGAGTCTTATTGGTAGCTTCAGCTTGGCCGTTGCCTTGAGAGTAGTAGGGCGATGAGAAGTAGTGAGTTATGCCATATGTGTTGCATAACTTAACCATCCTCTCATTTTTTAAGGGGGTACCATTGTCGGACACTAAGTCCTTTGGAACCCCAAAGCGAGCCAAAATATTTTTCTTAATGAAAGCCACCACATGTTTCCCTTGGACATTGGTTAGGGAGGTAGCTTCAACCCACTTGAAAAAGTATTCTGTGGCCGCGAGTATGAACCTATGCCCATTTGATGCATGAGGAAATATTGGTCCTATGATGTCAAACGCCCACATGGTGAATGGCCAGGGGCTAACCACAGAATGCAATGAAGATGAAGGGATATGGATGGCATGCCCATGCACTTGACATGGATGACACTTCCTAACATGGTCGTGGCAATCCTTTTTTAGAGTGGACCAAAAATAACCCGCTCTAAGTATTTTCATTGCCATAATATTGGCATTAACATGACCTCCACATTCTCCATCATGAAATTCATGCATAATGATCCTAGCCTCCTCCAGTCGATGCACCTTAGTAAGATGCCGGTAAAACTTTTTTTTGTACAGAACCCCACCCAAAATCGCATATCGGGTAGAAATTTTTCGGATGAATGCCTTATCCTTGGATGTGGCATTTTCAGCAAATCCCCCATTTTCTAAGAAACATTTTATGTCATAAAACCAAGGTTTTTCATCTGAATCTGGGTTGTTTTGGCAAATTTCCAAATAGTGTGTGGATGGAGTGGGTGCATGCCATATTTCTAAGGACCGGGTTCCCAAAGTGGGATCGACCCTTAGGGCTGAACCCAAGGATGAGAGGGCGTCGACAAAGCCATTATCCTCTCTTCCCACGTGTGTGAGTGTGCACGATTGGAAGGATTCGACCAATCGAGTGGCCAACTCGTGATATGGAAGAAGCTTTTCATTTCGAACCTGCCAAATTTTTAAAACTTGGTTTATGACGAGCAATGAATCTCCAAAGACCTCGATGCATAATGCCCCTAGAGTTTTCGAAATTTTTAAGCCTTGTATGAGTGCTTCATACTCGGCTATGGTGTTGGAACATTCGAAATCTAGGCGAATGGCTATGGGTATCTCTCCTTTTTCAGGGGATATGAGGATGACCCCGGCACCAGCCCCTCTTTGGTTTCGTGCCCCATCGAAGTGCATTTTCCACACTTGGTTTTCAAAAGATTTTGCCAAAATGTGGTTTTGAAATTGGTTTAGCAATATGCCTTGTCAGGCATTTCATCAAGTGTGGGATATGCATCCTCTAATGGTAAGTCAGCCACGTAGTCTACTAGGGCTTGCCCCTTAATGGAGATCTGGTGATGGTATTTCAAGTCATACTCCATTAGGAGGAGTTGTCATTTTCCCAACCTACCCGTGAGGATGGGTTTTTGGAACAAGTGCTTGATTGGGTCAAGCTTGGACACTATCCAGATCTCATGATCTAGGAAGTAGTGTCGGAATTTTTGGCAGGCCCATACCAAGGCCAAGCACGTCTTCTCCATGGCTTGGTAATTTCTTTCATAAGCCAGGAGGGTTTTTGAAATGTAATAGATGGCATACTCCTTGTGGGTATCATCCTCGTATTGAGCTAACAAGGCACCCAAAGCATTCGCATGCATAGAAATGTAAAGCAGAAGAGGTTTTCCTTGCTTTGGAGGGTTTAAAACAGGGGGATTAACTAAGTATGCTTTTAATCTTTCAAAAGATTTTTGGTAATCGTCATCCCATAAAAATTTCGTCCCTTTTCTCAAAAGTTTGTTGAAGGGTTCGCATCTAGTTGCAAGGTTTGATATAAACTTGCGAACGGATTGTAGACGACCTTGGAGGCTACGAATCTGCGTGAGATTAGAGGGTGGAGCCATGTCTATGATGGCTCTACACTTAGAGGGGTCGACTTCAATGCCCCTTTGGCTCACCATAAATCCTAAAAGCTTCCCGGATTCTACTCCGAACACGCACGTTTGAGGGTTTAGCTTCACTTTGTAAAGCCTAAGCCTTTCGAAAATCTTTTTCAAACATTCGAGATGAGTGCATCGAGTTTTTGACTTAGCCAAGAGATCATCCACATATACCTCTATGAGCTCATGAATCTGATCGTGAAAGTTCGTAGTCATAGCTCTTTAGTAGGTGGCGCCGGCATTTTTGAAACCAAAGAGCATGACTGTATAGCAGTACGTGCCCCATGGGGTTGTGAAAGCAGTTTTAGCCTGATCTCGTGGGGCTAATTTGATTTGGTTATACCCTGAATAGCCATCCATGAACGAAAACATTTCATGATTTGCAGTACTATCGACTATCAAATCAATGTTGGGTAAAGGAAAGTTATCCTTTGGAGTAGCCTTATTCAGGTTTCTAAAGTCGATGCATATTCAAATTTTCCTACTGGTTTTTCGAACAACAACGATGTTTGACAACCAATCAGAGTATACAATGGGTTTTATAAATCCATCTTTTAACAGATCTTCTAAACCCTCCTTGACTTGTGAGTGTACGTTCTGAATCTAAGGGAAGACAATGCTCAACGACTCTTGGGTCTATACCCGGCATGTCTTCATACGTCCATGCAAACACATCAATGTAGGTTTTCAAAAATACAATGAATGATGATCTTTCATGCTCATGCAAACATGCGCCTATCTTAATGTGCTTGGGCTTTGAATCACTCCCTAGGTTTATCTCTATGAAATCTCCTCCTACTGAATTCGAAGGTTTTTCAAAATCAAGAATTTTATGAAATTCTGGGAGCTCGAAAGTGGGATCTTCCTCAAGGGGATCCACCTCCGGGCTTTGATCATTCACGAGGTTTCTAAATCCTAGGGAATTTGAGCTTGATGCATGGGTTTTGAAAATACCTGGTTTTTGACTTGGGACTTCTATGGGTTTCGAAATTTTTGGTCTTATTTTGAAGACAACTTTTCTTTCGAATCCTTGGCTTTTTCCAAGTTTTTACCAGGAGCAGCTATATACAAGGTTTTGTTTTTGATATTTTCTAAATTTTCAATTTTTTTGGGTTTTTGTAAAACCAGAACTTTAGGAACTATACAAACAACTGTTTTTTCGAGTTTTTCATCTCTTTCAAATGTTTTTGGTTTTTGGGATTTTTCAATTTTTTGAATTTCGAGTTTTTCCAATTTTTTTGTGTTTTTGGTTGAGGGATCTTCCATCATACCTACAAAGGAAAACACAACGAGTTAGACTCCAAACAAGAGGTCTAAATCATAGGTTTCTGCTTAGGTAGGCTCCAGGGCACCCTTTACCCAGGTGGTCACAGGGGGTGGCTCTAGTGGTATTTTGGGAGTATAGCCGATCCCATATCGGCTTGGGTTGGCCTTAGGCAGTATGGGCTCTAGGAGACCCTGGTTTTGTGCCCCTAGACTCTTGTATGGCATATACCCCATATTCTTTCATGATTTTTTGTTTTTGGAAAAGTTTTCATATAAGTCGTGGTCCTGGAACTTGCTATCGTCCATGTTATGCACATAAGCTTTTTGTCCAGGGGTTTTTGAAATAGGCGGCTCTTGGCCTTTCCTGTGATGGTTAGTGTTTTGAGTGGGCTAACCTTGGGCTGCCCCTTGATGTACATGACATTCCTAAGTATTTGGAGTATGAGCTTTGGTGGCTCGACCAAGGTCTGCCCCAGTTTGGCCTCGTAGGCCTGGGAACTTGATAAGCATGAGAAATTGTTGATTCCCTGAAGCTGTGGGTGACTCTCACCTAGAATTACCACTATTTGATCGTCGAAAGGGATTTTGCTACACCTATGGAAGGTGGATGGCACAACACGCAGGCTATGTATCTAAGGCCTTCCCAACAATAGGTTGTAGTGGGATTGGATGTCTAAGACATGGAACACCCCCATGTGAGCTATCCCTCCGGTTTCCATGGGTAATTCTATGGATCATAAGGGTCTTGATGCATTCCCATCGTATCCAGTGATTACGATGGGGCTTGGGTTCACGGAGGTTAAGGTGACTCCAATTTGGTATGCCACGCGGAGCGGAAGGATGTTGAGCCCTCCTACCCCATCAACTAGGCACCTATCCAGAGAGTGGTGATTCAATACCACCTTGATATGTAGGGCTTGGTTGTGGGCTTCGTAGGGTTTTTCTACATCGTCTTCCGAGAACACGATGGGCGTTTTTGCACCTATGTTTGAGCTAACCTTGGCTCTTTCTAGAATTTTCTCTAAAACCAGTCTATGCCTAGGCGAGGTTTGTATCAGCTCTAGGATGGACATGTTAATAGGAATCTTTGAAAGATGATTTTCGAAATCGTACAAGGTTAAAACAACTTTTCCTTTGTCCGCTTTTGGCAAGACTCTAGGGATAGATGCTTTAGAGGGGCCAGGTATACTGACCACCTTTTTAGCATTTTATAGATGTGGGGGTTGATAGATCCTTCCGGACCTAGTCACCTCCCCCACGATCAACCCAGGACTCGCGCCTATCGTGACTCTATTCGTGTGCTTTGGAGCACCTTGAATTTTTAAAATAGGTTTAACCGGGGACGGAACTCTGGGTGGTCCCCGGATCACTACTTGGGCGATTTTCCTATGAAGGATGAGAGTAGATGCACAAGTAGCAAAACCAGAATGACATACATACGCCGGACTCTTTGAAATCGTGAGAGCACATACCTCTTTGCCCTTTCCACTGGTATTTGCATGTTTGGGGAAGGGTTCTTTAAAGATAGCTTGGGCAGGCTCTGGTTCCTCAGTGACCTGGAGCCAATCCTCTACTATCAAGTTCTCAATCTTATTAAGTAGGGAGAAACACTGCTTTGTATCATGGCCTTTAAGCCGATGATACTAGCAGAATCGGTTTAAAAATCTCCCTTTTGAAGTGATTCCCTCAAGAATTTCGGAGAGTTCGATCATTCCTTGGGCAAGTAGGAGGTCTAGGACCTCTGACACAGGTTGCCACAGCGGAGTATACTCCCGTTTTTCAGAGGGTTTTTGTAAATTTTTCTCCCTTTTATTTTCAATTTTCTCAAAATTTTTAGAAATGCTCGCCGGGCTTGGATCCACCCGGACATTGGCGACTTTGTGGGGTTTTGCCCCTTTGTCCATGGTGGGTAGCCCATAAGTGCCAGGCTTATTCAAGCGAGTTTTTGAAACCACATTTACTTTCCATAAATGATCGTAGACACCTTTCTTCAAATTTATTTCAAAAAGGGATGTCTTTTTAATCAACTTATGGAAAGTTGAGATTTCGTGCAGGGAGAGAAGGGTTTTTAACTCATTTTTAAAATTATCTAGGATCAGTATTACTGCACACCCTTCTGATATGGGTTCTCATACTTACCCAAGGAGGGACCTCCATCGAACAATAAAGGCATGGACATCCTCGTTCATACCTTGCTTCGTATCCCTCAATGTGTTTAAAGTGGGCGTGACTTCTACGTTATGCGAGAATCTCTGCAAAAAGCAGTTCGCTAACTCTTCAAAAGTAGCGAACTGACTAAGATCGTAGGAAGCCAGCCATTTGCAAGCTGTACCTTTGAGGGATAAAGGGAACTAATACACCCATTTCCTCGAGTCCTTTTTCTTATGGGCTCGATGAGAGAAAAGTTGTAAGTGAGACCTAGGATCTCCCGTGCCATCATACCGATGGAAATTCGGTATTTCATCGTCACTGTCTATTTCATAGTCTAAAGAAAGAAAATCAGACAGGGCATAGTTTCTTTTCTCTTTGTTTTGCCCTTTCAGTAGCTACAGTAGGGCTTTACGATCCTTGTGAGTGAAGGATTCGTGGTATTGGTTGCCTTCCATTGCGTAGGTCTCCTTGTGTTTCCGAATTTTTTCAAATCTCTTTTTGGCCTTTGGTTCGCCATGTGATGAACATGACTCAGCTGCTTCAGCCTCGTGGCTAAGAGCAGCGATCTTGGCCTCAAAGTCCCTTCTTAACTCCTCGATTTCTCCTTTTTGATCTCGAGTTTTCAAAAATTTCCTAGAATGAGAATTTGATGCGCATGAGGCATGGCTAGACACTTCTTGGGAGCCTGGACTTGACATGTCTCCGATGCTTTTAAAAACCCAACTATGAAAATGCAACACAAAAGAGTTAAAACACTTTTTCTTGAAAAAAAAATTTCAAGAGTTCTGTTTATTTGAATCGACTTTTCTTAAGACTCACGTCCCACCGGGCGTGACAATTTTTGTAGACACGCGGAAATTTCCACTCCAGGTTCTTAGGCCTGAAGTGAACCTTTTCGTATGTCTAAGTCGCTTTAAAATGGCATGCCAGCTAGCTTACTCAAACTAGCGAAGTAAGTTTTGAAATATCTGACTCAGGGGGCGACTGTGGACAAGTGGGTTCTTTTCGTCGCAAACCTTCTTGAACTGATGCTCAAGGGTTGGTTTGTACGCATTAGAAAACTCGATTTTGAACCAGTATGACCTGTTTGAAAAGTATGAAAAGTGTTTGATCGATTTGGTTTGTCTAGTTGCAGATTTTATTTACGTGGGGTTTGCACGTATCCTATGTCTTTGATTTTAGCTACTTAGGTGTGAGATGTGTGCATCAAGTGCCTAAGTCTTGGCGATTTTGCACGGGTGGTTCAAGCTTGCTTTGATGCAAGTATGCGCCCTATCTCATGGTATGGCGGATATGCAATGCAAACTCACACAACTGAAGCTTAAAACCCGAAATTGAAAGATATAGCCGAAGGGAAATTGTGGAAGGGAAATTGCAAAAGGGAAATATAGCTATATCTTAAGAGCGGAAAGGCTCAATTGTGGGCGTGTGTGTTGTGTATAAATTGAAAGACAACTCACACGACTTAAATGTAAAACCCCGCTCGACTTGAATGTAAAGTGTGAAAGGGAAATACTTATATATATATGGGCTCGAAGGTCGCCAACGTGCGCGTATGTGTTGTGTATAAATTGAAATGCAACACACGCAACTACAATATAAAACCTAGCTGAAAGGGAGATACAACTATATATATAAGGGCCCGAAGGTCGCCAACGTGCGCGTATGTGTTGTGTATAAATTGAAATGCAACACACGCAGCTGAAATGTAAAACCCAGCTGAAAGAGAGATACAACTATATATATATGGGCCCGAAGGTCGCCAACGTGCGCGTATGTGTTGTGTGTAAATGTAAAGACAACACACGCAACTGAACCTTAAATACCCAGAATTGAAAGACAACACAACTGAACCGGGAAAACTCACGCAGCAGAAAATATAGAGATATGGCTATATCTTAGTGGCTGTCGAGGCCAAAATGTGCGTGAGGTGCTTGAGCAAGCGCTCGGGTGTTCTTTGGGTGTGAGTGTGTAATAGAAAGACAAACTCACACGACTTAATGTAACAACCCAACTGAATTGGAATACATATATATAATAAGAGCAAAGGCTCAATGCACGCATGTGTGGAGTGTGTAAAATTAAAGACAACTCACGCAACTCTTACTAAAGTCTTGGGAGTAAGAGCGAAAGCTCAATCGTGCATGTGTGTGCTTGATGTACAAGATTAAGAGCTAAGGCTCAAGTGCTCGTGTGTGCTTCGTGTATCAAGCAACGATATTACATTCCGAGAGGAGACAAACTCCATTAATATAACCCCATATCCGAATTGAATTAAGTACAAAGCAAGTTAACGTGAGAGACCAAGTTTAGACACTTACAAATAGTTGGTCCGTCTTCACTTGCTCGTGATGGGGCTTGTGTTTCACTTTGGGCAGCCAAGAGGGATTTTCCTAAGTGGCTTTGAGAGAGGTTTTATGGCTTAGGGAAGGCTCACGGACTTAGGGTTTGGAAGAAACTAGGTTCGGTCAAGAAGAGGTCACGGCTCTAAAGGATGGCAAACCCTAAGTGGGGGCAGGTCCTAAGGCTGGTTAAGGTTAGTCCTAGGTGGAAGCTGGCTGGAAGATGGCAAGCAGCAGGTGACTGGCACAGCAGTCAGCGCGCGCAAGCAGGCTGTAGGGTGCTGGGCACACCGGGCATCTGGCGCTAGCAGGGGGTGCCGCAGAGTGGCGTAGGACGGCACGCTGGGCACGTTGGAGGCGTTAGGGGCACACAGCAGACGTCAGAGGGGAACGACAGCGTTAGGGAGCACACGGAAGGCACGGTTGGCTCACGACCGGTCGGAGTGAGGTCTTTAGGGTTTTAGTTTGAGTCGGTGGGGTTGGTTTGAGTCCAGTCCGGTTCAGTTAGGGTTCAGTTAGGGTTAGGTTGGTTCAGTTAGGGTTAGGTTGGTTTGTGTCTAGGCTAGTTTAGGGCTAGGTTTACCTCTTAGAGCCGGTCCTTCTTGGCTTGAGCCCACTTCTCCACGGTTGCAGCCTCCCTTGGTCCAGCCCACCTTGGTTGCAACCCCTTGGTCTAGACCCACTTAGCCCACATGGCTTGAGCCCACCTTACCCAATGAGCCAACATGGCTAGGTCCCTCTCTCACTCTCTCTCCTCCCAAGTTGGATTTCACGTCCACTTGTGGAGACCCCCTCACTCCTATTTATAGGCAAGTGAAGTGGGTCTTGGATATGGGTCTTGGGTTTGGATCGTGGAATCCATGTCCGATCCAAACACTATTTAGATATGGATCTTGGATCTTGGATATTTTGAGATCCATATCCGATCCAAATCTAATATTTTTATGGATATGGATCTGGATATTTTGATCCAGATCCAATCCAAATCCAAACACTATTTGGATCGACCCAAACCCAAACACTATTTGGATTTGGATTTGGATATTTATGGTCAAGATCCAATCCAAATTTTCTCTCGATGGTCCTTCTTGGCTTCTCGAGGCAGACGATCTGTGCGGGCCTCGGCTTCATCAGCGCTCCATCTGGTGTTGGATTTTCCCCAATCTTTGTCGTTCGGACTCCTTTTTGTCTTTTCGAACTCCGTTTCTGCTTATTTCTGATTGGTTCAGATTCTTGATACTTGGGGGGATGTATTTGATTTGGCTTTGGTGTGCCGTGCTTGCATTCTGCATCGAGCCTAGGCCTTCCTTTCGCCTTTTGAACCTGACTTTTATTAGGCCAAGATGCTCTTTTGGGCTCTGGAAACTGCTTCTGAGCCTGCTTCTGGAATTGGCCTTCGTGAGCCACTTGTTGGGCTGCTTCTCGATCAGGTGTCGTCTTCGCATGCTTCACCTGTTCGTCTTTGGTTTCTTGGAGAAATGGGGCTTAGCCCGGGTTTAAAAGCTTATATTCGATATGGGGCTTCAAAACACTATTTATAGGATTTAAAGCAATATTTATAGGGTTTAAAACAAATTTATAGGGTTTTGGGAAGGCTCCTGGGTTTTCAGAACTCAAAGTTCTTTTTTGGGTTTGGTTTTGTAAACCAGGTATGTTTTATAAAATCGTGGGATTTTTGGGGTGTTTACAACTGGTTCTATTTTGAGAGCCGATTCCCAGATTTTTTTGAACGACTTAGAGATCTCCAAAATTCATGAAACTTAAGAGACATAGAGTGGAATATGAAGATTCTAAGCCTATTTTTACTTTGAAATTTGGTACTATGGATTTACAGAATTAAATCTAGAACCACCCACTGCTCAAATGTTTAGGATGCTCTATTATAGAAACACAAAGGCCTAAAGAAGCTTTTTTATCTCGATGTATAGAACTCCAAATTATATTATTTTAGTCTTGTTGGAAAGGTATGGATATTAGATTTCTAGTAAGACTAATTTTATCAATTTTGGTTCACTACAAACAAAGTTATGGAACTTTTACCTAGACCCTATTGAAGGAAAATAGACTATACAGAAACAGAACCTTGATTTGAACGATCTTTCCTTGTTTTATTCACGCATCTACCCGGCTCTATAATTCTTGAAAATTTTATCAGATGTGGGTTGTGTGTGTAGATTTGGTGTCTTAAGTTTCAGATCATTTAGAGTAGCAGTTTAGCAAGGAAAAATAAAACAATTGCCATATGTAGGATGTAGAAAAATAGAGTTTTAATTTTTTTAGAATATAAATGCATGCATCCATCCGAATTTAAATAACATCCACACCAAAATTAAAGCACATTACTTAATGAAAATGAAGGTAAATATGTATGTTAGCTTAAGCATAAAGGGTGTTAGGAGTTATAGGAGTTTTATAGAATATAGAGAGGTAGAATCAAGAAAGCAAACAAGTAGAGTGCATACATAGGAAATGAAATTGACAGCATATCTACTTGCTATTACAACATGGGGGGAGACGAAGCTCCATTATTACAACCCCTTCCTTGAATTGAATATTAAGAGAAGAATTAAGATTGGAAAATGGAAAGAAATACTCACTTAGCAGCCTCCAAGAACCGGATTTACAATGGGGGAATTCGACCCCTTCTTCCCTTGGTATCACCCCTTCTTCCTCTCCTTTCTCTCTTTTCTCTTTTTTTCTCTCTCTCTAACTTGTAGTACTTTTTCTCTCTCCTAGGCTCTCACTCTCTCTGCCCTCATGTTTTGGCAAGTCCCTCAATGTGCAAGATGCTGGAAATGAGACCCCCAAGGCCTCTATTTATAGGCCGGGGGGGGAGGGAGGTCTCTAGGGCCTTCCATGGGGCGGGTTGGACATGGGTCCTTTGGCCCATGTCTTGCCCCACTTCTTGATCAATTGTTGGACCAAATCCTTCACGTGGGCAGGCTTGGTGGTCCCATCATGGCATGGCTAGACCAACCCCATGTGGTCTTAGTTTGGTCCTTACGCTCGAGCTAGGTGTGAACCTAGCTAGGCGTCTAGGCTTGAGTTTAGTTGGCTAGAGTTGTCCTCCTTTGGGGAATTCAGCCAAGATGGACTAAGTAGGTTAGGTTAATGTGGTTCGACCAATGTGGACTAGGTGGGTTAAGTCAATGTGGTTCGGCCAAGGTGGATTAAGTAGGCTAGGTTAATGTGTTTGGTCAATGTGGACTAGGTGGGTTATGTCAATGTGGTTTGGCCAAGGTGAACTAGGTAGGTTAAGTCAATGTGGTTTGGCCAATGTGGACTAGGTATGTTAAGTCAATGTGGTTCGGCCAAGGTGGATTAGGTGGGCTAAGTTATTGTGGCTTGGTTCTAACTTGATGCCTTGAACTTGAATCCACCTTGCATGCTTGAGCCAAGTCTTCATGGAGCTTTGCCTAGATGAGCCCCATTGGCCTGATCAGGTCGTGTGAGCTTGGCCAATGTGGGCTTGGCCATGGCTTGATGTGTGCCTTGGGTCTTCCCTTGGTCCAGATTCTACTTGATGCTTGTTGTGGCCATGATCCTCGCTAATTCTTCAGAGAGATGATTCGGCTTTATCCCTGTTTGACTTGGCTTTACCTCATCTTTGATTTGAAAATATTTAATTTCAAAATCTTCGTTCTAAGGATTTTCTGAAAATTCCCAATTCAAAAACAGGGTTTCAAAACAAGCTACTTTTTAGATTGAGGGTATGATGAGTCATGTTTTTGCAAAATTTATTTAGGTTGTTTACAGTTAGCTTTCAGACAACACTATTCTTGAGGTATTTGGATGCTTACAAACCAAGTTATGATGGTTTTACTGAACGTAAATCGTTGGATTTTTCTCACAAACATATTTAGTTCCGGGTTGAGTCTGAATCCTGTTGATTTTTTTATCAATCTCACCCATGTCCAAAATTTGTGAGAATTTTACTAGATATTGGCCTATTGTGTACCACTCACGGATAAAATTTGAAAGTATTTTTCTTAGAGATGGTAGTTGGAAAATTCAAAGACCGCACAAGAATTTTGTTGAGTACTTATGCTTGTTCGGGGAGGAACTTATCTACATATAGATCTCTGGGGAGTCTCTCAATAAGAGGATTGCTTCCTTGGAAAATATATACGATCATAGCCCAATACTCTCCCCGTAACACAAACATATGGGTGATTAATCTACTATAAAAGTAATACTCATGTCTTCGTATAAACATGGCAAATATGTTTTTCTTAACCTTACAAAAGATTAGAGACAGTAATACTCATGTCTAGCACCATGAGAGGGTAGTGCAAAAGAGACATCATGTCTATTTTTAAGAAATGTGATCAAACATTTAGAGGTACCGGAAGAGATCATGAGTGACCACGTTGCTCAATTCACCACTCCGTTTTGGATAGAGTTGTTTAGGTTGATGGGGACACATCTCCTTTTCTCTTTACCCTAACACCCGCAAACTAATAGATAGAATGAGAGACTCAAGGCGATGCTTGAGGAGTACTTACGCCACTATGTATAAGCAAGTCAAAAAACTAGGTAGCACTCTTGAAGGTGGCATAGTACAGTTCTTCCACTGGAAAGAGTCCATTTTATCTTACATTGGGAGGACAACCATTAGGACCCTTGGAGTTAGTACAAGGAAATGAGACTGGGAATTGTCCAACCACCTTGCGTGAGATTAGAGATAGGCAAACCTTGAACCTGGAAGAAGCATGTAGGAGCCAAAATAGTGAAACATGCAAACAAGCATCATAAAGCCATTGAGTTTGAGATAGGAGACCAGATGTGGCTTAAGACACCTGAGTATATCCGAAAGCAAGTATATAAAGAAAGTCACATGGGGCTCAAACTAGAGTACGATGGACTATTCAGAGTGACGTAGCGGGTGGGCACGGTAGCTTACAGATTGGAGTTATCCGATCGATTAAAGATTCATCCAGTCATTCATGTCTCACAGTTGAAGAGGTACTTTGAGGACCCATAGAGGTTAGACTGTAGACTGTCATCGTTAGTGAGACTGGATATACTAGTAGTTGAGGCTACGACAACACAAAAAGTAGAGGGCACAGAGCCGCAACGGCAGATAGAGTATCATGTGAGGTGGACAGGTAAGAGCATGAACGATGACTCATGGGTGCCCAATGCACAACTTTGGCATGTGCTGGAAATGAGTTTGCTTAAGGTGTCTTTTTTTAAAGAAACCTTAGGAGACCCATGACAATAATTTTCTTGTAAAGGGAAATTTTTAAAAAACAAAATTTTGTTTTGACAAATTTATGTGCTTACAAAACCCATGTGCATTAATAACATTTAATTCTTGTTCATATATCAAATATTGAATTGATGTATCATTGATATATGTGAAAGTCCTAAAGTATAAAAAGTTACATATGAGGAACTTATGCATATGATGACCAAGAGGAGACAAAGTTTAGTCTTATATTGAAGAATGAGACAAAACCCCAAGTACACTTCAATCAGTTACTAATAAGTATACAAAGAGTTGAGATATTTCACATTCAGTTACTAGATTTTATCTAACTTTTAAGTTACTATCGTCATTGTATCATTTGGTTGTTGCTTTTGCATTAGTAAAGATTGACAAATACCTATCTCTTTATTTTTTCTTGTTTAAGAATCTATTTTAATAATTTTATTTATGTCTTATATCTTGTATAAGTCCGAATAAGTTAAGTGCAACATCCGAAATAAGTTTCAATAGTGTGGGAATGGTTTTTTTCTTTTCTTTCGCTCTCCTCTCCTCTTTTTCTTCTCTCTGGAATTGTTATTCCAACCCAACCACCTACCTCAAGAGTTGCCCTCTCTCTCCCATCATTGCTCCTCCCAACAGAGTTGCTCTCAGTCTCTCCCCCTCTAGTAGATTTACCCTATAATGAATAGGTATTATCAAGTTAATGAGTCATACTATGAAATTATGAGAAAGAATTATCAAACATGGGTTAAGATAAGTATAAAGTACATTGGAGAACCAATTTGGATTCATACCTGATAGATAACCTCTTATGAAATATTTTAGAGCAAAAACAAAGAACCTTCACATGATATTTATTGATCTAAAAAAAACTAAAGATAAGATGCCAAGAGATGTTCTTTGGAAAACCTTGAAAAAGAGAGGTATCTCATTGGCATACATAAATCTTATAAGAGACATGTACGATGGTGCAAAAACATGTGTGAGGACTCATCAAGGAATGACAGACTCCTTTGAAGTTAATATTAGGTTATATCAAGGATCAACTTTCCATATTTATTTATATCGGTCATTGATGAGTTAACAAAATATATTCAAGATGAAGTCCCTTATATTATTTGCATATGACATTGTGTTAGTGGATGAGTCTAAGGAAAAGGTTTATAGGAAATTGGAACTATCAAGAGAAACATTAGAAAGTAAAGGCTTCTGACTTAATAGAACAAATACAAAATATATGACATGTAAGTTGATCATTTGGGTACTTGAGAGGATATAGAAATTAAGATTGGCACATATTGCATCCCTCACAAGGAAAGTTTTAAATACCTAGGGTCAATTTTTCAAAGTGATAAAAAAATTTATGGAGATGATACACATAGAATTAATGTTGGTTGCTTAAAATAGAGAGGGACATCATGCATTCTATATAATAAGAATATACAATTAAAGTTGAAAGGTAAATATTATAGAGAACAGTTAGACCTGCTATGTTTTATGGTTCTAACTATTGGGCAATTAATCATCAACATGTATAAAAGATGTCCGTAGCATAAATGAAGATATTGAGATGGATGAGTGATCATACAAGAAAAGATCATATACATAATGAGGTTATTAGAAACAAATTGGGAGTAGCACCAATAGAGTATAAAATGAGGAAAAATTATTTAAGATGGTTTAGACATATATAAAGATAACCAAAGGACACTCCTATAAGAAGATATAAAAAACTATATTATGAAAATATTAAAAGAGGAAGAGGAAGGCCACAAAAGTGTTGAAAAGAAAAAATAAAGAATGATCTAGTTATATTGAGTTAAGTGTGAGCATGATACATGATAGGGTTATGTGGAATCAAAAAATCCATGTAGTTGTCCCCATCTAGTATGAAAAAGGTCTTAGTTGTTGTTGTATACATACATATATATGTGTGTGTGTCTCACAAAAATATGCACATTTTAGAAATCAAACTCAAACTAGTGATGTGAGTTGATAACCATGCCACATGAACAAAGGCTTTGTGTTCATGTGGTTGTGAATTCTAGTGGAAAAGGCTGAACTTCATGTAAATCTACATTGGATTTGCTTAATATGAAAAAGGTTGAGCAGTTGGCTTATTTCAAAATCCTTTTTGGTTACAATGGAATGAAAAGCCAAAGCCACACTATATTGAAACAATTATGACAGTTAGCAACAATAGATAGTCAAACATTTTGACTATTTTATAGTCATAGTAGAACATTATAACAACTGAAATTAATTATTAACCAATTCGGACTATTGTGTTTTATGAAATAATACAAAATTCTTATATACAACATATGGAATATCTTTCACGGGACGTGGGAATAGCTTTTCCCTTTCTGTTTCTCTCTCCCGTGTTCGCCTTTGCCTCTCATATCTCTGATTCTCAATCTCCCTGACCCTCACCCTTCTAACTCTCTCTAGAACCTGCTCCTGTCAACGGATTCTCATTCTCTTCCTCTTTGCATATCCACAATGCAAGTATCATCTTTCCTTTTTCTCTCTCAATGTCTTGCTATTTCATTTTCACTCTGAAGAGAACTGCCAATTTGGTATGAAATTATAGGAGTTATTAAATGTTCAACCTTTAGAACAATGCATACTTTGGTGTATTTCACAAGCATTCCTATAAAAGAACATTTTTTTAAGTATTTGAAGCAAAAGTAAAACAAAGCTTGAATATGAAATAGCTCGTGCAAAGCAAGATCAAGTGCATAACCGAGGAGCTATATTTATAGCCGCACATTGTTACAATATAGTAAGTGTATCATGTTTTCAAATTTTTAATCAATATGTCATGTTTTTGTCTATAGGTTACTTATATCGAATTATAATATTTTCAATTGTTGTTATTATAGGAATAAGCACACATAGGCATGGAGATTGATGAATTAACTACTTATATGTACTACTAGAAAGGTAAAATAACTAGAGAGTTTTTTTATGAAGAAACTAGGAGGACTTATGTAAATATTTACTTTAATTTCTTCTTATATATATATATATATATATATATATATATGCTTTCACATTTTTTAGTGTGTTGTGTATTGTAGACATGAAATTTTCACTCCAAGCCTATGTAGAGACTTGAAATGAGAATTTCTAATATACTCTTGCGTGAGCGTGCCAGCTAGTTTGCAAAAACTAGCAAAGTAATGAATCAAATCTGATTTCAATTGGCGATTGGGTTAAGCGAGCTCTTTTCGCTTTAGGCCTTCTTGAACGGACACTCAAGGGTCAGCCTAAGCACTTAGAAACTTCAATTCTAGAGGTGAGAAACTCCAATTCACGTGATGATGAGGTAATTTTCAAAGAAGATATGAAATGCACTTTGTTCAAGCTCAAAATTGAACAAGTGTTGGAAAACAAAATATTCTGTTTTCTAGCCTTGTTTCCCGAATTGTTTTCAGTATCTTATAGATATCCTAAAATCATCAAAATTTAACAGAACTGAGCCTGACATTTGAGGGTCTGTAGCACTTTACAAATCATGATTCGGAGTTGTATTGATGCAAAATTAAATCTGAGAATTGCCTCTACTCAAGCACTTGGAACTGTTCTGTCACAGAAATATAGGGACTCAAAGATGAGCATGTATCTCAGTGCTTCGAGTTCTAAATTTAGTTAATTTGATCTTGATGGAAAGCTATAGATGTCAGCTTTCCAATGAATCAAAATGCATCGATTTTGGAGACCTACAAACAGAGTTATGGCATGCAAACCCAAGCTTTGTTGTAGGAAAACAAGTTGGACAGACAGTTAACAGAAATTATTCTGATTTTGCATAGTTTTAATTATGTAGTTTGACGGCTCTAAAATTCTTGAAAATTTTATTAGAAGTGTGACTATGTGTGTAGAGTACGTGTGCAAAGTTGTGGAGTAATTGGAATAGAGGTTTGAGAATTAAAATTCAAGCAATCAATATATGTAGATATGATGAAATCCAGTTTTCAGGTTTTTAGAATCATACGTGATGCAAACTCACACAAATTGAAATTGCAACAACACAACATCACGAATTGAAATTGCTGAAGGAAAATGAATTAAAATATGTATATAAGTTTAAGCATAGAGGGGGTAGAGAGTATATAGTGTTCTATAGAATATATTGAGGAAGAATCATATAAACAAACACATAGAGTGCATGTGTGAGAATGAAAATTCAGCAAATTGAATCATTATTACAACATGGGGCGAGACAATGCTCCATCAACCCCTTTCAAATTGAATTAGAGGAGAAGAAGGATTAGAATCAAAGTATAGGAAATACTTACAACTTTCCCACAAATTTGAACTCCCAAGGGGAATTCGGCCTCTTCTTTCTTGATTTAATCTATCAATCTCACCTGCACTCAATGGCCTAGATCTACCCCACTCTCCCCTCTTGCTTCACCCCTTTGCAACCCACGACCTAACTTGTGCAACACCTCCTTGCTAAGCCAGGGACCAGCCCTTCTCTTACCAATCCCCAAGACGAAAGATAAAAGACACAAGATGATAACACTCCAAGATAGTGAAACCCGCCCCCCCTTGGCCCTTTTTATAGGCCAAGGGGCTGGCTTATAGGGGTTTCCTTGGGTTGGATTTGGCATTTTCCATGTCCAACCCAAGATCCAATCACGCGGTCCCCTTGTGGTGCCATGGACCAGCCCCATGTGGGCTGGTTTTCAAGTCCAAATGGCTTGTCTAACCCTAGTCGAGTGCACCTATGTGGCCGGCTAGGCTAGCTTTGCTTCTTGTCTTCATTTAACTTGATTTAAATTGGTATGTTGTAGCTTGAATAAGTCTTCAAAGTCAACATTTTCAAACCCAATTCATTTGATGAAATACGATCCATCTTGGCCCTTGATTTGAACTTGAACCGATCTTGTGAAGCTCATTCAATCCGTAATCTTCATTTTATCCACTTGTAGTCTTGATCTTCTTATCCAATTCTGATAAGCTTTATAACTGGATAAGCCTCTGACTTGATATGCTTTGTTACTTGATTCTATCTAGAGAGTAGAGGCTTCTGACTTGGCCCACCCTTCGCTTTTTTATTAGATCCCGATCTTGAATTGGATTGGATTCTCACCTATTCGTCTGATTCGCTTTGAAATCCCTAGGCTTTTTAACTTGAATTTAAAACCTTTATTTTGAAATGTTTCCAAAAAGACTTGATCTTTAAAAAGTTGGGGCTTTCGAATTTGGAGGTTTATAAAGGCTTTAAATTGACTTTCGAAATTGGGAATTTTGAAAATATTTTAAATTTTGGGTGTTTACAGATACCCCTCTTTGGCATTAATCCAAATTTATTTGGATAATGGCAAAGAAGAAAACACCCTTTATGGATTTACTTCTCAAATTTTCTTGAGAACATAAATCATCCTTCATTTCATAAAATCTTTTTTCTTAAATTATAGAGGAGGGGATTTCAGCCAAAGGGGACTTGACCTATATGGGGTATATGTCCTAAGCATGATCATGCATGAACGACTTTGGATGTATGCATGCATAGTGTGGGTGATGCAAATGGAGTGTGAGGTTTTAGAGACTCACTTAAGAGATCAATGAGTTTGGGGAGAGCCTTTGAAGGCCAGTTGCCCCAAGTAGGATAATCCCCATGTCACTTTGACATTTCGAGTTTTTTAAAATTCATTTTCAAAAAGAAACTCCTTTTAGTTTCTATCAAAAGGACTTCCAATTTTCCATATTGCCCCTCATTCGGGTTTCAATACCCACTACTTAGCGGAGTTTTTTTAGGAAATTTTAGAAAACATTTTAAATTTCCATTTCCCACACAACAAAGTCTAATTCTCAAACAAAATAAAATCCAAATAAGTAGATTATATTCTTATTTTAGAATTTTCATAGATAAATCTTTCTCCATTGGGATAAGTTGTAGGGATATGGGAAAGAGTTACCACGGTCCCTTCTGAAACGTCCTGTGGTTTAAGGCAAAGAGACGGAAAATTACTCTTTTGAGTTTTGGCTTTTTCTTTTCTATCCTTTTTTTCTTTTTCTCATTCAAAGAGAAGACCTCTTTCGGAGGAATTTTTGTATTCCCTCTTTCTATTAGAAGGAAAGACTCTTTTTGGAGGAGTTTTTGCATTCTTTTTTTCTTCTTCTTTTTTTCTTTCAAAGAGAAGACCTCTTTCGGAGGAATTTTTGTATTCCCTCTTTCTATTTGAAGGGAAGACCTCTTTTTGGAGGAGTTTTTGTATTCTCTTTTTCTTTTGATTTTGCCAATTTTTCTTTTGGAGAGAGAAGTAAAATGGGGGGAAAACTTATCCCTTTGGCTACTCGATTCAGCCAAGATCATCCCATTTCCTAATAGCATCTACCATTTGAAAATATTTTGCTATTTTGAACAAGGCTTTATTTTGTAAGCCAAGGATTTTTTAAATGTTACCACATGATTTTTGAAAACTCTACTTTTCATAAAGCATCAATTCTCTCATTCAGGGCCACACAATCAATCTTGATCCTTCTTTCAAGAAGTTCAACGGAGATCCATTTTAAAATCTTTTTGAAAGAATTTAACATAGACCCTAGACGTGATATTTTTTTTTCAAGTATTGGGCATTTATATTGTCTACTAAATTTCTACCATCAACATCAATCAATATGCATTATCAAATTTTTTTTCCCCTTTTATGACATGGGGACATTCCTACTTGGGCTGTCACCTTTTTGGGCCTCTTTGGGTGAATGATATGCATGTGATGCATGACATGTAAAAATGTATTCCATATGATATGATGGAGATACATGCTTTATGAGATGATGAACATATTCAGCCTCCATAAAAATATTTTTAGGGAATACAAACTAAATGCCCCTAGTTTGGTGGAGATGAGATGAGTCCTATGATGTCAAATGGCCACATGGTGCAGGGCCATGGGCTCACAATGAAATACAATGTGGATGATGGGATATGAATGACATATCCATGCACTTGACATTGATGACATTTTCTATCATGATCATGATAATTCTTTCTAAGAGTGAACCAAAACAACCGGCCCTAAGTATCTTCATGGTCATCATATTTGCATTAACATGACCTCCACATTCTCCATCGTGAAACTCATGCATTATGGTCCTAGCCTCATCAAGGTCTACCCACCTTAACAAGATGCCGGTAAAAATTCTTTTTATAAAGAATCCCTCCCAAAATCACATATAGAGTTGAACTTTTTCAAATCAAAGCTTTATCTTTGAAAGAAGCAAATTCAAGAAATCCTCCATTTTCTAAAAACTTTTCAATGTCTAAAAACCAAGATTGTTTTTAATATAATTTTGGTTATTTTGGCAAATCTCCACATCGTGGGTGGATGGAGTGGGTGAGTGCCAAGTGTGCATGATTTGAAAGAATCGACCAATCTAGTTGCCAATTCATGGTATGGTATGAGTTTTTCATTCTTGACTTGCCAATTTTTCAAAACTTTGTTTATAACAAGTAAGGAATACCCAAAGACTTCAATACATGAGGCCCTAGATTTTTCAAAATTTTAAGCCTTGTATGAGTACTTCATATTCAGCTACTTGAGCATCCAAAATCTAGTCGAATGGCAATTGGGATTTCTCCTTTCTTGGGAGATATGAGGATGTCCTATACCTACCCCTTGTTGAAAAATACATTTTCCATACTTGATATTTATTAAAATAATTTACTAAAACATGATTTTGAAATTCATTTGCAAATATGCCTTCATCAAGCATTTCATCAATTATGGGATTTGTATCTTCAAGTGTCAATTCATCCATATGATCGGCTAGGGCTTGTCTCTTAATGGAGGTTTTATGATAAAATTTTAAATCATACTCCATTAAGAGGAGCTGCCATTTACCTAGCCTACCCATTAGGATAGGTTTTTCAAACAAGTGATTGATTGGATCAAGCTTAAACACTATTCAAATTTCATGATCTAGGAAATAATGTCTAAACTTTTGACAAGCCCATACCAAGGCCAAGCACGTTTTCTCCATGGCTTGATAATTTTTTTCATATGCTAATAGAGTTTTCAAAATGTAGTAAATAGCATACTCTTTAAGACTATCATCCTCATATTGAGCAAGTAAAGCACCCAATGCATTCGCATGAATGAAAATATAAAGCAATAAAGGTTTTCCTTGCTTTGGAGGTTTTAAAATTGGAGGATTTACCAAATAAGTTTTTAATCTTTCAAAAGCTTTTTGGCAGTTGTCATCCCATTCAAATTTAACCCCTTTTCTTGAAAGCCAATTGAAAGGTTCGCATCTTGTTGCTAAATTGGAGATAAATTTCCTAATTGCATGGAGTCGACCTTGGAGGCTTCAAATTTGGGTCAAATTGGAGGGTGGAGGCATGTCTATGTTGGCTCGACACTTAGAGGGGTCAACTTCAATACCCCTTTGGCTTACGATAAAATATTGGGTTCTAAGGGAAGATGATACTCTATAATTCTATGGTCTATACCCGGCATATCTTTAGAAGTCCATGCAAATATAGGATTTCAAAAATGCAATGAATAATGCTCTTTCATGTTCATGCAAACATGCATCTATTTTTACACATCTTAGGTTAGACTCACTCCCTCAAAATCCCTTCCTATGGAATTTAAAGGTTTTTCCAAGTTAAGGATTCTATGAAATTCGGGGAGCTCGGAGGCTTGATCTTCCTCATGGATGAGGGGTCTTTCTCTTTGCTTTGATCATTCTCAAGCACTTTAATTTCTAGGAAGTGCTAGGCAAGAGTGGGGTCGTGAATGACAATCTTGAATGGTTTCGGTTTGGGAATATATACAATCTTGGAAGAAATCATAAATGGGCTTTGTACATGGCCAATATTTTTGGATAATTTCAAATTTTTCAATTTTTTTATCTTTTTCAAAACATCAATTAAAAGGATCAATATAAAAGACTTTCTTTTTTAGGCTTTTTATCCAAACAAAGAATAGGAGAATGGATATAAACAATTTCATTTTTTGGAATTTTCAAGTTTTTCAAATGTTTTTGGGATTTGAAAGTTTTCCAATTTTTTTTTTTGGTTTTTCCAAATATATAATTTTTTTTTGGATTTTTGGATAAAGAGGGGTCTTCGATTAAACCTACAAAGAAAACTCCATGAATTAGACTCTAAACAAGAGGTCTAAGTCATAGGTTTTAGTGTTAGTGAGTTCTAGGGAACCTTGACCCAAGTGGTCTTAGGTGGTGGTTCAGGGGGTATGGATGGGATATAGCCCAATCCATATTGACTTGGGTTAGGACTAGGTAGGATGGGTTCTAACCTACCTTGACTATGGGCTCCTAAACCTCGATAAGGTGTATATCTCATGTTCAACACCATGTTCCAAGGCTTCTTGAGTTTTGCAAAATTTTTATAAAGTGGATGACCTTGGAATAGAGTGTCATCAATATCATGGATATTCACACGACTTATTTTGGGTAGGAGCTAAGAGGTATGGATGGTGGAAGACTTGGGCTTCCACGTGACCCTAGGTTTGGATGGCTTGGACTTGGGATTGATCCAAGGTGCAATCCATTATGCCCCTAGGGGTGGATGACTTGTGTTTATTTGAGTGAAAAGGAAAAACATGCTTGATCCCTTGCACTTTGGAAAGGTAGGGGATTCCAAGGAAAACCACGGTCGGTCCCTTGGTGGATTTATGAAGGTTTATGGCCATAGGCTTGGGTTCATGATACAAACTTAGGCTCAAGGAGACTTGTTCATGCATGGTAGGGTTAGGTGTACCTAGGATGTCGATGCATACCTTAGGAGTAACCATGTCTACCATATTTTGAACTTTATTTTGTTTTTCTTTTTGAAATTCCTTTTCTTGGTGTGGGACATTTGGCGCACCTTGAAAATCCACATTCTGAGAATCTTTGAGTAGGTTTGTGGGTGCATGAGTGTGATTCGATGCATCCAATGTGTATCAATGAATTGTCGATCCTACACTAAGAAGGAGAGAATCGAGTAGGGAGTTTATGGGGGAATGAGATTCGGACATACCTTTTTCAAGCTTGTCTACATTTTCATGGTGAGACCAAGCATTCTTGTAGGCATCCCGAAGTGGCTCTAGCTCATGCATGGCTTCGAGCTTTCATTGCTTTTTGAGGTCTTGGATTTTATCCTCCAAGCCTACTTGTGTGCAACACTCATCCTCTTGTGAAACTTGTGAAATATGTTGGGTGATGCTCAAGGGATTGAAACCCATCGGAGCGAATGTTTGTGAAACATGTGGAGTGATGTGAATCTCATGCCCCACTCTATTTGTGTGCTCGAAGATGTGGACTTCATTTTCAATTTTTGAAATTTCAAATTTTTGATTTTCAAGTTTCCTTGATTTTTGAAGATTTTCCAAATTTTTTTGGTCTTTTGAAACATAAAAAACTTCTTTTTGTTTTTCAATGAAAAAGGGGATGCTTGGAGGATGGGTAAGGTTAGATGATTCGATCTTAACACTTGCTGCACTTGAAGCCTCATTTCTTTTATCAGATTCTGGGCTCAATTTGGTTTTTCGTGTATGCTTTTTCTCTCTATGCACCCGAGATGGATTTTCATGTGATCGACGTGCCTTGGCCTTTTGGCTTAGGGCATCGATTTTTTTCTCTATTTCCCTCATTATCTCCTTTAGGGAAGCAAGCTCCTCATTTCGGCTTTTAGAGGATTTGGAAAACTGTTTTGAGACATGCGATGAGGATTTCCTCGGCTTATTTTCAAATGAATCATCTATGCTTGACATTGTTTTTGAAATCAATTTGTGCAAAAAGGAGCTATGAACACCACGATTTTGAAAGCTTGGAATTGGAGATCACCTAAGTTTAAAGTTTCACAAGACTCGAGTCCCACCGGGCATGCCAATTCTGTAGACATGAAATTTTCACTCCAAGCATATGTAGAGACTTGAAACGAGAATTTCTAATATACTCTTGTGCGAGTGTGCCAGCTAGTTTGCAAAAACTAGCAAAGTAATGAATCAAATCCGACTTCAATTGGCGATTGGGCTAAGCGAGCTCTTTTCGCTTTAGGCCTTCTTGAACCGACACTCAAGGGTCAGCCTAAGTGCTTAGAAACTTCAATTCTAGAGGTGAGAAACTCCAATTCACGTGATGATGAGGTAATTTTCAAAGAAGATATGAAATGCACTTTGTTCAAGCTCAAAATTGAACAAGTGCCGAAAAACTGAATGTTCTATTTTCTAGCCTTGTTTCTCGAATCATTTTCAGTATCTTATAGACCTCCTAAAATCATCAAAATTTAACAGGACTGAGCCATACATGTGAGGGTCTGTAGCACTTTACAAATCATGATTCGGAATTGTATTGATGCAAAATTAAATCTGGGAATTGCCTCTACTCAAGCACCCAGAACTGTTTTGTCACAAAAATATAAGGACTCAAAGATAAGTCTGTATCTCAATGCTCCGAGTTCCAAATTTAGTGAATTAATGAAAAGCTATAGATGTCATCTTTCTAATGAATCAAAATTCATCGATTTTGGAAACCTACAAACAGAGTTATAGCATAAAAACCTAGGCTTTGTTGCAGGAAAATAAGTTGGACAGATAGTTGACAAAAATTATTTCGGTTTTGAACAGTTTTAATTATATTGTTGGATGGCCCTAAAATTCTTGAACATTTTATTAGAAGTGGGACCATGTGTGTAGAGTATGTGTGCAAAGTTTTAGAGTAATTGGAGTAGAGGTTTGAGAATTAAAATTCAAGAAATCAACGTATGCAGATATGATGAAATCCAGTTTTCAGGTTTTTAGAATCATACGTATGCAAACTCACACAAATTGAAATTGCAACAACACAATATCACGAATTGAAATTGCTGAAGAAAAATGAATTGAAATATGTATATAAGTTTAAGCATAGAGGCCATAGAGAGTGTAGAGTGTTCTATAGAATATATTGGGGAAGAATCACATAAACAAACACATAGAGTGCATATCTGAGAATGAAAATTCAGCAAATTGAACCATTATTACAACATGGGGAGAGACAAGGCTCCATTAATACAACCCCTTTCAAATTGAATTAGAGGAGAAGAAGGATTAGAAACAAAGTATAGGAAATACTTACAGCTTTCCCACGAATTTGAACTCCCAAGGGGAATTCGGCCTCCTTCTTCCTTGATTTAATCTCTCAATCTCACATGCACTCAATGGCCTAGATCTACCCCACTTTTCCCTCTTGCTTCACTCCTTTGCAGTCCACGATCTAACTTGTGCAACACCTCCTTGCTAAGCCAAGACCAACCCTTCTCTCACCAATCCCCAAGATGAAAGATAGAAGACACAAGATGATAACACTCCAAGATAGTGAAACCCGCCCCCCCTTGGCCCTTTTTATAGGCTAAGGGGTTGGCTTCTAGGGGTTTCCTTGGGTTGGATTTGGCATGCTCCATGTCCAACCCAAGATCCAATCACGTGTTTCCCTTGTGGTGCCATGGACCAGTCCCATGTGGGCTTATTTTCAAGTCCAAAAGCGTTTAGCCCTAGCCGAGTGCACCTATGTGGCCGGTTAGGCTAGCTTTGCTTCTTGTCTTCATTTAACTTGATTTAAATTGGTATGTTGTAGCTTGAATAAGTCTTCAGAGTCAACATTTTCAAACCCAATTCATTTGATGAAATACGATCCATCTTGGCCCTTGATTTGAACTTGAACCGATCTTGTGAAGCTCATTCAATCCGTAATCTTCATCTTATCCACCTGTAGTCTTGATCTTCTTATCCAATTCTAATAAGCTTTATAACTAGACAAGCCTCTGACTTGATATGCTTTGTTACTTGATTCTATCTGGAGAGGATAGGCATCTGGAGAGGATAGGCTTCTGACTTGGCCCACCCTTCGCTTTTTTACTGGATCCCGATCTTGAATTGGATTGGATCCTCACCTGTTCGTCTGATTCGCTTTGAAATCCCTAGGCTTTTTAACTTGAATTTAAAACCTTTATTTTGAAATGTTCCCCAAAAGACTTGATCTTTAAAAGTTGGGGTTTTCGAATTTGGAGGTTCATAAAGGCTTTAAATTGACTTTCGAAATAGGCAGTTTTGAAAATATTTTAAATTTTGGGTATTTACATATACCAAATATTTTTCTTGAATAGAATAAAGTGTTTGATGAATATGAAAATATTCACCATGAATTAAGTTGAGCACCTACTGCTATCTTGTAGACGCGCGAAAAAATCCCCCGCCTCTCGCCTTTTCAAGGCTTGGAGCGGATCCTCTCGTGCGTCTAAGGCCTATTTATATAAACAGGGCGTAGATGCACGAGAGGATCCGCTCCAAGCCCTAAAAAGGCGAGAGGCGGGGGATTTTTTCACGCGTCTACAGAGATTGGCATGCCCGGTGGGACGTGAGCCTTTCAAAAGTCAAGTTTTTAAGTTAGGAGCTTACAAAAATTTTCAAAGAGGTGTCGTTTTTAACTTGTTTTCTTTGCTTGTACTTAGGACATTTTGAAAAAGTTTGAAAAGCATGTCAAAATCCAATCCAAGTAAAGTGTCGAGCCAAGGCTCATGCGCATCAAGTTCTCACTCTAGGAGGATTTTCAAAAACAAAATAAAACTAGATGAGATCGAGGACCTAAGAAGGGAGTTTGAGGCCAAAATCGATGCTCTCAGCTAAGAGGCTGAAGTAGGTGATTCGTGTTCATCAAACGGTGAACAAAGGCCTAAGAAAAAATCTGAAAAACCTCGCAAGCACAAAGAGGCCTCCGTAATGGAAGGCAACCAATACCACGAGTCCTTCACACAAAAGGACCGTAAAGCCCTACAGCAGTTGCTAAAAGGGCAGAATAAAGAGAAAAGAAGCTACGTCCTATCTGATTTCCTTCCTATGGATTACGAAACAGACAGTGACGATGAAATACCGAACTTCCATCGGTATGATGGCATGGGAGACCCTAGGTCTCACTTGCAGCTTTTCTCACGTCGAGCCCATAAGAAGAAAAAGGACTTGATGAAATGGGTGTATTGGTTCCCTTTATCCCTTAAAGGCACAACTGCCAAATGGCTGACTTCCTACGACTTAAGTCAGTTCGCTACTTTTGAAGAGTTAGCGAATTGCTTCATGCAAAGATTTGCACACAACGTAGAAGTCACGCCGACTCTGAATACCTTAAGGGATACAAAGCAAGGCATGAACGAAGACGTACATGCCTTCATTATAAGATGGAGGTCACTTTTGGGCTAAGTGCGAGAGCCCATATCCGAAGGATGCGCAGTCATGCTCATCCTGGATAACTTTAAAAGCGAGTTAAAAACCCTTCTCTCGCTCCATGAGATCTCAACTTTCCATAAGTTGATAAAAAAGGCCTCCCTTTTCAAAACCAACTTGCGAAAAGGGACATATGATCACTTGTGGAAAGGAAGTGTCATTCCAAAAACCCGCTTGGAAAAGCCCATCACATACGGGCTACCCACGATGGACAAAGGGGCAAAACCCCATAAAATAGCCAATGTCCAGGTGGATCCAGGCATGGCAGGCACTTCCAAAAATTTTGAAAAATTAGAAAACAAAAGGGAGCGAACCTTTCAAAAATCGGTTGAAAAATGAGAGTATACACCACTGGGGCAACCTGTGTCGGAGGTCCTAGACCTCCTACTTGCCCAAGGCATGATAGAACTCCCTGAAATCCCCGAAGGAGTCACCTCCAAGGGGGGTATTTAAACCAATTTTGTAAGTATCATCGGCTCAAAGGCATTGATACCAAACGCTGCTTCTCCCTTTTAAATAAAATTGAGAACTTGATAGCAGAAGGCCGGCTCCAAGTCACTGCGGAACCTGAGCCACCTCAAGCTATCTTCAAAGAACCATTTCCCAAACACGCCAGTGACAGTGGGAAAGCAAAGGAGGTATGTACCCTCACCATTTCTAAGGAACTAGTGCAAAAACCAGAGCCTGGTCGACCCACTTGTGCGCCCACTCTTGTATTATACAAGAAGCCCACCCAAGTCATCATTCGGGGACCACCAAAAGTGGAATCCCCGGTAAAACCAGTTTTGAAAATCCAAGGTTCTCCTCAGCTCATCCTTAGAGCCAAATTTAGCGTGAACCCTAGGCTGGTCGTGGGGGAAGTCACTAGATCCGGGAGGATCTATCAACCCCCGCACCTTCAAGGTGCTCAAAAGGTGGTCAGTGTGCCTGGCCCCTCAAAAGCATGTATCCCTAGTGTTCTGCCAAAAGCAGATAAGGACAAAGTCATCCTGAATCCTTATCACTTCGAAAACCACCTTTCAAAGATTCCTATTCACATGTCTATCTTAAAGCTTATACAAACCTCGCCTAGGCATAGACTTGTATTAGAGAAAATTCTAGAAAGAGCCAAGGTTGATTCGAACATAAGTCCGAAATCCTTGTCTGCCCAAGTGGCTTTATTAGGAGCAAAATCGCCCATCACTTTCTCAGAAGATGATGTAGATAGACCCTACGAAACCCACAACCAGGCCTTTATATCGAGGTGGTTCTGAATAACCACTCTCTGGATAGGTGCCTAGTCGATGGTAGAGGAGGGCTCAACATCCTTCCACTTCATGTGGCGTATAAAATCGGAGTCACCTTGACTTCAGTGAACCCAAGCCCCATCGTTATCACTGGATACGATGGGAATGCGTCTAGACCTTTAGGATCCATCAAACTCCCAATGGAAACAGGAGGGATCGAACACACGGGGGTGTTCCATGTCTTGGACATCCACCCCTATTATAACCTATTGCTGGGAAGACCCTGGACACACAGCTTGTGCGCTGTAACATCCACCTTCCACAGGTGTGTCAAGATCCCTTTTAGGGACCAGGTCGTAGTGATCCTAGGTGAGAGTCACCCACAGCTTCAGGGGATCATAAACTCTCCTTGTTTATCGAGCTCCCAGGCCCATGAGGCTAACCTGAGGCAAATTGTGATTGAGCCACCTCGGCTCGTGTTAAATAACCCTAGGAAGGTTGTATGTGTGAAGGGGCCACCCAAAGCCAGCCCCCTCCCGATCTTAACCCTTCTAGGACGATCCAAGCGTTCCTTATTTCCAAAGCCCCTGGATAAGAGGCCATATGAGCACAATATGGACGACAGCATGTTCTAGGACCACGACTTGTATCAAACTTTTTCAAAAGACAAAAAGTCGTGGAACATGTTGTTGAACATGGGCTACACGCCCTACAAGAGTCTAGGGGCACAGAACCAGGGTCTCCTAGAGCCCATCCTTCCTAGGGCCAATCCAAGCCGATATGGGATCGGCTATACTCCTCGAATACCGCCGGAGCCACCCCCTATGACCACCTGGGTCAAGGGTGCCCCGGAACCTATCTTAGAAGAGACCTACGATTTAGATCTCCTATTCCGAGTCTAACCCGTAGTGTTTTCCCTTTGTAAGTATGACGGAAGATCCCTTTTCTAAAAATACAAAAACATTTGAAAAGCTTAAAATCAAAAAAATCGAAAAACATGAAAAACCAAAAGTAATGGAAAAACAAAAACTCAAAAAAAGAGTGCTTTGTATAGTTCCCAAGGTTCTTGTTTTACAAAAACCCAAAAAAATCAAAAATTTGGAAAATACCAAAAAGATTTTGTACATAGCTGCTCCTGGTAGGACTTTGGCAAAAGAAAAGGATTTCGAAAGAAACGTCGTCTGCATAGTCAGACCAAAAATTTTGAAATCACTCGAAAATCCAAGTACAAAACTAGGTCTTTTTGAAAACCAAGCATCAAATTCCCTCAAGTCTATAGCCCACGAGAATGATCAAAGCCCAGAAGTGGATCCCCTTGAGGAAGATCCCACTTCTGAGCTCCCAGAATTTCATAAAATTCTCGATTTTGAAAGACCTTCCCAATCAGTAGGAGGAGATTTCATAGAGGTGAACCTAGGGGATGATTCCAATCCCAAATCTATAAAAATAGGCGCAAGCTTGCATGAAACTGAAAGGTTAGCATTCATTGCATTTCTACGAACCTATTTAGATGTGTTTGTATGGACGTATGAAGACATGCCGGGCATAGATCCCAGCATTGTCGAACATCGTCTTCCCTTAGATGCAGGTGTAAAGCCCATAAAGCAGAAGCTTAGAAAAATACACCCGAATGTACACACGCAAGTCAAAGAGGGTTTAGAAGATCTGCTAAAAGCCGGATTTATAAAACCCATTGCGTATTCTGATTGGTTGTCAAATATCGTTGTAGTTCGAAAAACCAATGGGAAAATTCGAATATGCATCGATTTCAGAAACCTGAATAAAGCCACTCCAAAGGATAATTATCCTTTATCGAACATAGATTTGATAGTCGATAGTACTGCAAATCATGAAATGTTTTCGTTTATGGATGGCTATTCAGGCTATAATCAAATCAAACTAAGTCCACGAGATCAGGATAAGACCGCCTTCACAACCCCATGGGGCACGTACTGCTATACAGTCATACCCTTTGGTTTGAAAAATGCCGGCGCAACATACCAACGAGTCATGACCACGATCTTCCATGATCAGATTCATGAGCTCGTAGAAGTGTATGTAGATGATCTCTTGGCAAAATCCAAAACCCGATGCACCCATATCGAATGTTTATAAAAGATTTTCGAAAGGCTTAGGCTTTACAAAGTAAAGCTAAACCCTCAAAAATGTGTATTCGGGGTAGAATCAGGGAAGCTTCTGGGCTTTATGGTGAGCCAAAGGGGAATAGAAGTTGACCCCTCTAAGTGTCGAGCCATCATAGACATGGCTCCACCCTCCAATCTCACCCAAATCCATAGCCTCCAGAGTCGCTTACAATCCGTTCGCTGATTCATATCGAATCTGGCGACTAGATGCGAACCCTTCAACAAACTATTGAGGAAGGGCACAAAATTCTTATGGGATGACGAATGCCAGAAGTCCTTCGAGAGACTGAAGGCATACTTGGTTAATCCCCCCGTTTTGAACCCTCCTAAGCAAGGAAAACCGCTTTTATTATACATCTCCGTGCATGCGAATGCTTTAGGAGCCCTGTTGGCTCAATACGAGGATGACACCCATAAGGAGTATGCCATCTATTATATTTCGAAAACTCTCTTGGCTTATGAATGAAATTATCAAGCCATGGAGAAGACATGCTTGGCCCTAGTCTGGGCCTACCAGAAATTCAGACACTACTTCCTAGATCATGAGATCTGGATAGTGTCCAAGCTTGATCCAATCAAGCACTTGTTCGAAAAACCCATTCTCACGGGTAGACTGGGCAAATGGCAACTCCTTCTAATGGAGTATGATATGAAATACCATCACCATATCTCCATTAAGGGGCAAGCCCTAGCAGACTACGTGGCTGAGTTCCCCTTAGAGGACGCATATCCCACACTTATGGAAATGCCTCATGAAGGCATATTGCAAAACCATTTTCAAAACCATATTTTGGCAAATTCTTTCGAAAACAAAGTGTGGAAGATGCACTTCGATGGGGCACGAAACCAACGAGGGGCTGGTGCTGGGGTCATCCTAATCTCCCCTGAAAATGGTGAGATTCCCATAGCAGTCCGCCTAGATTTTGAATGTTCCAACAACGTAGCTGAGTATGAAGCATTCATACAAGGCTTAAGAATTTCGAAAACTCTAGGGGCATCATGCATCGAGGTCTTTGGAGATTCGCTCCTTGTCATAAAACAGGTTTTAAAAATTTGGCAAGTACGGAATGAGAAACTACTTCCATATCACGAGTTGGCCACTCGATTGGTCCAGTCCTTCCAATCATGTAAACTCACACACATAGGAAGAGAGGACAATGGCATCGCCGATGCCCTCTCCTCCTTGGGTTCAGCCCTAAAGGTCGATCCCATTTTAGGGACCAGATCTTTGGAAATATGGCATGCGCCCCACCCATCCACACACGACTTGGATATTTGCCAAAATAACCTAGAGTCTATTGAAAAACCCTGATTTTATGACATCAAATAGTTTTTGGAAAATGGGGGATTCGCCGAGGATGCCACATCCAAGGATAAGGCATTCATTCGTAAGATTTCGACCCGATACACCATTCTGGGTGGGGTCTTATACAAAAAAAGTTTTACCGGCATTCTGCTTAGGTGTATCGACCTAGAGGAGGCTAGGATAGTGATGCACGAGTTCCACGATGGAGAATGTGGAGGTCATGTTAATACCAACATGATGGCAATGAAAATACTTAGAGGGGGCTATTTTTGGTCCACCCTGAAAAAGGATTGCCACGATCATGTTAGGAAGTGTCATCCATGTCAAGTGCATGAGCACGCCATTCATATCCCTTCATCTACATTGCATTCTGTGGTCAGCCCCTGGCCATTTATCATATGGGTGTTTGACATCGTAGGCCCAATATTTCCAAAGGCCTCGAATGGGCATCGATTTATTTTAGCAGCCACGGAGTATTTCTCTAAGCGGGTGGAAGCCATTTCCCTAACCAACGTAATGGGGCAACATGTGGTGACTTTCATCTGGAGGAATATCTTGGCTCGATTTGCGGTTCCACGAGACCTTGTGTCTGATAATGGCACCCCATTCAAGAATGAGCGGATGGTTAAGTTGTGCAACACGTATGGCATAACTCACCACTTCTCCTTGCCCTACTACCCTCAAGGCAACGGCCAAGCCGAAGCCACAAACAAGACTCTCATTAGTATAATTGAGAAAACCTTGGAGAAGGGTAGGACGTGGCACGAGAAGCTGGATGAAGCCTTATGGGCTTATAGAACTTCCATCCGGACTCCCACGAATGCCACACCATTCGAATTGGTCTATGGCACAAACGTCATTCTTCTCATTCATACCCAACTGTATTCATTCCATACATCCATTGCACTCGACCTCCCCCTAGAGACGCTTCAGCATGCTAGGATGGCCGAACTAGATTTGCTAGATGAGAGGCGACTCCTTGCCATGGATCATGCTCGTGCATACCAGCAAAGGATAGCCCGACATTATAGCAAACACATGAGACCTCGCCACTTTGAAGTGGGAGATCTGGTCTTAAAAACCATCCATCATCGTGGCCCACACCCCCTGGGAAAGTGGGCCCCAACTGGGATGGACCCTATGTTGTACGAGCAACCACCACGAACAATTCGTATTGGTTGATCGATGTAGAAGGTTGTAGACGCGCGAAAATCCCCGCCCCTTCTGCCTTTTTCAGGTCTCGGAGCGGATCCTCTCGTGTGTCTAAGGCCTATGTATGCAAACAGGGCGTGTCAGCTAGCTTACTTAAGCTAGCGAAGATATATTTAACACTGACTTCTAAACGTGGCGACTGTGAGCAAGTAAGCTCTTGTCGTCGCAGACCTTCTTGCACCGATGTGTAAGGGTCAGTCTGTACGCTTTGCAAAAATCGAGTTTTTGGAGAGAAAGCCTATGAAGCGGTTCGAGGTGTCTATTTCGGGTCTTTAAAATGCGATTGCATGTTTTAGATCATGTGGATTTGCACGTGCCTAAGTCTTTTCTTTTATCCCTTTTCGGGCCACCTAGTTTGTGTGTTATGAACACTCCACTACATGGGCGAATTCGAGCGGGGCTTGCTTTGATGCAATATGCGTCCTACCTCATGGTATGGCGTAGATGCAATGCAAACTCACGCTACTCCAAAGGGAAAACCCGAAATGTAAAGACAATACTGAAGGGAAATAACCGAAGGGAAATGACTTGAAATATAAATGCCGAAGGGAGATATGTATATAGAGTATGTATATGAGCCCTTACTCGGGTCTTGCAAATAAGAGCGAAGGCTCAATGTGGGTGCGTGCTTGAATTGAAAGACTTACACACACGACATGAAATTAAACCCAAATATAAATTGCAGTATGGCCTTGACTAAGGTCTTGGGAGTAAGAGCGAAGGCTCAATGTGTGTGAGAGTGCTTGAATTGAAGTACTACATACACGACATAAATGAAACCCAAATATAACTACAATAAGACCTTTACTAAGGCCTTGGGAATAAGAGCGAAGGCTCAATGTGTGTGAGAGTGCTTGAATTGAAAGACTTACACACACGACATGAAATTAAACCCAAATAGTATAGGTCGGCCCTTACTTGGGTCTTTCAAATAAGAGCGAAAGCTCAATGTGTGTGAGAGTGCTTGAATTGAAAGACTTACTCACACGACATGAAATGAAACCCAAATAGTATAGGTCGGCCCTTACTTGGGTCTTTCAAATAAGAGCGAAAGCTCAATGTGTGTGAGTGCTTGAATTGAAAGACAACGCACCCAACTTAAGCAAAAACCCTTCGAAAATGAAAGTATATATATATACTTATGTATTAGGGGCTGATTAGGCCCGTGTGTGTTCAAAATCGTGCACAACTAAGAGAGTGCACGTGTGTGGGTGTGCCAAGCCACGTTATTACAAGCGGGGGGAGACTATGCTCCGTTATTACAACCCCGTAACAAATTGAATCTCAAGCAAGTATACAACTAAAGACCGAGTTTAGGCACTTACGAGTAGCTGGTTCGTAGAGGTCTTGCTTGAGCGTGGGCTTGGCCTTCGCCTTGGGCTGCCAACGGGAGCTCCGCGAGGGGGAATGACAAAGGGTGCTGGCCGGCTGCAAGTGGGGCGAGGGATAGGCGCCTCGAAGGTGGCCGGCTGCAAGTGGGTGTCGCCATGATGTGGGGGATTAAAGGGCTGGGCCAAGTGAATATGGAGGGTCACGAATGGAGAGTATAGAGTGTTAGGGAATATGGACCTAAGGGGAGTTTAAGGGAAGGCCGAATGGGAGTCCTAGGGGAGAAGAGATGGCTGGCCGGGTGTAGTTAGGGTAGTTAGGTAGTGGCCGGTGGTTTAGGTTGTGATAGGTTCGACTAAGTGAGAATGGTGGCAGCAAAGGGCTGATGTGTAGGTAAGGTGGTGGTATGGGGAGGTGGCTAGGAGTGGAGAGGGAGTAGAGAAGGAGCTACTTACCGAATGGGGAGAAGGTGGTGCTCGGCTGGAAGGAAGATGGGCAGGCTGTGAAGCTCGGTCGGGAGGAAGATGGGCAGGCTGTGAAGCTCGGCCGGGATGGAGGGATGGTGGTGCAAGTGGTGGTGGAATGGAGGGATGGTGGTGGTGCAGGCGGCACAGGTGGAGCAGCTGGGGAAGTGGAGGAGGTGGAGCAGGTTCGGCTAGACTTGGGGAAGGAGAGGACCCGGCTGGGATCTAGGTGGGCTTCTAGATCGGAGAACCCGCCCCCAAGGGGGGGGGGTTATATAGGGATGGGTAGGTCGGTTAGGGCTGGGTTTGGGGTAGTGGTTAGGTGGTTTAGGTAGGGTGGTATGAAGATAAGGTGGGCTGGAAAGGGTTGGGCCAGATATTTTAAAACTAGTGGTTTGGGTAGATTGTGGGCTAGGGGTGGTTTAGGGGTTTAGGGCTAGGTTAGGTGGTTAGGTTTTAGGGTGAGGTTTAGTGAGCTAGGTTAGGTGATTAGGCTAGGTTTAGGGAAATTAACCTAGGTTTAGGGAAGGATTAGGAAAGTGGGTTAGGTGATTAGGTTGGGATTAGGCCAGGATTAGGGAAGTGGGTTAGGTGATTAGGCTCAGATTAGGGGTGGATTAGGGTGGTAGGCTAGGATTAGGTGTTTTGGGTTAGGTTTAGGTGAGGGAGCTCCCTTTGCATGACCCATAGACCTTAACCACCTCATGTTGGTGCAGCCCTAGGTTAGGTTTTGGCTAATTACAAGCTTAAACCCACTCAATTAGGCTAACCCACATGATTAACCCCAAACTTGACACACAAGTCAAGCTTAATTACAACCCTCTTGATATTATCCATCCCCACTCTCTCTCATGCCCATGATCCCATGTGAAATTCTAGTGGGCCCCACCTCCATTTATGAGAAGGTGATGTGGGCCATGGATATGGATATTGGATTGGATCTCTGGATCCAAATCCAAATCTAAGTCCACATATGGGTTTGGATTGGGATCTGGATATATATGGTCCAGATCCAATCCAAACTGAACTCTGACTCCTTTGAGCTGGGTTCGAAACGGACTCTCTTTGACTTTCGAATATATATATACCTGACAGCATCAGTACTCCGTCTGCGTTGGGTCTTCGCCAACATGGTCGTCCGCCTCCGTTTCTGCCTTTCGAAGATGACTTCAAATGATATTTTGATAAGAACAGGGTCTTGGACGTTCGAGATCCTGGGGGTATGGATGTGATACGAGAGTTGCTGTGCTGGGCTCGACATGTGCTCCGGTTCCGGGCTCTCTTTGACTTTGCTGGTCCTGTCTTGATTAGGCCAAGCTGCTTCGGGGTTTCAAAAACGTGTTTTAAAAGGTTTTCAAAAACCATATTATATATTTTTGAAATATGAAGTTTAAAACATATATACAGGGTTGTCTGGAAGGCTCCTGGGTTTCCAGACTCAAAAATGGCCCTTTGGGGCTGCTTTTACAAAACCAGATTTGTTTAAGAAATTCATGGGATTTCGGGGTGTTTACAAATGCCCCTCTTTGGCCTTGTCCAAATCGATTTGGATAAGGGCAAAGATGACAAACACCCCTTTTAATGTCTCCCTAGATCTATCCACGAAGAACATGGGATCGTCCCAATTTTTTTAGCAAAAACCTCAATTTACAAACTCTGGTAGGAGGAGATATCACGCCAAAGGGTTCTACATGGAATCTGGTTCTAAATGGGATCATGTTCATGCAAGTACCATGCGTGGAATGCAAATGACATGGGTGTGGTGCCAAAAGTGGCGACCTCCCAGGGACCAGATGTGGTCGAACTCTAGAGACTTACAAGGCCTACTGCTCCAAGTGAGCAAAATCCTATGTTGTTCGATGTTCGATTTTCAAAACTTATTTACAAAAGCTATTTACAAAAGGGACAACTGTCTTGAGCCTCGATCCTAAGGATCTCGAGCTCTTCGTGCTTGCCCTTGTTTGAGTCTTAACACTCGCTTATCTAGCGGAGGTTTTATAAGAAAACAAGCTTCATTTCAAATTCCTACGTCTTACTCGAAACGTCGAATTCTCAAACAAGATGAAATTCAAGTAAGTAAATCCTATTTTTACTTTAGGATTCCTCGAAATGAACCATGCTTTAGCTTGGGATAAGCCAGGGATGGGAAAGAGATACCACGGTCCCTTCTGAAGCGTCCCGTGGTTTAAGGCACAGAAGGCGGAAAACTGCTCTTTTTGAGCTTTTTGGCCTCTTTCTTTCTTTTTTTTTCTTTTTTTCATAGAGGGTCTCCCTTTGGGAGTATTTTTTCTTTAATCCCTCTTTTTCATAAGAGATTCGATTTTTCTTTGGAAATCTGGTTTCTTTCTTTTGGAAAGAGACTTTGAATGGGAAATTCCCTTTTGTTTTGGGCCTTTGTTTTCCTTTTGGAAATAGAAGAGAAGAGGGGAGGACTTATCCCAAGCCTACACTCGATCCATTCCAGATCAGCCTATTTAGAAATAGCACGTACCACTTGCAAGTATCTTGCTATGTTGAACTAGGCCTTTCTTTGTAAGAAGAAGGATTTTGAAATGTAACCACGATTTTGAAAACTCCACTCTTTCGCAAGTGCGAATTCCCTCACTCAGGGTCACACGAGTTTGCCTTTGCACCTTATTCACATGTCTCAGGGCAGCTATCCCTATTAAAATTTTCGAAAACTGGAATTTAATCTAGATCCTACACATGATAGTTTTTTAAGTATTGAATATTGATAGGATCTGCTAAGTTCCTACCTTCTACATCGATCAACCAATACGAATTGTTCGTAGTGGTTGCTCGTACAACATAGGGTCCATCCCAGTTGGGGCACCACTTGCCTTGGGGGTGTGGGCCACGATGGTGGATGGTTTTTAAGACCAGATCTCCCACTTCAAAGTGGCGAGGTCTCATGTGTTTGCTATAATGTCGGGCTATCCTTTGCTGGTATGCACGAGCATGATCCATGGCAAGGAGTCGCCTCTCATCTAGCAAATCTAGTTCGGCCATCCAAGCATGCTGAAGCGTCTCTAGGGGGAGGTCGAGTGCTATGGATGTATGGAATGAATACAGTTGAGTATGAATGGGAAGAATGGCGTTTGTGCCATAGACCAACTCGAATGGTGTGGCATTCGTGGGAGTCCGGATGGAAGTCCTATAAGCCCATAAGGCTTCATCCAGCTTCTCGTGCCACGTCCTACCCTTCTCTAAGGTTTTCTCAATAATACTAATGAGAGTCTTGTTTGTGGCTTCAGCTTGGTCATTGCCTTGAGGGTAGTAGGGCGAGGAGAAGTGGTGAGTTATGCCATACGTGTTGCACAACTTAACCATCCGCTCGTTTTTGAATGGGGTACCATTATCAGACACAAGGTCTCGTGGAACCCCAAATCGAGCCAAGATATTCCTCCGGATGAAAGCCACCACATGTTGCCCCATTACATTGGTTAGGGAAATGGCTTCCACCCACTTGGAGAAATACTCCATGTCTGCTAAAATAAATCGATGCCCATTTGAGGCCTTTGGAAATATTGGGCCTACGATGTCAAACGCCCACATGGTGAATGGCCAGGGGCTGACCACGGAATGCAATGCAGATGATGGGATATGAATGGCGTGCCCATGCACTTGACATGGATGACACTTCCTAACATGATCGTGACAATCCTTTTTCAGGGTGGACCAAAAATAGCCCCCTCTAAGTATTTTCATTGCCATCATGTTGGCATTTACATGACCTCCACATTCTCCATCGTGGAACTCATGCATCACTATCCTAGCCTCCTCTAGGTCGATACATCTAAGTAGAATGCCGGTAAAACTCTTTTTGTATAAGACCCCACCCAGAATGGTGTATCGGGTCGAAATCTTACGAATGAATGCCTTATCTTTGGATGTGGCATCCTCGGTAAATCCCCCATTTTCTAAAAATTGTTTTATGTCATAAAACCAGGGTTTTTCAATAGACTCTAGGTTGTTTTGGCAAATATCGAAGTCGTGTGTGGATGGGTGGGGCGCATGCCATATTTCCAAAGATCTGGTCCCTGAAATGGGATCGACCTTCAGGGCTGAACCCAAGGAGGAAAGAGCATCGGCGATGCCATTGTCCTCTCTTCCTACGTGTGTGAGCTTACACGACTGGAAGGATTGGGTCAATCGAGTGGCCAACTCGTGATATGGAAGTAGTTTCTCATTACGTACTTGCCAAATTTTTAAAACCTGGTTTATGACAAGGAGCGAATCTCCAAAGACCTCAATGCACGATGCCCCTAGAGTTTTCGAAATCCTTAAGCCTTGTATGAGTGCCTCATACTCAGCTACGTTGTTGGAAAATTCGAAATCTAAGCGGACTGCTATGGGAATCTCGCCCTTTTCAGGGGAGATTAGGATGACCCCAGCACCGGCCCCTCGTTGGTTTCGTGCCCCATCGAAGTGCATCTTCCACACTTGATTTTCGAAAGAATTGGCCAAAATGCGGTTTTGAAAATGGTTTTGCAATATGCCTTCATGAGGCATTTCCATAAGTGTGGGATATGCGTCTTCTAAGGGGAATTCAGCCACGTAATCTGCTAGGGCTTGCCCCTTAATGGAGATCTGGTGATGGTATTTCAGATCATACTCCATTAGAAGGAGTTGCCATTTACCCAATCTACCCGTGAGAATGGGTTTTTCGAACAAGTGCTTGATTGGATCAAGCTTGGACACTATCCAGATCTCATGATCTAAGAAATAGTGTCTGAACTTCTGGCAGGCCCAGACTAGGGGCAAGCATGTCTTCTCCATGGCTTGATAATTTCGTTCATAAGCCAAGAGAGTTTTCGAAATATAGTAGATGGCATACTCCTTATGGGTGTCATCCTCGTATTGAGCTAACAGGGCTCCTAAAGCATTTACATGCACGGAGATGTATAATAAAAGCGGTTTCCCTTGCTTTGGAGGATTCAAAACAGGGAGATTAACCAAGTATGCCTTCAGTCTCTCGAAGGACTTTTGGCATTCGTCATCCCATAAGAATTTCGTACCCTTCCTCAACGGTTTGTTGAAGGGTTCGCATCTAGTTGCCAGATTCGATATGAATCGGTGAACGGATTGTAATCGACCCTGGAGGCTACGGATTTGGGTGAGATTTGACAACCAATCAGAATACGCAAAGGGTTTTATAAATCCGGCTTTTAGCAGATCTTCTAAACCCTCTTTGACTTGTGTGTGTACATTCGGGTGTATTTTCCTAAGCTTTTGCTTTATGGGTTTTACACCTGCATCTAAGGGAAGACGATGCTCGACAATGCTGGGATCTATGCCCGGCATGTCTTCATACGTCCATGCAAATACATCTAAATAGGTTCGTAGAAATGCAATGAATGCTAACTTTTCAGTTTCATCTAAGCATGCGCCTATTTTGATGGTTTTGGGATTGGAATCATCCCCTAGGTTCACCTCTATGAAATCTCCTCCTACTGATTGGGAAGGTCTTTCAAAATCGAGAATTCTATGAAATTCTGGGAGCTCAGAAGTAGGATCTTCCTCAAGGGGATCCACTTTTGGGTTTTGATCATTCTCGTAGGCTGTAGACAATTGGGAACTTGATGCATGGTTTTCAAAATGACCTGGTTTTGTACTTGGATTTTTAAGTGATTTCGAAATTTTTGGTCTGGCTATGCAGACGACGTTTCTTTCGAAATCCTTTTCTTTTGCCAAAGTCCTACCAAGAGCAGCTATGTACAAAATCTTTTTGGTATTTTCCACATTTTCGATTTTTTGGGTTTTTGTAAAACAAGAACTTTGGGAACTATACAAAGCACTCTTTTTTCGAGTTTTTGTTTTTCCATTGTTTTTGGTTTTTCTTGTTTTTCGATTTTTTTGATTTTAAGTTTTTCAAATGTTTTTGGTATTTTTAGAAAAGGGATCTTCTGTCATACCTACAAAAGGAAAACACTACGGGTTAGACTCGGAATAGGAGATCTAAATCGTAGGTCTCTTCTAAGGTAGGCTCCGGGGCACCCTTGACCCAGGTGGTCACAGGGGGTGGCTCCGGCGGTATGTGGGGAGTATAGCCGATCCCATATCGGCTTGGGTTGGCCCTAGGAAGGATGGGCTCTAGGAGACCCTGGTTCTGCTCCCCTAGACTCTTGTAGGGCGTGTAGCCCATGTTCAACAACATGTTCCATGACTTTTTGTTTTTTGAAAAAGTTGGATACAAGTCGTGGTCCTGGAACATTCTATCGTCCATATTAGGCTCGTATGGCCTCTTGTCTAGGGGCTTTGGAAATAGGGAACGCTTGGGTTTTCCTAGGAGGATTAAAGTCAGGAGGGGGCCTGCTTTGGGCGGCCCCTTCACACATACAACCTTCCTAGGTTTGTTCAACACGAGCCGAGGTGGCTCAACCATAATTTGCCCCAGGTTAGCCTCATGGGCCTGGGAGCTTGATAAACAAGGGGAGTTTATGATCCCCTGAAGCTGTGGGTGACTCTCACCTAGGATCACTACGACCTGGTCCCTAAAAGGGATCTTGACACACCTGTGGAAGGTGGATGGCACAACGCACAAACTGTGTATCCAGGGCCTTCCCAGCAACAGGTTATAATGGGGGTGGATGTCCAAGACATGGAACACCCCCGTGTGTTCGATCCCTCTCGTTTCCATTGGGAGTTCGATGGATCCTAAAGGTCTAGACGCATTCCCATCGTATCCAGTGATAACGATGGGGCTTGGGTTCACTGAAGTCAAGGTGACTCCGATTTTGTACACCACATGAAGTGGAAGGATGTTGAGCCCTCCTCCACCATCGACTAGGCAACTATCCAGAGAGTGGTTGTTTAGAACCACCTCAATATGCAGGGCCTGGTTATGGGTTTCGTAGGGTCTATCTACATCATCTTCCGAGAAAGTGATGGGCGATTTTGCTCCTAATAAAGCCACTTGGGCAGACAAGGATTCCAGACTTATGTTCGAATCAACCTTGGCCCTTTCTAGAATTTTCTCTAATACAAGTCTATGCCTAGGCGAGGTTTTTATAAGCTCTAGGATAGACATGTGAATAGGAATCTTTGAAAGGTGGTTTTCGAAGTCATAAGGATTTAGGATGACTTTGTCCTTATCTGCTTTTGGCAGACCACTAGGGATACATGCTTTTGAGGGGCCAGGCACACTGACCACCTTTTGAGCACCTTGAAGGTGCGGGGGTTGATAGATCCTCCCGGATCTAGTGACTTGGCTCTAAGGATGAGCTGAGGAGAACCTTGGATTTTTAAAACTGGTTTTACCGGGGTTTCTACTTTTGGTAGTCCCCGAATGACGACTTGGGCGGGCCTCTTGTATAGTACAAGGATGGGCGCACAAGTAGGTCGACCAGGTTCTGGCTTTCGCGCTAGTTCCTTGGAAATGGTGAGGGTACATACCTCCTTTCCTTTCCCACTGCCACTGGCGTGTTTGGGAAAGGGTTCCTTGAAGATAGCTTGAGGTGGCCCAGGTTCCGCAGTGACCTGAAGCCGGCCTTCTGCTATCAAGTTCTCAATTTTATTTTACAGAGAGAAGCAGCGTTTGGTATCATGGCCTTTGAGCCGATGATATTTACAAAATCGGTTTAAATACCCCCCTTTGGAAGTGACTCCTTCAGGGATTTCAGGGAGTTCTACCATGCCCTGGGCAAGTAAGAGGTCTAGGACCTCCGACACAGGTTGCCCCAGCGGAGTATACTCCCGTTTTTCAACCGGTTTTTGAAAATTGCGTTCTCTCTTATTTTCTAATTTTTCAAAATTTTTGAAGTGCCCGCCACGCCTGGATCCACCCGGACATTGGCGATTTTATGGGGCTTTGCCCCTTTGTCCGTCGTGGGCAGCCCATATGCGATGGGCTTTTCCAAACGGGTTTTTGGAACGACACTTCCTTTCCATAGGTGATCATATGTCCCTTTTCGCAAGTTGGTTTCAAAAAGGGAGGCCTTTTTTATCAACTTATGGAAAGTTGAAATCTCATGGAGCGAGAGAAGGGTTTTTAACTCGCTTTTAAAATTATTCAGGATGAGCATTACTGCGCACCCTTCGGATATGGGCTCTCGCACTTGGCCCAAAAGCGACCTCCATCTTATAATGAAGGCATGCACGTCTTCGTTCATGCCTTGCTTTGTATCCCTTAAGGTATTCAGAGTCGGCGTGACTTCTACGTTGTGTGCAAATCTTTGCATGAAGCAGTTCGCTAACTTTTCAAAAGTAGCGAACTGGCTTAAGTCGTAGGAAGCCAGCCATTTGGCAACTGTGCCTTTAAGGGATAAAGGGAACCAATACACCCATTTCATCGAGTCCTTTTTCTTTTTATGGGCTCGACGTGAGAAAAGCTGCAAGTGAGACCTAGGGTCTCCCATGCCATCATACCGATGGAAGTTCGGTATTTCATCGTCACTGTCTGTTTCGTAATCCATAGGAAGGAAATCAGACAGGGCGTAGCTTCTTTTCTCTTTATTTTGCCCTTTCAGCAACTGCTATAGGGCTTTACGGTCCTTTTGTGTGAAGGACTCGTGGTATTGGTTGCCTTCTATTACGGAGGCCTCTTTGTGCTTGCGAGGTTTTTCAGATTTCTTTTTAGGCCTTTGTTCACCGTTTGATGAACATGAATCGCCTACTTCAGCCTCTTGGCTGAGAGCATCGATTTTGTTCTCAAACTCCCTTCTCAAGTCCTCGATTTCATCTAGTTTTATTTTGTTTTTGAAAATCCTCCTAGAGTGAGAACTTCATGCACATGAGCCTTGGCTCGACACTTCACTTGGATTGGATTTTGACATGCTTTTCAAGCTTTTTCAAAATGTCCTAAGTACAAGCAAAGAAAACAAGTTAAAACGACACCATTTTACAAAATTTTCGCAAGACTTCTACTTACAAACTCGATTTTTGAAAGGCTCAGGTCCCACCGAGCGTGCCAATCCCTGTAGACGCGCGAAAATCCCCACCTCTCGCCTTTTCAGGGCTCGGAGCGGATCCTCTTGTGTGTCTAAGGCCTATGTATGCAAACAGGGCGTGCCAGCTAGCTTACTTAAGCTAGCGAAGATATTTTTAACACTGACTTCTAAACGTGGCGACTGTGAGCAAGTAAGCTCTTGTCGTCGCAGACCTTCTTGCACCGATGCGCAAGGGTCAGTCTGTACGCTTTGCAAAAATCGAGTTTTTGGAGAGAAAGTCTATGAAGCGGTTCGAAGTGTCTATTTCGGGTCTTTAAAATGCGATTGCATGTTTAGATCACGTGGATTTGCACGTGCCTAAGTCTTTTCTTTTATCCCTTTTCGGGCCACCTAGTTTGTGTGTTATGAACACTCCACTACATGGGCGAATTCGAGCATGGCTTGCTTCGATGCAATATGCGTCCTACCTCGTGGTATGGCATAGATGCAATGCAAACTCACGCTACTCCAAAGGGAAAACCTGAAATGTAAAGACAATATTGAAGGGAAATAACCGAAGGGAAATAACCAAAGGGAAATGACTTGAAATATAAATGCCGAAGGGAGATATGTATATAGAGTATGTATATGAGCCCTTACTCGGGTCTTGCAAATAAGAGCGAAGGCTCAATGTGGGTGCGTGCTTGAATTGAAAGACTTACACACACGACATGAAATTAAACCCAAATAAAATTGTAGTATGGCCTTGACTAAGGTCTTGGGAGTAAGAGCGAAGGCTCAATGTGTGTGAGAGTGCTTGAATTGAAGTACTACACACACGACATAAATGAAACCCAAATATAACTGCAATAAGGCCTTTTCTAAGTGTAGACGCGCGAAAATCCCCGCCCCTTCTGCCTTTTTTAGGGCTCGGAGTAGATCCTCTCGTGTGTCTAAGGCCTATGTATGCAAATAGGGCGTGTCAGCTAGCTTACTTAAGCTAGCAAAGATATATTTAACACTGACTTCTAAACGTGGCGACTGTGAGCAAGTAAGCTCTTGTCGTCGCAGACCTTCTTGCACCGATGTGCAAGGGTCAGTCTGTACGCTTTGTAAAAATCGAGTTTTTGGAGAGAAAGCCTACGAAGCGGTTCGAGGTGTCTATTTCGGGTCTTTAAAATGCGATTGCATGTTTTAGATCACGTGGATTTGCACGTGCCTAAGTCTTTTCTTTTATTCCTTTTCGGGCCACCTAGTTTGTGTGTTATGAACACTCCACTACGTGGGCGAATTCGAGCGGGGCTTGCTTTGATGCAATATGCGTCCTACCTCGTGGTATGGCGTAGATGCAATGCAAACTCACGCTACTCCAAAGGGAAAACCCGAAATGTAAAGACAATATTGAAGGGAAATAATCGAAGGGAAATAACCAAAGGGAAATGACTTGAAATATAAATGCCGAAGGGAGATATGTATATAGAGTATGTATATGAGCCCTTACTCGGGTCTTGCAAATAAGAGCGAAGGCTCAATGTGGGTGCGTGCTTGAATTGAAAGACTTACACACACGACATGAAATTAAACCCAAATAAAATTGCAATATGGCCTTGACTAAGGTCTTGGGAGTAAGAGCGAAGGCTCAATGTGTGTGAGAGTGCTTGAATTGAAGTACTACACACACAACATAAATGAAACCCAAATATAACTGCAATAAGGCCTTTACTAAGGTCTTGGGAATAAGAGCGAAGGCTCAATGTGTGTGAAAGTGCTTGAATTGAAAGACTTACTCACATGACATGAAATGAAACCCAAATAGTATAGGTCGGCCCTTACTTGGGTCTTTCAAATAAGAGCGAAAGCTCAATGTGTGTGAGTGCTTGAATTGAAAGACAACGCACCCAACTTAAGCAAAAACCCTTTGAAAATGAAAGTATATATATATACTTATGTATTAGGGGCTGATTAGGCCCGTGTGTGTTCAAAATCGTGCACAACTAAGAGAGTGCACGTGTGTGGGTGTACCAAGCCACGTTATTACAAGCGGGGGGAGACTATGCTCCGTTATTACAACCCCGTATCAAATTGAATCTCAAGCAAGTATACAACTAAAGACCGAGTTTAGGCACTTACGAGTAGCTGGTCCGTAGAGGCCTTGCTTGAGCGTGGGCTTGGCCTTCGCCTTGGGCTGCAAACGGGAGCTCCACGAGGGTGGATGACAAAGGGTGCTAGCCGGCTGCAAGTGGGGCGCGGGATAGGCGCCTCGAAGGTGGCCGGCTGCAAATGGGTGTCGCCTTGATGTGGGCGATTAAAGGGCTGGGCCAAGTAAGTGTGTAGGGTCACTAGGAGAGTCTAGAGTATTGGGGAGTATGGACCTAAAGGGGATTTAAGGGAAGGCCGAATGGGAGTCTTATAGGGTAGCCGGATGTAGATGGGATGGTTAGGTAGTGGCCGGTAGTTTAGGTTGTGCTAGGTTCGGCTAAGGGATAATGGTGGCAGCAAAGGGCTGATGTGTAGGTGAGATGATGGTATGGTGGGTGGCTAGGAATGGAGAGGGAGTAGAGAAGGAGTTAGGTAGCGTTGGGGGGTACTTACCGAATGGGGAGAGGCGGTGGATGGAATAGAGAAGCCGGGTGGTTGGGATGGAGAGCAAGTGGTGGCGTCCGGCTGGGAGGTGGTAGTGGCGTCCGACTAGGAGATGGTGGTGGGATGGAGAGCAGGTGGCAGTGTAGGTGGAGCAGGTGGGAGATGGTGGGACTCGGCTGGACTTGGGGAAGGAAGGGACCCGACTGGGATGGGTGAAGCCACTAGCTAGGAAAACCCGCCCCCAAGGGGGGGGGGGGGTTTAAATAGGGATGGGTAGGTCGGTTAGGGCTGGGTTTGGGGTAGTGGTTAGGTGGTTTAGGTAGGGTGGTATGTAGATAAGGTGGGCTGGAAAGGGTTGCGCCAGATATTTTGAAAACTAGTGGTTTGGGTAGATTGTGGGCTAGGGGTGGTTTGGGGTTTAGGGCTAGGTTAGGTGGTTGGGTTTTAGGGTGAGGTTTAGTGAGCTAGGTTAGGTGATTAGGCTAGGTTTAGGCTAAGATTAGGGAAATTAATCTAGGTTTAGGAAAGGATTAGGGAAGTGGGTTAGGTGATTAGGTTGGGATTAGGCCGGGATTAGGGAAGTGGGTTAGGTGATTAGGCTCAGATTAGGGGTGGATTAGGGGGGTAGGCTTGGATTAGGTGTTTTGGGTTAGGTTTAGGTGAAGGAGCTCCCTTTGCATGGCCCATAGACTTTAACCATATCATGTTAGTGCAGCCCTAGGTTAGGTTTTGGCTAATTACAAGCTTAAACCCACTCAATTAGGCTAACCCACATGATTAACCCCAAACTTGACACATAAGTCAAGCTTAATTACAACCCTCTTGATATTTTCCATCCCCACTCTCTCTCATGCCCATGATCCCACGTGAATTTCAAGTGGGCCCCACCTCCATTTATGAGAAGGTGATGTGGGCCATGGATATGGATATTGGATTGGATCTCTGGATCCAAATCCAAATCCAAGTCCACATATGGGTTTGGATTGGGATTTGGATATATATGGTCCAGATCCAATCCAAACTGAACTCTGACTCCTTCGAGCTGGGTTCGAAACGGACGATTCATGCGGGGCCTGACAGCATCAGTACTCCGTCTACGTTGGGTCTTCGCCAACATGGTCGTCCGCCTCCGTTTCTGCCTTCCGAAGATGACTTCAAATGATATTTTGATAAGAACAAGGTCTTGGACGTTCGAGATCCTGGGGGTATGGATGTGATACGAGAGTTGCTGTGCCGGGCTCGACATGTGCTCCGGTTCCGGGCTCTCTTTGACTTTGCTGGTCCTGTCTTGATTAGGCCAAGCTGCTTCGGGGTTTCAAAAACGTGTTTTAAAAGGTTTTCAAAAATCATATTATATATTTTTGAAATATGAAGTTTAAAACATATATACAGGGTTGTCTGGAAGGCTCCTGGGTTTCCAGACTAAAAAATGGCCCTTTGGGGCTGCTTTTACAAAACCAGATTTGTTTAAGAAATTCATGGGATTTCGGGGTGTTTACAAAGGTAGGAATTTAGTAGATCCTATCAATATTCAATACTTAAAAAAGTATCATGTGTAGGATTTGGATTAAATTCCAGTTTTCGAAAATTTGAGGGATAGCTGCCCTGAGACATGAGAATAAGGTGCAAAGGCAAAATCGTGTGACCCTGAGTGAGAGAATTCGCACTTGTGAAAGAGTGGAGTCTTCAAAATCGTGGTTACATTTCAAAATCCTCCTTCTTACAAAGAAAGGCCTAGTTCAATATAGCAAGATACTTGCAAGTAGTACGTGCTATTTCTAAATAGGCTGATCTGGGATGGATCGAGTGTAGGCTTGGGATAAGTCCTCCCCTCTTCTCTTCTCCTTCCAAAAGGAAAAATACGGCCCAAACAAATGGAAACGCCCATTCAAAGTATCTTTCCAAAAGAAAGAAGCCAGAATTCAAAAGAAAAATCGATTCTCTTGTGAAAAAGAGGGATGAAAGAAAAAATACTCCCAAAGGGAGACCCTCTATAAAAAAAAAGGAAAAAGAGGCCAAAAAGCTCAAAAAGAGCAGTTTTCCGCCTTCTATGCCTTAAACCACGGGACGCTTCAGAAGAGACCGTGGTATCTCTTTCCCATCCCTGGCTTATCCCAAGCTAAAGCATGGTTCATTTCGAGGAATCCTAAAGTAAAAATAGGATTTACTTACTTGAATTTCATCTTGTTTGAGAATTCGACGTTTCGAGTAAGACGTAGGAATTTGAAATATAGCTTGTTTTCTTATAAAACCTCTGCTAGATAAGCGAGTGTTAAGACTCAAACAAGGGCAAATACGAAGAGCTCGAGATCCTTAGGATAGAGACTCAAGACAGTTGTCCCTTTTGTAAATAGTTTTGTAAATAAGTTTTGAAAAGTCGAACATCGAACAGCATAGGATTTTGCTCACTTGGAGCAGCATGCCTTGTAAGTCTCTAGAATTCGACCACATCTGGTCTCTGGGAGGTCGCCACTCTTGGCACCACACCCATGTCATGCATATGCATTCCACGCATGGCACTTGCATAAACATGATCCCATTTAGGACCAGATTTCCATAGTAAAATCCCTTTGGCGTAATATCTCCTCCTACCAGAGTTTGTAAATTGAGATTTTGCTAAAAATAGGGACGATCCCATATTCTTCGTGGCTAGATCTAGGGAGACATTGAAAGGGGTGTTTGTCGTCTTTGCCCTTATTCAAATCGATTTGGACAAGGCCAAAGAGGGGCATCTGTAAACACCCCAAAATCCCACGAATTTCTCAAATCCATCTGATTTTGTAAAAGCAGCCCCAAATGGCCATTTTGAGTCTGAAAACCCAAGAGCCTTCCAAATAACCCTATATATATGTTTTAAACTTTATATTTCAAAAATACATGATATGGCTTTTGAAAACCTTTTAAAACACGTTTTTGAAACCCCGAAGCAGCTTGGCCTAATCCAGACAAGACCAGGAAAGCTAAGGAGAGCCCGGAATCGGAGCACATGTCAAGCCCGGCACAGCAACTCTCGTATCAAATCCACACCCCCAGGATCTCGAACGTCCAAGACCCTGTTATCATCGAAATATTGTTTGAAGTCATCTCCGGAAGGCGAAAACAGAGGCGGACGATCATGTTGGTGAAGACCCAACGAAGATGGAGTACTGATGCTGTCAGGCCCCGCACAAACCGTTCGTTTCGAACACAGCTCGAAGGAGTCAGAGTTCAGTTTGGATCGGATCTGGACCATATATATCCAGATCCCAATCCAAACCCATGTATGGACTTAGATTTGGATTTGGATTAAAAAATCCAATCCAATATCCATATCCATGGCCCACATCACCTTCTCATAAATGGAGGTGGGGCCCACTTGAAATTCACATGGGATTAGGGGCATGAGAGAGAGTGGGGGTGGATAAGATCAAGTGTGTGTTGTAATTAAGCTTGACTTGTGTGTCAAGTTTGGGGTTAATCATGTGGGTTAGCCTAGTTAAGTGGGTTTAAGCTTGTAATTAGTCAAAACCTAACCTAGGGCTGCACCAACATGATGTGGTTAAGGTCCATGGGCCATACAAAGGGAGCTCCTTCACCTAAACCAAACCAAAAAATACCTAATCCTAGCCTTCCACCCTAATCCCGGCCTAATCCCAACCTAATCACCTAACCCACTTCCCTAATCCTTCCCTAAACCTAGGTTAATTTCCCTAAACCTAGCCTAATCCTAGCCTAATCACCTAACCTACCTCACTAAACCTCACCCTAGAACCAACCCACCTAGCTAAACCCTAAACCTCTAAACCACCCCTAGAACACAACCTACCCAAACCCCTTGTATTCAAAATATCTGGCCCTACCCTTTCCAGCCCACCTTATCACCACACCACCCTACCTAAACCACCTAACCACTACCCCAAAACCAGCCCTAACCGACCTAGCCCAGCCCTATATAAACCCCCCCTTTTGGGGCAGGTTTTCCATCCTCAAGCTCCAATCTTCCATCATCCCGGGTCCCCATTCCCAGCCGATCACCTCTTCTCCACAGCCAGCCTCCACCTGTGCCACCACCAACCACCACCGTGCACCACCTGCTCCACCACTCCCCATCCATCTGTCGCATCCCCTTCATCCGGCCGAACCAGCCGATTCCCCACATCCGGTTGCCCCTCAACCACCCGCCGCCTCCCATTATCCGGTTAGTATCCTATACCTTACCTCACCTCTTCTCCACTCTCCCTCCACTCTCCCTCCACTCTCAACCACCTGCACCACCACCATCTTCCCCCAACACCAGCCAGTCCACCTGCCCCACACCCATTTGGCCAGGCCATAACCACCCTAACTACCCGCCACCACCTAGACACCTTAGCTCCATTCGGCCACCTTATCCGACTCCCTAAGACCTGCCCATATCACCCCACTACACTCACTACACCCACTACCACCTGACCCCATCTCCTAGCTAGTTCCCTTCCCTTACACCACTCCTAGCCACCCTAGCAACCCGCCACCATCCAGTCCTCCTAGTCGGCCACTCCAACCGACTGTCATCCTCTTCATTCGGCCAGCCATCCGCCAGCCATAACCTTCCCCTAGCTAGTTCCCTTCCCTTAGTGCCATAATCCCTTAGTGACCCTACTTAGGCCCTTTAGCCCAACACGCCAAAAACAACCCTTCCTTAGCAGCCGGCCATCTTAAAGGTGCCTCTTTCGCGCACCAAGGACATTCGGCCAGCACCTCCCCTTGCTATTCAACTTCGCGGAGCTCCCGCTTACAACCCAAGAAGAAGGCCAAGCCCACGCTCAAGCAAGGCATCTTCAGACCAGCTATTAGTAAGTGCCTAACTCGGTCCTTAGTTGTATACTTGTTTAAGATTCAATTCGATACGGGGTTGTAATAACGGAGCATAGTCTCCCCCCGCTTGTAATAACGTGGCTTGGCACACCCACACACGTGCACTCTCTTAGTTGTGCATGATTTTGAACACACACGGGCCTAATCAGCCCCTAATACATAAATATATACATATACTTTAATTTTTGTAGGGTTTTGCTTAAGTTGGGTGTGTTGTCTTTCAATTCAAGCACTCACACACATTGAGCCTTCACTCTTATTTGAAAGACCCAAGTAAGAGCCGACCTATACTATTTGGGTTTTCATTTCATGTCGTGTGTGTAAGTCTTTCAATTCAAGCACTCACACACATTGAGCTTTCGCTCTTATTTGAAAGACCCAAGTAAGGGCCGACCTATACTATTTGGGTTTTCATTTCATGTCGTGTGTGTAAGTCTTTCAATTCAAGCACTCACACACATTGAGCCTTCGCTCTTATTTGAAAGACCCAAGTAAGGGCCGTGTTATACTATTTGGGTTTAATTTCATGTTGTGTGCGTAGTACTTCAATTCAAGCACTCACACACATTGAGCTTTCGCTCTTATTCCCAAGACCTTAGTCAAGGCCATACTGCAAGTTATATTTGGGTTTAATTTCATGTCGTGTGTGTAAGTCTTTCAATTCAAGCACGCACCCACATTGAGCCTTCGCTCTTATTTGCAAGACCCGAGTAAGGGCCCATATACATACTCTATATACATATCTCCCTTCGGCATTTACATTACAAGTCATTTCCCTTCGGTTATTTCCCTTCGGCATTGTCTTTACATTCGGGTTTTCCCTTTGGAGTAGCGTGAGTTTGCATTGCATTTACACCATACCACGAGGTAGGACGCATATTGCATCGAAGCAAGCCCCGTATTCCTGCTCAAATTCGCCCATGTAGTGGAGTGTTCATAACATACTAACTAGGTGGCCCATAAAGGGATAAAAGGAAAGACTTAGGCACGTGCAAATCCACGTGATCTAAAATCTGCAATCGTATCTAAAAGACCCGAATTAAAACACCTCGAACCGCTTCGTAGGCTTTCTATCCCAAAAACTCGATTTTTCAAAGCGTACAGACTGACCCTTGCGCATCGGTGCAAGAAGGTCTGCGACGACAAGAGCTCACTTGCTCACAGTCGCCACGATTAGAAGTCAGTTTAAAATATATCTTCGCTAGCTTAGGTAAGCTAGCTGGCACGCCCTGTTTATATAAATAGGCCTTAGAAGCACGAGAGGATCCGCTCAAAGCCCTGAAAAGGCGAGAGGCGGGGGATTTTTTCACGCATCTACATATCTCTTTTAAGAAAGTCATTGAATGTGTTCACATTAAGCATCATAGCATGTATGAGGGATGTTTTTGGTATCGACACACCTACAAGGATAAGTAGAACTAGTTCGAGGAGTAGCATGTAACATCAATATATTTTCAATTATACTCGATTTGATAATATAGAGAAATGGATAAGTTTTTTTATTTATCAACTTTTGCTAGTGATCATACTATTGAAGCAATTAACTTTAAAGTGTGATTATTACAGATGTCCAGACTGAAGAATCACATTAAGAATTTGGTTAAGTTTGTATCACAGGCATTTAATTCAATGTCATAACAAATATAGGTATTGAAAACATGTTTTATATATCCTTTGCTTATGTTATTTGTAAGTTAGTTGTTTACTTTTGTTCTTTTGATTTTCAATTTTTAAGAGTCACAAAATCATAGAGAGCCTCGAGACCAATCATGTGAAAGATAGGTTGAATCATTAGAGTCTTAGACATTGTCTTTCTTATATATAAACTTTTCTTCTTTGTACTTTGTAAGCCTTTTAAACAAATCAATGTAGGATTCATATTTTGTAATTGTGTTATTCAATTTCTATTGTTATCATGTTATACCTGATTAATTAATTATTGTTATATATTATATTTGTATATGTTATTATAAATTCTAAATTTTAATTATACAGTAAAAATAAGGTTCGCATATTAAGAATTTTTCAACAATTAAAATATGTGACAAACCATAATTATGACTATTCAACTTAGTCATATATGTTGTGAACTGTTGTAATACCATTTATGTTGACTATTACAATGTCTATTCTAGCTATTGCATGCAGCTACAATAAAGTTGATTTTTGACTATTGTAACAATAAGAATATGTTTCAAATAGTCGGAGTATATAATATTCTAACGGTTGCTTCAGCCTACATATTCCAACTATCATAACACTGACATTTTGGACAGTTGGAATAAAATTATTCTAACAAAATTGTTTCCAGCATTTTCTTTTGGACGGTGAGAAAAGTCAGAATAAAATTAACAACAATAAAAATTATGTTTTCCGATTATATTTGACGGTAGAAATAGGATCAACACCAACATCTAACATTGTCTCCCATTATAGAGGTGCCACGTTTGCATGCCCCAAGAATCGAACTCACAGCCTTCAATAAGAGCCCTCGCGAGAAAGAAATTGAATCGGCAACCTGCGGCCAAATTTAATTGGCACTCTCCTTATTTATCGCATTGGCCAATCAGGATTCGAGTCTCATATCTGGACTTGGCTCTTCAGTAAAAACCAAGAACCCGATCCAAGTTCAAATCTCTGACATGACTAATATCTCATCTTGGCCCTTTTGAACTCTCTCTCTCTCGCCATGGCGGATTTCGCAGAGATCCGCCGTCTCCACCGTCTCTTGGACGAGGAAGATGCGGAAGAAGGAGAACCATTCGATCTCTCCCCTCCGTTCGCATGCGGTGGTCACGATGACGAGATCCATCCCTCAGGCGGTGTGCTCGATTCTTGCGATACACGCTTCGACTCTCTTCTTGAACTCGATGAAAGCCCAACCCTAGATCGCTCAGGCGATCGGGATCGGATGGTAGAGGACTCTGATCAGCGGTATATGGATCAGGTAGACCTCGTTCTTGATCTCTTTGATCGTTTCTCGAGCACCCAATTGGATTCTCCCACGAATTCCTCCTTTGACGGAAGTTCCGGCCTTGATTTCGAGGGGGACGGTGGGGACAACGACTTGGGTTCCGATTATTTTGGACTAGGATTAGGGTTTCGATTTGGATTAGGGTTAGGGTTCGATTCGGGCGATTGGAGACGCTTCTCTGAACAAGATTACGAAGAAGATGATAGGGATGTTATTTGCGATCGCGAGCGTTCTTCTTATTCTTCCCTTGATGATGGGTCGTTGGTGGACGAAGAATTGAGGACACCTGATCCTGAAGGATTTACTTCACCCTTTCGGACTTTTGTTTCCGATCGTTATGTAATTGAATGCGGCGAAACATCAGTGATGGTTTGCGGTGAATCTGGTTCTGTTGACGCTTTGTCGGCGAATTTCGACCTCGAAGCTTCTGATGTAGTAACCGCGGACGGGAATTCCTGTGAAGGTGGGGACTTTCGTGATGGAATAGATGGTTTTGGGTTTGTGGGATTGGAATCTGACTCTGATGAAGAGGCCGTGGACCCTCATGAAGTTGTTTCCCCGATTCTCAGCATGGGTTCTGATTTGGATATGGATGATCCTAGTTTGGATGTGGACGATCGATCCGAATCAGATACATTGAGCAATGACTTTGGGGTTCCCCTGCGTTGGGATTCTCTCCATTTAGATGATCGAAGAGACCCGAATGACGAGTTTGAGTGGGAAGAAGTTGATGGTATAATAGACGAGGGCGAAGTTTTGAGCCAAGCTGATTCTATATATGAAGAGAGAATGGTTGTTGATTATGCAGAAGAGAGGAGCATGCCTTCTGAAATATGGGAAGATCATGAATCAAGTGGTGTTGAGGCTGCAAGTGTGGAAGCTCACCCTGCAATGGGTACAGGCAGTGGTGATGATGCCGTTGAAACGATGGAGAATCTAGAATGGGCCGTGCTCCTTGCAGTAAATGATTTGGAAGCAAGCAATTCTGACAATATGGTGCATGATACAGAGTTTTATACGGGTGACCACGAGGATTTCGTGTACACTGCAGAATATGAGATATTGCTCGGTCAATTTGCTGATACAGAGAACATGCCAATGGGAGCTCCACCAGCTTCAAAGGCATTTATGGACAATTTGGTGTCTGTCTTTTTAACACAGGCAGATTTCGACAATGCAAGAAATCATTGCACTGTTTGTGAGGAAAATATTACAAGAGAAGAATTGGTGAAGCGCCTCCCATGCTCCCATTGTTATCATGGGGATTGTATTTTACCATGGCTAAGAATTCGAAACACCTGCCCTGTGTGTCGATATCAATTGCCGACAGATGATCCTGACTATGAGCGATGGAGGGCTCAAAATCAACAATAGGCTTCAAATGAGGTTTATTACCTGGTAACCATCCAGTGAATTCAATGTGGTGCTTTTTTAAGAGTTTGTTGGTAGTTGTGTTAAATTCTTTTGCTTTCTTATGGTCGGCATCAGGGAACTTCTTAAAATTGTATCTGGCTTACCTCTATATTACCAATTTTGTATGGTCAGTTTAGACTTGGAAGCCTGAGGCATATACTTGCGGAGCAGCCTGTACAAACTATAATCTGTAAATGGCGTTTGGGTTTTGCTATAAATTTTTTCTTTCTTGATTCAAATCTTCACTTGCATTGAGAATCAGAGTCTTGCATTTCATCTGATATATGAAGAAGCTTTTCTCTGTAAGATTTTGTCTTCTGACTTCTAGTTTGAGGGCAGGGATTGCTTTTTCCACTGCAAGAAATGTGGCAATTTGTTGTCATCTCCAAATACCTGTCCAACTCCGAATTTCATAGTTTCCAAATTGTGATATCAAATTTGATTGTTCCCGTGTCGCATTGAGATTGTGTGATTTTAATTTAAAGTTTGTTTATAATCCAATGTAGAAGGTGCTTATGTTTTGTGAAGTTATTATTAGATACTTGAGGAACGTAAGACAGCATGTGATGAACATTGAGAAAGCAAGTGAACTAGAGGGAAAACCTGAAAACTCATTGCAAAGTGGCAAGCAGCTGAAGCTCCGCAGTTGTCAATCTGCTGCTTTTTTGAGCCATGTTGGACAGTTCTGCACGGCAAGCTCTTGAGAAACGTTCGGAATCTACCTTATAGAATGCCCACCATATGAAAATGTAAATACTCTTTATAAGCTTGTGATTCTCTCCTGTCTCGGGTGGTGGGGATTCTGTAAAATGAAAGCATTATTTGCTGATTCTGACTAGGTAGATTTTGGTAGCAATGTACATTCATCGTTATTTACTGCTGCATTTGTTTTTCTCCAATTACTGCTGCATTCATGTTAAGTTATTACTGTAACGCAAAGGAGTGGCTTCTTCTAAATCTTTGTTCAACTCTGTCCATGGATGGGTGTACCAGTTTATGGTGGAGTTCCGGGGGTGTATATAGCATGTTAGCGGCAGATATGAACTTCAAGCAGAGGAGAAAATGTAGTGTGAGGTATTGACGGTGATTCTCAAATATTTCAGAAGAGAATGTCATACGATGACATAGAATGCAATGGAAACAAAGACAGGGAATGTGATACCTATTCCAGTGATTCGTATATATTTAGTGATCAGTCTTCTGGGTTTTTTATTCCACTCAATGTTCCTTTTCCATTTGCTAGTTAGGCAGCATGTGTCTTCCTTACTCATAGCTTTAATGCAAGAAATGAACCAGAATCGATCAAAGCGGTACGAGCATAGTCTGTTGTTCTAAATGCCTTCTGATCTACGAATTGAAACCTCTAGGTGGAGGATGCATAGTAGTAAACAGATGTATGACAGGCACTTCGAGCATAGTCCATGTGCATAAACAAACTTTTGGTGTCTGGTCGCCATTAGATACGGGCAGCGGCAACAGTTAAGGTGGGGTAGAAAATACAAGTGGAAAACACAGAGAAACAAGTATGTTGTCAAATCTTATGATACAATGTAGGATATTTGGCAAATTTTCTGCCCAAATTTACCTTTTATAATTAGAAAACAAACAGAATATGATGATTTTGTCACAGAGGGAGAGAGAGAGAGAGAATACCAATGATGAATGCAAGCAATTATTTCTTCGGATTACTAAAGCTGTTAGTATGCCCTCTTCTCAATAACGGCATTGCCCCTTTTTTCTTCTTGATGATGACCTGCTTTTAGTATGCCCTCTTCTCAATACTTATGCTATCTCATGATAACGGTGTATTCTTTTGAAGGCTTCACTTGACATTAGGGAAACACTGAAACGTTGTTCCCACCCACACGTTGTTTCTATTGGGCAGCAGTATACGTTTTTTGTCCAACAAGGATAGGGACTACATTCAAGAAGAAATTAATGAGGATAATCTTTTTTTCTTTAATATGCATGCCAAAGCGCACATCTAATACTCTCTCTCATATTTTGGATTAGAAAGATGCTTTCACAATAGAGATTTTTTGTTTGTTTAGAGAATATGCTTCTTTAGGAAATTGTCTTAGCACTCGAGGAGCCACGTTCGTATGGGCAAGGACGAGTATTCGCTATGAAAACATATGATTATTGAGTCATTATAACCATTAAGATGAAAATAATAACCCACTAAGAGATCTGGCTAACTGTCTTCTAGAATTAGGTGTAAGAGTTATCAATCACTATTGCAAAGTCATTCATGTAGAGAATTAAGGAATAATCTAGAAATCAGCCCAATCTCGGTTATAAAAGAAGGTGGTTGATCACCTTGAAGGGACATCAATCACATCATTTACTTGGTCAATTTATTTTATTTTTCTTTTCTTTTGTACTTATAATCCAGAGTCACTAGCCTTTTTTCTTCATAGTCAATAAAATTCTCTTTTTGTTTTCTTTTATGTACTTTTTCAATTTAGTCTTCCCGCATTCCATGTCATAATTAAACCCACAACTATTAATCTACTGGCAATTTGCCCCAAGTTCTAAAATTTGCCAAAAGTCTATTTCTAGGAGGATTTTTTGCTATTAACATGTCTTCCAAAGGTTATTACTTAGTCGATTTTAGCCAAAATCAGTCAATGTTTTATTTTTCGAGAAGGTCTCCATATCCTCTTTTTGAGAAATTAAAAATCCTATGAATTGTAGCTCGAACAACAAAGTTTTAGCTGTGAACAAGCTTAACATAAAGCTATCAATCGAGCCTTACAAAAATTGAAATAATCGCTAAAATTCTAAGTCTTATCGGAATCAGATGATATTATGTTCGTTGGATATCTATACTTGTGTAGTTTCTATTCCATCAAAAATCACATCAATCAAAACGCGTCGAGAGATATACAACTAAAAATACCGTGACCCTGTTCAAGCTGTGCAAGACCAACCCCGTTTCTATTTTGAAGTGACCAAGAGTAGCTTCTTTCTGATATGCCTTAGTGACTCGTAGTAGTGGGACCAACATGCCATTCGAGGAGGTTCAATTTAGGAGTGCAACAGAAACATCACTAAACATTTCGTCCCTAAGTAAATGGATGAGGCAGCTAAGTATAGCAATGGCTCCCAGAACTTTTGAAATTTTGGAGATACGACATGGACTCAGCCCCCTAGCCCATGAAGGAATAAGCGCTACTCAGACCTGTAAGAGGCAAAAATTTTAGTTGTATGTCTAACTCATCAGGCCGCATCCAGGTAATGACTTCTCTTTCTGTTAAGGGCTTTTGTGCCTCTTCATACCTTTTGTGTCTGTCTTCATCTCGAGCATGAAGCTCCACATGAAACTTTTACAACAAATTGCGCCACACTTCAAATGATTGAAAAGTAAATTTCTTGATTGTGGGTACTCACTTTGCAGCCCTTTGGTCATACTGTAGATACTCGTTTGCTTCATGTACGCTTGAGCAGACCAGTTTTCCATTCATTACCCGCGAAAGAACACTCAAAAGTCAAGACTTGGTTATCCGTCCCATTCTTGAATTCGAAAGTTATGTATCCGAGTAACACCATGTAGCCCATGATCTTACATCGTGAGTCGGGATTCCAAGGATTCTTACCCTACAGTTGAGTTAGTCTTAACAGACAGATCAGGACAAGCACCATTGGGCTTCAACATGAGGAACAATGCTTCGATAATGGCATATAGAGTCACATGGTGTCACATACTCTCTCTCCTTCTAAGAGGTTGTTGAACCACTCTTCCCTCTCTCCCAATCACAAGGAGCCAATGTATGTATTTATATATGTATAAACCACAAATTTTTTTATATATTATATATTACATATATAACACCTAAAATGTTAGGGTCTTCATGAAGTATATATTCTTGAATGTGGACCATCCAATCATTTCTTTGGTTAATTTGAGACAATACCAACAAGACATTGTCCTTGCCATCTTATGCCTTATTGGTGCCATCCAGAATCACTTGTCAAGGGCGATCATATGGTCCACGTTGGGGAAGACCTCTAGGGTGTTGTTACTCCATCTCTATTTCTTCCTTTTGAGAGAGAGAAGAAAAAAAGGAGATGGTTGCATGTTGTCTTTCCACTGATCAGGGCTTTAAAATCTTTCCTCATCTCCTTTATGTTCTTCCTCCTCTCTTTCCCTTCTTCTCTCTCCCTCATTAAGGTGAAAAAGGAGAGGATAGGGTCCTTTTGTGCTTGCCCAGGGTTTTAGGTTGGTTCGTGTGTCGAGGATTGTCGACTGGAGTGAATTATACTATAGTAATGTATGTTTCAACAAGATGTCATAGTAATGTCCTGACAAGATGGACAGTTATATGCATGTGATTTTCCCAATTCTTCTTTATTGACATTTTTACAATGTAAAACTTTATGTACTTGTTGCGAGATCCCTTCTTTGAGTGATGAGAGGAGTGCAATTTTTGGCACAACAAATGTCAGCGGTTGCTGGTCAATTTTCTAACAATCGGGTCCCTGCAAATCTCCTTTTTCTTCCTCATCATCTCTCCCCCTCTATTGCTTAAAAGGGAAGGATAAGAAGCATAGGACAGTTTTTTTTCGCTACAAAAGATCATTTTGTGGTTACCAAAGGTTCGAAGTTATTCAGTTCTTGTGTCAAAGATTGTTGAGGGGAGCAAATCATTCAATGTAAACATGTACACAATACTTATGATGTATGCAATTAAGTATTAATTTACAACAGGTATATAGATGTTTTAAAATGTATACTACTTACATGTGTATGGCAGTGCACACTATACACGTGTATGTAAACATGTACACTATACATATGAAAGTACTGGATCTACGTGATCGTTGAAATGTTCATAATGTACGCCGTTCATGAACAGCTCCTGCTTCTTATTGATATTCTTGAAAAGTCATTATAATTTTCCTAAAAATTGTCCTAACTACCATGCATTTAAAATTTGCTTATAGCATGTATGAAAATTGGGCTTCTTATATGAAAACTGAACATGTTCGTTTTAATTGTACAGTGAATGATTTGGATTCAATGTGCGACCGAAAGTTCAAGTCACATTGACAACTTTTTAGAAAAATTAATTAGCGGCCAGTCAGTAAATTCCTCATGAACAAATATGTGCGGCAAAAAGCTCAAGAGATGATGCACCACCTTAAGTATGCAAACGTTTTAGGCAATAAAGAGAAACTCAATACGTTGCACATATTATCTTTGCATGCACCACCTTAAGTATGCAAACGTTTCGGAATGGTAGCGAAAGAGGGCTTTATATTCTCAAAGAACCTGCGTCCATGATCTCCTTAAAACACCTCCTTGTTTTTACTTTGGATAGTATTGTGTACAACAGCTAAATGCAGGTTTAAGCATGTGTACCAGAGGGCCATACAGCACTAACAACTTCGAAAGAATAACTAGAAAACCTCAATCATATTACTTAAGAATGAGTATTGCAATAAAAACTTATTCGCTTGATGCACGCAACTTCTGCGGGCATTAATTAAGGCATACAAACAAGTTGAGAACATCAAGACAAAGACAAAACTTGTTATTTTGCATGCAAAAATTAAATGCCCAAGATCAGCTTCTTTTTTTTCTTAATATCAGGAGCCCGTGAAGGCAATATATGATTTGATAAAATTTGCAAGTTTTTCAGGACACCACGACCAGTAGATTGAGCAATGGAAAGTATCATATATTGAAATGGATTACACGGAGAAATCAACAGTTAACGTTTATACGAGCCGAACAACTTCAGATAAGATTGCAACAAAGACTAACTCAATAGTACTTCAAATCCATACGACAGAAGGAGGTGGACTAGCTGGGAGTAGTCATTTTGTCAGACCCATAACCGGCTTTCTTTGGCTCAGTCGCTTCCTTTCTAGTGTTTCCGAAGGTTGTCACACAAGGGAAGAAGAAAAGCCACCAAGCAAATCCATAAGATTCTATAGAAACAAAAACTTAGAGATGCAAATAATCAAATTCTTCCAGCAAAAATATAAAGATGATGTTTTTGCTATTCTTTTAATTGGGATGATTGGCATACGGTGCTCACTAATCTTTCATAATTGGGATGCTTGTTCTGATTGTCTACTGTATATTTTCAGAATTTGACATCACAACTTTCATATAGCCTATCCCAGCATTTTTGCCAGAAAGGAATGTCACCGTCGGTATCACTTGAACTGACATCAACAGGAGATCAAGCAAGCGAACGCCATCACTAAACGCAGTATGATGCCATGAAGATCCAACACCCTACGATGGCGCCTGGACTCTAAGCCACTACAGACCTCTTTTTGATATTTACTGACCATCAAGTTTTGTGTATTTCCTTGCATTTCATCACCTGCTGTGTTATCTGTGACTTTGCCCAAAAATGTGAGCCTACCCGCACTCAATATTTGCAAGACTCAGCTTAAACCCAACCTCTATGAGAGAAACTTAAAAATCACGGGTACCGGAACACAAACACAATGTGCCCGTGTGTATGTGCGTTTGTGTATGAATTATAGAGGAGTAAAACTTTATACTAAACTAAAACCAAATTAACATTAGACTTAAACAAGATTGAAAACTAAGGAGATGGTACCCATATCAGCAGGCGTGACATGAACTTGGTATGGCACCAAATTGGAAGAGTCTAGACCACTGTCAAATAAGCGCCCAGGGTTACGTAATGATGACATATAAACGGATAATTATTAAAAATGGAGAAATATGGATTTCCGATTCAGTATTACACTGGCACAGCCATGTAAAAAGAGGGTATGAAATTATAAATAGTGCAAGTTGGGCAGCAGGAGAACGCAAGCAAGCCCATACAAACAAAACCCAGCAGATTCTGAACATCCATCATCTGGGACATTTTGGACTTCAATAACAGAGTTCAAGGAAAACACCAACACAGAAGGTAATGGAAGAGGTTAACTGACCACGAAGTATAGTCATGAAATTTTTTGGATCGCATTGATGACAGGCAGGGGGCTTCCCAAGTGAACAACATGCCCACAATCAGGCACAACAAGGATCTCATGAATCTCAAGAACCACCTTAATGTATAGAAGGACAGTCATGAAGTAACTTTGAGACCATCTGAAAATTTTCGAATCGCATTGATGACAGGCAGGGGGCTTTCCAAGTGAACAGCATGCCCACAATCAGGCACAACAAGGATCTCATGAAGCTTGGTGATCTGTTTGCAGTCTTCACTATGACTTGTTGCATTCAGTGTTGAGTCGCTGATCATATAAGACCTGGTGGAGACTTCAGCATACATCTGCTCAGCAATCTTTCTGAATTTTCTATCCTTCTCTCCTACGATGAAAAGAAGAGGCACTTTGCAATGTTTCAGGTCCTCCCACAGGGACCTGATGATATAAAGCAAGCATGTCAGTTTAATAAAGATAAAATGTATATTGAACTCGTGAAAGGTCCATAGAGAAGGAGAAGAGTAAGAGTTGAATAAAAAATGTAAGCAAGAGAAATATCCTAAATAATTCTGCAACATACTTTTCCTTTTACTGGGAACAATGGTAAACAAACTTCCAATGGGGTGAAACAAAACAGCATGAACACCTGGGCTAGGACCTCGTCCCCAGAACCAATGCTAGGCATATGCTCTTTGCATAGGATTCACACAGAGTAGAGCTAATAGGAAGCAAATCCTGACTTTCCATCTAAAGCCAGATCCCTGTCAGTAGGCTAAGAAACCCCTTGGGGCTCCTACAGCATGTATTGCTCAATTCATTACTTTTGGCATGAGTGCAAGTTTTACGGTTGGTTGTCACTTGCTATAGCATAACTAAAGAACATTTAGTTGTTTGTTTGGTTCAGATCTTGCTACAAGAATCAAATATCAACCGTAAAGAAACATGCTTACAGAGCAGTAAATTGACACATTAACTCACTGAAGATTGATTGGTAACAAATTAGAACAGAAACTGAAGTCCATTAAAAATATCATGGAATTAGGATATAATTGGATGAGATAACAAATATTATAATGCCTATTCTCCTGCAGAAAAGCTGGCAATCAAATCTACTTTTGTCTATAGGAAGAATGTGCAGAACAGAGTAAATATGGGTCTGGAGACTCTCATTCAACCACACGTACAGATGTTAGAACAAAGTGACCAGTGGGTGCAAATTTTTGCGATAATGCAGATATGTTGGAGAAATAAGAAGACTTGGTCACAGAAACAAGGAACTTGTGCCTAAAAAACTAAGCTGCATTTGTGGATTATTCAGATGAGTGTGACGGTCATTTCTGAAAGCTTAGGGTTAAGCACCACATGTTGAGTGCTTTTTAATAGATCTGTAGAAAGTTCGAAGACAAGCACTTTGGGCTGGGCTGACCCTAAAGGCAACAACAGCCATGAGGGTTGCAGACATAACGCAGCTACATTTACTAATAAAAGCTTCAGGTAGAACTACCGAGGAAACAAGTACATGAAAGTCAAAATTTACCATCACCTGCATTGAAATTACGAAATTTATATATAATCTTGAAGAAGAATTTATGGGTCCAGATCAGATCTGATTCAATCCAATCAGCTTTTTCTTATTTAGGTTTCATTGTGTAGAGTTGTCCTTTATGTTATAACTTATATACATATATTCTGCAACCAGATTAGAAACCCTAAGAGAAAATAAACAAGCAAGGGATGGCAGCTTTGGCTGCCAGCTTCAATGGCAGTCAAGTGTATTTCCAATGCAGATTAATGAAATTCAAACATGGCATCTGATCAGGCAGAGTGCATATCCCGCATGGTTGTCATCCTCAGTTCCAAACGGTAAAGTTAGAAGTTCCAAGTAGATACAAGTCTACGTTTAATCGGGAAGGCATAAATGGTGAATATGAAGATACTGACTGTTTATTTAGGTGTGGGTTGTGAAGTGAAACCCACTCAGTCGTGTTCATCACCTCTCCTTATCAAAAATAGTAAAAAGGAAGAGGATGGCCAATAAAGGTAAGGCATTAGATGTAACCGTAAACACCCAAAAATTTTGCTCTTTAAAGAAAAAAATGTTGTATGGGGTCTTTTAAAGGTTTTCAAATAAAGACACCTTAAACGAACTCATTTCCACACCAAAATTTTGTGACTGCCCCAAAATAAGGATAAATAGCACTCCTCTCAAAAAAATCCAATTTTTACAAAGAGCCAAAAAATGACTGCTTTACCCTCAAGCCCAAATTGGCAGGATTCAGCATTTTCGAATGATTTCATTCAAAGAAAGAATGATTTTAAATAATTTTCTTCAAAGAAACAATTGAAAATAAGACATTGGGAACCAATCCCAAAAATGTTTGCAAAATGGCAAATTTATCAAAAACCTTGAAATTAAAATCAAATTAAGCCTCAAAAACTCGCCTGATTGAGGATAGTCCTACTTCGGGACCCTACACACATCAAAGGGTTAAAACGGTCCGAAACTTTACATCCAAGAGTCAAAGTGGTTCGAGACCCCACACCCATCGAAAGGGTTAAAGTACTCCGACACCCTACACCCAACAAAGGGTTAAAGTGGTTGAAACGGTAAAGACTAACTCACGAAGCGAAAGTAGGTCGCCCGTGCAAACAAACACTGGGAATGGAACTCAGTTGTTTTCAAAAGTATTTGAAAACTTCGATAAAGAACTCGTTGTTTTCAAATATACCTCAAACAAAATGGTTTTAAATAATCAAAGGAAATATTTGAAACCATAAATGAAAAGGGATGAAGCCCAGGTCAAACAAGGATAAGAACAAATCAGCATGGGAGCGAGTATCAAGGCAATGGTAGAGCCAAGCCCGCAATAAGCCAGGACCGAGCTCGTGTGAATCAAGCTATGGATCAAGGAAAATCAAAGACATTGATCAAATTAAGTTAAGCCTTCACCAAGCATGGCACAAAGCTGCCCCAAGTTGAACTTGGCCGAACCCACTTGCCTTGGGCAGACCAATGAGGGACTCACCTTGGCTTTGCTTGACCGTACCACCATGGCTTTGCTTGACCATACCACCTTGACCTTGTGTGATCATACCACCTTGGAAAACCTTGACCAAAACCCCTTGACCAACTTTGATCGAACCCATCTTGGCCTTATTTGATCAAGCCACCTTGGCAAGCCTTGATCGAATCGACTTGGCCGGACATGTCTTGACCAAACCCACCTTGGCCTTGCCTAATTAAATCACCTGGACCAAACCCACCTAGGGTGGCCTAGCATGGACCAAAGTGGACCACCAAGGGGCCACGTGAAGGCCATGTGACCAGCCCAAGATTGGATCATGGGTTGGGCTCCAAAGACTCACCCATGTCCAATTCGTGGAAGGCTCTAGGCCTTCCCCCTTCAAGCCTATAAAAGGGGCTTTTGGAGGCTCATTTCCAGCATTTAAGAGCATTGAAGGACGTGTAGAGGGAGCCAAAGAGAGTGAGTGAGTGTTGTAACAAGAGAGAGAGGAGGAGAGAAAAAGAGAGAAAGAAAGAGAGAGTGAGAGAAGAGGGAAAGAAGGGAATCGACCCCTTCCTTGAGCCATAGTCCATTGGAGGCTATTGTAAGTTTGATCCTTCTTCTTTGCTGATCTAAATCTCTCCTTGTTCTTATTCAATTCAAAAGGGGTTGTATTAATGGAACATTAGTCTCTCCCCATGATTTAATAGAGTAAAAATGTTGCCTGTTTCATTCCTTCTACATTTAAGCATTCTACTTGTTTGATTTCAAGTTTCTCTACCTCTCTATATGCTATATCCTCTTATATCTCCTAATCCTCTCTATGCTTAAGCTATAAACATATTTCCATTCATTTCCCTTAAGTCATTTACTTTGAATTAGCTGTGATTAACTTTTTATTTCGGATGAATGTATTCACGTATGCTTTAGAAACTGAAATTCTCTTTTCAGCATCCCGCATATGTCTGGTGTTCCATTTTTCATTTCCAAACCTTTGCTTGAAATAATATGAAATTTTGTATACCGAATCCTCACACACAGACCCACGTATAATAAAATTTTCAAGAATTGTAGGGCCATGTACCATCGTAAATAAAATAGAGAAAGATCAGACAAATTCTGAGTCAAGTCTGTCCAGTCTGTGTTTCCTACAACAGATGTTGGGTAATTTTCACATAACTTTGTCTGCAGTGAGCTAAATTTGTTGAAACTCAAAGCTGACATCCATAGCTTTCCAACAACACTAAATTCATAAAAATCAGAGCTCTGTGCACCGAAATACAGAAGTTTCTTTAGACTTCTATATTTTTGTAACAGAACGTTCTTTCTCAAATTTAATTCTGTAAAATCACAATACACAAAAATAAAATAAAAATAGTTTTTGAATCTTCACATTCTGTTCTACATACTGTAAGATTTTCATGAATTTTGGAGATCTTTAAGCTATTTAAAAAAATCTGAAAACAAGCTCTAAAAATAGAACCAATTTCTGTTTTTCAGAACTTGAAGAGTTTTCATTCCCTAGACCAAGTGCACGACTTGTTTTATTCAAATTAGCTCTAAAGTGAATTTTGGAAACACACACCCTGATCAAATTAATCCTCAAAGTGTCTAGGCTAACCCTTGAGCGCCGGTTCAAGAAAGCCTAAGATGAAAAGATCCCGCTTCTCCACAATCACTCCATGAAGTCAGAAAACACAACTTTGCTAGTTTAAGTGAAACTAGCTGCCACGCTCGAGCAAAATGAAGTAAATTAAAAAACTTATTTCAAGTCTCTACATAGACTTTGGAGTAAAATTTTCACATCTCCAGTAACCCATCCAATTCCTAAAGGACAATTGGGAGATAAAAGGAAAATTTTCAAATTACCAATCTTAAAAACTTGATGATGGAAGAACTTATCTTTAATAAGTAAGATCAATTCAGTTGGTGGTTCCAGCCAGAGGAAGATGAGAATATCTTGCAAGAGATCAATAACGTCCTAATGAGAGTAATCCTCCCTACTCAAAATGGAAAAAAGGGGATGCATTAGTGTCATTATGGCTGCTTCAGTTCATGATTCCTTCAATAGATAGAACTTTTATGTACTTAGAATCAGCAATAAAAATCTGAAAGGTAGTCTCTAAAGCTTTTTGAAGGAGAAAAAATATCGCCAACAAGTATGAGATACTAAAGAACATAAGAAAGTGCTAGCAAGGAAACAGGACAATAAGTGAGTATTATATTGAATAGTATGGGTATATTCGACAATATCTAAAGGCTACTCGTGACTATAAAATTTTGTATACTAGTAATGACAATCTAAATATTGTGCAGGTTCTCTTGATGATAGTGTTAGTAAATCAAACATGATCTTTATTTATTGAAAATAGAGGAACAATGATGTGGAGGAGGGCAGGTATCTATATACTTCCTGCTGCCACTCTCTCTCTTTCACTTCCACTCTCTTGCAGTTACACGATATGGCTAGGGATATTAAAAGAACATATATACATAAAAAGACTAATCTATCCCTATACTAAAAAAAGTCTGTCTTATGGCTCCTATTGGATTAATACATGATAATAAGAGCATGATTCAAACTAAAGTCTAACGCGCACCTCAAGTTGGAGGTAGGAGGTTGGTTACTCCCAACTTACTAAGAGCTCCCTTCAAACTTGCCTACCATCACTGGTTTGGTCAAGATTTCTTCTCTATAATAAAGTGACAATCTACCTCAATATGCTTAGTTCTCTTATGATTTAGAGTGTTTGAGCCAATTTGTAGAGATGCCTTACTATATGTAAAGAAATTGACACGATACCGATTTCATCCATAAGAGATAACACCAACTCACATATGCCAAGGGCAATAGCAAGATAATCAGTCTTTGCACTTGATCTTGCAAATACAAACTGTCTCTTACTCTTCTAGGATACCACATTATCTCCTACACATATAATATAGCCTCATGTAAGCTTTCGATCATCTGTTGAACTCTATGTTATCAATAGCGCACTATAGTGCGCTATATCGTTTTAGCGGAACAAAAACCGCTATAGCGGGTCGCCCTTTGCAGGTGACCCACCAAGACGAAGTAAGCGGACAACCTTTAAGATCCAATTGGGTATCGACCCAAATTACATAAAGGGTTATACTCAACCCTAATTCGACGTTCTGTGAGCCCTCGCCTGTCCGTCTCCATCCTGTCGTCCGGGCCATCTCCAGCCGCTCCCGCCTCTCACCGCCACCATCTCCAGGTACCCTCCTATACCTTAATCTCTCCCTCTTTCTTTCTTCTCCTCCGTGCCTCTTATGGGTATTAGTTTATCACCCCAACAAAAACTTCCCGAGGTACGTACTTGGATCAGTCACCATCTTATCCTTGACCTCTGCGTGCCTTTGATGGCTTCTGCAGAGGCCTCCCCCCCTCCATGTTCTACTTGAAGCCAAAGAGTGGCCTTAATTAGCCTACTGGTATGCACTTTTCTAATTAGTTCCTGTTGTTTTTGCTCTCCCAGCAATGTTCAGTTCAACGATACCATTTCATGACCACGCTCTTGCATTTTATGATAAAGTCGGCATGCTAGGAGTGCATCGGTTGGTGGATATAATACCCAATATTCCTATTACAATGGTGCAGTGGACTGTGGCTTGAAGGTTTTGTTCAATGTATTATGAAGAAACTTGAAGGTCATGAATTGGAATCATGTTACAATTGGATAGTGATGGTTTATAAAAAGAGTGATAGTGCTTCTTACAACAACAAGCTGATGGAATGATGTTTGATAAAATATTTAAAGATACATTTAGGTTTTATAAAATTTTTAAATCAATTTCTTAAGTGGCAACTATAATGTATTTCTTTAATATGATACATTTAGGTTTTATAAAATATTTAAAGATATTGGATAGTGATGGTTTATGCTTCACAATGATGTTTGAAGTTACATATTTTTACTGATTGCTATTTAAATTAACTCATGCTTCACAATGATACATTTAGGATTGTCTAATGATACCAATGAATATTAATTATTTAATGTTCTATTTCTTGTATAGGGTTGGAAAACTCAAGCTGAGTCATTATTCTTATTTTTTTGTAGTAAGTATGGAGTCAACTCCGCCCATGTAAGGGATCACCCTTGCATTGCCGGTCCCAAGCCCGGATAAAGGAGGAGGGTTGTGTTAGGCTTCCGACAGCCAGCGTAAAACTTCGTCGGATTTCTACAACATGGATTACAAAAATTATTAGCATTGCTTTGGGGCGTTCCCGCCTAGCGACGTGCTGCAGAGCCCGAATGCAGTAAGAAGTAAGCAAGGGCCACTACATTTTCGCCCGAATGTAGTGAATCAATTGCAGAGAGGGTTCCCACATCATGGACGGGTGTGGGTAAAGAAGTTAGTCCCGCTAAATTGCCGCCCGAATGTAGTGAAAAATTTTCAGAGAGGGTCTCCGCATTTTTATTATGGACGGATGCGGGGGGTAAGGAAGCTAGTCCTAGATAATAAGATTCGTATTGGTTCTTGGAATATCGGAACATTATCGGGTAAGCTAATGGAGGTGGTAGATACTATGATTCGGAGAAAGATTCATATTCTATGTTTACAAGAGACAAAATGGGTTGGAGAAAAAGCAAAGGAGATAGAGGATACAGGTTTTAAATTATGGTACTCAGGTAAAGAAAAGGCCCGAAACGGAGTTGGTATTATCATAAATAAAGATTTAAAGGAGAGTGTAGTAGACATACAACGATATGGTGACCGAATCATGACATTGAAATTAGTGTTAGGAGTAGAGGTTTTGAATATAGTTTGTGCTTACGCACCCCAAGTAGGACTAGAAGATAGTATAAAGACAGTTTTTTGGGAAGAGTTAGATAAGGTGTTTCAAAAGATTCCACAAAGGGAGATGATTTGTTTAGGAGGAGATTTAAATGGACATGTCGGTAATGAGGCATTAGGATATCAAGGGATTCATGGAAACTTTGGTTATAGGGATATAAACGAGGAAGGTAGGGAGATTTTAAATTTTGCTATGTCATTTGATCTCTTTATAGTCAATACAATCTTCAAAAAACGAGATGAACATTTAATTACTTATAAGAGTGGCTTATCACAAACACAAATTGATTACTTTATTTGTAGAAAAAAAGATAGAGCGTGTTGTAAAGATTGTAAGGTAATTCCAGGAGAAAGCTTAACCACCCAACATCGACTTTTAGTTATGGATTTACAAATAAAAAAATGGACAAAGAAGAAAAGAGTGCATCGAGCTATTCAGACTAAATGGTGGAACCTCAAAAGTGAGAAAGAAGATATATTTAAACAAAAAGTCCTTCAAGGAGATGTTTGGAATCATGTTGGCACACCCTGTGATATGTGGAACAATATGGCTATACATATTAGGAAAGTGGCGAAAGATGTGTTAGGGGTATCTAAGGGAGGTGTACCGGCACAAAAAGAAGCTTGGTGGTGGAGTGAAGTAGTACAAAACAAAATCAAGGCAAAGAGGGCATGTTACAAATTACATTATGCTAAGAAAACTAGTGAAACTTTAGAAGCTTATAAGAAAGCAAAGAAGGAAGCAAAAAAGGCCGTTAGTGAAGCAAAAGCTAAGATTTGGGAGGACTTATATAAAAAACTCAACTCAAAAGAGGGTGAAAGAGACATTTTTAAGATAGCTAGGACTAGAGATAAGAAAACTAAAGATCTTAATTATGTTAGATGCATAAAAGATGAGGATAAAAAAATTCTAGTGGCAAATGATGATATAAGAAATAGATGGAAAAACTATTTTTATAATCTTTTTAATGAAAATAAAGATGTTAGTATTAGTTTAGGAGATTTAGCCAAGTCAGAAAAGTATATAAACCACAATTTCTACCGACGTATTCAAAAGAATGAAGTCAAAGAGGCTCTTAAACATATGAAGAGTGGTAAATCGGTAGGACCAGATAATATTCCTATAGAAGTTTGGAAAATACTAGGAGAAATAGGAATCACTTGGCTCACAGGACTATTTAATGAAATATGGAAAAACCAAAAGATGCCCGAGGAATGGAGAGCAAGTACACTTATACCCATATATAAAAACAAGGGAGACATTCAAAATTGTGCGAATTATCGAGGTATCAAGTTAATGAGTCATACTATGAAATTATGGGAAAGAATTATTGAACGTAGGTTAAGACAAGTATCAAGTACAACAGAGAACCAATTTGGATTTATGCCTGGTAGATCTACTATTGAAGCGATTCACCTTTTGAGACATCTTATGGAACATTTTAGAGCAAAAAAGAAAGACCTTCACATGATATTTATTGATCTAGAAAAAGCTTATGATAGGGTACCGAGGGAGGTTCTTTGGAGAACTTTGGAAAAAAGAGGTATCCCATTGACATATATTAACCTTATAAGAGACATGTATGATGGTGCAAAAACATGTGTGAGGACTCATGAAGGAACGACAGACTTCTTTGAAGTTAATATTGGGTTACATCAAGGATCAACTTTAAGTCCATACTTATTTATAATGGTGATGGATGAGTTAACAAAACATATTCAAGATGAAGTACCTTGGTGTATGTTATTTGCAGATGACATTGTATTAGTGGAGGAGTCTAAGGAAAAAGTTAATAGAAAATTGGAACTATGGAGAGAAACATTAGAAAACAAAGGCCTCCGACTTAGTAGAACAAAGACACAATATATGGAATGTAAGTTTGATCATTTGGCTACTTCAGAGGACATAGAAATTAAAATTGGCACACATTGCATTCCCCAAAAGGAAAGTTTTAAATACCTAGGGTCAATTTTTCAAAGTGATGGAAGAATTGATGGAGATGTTACACATAGAATTAATGCTGGTTGGTTAAAATGGAGAGGAGCATCAGGTATTCTTTGTGACAAGAAGATACCATTAAAATTAAAAGGTAAATATTATAGAGCAGCAGTTAGGCCTGCCATGTTTTATGGTTATGAGTGTTGGGCAATTAATCATCAACATGTACAAAAGATGTCTGTGACAGAAATGAAGATGTTGAGATGGATGAGTGGTCATACAAGAAAAGACCGTATACATAATGAGGTTATTAGAAACAAATTAGGAGTGGCACCAATAGAGGATAAAATGAGAGAACATCGTTTAAGATGGTTTGGACATATAGAAAGAAGATCAAAAGAAGAACCTGTAAGAAGGTTAGAAAACCTAAATTTGGAAAGTATTAAAAGAGGTAGAGGACGACCACAAAAGTGTTGGAAAGAAACAATAAAGAATGATCTAGCTTATTGGGAGTTAACTGCTAACATGGCACACGATAGAGATCTGTGGAAACAAAGAATCCATGTAGCCGACCCCGTCTAGTATGGGAAAAGGCTTAGTTGTTGTTGTTGTTGTAAGTATGGAATCATCAACAAGTGCAGCTGCTTGTTCTCAAAGTGGCAGTGACAGTGGTAGTTGTGGCACATGCACTAGTAGAACAACTGGTATTAGGTTTTCTAATCCAACATACAACTATAGACCCCCAAGTTCGAAGGATCTAGGATGGAATTGGGGTTTAACAAAATGTAAGACGGATAATATGTCAGTATTTTGTACATTATGTGATTATATTTCTACCAGTGGAATAACAAGGTACAAAGACCATTTAATGGGAAGAAGCAGAAATGTGGCAGCTTGCAAGAATGCAACTGAAGAAATAAAGAAAACAATTTATGATTATGTGCATAATACTTCTAAGAAGAAGGCCGAAAAGATTTCATTTCCATATCAAGGAGAACTTTCTAGTATGGAAGGTAACATAGTGACAAATACCCAATGTTCATCATCTTCATCATTATTTGGCTCACGACCACCGCTTTCGAAGGGACCCATGGATTCATTTGTGCGTTCATCGCCAGACTCACTACGACAAGCTACATTGGAAAATCGATATAAAAAAGAAGAAAGAGAACGAGTATGCATATCCATTAGCAGGTGGATGTATCAAAATGGAATCCCTTTTAATGCTGTGAGATCTCCTAGCTTTCAAGCGATGGTAAATGATATAGGGCAGTTTGGACCTGGAACGAAGGTTCCATCATACCATGAAGTAAGGAAAACATTCTTAGAGAAGGAAGTGGGAAGAGTAAGAGAGTTTATAAATGGATTTAGAAAGCATTTGGCTACTTATGGATGTTCTATTATGTCAGATGGATGGACAAATAAAAAACAGAGAACACTAATAAATTTTTTAGTGCATTGTCCTCAAGGTACAATTTTTCTTATGTCCATTGATGCATCACATGAAGTAAAGGATGCAAATAAATTGTATGCATTATTAAAAGAAGTAATCTTAGAGGTTGGAGAGAAGAATGTTGTGTAGGTGGTTACAGATAATGCAACAAATTATGTTGCAGCTAGTAGAATGTTGATGGCTGAATTTAATCATTTGTTTTGGACACCATGTGCTGCACACTGTATAGATTTGATGCTTGAAGATATTGGAGAGACAAAAATATTAAAAGGCATCTTCAGCAGGGCAAAGAAGCTAGTGACATTTATGTACGCTCATTGTTAGATATTGCATATAATGAGACATTTTACAGGAGGAAAAGACATACATAGACCGGCTGTGACCCGTTTTGCTACTAGATTATTTACTCTGAACAGCTTGTGGCAGTCAAAAGAAGCTCTAAGATCGATGGTTATTTCTGAACAATGGGAGAAATGCCCTTTATCATAGTATTGAAGGAAAGCAATCTAAGGCAATAATTTTGCAACTTAGATTTTAGAAGGGCATTAGTTTTTCACTTAGAGCAATGGGTCCTTTGGTAGATGTTTTACGTATGATCGACAGTGATGAGAAACCAGCCATGGGCTACATCTATGAGAAGATGGATCGTGTAAAGGAACAAATAAAGGTGCGTAAATATTTCAATTTTATGTGTTCTTTGTTAATCTTTACTTATTAATCTTATAAATTAATAACATTTAACTTCTTGTTTTATAGGTTAATATGAAAAACAAAGAACAGCAGTATGCTTTTATTTGGGAGATCATAGACAAAAGATGGGATAGGCAAATGCATAAGCCATTACATGCTGCTGCATTGTATCTGAATCCAGGGTTGTATTATGATTATGATGGGATAGAATCTAATGTTGAGATTAAAGGTGGTTTGTTGTAGGTTATAGCTATACTTTACGAAGTAAGGAAGAACAACAATAAGTAAGTCATCAACTTATAAGTTATCGAAGTGCATCAAATTGTTTTGGACTAGAATTAGCTATAAGTTCGAGGAAAACATGTGCACCAGGTAATTAATTCAAGCAACTTTGCTTTCTTAATTATTTCATTATTAAGATATGATTTAAGGTTTTTGAATATGATTAACTTATTGTTTACACATGATTTTTAACTTTTTGTAATAGCTAAATGGTGGATGACCTTTGGTTATGGATGCCCTGAATTGTAAAGTTTTGCTATACGGGTTTTGAGCCTTACTTGTAGTGCTACCCCATGTGAGGTCAACTGGAGTACCTTTGAAATGGTAAGAAATTAAGAATTATGCTTTTTATTTACATTATAAATAAATGAAAGTTTTTTTATTGAGTTAACAACTTACCTAAATTCTTTCTCTTATCTTAGATTCATACGAAGAAAAGAAATAGATTATTGCATCAAAAGCTTAACGATTTAGCTTTTGTGCAATATAACGAAAAGCTCAGAAGAAGGTACGAAGAAAGGAAATCTAATGGAGCAAATTTTGACCCTATTATGTCGGCACTGGTTGAAGATCACGATGAATATCCTACTGATGATGAGTTAGTTGGTGACGATGATTCCCTTGTGAAAATGTCGATATGGCATCTGAAGCATCAAGAGCGGGTGCTACTGTTGTTTATACAAGGTCGAGGACGTGAAAGCGACAAAGAAGGCAAAGCAAAGGGAATTATAAGATGCCTATGGAAGATGAAGAAGAATTTAATTTTAAAGAAACAGATGAAGAGGAAGAGGAAATAGAAGAATACGGATCTTTTTCTGAAAATGAGTGAACATGACCTAAACAATTAAGTGTGATTGTAAATTTGTAATTGAATTTTGATGGATGTTATGTACTTTTTGAATTAGCTTATTGGCCTTTATGTACTTTTGAAGGATGCATAACATTATGTTCAATCTTTAAAGATGTTTTCTAAGGCTACCTTCCCTGCTTTATTACAAATTGTTGTTCAATGAAATTGTCATTGTCTTTGATTAGTGGGTAAGTATGATCAAAGTAATGTAATATGTTATCTATAGTTATCGTGTTGTTTATAAATTGATGACACATTCGTTATCTTGTGATGTAGGTGATCATCGAGTGGACATGGTTAATATAAAGTTTAGATATTAAAGAAAAAAAAAGGCAAAAGAAGATCATGAACTCCTATCACCAACATGTTCAACAGTTCAAACTTCAAATAATGAGATATTAAGGCAATAGCACTTGGATGGACATATCAAAAGCACACGAGATTTCTAAATGTTCCTGAATTTGCTGGATACACCGATACAGTGCATTCCATATGCTATCCACCAAATTCAGGAACATTAGGGAATCTCATGTGCCTTTGATATGTCCATGCAAGTGCTATTGTCTTAATATCTCATTATTTGAAGTTTTACCTATTGAACATGTTGGTGATAGGAGTTTATGATCTTTTGCCTTTCTTTTTTACTTTAATGTCTGAACTTTCATGCACTTTGGCTGGAGATGAGGCATACTACAAATAATATGGGCTAAAAGGTATGTGACATTCCTCCTTTACTACTTTTTCCTATTCATTTATGAGTGTTTCGTTCATTTATTAAAGAACTGGTTATGTTTCTTGATATTTCTTAGAAGTTAGAAATCCTATTATATATATATATATAATTTTTTAATCATAAATAAAAGTATACCGCTAAATCCGCTATATCCCCGCTACTGCTATATCAGGGTCAACCGCTAATAACCCGCTAACCGCTATTGATAACTAAGGTTGAACCTCCCCAATCTGCATTTGAAAATAATTCAATGTCCAATGAAGTGTTTGGTCAGTATAAGAGTCCACGTGTGATGGTAGATTTCAAATATGTGTGGAACATGACATTCGTGTGTTGTCGAGTTAGAGAATGCATCCATCTACTAACATAACTCATAGTGAAGCTAATATATGGTCTTGTGATAGTAAGATATATGAGTTTACCCATAAGTCTATGATATCTCCCAGCATTCTCGTATGGTTCTTCAGCTGTCTGAGTGACCGTTTTTTATACTTCAATTAGAACTATACAAAGATAGCAATCTAGCATCTTTGTTTCTTCTAACAAATCCAAAATGTATTCCTTTGATATAGAAACATGCTGTCAGTGCATCTAATTATTCCAATAAGAAGGAAATACTATAACTTTCCCAAATCTTTTAGATCAAAAAGCTTATGCAACCACTCCTTTAGTGACCAGATTCTCCCAACATCATCTCTTATAATAATAATATCATCAACATAAATGGATAATAAGATAGTTTTCTCACCTTGCTTTATGAATAGAGTGTGATCACTAACGCTATTTTTGAATCCCAAGCTAAGTACCCCATCACTTAATTTGTCGAACCAGACTCTTGATGACTACTTCAGTCTATAAATAGATTTCTTTAATTTACATACCTTATGTGAACCCACATTCTCATTATATCGAGGAGATAGGTCCATGTAAATGTCTTCTAAGAGATCTCCTTTGAGAAAAGCATTTTTTACGTCAAGTTGTCACAATTCCATTTCTTATTCACATTTACATTTAGAAGCACCTGATGGTATTTGTTAGAGGAAAAAATCGGGTCCTAAAGTGGACATGTTTCTTTTTTTTTATCCAATTTATGTCTTATGTTTTATAAGTAATACTTCTTTAGTAATAGGGTATATTAGTCATTCAAGTTAGATTGTTTTAATAAATAAGAGATTAGGGTTTAGAGTAGGGTGTAGCAGAGAATAGAGAGAGAGGCAACCGACTGTGGGCGCCATCTCCCATGTGTCTAGTAGGTTGGATGGAAGTTCTCCAATTTGTTGAATATTGTAAGTACACTATATTTTGTAAATTTATTACAACGAATCAAAGCCTATAAGGCGATAAATTGGAGTTCATTCGTAAGTAGATGTGTGTGACTGCACAAAGAATTCGTGCAGAAATTTTCAAAAGTGTCTGCAAAAGGAAAGCATGCAAAACTTTTTTATTGGTTTTTATACTGTTGCTGAAGAAAGAGCAGGTCGTAAGTTTGGTCTGCTTGGAGTGCCAGAGAAGCAGGAATTCTAACCATATTACTTGTCGTAAGTTTCAGCATCCAGTTTCATTTACTCATAAAATTTGGTCCTGCCATTTTGTGATCCTTGTTCCAGTGCTTCACAAGAAATTGAGTAAAAAAAGTCATCCTTCGCATACACAGGCTTGATCTCCATCCTTGAACATTCTGCATGGCCTTCTTCATCTTCATTATCATCATCGAGATTTATTACCTTCTTCCTTTGCGATTGTGTTTTACCAAGATCACCCCATACTTCATCCTTTTTGAACTTTTGATTCATTGCCATGAAATCAAAGTTTATGTGAATCGGGTGACAGCACGTGAAACCCCATGTCCCTCGTAAAGCAACTATCAAGCATGAGAAGGTGTTGATGTGGAAGGGGCAGGCTCTGGTGGTGGTGTTGAGATTATCACTACATCAGTATTTCTGTTTTGCATTGGAGGGGTTGAGGGCCTTCAAACCTGCCTGGTGGCATTGTTAGCAAGGTGGTTCAAGCGTGTTGGAACAGTTTCATACATGTCTCTTATAAGGTTAATGTATGTCAATGGGGTACCTCTTTTTTTCAAGGCTCTGGTGGTGGTGTTGAGATTATCACTACATTAGTATTTCTGTTTTTCATTGGAGGGGTTGAGGGCCTTCAAACCTGCCTGGTGGCATTGTTAGCAAGGTGGTTCAAGCGAGGTTAATGTATGTCAATGGGGTACCTATTTTTTTCAAGGTTCTCCAAAGAACCTCCCTTGATACCCTATCATAAGCTTTTTCTAGATTAGTAAATATCATGTGAAGGTCTTTCTTTTTTGCTCTAAAATATTTCATAAGATGTCTCAAAAGGCAGTAGATTTGCTTGGCATGAATCCAAATTGGTTCTCTGTTGTACTTGATACTTGTCTTAACCTACGTTCGATAATTCTTTCCCATAATTTTATAGTATGACTCATTAACTTGATACCTCGATAATTCACACAATTCTGAATATCTCCCTTGTTCTTATATATGGGTATAAGTATACTCGCTTTTCATTCCTTGGGCATCTTTTGGTTTCTCATATTTCATTAAATAGTTTTGTGACCCAAGTGATTCCTATTTCTCCTAGTATTTTCCAAACTTCAATAGGAATATTGTTTGGTCCTACCGATTTACCACCCTTCATATGTTTAAGAGCCTCTTTGACTTCATTCTTTTGAATACGTCACTAGAAATTATAGTTTATATACTTTTCTAATTTGACTAACTCTCTTAATCTAATACTAACATCTTTATTTTTATTAAAAAGCTTATAAAAATAGTTTTTTTCATTTATTTCTTATATCATCATTTGCCACTAGTTTTTTTTCATCATCGTCTTTGATGCATCTAACAAAATTAAGATCTTTAATTTTCTTATCTCTAGTCCTAACTATCCTAAAAATATCTCTTTTGATATAAATTAACAAGATAAAATTACTTACAAAATGGGGCAGATAGGAGACACACCATCCAATCTCCTATTCACACAGAGAAGCCACAATCGGCTCCTGCATTTTCTCCCTTCTTCTCTAACTACCCTAAACCCTAATCTCTTATTTATAAGTACATTTTAACTTGAAAGACTAATCTACTCCTACTACTAATGATGTATTACAAATAAAACAAAAGAAATAAAGTTGAAAGACATGTCCTCTTGGGACCCGAATTCTATCTTTAACACTCCCCCTCAAGTTGGGTGAAAGATATGGAGAACACCTAACTTGAATAAATTATCTTTAAGTTGTCGGCTTGTAACTGGATTGGAAGTCATCTGAATTGCTGCGCTGCTGTCATAATATAGAGGTATAGGTTGTGTGGAATGAAATCCTAACTCACAAATTAATGAAGAAACCCACTTTCCCTCGCATATAGCTTGAGCTGCAGCTCCTTATTCTGCTTCTACTGCAGATTTGACAACAACAATTTGTTTTTTACTCTTCCAATAAATCAGATTACCGCCAAGTAGAGTAATATAGTCTTTAGTAGATTTACGATCATCTTTCGATCCAGCCCAATCAACATCTCAGTAAAGTTCGAAACAGAAGTTACAACATTTTGAATACTGAAGACCCATACCAGGTGTTGACTTAAGATATCTGAGGATGCGATATGCAACTTCCATATGATTTTTTGTTGGTGAATACATAAATCTACTAACAATCCCAACAGCATAAGTGATATTTGGACGAGTAATTGTCAAGTAAATGAGCTTACCAACCAATTATTGATATTTGCATGTGTCTCTAAAATCTTCACTATCACCAATGTACAACTTTTGATTCACTTCCATAGGAGAATCACTAGGTTTACAATCCAGCATATTGGTTTCACGTAGTAGATCCATGGTATATTTTCTCTGATTCAAGAAGATACCTTGATTGGAGTATAATACTTCAATGCCCAAGAAATAGTAAAGTCTCTCCTGATCTTTCAGGTCAAATAGTTTGTGAAGATTTTGTGTTAGTGCCAATATCTCTTCAATATCATCACCTATCACAATGATATCATCTACATAAACTGCAAGAACGGATAACTTTGTACTTCTCTTGAAAAATATAGTATGATCATTTATGCTTCTTCGATATCCCAAACTGCATATGGCATCACTGAATTTTTCAAACCATGCTCTGGGTGATTGTTTCAGTCTATAGATAGATTTGTTTAGTTTACAAACTGTTCCTTCTTTAATCTCACCGCTCAATCCAGGAGGAAGTTCCATAAATACCTCTTCATGTAGATTTGTAGATCTCCTTGTAGAAATGCATTCTTCACATCTAGTTGTCATAGATCCCATCCAAAATTAGTTGCCATACTGAGAAGTACTCTTATTGACCTAAGTTTTGCTACAGGTGCAAAAGTTTCATTATAGTCAATCCCATATGATTGACTATAGCCCTTGGCAGACTTGCCTTATATCTTTCAATTGTGCCATCTATTTTGTACTTAATGGTGAAAACCCATTTACATCCCACTATATTTCTGTTATGAGGAATTTCGATAATTATCCAGGTATTATTATTGGCTAGTGTATCTAATTCTGATTTTATTGCAGCTCTCCATAAAGGGTATTTGTTGGCTTCTTCAAAACTTGAGGGAATGATATTCTTATCACCATTTGCAACAAAAGTTTGATAGTATTCAGATGTATTAGTAAAGGAAACATAATTAGAGATAGGATACCGTGCACATGTCTTTTTTCCTTATCGAAATGCTATAGGTACTTTCAAGTCTTCTTCCACTCCCGGTTGCAAATCTAAATCGAGGGAATACTCTTTGGGGTTTGTAGTATGTGAAGTCTCCTCCTGATAATGAACAACCTTCCTCGGTCCCCTCTTATATACAGTAATATGATCTGATTCTGATTCAACTTGCTTCTCTTCTGTTTTATCCACTAGATTTTCATTTTCACTAGGAACTAAGGGAAGAACATGAGAAGAGTAGTTTTGAGTGGAGGACAACTCTCCCTCGGAAGAATAATAGGGAGATGATTTACAAAACGTGACATCCATGGATACATATAGTTTCCTTTCTATTGGATCATAGCATTTATAACCCTTTTTTGTTTGAGAATATCCAAGAAAGATACACTGTACTGCTCTTCGATCAAGTTTATCACGACTAGGTAAATGAACAAGCATAGGCATCCAAAGATACGAGGAGCTACATGAAAGAGTTTGGGGTCATGATTAAGAATGATTAAGAATTTTTACAGGACTCTCTCCCTTGAGAACACTACTAGGCATCCTGTTTATCAGATAGACAATAGTAAGATCAGCTTCTTACCCAATAAATTTTAGGAACGTTATGCTCAAGAAGGAGAGTTCTGGCGACTTCAATAATATGGCGATTTTTCCTTTCGCCTATACCATTTTGCTTAGGTGTATATGAGCAAGAAGTCTGATGAAGTATACCGTTTGCAAGTAAATATTCTTGCAATTGTCCATTAATGTATTCACCCTCATTATCCGAGCGAAGTACTTTCACAGAAGTATTGAATTGAGTGAGAATAAATTTATGAACAATAGGGAAAATGGTAGAAACCTTTGCTTTTGATTTTATTAAGTAGACAATTATCAAACGCGTACAATCATCAATGAAGGAAACAAAGTATCTCTGACCAAACAAAGAGGAAATAGGACTAGGATCTCATATATCAGAATGTAGAAGTTCAAAAGGTTGGGATCTTCTAGACTCACTAGGAGGATAAGGTGCTCTTTGGTGTTTTCCAAGTTGACACACTTCACACTCAAAAGGAATTTTATTTGACTCGACTTTCAAATTTGAAAAAACATAATGCAGCTTGGACACAAGTAAATGACCGAAACATCTATGCCAAAGTTGGGTCTCCATGTCTTATGTAGTTGCAGTAGAAGCAGAATGTTGTGATATATCTTCTAGGATATATAATCCTCTTCGAAGACTACTACGACCAAAGATTTTCTCCGTCTTCAGATCCTAAAATAAACAACCAGAAGAATCAAATGTCATAATATAATTTAATATACGTGTCAAGGCATTGACTAAGAGAAGATTTATAGGAAAGCTAGGAACATGGTAAACTGATTGTAAATATGTAAAACATGTGGGTACACTTCCCTGTCCAATCATATAAAAGATCGATCCATCAACCAATTTAATTGGCTCTCTTTTTATAAGTTGATGATATTCTGAAAAAATATGAAGCTTCTCCAACCATATGATCTATAGGCCCAGAGTCAATAATCCAAGTTTTAGAATAAAAAAGAGAGAATTGTTTACCCTTCACTATGTGAGTAGTGTTGGAAAACGTGAGAGCACCGCGAATATCAAATATCACAAAAATGATAACAAACAGTCAAGAGAAACATGGGAGAACGAAGGAGGGGGGTGGACCTCCAATGGAGGCCCCTCCCTCTCTCTCTCTCTCTTCCTTACTCATAATCTCTATCAGCCCTTATATAATGAGCTATAAAACAGAAAATAACCAAAATGCCCTTAGTCCTACAGGCAATTACAATAATACCTAAAACATCAAATTTATGAAAATTGACCCTAAAATCATATTCTTCTACACCCCCGCTCAAGTTGGGAGTGAGATACTTCGAACTCCAAACTTGCCAAAAAATTGGTTTTTTTTTTCCCAACCCTCTTGATTGTCTGCTTTTTAGCAGCCTTCCTGGCTGTAACATTCTTCAACTCAGCCTTCCTGGCTGATCATCTTCAACAACTTCTTTGGTTGTAACATCTTTAAGTCAACCTTCCTGGCTGGTCATCTTCAACCACCTCATGGGTGCAAAACACATTTTAGCAGTCCTTATGACTGCAATCTTCACAAGAATCGACAGATTGAAGACATTCCATCCAATCTGCCAACAACTCTACTTCGGCACCCACGCATGGCTACCTCTCTTTCTTCCTTAACTCATCAGTATGGAAATCCATCCAATCTCATTTTTTTTATTTTTTTTAGCCCTCTAGAGCAATTCCTAAAATACCTGATGCGCAGGTTAATAATCTCTTCTTGAGCATTTCATCGAACATTTGACTTGCAGGTAAACTTCTCTCTTGAACATTTCATCAAACAGTAATTGTGCATCTTGCATACTACATATTAATCATCCTGTTAAAGCTGAACTGAAGTGACATTATTCTTATCATCAAATCCTAATGCAGTAGCTTCAGAAAAACAACTTAGCGATAGCATGCTCCAAAACACTACAGAATCACTAGTTCCACAATTTTTGTCTCCATCTGAATCACTTAAGAACTTTCACTCCTAAGAACATGCTGATCATTATATAGGAGAGAAGCATTGTCGGTCGCAGACGCATTCCATTTGCCAATAGGAGAACTCTCTTCTCTAGGTAGTGGAATACCAATTGGTTTCCCACCAAACAAATCCCTTCCGTTATGCACTTGTTTTGACAGGTTCTCCCTGGACCTTGCACCCACTTCTTGATCTCACCTTCTTTGACATTCTTAAACACATCATGTGCACAAAGATCTGATAAAACCAAAGCATTCTGTTTGATATCTTCTTGCAAGATGGGAACAATTACAACTTAATCATGCTCAGAAATGTCATGTCTTTCTTCAAGCGTGTCCGATTAATAAAGAGTTCCAAGATATCACATCCTTCACCGGCATTTGGTCAAACAATTAACATGCAGTCACCAGTTGGAATCCCGTATTATAATTGCAATCTAGAAGGCCATGTTTCTCACTGGCATCATCTCGAACACTTGGCAAGCATGGCCCATCCGATTGAAGAGACCACAAGCACGTGTGAAGGATGAACAGATGTTGTGCCATGCATTCATGTTTGCCCTCTTTTCATACTCTACCAACTCATCCATCATCTTACTGATTTTCTGCGCCATCTCGTGCACTTTATCTGCCCTTTTCCTAAAAGAGATGCAGATAGCTTACAGTTCCTCTTCATATTTCTTTATATCCTCATTGTCACCACGTTCTATGCTCTCTACAGCTACCATCAACGGTCCACCTTCATAGCTAGCCAGCATTTCTGCTCTCTTCCTTAACATGCTCAAGGCTTTCTCTCCTGACGCACTCTCGTCCTCGTATCTTTTCTTCCATTGTGCTTCTGAATGTAGAAGTCCCTCTCGGCCACGAATGCCTCAACTCTCTTTTCTGCCCGCGAGATGTCAAACTCGAGCTTTTCTTTTCATGTTGTTTAGTCCTGTGACTTGTTGCCTGAGCTTCAATGTCTGCTTAACCAACAGATCGTTCAGATTCTTGCCCTTGCCTTCCTTCTTCTTTTTCTCTAGCAAAAATATAAGTCGCAACTTCTTTGAGACATTCAATCAAACAAATGACATGCAGTTTTATCAACCCTCTTGAGCATTTCATCAAACACTTTACGTGCACGTATGTGTTCCTCAAAACATCATCTATAGTGTGAAGAACCTGATAGTTCATCGTGCAGCCATGTTTTGAGGATGCCGCTACATGAGATTTTCAGCAATATCACCCTTCATATGAATTTTCCAGGTGCCCGCCTGTCAAGCACTTCTCAATCACTTCATCACACACCTCAAGTACTGTTTCCAGATTTTCATTTAAATTTAGATCAATGAATATGGCATAAATGCTGTGTTCAGGGACATGGCCTTGCATTCTCATCTCATCTGGATACCTGACAGCTTCTTCCACTCTCCGCCTTTTACAGAGGCCCTTGATGATGGCATTATAAGTGCCGGGAGTTTCAGTCCCTTCTCAACCATTTCACCATGCAAATAGCCGGCTTCCTTCATGTTCCTGGCTTTGCTGTGCCCCTTTACTAATATGTTATAGGTATTCTCGTTTGGCTCTACCCCGAGCGCCTGCATTTCTCTAAACATAGACACCGATTCCAGCATGTCATTGCTGATGCAGTATACCTTAAGCAGTGAGTTGTAAGTGGTGGCGTTTGGCTTGATGTGTTTCTCCAACATCCATTTCAATAGACGCCTACCATCTTCCAGCTTCCCGCTAACACAGTAAGCATTCATTAGCACATTAAAAATCACGACTGTTGGCTGAAGATCCTTGGTATCAACCACCTTCAGCAGAGCAATACTTGAGACCACCAGGTTTTTGGTGGTTTCTGAACCTTCCACACATTCTAGCGAATCTGCTATTAACAAAGAAACATCATTAATCAAATAAGAATTACACTTACAAAGTACAGCAGATTGGAGATATTCCTCCAATCTGCCCACGGACAGAAATCGGCATCCACTGTGCAGCCGCCCACCTTTTTCTTATTTTTGAAGTAACCCTAATCACTACTACTTATACTACCCTATCTAACTTGAATTCCTAAACTACCCCTAATTAGTACTAATTATCACTAAACAAACATAACACATAATTACACTTAAAAACGACATCCTCTAACACTCCCCCTCAAGTTGGGTGAAGGATGTTTATAACACTCAACTTGGATAAAGTCTCCTTTAGTTGTCTGTTGGTAGTAGCTTTGGTTAGGAAATCAGCTCTCTGTTTGATTGATTGAACATACTCCAACTGGAATTCGTGATTGATTATTTTCTCTCTGATGAAGTGACAGTCAATCTCTATATGTTTGGTTCTTTCATGATACACTCGATTAGAAGCCATCTGAATTGCTGCACTACTATCACAATATAATGGTATAGAATAAGTAGATGGAAATCCTAATTCATTGATCAATGATAATACCCACTTTCTTTCACACATAGCTTGTGTTATAGCCCTGTATTCTTCTTTTGCTATAGATCTGGCAACCACTGTCTGTTTTTTACTCTTCCAAGATACAATATTACCGTCGAGTAATGTAACATAACCTATAGTTAATTTTCGATCATCACGTGAACCTGCCCAATCAGCATCAGAATAAAGTTCAATATGCAAATTAGATGATTTAGTGTAAAGTAAACCTATTCCTGATGTAGACTTTAGATATCGAAGAATTCTATACACTGTATCCATATGATTCTTGGTAGGGAAATGCATATATCTGCTCACAATACCAACTGCATAAGTAATATCTGGACGAGTAATAGTCAAATATATGAGCTTGCCTACCAACTTCTGATATTTGTGAATGTCTTTGAATTCTTCACTATCACCACTGAATAATTTCTGATTTACTTCCATAAGAATGTCACTTAGTTTACATTCTAGAATATGTGTTTCTTCAAGAAGATCCATTAAATATTTCCGCTGAGTTAAGAAAATACCTTGGTTGGAATAGAGAACTTCTATGCCCAAAAAATAGTGCAATTGACCCAAATCTTTAAGGTCAAATAATCTGTGAAGATTTACTTTTAACTTGGATATTTCTTCAAAGTCATCTCCTGTGACAATTATGTCATCAACATAAACAACAAGAATAGAAATTTTTGTTCCTTTCTTGAAGAAAATAGTATGATCATTAAGACTTCTGCTGTATCCCAGGCTACACACTGTCTTGCTAAATTTATCAAACCAAGCTCTTGGAGACTGCTTCAGCCCATAAATTGCTTTGTTGAGTTTGCACACTCTATTAGTAGACACTTTTATATTCATTCCTGGTGGTAGTTCCATGTAGACCTCTTCATTTAAGTCTCCTTGTAGGAAAGCATTTTTAACATCTAGTTGCTATAGATCCCATCCCAAATTTGCTGCCATACTGAGAAGTATTCTTATTGAAGTGAGTTTCGCCACAGGTGCAAAAGTTTCTGTATAATCAATTCTATATAACTGATTGTATCATTTAGCAACCAATCTTGCTTTATATCTCTCCATCTGCCTTATATTTAATAGTAAATACCCATCGATAACCAACTGCAGATTTTCCGGGAGGAGGTGTGAAACAAATGTCCATGTGATTAGATTCCAAAGCAAATGATCATCTCATTAATCATTGCCCTGTCACCATCCTGGATGAGATAATGCTTCACTGAACATTCTTAGGAATGGTAATAGATGACAAAGCAGAACCACAAAGGCACAAATGGATAGAGATAATCGATGGTAACTTAGAAAATTGCCAAAGCGGATGAGGATTAAGAGTCAGAGCTGTTTACCTTTACCGAGTGCAATCAGGTAGGTCACATGAAGTGTCCGGTGGGACCGCGGTGGGAGAAGCGATTGGAGCGGGAGCTGAATCATGAGAATCAATAATAGGTGTGATCTCGGGAACTCCACGAGTTAGCGCTCATAAGTAATACCAAATGCGATGCACGGGCGTGGTCATCCTATGAGCTGTGGAGCTACGAGGATTAGAGACAAGTGTTGCAAAAGAGGAATGAGTAGTACCTAAGATGGGTAGAGTTAGGATGTGGCCGTGTGACAAGAAAAGGGTATCCTCAAAGAAAGTAACATCTACGTGAGATACATACAAAAGCGATGTGTAGAAGGAGAATAACATCGATATGTCCTTACTCCTCGATTTGAGAATAGCCAAGAAAGATACATTTATTGGACTTGGCATCGAGTTTATCACGATTGGGAAGATGGATATGTACAAAGCAGGTGCATCCAAAAATACGAGAAACTAGATGAAATGGTTTGGATGTTTTATCAAGAGTATGAAGAGGACTCTCCCCCTGAATGATATTACTGGGCATTCTATTTCTAAGGTAAACTGCAGTAAGGACAACATCTCTCCAATAGAATTTTGGAACATTACTTTGAAGGAGAAGAGTTCTGGCTACTTCCATAATATGACGATTCTTCCGTTCAGCAATACCATTCTGCTGAGGTGTATAAGGACATGTAGTCTGATGAACTATTCCCTATACTTGTAAATAAGTTTCTAACTGAGTCCCAATATATTCTCCTCCATTATCGGACCGAATAATTTTAACAGAAGCATTGAATTGAGTACAAATAAATTTATGCACAATTAGAAAAATAGAGGAAACCCCAGACTTTGTTTTCATTAAGTAAACGATGGTAAAACGAGTACAATCATCAATGAAGGAGACAAAATACTTATGACCAAACAAAAAGTTGACTAGACTGGGACCCCATACATCAGAGTGAATAAGTTCAAAAGGTTGAGATCTTCGAGAATCACTTAAAGGGTAAGATGCCCTTTGGTGTTTCCCAAGTTGACAGACTTCACATTCAAACTGAGATTTATTAGACTGGACTCTAAAATGAGGAATAACATATGGAATTTTAGACACTGGGAGATGACCAAGACGATAATGCCAAAGATGAAGGTTTGCATCTTGAACTGGTGTTGCTGAAACGTTGTAAGAGGTTGAAGGCTGAGAATAATCTTTAAGAATGTATAATCCTTTCTGTAGTTTACCATATCCAAAGATTTTCCCCATCTTCAGATCTTGAAATACACAACCAGTAGGATGAAAAGTTACACAACAATCCAAGGCACGAGTTAAAGAGCTGACTGAGAGAAGATTGGAAAACTTGGAACATGATATACTGATGGTGAATCTGAAATACAGGTAGGTACACTTCCCTGTCCAATCATATAAGTAAACGAACCATCTGCCAATTTAATTGGTTCCTAATCTTTAAGAGTCTTGTAAGCTGAAAAATATGACAACTCTCCTACCATATGATCTGTAGCTCCTGAATCAATTATCCAAGTTTTAGAATGAGGAGGAGAGAAATGATTACCCTTTACTGTATGTGTAGCTTGAGCCACTGTAGCTTGGGTAGAGGAAGCAGAGGATTTTGTAGAGTCTCTGTCTAAGACCTTCTATTCTTTTTATAATCTCTTGAATACCTTCGGTGTTGGAAGTTGAACTTTCTGCAGAATGAACTGAAGTATTATGATTTCTATAGTAATCTGGCTTACCATGTAATTCCTAACAATGATCTATGGTATGACGCGATTTGCCACAATGAGAGCAAACAAGCTTTTCTCTGTCCTCTGAATTGTGTCGACCACGGCCACGGCCACAACTCTGGTGTCCCCCTCTCCCACGAAAATTAGAATTGTCTCCTCTTACCTGAAGTGCATGTTGATCTGTACTAATAACATGATCATTTTCAAGATTCCTGCGGTCTTCTTCTCTGATTAATAAGGAGTAAACAGTGCCCAAAGAAGGGAGCTCTTCTCGGCATAAGATATTCAGTTTTACTGATTCAAATTCTGGATTCACACTCCACAATAAATCAAATAGTTTCTTCTTTTCAATCTCAGTGTTTCTTAAATTATAACAAGCCGAACACTTGATATTTGTATAGTAGAGTAATTCATCCCAAAGACCTCGGAGATCTGCATAATATTCACTGATAGACCGATTGGCTTGTTTACATTTTCTAATTCTTTGAAGTATCTCATATTCTTTTGCAACATTCTTCTTTCTGGAATAAGCTTCTACTACTGCACACCAAATCTCATGGACAGATTCTAAAAACATAAGGGTTTTTGCAATTGATGGAATCATTGACTGTAGCAACCAAGATGATATTAATGCATCTTCTCTTTTCCAGGTAGGATAGAGAGTATCTTGAGGCTTTGGAATCGGAGTATGACCCATCAGATGTGCCCATCTCCCCTTTGCTATAATCGTAAGTTCTACAGATCGTGTCCATTCAAAGTAATTTTGACCATCTAATTTAGTCATAATCTGAAAATTTTCTGTTTTTTTTTACGAATAAAATTGCTTCCCTGTATGAAAAGTGCATTCAATACTTTTACCTTTGCTCGTCATTGATCAGAAAGTCTGAAACAAAACTGAATAAAGTCGGAATCTTGTACTTTGGCAAATGAGAAGAATATGTCTTCTTCTTCTTTGAATAAATAAAATTGAATACAGTCTGAACAATTATAGTCTTGAGATGAAGATACAAAGGATTCAACTTCTTGATATATATACCAGTCTGATTGTAAGCCAAGAAGTCATTAATATTCCCAAGAATCCCAACGATTACTTGTAGCAGTCCGTGTGATGCAATACACTATGACGTCTTACAAGTGATGATCACCTATGCCAGCATCTTCTATGCTCTTCTGCAGGGGTGAGTCGGCTCCTTTCCTTTCACTGTAAGTCACAAGAATTTTCTTCATCAACTCACGAGGCCTTCTCTCCAGGAACTCTAAGTATTGGCAGCGTGCAGTTGGTCCAGAAGGCTTTCTTAGATGACTGACAGCGAGAAGCTAAGTTTCTTGAGATGGCTTGTAGGTCACTAGTTGTATTAGGCAATTTACAACGAACGATCCCCTTGATTTGAACAATAGTCAACGCACGATTTGATTAATAGATCAATAAGTAACACCCGATTTTCTCTAATCTTGAAAATCAGATTTTCAATGCTAAAGTCAAATCTTCAAGGATGAATCGATGGCTAAATCACTTTCATTGAAGTACCCAATATCAATTTCTTTCATATGCACTTCTGAAATACACTTTTTACTGATTTTCTTCAATCATATCATAAAAAAACATGCCATATAGGCTCTGATACCATATTAACAAAGAAACCTCATTAATCAAATAAGAATTACACTTACAAAGTACAACAGATTGAAGATATTCCTCCAATATGCCCAAGGACAGAAATTGGCATCCACTATGCAGCCTCCTACCTTTTTCTTATTTTGGAAGTAACCCTAATCACTACTACTTATACTACCCTATCTAACTTGAATTCCTAAACTACCCCTTATTAGTACTAATTATCACTAAACAAACATAACACAGAATTACACTTAAAAACGATATCCTCTAACATCTGCCACCACCTTTTAGTGCTCCCAACGATCGAAATAGGCTCTGATACCATGTTGGAAAATGTGAGAGTACCGCGAAGATCGAATATCACAAAAATGATAACAAACAGTGAAGAGAAACATGGGAGATCGAAAGAAGGGGGCGGACCTCCAATGGAAGCCCCCCCATCTCTCTCTCTTTCTTACTCCGTACATGAGATTTGGAGTGCAGTTTTAGAAGCTTATTCCAGAAAAATGAATGTTGTAAAGGAATATGAAATCCCAGAAAAGTTAAAGAAATGTAAGAAAATCGCTCTATTAGTGAGTATTATGCTGATCTTCGAGGATTATGGGATATCTCTTTTATACCAATATAAAGTGTTCATCATGTTATTCAGAAAGAAATTTTAAAAATGAAAAGAAAAAGGTGTTTGACTTTATGTGGGGTGTGAATCTTGAATTTTAGACTATAAAGATCAATATTTTGGGCAGGGACGAACTTTTTTCACTTAGTACAGTTTACTCCTTACTGATTCGTGAAGATCACAGAAATTTAGAGAAGAATAACATTAACACCATAGAACAACTTGCATTACAGAGCAGAGCAGAAACTTCACAATATCGTGGAAGAGGTGGACAACATAACAGGGGACGTAGAAGAGGACGTTCCTATTCTGATGAGAAAGATAAAATTATATGTTCTCATTATAGAAAACATAGACACTCAAAAGAGAATTGTTGGGAATTACATGGGCGTCCAGATTTCTATAGATCAAGGAGTAATTCAGCCAATATTACTGAAAGTACCATGCCTAATATAGATAGTATTCAAGCACTTCTTAAGAGAATTGAAGACTTAGAAACAAAATTTTTTGAAAATCAGAATGTGTCTACCTCTCAGGCTACTATACCCCATGCTACTTGTTTAAGAATATGATTTTAGGGTCAGTTTTAGTAAATTTGATGTTTTAGGTATTATTGCAATTGCCCGTAGTAAAGAAACATAAAAGTCTTTCCTATTATTGGAATCATCGATTGGAGTAACCAAGATGAAATCAACGCATCTTCTCTATGCCAACTCGTATAATGTACGTCATGTTGTGCTGTGCATGGTATTTGTCCCATGAGATGAGCCCATCACCCCCTTGCTATTATTGCTAACTCAATTGACCTTGACCACTACACATAATTTCTTTCATTCAGTTTGGTAGATGTGATTTGAAAACTATCCACATTGTTGTTTATGGGCTATTCAAAAAATTCATGGGAAGCTTCAACTTCTTTCCCTTTACTTGCCATTTGTATATATATCTTTTTGTTCTTCTTTGTTTGAGTTCTTTAAAGAAGTACACTTATGACTGCCCAATCCCCCTTTTTAATATCGGCACAGGTTGATGGGAGGCAACTTGCACCAGAGGCACTACACTAAGATGATGGAAGGCCACTTGAAGCATACACACTATTAATCTTTGCTCAGATTCATATCTGCCCACATTCCTCAATGAGAAGCAACAGCCAGCAATATGCTTCTATATTTTCTTCCTTACCACTTTGAAACATACACACGATCAATCTCTACTCAGACTGATATCTGCCCTGATTCCTCAATGAGAACCAACAACCAGCGATATGTTTCTTCTATATTTTTCTTCCTTCTCTACCAGCACTATATCATTAAATATCAGTCTATAGAATAGTCAGAACTTCAATCGGCAGCATCAGAATCTTCATTAAAGGCAACTAACGAATACACGATGGAGATTATCGTTCAACGCAGATCTTTTAACACCTACGCTCTAATACCATGATATAAATTAACAAGATAAAATTACTTACAAAATAGTGCAGATTGGAGACACACCACCCAATCTGCCTATTCACACAGAGAAGGCCATAGTCGGTTCCTGCGTTTTCTCTCTTCTTCTCTGACAATCCTAAACCTTAATCTCTTATTTATAAGTATATTTTAACTTGAAAGACTAATTTACCCCTACTACTAATGATGTATTACAAATAAAATAAAAGAAATAAAGTTGAAAGAGTGTCCTCTTGGGACTCGAATTCTATCTTTAACATCTTTCACCCTCTTTTGAATTGAGTTTTTTTATATAAGTCCTCCCAAACTTTAGCTTTTGTTGTTCTTCTTCAACATAACATACATAAAACTTATTGAGAGAAAGTTGTTCTTACTGCTGTGTATCTAATAAATAGGATGCTTAGTAGTGTTTTTAAGAGAGATAGTCCTCTAAAATGCCTTGATAATGACTCTAAACTCTTTCATGTCACTCCTCGTATCTTTAGACGCATCTGCTTTGCTCATGTTCATTTACCTGGTCGTGATAAACTTGACCCTAGAGCAACAAAGTGTATCTTTCTTTGCTATTCTCAAACTCAAAAGAGTTATAAATGTTATGATCTAATTCAGAGTAAACTTTATGTATCCATGGATGTCACGTTTTGTGAATCATCTCCCTATTATTCTTCTTAGAGGGAGTCAATCACCACTCAAAACAACTTTTCTCATGTACTTCCCATAGTTCCCAGTGAAACTGAAGACCTCACAGGTGAAAATGAAGAGAAGCAGGTTAAATCAAAACCAAAGCAGATTATGGTTTATAAGAGGGGACCGAGAAAGATTGTTCGTTATCAAGAGGAGACTGCACAGACTCCAACCACCAAAGATTATTCCCTTATGCAGATCCACTATTAGGAGTGGAAGAAGACTTGGAAGTACCAATAGCCATTCGCAAAGGTAAAAGAACCTTTGCATGGTACCCAATCTCTAACTATATTTCTCTTGCTAATACATCAAAATACTATCAAATTTTTGTCGCAAATGCTGATCCGAATAAGATTCTCTCATGTTTTGAAGAAGCCAACAGGTACCCTTTATGGAGAGCAACGATAGAAGCATAATTGGATGCACTAGCCAAGAATAATACTTAGACAATCACCAAACTTCCTCACTACAGAAATATTGTGGGATGCAAGTGGGTTTTCACTATTAAATACAAACGCAAATGACACAATTGAAATATATAAGGCAAGACGTATTGCCAAGGGTTACAGTCAATCATATGGGATTGACTACAATGAAACCTTTTTACCTATAGCAAAGCTTAATTCATTGGAATACTTCTTAGTATGGCAGCAAATTTTGGATGGATCTATGGCAACTAGAAGGTATAATTTGTAAACCAAATAAAGCTATCTATGGACTGAAATAATCACCTAGAGCCTGGTTAGAAAAAATTAAGTGATTTTTCTCAAGTGCTTAAAGTTCTGATTTCATGGCTTCAACCCAGTGCTCTTGTTGTGATGTTTCAAGAAAGCTTTTAGAAACTTTATGCAATTTATTTTCTAAAACAAAATTATGATAGTTGGATGATAGTTTATCATAAGAGATAAATTGAGAAATGGGATAGTTACCACAAAATCTTTTACCTTTTTGAAGAGCTATTGGAACATCAAGTCTTCAATTCCGTTTTCTTCTTAATCTACCTTTGAATTTGAATAAGGTACTCTCCCTTGGTTCGTGGTTTCTATTCGATTGGGTATGACTATATTTCTCTTCCCTTTTGTATACACTTCTATCTCCTTTTCTTGTTAAGGTAAATCATTTCCTACAGTAGTATAATCTTCATCTATCTCATCGCTTGTAATGTCCATGAGGATAATTGTCTCTTCAATGCTAGAATTTGATAAATCAGTAGGTTTTTGGAAAAAAGAAGTAGTATCAAACAAAGTTACATCCATGGATATATACTTCCTATGAGATTTAGGATCATAACAAACATATCATTTCCTTTCACACGAATATCTAATGAAAATACATTTAACAACGCTTGGATCAAGTTTATCTCAAAATTGAGCATGTACATGAACATAACAAACACACCCAAACACTCTTGGAATAAAATGGAAATGATTAGTTTCAGGCTTCATCAATTTGAATGGGATTTTCCTTCAAGAACAACTGAAAGAAATCTATTCAATAGATATACTTAGCTAAGTATAGCTTCAGGCCAAAAGAATTTTGGAACATGAAGAAGTAAGGTTCGAGCAATATCCAAAATATGTCAATTTTTTTGCTCAGCAACTACATTTTGTTGTGGAGTATAAACACATGAAACTAGAGATATGATTCTAACTGAGAATGACAAATTTCACCACAATTATCAGTTCTATGAATCTTAACAATAGACTCAAACTAAGTTTTAATCAATAAAAGTAGAGGAAAAATGGAGGATGGAGGATACTTCTGATTTAGACTTCATGAGATAAACAAAGGTAAGTCTAAACAAATCATCAATAAAAGTAATAAAATATTTGAAATTTCCTAAAGAAGGTATGAAACATGGTCCCCAATCATCAGAATGAATTAACTCAAATGGAATTGATGATCTTGACTCACTAATAGGAAAAGAGGCTCTATAATGTTTAGCTCTTTGACATATCACACTGAATAACAAAATCATAGGGGATTACAAGAGGAACTAACTCTCGAATTTTAGACAACGGTAAATGAACTGACTGTGCCAAATTCTTATTTTTTCTTCTGGAGTAGTGGCTGCTAATGCTCTTCTCTGCATTGAACTTTGTCGTCCAGAAAGTATGTATAGCACATTCCTTAGTTCACCACGTCCAAAGGTTATTCCCGTCCTAAGATCCTGAAACACACAATCAGACGACTCACTGAAAGTAGATTCACTAGGAATTTGGGAATATATATCATTGAGTTAAGTGTAAGATTGTTTTCTTGAATTATTGCTTTTCCTTCCATTGGGATTAAGGAACCATTTGCAACCTTAGCATACTGAGGTGTAGATGTAACTTCATATCTTATCAGTAGCACCCGAATCTATTACCTAGAAAGTAGAACGTACAAAATTTTTTAAAAAGGAGTTACCGCTGATACTATAGGAGGTACGAGGACTTAATTCTGTCGCGTACTGTTGTTTCTATTTCTACAATTTGCTTCTTCAACTCCGCCATTTCATCTATAGGATTTAGTTCAATCTTCTTTTTACAGGTACTTGCCACATAACTGCCATAATCTTTATATTCTGCTGGACGTCCAATAATTTCCCAACAATGTTCAATGTGTCTCATCTTCCAACAATGAGTACACTGCAATTTATTATTATCTTCATAATTATGAAATCTTCATCTTCCTCGGCCTCTAACTGAATCTCTTCTTCTCTAATAATTGATTTGTCTCTGACCAACAAAGGCAGATTTCTCAGTTTGTGTCTGATCACCTCAATTTCTTCGATCTTCCTCTCTCAAAAGAAAAGAATATATGATTCCTAATGAAGGAAGTTCTTCCATGCTGAGAACATTTAGTTTGATTGATTCGTATTCGGGAGAAATTCTCCAAAGCATATCAAACACTTTTCGAATTTCACCATCTGTCGTTTTCTCCGTTATACAATGATTGCATTTGTTTTCCATAAGATATCTTTGTTCATTCCAAAGTTCTCTTAGTTCTCCATAATACTCACTCAGGCATGTGATTCCTTGACGACATCTTCTTATCCTCTCAATGATTTCATACTATTTGGCTATATTTCTTTGTCTTGAGTAAGCTTCTTCGACCGCAATCCAAATTTCTGCAGCCGATTCCATGTACATGAATGTTTTGATAATGGAAAGATGCATAGATTGGATAAGCCATGAACTTACCAATGCATCATCCTTTAACCATTTTTCAAAATCAATGTCATCTTCTTCATGTTGTGGCTACTTCTCTTTGATAATATATAATTTTCCTCTAACATGTAGGGTAAGTTCCATCGATCTTACCCATTCTCTATAATTTTTTCCTTCTAACCGAATACCCATGACTTGAAATGGCTCGATTTTCTGATCATGTCCACAAGCATTAATCGACAACTCTTCCTTTATTCTTCCCTCCAACTTTCAAACCTTTTTTCTTGAATTACTATAAGTAGACGATATGTGGAAATCTTCTCTTCACATATGTCTATTTTTTTTTCACGATAAAGTGATGGGGGGCTCACGTGGATATCGGCTGAATCAACTCAAGGAAGGCTCTAATATCATGTGCAAAAATATCGAAAAGAATAAAATAAATAAGTTGCAAAAATGGTGTAGAGAAGATGGCAGGATTCGATCAGCCACTCTTATGCAGCCGCCCCTCTTCCTTTCTCTTTCTTTCACTTTCTCAATACCAACAATAGGGTTTACATCACTTAAATACCTCTCTAACAAAGTCTAAGAATTACCTCGGTCCCATCAATGAGACTTATTTAAAGCTACATTTAAAAACAAACTAAATAGTAATTAACAAAAGACTAAAGCAAATAAACAAAAAAACATAGTTGTGCGCAAATGGCTTATTCTAATGTTGATTATCGCGCCTCCAATCTCTTAACAATTCTATGGTAAAATGTGATTTTCCATAATGTGTACATTTCAGTTTATCCTTTGCATTGGATGTGGGCTAAGATCTACCTCTACCTCTCTACCTCTACCACTACTACTAGATCCTTCTCTACTTCTATATCCAAGCATAGGATTTCTCCCTATAAATGTTGTATTTTCTGTACTAGATTTCCATTCTTTTTCTAAAATTTTCCTATCTTCCTCCCCCAACAATAAATAATAGAAAGTACTTAATGAATGTAGTCCTTCCCTACTCAGAATATTGTTCTTTATAGACTCATATTGAGATGAAATGTCCCATAATAAATCGAAGACCTTTTGTTCTTCAAACTCTTCATTTCTTTCTTTAGCGTACATTTGATATTTTATCTTCGAAAAGAATTGCAACTCCTCCCAAAGGCCTCTAAGTTCTCCGTAGTATTTACTAATAGATCTTCCTCCTTGCCTACATTTCTAAATCTTTCTTTGCCTACATTTCAAAATCTTTTATCTAAGTTCATACTTCTTTGCAATATTTTTTCTTTGAGCATATGCATCATAGACTGCTATCCATATTTCATAAGCTACTCCCAGAAACATAAACATGCTACCAAGCGCAGGGGTCATAGGCTCAATTAGCCAAGCAGTTACTAGAGCATTTTCCCTACACCACCCTAAGTAAGTAGGGTTATCAATACTAGGCATACAAACTAAACCTGTTAGATATTCTCATCGCCCTCTAGCCATAATTGCAAGCCCTATCGATCTTTCCCATTGTAAATAATTTCTTCTATCCAGTTTTATATTTGTTATCTTAAAACCTTCTCCATTTTCTATCGTGAAATTTCTGCATATTCCACCATCTTCTCTTTTTCTACCATAATTACCCCCTTACCCTAGGCAGTGATATGTTTTCCCTTCCTTTTCTTGTTCGTACCAATCGCTAATATCTTCAACTATAGTTGTTGCCCCTAACAACAACCAAAGGAAGCCCTCAACACTTCACATAAAAGAATCAAGATGCTTTCACACCAACGACATTCAATCTCAAAGAGCTCCCAACGAAGAGGCCTCTCTAAAATGTTCCTCCCTTAATAGCTACACACCACAAAAGGACAACGAAATGGAGCGGTTGGGTCTCTTTAATCTCACGGTGAAAGCCCTCCTTCTGCGTGAAAAATGGCTCCCTTCCGTGTGTACCTTTAATAACTCTGCTACCATGCATCTGCCGTGGCTATGTGTCCGCGAGTCTTCCCGAATCATATTGATTAGGCTCTGATACCATGTTATAAATCAAACAAAATCTTTATTGATTGAAAATAGAAGAACAATGGTATGGAGGAGGACAAACATCTACACGTAGACTTCCTACCGCTTTCTCTCTCTTTCACTTCCACGCTTGCAATTACGTGATAAGGCTAGGGTTATTAAAAGAACAGATATAAATAAAAAGACTAATCTATCTATATACTAAAGAAAGTTTGCCTTATGGCTCCTATTGGATTAATACATGATACAATAGGAGCAAGATTCAAACTAAAGTCTCTAACAGATAGCAAGTCAACATGAAGGTATATCACCTTCATTGGAGGGAATATTATTTCTTAAAAGAGCAAGAAACAAACTATAATAGCAATATCTAGTGCAAAGGCATAATACAAATCAATTGCTCACGGAATATGTGAAGTATTATAGCTGAAATCTCTTACAAAAAAGAGTTGGGGAAAGAAATAAGAGAACACATCTCTCTTTATTGCAATACTAAAAAAAATATAAAATTGCTTCAAATCCAATCATAAAAGAACAAAACATAATGAAATTGATTATCACTTCATAAGGGACAAAGTAGCTAGCAATGAGTTCAAGTTGATCCATGTGAAATCTGCCAATTATATATATACATTATGTATGTATAAATATTTTTGTACATACATATAGATATATACTCCAAGAGGCTGCAGTTGGCATGATGGGAGGTGGGTCAATCATATTCTTTCCATGAGAAGGTGGTACTCGGGATCAAACAATGAACCTAAGATTGGAATGATCATTAGATACTTCGATGGAAACAATGGGGCTGGCAGGATCTGATGGTTGGCCATTGCTCTTGTCATCTACTTTTCTCTTTGGCTATGGCAAATCACCCACTAGAGAGAGAGAGAGAAACGGGAGGAAGGATGTTGCCTTCCTCTAAGGAAATCCAACCATCAGATTGGTTGGTTATAGCTTCTTTATGCTTTAAAGAAATAGTGGGAGAAGGATAAAGAAAAAGGAAAGATTCATATGAGGGTTCATTCAATCCAAGGTATTCAAATCAAATCCAACTGCTAAGATGAAAAGTTCTTGTAAGAAAAGTTCTTAACATAAAGGGGTTCCCTATTTAAGCAGTCCCGCCCTAACTATCCATCTTCTTTCTATCTATCTATCTACTACCTATTCTATAGGCACACATACATATACTTATGTGTGTGTGTTATTGATGAGCTGGAGCCCTTCTAGCATTTCTCGGATTGATCACATTTATCATGAAGCCTTTTTATGACGGTCAATTTATGTATTTTATATATATACATAGATAGTTGCTCAATCCAATCTATTTTTAAATCTACCCAAACATCTCTACCGTTCAATCGGCACAATCAACAATAGAGATTTGAATCTAAAAAGCCTATTGTACCCTTGTACATTAAATGTGAGTATAGAAAGTACAACGGTATAAGTTTCTTTTGATATTCAAATCTGCACCACTGATTGCACTGATCGTATGGTGGAGATGCTTGAAAAGATTTAAGCATGGATAGGGATTGAGCATGGACCACTATCTCCATATATATAATCCGTTTATGAATTGACAAGCTGACATGCACGTGACAAGCTAAGCTTGGCCTGTTGGCTTTTGTGAATTCTAAATGAGACAGTAACAAACAATGGAAGCTCATCTCCTGCTTTCAGCTCATCATTTGACGAGTAATCTAATGGCTCAGTACATTCAACTTCTCACTTAGAGAGATGAGCCATGAGATCGGCATGTTCCTGAGACTGAGAACGAACAATCCAAGCTTGGGTCATTGAGCTCAATCAACAGCCCTAACTGTAGATACACTGTCAGATCCAATTGATCATGGATATCTTAAAGTGAGGGATCATAACCTCTATTCCATTTCCCCCTTACCAATCCCAAAAATTGAACAAAAACACAGCCAAATTGTAGTGAAAATTTCCTTGTGTCAAAATCCATTATTTGGCCCAGAAGACAGACCACTCTTGTTCTAGACAACTATAAAGTGTAGAAGTCAGTACAAAGCAAAAAGATGTTCAAGCAGATTCGTTGATATCACAAATGCCCTTCATTCATTTTATTTTCTAAAATACACATAAATTGGGGACAATCTAATACAAAAACATGCTGTCCCAAAATAAAATTTCAATCAATTTAAAGAAGACAGCAGTTCTAATACTGCCCCAAGATGATACAATGTTAAATGCAGGGAAAAGGAAAGAGTAATCCTGCTTACGGCTGCTTTCCAATGCTGAATATTGACAAAGAAGTAGCCAGTGCATTTACATCGTCATGCATCAGACGGCTTCTACTTATCTTCTCAAATAGAGGATGGGATCGAAAACTGCAACCAGGAACAGATTATCAATAATGCTGCAGGATCATCTGGCTGAAGAAGCGTACCCACTCTGGCCTTGTTCTTTTAATGACATAGCCAGATGCGTAGACTAATCAGTGTTAAAAGTAATCCTTATACAATTACCAACATCAAAATGTTTCTTCTGCCCCAAAAATAGATGTCTGATGGGAAACGAACAAATTAAGGAAAATGTTAAAGACAGAGACATGGGCATGCATGCACAACATGCAGATTCTGTAAAAGCAGAAAACTGATCGGTATCTCGACTTATTGCTGCACTTGCCAAAACTCATAGTCCATTGTGTGTGAAAGAGAAAAGTTCACAGAATAAGAATGGATACTCCCATAGTAATGTAATGCAATACACAAAGTCCTTTAGTTCATGAAGGCTCAACAAGTAAATGTACAAATGCATATGCATGGTAACATTCACATGCCCATACATCTGTAAAGAGAAGTCTTTGACATGTGTGCTTTTAGCATGAGAGAAAGGCTTCAAGGTGAACATGTTCCATACCTGTTCAGCAAAATACTCTACATGCTTCGGCAACTAACTTCCAAAATCACATTCTATATTTCCATGAGGAGCTTGCTACCAGAGTAATCCAATGGAAATCTATTGGATTAGACTGTTCATATGAAATCCTAGAGCACACTAACTTCAGTCGAGTCAAACAGAGCAAACTAAGTACACTTGTCTAAATAAAAGATGCATAAAGTTTTCAGATCATTGTTTCTTTATGGCAGATGGAGCTGGATCCAAATCCATAAGAACATTCACAGTCCCTACCAAATCCTGCTGAATTGAACCTGGAAAGACAGTACTCATGTCAAACTACTGCAATCATCACACTTTTAGGATCAACCATCGAATCAATGTTAAATGTGATAACTGCTAGCACATGTTGCCTGTTGGCATAATCTTTAGCTTGTTTATATCTATGTAATAGTGACTAATCAGATAATCCAGCCAACCTATGAAATGCCAAGATGTCAAGAAGAGAAAAGAAATGCCAGAAACAGACAGGGAAAACTTTAAGGAAATGTTCACTTTATTTCATGTATAAATAACCAAATAGAGAACTGGAAACAATTCCTAATTATCTAACTTAAACCATTACCTGTCCCAAAGTTTTTTCGTGTACCAGTACTCCAGAAAGCATTCCAGTCCATGTGCAGCAAGGTAGGATGCTTGTACTTCATCATGAGCAGCACGATGTTTCCTCATCGCTGGATCCCTCAAGCCTGGATTTCCTGATATTATTACAGCTTTGGCAATCTATCAAGGAACAAATGCTATTAAGAAACAGGAGATAGACATCAAATATCAAAGTCCAAAAGCAACGTCACAAGCATTATAGGAAACCAACCTTCTCACTATATCTCAGTGCCATGTATAGTGCCAGTCTTGCACCCATTGAATATCCAACAAGAACAACCTTTCCAGGAATTATCTGATGGATTACTTTGAACAATTCATCCATAAATTGTTCAAATAAGCTTGATTTTCCCTGTAGAACCACCTCCAAATCATTTTCTTCAGGAAGGGATTTTCCATGGCCTGGAAGATCAAATGAAATGCATCTTCTCGTAGCTGAAATGGCCTTCATCACCGGAGTCCAGTCGTCAGCAGTTCCAAGAAACCCATGGAAAAAAACAATTGCCTCATTCTGTGAAAAAATGAACATAGCGTGGACTAGGTTAATGCATAGATTGAGTAATTGTTGGGAAAGAGAATATATGATGGGCATTTGTGACATGCACCAATGCTTCTTAAGCTATAATCCAAAGCAACGAATTTCGTAGATTAGAACTATGAGATAAATTATGCACCTCTGCTATAACCTGTATGCTCCTGTAGAGTTAAAATATGTTTTATTTCAGATCAATGCCTGCAAATTTCAGCATGAAAGCTAGAGTTCAACTTGGAAGCATGTGGACTACATGCAAAAAGTTATCTTTGAATATTGTAAACAATAATGCAAGTTACTTAAGGATAACATACAAAAGAGATACTCGGAAGAAGCCACACATGGGTATGGTTCCCACCCAAGAAAGGTTTGAGGACAATTAACTACCAAACATTTCATCCAACAAACGTGTAAGAGATGTTAGAAGATACTTACATTATCATTCCTTTCAAGAGTATCCAGGACATGAAGAGAGTAAGGAATATCCTTGACTTGTACTGTCATGCTATAAGAACTAAACGTTTCTTCTGTATAACAATTTTGAACCGTTTGATAGTTAATCTGAAAATTGTGAAGGACGTATTTTGCATCTTCCACTGATGCTTCCACTGAGTTACCATGTGGATGAACAATGAACTTCAGTGGATTGTTAACAACATCCTCCTGTAGCCACTGAAAAGTTCCAAGACCATGTGCAGTAGCTGGTATTAAGCCTCTACCGCACATTGAGTTAATGTCCATAGACTTCTTGTCAACATAGAAGGCAAAGTGAACATAAGCGGACAAGCTTATACTGCTCTCAAAAGCCCCACTGATAATAGCCATCTTCCCATGTTGTTGGGCCCATTGTGCAACCAATGCTGAATTTTCAAAACCACCAAGACAGCTTGGCTTAATGATCTAGAAAGAAAGGAGAAAATAGTAAGAATGTGCGCTAGTGATTTTTGAATAAAAGAGAACTGTCTACTTTTAGACGCTTCATTGGAAGCCCCTCAGTGAAAAGCTACATTCCACCACTTACAACAGCAACTATTCCAGGATGTACAAATTCTGTAAGCTTGTTTGGATCTCCTTTTACATCATCAACAGTTTCATCTAAGGCAACAGGCAAACAGGTCTTTTCACAAAATTTGATAATATCCTCCGCAAATTGCACAGGTTCCTGACAAGTTGGTGTCAGAAAATAAATGTTACAAACTAAGTTCATTGCGGCCACATGAAAGAAACTTACAATGTTAAGACAGAACATTCAGATGCATAGCAGAAAGCTGCTAGAATCTAATTTTCTAATCAGTGAGCCCAGCAAGATGACTGCATAAAGAGGTTGGTGGACACGTATAACTAACTGTTGGACATCCATAAAATTTTATAGCACATTCCGAACAACATTTGAACAAGTGAAGAGCATTAACAGAGGAACACTTCCCATCACGAAATTGTTTATCAGCATACAGGATCATTACATCTCTAACAAAATTAAACCTACAGATAAAGTGTCGAATATGAAATGCTGACTTAGCTATTAGAAAGTAAAATATGTGATTTGGTAACTCTTCAAGTGAGTAGGTTTCATATGTAACAGCATGGTAAAGGAAATAGAATTGGAAGTTATTTAAAAAAAATGAATATCATAATCTACAATTATGTGCAAAACTCATCTTATCCAAGAAAAGAACTCGAAGAAAAAATAACAAAATCATAAGAACACTTTATATAAGAGAACATAGAAAAGTACATAAAAATAAACATTTAAATTCTTTTTAGGGCTACATCGACATGAATGAAAAATGACAGTAGTGATAAAGTTTCATGAAGAGTTCATTCACGAAAATATTCCATCTAGGGCCCGAATTAGCATATCAACAAATCGCAATGTGAATTTGACAAGAGAAACAGCATAGCTCCTTGTCAAGGGAATTGACTATCATACTGTGAATCAGAGTAGCACAGAGGTGTGCATCTGATAGGTCTCTATGTAATTCAGCTTGCCCATTGCAAAAGGACTCCCACCTCAACCTTGAAAAAGGTATTTATAGAATTTAAGAGAACAAAATAGTCAAGCTCTTTTTTCACCAATCAAAAGAAGATTACCTCAATGTACTGCAATGAATGGTCTGCAACACATGTTCCAAATTCAATAGCTTCTTCTAGTGACCACATTCTATTAGCATCTACTCGGATATTAATTTGATGTCCAACTTTCTTCCGAATTTCTTGGACAATAACAGCATCCTCTAAAGGGTTTGCTCTCCGAGCAACCTGCAACATAACTGTTACAGATTGATGGCATCTATTTGTAAAGAAACTAGCAGAAAAGTATGAGACTCTCTAATGCATCAGACAATACTAATCTATGTATTGATTGTTGTTTTGAAATAAAAGATATTTATGTACAGAAGAATTTTAAAGTATCACATTAACTTCAATTATACTTAAATCTTGCAATATTTGGAGCAGGCGTGCTTCTGTACGTAACAACTAATCCATTTGCACTAAGCAAGTAACTTCAATATGCATGCAAAACAATAACCTTCAGCTTCACTGTGGTGAAACCATTGTTTACAAGATCTACAACTCTTTGTATGACATCCTCTGCTGAACCATTGGAATCTACAAGAGCACATATCTGCACCCTTGATACATTTGAAAAGTCTTTGCCAGATGCATCCATCTTGGTATTCCCAGAACACATACAACTCAACATCATATCTGACATGCTAGAATTCTTTGCTGCTGCTATTGCATTAAGGGAAGCCATCTCTAAACCAGATCGAACACTTGGGAAAATTGTAGATGGCTGCAACAAGGGAAACTGAAATTAGCATCACGGAAAAGAACAGTAAGAAGCAGAGATAAAGTTGACATGACAGAAGCACAACATTTAACAATGTAAAGAAACATAAAGACCTGTACTCCGATGCTACTCCATATCCATGAAGCAAAGGATCCTCTAAGCAAGGGAAGCAGATAGCTTAATTCCATTCCCTGCATTCTGTGGCACAGAAATCTGAGTTGCTCTTCAACATCAACTAGGTCTTCCTTGTGGATCTCCATCGGTGACACCTATAAGGTAGAAGTACTGCTAAAAGTACACATTTAACAAATTTCTAGAGACAAAATTATAATAATTTAAACACACACACATGGACATAACTAACCTGCCTTGACCCAAACAGGTAAAAGGGTGAAACAGAAACTTGTAATTAAGGAGAAAGACCAAGAAAGTACTAGACAGAATTAGATGTATATCTTTATCACTGAGAGGTTTTTCTATTACAGTTGTTACATAATATAGGTAAGACATAAACTTGGAAGCTAAATAAAAAAATAATGTACATGGTATAATGAATTTGCCCAACTTTATCCTAAACAAACAGCCAAAAAATCAATATATGAAAGAACAATACATAGTGCAATAAATTCACCAAGCTTATCTTAAACTGGTATAGACAAAATTCTTCATTTGCGCTATGCGTGATAGGTTATTTACCTTAAAATTCAAACACAATGACACGTCAGGATAATAAAGGTTTGTCTCATTTTTAAACAAATAAAAAAGGATTAATTTGGTGGGATGGTACTCTTCATCTACCTATAAGAAAATCTAGTACATGTCTCTTTCTCACTCTACATATATATTTACATATCTAAGTAGATAGCCATATGTGCATGTGTATGTCTGTGTGCATGTCTGCCTGTATAAGTTGTTTCACGTCTTACATGCATGTTTTGCGTTACTAAAACTAGCAAAGCTGTATTTAGTGGCATCCAGAAAACTGGTTACTGGATCGATTTATAAACAAAAGAGAGCAGTTTAAGTATTGCTTCTGTCATTACATAAAACATATAAGAGTTTTGAAGGTGTTATTAATGACAACCAGATAATATCTGGAAGAAGATACTCACCTCTCCAATTCCCACACTTCCTGTTTCAAGATGCAACATCAAAATGAAGCCTTCCTTATAGAACCTCTCACTTCTATCATTTACTTTGGTAGCAGTGGTGGGTGCAGAAAGCTGAATTCTGAAACGATTTTGGCACAAATTAAAAGTTCAAACCACAAACCATTAAGAATAATTTAAGGTACAAATGCAGCCATTGAACCCAATATCCACATTATAAGTACTTGGTCACTTTTTCACCAAACACGTAAACATGCCTGTATAGTGAATATTCCATCTTCCAAATTTTGCATGATGTGTTATTCGAACAGCTGTTGAAATCTGAAACCCTTGATAGAATGGCTAGTGCACTCTCTGCTGCTTGGCAAGCAAATTTCTCTAGTTTTCTGGGTATTAAGTAGAAAAGTTTAGAGCATATATAACTTATTGTCTGCTATATACATTGTGAACTCTTAAAAAAAAAGAGAAACCTGTGAAAAGCAGCATTCTTTTCAATGGAGCTGATGACTTCAATGACACAATCTGAATGATCCTGATGACACAATATCAGGGCATCTTGAAGTTCTTTCTTTGTCTGCACCTGTAGATGTTTAACACTACAGAAGAAGGGTTTGACATTAAAACGTGAAATTAAAAGATTATCATAATCCTGAAGACCATGCAATGAATGAAACAAGTTGACTCATAGCAAACAACAGCATATTTTACGTCCCACAAAAACTAGATATCCAACTAATTTACCATCCAAGCTAGAATAGCTACTGTAAAAATTCCTAAATCACAATATGAGAATGCGCTATAAAGTTGGTGCTTGCTGCTGGTGTGTGTATGGGCATGCATGCCTGTGTGTGTTGGAGACAAACACACACATGCACACACACATGCACATGCACGCACACACGTGCACACACACACACACAAGAAAGAAGGGGGTATTACCCATGTGCAGCACATAGCTCTGCAATTTTTACACTATGAGATGTGTAAAAGTATCTCTCCATTGTTCTAGCTGGTATTCTTTTAGCAATTGGAAGTAAGCTAAATATTGCACCTCCACGATTGTTGATCACCAGTATGGTCATAGGCTTCCGCATTATCCTTAAAAACAATCAGACATGCCTTCAAGATACTTACAAACAAAACGAAAAAGCTCACGTAGAACATTAATGTAACAATGGAGAGAATGAATCACTTATATTTTTTTCACAGTGGGACCCTGAAATACATCATGGTGGAGATCCTGTAACGTAGAACATTGATGAAAAATAACCAGTTACATATACTTTAGACAGTATATGGGGGTTAGAGGATTGTGGTTCATCAGATAAGGTTTCAACCCCTTCCAACTAATGGCAGTAGACAAAGAGCCATTAAGATTCTAGAACATGGTACTCGCCCTCAATGAGCACTAATTAGAAATCAAGTTCCGGTATTTGTGTTCCATCATTTTAAAAAATGCACATGGACCATTCTAATAATAATAAGTACCAGAGGCTTTTACCCGTATACTATCCATAGCACTCAAAACACTGAAGTTGAAACAGACCACTAAGTACTTCTCGATAGTGGCATGTCAAGGCTAAAACAAATAACATTTGGAATTTCCAGCATCTCAAAGCACAAAACCGATTGAAAGGAAGCATATTGAATGACACTACTAATTCGGATGAGTTGTCATTTCTGAACACATATTTTATTATTCTTGAAAGTTACAGAAAACGAATTTCTTGATTCTGCAACATGAACCAGTGAGCTTGTCAATTGCAAGATCTAAAAAAAAGTTTGTTCCACTAAAGTATCGAAAACACTTCCTTATTTTCAGTCTTTATTCATGGTTTTGTGCATAAGGATATTATCAGTCATTTAAATTATCAAAAAATATATACAATGTAAATCATTTACAGTACCTACAAATAGGGGTGAGCAAACTTCAGTTTAAGCCAAATTACCGAACCAAAATATCTCATTCGGTTCAGGTTCTGTTTTGAATCCAAAATTTATTCTGTTAATGGTGTGGGTTTGGCTCTACGGGACCCAAAATCGACATATCCGAAAAACCGAATAACCTTTAAATCCATAAACCCCTCCCGAATGACCTAACTTTTCTTTGAGTTGGTTCTGTGTGCTTCTTTGTCACCCTCCATCCCCTTTCATTGTGTGCCTCCCCTCTGCACCTCTTTGTCGCCCTAATTTCTGAACCGCTGTTCCAGGTGTGTTTCAACTTGATTATGACGGTGTTCTGCCATTACAGGCGAGTTTCTGAACCATTGTTCTTTGGTTAATCTGTGTGAGAGTCAATTGATGTCTTGTCGAGTAGTGAAACATGATTAGATGTGAATCTGATCGGTTTGTAGCTATTTGGTCACAATGGGTTTGTGTCTATTTGATGTTAATAAGATCTGATTGATGTGTTATCTTTGCTGTTCTTTGGTTCGAGTGGACCACGCTTATATTGTTGTTGTTTGATGGATTATGGTTCCTTTAGCATGAAAAGCAAAACAAAAGAAGAACAAGGATGCTTCTTCATCATATCCCACTTCAGCATTTTCAAGGAAGATCAGACGCGAAAAAGGTTAACTAATAATATTGGTTAACTTTTTCTCTCATTTTAAGGCACTATCTGAGTGCAGATTTGACTTCTTGAATATTAGGAAGATTCTGTTTTGTAATGAACCATTTATCGACCAAAGTAACCATGTTCAACTCAAAGAGCCATCAAAATGTTTACAATCACTGTCAAATTAAAGAACGGATGAGGTACAAAAAACTTTTCATTCTAATCTCATATTATACTGAATAGCAACCATCAACATATAATATCGAAAATGCCATGTAATTGCAAACAAACATAAAATAGATGATATGCAATTGCAAACTTCTTTACGTTTATGAAAATCTGAGTTGCAATCTCACCAACTCCCACAAAGAAGGAAAAAAACAGCTTTTTTATTTAAGAATTTACGTTGGCAGCATTTTGTCTAGTCCCCTTAATGAAAATTTCCTGCCTCCACTGTAAGAGAGGGCACCAAAATTGGCTACTCTTTAAGAGAATAAATACGCACTGTATACCAGTTTCATTCAAGTTAAGAGAAAAACACTTTAAATTTAGAGCAACTAGTTAAACTCTAGTAGATACAAGTGAGATACTATTTTATTGATGCTTTTATTCACTATCATGGAAAATTGACAAGCAAAAGGAGTCAAATCAATATCGAAAAGGACACATCAATCATGAATCAGAGAGACCGGAAGAGAGTTTTATTAGTTGTAAAACCTTTCATTTAAAATCGCCAATCCATTTGTATCATGAAGAAAAGACACATCCCCAATGAGCGCTACCACCTGAAAAGGATTTCGGAAAGAAAATTAGGCAGCAAAACTCTTCATCTAAAAGCATAAGTCATCGTGTAGAATTGAGTTAAAAGAATTCATGTCATTTATTAAATTTTGCCTCTATAAATACAAAATGAGTTTGGAAATCCTGTACTTACAGCTTTCATGAAATCGTTAATGTTGTTTTATGCACACTACATGGACATAGACATGTACATCCATAAATCTATATATATATATATATAGATACATATATATATATATATACATACATATATATATATATACATACATATATATATATACACACATATACATAAGATACATATGTGTATATATAGAGAGAGAAACAGAACCACACAGTCATAACTACCCATTACAAGAGATAAAATGTGTGAGGCAATTGAGGCAGCTGGAGAGAGGCAAACCGATTTCAAGGTTAGGTATAAGAAATTGGGGAGAACTACAGGAGTTGTGGACAGACCAAGGTTATTAGGGGACCGCAAAATGTCATTTCGATGATAATCAGCTTAAATGCCAGTATGGTCCAAGATAGATACAATAGTGAACATGAATTCATGAAGCTAACACCACCCCATATAGGAAACTCTAAGATTTGGTTGGTCAACATAAAAATGATAGGAGATACCATAAGCAAGACTTCTCCCTCACTAAGTGGAGTTAGCTACATGGATCCTTAGTTGTGATTGTGCTCAATTTTGTTTCCTACTAGAATTTAACTCCAAGAAAGCAAGACCACCATGTTCTATAATTTTGTTCGAAACTTTTGAGGCATTTGTGTGGTCCTCTTTGGAGGTTTTACTTGTCCCTTTCTCGCATCTTATTGTATCTCCATCTCGTTGCCTCTCCAAATGACTTTTTTGTTGTCTTGTCCACACATAATGTTAGAAGGACTACTACCCGCCAGCTGCCAGCTGTTGGGCCAGCCAGCACACTAGCGGTTGGGTTCTGGCCCTCCTTCCTCTCTCTTTCCTCTTTTCTACTCTCTCTTCCTATTGTATTTTACCTTCCTTTGTCTATAAATATCTCCTCTTCACTCTTCTAATATCAAGTCGTGGGCTTTGCCTTGATAATAAAGTATTCTTTCTTTAAAGTGTTTATATTGTGCAATTTGGTGCTTAAGGCTTAGTTGAATGGATTCGTTGTGAAGTGCTTATGGCACTTCATGTGGCTATCAAGATCGGGTGAGACCGATCTTCATTACACAGAAAACCAAAGTATAGACTTTCCAAAAGCCCATGTGCTAAAAATTCTCTTTTACATTTGTAACTTTAGAACTTGAGTTTTCTATAAAACTTTTAATTGTTTAAAACATATAACACCAACTCTATGATACTCAACCCTAAACATTGTGAACCTAATATGTAAATCATAAGTATTTTCTTTCAACCTTTTGTTTCTTTCTATAATTTGCATAGATAGAGTCATTTAAGCAAAAACTATGTACACAACTTTAATTTAAATCATAGTTGTCATTCAACTTATATCGCAAAGGGTCGAATTACAATTATTGTAAAGGATCTCACAACCCTAATCCAAGATAGAAACTAACAACCTCATTATCCTAAGCATATTTTCTCTCTTTTCTTGCATAATCCAAGTGGCATAATTTTGAAGGGAGAAGAGCTTCTTTTATAATGAAGAAGAGATGGCCAAAATGGATGCACAATCATATAGAAAGTAATGAGGCATGGCTTGTGGAAAATGTCTACTCAGCAATTTGAGACTCACTTGTCACATACATGAGCACCATTAGAGATCTTTTCGTGATGCATCAACTAAAGAACCAAACAAGTGGAACTTAGATGTCAAATATGAAATTTTCTCAAGCATGAAGGTTGATAAGTTCTCTCATCCTATCATATGTTATTTAGTGTTGCTTATTATTATGTTTTATTTAAGGGTAGATTAGTCTTTCAAGTTATAACACTCTTATATAATGTGAATAGGAAACTCTGTTTTAAAAGTATAATGATAAGAAAACCTGAAGGCTGTAAACAATTATCAATAATCGTAGATGGAAGCAGCCCGATCACATATTGTCAAGTATCAAATCAATAAGTCACATACAAACATATTGGAATTAATGAGAAACACAACGGATAATCAATAATAGAAAATATCGATAAAAGATGAAGAGTAAACAATGGAGATTTGAAGGAGGGGCAAACCCTCCAACGGGAGCCGCCCCCCCTCTCTTTCTCTCTCTATTAATCAAACTCTTAACCCTAATACAAACTTTTAGCCCTTATATAATGGGCTGTAAACAGAAAATTACCAAAATACCCTTAGTACTTATAGGAAAGTGAAACCTTTTGCTGTTTCTTGCACTTTCATGAAATTAGTGATTCTAAAAAAATACTGAAGTCAGTAGTAGAATGATAGTAGGTGCTTATAAATTGTCTAGTTATATGCACTCATGAGAGATACCATATCTAGTGATAGTAAGAGAGGTGAGAGCACCTATAAGTTGCTCTAGGATGTTGGGTTTACTAATTTTTCTTTGTCTGTAGCTCTTAACTTTATGCTAAAGACCTCAGTAGTATCAACTTGTTTGTTGTCGGTGATCCCCGAACTATCAATTATTTCATTTGCAAACTTGATTTGTGACAAAATAGCCACGATTGTTTATAACAATTTTGATACCCAAAAAATACCTAAGAAGGCCAAGATCTTTCATATCAAATTCATGATAAAGATCATGCTTAACCTGTGCAATTACTCTTTCACTTTCAGCGATGATCACATCATACACATATAAGAGTCAGATAACAATGTTTGTATCAAATTATCTTATAAATAAAGCAATATTATTATAGCAAGAAACAAAGTTCCGCAAATGCATAAAATTTTTGAAGCGATAAAACCAAGCCTTCAGGGCTTGTTTCAAATAATACAAAACTTTCTTAAGCTTAAGAACATGATCTCGAGGAGTATCAAGTCTAAGAGGAAGAGTCATATAAACATCTTCATTTAAGTTTTCATTCAAAAAGGTATTTTTTAAATCAAGTTGGAAAATGTTCCAATTTTGGATAGCACTAAGGGTTATGAGAATCCTTATTGTAGTCATCCGAGCAATAGATATAATCAATTGCATGTTCTTGAGTATGCCCTTGATTACCAATCTAGTTTTATATCTTTCTATATTACCATTACTATGAGTTTTAATTTTGTAATCTCATCTACATCCAATAACTTTTTTATCTTTAGGGTTAGGAACAACAGACCACATTTAAGCTTTATAGTTTATCCAATGCATTTAGTTTTCTAGCATAACATACTCCCATTTTGAAATACCCTTGGCTTGATGATAGAATCTAGGCTCTTTTACTTATAAAATGGTTGCAATCTAAGTTTTTTTTTGTTAGGGTTCAAAAGAGTCATAAGATACAAAGTATTAGAGAGGTTTTGAAATTCTAGGTACCAATCGTGAGGTGTTTTGTTCCAGGTCTTTTAGTGTAGTGCAAAGGAAAAGGTTCAAGAGTGTGAAACCTTTCATAAAAAACATTATTTATATCATGTGGGGTATTTTCAAGATTGTCTTCCAAATCACTATCATCTAGGTTGAAATTTTTTGAGAAGATGATTCTTTATTATTTTCAATAGGACTCGATTTATAATAATAGTCATCCTCAGAAAATCTTAGATCTTTAGAAACATAAAGTTTATCATTGATAGGGTTAAAACATCTATATCCGTTTTTGTCAATTTTGTATCCAAGAAAAACACATTTAATAGCTCTACGAGACAACTTATCATTCTTATCGGTATAAACAAAACATCTACAACAAAAAAACTCTTAGTTTTTCATAATAAAGAAAAAGATTATACAATTTTTTAAAAGAAGAAACATTTTCAAGAAGGGTTAAAGGCATTCTATTAATGAGATACACGGCAGTAAGCATAGCTTCTGCTCATAAAAACTTACATTAATAACAATTAAAAGTGTTCAACAAGTTTCTATAATATGCCTATATTTTCTTTCTACTACCCAATTTTATTGTGAAAGATTTTTTATATTAAATCTCATTTGTTCAAAAAATTTAAAAATCTTTTGATAAATATTCTCCTCCTTAATCGGATCTAAAAATCTTAATGGTACAACCAAATTGATTCTTTACCATATTGTGAAAGATCAAATATTTTTCAAATACTTTCGATTTATATTTTAATGGATATATCCGAGTAAATCAAGTAAAATCATCTATAAATGTTATATAATACTTTACTCCTCCTTTGGAAACAACAGGAGCAGGTCCCGAAATATCAAAATGTATTAATTTAAAAGATTTACTCTTTAAAAAATTTCTTTCACCAAAAGGAAGATCATATATTTTTCGAAGCATGCATTTTTTACAATCAAAACAATGATTCATGGTTGTCTTTAACAAAGAAAAATTACATAGTGTACGCATATCCAAATGTCTAGATCGTTTATGCGAAAGAGTAGTATCATAAACTACATTACAAGATTCAAAAATTGGCATGACTAAACTATCCATTTTGTATAGTCCACTTTTTTTATGGCCTTCACCAATCATCTTCTTCAATAGGTGATCCTTCACCACACAATTCTTAAATGAGAAAGTGACTATACAACCATTATCACAAATCGGAGTTCGAGAGAAGATTTAGATTTAATTTTGGTATAAAACTTACATTTTTAATTTTGAAATCTTCTTTTTCAATGTTCCCAATTTTTTCAATTTGAAGTTTCATACCATCGGCCGTAGAAACATGTTTATCAAAAAAATTCAAAATTTTTTAAAATTTTTTATCATTAGTCATAAAAAGAAGCCTTAGAGTCTAAAAACCAAGAAATACCTTGAGAAGTGGAAAGAACATTTTTGAAGATCTTTGCCTTTTCTTTAAGCATTTCCTCTATGTAGGCTTTGATGTTTGAATGTAAGACTTCTCCATCTTTGTCTTTCATAGCTCCCACGTTTTCATATCTTTGTCGAAGGAGAGGACAAGTGTTCTTAATGTGACCATTTTCCTTTCACTAGTGGCAAAATAATGTTTTTATTTGGCCATGATATCACTTACTTCTTCCTTGATTCATTACCACCTTTTTGTCCTTCAAAGCTTTTAACGTAAGGAGACTTATATATCTTCATATATGCTCCTAGCTTAGAAGCAGTAAGAACGACTTCTTTTGCAATACTAATATTTTTCAATCTAGTTTATTCCATAACTAGATTGGATAAGAAGGTATCTCCTTTTGGTCTAGGTTTCCTATGAATCAAGTTTGATCTAATATTTTTGAATTTATCCTTTAGATGTTGCATGAATAGGAAAAACTATTGATTGTCCAAAAAATCTTCAGATTCGTCCATTTTTTAAAGTTTTTCAAATTTATCGTAACTTCTAAGTTAAATCCATAATTCGGAAAAATCATTGTGGTACTCTTTAATGCTTAAGTTTCCTTGCTTAAGTATTATCATTCTTTTAATAAAATCTATTTAAAACACAAAGTTATCTTGAGAATGAATCTTTTTCAAATATTTCTAAGTTTTAAAGGCACTTTAAAACACACTAATTCGTTTTCTAGGTTTTTCATCAACATTTTGATAAATAATCCATGTTATTTTTGCATTCATTTTCTCCAATGTTTTTAAATCTTGTTTATAATTTTCTTGGGCTTTAAAGATATCATCATCGTCTAAATTTTCAAAATCTAATTTTTGTTCTTGAATCATTCCATCTTTGTAATCCCAATAATATTTTGATAAAAAATATTTGTTCATAGTTCTTGCCCAACTTTAATACAATTTTTGGTCAAAAATGCACTTTAAAGACTCATTTTTACCTTTCATTCAAGAAACAAACAAAAGTTTGATGAAAACGTGAAGCATGGCACTAATCCTGAGACAATTATAGTTGTTGCACGTATCTCAAGGCAACCAACACACATCTTGAGGCGAATAGATGGCTGAAAAAGGTGAAGTTTATGGTGATCCTAGTCCTTACTCAGAAGAAAATTATGGTAACAACAAAATAGGTTCAATACAAATTACTTTGATTAAGTTTGATAGAAAGAATTACAAAGGTATTAGAATTTGCCCTCATCGCAAGAGGAAAATGAAAATTTGTTACGAGAGAAACCTCCCAACCACAACCATGACACCAGGTATTCAATGTGGAGAAGGAATAATGCCATAGTTGTCTCATGGCTAATTAACTCCATGGTAACTAGTATTGGTAGCACCTTTATGTCTATTATGTTCCAAGCTTTCCTATAAATCTATTCTTTGTTAGTTCATTGACCCGTACTATAAATTGTAGTATAACTTTTAATCCTACTGGCTATGCATTTCAGGATCTAAAGATGGGGAAAATCTTTGGTTACGGTAGCCTGCAGAGGAGCTTATACGTCCTAAAGGACCACCTTCAACAGACAACTCTTTATAGTGCATTAGCTGCAACTGTCCAAGACGAGAAAATTCATCTTTGGCATTGTGTCTAGGTCATCTGCTTGTGTCAAAGCTCCAAAATGTTTTGCCTCATCTTATAGTCAAGTCAAATAAATCTCAGTTTGAATATGAAGTGTGACAACTTGGGAAACACCAAAGAGCGCATTATCCTTTAAGTGACTCTAGGCGATCTCAACCTTTTGAACTTCTTCATTCAGATATATGGGGTCACAATCATGTTACTTCGTTGTTTCGTCAGAAGTATTTTGTTTTCTTTATTGATGATTGTACGCGTCTTATAATTATTTATTTGATGAAATCAAAATCAAAAGTTTCTGCTATCTTTCCAATTGTGCATAAATTCATTCTCACTCAATTCAATACTTCCGTGAAAATCCTTCGTTCAGATAATGGGGGAGAATATATTAGTAGGCATTTACAAGAATATCTACACACAAATGGCATTCTTCATCAGACTTCTTGTTCTTATACACTTCAGCAAAATGGTATAGCTGGAAAAAAAAATCGTCATATTCTTGAGGTAGCCAAACCCTTTTACTCCAATATAATATACCTAAATTCTATTAGGGAGAAGTTTTTCTTACTGTCCATCTAATAAATAGGATGCCTAGTAGTGCACTCAAGGGTGACAGTCCAATGAAATGTCTTCATAAGGAATCAAAACTTTTTCATATAGATCCTCAAATCTTTGGTTTTACCTGTTTTGTTCATGTTCATCTACCTGGTCGTGATAAACTTGATCCTAGATCTATAAAGTGTATTTTTCTTTGCTATTAAACTTCTCATAAAGGTTATAAATGTTTCGATCCTATTCTTAAGAAACTATATGTATACATGGATGTCATCTTCTCATAATCTACTCTCTATTATTCTTCTTAGGAGGAGTTCACTACCTCTCAAAATATATCTCCTTATGTCCTTTCCTTAGTTCCTAATGAGGTAGAAGATAACGCAGATGACTATAGAGAGAAAGAAAATGAACCAAAGCAGATTGTGATGTACAAGAGAGGATCAAGGAAGATTATTTACTCTTAAGAGGAACCCATGCAATCTATAATTATAAAAGATATTTTTCCTGACTCAGATCCTCAATCCCAAGTGAAAGAAGACTTGGAGATTCCTATTGTCATTCGCAAAGGTAAACGTACACGGTATCCTATCTCTAATTGTGTTTCATATACTAATACTTTTAAGAATTATCGAACTTTTGCTATGAATGTTGAGAAACACAAAATTCCTACGAAGTTTGAAGAAGCAAACAAGTGTCATTTATGGAAAGTTGCAATAGAAGAGGAACTAAATGCCCTTTGTGAAAAATAATACTTGAACTATCACAAAACTTCCTCCTAACAGAAATATAGTGGGAAGCAATTAGGTGTTCACTATTAAATATAAGGAAGATGACACTATTTAAAGATATAAGGCAAGATTAGTTGCCAAAGGGTATAATCAGTCATATGGCATTGACTACAATAAAACCTTCGCACCTGTGACAAAACTTACTTCCATAAGAATACTTCTCAGTATGGCAATAAACTTGGGATGGGATCTATGGCAACTAGATGTGAAAAATGCCTTCTAACAAGGAGATTTGAATGACTGATGAAACAGTCACCAAGTGCATGGTTTGAGAAATTTAGTAAGGCAGTGTGCAGCTTGGGGTACCAAAAAAGTCTCAATGATCATACTATTTTCTTTAAAAAAGGTATAAAAATATCTATTCTTACAGTCTATGTTGATGATATCATTATTACAAGTGATGACATTGAAGAAATATCAAGGTTAAAAAAGAACCTTCACATATTATTTGATCCTAAGGACTTAGGCTGGCTTCACTATTTATTGGGAATAGAGGTTTTACATTCCACCCAAGGTATCTTTCTAACTGAGAGAAAATACACTATAGATCTACTTTAGGAAACAAATATACTTGATTGTAAACTAAGTGATACTTCTATGCAAGTAAATCAAAAATTATTCATTGGTGATAGTAAAGAGTTCATGGACATTCACAAATACCAGACGTTGGTCGGCAAGCTTATATACTTACAATTACTTGTCCATATATTACTTATGCTATGGGCATTGTGAGCATATTTATGCATTCTCTCACGAAGAATCATATGGATGCTTTGTATAGAATTCTTCGATATCTCAAATGAAGTCTTGGCATAGGTCTTCTTTATTCCAACTCTTACAAATTCAGCATTGAACTTTATTCTGATGCAGATTGGGCTGGTTATAAAGATGACTGCAAATCAACTACAAGTTATGTTACACCTACTTAGTGGGAATATTATATCTTGGAAGAGTAAAAAATAAACAATTGTTGCTAGATCTACAGCTGAAGCAGAATACAGGGTGATAGCTCAAGCTATATGTGAAGGAAAATGGGTAACTTCATTGATAAGTGAACTTGGATTTACTTATATTCAGCCTATACCGTTATATTGTGACAGCAGTGCAACAATTTAGATGGCTTTCAATCCAGTATATCATGAAAGAACCACACATATAGAGATTGACTGTCACTTCATCAGAGAGAAGATAACAAATCAAGAATTCAAATTGAAGTATATTAAATTAGCAAAACAGAGGATTGATTTTTTTTACTAAAGTTATTGTAAGCATACCGCTTGAGGATATATTATCAAGTTGGGAGTTCTCAATATCTTTCACCCCACTTGAGGGGGAGTGTTAGATATTGGTAATTAAGAGTCGTTATGGGTCTTAGTGTAGCTTACATGTACTTAGTAGTACTTAATTATAATTGGGGTAGTTTAGTCATTCAAGTTATATATTACTTATAAATAGGTAGATTAGGGTTAAGTGAAAAGATTAAGAAAGAGAAGCAGGAGGCTAGCGGCAGCTAGAAATAGAGGTCGAGTATCAATTTGGGGCAGATTGGAGAATGCCTTCAATCTGCCAATATTTGTAAGTTTCTCAGTATTTTCTTTAATAATATGGATTTTACATCAGACTCAACTCCCTAAAGGCAACTGATAGGTGCTCTAACCTATATTACTATAACTCAACTTGATATTTCTCATGCGGTACATACAGCTAGTCAATTTCAACAAGCACGTACCACAATCCATATGAGTGTTGTTATGAGAATTATTCTCTATATAAAGAGTTATATGAATAAGGGGGGGTACTTTTGACTTCTTCATCTTTTTATATATCTATCTATACTGATGCTGATTAGGATAGAGATGTCAAAAAGCATTCTACTAATGATTTTTGTGTTTTCTTAGGATAATCATTGATTTCATGAAAATGTAAGAAGCAGAAAGAGTTTCACTTTCCTCTACCGAAACTGAATATCATGCTATGGCTATCGCTGCTAAAGAAATCTCCTAAATTACAGAAGTACTGAGAGATATGGTACTCATGTTACGACAACCAACCACCATGTTTTACAATAATAAAAGTACCATGTATATCGCCTCCAACAACACTTTTCATAAACGTACGAAACATATTAAGATGGACTGTCACTTTGCTCGTTAAGAATGCTTGAAGAAAAAGATTAGTTTGTGTTATATAATCCTCTCAACTCATCCCATTATAAAGTATGATAATTCGTCCCATAACCATCTCAACTCAATATAGTATTCACTGATAGATTTTGTCCCATGTTTACATTTCTCGATTTTCTTTAGGAGTTCATACTCCTTTATAATATTTTTCTTTCTTGAGTAGGCTTCTTTCACTGCCTCCCAGATTTAATGGGTCGTTTCCAAGTCTTAGAACGCCCCACGTTTAGCATCATTGAGTTGATTAACCAAGTTAATACTAACACATCTTCCTTTTCCCATCTAGGGTATTCTAGATTCCCTATTTTAGGCTTTACACATTACCTAGTTAGGTATTTTGTCTTATCCTTTGCCCTAACACCAAGTTGTATGGATCTGGACCATTCCAAATAATTTTTTTCATCAAGTTTGATGTTGGTTATGAGAAAAATATCACTTCTATCTGTTTGGGTGATTTGGTCTACCATATTCCCTTTCCGAAACTTTTTTTGATCATCATTAGGGTTATAAAACAGACCTGCGAATGCTAATGCCTTGAAGACTTGATGATCTGACGCAATGTGGTGGTTGTAATAGAAGACAACAATCCACGACAACAAGATTGCAGCTGGGACAGGATCTGGCGGTGGCGACTGGACTGGCTGCTGGACATATCTTTACTGCTCTAATACCATGTTCGATAAATCGAAGAAGAAACAAAGAACAATCTTTACTGATAGAAGGAAAAAGAAGGGCACATTCGGCTCGACACTCTTGTGGGTGTCGGCCACACCAAACTGTGTTTCTCTTCCTTAAGAAAAACCTAATCTCGGATTACAGAAACCAGCAATTTATATAAAGGACTTTCTAACCTAAAAGACTAAAAATACCCCTAATAAGTAATTGCATATACAACCCAAATTAAGGTGCAGTATTTCCTCATTATTTCTCCTTTCTTTCACAATCTAAGGCATTGTTATAGTCACTTTTTGGTGGCTGATTGCCTTCGATACAAGCATCAGACTGTTGCAGTCCTTATCAAAGCACTTAAAGTGCCATTTCATTACAAGTTGGGAGTTTGATTTATGTCTCTATCAAAGCACTTAAAGTGTCATTTCATTGCAAGTTGGGAGTTTGATTTATGTCTAACTTCACTGTACCTTGCATACATTACAACTAGGCATAACGGGTGTGGCAAAATGATTCACATTGGAGGATTAGCAAGAAAGAGTGAATTCCAAGATTTGGTAGTATACCTATTAAGTTGATCCCTCGGTTATATAAAATATTAAAATGCAAGATAGTATTGATTTGTCAACTATAGAGGCTGAGTATAGAGCTTTGTCTCCAACTACAGCAGAGATTATGTGGATTAGATATCAAGCAAACAGTGCTGCTACTGTGCTATAGACAATGCCAGAAGTCTGAATTTTCAGGAAAGGGCACGCTGAAACACTTCACTAAGTAAGCCCAGTTGGAGAATACCCCATGCATTATTTTGGATGGCCACACCACTTCGCAGATGTCTGCACAAAGAATCAGCCAAGTTCTCCACTCAAAACACTTCTTCCCAAACTAGCATCCCATGTGCATCACCTCAAGTATGAGGAACATACAGAAAAACACATAACTTATGTATCTTTTAAAAAATTTCATGTCTTTAGCCTTATGGTTAGCAATTTATAGACAAATGGTGTGTATCAGAGTATGCTTTAATTCAAGGCCATGGTTGTCATTCAAGTTAGACCTCTAGAGGGGTCTACCTAGATGTGTCATTGAGCTAGTACCTTCAAGAAACACTTCAGCAAAAGAATGCATGCAGGAAGCCTCATATAAGAATTCTCTATTATTATGCTTATACTGCTTAAAAGTGGTGCCAAAAAGCAAAAGGTGATTATGCTTATACTGCTTAAAAGCATCTATTATTTCAGATTTTCATAACTGGCATAGCGGACCCAGTGAGCATTAAATGTAAAAAACTATAATACAGAAATATTCTAGGACCATGGTTCGGAGCTTGTTATGGCCAATCTGTGAACATATAGTTCGAATGGAGACCAAGGCAGGTAAAGAAATCACAGTTGTCGGTAGTCTGACAATTATTTCTGTCAAGAGACATGCTAAATGTAAAATAGAGATCCATTATTTTCTGGACCAGTTATTTGAGAACACAAAGGTAGGAACGTTCCTACCACATCTTAAAACTCCAAGGTAAAACTAAATTTTTCCCATAAGTTAACCTAAGGTATGGCTCCATTTTGCTTACCTGTATATCTAAAGCATATTGAAATGGTGTTGTGCCACAAACATTTCTCTAAATTTCTTTGTCGAGAAATGATTTTGAGAAGGCATCACAATGTGATTATTGAGTAACAGAGTTGGCATAAACGTTCAAGGGTATTATTAACAGCTTAAGGTACAAAATCAAGTGGCATGTCATGGTATGTTGAAGACTTTTCAGGTACAGTCCAGCTAACTTGTTTAAAGAACGCAAAGCTTTCTTCAAAGACATACCCGTTTCTTGCTTCCTACTGCAAAACCGATGGCAGTGCTAAGTAACCCATCAATGCCACTTGCGCCCCTGTTCCCTGCAACCCTTACGCCAATGCTTGGGAATCCCCAGTTAGGAAAGTTAGATGTATCATGAGCATCAGGTAACCAACCAGGTGCATAATTTTCCATATCTCTTATTACCATGCTATTTCCAAGAAACACAGCCACATCAGAATACAAGCTTTCAGAAACTACTTTTGCCACAAAAGGTTCAGTTAATGACTCCTGGATATGCATTTGAAATGATGTCTCCAATGCGACCTGAAATTAGAGCAGTTTTCCCAGGATTAGTTTCACGCCTTCTACTAAAATGATATATTCTACAATTATCTTTACACGTATTTTTTACAAATTAGTAGGAGAATCTTCCAAAGTCATTGCATCCATGCCTTAAAATAATATAATAATATGGAAATATCGTTGAAGCCATGAACCAACAACAACAACTAAGCCCTTTCCCATACTAGATGGGGTCGGCTACATGCAGTTAACTCACAATAAGCTAGATCATTCTTTATTGTTTCTTTCCAACACTTTTGTGGTCGTCCTCTACCTTTCTTAGTACTTTCCAAATTTAGTTTTTCATACCTTCTTAAAGGTTCTTCTTTTGATCTTCTTTCTATATGTCCAAACCATCTTAAACGATATTCTCTCATTTTATCCTCTATTGGTGCCACTCCTAATTTGTTTCTAATAACCTCATTATGTATACGGTCTTACATGGGCGGAGTTGAAGCCATGAACTGAATAACATAATAAATATTTTAGAGGTGCAGCGATCCCCCATGATATAGAAAGCAGGTTGATGCTTTTGTTACTAGAAACATGCATGGAGGTCAACTATGTAATAGTATCTTTGTGCAAACCATATCATACATACTACATTGATGATGACATCACTGTATCATAAGAACAAAGTTTATTGACTTGTATCGTACAATATGGCTTGTATCTGCCCTATCGGTCATATCATATGATATGTATGACTCCATGGGACAGAATCCACTTTTTTTCTTTTTTTCATCCTTCATCCACTCATCTCACAGCAGGGATGAGTTTTTCCTCATTAAGAATTTGGGATCTTCAGGTGATGTTCTCATCTACGTGAATTATGTTTGTTCTCATTTGGTGAAACTCTTATGCCATAAAATTCTTACATTTCTTTGTTTGAATTTTTTAGGCAGTACTTCTTGAGCAAAGATGTATGGCCCCGGATGAGACATCATCATGTTCTAGTGATTCTCCACAGCATTGACGTACACCAGTTTGGGGTAGATCAACAATGAAGGTGTCATTTTTGCAATAAACTTATTAATGGCTGTGACTAAAGCATCATTTTTTAAGGACAGTTTCAATTACCACTTAGAAAAAGGAAAAAGAGAAAAGAGAAATCTGCATATTCTGTAATCTAGAACTTACATTTGAAAACCCTCAAACATATGACGTGAAAGCCAAAAGTTTGTCTGTAGGTAGAGATCTGAAGGTAGAGACATAATAAGAAAGACATCCTCCAATCAGTACTCTAAGGAAAGATAAAGTATTAGACACTTTTCTGAAAGTATTCTTCTCAAACTTAGTGATAGTCTATCTTGATAGTTTAGTCCTTTCGAAGAATGTACTGCTGATAGCCATAGCATATTTATTATTGCAAAACATAGTCGATATTTTGGTGAGAGATCCACATATATTACTCAGGCAACTACTAATTTAGCTAAGCTTTGTTGTGGTGTTTGGTGTCCTGATATTATGCATCATAGACAAAAGATATCTTTTACTACTTATCTCCAGGTAATCAATGATTCACATAGCAAGGTGGAATATCAGGTGGATGAATATCTATCATTAATATCATTACCCCAATCCAAATCGTTGTACATAATTAAATCAAGAGAAGATGATTTATGATAGTAATGCCCCCTTATCAGATTGAGTGTTTGACATATATAAGAATTATCATCACACTACCCATATGAGCAACATGAATGGCATGCCATATTAGGACAAAATAATATTAGATATGTCAATACACCAATCATCTAATTACGATGTGGGATCATCTAAAATTTGGCTGAATTACTTTCTATCATCATAATTGATACCTCAAGTGTGCCAACCTTTTCATTATATATCAAAAAACTACTAATATCATTAACAAGTTTAGTTTAAGAATGGAAAACCCCCTACTTGTGTGGGTGACATGTGAATGCAACATAAGGCAACCATGATTCAGAAAATGAATTCTGAAACTAGCTTGGATACCTACAACTGTCCCTAAACAAAGATGTAGGAAACGCCAAAAAGGAATTTGCAAGATCACCATTTGATCATCAAGTTGCAACAGTGATACCATGTTAAAGGAAGTAAACTTCCCAAACAAATATAGGAGAACTAATACCGTTGCATTCAGTGTATGCAGCCAGTTGCACCAACTATTTCTCGTACCCGGCTGTACAAATTTAAGTAGTAAAGCTGCAAATTTGACAATATTGGACTGAATTCGATGAGTAATAATATGAGAGGGATCATGGCGGAATGGATGCTTCTCAACCATGATATAGGATTGAGGGTTGCACGTCTCCAACATTCCTGCAATCCTTTTGCTGGTTAACCTGCTGCCTATCTGTCAAGATAAACATGAGAAATAAACAGCATCACAAAGGTTAGATAGAAATGTCTCAAGAACATTCATGATATTTCCTAGTTCAAAGCATGGCTTTGTTTGTAGGAAACACCTAAAACTCATAGTGACTTGATTTAGACATGCAAACCTGTAGAAATACTCATAAATACTTGATTTTTACATACAAACAGTATGGAATTACACAACACATGTAGTCACCATGATGCACGTATCAATCTATGCAGAAGTGCATCATCTAGAGGTAGTCTATTATTAGGCTTCAGTACTTCTGACACCATAGATGTCCCCGTCTAGTATCGGAAAAGGCTTAGTTGTTGTTGTTGTTGTTGTAGTACTTCTGGCACCAAACTGACAATCTCCAAAATTAGCTTTATGAATATGCTAGGTTATATTTCACACAGCTTATAGTTTTCCCTAACAGCAGGCCTTCGAATTGGATATTTATAATTAGTGTTCCCAAGTTTAAATTTTCTTTCGTCATTTATGAGATTGCTTCTAATATTTAGAGGCAACAAGAAAGAAAGATTTCAAGATTGTTTTCTTAATGGTTGCATGGCCGGTCCAAAGCCCCGAATAAAGGAGGAAAGTTGCATTAGATGCCTATGCAAAAATTTGTCGGGACTCAAGGGGTACGAAAAACAACTAAGCCTTTTTTCATACTAGATAGGGCCCGCTACATGAATTCTTTGCTTCCACATGGCCCTATCATGTGCCATGCTAGCAGTTAACTCAATATAAACTATATCATTCTTTATTATTTTTTTAACACTTTTGTAATCGTCCTCTACCTCTTTTAACATTTTCACAATCTAGTTTTCATATCTTCTTATAGGAGCATTCTTGGGTCGTCTTTCTACAAGTTCAAACCATCTTAAACGATTTTCCCTCATTTTATCCTCTATTGGTGCTACTCCAAATTTGTTTCTAATAACCTCATTATGTATGCAGTCTTTCCTTGTGTGACCGCTCATCCAACTCAACATTTTCATTTTTGCTAAAGAATTCCTGCATCATGAAAAAACTTTCCAGCATGAATGCACCAGATCCCACCCAGCATCCGATTTATGATTGTTCATAGAGTGCTTGTGTTCTATATTATCTTCCAATTGGAGTATTAATAAGAATTCCTGCATCATGAAAAATCTCAAGAAATACCCTGAGCAGTTCCTAGCTTTCATATCTTCTTATAGGAGCATTCTTGGGTCGTCTTTCTACAAGTTCAAACCATCTTAAACGATTTTCCCTCATTTTATCCTCTATTGGTGCTACTCCAAATTTGTTTCTAATAACCTCATTATGTATGCAGTCTTTCCTTGTGTGACCGCTCATCCAACTCAACATTTTCATTTTTGCTAAAGAATTCCTGCATCATGAAAAAACTTTCCAGCATGAATGCACCAGATCCCACCCAGCATCCGATTTATGATTGTTCATAGAGTGCTTGTGTTCTATATTATCTTCCAATTGGAGTATTAATAAGAATTCCTGCATCATGAAAAATCTCAAGAAATACCCTGAGCAGTTCCTAGCTTGTAAACTTTTGAATTCTGTAATTTTGTTGCATCAGTACATTCACAATGTTTTGTTTTACGGGACTTAAGAAGTTGCGTGATTGCTCGAGGAAAGCACACCATCAACACTAGATTTATAGCAAGAATATAGGATATATATTCCTTGACTTTAGGGATTAGATTCCTCGATCTTAGGCATTTCAAAAAGAAACAAACTTACATATTTACAGCGCCACATTTCTCATGATGTATTCTCCATTTACAGCAACATATATTTCATATATGCACCAAACTTGTTACATATGTACATGAGCCTCAGTGACCTAAGTGATTTGGTAAAGACTTCTGCTAGATCTTTGGAATTCATTAAGGCAGTAATTATTTCCCCAGAAACAATCTTCTCCAAGTAAAAAGACAATCAATCTTTATGTGTTTAATCGACACATGGAAGACTAGATACGAAACAATATGTAGTGCATTCATAGAACTTGACTTGTACAACTTCAATTCTTGGAGAGGACTATACTCTACCTCGACACTAGACCAAGCAATGAGATGTTGCTTCTTACATTTCCAGGGATAAGCTTACATCCATTTAGAACACAATACCCAAAAGTTGATTTTATGTCATCAGATCTTGCCCAATCTGCATCTGCATAACAAATAATATCCACATGCCCCTTACTTTCATATACGAGTCCTTTTCCAGGGGAACCTTTAATATGCCTCAAGATTTGAATGGCTGTGTTCTAATGATCCTCAACAGGAGAATTAAGAAACTGGCTTACAACTCCAACAACAAAGGACATATCTGGCCTAGTCATGGTAAGATAGAGTGATTTTCCTACCAATATAAGTTATTGACCGAGATGTGAATAAGTTTGTCCTTCATTTGGATCCATGGGAGTGTCAATGGGTCCACAATCTAACAACTCAACCTCCAATAAAATATCAAGAGCATACGTTCGTTCAGAGATAAACAATGCCGTAAGAGATCTTCCTCACAATGGACCATACCAAACTGTTCAATAGCTATCCTCAATAGTCCAAACCATGCCTTGGGAGATTGTTTGAGACCATACAAGGATTTGTTTAAACAACAAACGAAACCTGATTCCCCATGGGCAACAAACCAAATGGTTGCTCCTTATATAGTTCCTCTTCCAAATCACCGTATAGGAAAAAGTATCATGTAAGTCCAGTTGATCAAGAGGCCAACTGTTCATAGCAGCTTGAGATAGAAAAAGTAAGTCATACAGACTCCATCATAGCCCCAAGAAATTATAAATAGGATGAGGATTTCGGTGGATCGAGTACCTTTTCGAAGGGTGATTGGCAAGTCGGCATTGGGTTTAGAAAGGTCCGTAGTAGAGGTGGCTGGTATGGAGTAGGACATGATTCTTCCGGGTCTTCAACTCCCTGTAATGTTGGATTAGGAATACATGGGCGACGCCGATACGTGATAAGAGGAGGTGAAGATGACTCAATGGTTGCATGAGGAACATCTTATTCATTGGGGGCTTCGGGAAAGACTTGTTCTTGCAAAGGAGAAAGAGATGGACCAAAATAAAGGAATAGGTAAAACGTAAGGATAATGTTAGACTCAAAAGAAGAAAAGTATGAAGTTTCTTCAAAGAAGGTGACGCAAAGAAATATTGCTAAAGAGTATGAGATAATTGAGAGAATAAGGAAATGTCGTCAAGGACCCAGATCGATAAGTGAGTATTACGGAGAATTACGAGAACTGTGGAATGAACTGAGATATATTGTTAAAAATAAGCACAGCTACTGTGTAAAAGAGAGAACCGCAGATGGTGAAATTCGAAAAGTGTTTGACCTACTCTAGGGAATATCACTTGAATATAAATCAATCAAGTTGAATATTCTCAATAAGGAAGAACTGCCGTCACTAGGAACAATATACTCTCTCTTATTAAGAGAAGGAGATCGAAAACATCTAAAGAAAGGGGAACAGATTCAAGTTGAGAATTTTGTATTTGCTGGGAGAGGTACCACTAATTATGAGAGGCAGAAATTTAATTAGAGGTTGTAGAAGACGAAGATTTCAAAATCATGAAGATAAGAACAAGCTACAATGTACTCATTATGGAAAAAGAAGATACACAAGAGAATACTGTTGGAAAATTATTGAAAAACCAATAGAGTATAAGAATTATGGCAGTAATGTGGCAGCTACATTTGAGAAAGAAAAAGGTGAACCAAGTCCTATAGATGAAATGCCTGAATTGAAGAAAGAACTTGGAGAAATAGAATCACGACAGCGTGACCAACATCAATGTTCAGTTAAAGGACCCGTTCACCAAAAAGCCCTCCTACTTCCTACAGTATCAGTGGTAACTTCTCTTATAAAAATTCTAAAAGTTCCAATTAGTGGATAATTGATTGAGTGGCTACCGATCATATGACAGGAGGTAAGTCTAACTTTATAAAATATGAAGTTATCACAGCATCTCAGTATGTAAAGGTAGCAAATGGTTCCTTGATTTCAATGGAAGGAAAGGGAGTAATTATAGGGAAAAATCTTAAACTTAATTCTGTGATATAAATTCCCAACTTTCCAATAAATCTATTGTCTTTAAAATCTTTCGTTAGAGATATGAATTGTTTAATGATGTTTTCTCCATCTGGTTGTATTTTTCAGGATCTGAGGAGGGGAAGAACCTTTGAACGTGGTGAACTAAGGAATGAGTTGTATCTACTTCTAGGACCACATACTGCAATAAAGAGAAGTGCATTAGCAGCCATTCCTGTAGAAGAATTAATAAGACTTTGGCATAGTCGGTTAGGTCATTTACCAATGTCTAAACTTAGAGAATTGGTCCCTTTTGTAATCCTGAGGGATTTAGTTATTTAATATGATGTGTGTTAGAGGGCTAAACATCACAGAGCCTCGTTTCCTATTAGTGATTATAAGTCATCAGTTCCATTTCAGTTAATTCATTCTAAAGTATAGGGAAAATGTTTGATACCTTCTTTGGAAAATTTTAAATATTTTGTTACTTTCATTGATGACTATCTCTCGTTGTAATGTGGCTATTTTTAATGCAAAGACAAGTCTCCAGTTGTTTTCTATTTTTCAAAAATCCTTTATAATGAAATAAAAATCAATTGTGCAAAATGATTAAGATAATCCTTTGCATGGTAATGCATAGTATTTGTGACTTTTCATCTCGATTTTTCAACATTTGTATGGCATCCCCAATGGTATTCTTACACCAAATCAACATTGTCCTGCCTATACACCCTCGACAAAACGGAGTAGTTAGAAGCGCAAAAATAGTCACCCTAATTAAAAGCAGCCTTTCGCACGAATCATTGGCTTCATGGTCATGTCTGTTTGCCGTTTACAATTGGGGCGATGCGGTTCTTAGCTGCATGTTCTTTATGATTAATCGTATACACATGCATGTATCCCATGTAACCAAGTATTCCCACTTTGAGTTGTTTCTTCCCAAGGGCCCCATATATCCATGTTCCTCTTCGCGCTCGCCTCTTCAGTCGTACATGTTTTGTCTGTAATCTGATCTTTCCTAGTCTTAGATGAAGCTTTACATCTCAAGCTCGTTATTAAATGTGTCTTTTCTGGTATTCCAAGCTACAAAAAGGATATCATTGTTATTCTCCTATCACTCTTTGTTGGTACAAATCACGATATTATTTTCTTTGAAGAAACACTATATTTTACCTCTTCGCTTGAAAAATTCTCCTGACTTGTCAAACTCTACCATTGAAGAAATTGTTCTTCCACTAAATATCACTTATGAAGAAACAGATAAAGAATACTCCCTTGTAGAAAATGATCAACAGCAAGAAGAAAACAAGATGCGTGTATAAAAGGAAGAAGAGAAATATAATTGTGCTCAATTCTATAGACACCATGAACCAAGGGAGAGAACCTTCTTTAGATTCTCCTAAAACTTTTGAAAAGGCAGGCAATGATGATTTGGATGTCCCTGTAGCTCTTCGAAAAGGAAAAAGATTGTGTGGTAAGTATCCAATTTCACAATTTATCTCTTATGATCAGTTATCATCAAGTTATCAGATTTTTGTGTTAAAAGCTGAATTACATCAAGTTCCTAAAAAATTTTGTGAAGCGTCACAGCATAGACACTAGGTAGAAGCTATGAACTTTGAACTTCAGGCACTTCAAAAGAATCAAACATGGGAGATTAGTGATCTACCACCAAGAAGAAAAGCAGGCCGTCACCGGGTCACGGCGGTAATGTCAAAGTCATGATGGGAACACGACCGCCTTAAATCCTAGCTTGTTGCCGCTGCGGCCATGTCTCCAGATATATGGTCTTGGATTACTTGGATACCTTCTCTCCGACCGCTTAAAAATTGCCTCTGCTCTACTATTTCTAGCCATGTCACTACCCACACACATACTACTTGGACTTGATGTGAAAAATGCCTTTTCTTCATGGTGACCTTAGAGGAAGAAGCCTATATGGAGGTTCCTCCCGATAGCCACTTGTTACGGAGAGTCGGGATAAAGGTAAGTGCAAGTGAACGAAGCGCGTTCTCTATATGGTTTTGAAACAATGCACCCACGAGCTTGATTCGGGTTGATTCAGCAATACGTTGTAAAAATCCGTGATTTTATACAACCCGGGCGATCATATCATTCTCTATTATTAAACACTCACCGAAGGTATATTGGGCCGATGTATTTCACTTTGGTAGTTTACGTGGGATGATATCAGTTAATATCGTGGGACGATAATGTTGAAGATATCTCGCCTGAAAGGAGAAACCCGTAGTCGAGTTTCGAACAGTATGGACCTTTAGGTAAGATTCAAATACTACCTCGTATCGAGTTAAGCTCAATCTAAGGGAGAAGGTATCTTCATGTCTCTCAATGTAAAGTATGCTTCCTTGACCTATATTGGGAAGGAGACCTGGCATGCTGACAAGACTTCTGAGTACCTATTGACAAAATCCATAGAATGGACCCTATGAGAAGAACTAGTACCAAGACTAGCCGGCAAGTCAGTATCCAGACCCCTTAGTCTTTATACCTAATATATCTCACTATTACCGTACCTGGATATTTCTTTTTCCGTCGTTAGCATGGTAAGCCAATCACATGACGCCTCCAGAAAATAGATCATTGGATATGCAAGTCATGACTTATTTCACAAGGTATATTAAGAAGGCTCCGCATTGGAAGAGGATTGTTGTATGAAGATAAAGTGGGTACAAATCTATCAAATGGTAGCTCATACTCGATGCCGTACTATGCCGGGTTCACCCATTGATCTGACAAGAATAACTTCTGGTTCAAGCATTGTGATGTTTTGTCGGTGGCAATCTTTGCAACTTGAGAAGCAGTAAAAAGTAGAATGTAGTTGCTTGATCTACAAGTGCATGAAGTCGAATATCTCCATCTATTGGTCAAAGCAGCCTACTAAGGTGAATTGTTATGATGAAAATCATTCTTGACATCTCAAGAATTGAAGTATGGAAGTATTGAACAGATGAAGTCTATAGTCGTTGCGGATAATCAAGTCGAAGCCATTAAAGCATTGCTCACAATCCAAGTCTTTCATGATAAGAACCAAACATATAGAGATTGGACTGACATCATTAAACGAGAAGGTGCTTGATAAGGAAATTGATTAAGTTGAATTTGGCCATATCTGGCTGATTCAAATGGACCAACCTGCTTTCACAAATTTCTTGTCCATGGTCCTCGAATTTAGTATAAATTTCAGAAATTACTCTGTGTCGGGATATGATTGATATCCATTCTCCAACTTGAGGGGAGTGTTAAGCCTATGAATGCGTTGACTACATCAAAGGATGAGAGTGGACGACATGCAAAATGGGCAGCTTCTATGACTTTTCAATAATTCTATTTTATGTTAATTATGTTCTATGTTTTACTTTATATTTTTAAAGATAGCTTTAAATAAGCCTCATTAATGCCACTTAGGTAAATTAATTCTTTGTTTTATTATTATTTAAAGGGGTGGAAACCCTATCTATAAGGGACATTTTTTGAAAAGAAAGAAAGAGCACTGGGAGGCGGCTACACACAGACAATCGACTGCCCCTTGGCCATCTTCTCAAGCCTATTGAATATGAAAACTATTGCAATGGTATGTTTTATTTTATGCACATAAATTAGAACGTGCATAATTTTTTGGAAAGGAGTTATCGTTGATACTATAGGAGGTAGGAGGACTTAACTCTGTTTTAGATGAAGAGTTTAAAGGTTGGTCGCGTAGTCTTGTTTCTATTTCTCCAATTTGAACTATGCCATTTCATCTATAGGATTTAGTTCAGTCTTCTTTTTAGAGGTAGGTGCCACATGACTGGCATAATCCTTATATTCTAATAGACGTCCAATAATTTCCAAGCAATGTTCATGTGTGTGTCCTCCCTTTCCACAATGAGTACAATGTAACTTATTTTTATTCTCATAATTCTGAAATCTTCCTCTTCCTCGGCCTCTGACTAAATCTCTTCGTTTTTTATAATCAATTTGTCTCCGACCAGCAAATGCAGATTTCTGAGTTTGGAACTAATCACCTTTCTCTAAATTTCTTCGATCTCCCTCTCTCAAAAGAAGGTAATATATTGTTCCTAGTGAGGGAAGTTCTTTCTTTCTCAGAACATTTAGTTTGATTGATTCATATTCAAGAGATATTCTCCAAAGCAAATCAAACACTTTTCGAATTTCACCATCTGTTGTTGTCTCCTTTATATAATGACTACATTTGTTTTCCATAAGATAACTTTGTTCATTCCAAAGTTCCTTTAATTCTCTATAATACTCACTCATGGATCTAGTTCCTTGATGACATGTTCTTATCCTCTCAACGATCTTATATTCTTTGGCTATATTTTTTTATCTTAGAGTAAGTTTCTTCGATTGTAGTCCAAATTTCTATAGCCGATTCCATGTACATGAACGTTTTACTAAGGGAAGGATTAATAGATTGGATAAGTCATAAACTTACCAACACATTGTCCTTTGACCATTTTCCAAAATCTATCATCTTCTACAAGTCTTGGCTGATTTTGTTTGATAATGTGCAATTTTCCTCTAGCACATAGGATAGGCTCCATCGATCTTACTCATTCTCTATAGTTTCTCCCTTCTAACCGAATACTCATGATTTAAAATTGTTCGATTTTCTTATCATTCCATCAGCAGTAATCGGCAACCCTTCCTTCATTCTTCCTTCTATCTTTCAAACGTTTTCTTGAATTTCTATAAGCAGACGATCTTTGGAATTTTTCTCCTCAGATCTATCTTGTTGTTTCACGCGATGAAATGATGTATGTCTCACATGTATAGCGACTGAAACAACCCAAGGAAGGCTCTAATACCATGTACGAAAATACAGAAAATCTAGGATGAAGAAGTTTCAGAATCTATGTAGAGAAGAAGGCACGATTCGATCGACCACTCTAGTGTTGTCGCCCCTCTTCCTTTTTCTTTCTCTCACTTTTTTATCTCATACCATGTACGAAAATACAGAAAATCTACAATGAAGAAGTTTCATAATCTATGTAGAGAAGAAAGCACGATTCGATCGGCCACTCTAATGTTGTCGCCCCTCTTCCTTTCTCTTTCTTTCTCTCACATTTTCATTAACACCTAATAGGGTTTATACCTCTTAAATATCAATATACAATGTCTAAATTTACCTAATTGTCATTAATGAGGCTTATTTAAAGTTACCTTTAAAAACAAACTAACACATTACATCAACGAAAGACTAAAGCAAATAAACCAAATTAGAGTTGCACGCAGATATCCGATTCTGATGTGATTCACGTTCCTCTATCTCTTAACACAAAATCTATTTGTTCATGCAATTGTTCTGAAGCTATAGCAGCATGAATTCCAGGTTGCGCACCATATGTAGTGCTAGGAGGGAAAAATGATTGTATGCCAAAAGAAGTTCTTCCTATACTCCTATCACTTTCACTTACAACATCTTTAACAACCCTCTTTCCTCTAGTTAGTTGTCGAGAAGTACTACTGTCAACCTATGTCCTACCATCAAAAAAATAATACTATCACCAATAGCATATTATCATCATCCTCAAACGTATCTAATGTGCCCTCCCAAGTATGCTCTCAATCATGTGCAGACATTATCATTTAATGGCTTCTAATAATTTTTTAACTCTACCCGTGAAAGAACTAACTTCTTTCCTACTCCCTGCTCGGTGATGTTCGAATCATGAAATTCCACCACTAATAACATTTTTCCAAAACAAACATTTTATCTTTAATATATTTCCATTAACTACAGTACCCCATTGCCATATCAGATCATCGAAGTCCCTAACACCCCTTCCTCCCATCTCAATTGAACACTTCAATCCAATAAAAAACCTGCAAATAAAAATAAATAATAAATTTCCAATCTTCACATAACACTGAAATAGAGTGTCTCTCACTTTACGAATATAATAAAAATCATATCCATGCACTTCATAACTTAATATTTTCTCAATCAAAAAAAGAAAAACACAAATAACACACAAAAAAAAACTCGAAAAAGTATACCTAAACCGTGGGTTGGGAGCCTTGCACGGACATCATAGAGCACTTTTGAAGCCTTGAACACCAAGGAGGGAGAGAGCTACTAGAGACATACTTGAGAGCCTTAAACATACAAAAATGTGTGCTTGACTAAAGACCCTTTATAAGAGTCTCTGGTCGTATCGCCTGTATCGTATATGGTAAGTTATGAGTCTGTATCGCATGATACCGGTTGAAAACTTACCATATGTGATATAGTTAGGTGTATCATATCGTGGACCTCCATGATATCATATGTATCACATCATATTGTACGATACAGTGTGATAGGGATAACACTGATTTTGCTGCTTCTCGTTTTTCCTTACGAAGTGCAATAGGTAAATCATCTGAAATACTATGAGTCAACGGATTACTTGAGTAATTATCGGAACTGATTCAAGGATCGTACCTTTGTTGAGGGTAGCATTAGGACTTGCTAAAACTATCTTACTTTCTCCTCTTGAGTACGTCTGCCACTTTCTTGCTTCAAGAAATTCATTTGCCTCCTCATCTTTTTCTTCCATTGGCAATATCGATAAGACAATGGAATTGAGAGAATTTGGTGGCTTAATCCCATCGGCACCAAAGTATTGTATGTCTTCATGAAATGTAACATCTATTGTGATATACCACTTCCTCTTTTTGAGGTCATAACACTTATATCCCTTTTTAGTAGAGGAGTAACCCAAGAAAATACACTTAACTGCTCTAGCATCAAGCTTGTCTCTAGCATTATCAAAAATGTGTACCAAACAAGTATATTCAAAAACTCTTAATAGTACGTGAAATTGTTTTTCAGTAGGATATAAAGAATAAAAAAGAGAATCACTACTAAGGACATTAGTGGGCTTATGGTTTATAAAAAACAACAGTTAAGACAGCTTTACACCAATAAGGTTTAGGGACATTATTCTCAATCAATAAGGTCCTTGCAACATCTAAAATATGTCTGTTTTTCTTCTCAGAAACCCCATTCTGCTGTGACGAATATAGACAAGATGTTTGGTGTAATATCCCATGACTCGGAAAATATGAACGTAGCGATTGAGACATAAATTTGGCTTCATTATCACTATAGATGATTTTGTTGAATAGCCGAAATTGAGTATTAATGAATTAACAATACATAGGCAGGATATTCTTCACTTCATCTTTGGTTTTCATGAGAAAGACCATAGTGAATCGAGTGCAATCATCTATAAAGAAAATAAAATATTTATAACCATGTAGTGAAGTAGTAGAACATGGACCCCAAACATTATAATGAACAATTTCAAACGGTTTAGAAGTTCTAGTTTCATTCAACGAAAAAGACACACGGTGATGTTTGGCCTTTTGGTAAGTTTCACATTGTAAAATCAAATCACTACAATTAGAAAATGCTGGTAATACCATTCCTAATTTTAGAAAGTGAAAGGTGTCTCAGTCTTCGATGTCATAAGTTCAAATCTTCATTCTTTTACTCTTTAGTATAGATAGATTGCATCATTTTTTTTGGTCTCCTCAAAGACATAAAGTGCCTTCCTCATGCTACCCTGACCAAAGATATTTCTCATCTTAAGCTCCTGAAAAATACATTAAGTAGAGTTGAATATTACAAGACAATTCAAGTCCTTATCCAAGGCATGAACTGATAATAGATTAACTGAAATGTTTGGAACATGTAAAACACTTTTAAGCGTCCCAAGATCTCTATCTATACTCTCTTTTCCTTCTATGGGAATGTTGCATCCATTGGCCAATTTGATGTCAATCCCTTTCTGAATAGAGACTGATAATCATCAAAAAATTCTCTCATGCCAACCATATGGTCAGTTGCACCATAATCAACTATCCATATTCAGGAATTAGATGAAAGAACATTACCCAATCCCATAAAAGAGAAGGGATAGAACATCGTAGCTTAAGAATCAAAAGCAAAGAAATCAATGCAGTTTGTGATTCATTTATTCTAGCTTTAAGTTCTTCAATTTTCTTCTTCATCTCAGACAATGAGTTCCGCCCCGTGTCAATATTTTGTTTCTTACCTTGATCACTGAAATAAGCCCGTTTTGGTATGATTTGGTTATAGTTAGGCATGTAAACTAGTTTCCAACATGTCTTTTCAGTATGTCGGGTTTTGCCACAACAACTTGTTTTTTTCGTCTGATCTACTTCTGCCCCTACCTCCATATCCACCTCTACCGTGAGTACTTATGAATCTGTTGCATTCCTTGCCACAAATGCAGCAGTTTCTTGACCGATTTTAACTTCTTTCTCTAAGTATTTTCTATCTTCTTCCCGCAAGAAAATAGAGTATATTGTACTTAAAGAAGGAAGTTCTTCTCAGTTGAGGATATTATTTTTAGTCGTCTCATATTCTGAAGAGATACCCCATAAAAGATCGAACGATTTTCGTTCTTCAAATTCATAATCTCGTTCTTTCATACAATTTTGACATTTTGTTTTTGAATAAAATTATAACTCCTCCCACAAGCCACGAAGTTCAGTATAATACTTATTCACTGACCTTCCTTCCTGTCTATATTTTCTAATCTTCTCGATAATCTCATACTTCTTAGACATATTCTTCCTTTGGGCGTATGCATCTTGGACAGCCAGGCAGATATTTTTCGCTGACTCTAAGAACATAAAAGTGTTGCAAATAAATGGTGTCATGGATTAAATAAGCCATGTACTGACAAAGGCGTCCTTGTAGAAAATTAATGGGTTAAACCTAAAAATCATTAACACATTCAACAATGGACAAAATCTTTGAAACAGGGAGTCGATGCCACCATGGCTGCCACAGCCTCTCTCTACACCATAGGTTTGTCTTAGGCCTAGATCAACCTCAATATAGTCCCTGTCGTTCCGCTCAAAGCGTCAAATATGATACTTCATACACCCCGAAGTTCATAGGACAAACTTCCATAAGGTCTCCCTTAAGAAAGGCATTCTTCACATCCAATTGCCATAAGTCTCATCCTTGATTGACAACCACACTTAGAATATTTCTAATAGTATTCATTTTTGCTACTGGTGCAAGTGTTTATGTATAGTCAATACCATATGATTGACTATAACCTTTAGCTATTAATATGGCTTTATACCTTTCTATATTTCCATCAGCCTTATACTTCACTGTATACACTCATTTGCAATCCATTGTTTTCCTCTCTCGTGGTAAATCTACTAGTTCTCAAGTCTTGTTTCTCACTAATACTGAAATTTCTTCTTCCATAGTTGCCTTCCACTCTGAATGTTGCTCTACCTCTTCAAATGTTTTCAGAATATAAGTATTATCTGCATTCACCAAAAACAACTAATACTCTTTGGGATAATTAGTGTATGAGACCATCTTCTGTAGTAAATATTTTGCATTTTCACGTTTTTCTTTCTAAAGTGCAATAGGTAAATCATGAAGATCACTAGTGAAATTTTGAGAAGTTACGTGAGTTGGACTCATATCTAATTCTGGGTGAGGATTCTAATTAAGGGTAGCAAACTGATGCGGGAGGTAGGTCTTCCTTTCACCTCTAGTATAAACCTGTCATTCCTTTTCTTGAAAAGATTGCATCTCCTCTTCTTGTCTTCCAAGCTCTGATTGATCTTCAATTGGTGGAAGAGGGATTACATTAGGTTTATAATATGATCGTAACATATGATCTTTTTTAAAGGTCATAATATTTATACCTTTTTTTAGTAGAGGAATATCCTAAGAAGATACATTTAACAGCCCAAACATCTAATTTATCTAAAGTCACTTTTTATATGAACAAAACAAGTACACCTAAACACTTTTGGTGGTAAATAAAACTGTTTCTGAAAAGGACATAAGGAGTAAAATGGAGTATTACCATTTACAACCCTGCTAGGCATACGGTTTATAAGAAAACTATTGTTAAGACTACTTCTTCCCAATAAAATTTTAGAACATCATAACCAATCAAAAGAGTATATGATCTATCGGCCAACCTAATATTAATTTTTCCTTGAGTCAACAGATAATCATCAAAGAAATCTCGTCTACCAATGATATGATCTGTAGCACCAGAATTAATGACCCATATCCTGAAATGAGAAATGATTACATTACCCTTACCCATGAATGAGAATGTCATAGTAGCTTGAGAATCAAGAGGAAGCGGATAGAGTCTATGAATCAACCATACAAGCCTTAAGCATCTCAATCTCTTTCTTCAAGTCAGACAATGAATTTGCATTCCTTTCAGTATTCTGTTTTTCACTTTGGTCACTATTGAAATAGGCTTTATTGGGTCTATTCTGAAAATAAGTAGGTTTGCCCACCAGTTCTCAGCATGTCTCCTTTCTATGTCATGATTTTCCATATAAGAGCAAGTTAGTTTATCTCTTTTTTCAGAAGTAGTGATCTACCTCTGCCATGTCCATATCCTCCTCTACCATAAGAGAATGAGGAGTTAGAAGCAGTGTTGTCTGATGCGTATCGTATCGCGTATCGCTGGGCTCCACAATACGGGCGTATCGTATCGTATCATACTTTAATATTAAAAAACTATAAAAATTATTTTAAAAATCAATAAAATTAGTAAAAATCCAAAAAAAATCAAGAAAATTCTAGAAAATTTTAGAAAAATATGGTAATTGCTTTAAATTCATATAATGCAAAGTTTAGCACAAATTGAACATTTAATATTGAACAATTGCATCCAAAATTATATATTTTGAATCAAAAAATGAAATACATTTATATTTTACATATTGTAAAATTGTATCAAGATCATTAACTAAATAATCTTCATCTTCTCCTTGATGATGTTGTTGCACTTCAAATTAATTCATGCAATGTCTTCTTCAGTTAGGACTTAGGAGTGCATTTTCTTCGTTATCTTCCATAATCCACTCATGTAATATATCAAAATTAACAAATTGCTATCTTTGTACATGTAGTTGTCATATTTGCTAATTTTCATATGTGAGCAAAACAAAGAGCTCCATTTCTTTGATTATGGAGTCTATGACACCTCAATGATGTGATATTATTACTTGATGATGACCCCTTTTTCTCTTATTGGAGACTAGCCTTTTAACTAATGCTTGAGCTTCATTTCTCACTTCACAGACTGAGTTAAGCTTCACACACATTGATCATGTTCAACTCAATGGAAGTCATGTAACGTGAACCCTAAAATAGTGAAGTTGTGAAATCCCTACTCAATGAACCGAGAGAACTAAATGTTTTTAATTGTTTACTATCTTATGAAATTAGAAATTGTTAGCAAAAATATACCTAAAAGTTGTAACAGAAAGGGAAATGATTTTGTCATAAAAAAAAAATTATACATTATTCTTATTAAATAAATGAAATTATAAACCCAAATTATAAGCATATTGGAGGATGCCTTTAAGGGAAGTGAAGAGAGGGGAACAGAGGGCAGAAACATGCAAAAAAAAATTGAAAAAAAAAATTTGAAAAAAAAAAAAATTGGGCGTATCGCCTGTATCGTACGATACGGGTGATACGGGCCATATCGTATGATCCAGTATCGTATCATGGCTTTTCACGATACAATACGTATCGCACTGTTTCGTATGCGATACGGATAACACTGGTTAGAAGTATTCCTACAACACAAAACTAGTGGTCTTTGAATTAATCTTGGTTTCTTTTTCGAGGTGTTTCCTATAAAAGATAATACATTGTGCCAAAGAGGGATGTTCTTCTCTACTAAGGATGTTATTTTTCACAGCCTCATATTCCGGTGAGATGCTGCATAAAAGATCAAATACTTTTGGCTCTTCAAATTCCTGATTGCGCTCTTGCATGCAACTTTCACAATTTGTCTTAGAATAAAGTTGTCATTCCTCCCAAAAACCTCTAAGTTTTGTATAATACTCACTTATGGATTTACTTCCTTATCTATACTTTTGAAACCTCTTAATGATATCATATTTCTTTGCTATATTTTTTCTTTAAGCATAGGCCTCCTGAATTGCCAAGCAAATGTCTTTGTTGATTTTACAAACGTGAACATGTTGCCAATCGATGATATCATTGATTCTATAAGCTAAGCACTAACCAATGCATTTTCTCTACACCATCGTGAATAAAGAAGATCTGTTCTGGGGGTTAGAAAATGTCTCCAATTAGATAATCCCAACGCCCCCTTGCCATCACATCTAGTTGAATGGATTTGGCCCATTGAAGGTAGATCTTAACATCTAACTTAAGGTTTGTGATTTGAAACACCTCGCCCTTTTCTGAAGAACTATTGTCACAGCTATCTCCTATCTTGCCTTTATCTGTCATGATCAGATTTATCCCTAGGTTCATCGTAACCTCCTATTTTTCTAGTTTTTTAGAACATAGACAATGTTGAAAACAGTAAAATATACTGACCTGCTGAAAATCAGATAACACAAAATTGTGCCAAAAACCTTTTTTTTGCATTCCTAGATAATTCTAGGCTTGAATCTTGGTAAAGCACGCGCTAATACATGAGGTTAGGCTCTGATACCATGTAGAAAATTAACCTATATACCTAAAAAATCATTAACATATTCATCAATGGACGAAATCTTTGAAATAGGGAGTCGACGCCACCATTGTTATCGTAACCTCTCTCTTTATTTCTTTGCTTAACAAAGTAAGTACACTTAGGGCATTATTTATAAAGATTTCTAACTTGAAAGACTAAATTGCCCATGATTAGTGACACTAATTATACTCGATTCTAAATGGATCAGATTATGATCCATCGGGATCCATACGACCCACTTATATAATTCTAATTACAGAAACATAAAAATAATATAGAAACATAAATATTAATTCAATCTTCAACAGTTCTCTCTACACCATCCAAAGTATGAAGGATCAGATAGATCAAGCATGAGAATATCTCCAGTCAGATAATCCCATTGCCCCCTTACCCTTATAGTTAGTTGGATAGAGCTAGCCAATTAGAGGTAATTTCTGTCATTCAACTTCAGATTGGTGATATGAAAGTCTTTCCTTATGTGAACCAACATTCTCACCATAGTCTACCCTTTCTTCTCTTTCAGACATGATTGCTCTCTGTTTCTAGGGTTGAAATATATCTTTCCTTCTTTTTTTGTAATCCTTTTTTTCATTTTGCTGAAAAGGTTTTTCTGAATCAAGCCTTTTTCAAGTATAACTTACCTAATTCAAATCTCTTTGGACTGAGATTTGCTGTAATCTTTTTTTTCGTTTTGCTAAAAAAGTTTTTTTGTAATCCTTTTTTTCATTTTGCTGAAAAAGTTTTGCTGAAATTTATCTTTCCACGCTGTCCTAATCGCCTCTTATTCCTTAAATCCACTGTGAAAATGCTCTTTTCGCATGGATTAAACTCTGATACCATGTTACAAAAGAACCCAAATATGATTAATGACAAATCAAGAAGAAATGACAAAGATTGAAAGCAAGAAGGGAGTCTGCGTCTTCCTGGACTGCCGCACCCTCTCTCTCGTATTTATCTTGCTCAAGTTGCATGACTACACTTACGGTATTTCTAATAAAGATTTATAACTTGAAAGACAAAAATACCCCTTATTAGTAAATCTAATGATAACTAGCTCCCAATGGATCAAATTCTGATCCAATAAGATATGTATGACCCAATTACAAAAAGTTAAATTGAGAAATTCAAATTACATAAAATTTTAATCTTCAACAATTCCTATTATGGATAGGTCACCCTTCAAGGGAAGAAGTCCCTATTGCCAAAAGGGACAACATCAGATCCCATCTCAAGGATGATTGTTTTAAGAATGGGGACAACATCAAATACAGTGATACAGCCCGATACAATGAATATCTAAATATCCTATACTTTAAAGCATGAGTAAGTCGACTGATAGAAATCAGATTGAATGGACAACTAAGTATAAATAATACAGAAATAAATGTAAAGATTGGTGAGGTTTAATCTATCCAATTCTCGTAGCCTTAGCTCTACTGCCATCCGCAAGAGTAATATTATGTGGAGTTTCAGAAGATGATAAATGTGACAAGATAGAGGGATTATCAGTAATGTTCTCAGGAGCACCAGAATCAATTATCTAGGAGTCAACGGACAAAGAATGAGAGAGGCAAACAAAAAAACTACTAGTACAAATTCCTGTGGCTAAGGACCATACTTGAGCAACCTTTAGTTGAAGATATTCCTTTCAATCATCATTTGACAAAATATTTTGATTTTTCACCTCCAAATTTCAACACCTTTTCCACTATCTGATTTTGAGGATTGGATCACATTAGCTGATTTCTCTGGAAAACCATGTAGCTCATAGCACCAACCTCGAGTATGACCCTGTGATTACAGTAAGTGCAATGAGGGTGATTTCCAGAACACGCCCCCCTCTGCCAGTTCGACCATGATTGTGACCTTGAATCCTTTAGTTGCTTCAGTTAGAAAATGGCTGAGGGTTCTCAAGTTGCTTTAGAGCGAAGTTTAGATGTAGTTCATGGAGGAGGAACTCTCAAGTAATTAATGAAATTTTCAACAGAAGGCACCTTGGTATTTGTTAAGATTTTATTTCAAAAATATTCAAAATCTTTATAAAGACCATGAAGAACAAATAACATATACAAGTTATCAAGCTTAGCAAAAATCTGTTGACGATCATTACCATGCACGATTAGTTTCAGCTCTTGAATAATTTGTCATGCCTCTTTCAGATAAGATGGTAGGTCATGGTCAGGCATTTGTAGGCATACCATACCGTGAACCGAATCATATAATTGTAGCACATCATAAGCATAGATCATCTGAGCTGGTCTCACATATTTCACAATATGTTTTATAATTATGATAATCATGCATCAGCTTGGAATCAATAGATCACCACAAAATAGACACCAACTAGCAATTGACCCTCTGTCACTCATCCCTTTCAACAGTAGGAAAATCTTCTCCTTTCCTCCAAACCTCAATAGTAGTGGACCAATCCACATATCTTTCCGTTGAGTTTTTTGGATGTCAAGGTGGGTACAAACAAACAAACAACAACAACTAAGCCTTTTCCCATACTAGACAGGGTCGGCTACATGGATTCTTTGTTTCCACAGATTCCTATCGCGTGCCATGTTAGCAGTTAACTCCCAATAAGCTAGATCATTCTTTATTGTTTCTTTCCAACACTTTTGTGGTCGTCCTCTATCTATTTTAGTACTTTTCAAATTTAGTTTTTCTAACCTTCTTACAGGTTCTTCTTTTGATCTTCTTTCTATATGTCCAAACCATCTTAAACGATGTTCTCTCATTTTATCCTCTATTGGTGCCACTCCTAATTTGTTTCTAATAACCTCATTATGTATATGGTTTTTTCTTGTATGACCACTCATCCATCTCAACATCTTCATTTCTATCACAGACATCTTCTGTACATGTTGACGATTAACTGCCCAACACTCAGAACCATAAAACATGGCAGGCCTAATTGCTGCTCTATAATATTTACCTTTTAATTTTAATGGTATCTTCTTATCACAAAGAATACCTGATGCTCCTCTCCATTTTAACCAACCAGCATTAATTCTATGTGTAACATCTCCATCAATTCTTCCATCACTTTGAAAAATTGACCCTAGGTATTTAAAACTTTCCTTTTGGAGAATGCAATGTGTGCCAATTTTAATTTTTATATCCTCTGAAGTAGCCAAATGATCAAACTTACATTCTATATATTCTGTCTTTGTTCTACTAAGTCAGAGGACTTTGCTTTCTAATGTTTCTCTCCACAGTTCCAATTTTCTATTAACTTTTTCCTTAGACTCCTCCACTAATATAATGTCATCTGCAAATAACATACACCAAGGTACTTCATCTTGAATATGTTTTGTTAACTCATCCATCACCATTATAAATAAGTATGGACTTAAAGTTGATCCTTGATGTAACCCAATATTAACTTCAAAGAAGTCTATCGTTCCTTCATGAGTTCTCACACATGTTTTTGCACCATCATACATGTCTCTTATAAGGTTAATATATGTCAATGGGATACCTCTTTTTCCAAAAGTTCTCCAAAGAACCTCCCTCAGTACCCTATCATAAGCTTTTTCTAGAACAATAAATATCATGTGAAGGTCTTTCTTTTTTGCTCTAAAATGTTCCATAAGACGTCTCAAAAGGTGAATCGATTCAATAGTAGATCTGCCTGGCATAAATCCAAATTGGTTCTCTGTTGTACTTGATATTTGTCTTAACCTACGTTCGATAATTCTTTCCCATAATTTCATAGTATGACTCATTAACTTGATACCTTGATAATTCGCACAATTTTGAATGTCTCCATTGTTCTTATATATGGGTATAAGTGTACTTGCTCTCCATTCCTCGGGCATCTTTTGGTTTTTCCATATTTCATTAAATAGTCTTGTGAGCCAAGTGATTCCTATTTCTCCTAGTATTTTCCAAACTTCTATAGGAATATTATCTGGTCCTACCGATTTACCACTCTTCATATGTTTAAGAGCCTCTTTGACTTCATTCTTTTGAATACGTCAGTAGAAATTGTGATTTATATACTTTTCTGACTTGGCTAAATCTCCTAAACTAATACTAACATCTTTATTTTCATTAAAAAGATTATAAAAATAGTTTCTCCATCTATTTCTTATATCATCATTTGCCACTAGAATTTTTTCATCCTCGTCTTTTATGCATCTAACATAATTAAGATCTTTAGTTTTCTTATCTCTAGCCCTAGCTATACTAAAAATATCTCTTTCACCCTCTTTTGAGTTGAGTTTTTTATATAAGTCATCCCAAATCTTAGCTTTTGCTTTACTAACGGCCTTTTTTGCTTCCTTCTATGCTTTCTTATAAGCTTCTAAAGTTTCACTAGTTTTCTTAGCATAATGTAATTTGTAACATGCCCTCTTTGCCTTGATTTTATTTTGTACTACTTCACTCCACCACCAAGCTTCTTTTTGTGCCGGTACACCTCCCTTAGATACCCCTAACACATCTTTCACCACTTTCCTAATATGTATAGCCATATTGTTCCATATATCACAGGGTGTGCCAACATAATTCCAAACATCTCCTTGAAGGACTTTCTGTTTAAATATATCTTCTTTCTTGCTTTTGAGGTTCCACCATTTAGTCTGAATAGCTCGATGCACTCTTTTCTTCTTTGTCTATTTTTTTATTTGTAAATCCATAACTAAAAGTCGATGTTGGGTGGTTAAGCTTTCTCCTGGAATTACCTTACAATCTTTACAACATGCTCTATCTTTTTTTCTACAAATAAAGTAATCAATTTGTGTTTGTGATAAGCCACTCTTATAAGTAATTAAATGTTCATCTCATTTTTTGAAGATAGTATTGACTATAAAGAGATCAAATGACATAGCAAAATTTAAAATCTCCCTACCTTCCTCGTTTATATCCCCAAAACCAAAGTTTCCATGAATCCCTTGATATCCTAATGCCTCTTTACCGACATGTCCATTTAAATCTCCTCCTAAACAAATCATCTCCCTTTGTGGAATCTTTTGAAACACCTTATCTAACTCTTCCCAAAAAACTACCTTTATACTATCTTCTAGTCCTACTTGGGGTGCGTAAGCACAAACCATATTCAAAACCTCTGCTCCTAACACTAATTTCAACGTCATGATTCAGTCACCATATCATTATATGTCTACTACACTCTCCTTTAAATCTTTATTTATGATAATGCCACCTCCGTTTCGAGCCTTTTCTTTACCTGAGTACCATAATTTAAAACCTGTATCCTCTATCTCCTTTGCTTTTTCTCCAACCCATTTTGTCTCTTGTAAACATAGAATATGAATCTTTCTCCGAATCATAGTATCTACCACCTCCATTAGCTTACCCGATAATGTTCCGATATTCCAAGAACCAATACGAATCTTATTATCTAGGACTAGCTTCCTTACCCCCCGTATTCGTCCATAATCAAAATGCGGAGACCCTCTCTGAAAAATTTTCACTACATTCGGGCGGCAATGTAGCGGGACTAACTTCTTTACCCGCAGCCGTCCATGATGTGGGAACCCTCTCTGCAATTGATTCACTACATTCGGGCGAAAATGTAGTGGCCCTTGCTTACTTCTTACTGCATTCGGGCTCTGCAGTACGTCGCTAGGCGGGGACACCCCAAAGCAATGCTCATAATTTTTGTAATCCATGTTGTAAAAATTCGACGAAGTTTTACGTTGGCTGTCGGAAGCCTAACACAACCCTCCTCCTTTATCCGGGCTTGGGACCGGCAATGCAAGGATGATCCATTACATGGGCGGAGTTTCAAGGTGGGTGAGAAATAAAAATAAGAAGAGACTTTTCTTTCATGACATGCAAGTGACAATAGATGAACTTTCACTTTTGGAACCAGAGGATAAAGATTTTAAAAATGATTGATAGAATGAGAACGAACCTGCAATGAAGATAATGCTTGTCAAATTGATCCATGGCGAGAAAAAAAGGACCACCCACTCATGCCAACTTAAGAAGTTGTAGAATTGCTCAAGGAATACAGTCATACTCATCTTCAGCACCAGATTTTGTAGGAAGAATACAGGATACATATTCCTTGATTTTAGATCCCTTGACCTTAGGGATTTCAAAAAGAAACAAATTTACAAGGGCACATTTACAACAATGTATTCTCCTTTACAGCAATATATCTCACAGAACTTGTTTACTGAAGAATTCACACGATATACTAGCGCTTTCACAGTAAGCAAAAAGTGCGTCATTTTGATCCTTAGAAGTTCCCTGGGAAATAACCTTTCTCTGTGTCCCAACATGAAGACCATTTAAAGGATGTAGGCCATGCAGAATGAGAAAATTAAGTGCTCCAATGTCATCTGAATTAAATACAAACGTTCTTAAATGTATTACACCACCACCTTTTTTAAGTGCTCCAATGTCATGAATTTCATACAAATGTTCTTAAATGTATTACAAGACCACCTTTTATCAAAGAAACATACCTTCTAAAGTGCAGTAAATTGTATCTTTTAATGTTAATTAAACCTAAATTACTATTTGGGAATTGAAATGAAGTACTATTCCTCATTTAGTCCTTTGAAATATTAGAAAAGTTTCACATTTAAAGCTACAAATAGTGCAGCTTAATTGCCTAGAAGGATCGTTTTGGGTGACAACAAGAATTAGAAGCAATCTGGAAGGGCCTCAAGGAGAATAATCAGAGAAAACAAACATTAGGATTATAAGTGGCAAGCTGTCAATTGTACCTTTTAAATGAACTGCTCAAACTTCAAAATCCTAACGGTTCGCCATGAATGTGCATTTCTCCAAAAGGCTTCTAGGGTACCTAGAGGCACCTTGAAAAACTTGTAGAACACTGGACTCAAGTCACGTGCAATGTCCAGCCATACACTAACATTCTTCCACCGGTTCTAAGGTGTCACTGCTGTTCCAGTATACCAGTGAACAAAGAAAAAGCCGTAAAATCTGTCTCCAGTATAATAGATGAACAGCTTGAAAGCCAGTAAAGGATTATTCCATGAAGATGTGCTATTAAGGCTGCTTTAATTGCAGAACTAGAATGAGGCAGCAGTAAAAGATAATCATTTATTGGAAAGTCAAAGTTTAACAGCCACATGATCTGTTTATACCTATATCATTTGGTTGTTTTCTGGACTATGGAAAAACTTACTTGTCAATGCCTACAGGTTAAGACTCTCAGCAGGTTCGGGTTTAGACAAATTTATCGACAATATGAAGCTTATTCCCTGCTCGATATAATAAGAATGAAGAACTCAAACATATATCATTATTGATCACCAATTTTTTTCTTTCATATTTGTATTAATGGAGAGACCCCACCCCATATTAGTCAACATTCATGCAGTTGGTCGCCTATAACCAATAAAGTTCAGTTATAGAACCTTTCTCATCTAGTCAACATAAACGTCTAAACAAGAAGGAAGAACAAAATTTGGTTGCTTCAACATCAACCAAATAAATCATCCTTTTGCTAGATGCTGATATTGCAGCTGGAGAGACTTTCATCCAGGCAAATGAGCAGACGCAAGTTGCAAGGAACTAAGGTGTCACCAGAAAAGGAAATCCAACTTGTTCATGCATCCATTTAGACAGAACTGCAAACATGATGACAAATTCTGTCTCAATCTGTGGAACATGCCGAAACACGCCAATTCAAGTTGGAGAAACAAACCTGCACAACCACATCTGGTTTCATCCATGACCTGACTGATTCTGCAAGGAGAGCATGATCTAAATAGTCAACAAATAGAAATTTCTTCTCAGCATCTTGAACTGTTGTGAATACTTTACGCATTCGGATTCCTGATAAAATATCAGGTATTACTGGCCAACACAGGTATTCAGAAAGTAAAAGTGTGGCCCAGATGTCTGCTTCAGAATGAATTCCGCCTATCACCAGAAGCCCACGATTTGCATGCTGAACTAAGTTGAAAACCTCCTTAATTTGCCATGAAATGTCACCCACATCATTACTTACTGGGGAATTTGCAACATCGATGTACTTTGTAAAAGGATTAGAAGTGGAATTCCACAGATCTAATCCCACTAAACAACTTGAGTCCCAAGCTTTGGGACTATCGTGTAATGGCTCTCGAAAGGCACAGTTAATATGCACAGGACCAGATGGTGATTGAATTATATGGTGTACTGCCGAATCTATGGTTGTCAACACCATCTTAGCTGGAATTTGATCATCCGGAGCAGGAAGATTAAAGAAATATCTTACAAATGAACCAAAATGTTTGACCTGAAACCAAGACAAAGAAAAGCATAAGTGATTCCCTCGTCTATGTTTGTCAAAGCATTAAATGCATTATCCTGAATAAAAGGAAATATTTTTATTCATACGGAACCTTTGAAGGAGATAAAATAACAAAGAAGGCAATTGAAGCAAACAGATGAAGGCAAACATGTAGAAGTAGATATTCCTATTACCTGAAAATGCACATCTGGTTGAGTCAATTTTTGAAAGGAAGATTGCAACGAGACATGAAACAGTAGCATGAAGTAAAATTCAAGCCATAAAGTAGAAGCATGAAGTAAATTCGCACTGAAGGGCCCCTAAGTGATGGTTAGAATCCAGAATTAGCCATGCTGCATTTTAAATACTATTGCAGTAATTATCACAAGTGGTGACCCATGCAACACCCGTCAGCTCTAAAGAGTATCAAAATTCACTCCATACATCATTTTAGTCTTCATTTTTTTGTTATGGTTTAGTTAGCTGCAAAAGTATCGGAAAGAAACTATTAAACATGATATGGATTTCTCAAAGATAACAACTGATACGACCCAAGAGCAAGCTTTATGGCATCAAAAAGTTCATGTACCCAATGTTAATCAACCCAAATCAAGATCAAACAAGAATCAGCCATAAATCAGAATTTCTGGTTTGAAATGATGGCCGGCGCCTCTCACTTGCTGCCGTGCCTCTCTCTCCTTTATTTCATTGTTATCCAGCATTACAATTAGGGTTTACTTATATAATAGTTTATAACTTGAAAGACTAATCTACCCCTGGTCAGTAAATAAATGAATAAAGCATACTTGAACTGAAATTGAAACTTCTTCACACTGAGTCTGCATGGCTGATCTCATGGATCCTCTTCACTTCCCAATTGTCCATTGAGATGACTCATTCAACTGGTTTCATTTATTTCTTCCCATTCTTCTCTTCACCTCCCATATTTCCTCTCTTAATCTCAAGGAGCACTCTTAGGAGGCTAGTCTATTGGATGTATAGGCTTTTGCTTGTTCAAGTGGTGACCTGAGTCATATATAACGGGAAAGACTGGTTGATGGAGCTCCTCGAGTTGCCACTTGTGTGCCACCACCAGCAGTTATGGTGTGTCATGTTCCTTGTTATACCCACTACATGCCCCTGCTTTGATCTCAGCCAGATTTCACATGAACTGAACCTATATGCAGGCAAAACTCACGACCATAATCAGTTGGGCTGCTCTAGCACTGGAAAGAGTCGTTGAAAGCACTTTTGGTTCTTTCTCTTTTCTATTCTCTTCCTCACTAGAACGATGCTGGAAGCCTTTCATTCCTGCCTAATCTTTTGCTGCAATAGGGAGTAGAAAACCTTTTCTGAACCTATAGAGCATCTTTCTTCGGTGATCTGCGCCCAGTTGACCAATTTGGATATGAGTTGATCCAGTGGACCAGAATTTGACTGAATCGAACCCAATTTGATTGGCTTGAAACTCAATCTGTACTTGTCCGCCTATGTACATCTAATGTCATCAAAAAGCTTTTTCTGAGCTGGTTTCAACCACACATGTCCCATGAACTGCCTCAAGTGATCAACTGCATTATCAACCCATTTGAGCATTGCTCTTCAGGATTCTTCACAAGTAACTCCCGTTAAGTTACAGGTTTCTATAAATTATCTCGCTTAAATCCGTCTTGTATGGGCCCTAGACACATCAGTGGGCAAGGACACAAAAGCTCTCTCAGAAGTACGGAGAGTAGAGAATAAGAATAAATAGCGGAAATAGGAAATTTTTCGCTTTAGATTTTCCAAGGAGGAAGAAAACAAAAAGAATGTATTAAAGGGGAGAACATACATCCGTTCGTCGGGATTTAAATGTTTAAGCAGTATCCTCGTTGTTTGACTACATCATCAACGTGAAATAACATAAAAATGATGGTTTTCAAACACCTAGCAATAAATATAGGTAAAATGCAAGAGTACAGCGGGTCTTTGAATGTCACCACAAATATCAACTTTTTCTCAATGAAGCCTGTTATTTTTTGCTAAGTGAAGGGAAAGCCAGATTTTCCACAAATACAACCATGATGCTTGTGTACCAAAGGCAAAGTAGAGTGTAAAGCACAACAATATAACCTCATGCAACCACCCTCCCGTAGTACACCCTGTTCCAGTCTGGCATTAAAGAACACACACAGGTGATGGAGAGTATGAAGCTCTCACAAAGCCCTCCAGTTCAGTTGCCTTTGAGTAACCCTACCACCTAGCCAGTTGGTACTGATCCCTTGGCAATAGTTATACTGAAGCAGTAGTATAGTAGTATCACTATAACAACTCATAAATGAAAGGCATTATGGATCAAATAGATGATGTTCAAATAATCAAGAGAGATAAGATCATGAAACATAACCTGGTCTATTGCTTGATTTGCTCCAACATCTTGAAGTTCTGGAGGACGGTCAGCTGTAAGCAATAAAAGAGGGATGAAGTCTTCACTTGCCTCTACCACCTAGAAGGGGACAGGTTCAACAAAGAAAAATTTGCTAAATAGCTGTTGAAGATAACTATTAAAAGTGCCAGTGGAAGTCTGGGGGAAAGCTCACAGCAGGTAGTAGATTTGAGACAGCCGTTCCTGAAGATGTGATGACAATCGCAGGTTTGCAGGAACCTCTTGCATATCCAATAGCATGATATGCAAGTGATCGTTCATCAAAACAAGAAATACAAGTTGTATTGGGATGACTCGTAGCTGCAACTGTAAGAGGGGATGATCTTGAACCAGGTGCAATACAGAAATACTGAAAAGCAAAAAGGAAATAATCAAAGGAAACTCAATGTGTTATATTCAGAAGTTTGACACGGCAATGCTTACTGTTAGTCCAAGTCGGCAGCATTCTTCAACAATAAGGGTGGCCCACAATGAGTTGATGTTCACACAATTGTTTAGGGTTTGTGCAAGTGAAACAGGACCATTATCCTGAAAATCCTGAAAATGTTTTCAGCGTATCAACATGGGCATCCTGCTTTGTGAACTTGCTGAAGCACACTATCATGCAAACATTTCAATTAACAAGCAATCCCGCTTCAAGAAAGCACAGTGCAGTCACAAGATTACAGACAATCAGATTACCGACGAAATTACAAAGTTGAAAATATGAAAAGATTTTGACATTATATATCTTCAAAGGTTACATTATTTTTGGGAACATAAGTGTTATACTTAAGAAAAGGAATTCTCTTATCCCAAAGAAAATATATCGTGAACCTGTTGAAAGAAACATCATTTCCGGTCACCAGAGGGAGTGAAGTGTGAAAGAAAGGGAAGTTCACGTTAAATTAAACTTTATATGTAACCACTTATTAGGGATATTTTCATCTTTTAAGTTAGAAAGTCTCTTATATAAAATGTTGTTTTGCTCTAATCGTAGATTAGGTTTTCTAAAGAGAAAAACCAATGTTGTTGCGGCCGAGACCCATAAGAGGGTCGAGCCAACCTTGTTTCTTCTCCATTCACTATTCAATAAAGATTCTTTATTGCTTAATCTCTCATATATCGAACATGGTATCAGAGCATTAAGAGGTGTGAAGCAGCCAACTGTTGTGGCCAGGTCCTATCCAAGTCACAGTATAGCTGTGGCAGATCGTTGCCTTTGATTGCAGCCACTATGACTACTTAAAATCGTCAAATCTTGGCATCAACCTGCTCAGGTATGTCTTTATAACCCTAATCATGATCAAAAAGGTTTCGAGAAGGGATTGTAGCAGACCGAATCACCCAAATAGGTAGGAGTGATACTTTTCTCATAACCAACATAAAACTTGATGGAAAAAATTATGTGGAGTGGTCCAAATTCATACAACTTGTTGTTGGGGCAAAGGGTAAGATTGAATACTAATTGGGCAATGTGTAAAGCCTAAAATAAGGAGTTTAGAATACCCTAAATGGAAAAAGTAGGATGCGTTAGTTGCAGCGTCGTTAATCAGCCGTCGAATGTGGAGTGTTCCTTTCTTTATTTAAAAACAACCCATGAAATCTGTGAGGCTGCAAAAGAAGCATCCTCAGAAAAGAAAAACATGACAAAGGAGTATGAACACTTATAGAAAATTAAGAAATGTAAACGAAGGACAAAAATTAGTAGTGAATACTATATTGTGGGATGAGTTAGTATATTTTATAATGATACAATGTAAATAGTGTTAAAAAATGGGAACACGAATTCAAGAAAAGAAAAGTATTTAATCTATTGCGTGGTATCTCCTTAGACTATGAAAATGTAAAGGCTAATATTATTGCAAGCGAAGAAATTCCTACACGTTGGACAATCTACACCCTTATTAATTAGAAAAGAGGATAAACGACACTTGAGAAAAATGAAGTGGTGAATGATAATGAAACAACCTTTGTTGGAAGGGGTTATAACCATGCCACTAGAGGCAATGGAGGAACCTGAGGTGGAGGACGTGGAGATGGTATTGCAAAAGAGAGAAATATGCTGAAATGTACATATTATGTGATGTCAAGAATACCAGAGAGCAATACTGTGAATTAGTTGGTAAGCCCAACCATATGAAAAACAAAGTTTTTATTGCAAGAAATCAAGAACCAATGCCAAATAATACAAGTGAGGATGTCAACATGATATTGAAATATTAGGAACACGTAGAACATTTTTAAGAGTCCCACTAAGAGTATTTATACTCCCTTTTCTCATAATAGGAGTATTAGACCCGTCAGCCAGCTTAATGCCAATACCATTCTTAACCAAACTGATAGTCATACAAATATTCTCGATGACCAACCATATGATCTGTAGCGCCTGAGTCGACTATCCATATTCTTGAATTAGGAACATGTGAATTACCTAAAAGCCATGAACAAAAAAGGATATGCCATGGTAGCTTGGGAATCAATAGTAGAAGATGTAGAAGCATATTGTGATTCGGCTAGTCTCACTTTAAGCTCGTTGATTTTCTTCTTTATATCAGCCAATGAATTCAATCAAGTTTTCAAGTTCTATTTTTTAACTTGGTCATTGAAATACGCTCTATTCGGTATGTTTTGAGTGTAGTTAGGTCTGCCTACAAGTTCCCAACAATTTTTTTTGTATGTCGGGTTTCTCCACAACGTCAGCAAGTCAACTTGTCCTTTTCATCTCGAGTAGATTAGAATCAACCTCTACCACGACCTCCATAGCCTCCTCTACAACGGGATCATGAAGAATTAGTCACATTTCTGCCAACCAATGCAGTTGTCTTTTTTATGATTTGGCCTTCTTTCTCTAAATGTCTTTTATCCTCTTCCCACAATAGTAAAGAGTATATTGTACTCAATTATGGAAGTTCATTAGTTTATTCCTTCATGCAACTTTGACATTTGGTTTTAGAGTATAATTTTAATTATTCCCATAAACCGCGAAGTTCTCCATAGCAGTCACTCGTTGACCTTCCTCCTTATCTACATTTATGAATCCTTTTGATAATCTCATACTTTTTGGCAATGTTCTTTCTCTGGGTATACTCATCGTGGACAGCCAAATAAATGTCTTTGACTGTCTATAGAAACATAAATGTACTTACAATGGATTGTGTTATGCATTGGATGAGTTACGTGGCAATAAATGTAAGCACTGACTAGGCGTTTTCTCTACGCCATTTAGGGTATGAAGAATCAGCCACGTGGGGCAATAAATCAAAGAACACACAATAAGAGTATCGCATACCACCAAGACAGGGAGTATGTCTACATCATTGTGAAGGCATTTTTTATTTTGCTATTTATTAAAATTTTACTCCTTTCATTTGCTCTTTATTATTGTAAGTTTATTCCGTACTATAAATGGTTCAAGAAACACATGACCTCACATATTTGGAATAATGCAGTGGCAAGTAGCAACCCCTGCACCTACTCTCCCTTCAATCCTTGGATGAAATCTAGCACCACCAATGCAAAATCAGAAATTCTGGATCCAAGTCGATTGGCAAATGTTACCCATTTCATTAGCTTGTTCTCTGGTCCAATTGGATACAAATCAGATGGTAATGCCTAAACAATCAACAGACTTACATACAAGTCCAAAGGACCAATATTTTGGACAAAGAAGATTTTTCATACCACATGCCTACTGAAAGCAGAGGCCATTGTTGATTGAAAAAAGTAGTCACAACAACTGGAAGATTTATCCTGAAATATGAACAACAGAAATATTATCTGAAATGAATTAAAAATACAGAGATTTATGTTCTATTAGGTAAAACTAAATCACTGTTTCTTTGGAAGGAGATACTCAAGACCATATGCATGTGAATACAGACCTATACTTCTAAATAGGACCTCTTCAGCACATTATTGCACACCAAAAAGATAACATATCCAACATAAATAGGCTATCAGCAAATTGCTTATTACAGTTTATGCAAATTACAATCGGAACAAGAATTAACAGAAGTGGAAGAATAGGTTACCGTAATGAAGCCATTATCATTCCAAGTTTTCACACTGTCAGAATTTTCAGAAAGAATTACCTGCAGATTTTCAAACCATTAGCAATTCATGTGAAGCCAATGGAGATGATAAAACTCCTTTCCTAAGATGCAAATAGCAGAATAGATTCTTAACCACCAATATTTTAGATTTAACAAATACATGAACTTTCTCTTATATGGTACCTCCAACAATAAATCATGTGAGTTACAAGGAAAACACTAAAACTAATAAAAGCATCAGGAACTCGCAGTTCTCTTACAATCAAATGCAGCCAAAAGAAACGCAGAAAATGGAGTCCAGGTCTTAAATTCTGAGGCGAATGGAGGAACGACCTACAATCATATTCTATTTCTATAAGACGTCACACAATCCAACTCCAAAAAGAAGCAGAAAATATTACATCAAAAAATTGAAGTCCTTCCCGTCAGTTATAGGACAGTGATTTCCTACTCATTGTTACATGCTCAGATGAGACAATCTACCTATGAAGAAGTTGTTTGCTGAAAAACATTCTAACGTATAGTTATGGGAGGCCAAATCCAGCCAAAAGTATATTACTCTCTATTTAACAAATTTATACAACTCCACGAGCTTTTAGAAATTAGAGTATGTATATTTTGAAAGAGCCAAGTCACCTATTGTTGAAGAATCTATTGTTTAGTGTTGTTTTTAGTATTTCTGATGTTTTAGGTATTATTATAATTGTCCTTATTACTAAGGATATTTTGGTCTTTTTACATTGATCATTCCACTATATAAGGATTGGTCCAACTTGTATTAGGTTAAGAGAATACGATTAATAGAAAAGAGAGAGGGAGGGAGGCAGCCTCTATTGGAGGGTCTGCCCTCCCCTGCGATCTCATCTTCTTCCCTTCATTCATTTTATTTATTGTTGATGTATGATCGTATGCTGTGCTTTTTTTTCGATTTTCAACACCTATATATCCCCATATATGCACCAGAGCAAGAGGTGAGTATGCACAGATGTAGATAGATAGGGAAGGAGAGAGACAAAGACACAGAAAGAGCGACACTGCCAAAAGCTAACACAGACTGAGATAATTGAGGAGTTGCTCCTAACTCGTAGCATTTCCTTTACCTCTATGATACAATGGCGAGTCATTGGATCAGGAAATGTCCGATGGGGAAGAAAGAATCTATCCCACCTCTTTATTTCTTAAATTCCAAACCCAAAAAGTGTTGCTCTAACCGAGAAATTACGACAAGATACTTGCTTGACAGTTTGTCATTTGCCTCTCCTCCCTCCTGCATGTGTTTATGTGTGTCCCCATCTGCATGTGTCTGTTAGGTACTGATGCTGGTGTGCTTTAGGATCAAACCCTAAAGCCCTTGTTGAAGCACATTTCTTCAACCATCACCACTGAAATCGCCCATAGCAGTGTTTGTAATGAGATGCCGAGAAGTAGGCACTCACTGCATAATATAGTTCCTATATGTTATAAAGTAGCATTTATTAATGAGTATTTATCTTAAACATGAAGTGGGATTGCCAACACAGAGGTCACCTTTACATCAGCCACACACACTTCCCTCTTATTCATTTAGGTTTTCTTAATGACAGCTTATATAGAGGTGTTCTAACTTGAATGACTAATCTACTCTCATACTAACAAAACAATTAACAAGTTACACTAAAAGACTAATAATAGAACTAGGGTTCCAGAACTAATCCACCGTTACTTCTCAACACTCCCCCTCAAGTTGGGAGGAAGATGTTAGTAACAGCCAACTTCCTGAGGATATTTACAAGGTTAGATCTATTGACAGCCTTGATAAGAAAATCTGCACATTGTTCTTAGCCATAATGTAATCAACTGAAATACTTTATTGGCATCTTTATGGATGATGTGATAATCAACTTTAATGTGCTTTGTCCTCTCATAATAGAAAGGGTTAAAGATAATTTGTATAGCTGCTTTACTATCGCAATAAAGAGGAATACCACTATCAGTTTCTATACCCAACTCAACCATGAGAGACTTCAACCAAAGACGTTTACACATTCCTTGTGTAATTGCTTTATATTGTGCTTCAACACTTGATCTAGCTATTACCGCTTGTTTCTTACTTTTCCATAAAACAATATTACCTTGGATCATTATGATGTATCTAAAAGTAGATTTTTTGTCATCAAGTGAGCTTACCCAATGTGCATCTAAAAAAACTTTAATATTAAGGTGTCATCTATTAGCATTCAGTATCCCATGACCAAGAGAGCTTTTCTAATACCTGAGGATACGGTATACAGCCTGCATATGAGTTTTTGAGGGAACATGTATAAATATGCTTATCATTCCCACGGCATAAGCAATATCATGACGGGTAATGGTAAGGTAAATTAATTTTTCTACTAATCTTTGATATGTGCTCACATCTTTGTAGTCTTTATCATCACATAGATATAACTTTTAATTTGGTTCCATAGAAATTTCACTGTCTCTGCAGTCTATCATTTTTATATCCCTGAGCATATCCATAGTATACTTTCTCTATATTAGAAATACTCTTTTGTTTGAATAAAGTACCTTTATTCCCAAAAAATAGCCTAATTTGCCCAAATCATTTAAATCAAATAGTTGATGTAACTTTTCCTTCTGTCTAGCAATCTCTTTAACATCTTCACCTCTAACAATAATATCATCAACGTAGACTATCAAAAAAGAATAAGGTATGGTTATTTATGCTTGTGTGATATCTCAGATTGATTACACCATCACTAAAATTTTGAAATCATGATCTTAAGGATTGTTTTAAAGTGTATATGGCCCCTTTTAATTTGCATAATTGGTTATTCTTCCTCCTTTTTCTATGAAACCCTGGAGGTAATTTCATATACACTTTAAAACAATCCTTTTAACCATTGCACATCTAGTTGCCAAATATCTCACCATTTATGTGCAGCTAAGCATATGATAACCTAAATGGAAGTTAACTTTGTAACTGGAGCAAAAGTCTCATTGTAATTGATGCCATATGATTGGCTATACCCGTTCACTACTAGTCCTGCCTTATAACGTTTTAAGTTCTTGTATGCCTTATACCTATTTGCAGCCAACTGGTTTTCTTCCTTTTGGTAGAACTACAATCTCCCAAGTATTATCCTTTCAACCACACCGTTTTGTCGGAGAGTATAAGAACATAAGGTTTAATGGACAATGTCATATTTTTTAAGGTAATCCTGCAATTGACGAGACAAATATTTCCCCCATTAATTGAGCTGAGAATTTTAGAGCAAGAAAATTGAGTTTCAAAAAATTTGTGAACAATTGAGAATATAACAGAAACTTCATCTTTTGATTTTATTAGATAGACCATGGCAAGCCGAGTACAATCATCAATAAAGTTAACAAAGTACTTTTAGCTATGCAAAGAAACTATAGGACACAGACCCCAAACATGAGAATGTACTAGCTCGAAAGACTGACATTTTAAAATCATAAGAAGGAAAAATGACTATGATGTTTGACATTTTGGCATACATCATACTCTAGATCTACATTATTGGATTAAGGAAATAAAGTTGGAATGACTAGTTTGAGTTTTGATACTAGTAGGTGGTGCAAACAATTATGTCACATCTTGATTCTTGATTTTTTCGTCTAAATGGATGATTGTCGAATATGAAGTCGATGTGGTTGATGGCGTATCTTTAACGATGTAGAGCCGGTTAAAGCTTAAATGTAATAGAAGACTGGCCACTAGGACACATCGAACTTAGACAAACTGGCTTGGCAACTAGGGCCAGGGCAATTTAGAATTGATGGCCCCAACTAGCCGTTAGGGGCCAGTTGCTGGCCCCCAAGGGCTAGTTGAAGTAGTCATTGGGCATCTTTCCTTCCTTCTTCTCTATAATTTAAATGTTATACATAATGCTTTATAAATAGTCTTTCTTCATCAATAAATCATGTTGTTTTGCATCACCTTGACATTAGTTTGATCCATGATTGTTTTGATTTTTTACTTGTTTGACTTACATTGAGCATTGAAACACCAAGTTTTGATGAATCAGCTTCGTGGCTATTTTCGGTTTTGTTCATTTGATAATTGGTTGAGATTCCACGAGCAATTTGAAGGATTGTTTCCTTACGTGTTATCATAACCTCGTTTTGATAAAGACAAGTACATCGGAAAGTGCCAAAATTAGAATGTTTGTGATATTCCATGTTTGACGTTCCCAACTTGAGGTAACATCAAAATTCTATTCTTGTTTGTTTCTTTAATTGGATAGTCAAAATGAGTCTTTTAAGTGTATTTTTTACCCAAAATGCTATCAAAGTTGGCAAAAACCATGAAAAAATACTTTTTTATCAAAAGACTATTAGGATTACATTCATGGAATCATTCAAGAATCAAAGTTAGATTTTTAAAATTTAGAAGACGATGTTTTTAAAGGCTAAAAACTTGGAAGAAAATGAATTCAAAAATAACATAGATTATTTTTCAAAATATTAATGATAAACATAGAAACCAAATTTGAAAGTACCTTTAAAACTTGGGAATATTTGAAAAAGATTCATTATAAATATGACTTTGTGTTTGAATTAGATTTAATAAAAACAATGATAATCCTTAAGCAAGGAAATTTAAGCATTGGACAGTACCACAATGAGTTTTTCAAATTGTGGACTCAACTTCAAATCTTTGATAAGTTTCAAAAACTTCAAAAAATTGACGAGTTTCAAGAAATTTTAGACAATCAATATTTTATCTTATATATGCGGAGTGTTAGGGATGAATTCGAAAATATTACATCAAATTTAATTTATACTGGACTGCATACAGACTAAAGAATTTCAACTTGAACATGTGAAGTAAGATAATCAATGTGCACACATGTTAACTAAGGCTCTTAACAGAAATTTGTTGCTTAGGTTATGCCGGAAGTTGGGTGTAACATCTATCTTTCACCCAACTTGAGGAAGAGTGTTGGAGCTTCTAAGAGTGGAGAACACTTATTCTGTGTTTATGTTTCAGTCTAGAAATTATGTCTCTTTTAGATCATTTAAGTATGTTTTTAAAGGTAACTTTAAATAAGTTTCATTAATGGCAATTAAGTAAATTAATCTTTTTGTATGTTGATATTTAAAGGGTGAAAACCCTATCAGTTGTAATCTTTAGAAGAAAGCAAATAGGAAAGTGCATTAGGTGGCGATAGGACTCTGACTGTCGACAACACTAGAGCCATCTTATTGTATGTGTTGATTTTGCAATTTTAGTTTCTGTCATCTTATTTTATGCACAGAATATAACACCTCTATACCCAAAAAATAGTGAAGTCGGCCCAAATCTTTAAGGTTAATTAATTTGTAAAGATTCATTTTTAGCTTTGATGTTTCTTCGATGTCATCACCTGTAAAAATGATATCAACATAAACAACAAGAATAGATAATTTAGTACCTTTCTAGAAGAATATAGTATGGTTATTTAGGCTTCTTTGGTACCCCAAGCCACATACGGCCTCACTGAATTTCTCGAACCAAGCTCTTAGTGACTGTTTCAGCCCATAGATAGCTTTATTCAGTTACAATATGTATCATCAGATGTTTTAATATTTATTCCTTGAGAAAGTTCCATATATACTTCTTCATTCAAGTATCCTTGCAGAAAGGCATTTTTCACATCCAGCTGCCATAGCTCTCATCCAAGTTTGTTGTCATGATGAAGAGTATTCTTATGGAAGTAAGTTTTGCCATAAGTGCGAAGGGTTTATTGTAGTCAATTACATATGATTGGTTGCACCCTTTGGTAACAAGTCTTGCCTTATACCTTTCAATGGCTGCAACATCAACTCAACCTTCCTGGCTTATCATCTCAAGCAGCATCTCTGGCTGCAACATCAACGCAGCCTTCCTTACTGATCATCTGAAGCATCATCTCTGTCTACAACATCAACTCAACCTTCCTGGCTGATCATCTCAAGCAGTATCTCTGGCTACATCATCACGTATACCTTCCTGACTGATCATCATCATGACTTTCGTCACCACACGTGCACGAGAGATCTGTTCGAGGCTTTTGTAAAACAACGTGGACTATGAAGAACACAAGGGTAACACACGATCCTTCTATGAGTGTCGGTTACTCCCTCTCTCTTTATTCATTTTCATAAAGTGATTCGGCAGCTACACTTCAAAAGTCATGTTTTTCTACTCTTGAGAAAGTTGATCTTTTGTGATAGGAGGTACTACTCCACCATACACACTTCACACAGCTTTTCCTACGTCCCTTCACATGGTGGCTGTAGCCGGTGTGTTAGTTGGGTGGCATCTCTCTACCACTCAAATAGCAAAATACAGACATCTACTTATACTAGTCGGTTTGCGCTCCTTCACATGGTGACTGTAGCCGCTTTTCCAGCCCTCCTGGTTGTTTACTTCATCAACTCAAGGTTTTAATTTTCATGCTTCTTAGTGATACTGCCACATTTTATACCAACAAATTCTTCTAGCCTCTTCTATGATTTGATTTGTCATGTATATGTGGTGACAAGTAAACTGATTTTCTACACTCTTTCCTTTTCTTCTATTTGTATTTCTGTTGTTTAACCAAATAAGAAAACACTCACTACGTAAAAATTCATATTTTCTGCATCTTTTCTAAATTTTACAGCCCCTTGACTGTCCATTTTTCAAGTAGCCTTCCTTGCTGTAACACCTTTTCAGCAACCTTCATGGTTGTTTATCTTCAGCAGCTTTATGGCTATAACAACTCTTCAATTTATCCTTTATAGTTGTCTTTTCCAACAGCTTTCATTGCTGTAAATTCCTGTAACTTCAATGGCTACAAATAAAACCATTTTGGCAATCCTCATGACTGCAATTTTAAACATTTATCTACCCACAACTGAACGTTGACGCCCTACACGACTGCCTTCTCTTTCTTGCTTTCTTAATATCATTTTCTTAACATCTCTGTTGTTCAAATTAAGCAGCAGCATAAACTTCTTTATTGATGAAAGCCAAATACAAGAAGAAGACACTATAGCTTGGGTGGAGGAAGCAGAGGATTTTTCAGAGAATCTCTGTTCAAGGCCTTCTATTCTTTTCATAATCTCTTGATTGCCATCGATGCTGGGAGTTGAACTTTCTGCAGAATGAACTAAGGTATTACGATTTCTATAGTAATCTGGCTTACCATGTAATTCCCAACAATAATCTCTGGTATGATGCGATTTGCCACAGTGGGAGCAAACAAGTTTTTTTGTCTTCTGAATTAAATTGACCACGGCCACGGCCACGACTCTGGTATCCCCCTCTGCCACGAAAATGAGAATTGTCTCCTCTTACCTTAAGTGCATGCTGATCTGTACTACTAACATGATCCTTCTCAAGATTCCTGCGATCTTCTTCTCGGATTAATAAGGAGTAAACAGTACCCAAGGAAGGGATCTCTTCTCTGCCTAAGATATTCAGCTGATTCAAATTTTGGATTCACACCCTATTCTTCTTTTCAATCTCAGTGTTTCTTTCATTATAATAGGCAGAACATTTGATATTCGTATAGTAGAGTAATTCATCCCAAAGACCTCGGAGATCTGCATAATATTCACTCATAGACCGGTTGACTTGTTTGCACTTTCTGATTCTCTCCAAAATCTCATATTCTTTTGCAACATTCTTCTTTCGAGAATAGGCCTCTACCACTGCACACCAAATCTTATGGGCAGATTCTAAAAACATAAAAGTTTTAGCAGCTGATGGAATCATTGATTGAAGCAACCACGATGATATTAATGCATCTTCTTGTTCTAGTTTGAATAAAGACTATCATGGGGCTCCGGAATCGAAGATTGACCCATTAAATATGCCCATCTCCCCCTTGCTACAATGGCAAGTTCTACAGATCTTGTCCATTCCATGTAATTTCGACCATCTAATTTAGTCGTTGTAATCTGAAGATTTTCTATTTTTTCAAACGAACTAGCTTGTTCGCCTGAATGAAAGGAACTTTCAATGCATTTACCTTTGTCAGCCATTGATCATGAAATCTGAACTAAAAAAAAAGACTGAATCAAGTTTGAATTGTATACTTTGGTTTGGGGAAATTGTCCACGTGATACAAGTAGTTATCCACAATAAGCCTGCCGATTTGATCACTATCAACGATCCACTTGATATTACCAACAATTAAAAGAACTCACAACTGCATATGAATGAGGATCCGCCACAATAGGATGTGATGATGGGAATCTGCCACACAAAAGATACCACGCAATCTGAAGAAATAATGTAGATTGGAGGAACGATGGAACTTGATGAGTATCGGCCACCCAATCTGCGACTTGCTTGGATTTGGGTCGAAGAACGATGAAACTTGATGAGAAATCACACCTCAAATTAATAAACAAAATTCTGTTGTCCACGATTTGCAAACAACTCACTTCACAGAATCATATAGGATTCAAACAAAAACTTTCTGAGTCAAAACTGAACTCTGTCACGATTCCAACCCGCAGCTCATCTGAATCGGGGTTTCTTTTTCATGAAATCATCACATTAAAGGCCATATAGGCTCTGATACCATATTGGAAATAAACCTTGTATTAATCATATTAGAAATCACTTACAATATAAGGCAGATTGGAGGCATTCCTCCAATCTGCATTATGCCCAAAAATGTGACTCCCTGTTCAGCCACCACCTTCTTTCCCTTTATTTTTCTAACTAAACCCTAATCAACCATTAATACCCTATCTAACTTAATTTCCTAATCTACCCCTAATAAGTATTAACTATTTCTAAGATGACATAGGACTCAAAATGACCTGAATATATGTTTACACGACCCGACTTGCATTATACGACCTTCCTTAACAATGTCCACGATTTTCTTGTCCATCTATTCCACGATAGTGAGTTTTTCTCCCCTTGTTTGAAGTGCATGTTTTAAGTAATAGTGGTGCTGCCTTTCTCAAGATTTTTGCGATCTTTCTGAATCAATAATGAATATACCGTGCCAAGTGAAAGAAGTTCTTCCCTACCAAAAATGTTAATTTTTATTGATTCAAATTCGGAATTTACACCCTACAGCAAATCAAATACTTTCTTTTTCTCCATTTCAACATTTATTTCGGTGTAACAAGAAGAACACTTGATATTTGTATAGAAAAGAAGTTCATCCCATAATCCTCGAAGATCCACATAGTACTCACTAACAGAATGAGTTCCTTGTTTACATTTTCTGATCTTTTCTAATATTTCATACTCCTTTGCAACATTCTTTTTTCTAGAATAAGCTTGAGAGACTGCACACCAAATTTCATGTACAGATTCAAGAAACATAAAAGTTTTCGCCATTAATGAAATCATAGACTGAAATAATATCAAGGCGTTTTCTCTTCTTAAACTAGAGTATTATGTATCATGTGTATCTCGACTTGGAATTTGACCCATTCCGTGAGTCGATCTACCCCTTGCTATAACAGCCAGTTCTACATATCTAGACCATTTCAAGTAGTTTCTGTCATCTAACTTTGTTGTAATCTGAAATTTTTCCACTTCCACTTTTTCAATGATAGAATGTTCCGATATCACGAAAGGACTTTCAACCCCCTTTCCTTTATCCACCATTTATCAAAAATTTGATTAAGTTTATTTTTCAAAATTAGTTTTATATGAACCAAGAGATTTTTCTTCAACACATCTAATCACATACCACACGAGGGCAATTTGTTGTTCACGTCAGAAGTGAACTAATGACAACGTTACCTTAACTGATCAGTAGGGTAATAACATGCAAAATTAGCGTACTACCTCACAACTTTGTATCAAACAAATCACAATCTTCGTATCCAACTGTAATGAAGACAATGCTTCAATGTGGCAGCGGAAGGTTGATGAATATCACCTCAAAGTATCACTCGCAAAAGCCTTAGAAAAGAATGTTATAATAAAGCATATGCAACAAAGGCACAATATTAAAAAAGAATATTATTTAGCTACAAAAGGCTTGAGAAAATCCATTACATGAAAGCCTTATTTATAGAGTACATGAGGCATAGGAGAGGAGAAGAAGATAAGAGAAAATAAAAGGGAGAAGAGGGTAAGAGAAGGGAAGAGAAGGGGGGTTGGCTGCCAACCAGCCCCTAACTGCTCCTGAACTAGCTGTTGGGCACAGGTCCCCAATGGCTAGTGGCCCTGTAGGCCCTGACCCTAACGGCTCGGGCCACTTGGACCCATTTTCTAACACCTCCTAAAACTGACAGCTCCATGACGTGAAGTTTGCAAATTAAATATTGAAATTGAGGAGCAGGTAATCACTTAGTGAAAACATTTATAAGTTGATACTCTGATTTTACAAACTGTAATATTAAATTGCCTTGTAGATGCTTTTCACGAACATAGTGACAATCCATCTCTATATGCTTTGTATGCTCATGAAAGGTATGATTCTTAGCTATATACATAGCACTTTTGTTGTCGCAGAACATGATTGGAGGAGCTTCCAATTGTATGCCCAAATCCTAAAGTAGTCGTCGCAATGAAATTAGTTGAGTAGTTGTGTTGACCATTACACGGTACTCAGCTTCGGTGGAGGAAAGAGACACATTTTGTTGTTTCTTGCATCTCCACGAGATGGGAGAGTGACCATGGAATATGCAGTAGCCGGTGGTAGAGTGCATGTCATTCACATCATCACCCCAATCAGCATCAGTATATGCGAGCAACTAATATAAAGAGAAAGATGATAGCGATGGAAGGGTGATCCTTACATGGGCGGAGTTTTTGAGAGATCAGATAAGATATAAAAAATTATAACATCTAAGCCATTTCCCATACTAGACGGGGTCGGCTACATGGATTCCTCGTTTCCATAGAGCCCTATCATGTGTCATGTTAGCAGTTAACTCACAATAAGCTAGATCATTCTTTATTGTTTCTTTAAAATACTTTTTTTGGTCATCCTCTACATCTTTTAATACTTTCAAAATCTAGTTTTTCATAGTTTCTTAGAGGTTCTTCTTTTGATCTTCTTTCTATATGTCCAAACAACCTTAAACGATACTCTCTCATTTTATCCTCTATTGGTGCCACACAATTTATTTCTAATAAGCTCATTATGTATACGATCCAATGTTGTTCGATGCATATCGTATCGTATATCATTTTGCTCCACGATACAGGTGTAGCGTATCATAGCGTAGCGTATCGTATCGTACTTTAATATTAAAGAAATAAAAAAAAAATAGGAAAAAAAAATAGGAAAAATCTGGTAATTACCAAGAATTCATATAATGCAAAGTTTAGTACATATTGATCATTCACCATTGAACAATTAAAAAAAATTTACATAATTTGAAGCAAAAACTGAAATACATTTCCATTTACATATTGTAAATTTGTAATTAGGATCATTAACTAAATAATCTTCATCTTCTCCTTCATGAAGATTTAATGTTTCTCACCACCTTCTGCTTCAAAATCAAAATTTTCATCTCCTTGATGATGTTGCGCTCCTTTCAAATTAATCCATGCAATGTCTTCTTCGGTTAGAAGTGCATTTTCTTCGTTATCTTCCATAATTCACTCATCTAATATAGCAAAATTAACAAAATGCTATCTTTTTACATGTAGTTGGCACATTTGCTAATTTTCATATGTGAGCAAAACGATGAGCTCCATTTCTTTGATTATTGAGTCAATGACACCCGAGTGATGTGATATTGTTACTTAATGATATCCTCTTTTCTCTTACTGGAGACTAGCTTTTCAACTAATGCTTGAAGTGGTTTGAAATTGAAGGATGATAGATGGATGTTGTGGGTTAAAATCAGGTCATTTGATTACTTCTGATCTCACTTCAAATACTGAGTTAAGCCTCACACAGTGTTGTCTGACGCGTATCGTATCACGTATCGCTGGGCTCCACGATACGGGCGTATCGTATCGTATCGTACTTTAATATTAAAATAATACAAAAATTATTTAAAAAATCAAGAAAATTAGTAAAAATCTAAAAAAAATCTCATAATTGCTTTAAATTCATATAATGCAAAGTTAGCACAGATTGAACATTCAGCATTGAACAATTGCATCCAAAATTACATATTTTGAAGCAAGAAATGAAATACATTTACATTTTACATATTGTAAATTTGTATCAGGATCATTAACTAAATAATCTTCATCTTGATAAAGATTCAAAGTTTCTCATCACCTTCTGCTTTAAAATGAAAATCTTCATCTCTTTTGTGATGTTGTTACACTTCCAATTAATTCATGCAATGTCTTCTTCGGTTAGAAGTGCATTTTCTTCGTTATCTTCCATAATTCACTCATCTAATATATCAAAATTAACAAACTGCTATCTTTGTATATGCAGTTGTCATATTTGCTAATTTTCATATGTGAGCAAAACAATGAGTTCAATTTCTTTGATTATTGACTCTATGTGATATTATTACTTGATGATATCCTTTTTTCTCTTACTAGAGACTAGCATTTTAACTAATGCTTGAGCTTCATTTCTCACTTCAGAGACTAAGTTAAGCCTCACACACGTTGATCATGTTCAACTCAATAGAAGTCACGTAAGATGAACCCTAAAATAGTGAAGTTGAGAAATGCCCACTTAATGAACCGAGACAACCAAATATTTTTAATTGTTTGCGATCTCATGAAATTAGAAACTGCTAGTAAAAATATACCTAAAAGTTGGCAATAGAAAAGAAAATTATTTTGTCATAATTTTTATTTGTTCATAAATTATTATTATTCAATAAATAAAATTATAAACCCAAATTACAAGCATAGGGAAGTGAAGAGAGGCGAAGAGATGCTAGAAACCTGCAAAAAAATTGAAAAAAAAATTTTAAAAAAAAAATTTTGGGCGTATCGCCCGTATCGTACGATACGATCGATACGGCACGATAACCTGTATCTTACGATACAGGTACGATACGGTGCGATACGGATAACACTGGCCTCACACATGTTGATCAAGTTCAACTCAATGAAAGTCACGTAAGGTGAACCCAAAAATAGTGAAGTTGTGAAATGCCCGCTCAATGAACTAAAACAATCAAATTGTTTTTCATTGTTTACGATTTCATGAAATTAGAAACTAGTAGCAAAAATATACCTAAAAGTTAACAACAAATAGGGAAATGATTTTGTCACAATTTTTATTTGTTCATAAATTATTCTTATTCAATAAATTTCTTATAAACTAACCCGAATTTACATGTTACATACACGGCTTGCAATCACAAACAAGCATACCAGAGGATGCCTTGGAGAGAAGTGAAGAGAGGTGAAGAGAGGCTAGAAACCTGGAAAAAAAAAATTTGGGCGTATTGCCCGTATCGTATAATACGATGCGATATAGATAACACTGATACAATTTTTCTTTTATGACCACTCATCCATCTAAACATCCTCATTTCTGCCACAGACATCTTTTGTACACATGTTGATGATTAATTGCAACACTCAGAACCATAAAACATGGTAGGCCTACTTGCTGCTCTATAATATTTACCTTTTAACTTTAATGGTATCTTCTTATCACAAAGAATACTTGAGGTTCCTCTCCATTTTAACCAACCAGCATTAATTTTATGTGTAACATCTCCATCAATTCTTTAATCACTATAAAAAATTGACCCTAGGTATTTAAAACTTTCCTTTTGGGGATGCAATATGTGCCAATTTTAATTTTTATGTCCTCTGAAGTAACCAAATGATCAAACTTCCGTATATTATATCTTTGCTCTCCATAGTTTCAATTTTCTATTAACCTTTTTCTTAGACTCCTCCACTAACAAGATATAAAAAATTAGATAGTGAATATTTCAAGAGGCAAAGGAAGGCCACTAAAGTATTTGAAGGAAACAATAAAGGATGATTTTTCTTTTACAGAGTTAAATGCTTATATTTCAAAACATCAAACTCTATGGTGAGTAACAATCCACTACCGGACCCCACTGAGTGCAAGAAAAAGCTTGGTTTGAGTCAGTACCTGTGTGTGTCTTCTATAATAGAAACATAGATAGATGGATAGATAGAGAGAGTATTACAATAGAGACATACAAAGAAAGAAGGAACTACATTTTCGTGTTTGTGCGTGTATGCAAGAGAGATGAGGGGCGTGTTTGTCTGCTTATTTTGCTTTCTTTGTTATACTGTTTACATTTTAGTTTTCTCATTATCATGATGTTTGTACATTGGCATCTAACAGTAGAGTTGCGTTTATGTTATATTTGTTCTTAGATGTTTATCTGTTGGTAAACTATATTGGAATTGTTCAAATGTTTCTCTGAATTTTAATATTGACTTTTGTTTTTAAATTATTTTTCTTCATTGAAGAGGGAGACAAATACTTGTCTAGTATTATATGATATTATATGATATAGTGATACGGGTACCCTGCCAAAATAAAGGGCCTGGTACACTTCTTATAACAGTGCTTGAAAACAACTATCTGCAATATGTCAAAGATCTATAACTTCTGTCAAATCATTCTTTTGTTAATCTGTTTTAATGCACATTAAATAAGCAAGCATATAGAGGAGAAATCCCAAACTGGTGTTCAAATTCAGATTGCAAGCTGTTGGTTTCTCTTGTGGTAAGGGGACACTAAAATGGAGAGAATGGAGGAAAATGGTTAAATACCATCTCTGCAGATGATTCAACTTGTAAACCCAAGTTGTTATTAGAAGCATACATCCATCTGCCAAAGCTGGCATCTTTGATGACCATAACATGTGCAGCTATCTGCAATTTACACATGGCAGAAAATGTTACAATTACATTCTAATTCTAAACAACATTGACTATTTAATTCAAACTCATGATAAGCAAAATCACCTTCATTTAATCTACATTGCTCGAAACTTTAATTGGGATAGCCAAAACCATGTAATTCACCAGCAAAATGATGGAAAATGAGGAATTAAGTACCAAAATTGATTTGACGAAAGAAGTATAAGAATAGTGTCTTAACAAGATGAGGAAGGTGGAGAACCCAGAAAAGGACAAGATTCGGACACTGATTTTTCTGATGAAAGGTACGTATACCAAGTTATCCTAGCGTTTCACAAGATTGCACTACTTCTGCACATAGTAGCATATTCTGCATTGTGTAGACATTCAGATTTTCAGCATGTCCTATCAATCAGTAATTCCTTAAACATTGGCTCTCATTATCAACAAATAAAAAATAAATAACATTTTCTGCATGAATGTCACTCATGCATCACCAGCTCTCTCGTCACTTGTCAGTCCATCATTTGGACATATATGCACATTCTCGTGCAACAAGACCGAGCCATTCCTGAGCACACTTTGCCGCAATAAGTAAATCTGCATTCTGGTGTATCTGAAACGGTGCTCTTTGTAGTGGACTCTTCCATGGGGCAACACTAATATACAACTACCACAGACTTGTAATTATCAGCAGAACTTAGCTTTTTAAGCTGTATACTTGACAAAATGCTAAAAACTATGGCTCTTGTTTTATTCATCATATTTCCTAGCAGTTTAAGATGATACTCCTACTTACAATGGAACAACTAATATTACATGTACCCTTGGTGCTTATCGGGTTTGAGCTTGGCTACTTCATTTTATTGGTCTAATTCAGCCATAGAGTCTTCTAATTGATATGAAAATGTTTATCATCAAATCCTCCTTATTAAATAGATGATGCAATTAATCTTACATAAGTGAGATCTCTCGGGATGGAGGGAGAGCTGAAGACAAGGAAACCCCAGATTGCAAGACAAGCAAATTCGCCTCATATATCAACTGTAGACTGAATTTTCCCTTCAATTACTTCGAAAAAGGACTTTTGGATTCACCATTGGAGAACAGAAACAAATATCACAAACCTTGCAGAATGCATGTAGTTTCTCAACCAAAGGCAAGGCTAAAAACCTGGTCAAGTGAATGCTCAACAGAAAGTACGGCTTTCTCAAAATTGTAATGTGAAAATTCATCCCACGCCATTGTAACTGCTATTAGAGAAACATCATCAAATTCATCAAGTTCTATCTGCAAAACAATAATTATGCAAAAATGTTGCTCGTCAGTGAACTGTCCTTAAACTCACTGATTTCAATACGCGAGTAATCAATATTTACAAACCTTGCAACACTGCCACAGGCATAAGTCAAATAACCAGTCCTAATAATAACTCAATGTTTCATTAGCCATGTAAGATAATACTGCCCATAAGCACAACAGCAGCGATTGTAATGAAATCAGTCACACATCTTGAGGAGAAATTCCTAATCAGTTGGCAAGATCAATCCCGTTTCACTTGACAAAAAACAGTCTGCTCAAGGGATTAAAAATAACTCAATACGAAACCAAGCAAAGCATATACTGAACTGAAAAGTTCTTGAATTAATAACTGAGCAAGCCTCTAAGGCTTAGCAAAGTACAGGAAAAAGAAAGAGATTGCAGCAGCTACGAGACCAAACTTTGCATATGCAATGACTTGTTCATACCCTGCATGTGTGAAGCCTAATTTCCTAGCGGTTGCACAGTTAAAGTCCATTTGACTAAACATAAACTTGAAACAGTGGAAGACTAGGACTGTCCAAAAACATAATGTTGACAACAGGCAGAGAAAATGCGTTGGTGAGCACATGGCTAATTCAATCCATGACTCCAACCATAAGAAGTACATTTATATTCCTTAATCAGCCGCGGGGTTCTTGAAGTCACTTTATGATGCATATGCTTAGAGAAAGAATATTGCAAAGAAATATGAAATCATTGAAAACTTTGCAAATGTGAAGGAGGAAGACCAATTTGTGAGTATTATGCTGAACTCCGTGGTCTCTAGGAAGAGCTACATGGTTATAAATATTTTGTTCATCTTATGTTCATGTATTAGTGTTTGGGGTCCATTGTGATGTTGATGTCCGGGGTCCATGTTGTAACACTTTTTACATGGTTATAAATATTTTGTATCGTTGATTGATGACGGCACCCAATTTATTGTTTTCTATCTTATGAATTCCAAGGATGAAGTGAAAGGTATTCTACTCATATTTCATATGTTTGTTCATACACAATTTTAGGTGCCCATCAAGAATGAAGTACCTTGGTGTATGTTATTTGCAGATGACATTGTATTAGTGGAGGAGTCAGGAAAAAGTTAATAGAAAATTGGAACTATGGAGAGAAACATTAGAAAGTAAAGGCTTCCGACTTAGTAGAACAAAGACATAATATATGGAATGTAAGTTTGATCATTTGGTTACTTCAAAGGACACAGAAATTAAAATTGGCACACATTGCATCCCCAAAAGAAAAGTTTTAAATACTCAGTTAATTTTTCAGAGTGATGGAAGAATTGATGGAAATGTTACGCATAGAATTAATGCTGGTTGGTCAAAATGGAGAGGAGCATCAAGTATTTTTTGTGATAAGAAGATATCATTAAAGTTAAAAGGTAAATATTATAGAGCAGCAATTAGACCTGCCATGTTTTATGGTTATGATTGTTGGGCAGTTAATCATCAACATGTACAAAAGATGTATGTGACAGAAATGAAGATGTTTAGATGGATGAGTGGTCATACAAGAAAAGACCGTATACATAATGAGGTTATTAGAAAGAAATTAAGAGTGGCACCAATAGAGGATAAAATGAGAGAATATCGTTTAAGGTGGTTTGGACATATAGAAAGAAGAACAAAAGAAGAACCTATAAGAAGGTATGAAAAACTAGTTTTAAAAGTATTAAAAGAGGTAGAGGTTGACCACAAAAGTGTTGAAAAGAAACAATAAAGAATGATCTAGCTTATTGTGAGTTAATTGCTAACATGGCACATGATAGGGCTCTATGGAAACAAAGAATCCGTGTAGCTAACTCCGTCTACTATGGGAAAAGGCTTAGTTGTTGTTGTTGTTGTTGTTGTTGGATTAAAACATTATAATTATAGAACATGTATGTAGCTTTCTTATTAGCTGACCCCGTCTAGTATGGGAAAAGGCTTAGTTGTTGTTGGAGGAGGAGAATTTAAGTCACATCACTTATATGCATTTTTTCTGAAACATGGAATACTACATCAGACTTTTTATCTTAATACACCTCAACAAAATGGAGTTGCTAAAAAAAATCGTCATATACTTAAAGTTGCAAGAACATTATTGATAGGATATAATGTTTCTAAGTACTATTAGGGAAAAGTTGTTCTAACTGCAATTGACCTATTAATCGTATGCTAAGTAATGCATTTTTTCTTTAACATGGAATACTATATCAGACTTCTTGCCCTAATACTCCTCAACAAAATGGAGTTGATTAAGAAAAAAATTGTTATACACTTGAAGTTGCAAGAATATTATTGATTGGATATAATGTTCGTAAGTACTATTGGGGAGAAGTTTTTCTAATTGTAGTCTACTTGATAAATCGTATGTCAAGTATGGTGCTAGGGGGGAGCACTCTATTCCATTCCCTCATACCCCTAAGAGTGTTTGAGAGTACTCATTTAATTCATATATGTAGAAACTTGAGAGATAAAATGGATGCGAGGGCAATTAAGTGTATTTTTCTAGGCTACCCACCAACCTAAAAGGGTTATAAATGTATGTGGAAGGGAAATTATTGTCTCTTGGAAAAGTAAGTAACAATGAGTGGTGGCAAGATCAAGAGAAAAAGCATAATATCGAGCTATTGCACTTGTTATGTGTGAAGGCCTGTGAATTTCATCTCTGATAGAGAAAATGAGTGTTAGAATAAAGACTGCAATTCAATTCTTTAGAGACAGAAAGGCAACCATAAATATCACCTCAAATCTAGTATATATTGAGAGGATGAAACACATTGAAGTAGATTGTGACTTCATTAGGGAGAAGATCACTCAAGGGATCTTCAAACTTTGTATGTACGCTCAAAGGATCAAGCAGCACACATATTGACATAGTCACTGACTACAGTAGGCTTGAAGAGAGCTCTTAGCAAGTTGGGAGTAACTAGTATCCCACACCCAACTTGAGGGAGCGTGTTCGAGAAATAGATTTGGATCTAGACTTATTTGGATTTGTTCTAATCTGGATCCAAGAGAGTTACTAGAAAGAATATCTTTAGTATAAGGGTATTTCAGTCTTTTAATTTATTTAATATAAAATATGTAACCCACTTGGGTTACCATGAGAAAAAAATGTGTGGAGAGAGAGAAGGGCCAGCACTTAATGTAGATGGCAGGCCCTCTCTTCTTCCTTCTTCTCCCTTGCATACTCTTCCATCATATAAAAGTATTTTTTCCAAGAAAATTCTAGGGTCACCACATCTTAAGGTATTTAAAGTGAAGTACAAGCAGAAGGGTTTTTTACTATAATCATGCACACTCTAATATTGAAGTTTAAACTAATGTTTATTGGGCTGCATGCATCACTACAAAACTAGGAGATCCAGTACTGGATATCTCACTTGGAAATTATTGAAGGGAATCTAGGTTCATAGAGGAGAAAGACTAATAAGTAGTAAAAAGTTTGATGGCAGAGGCTGAGTATAGGGAAATTGCTCATGATAGGTTGAAGGAATGTGGATAAGGTCATTGGTAAGAGAATCATGCCTAGAAGTGACAAGGCCTATTGAACTCTATAACGTGGCTGCCATACAAATTTCCTCTAATCCGGTGTACCATGAAAGGACAAAGCACATTTATATAGACTGTCATTTCATAAGAGAAGGTGGCAACTGGAGAATTCCAGTTATTGTATGTCCAATCCCAAGGCAAATATGTTGATTTTCTGACCAAGGCTATAAGCAAAGAACATCTCTTGAATAAAAGTTGGGACTCGTTTATGTACTTATCCCAACTTGTGGGGAGTGTTAGATGGATATCAGATATAGCCTTAGATTTGATATCCATGTCCGCTGTCTGTCTTATAATTTGTTATCAATGGGCATTCTTTTCCACCAGAAATTGTATCAGACTCTTTAATACGGAACAGCTGCACTAATTGCAAAAGAAATGAATCTTTTTCCCGTTTTCTATCTTCCACAATCAACTCAACTCTCATTTCTTTCTTCCATAGCATGTTATTTGACAGCTCCAGGAGTATCGAATATTGAAACCTTAAATCCATATCGCCCTAGAGGAAGACCTCCAACCACGTTCAACAACTTTTAACAAACTTTTCCTTTTGTTTAGAAGACATTTCATTCATGTTTTACTCTATATTTGGTTCTTCCAAGTAGAAATATGGGTTCAAGTGCATTCGTCCAAAAATTTTATGCCTTTTGATCTGTTACATCATCAGTGCAGGACTGAAACAATATCCGGATTGCTCATGGAGTGAACACAAATCTTAAATGTAGACTGCTGTGTTCATGATGTACAAGCATTCATGGTTATGCATGAACACTGAAAAGTTACCTTTAATGAAATAATATTCAAACCAAAAGAAAAGAATTAGCGACACTATCACCACTGACATGTGCATACACAAGTTGCAGCTTGCACAGAGAGAGAGAGAGAGAGAGAGAGAGAGAGAGAGAGTTCACCTGAGGAATAAAAAGATAGTACGAGTTTACATGGCATTTCTCAGATGCACCTTTGTTTTGCTTGAGCAATCTAAACCCATATGCTTTTATAAAAGGTGAATCTGCAGAGAGGTATCTGAAAACCATATCAAAAACAAGATAATTAACTTTCTGGAAAATTTAAACATAATGTACTTGACAAATCTATTGAAAGAAGTTGGGCATCAAATGCTCTCAAAGTTAGATGGCATATTAGTAGTTCAGACAAAGAGAATGCATATTTGGTTACCATTGCTGATGTAAATAAAAATTGTTGGGCTTCTATTCTTAAACTTCTAGACAGTAATTGGATATAGAAGAATATCAGTAATCCAATCTCAGAAAGATATCTTTATGAAACTAGGCAAGGGAATCCCACAAGTTGATGTGGTAACTTGGATGGTTACAAGCAATTCAAAAATGAAGAACAAAATAGGTTATAGGCTTCTAGCCTTGAAATAATTCAATCTAAGAAGCTCGGGAGGAAATAGATACACGAGTGAAGCAATTGTTGCATTCGTGTAACTTTGAAGAAATAGAGCTACAGATATCTTTCTATGGGTAAAAATGGAGGTTCAGAATTGTTGATTTTGAGTGATTTGAATCATCCAATTTTGAACCTTCAATTTCAGCTCATGAGTAAAAAAACCACATCCTACAAACAAGTTACATAATAACATCTAGCAATGTGAAACCTTAAAATACCATTTGAATTAAATTAAATTTAGGTTTTTGACACTCTCCCTCAAACCCAAGAGTTTCAGGGCAATCATACCCCGTCTTGAGATGGCAGTGCATAACCAGTGTGTTGACTATGCCATAGCTGAGTATACCAACAAATGGACATAGTAGTTAAACAAAAAACAAGGAGATAACTGCTTAGGAACAGTTAGCGCACCAACTGATGATCCTTCACAATGTTTCTCTTCTCATAAAATGCATTTTTTTCTTGAAATGTTTATGGCATTCCATTCACCATTATGTTGGGCAATCATTGTTTCCAGTGACACAACCATGACTCCTAGAGCTGTTTTGACAATAGAATTGAGAGAAACTCTATGCCATGGTTAGTAGTAAGATTTACATCGCATGATGGTGTTCTATTCATTTTTCATGCTCTTTCAAGAGATTGCCGTGCCCCAGCAACAAGGTGTAGTATCCGCTACAGGAAAACCCATGTCCAACTGCACTATTGTACGTCCCCACACTGAGACCATGTGCAGAAGAAGATGAAGAGATGGTCACCTTACATATACCAAGGTCTTGTTAAATGTAATTACTGAGTTTTATATTTTTCATTTTTTCATTTTATTAAACTGCAGAGTTGGGTCCCAACAGCTAGATTTCTAGCCATTGAAACTCCAACGGCTAGGAATCTAGCCATTGGATTCCGTGTGGCAGTTAACAGACTTTCTCTATAAATTCTCTCCCTTGTACATATTGTTGCATGCCTTTTGGCATGTTTAATGAATATTTCTTGTGAGATTTAGAGGTGTGAGTTGATAATGCATTATGTTGCCTGCACCCACACCCTCTTTCAGTCTTATTGTGGACTGGTTTTAGTTCTTGCGAATCTGCACTGCTGTTAGCTCATTTCAAGTGCTTGGAGGTCATACTTTTATATGGTATCAAAGCGAAGCTCGACTACCATATGTGCATTGATTTACATGCCGATCAGAAAAGTGTAACGAAGCTGCAGTTTGGTTGCTGCATTTTTTTTCAGCTATTTGGTCATATTGTGGTGGTTTCCTTGCAAGCTGAGTATTATCATAATAGCACGGCGTATCCTTTCTCGTTTATGGCATTGGGTAATAATCCTTCATCTGATTCTATAATATGGGTAGTTGACTCTGGTGCAAGAGACCACATGGTGGGCATGAAAGACTTGTTCTATGACTATCAAGCAATTCAGAAAGAGATTGGAATCAAGTTGGCCAATGGGTCCAACACCCAGAAAGAGATTGGAATCAAGTTGGCCAATCGGTCCAACACCCCTATTGTGGGAAAATGGAGTATAGTCACTAGTTTTGGTACCCTTGAAAATGTTTTACATGTCCCAAATATTTTTATCGATCTCTTATTAGTTAATGTCTTAACCAAATTCTTACATTGTCTATTAGCTTTCGACTCTACTTATTGTATTTTTCAGGAGCTGAGGACGGAAAAAGATCTTTGGTCGGGGTAGTGGAAGAAAATGACTATTTCTTTCGGGAGATGAGACAAACATCACTCAAATTTATTCTTCCTTATAGAAAGAAAATAAACCTTGAACATTATGGCATCAAAGAATGGGACACCTTCCACTATCCAAAATTAGGATGATATTATCTGAATTTTCAAGTTGTAGGGATTTTATTTTACAATATGAAACTTGCTAAAAGGCTAAACATCATCGTGTATTATTTCCTTTGAATGAAACTAGAGCTTCAAAAGCTTTTAAAATTGTCCATTCTAATGTTTGGGGTCCTTGCTCTGTTACTTCCTTACATGGCTACAGATATTTTATTTCATTCATAAATAATTGCATGCGATTCACTTTTATCAGTCTCATGAAAAACAAAGATGTAAGTGAAGAATATTCAACTCGTGTGTTGTCAATTTATTCATACTGAATTTCAGCTATCTATTAAGGTCATTCGTAGGGATAGTAGAGGAGAATTTATGTCCCGATCACTATATTCTTATTTTCTAAGTCATGAGATTTTACATCAAGCGTCTTATCCATACTATCCACAACGAAATGGGGTCTCTGAGAGGAATAATAGACATATATTAGAAGTTGCAAAAACCTTGTTAATCGGGAATAGTATCCCAAAAATTTATTGGGGAAAGTTGTCTTAACTATTGTATTTTTGATAAATCGCATGCCAAGTAATGTTCTTAATGGTAATTCCTCATGTCATTCTTTATGTCCTACTTAAAAACAATTTCATATACCTTTAAGGGTTTTTTAATGTACTTGCTTTATACATATTTTGAGCAATGAAGGGACAAGCTTGATGCTAGGGCAATTAAGTGTATTTTCTTGGGATATTCATCTACTCATAAAGGATATAAGTGTTATGATCACTTAAGAAGGAAGAGTTATGTCATGATGGACGGGTCATTTCATGAAAATATTCCATACTTTAGTGATGATAGAACCAATTTACCACACTCCTTCCTACCTCTATTATCTTGCTGATACTATCTAGAGAAACGGATCACACAAAGGAAAATGAAGAGCAGGTAACTATACCTTTGAAGAGAGAAGAATAGCGTACTTATTCAAGAGGAGAAAGGAAGATGTGAAGAGAAAAATGGTTGGTAGCAAAAGGTTATAGTCAATCTTATGGTATTAACTATGCAGAAACCTTTGCTCCAGTTGGAAAGCTAAATTCAATCAGAATTTCACTAAGCATAGCAGTTAATTAGAGATGGGATTTATGAATGCTTTTCTCCATGGACTTTCAGAAAAAGATTTTTATGGACTTACCTCCAGGTTATGACCTCAAAAAACACACCATATAAGGTATGCAAACTGATCAAATCTATATATGATTTAAAGCAATCTCCTAGAGCATGATTCGAAAAATTTAGTGATGGAATTCTTAGTTTGGGTTTCAAGCGCACCATTAGTGATCAGACATTGTTTATTAACAATTCTCTTGATTGTATATGTTGATGATATCATTCTTAGAGATAATGATGCGAAAGAAATTATTTCATTAAAAAAATGAGTTGCATACTTTGTTTGACTTGAAAGTCTTGGGAAAACTATTATTTCCTTGGAATAGAAATTGTTAGATGTAATGACTGCTTATTTTTACGTCAGCGCAAATATATTCTGGATCTATTGAAAGAAACCAAGATCAGTGTTATCCGTATCGTATCGGCGATACTCCCAAAATTTATATTTTTTCAAAAAAGAAATTTATTTATTTTTTTTGCAGGTTTCTGGCCTCTCTTCACTTTCCTATGCTTGTAATTTGGGTTTATAATTTTATTTATTGAATAAGAATAATTTATAAACAAATAAAAATTGTGACAAAATCATTTTACTTATATTACCAACTTTTAGGTATATTTCTGCTAGTAGTTTCTAATTTCATGAGATCGCAAACAATTAAAAACATTTGGTTGTCACGGTTCATTGAGTGGGCATTTCACAACTTCACTATTTTAGGGTTCACCTTACATGACTTCCATTGACTTATGATCAACGTGTGTGAGGCTTAACTCAGTATGTGAAGTGAGAAATGAAGCTCAAGCATTAGTTAAAAAGCTAGTCGTAAGAGAAAAAGGGATATCATCAAGTAATAATATCACATCACCGAGGTGTCATAGAGTCAATAATCAAAGAAATTGAGCTCATTGTTTTGCTCACATATTAAAATTAGCAAATATGACTACATATACAAAGATAGCAGTTTGTTAATTTTGATATATTAGATGAGTGGATTATGGAAGATAACGAAGAAAATGCACTCCTAACCGAAGAAGACATTGTATGAATTAATTTGAAGTGCAACAACATCACGAAGGAGATGAAGATTTTCATTTTAAAGCAGAAGGTGATGAGAAACTTTGAATCTTTATCAAGTAGAAGATGAAGATTATTTAGTTAATAATCCTGATACAAATTTACAATATGTAAATTGTAAATGTATTTCATTTTTTGCTTCAAAATATGTAATTTTGTATGCAATTGTTCAATGTTGAATGTTCAATCTTTGTTAAACTTTGCATTATATGAATTTAAAGCAATTATCAGATTTTTTCAGATTTTTTTCAGATTTTTACTAATTTTTTTGATTTTTTAAATAATTTTTATATTATTTTAATATTAAAGTACAATACGATACGCCCGTATCGTGGAGCCAACAATACGCAATACGATACGCGTCAGAAAGATAGAGGATTGTCGGATATGTACCATTCCTATTGAAGTATAAAAGAGAGTTGTTGAACATTCTGAAGAACCTTATCAAGATATGAGCAGATATGAGAGATTAGTGGGAAAGCAAATATATCTTACAATCACAAGGCCATATATTAGTTTCGCAATAAGTTATGTGAGTAGATGGATGCACTCACCATCTACACATCATATGAACATGGTGTGCCATATTATCATATATCTAAAATCGTCCATCACTCTTGGATTAGTATTCAAACAACATTCATCCTTGAACATTGAAATTTATTCAGATCGTATTGGACAGGTTCAGTAGAAGATAGAAGATCTACTTCAAGATACATATTATATGTAGGAGGTAATGTTGTTTCATGGAAGTGTAAAAAACAAACGGTAGTGGCGAGATCTAGTGCAGAAGTTGAATATCGGGTAATAGCTCTTGGCATGTGTGAGGGCTTATGGATTATATCTCTATTAGATGAAATCAGACTAGGAAAGACTACTCCCATTAATTTGTTCACAGATAGTAAGATTGCTCTTTAGATAGCATCGAACCTTGTATTCCATAAAAGAACAAAACATATTGAAGTTTATTATCATTTTATTAGAGAGAAGATTACTGAAGGGATTTTCAACATCATACATGTTCATTCTGAAGACCAATTTGCAGATATACTTACAAAACCTATTGCTAGAAGTGGACTAAAGAAAGTTTTCTCCAAGTTGGGTGTTTCGAGTAATTAAGACCCAACTTTAGGGGTCGTGTTGAAGACAAATTAATTTTTTGTTATCGTATTTTGTTTCTGTTACTTAATTTCTGTTAGTGTAATTTTTTTAAGGTAAACTGAATTCAGATCCTCTTGGATTAGATTCAGATCCAAGAGGATCCATTTAGCATTAGGATTACTAATTAAGGGTATTTTTATCTTTCAAGTTATAAGTATGTACTTAAAATATCCTAATTGTAATCAGTTTTAAGTAATGGAATGAAATAAGAGAGAGAAGAAGAGCACGACAGCAAGAGAAGCCGTCAGCCCTCGTTTCCATATGTGTTATTGATTTGTAGTTTATTGATTTTTCTTGTTTATTGAAATGATATTCAACAGTCAAGATTGTTGAATCGCCAGAAGTAATCAATCAAAAAATCAGATTATATAATGGAGAATTATTGAATGATCCTAAACCCTATAATTAGATAATTGGTAGCTTCACTATCTCACTATTACTTGTTTTGTCTTTCTATTACTTGTCCTGACATCATGTTGTTCACACCATTAATCAGTGTTAATATGCACCTAATACATTGTATGTATTTGTTGTAATAAGAACAGTGAAATACATCATACACACCAATAGCAAGGGAGTTTTCCTACCTTCTTCCTCTTTGTTTAAATTAACAACAATCGCTACTGCGTTTTCCTTGCCGATTCGTTTATTTCACGGAGGTGTAAAAGTGTTTCTTCTTAACAGAAATCGAATATAGCGCTATGACTCCTACAACAACTAAACTGAGTTGGGTATGACATCACCTTGAAGATCTAGATGTGTGTCTCAAGTTTACTCCAACAATGTACTTTGACAACAAAAGTATCATGCATATCGCCAACATCACCTTCCACGAACGCATAAAGCATATCAAGATGGATTTCTACCATATTTGAGAAGAAGATCTATAAGGACATCTCGCTCTTTGGTTTGTGCAATCCGAGTTTCAACTTACATATGTAGATATCGATTTGAGTTTTCAGTTAGCAAATTTTTGGTTATGATATCAACAGTTTGAGGGGAGGTGTTAAATGTAATCACTAAGTTGTGTATCTTTTATTTTTAGTTTTACTTTTATTAGACTGGAGAGTTGGTTCCAAAATTTGTAGCCGTTAAGACTCCAACGGCTAGGAATCTAGTCGTTTGATCCAGTGTTATCTATATCGCACCGTATCGTACACTATCGTATCGTGGGCCACCACGATAAGATACACCCCAGTGTATCGCTATAACCAAATTTTCGCACCGTATCGTGCGATACGGGCTGTATCACCCGTATCGTATCGTACAATACGGGCGATATGCCCAGGGACCCTTATAAAGGATCCCCGGCCGAATGAAACCCACGATTTTTCGCGGGTTTTCTCTCTCTTTTTGGGTTCCTCAAGCTCTCCAAGAGTCGATTTTCGCCTCTTTGGTATTCAAAGCTCTAAAATTGTGCCCTACGGTGTCCGTACAAGCGTCCAAACTCGGATTTAGGTATATTTTATTATTTTTAATGTTTTTTCCTTTTTTTTATATTTGTTTTTTTTTTGTTATTTCATTTTATTTTTTTTGAATGACAAAATATGAAGTTATTAAGTGTGTATACGATTTTTATTGCATTCATGAAGTGGGAGACACTCCATTTGAGTGTTATTTGAAGAATGAGGTGAAAAGGTGGTTAGTGATGGAATTTCAAGGTTGAAACACCACCTAGCAGGAACCAGGAAATAAGTTGCTCCATGCACAGGTAGAGTTAGAAGTGTGCCAAAAGGTATTAAATGGCAATACTTGCAGATGATTAAGAGCATATAGGAAAGGAGACAACAAAAGGATGATTTCCAGATGTGTGAAGAAGCTGATGATGCTACTGCCACTGGAGTTGGATTCACTGATAGTTTGCCTTCAGATGCTAGAACAGAGATTGGTAGTAGCAGTTCACGAGCACCTAGCAGGGGAAAGAGGGTTGCAGCTGAAGACTTTGGAGGTGACAGAAGAGGAAGTTCAGGAAGGAGTAGAGGAAAAACTTCTTCTACCATACATTCGTACACCTGGTGCTCAACTTGGAATTCGTGCTGCTATGACTTCAGAACAACTACATGATCAGGCAGACCTTGCAGTGGGAAAATGGTTTTATGATGCATGCATTCCATTTAATGCAGCAAACAGTTTTTATTTTCAAGCAATAGCAGATGCAATTGCTAACATTGATCCAGGATACAAGATGCCCTCTTATCAGAAGTTGAGAAGGAAGATATTAGATCAGACCGTCATTGAAGTGCAGCAATATTGTTCGACTTTGAGACAGTCGTGGAAGGAAACGGGATGCACTATCATGGCTGATGAATGGACTGATAGGCGAGGAAGGACATTCCTAAACTTTCTTGTATATTGTCCTAAATGACTCATGTTTTTGAGATCTCTAGATATGTCAGAGGAGAGGCACACTGTAGAGATCCTACGACAGGAATTTGATAAGGTTATACAGGAGGTTGGGCTAAAAAATGTAGTCCAATTGATTACAGATAATACAGCTAACTATAAAGCGGCTGGAAAGGAGTTAGCTGATATTTATGGGACTTTCTACTAGACACCATGAGCAGTCCATTGTTTATATCTCATCCTCAAGGACATTGATGAGATGGATGAAATAAAGGCAGCAACTGAGTGTTGCCAAGATATTACAAAATTCATTTACAACCATGCATTTGTTTTGTGTATGATAGGAGATACACAGAAGGTGCACAGCTTCTTCACACAGCTGCAACTCGGTTAGCATCTGTATAGAGTATTGTGAGACAGAAAGCAGCTTTGAAGAGAATGTTCTCCTCAGACGAGTGGCAATAATTTGCAGAGTTGCTTCAAAACAGAAGGAATAGAAAGTTGAATGAGATTGCAGAAACAGTTTTTAGAAGTTCATTTTGGAATGCATGTGTCAGATTATTAAAATTACTTTTCCTTTAGTGAAAGTTTTGAGATTGGCTGACAGCGAGGAGAAACCATCTATGGGCTACCTTTATGAAGCCATGGACAGGGCAAAAGCATCAGTCTATTCATGCAACAGCCTACTATCTAAACCCATCATTCAGATAATCAGCAACCTTCAAAAGGGACGGTGAGGTTAATCGAGGAATCATTGAATGTATCGACACATTAGTCCCTGATGAGAGCATAGTAGATGCGATACATCGAGAGATGGAGATATATGATAATGCTCTTCACTTGATGGGTTTGCCTGTTGCAATTCGCAACCGTACTACAATGCGTCCAGGTAAATTGTTTATTTTCATATTTAAGTTTCATCTTAGGTTACTGTGGATTATGTCTATAATATTTATCTTTTTCTACAGATGTTTGGTGGAACAGGTTTGGAACTGATTGTCCAAACCTTAAAGATTTTGCAATGAGAGTCTTAAGCCAAACCTGTAGTGCAACAGGTTGTGAAAGAAATTGGACTGTTTTTTAACACATCCATACAAAGAAGCGCAACTGGTTAGAACACAAAAGACTAAATTATTTAGTTTATATTCGTTGTAACATGCACCTTCGTGAAAGGTAATGTTATATTACTTTCAAATTTTCAATTCAATATTGTTTAACTTCAGTCTTTAATTGTTAATATTATTTACTAATTGTTTATCTTTGTTTGTCGTAAGCAATTAAAAAAAGTAAATAGAGAAGAAAGTCAGTTCGATCCAATAAGTTTGGATAATTTTGATATATTAGAAGATTGGGTTATGGAAGACATTGAAGAAAATGCCCTCCTAACTGAAGAAGACGTTGCTTGGATTAATTTGGAAGGAGCGCAACAACAACATCAAGGAGATGAAGAATTTGATTTTTAAGAAGAAGGTGTCGCTGATGATGATGATGAGGATCTAAAACAAGGAGAAGATAAATATTATTTAATTGATGATCCTGATTACAATTTGTAAAATGTAACTGTGTCTGTAATCTGTATTTCATTTTTTGGATTCAAAATATATAAATTTGGATGCAATTGTTCAATGTTAAATGCTCAATCTATACTAAACTTACAATATATGAATTTAAAGTAATTACCAGATTTTATTGAATTTGTTTTTATTTTTTTCAGATTTTTACTAATTTTTATTAATTTTTAATTAATTTTTGTATTATTTTAATATTAAAGTATGATATGATACGATATGCCCGTATCATGGAGCCCAGAGATACACGATACAATATGCGTCAGACAACACTGGTTTGATCCCTTGTGGCTGTTAACACCTTTTCTCTTTAAATTGTCTCCCTTATACATATTATTGTATGCTTTTTGGCATGTTTAATGAATATTTCTTGTGAGATATAGTGGTGTCAGTTGATCCTGCATTATGTTGACTTCACCCACACCCTCTTTCAGTCTTACTGTGGACCGGTTTCAGTTGTTTGCGAATATCCACAGTTGCTAGCTCATTTCAATTGCTAGCTCATTTCAAGTGCATGGAGGTCATACTTTTACAGATCTAACGGAAATGATAATGTCCACACTAGACTTTATCATTGAACTCTATGTCACATGGGTGCGGGTGTAGGTGCGGACACAGGTGTGGGTGCAGGATACAACAAATTTCAAAAAAATTGGGTGCGGCGACACGGTTAGGGTATATAATATTATATATTATATATAATATTCAAGCTACAACGAGTGAGACATCAATTAACATAAGTATGGACAATAGCAAGTACACAACTTTATATTAAAGCAAAACACAAACAGTAAAAAACTACTAATTTCATCATAATACACAAATTAATCTTCACATATCTGGACCCATTTATAGAAAAAGACCCGAACTTTAAAATTGATACCAGATTTTGAAGCATGAAATATCAACACAAAAGAAAGTGAAGAAGGTCCGCGTTGAGATATTTTTTATGTTCATCAGCGGAGTTTCATGGGAGATGATGGAAGACATGCTGAACAAGCATTTTGGAAACTATGGCGAGGTAACTCAGGTGGTCATCATGAGAGATAAGGTAACGAGTCGACTAAGAGGCTTCAGTTTCATCGTCTTCGTGGATTACTCTCTCTTTGATTGGATTCTCAAGGATAATTACACCATAAACGGCAAAACCATGAGTTACGAAAAAAATTGTGTTTTTTTTTTGCAATGCCGCATCGACACGGTGTCGGTGTCAATGTCACACCTGTGTCAAGGTCGACACTCCACCTCTTAGAAGGGTTTGTGTGACTTAAATTGAACTCGTAGATTGACTCAACGTGCACCCCCACAAGAAATAAGTTTTATAGTGATGGTTGGACATGCTTGCTTGCTGCCAATGTCATATACTTGTGGGTGGCAACACAGGTTAGGGTGCAGGATAAATTTTCCAAAATCAATAGCTGGGGGACCCAGTTATGTGTAAGTATAGTTTTTATATATTACTATACATAATTGATAATATCTCAATGTTGATGGGTACCTATTTGTTTTCCTAAGGTCCTTTTCCATGACGCTATGTCATATGCTTGTGGGTGCCGACACAGGTGAGGGTCGAGGAGGCAGGATAGCAATTTTCCAAAATCAATAGCTGGTGGACCCAGCTATATGTAAGTATAGTTTTATATATTACTGTATATAATTGATAATATCTCAATGTTCAAGGCTACCAAATATATCAAAAGATCGTTAACATGTGAATCAATTCAAATTACTGTTTTCAACTAATTCATTAATAAAATACTAATCAATCAATAGCCATGAATTGTCTTAGCAAAATAGCACTAGAAAAAATTTAAAACTAGATGTGATCGAGTCAGATGAACGGGCATACCTATGTTTCTTCCATGTGAGAGAGATCCTACTTAGGAAATACTCAAATTGTATGATTCCATTAGGTGCTCTCCATTGAGGTCGACCAGCACTGCTACTTTATGTGCTTTAATAGTCATCGTAGATCCCGTTAGAGATCATTTGTCGTAAGTCAATTAGATGTCGTTATGAGTCTTAGTATAGGTTATGTTCATTTAGTAGTAATTAAGAATGATTAGGGGTAATTTAGGAATGCAAGTTAGAAGGATTATAAATAGGTATATTAGGGTTAATTCTAAGTTTCTGACTCTCATCTGATTCCATCCAAATGACATATTGGTTGATTAGATCTGAATACGGGCAAGTGATTTGTTGTTGAAGACTAATCTGGTAGGCCGATTGGATCTGAACGCACTCTACTTCAAAGTTTCTTTCTGCTAGTATTGAAGGTTAGACTATGTTTCAAGAAAACTGATTGCTAGAGGTATTGTATTCAACATTGCATATATATAGCAAGTAAAGGAAAGGGGGTTGAAAACCCTTTCGTGATACCTGAACATACCTTGAATGAAAAAGTAGAGAATTTTCAGATTATAACAACGCAGTTAGATGGCAGAAATTACTTGGAGTGGTTTAGGTCTGTGGAACTGGCTGTTATAGGTAAGGGGAGATGGGCTCACCTAATGGGTCAAATACCTAGCCCAGATACTCATGATACACAATATCCTGCTTGGAGAAGAGAAGATGCATTAATATCATCTTCGTTACTTCAGTCTATGATTCCATCAATTGCAAAAACTTTTATGTTTCTTGAATCTGCCAATAAAATTTTGTGTGTAGTATATGAAGCTTATTCTAGAAAAAAGAATGTTGCAAAAGAGTACGAGATTTTGGAAATGATCAAAAAATGTAAACAAAGAACTCTTTCTATCAGTGAATACTATACAGATCTTCGAGGACTTTGGGATAAACTCCTTTATTATACTAATATAAAGTGTTTTTCATGTTACACTGAAAGAAATGTTGAGATTGAAAAGAAAAAAGTATTTGACTCATTGTATGGTGTAAATTCAGAATTTGAGTCAATAAAACTCAATATATTGGGCAGAGATGAACTTCCTTCACTGGGGACAATATACTCGTTACTAATCAAGGAAGAAGATCGTAGAAACCTCGAGAAGAACAACATTCATCTTAGAGACCAACATGCACTCCAAATAAGAGGAGAAAATTCACATTATCGTGAAAGAGGTGGACAAAAAAGTCGTGAACGTGGACGTGGTAGTTTTCATTCTGATGAGAAAGAAAAACTTGTTTGTTCTCATTGTGAAAAATAAGGCATTCTGAAGAAAACCGTTGGGAATTACATGAAAAATCTCATTATTATACAAACCGAAACTATTCTCCTCATGCTGCTGAAAATCCAACTCCAAATACAGATGGAATCCAAGAGATTATTAAAATGATAGAGGGCGTAGAGGCAAAATTATCCGAACAATCTTAATCATCTTCTTCTCAAGCTATAGTAGCACAAGCAACTCATAATGTGAAGGGTAACAACTTCTCTCATTCTAATTCAAAAACTTGGATAATTGATTAAGGTGCTACAGATCACATGGTAGGAGAATCACCGTATTTTTTAGTGTACAGACTTCTTCAAAAATAGGAGCCTATTAAGTTAGCAGATGGTTCTTACTCTTATATGATTGGACAGGGAAGTGTACCCACATATTTTTCGGACTTAAAATCAATCTATCATGTTCCCAGTTTTCCTATAAATCTACTTTTAGTCAGTTCATTAACTCGTACTATGAACTGTAGTATAACCTTTAATCCTACTGGATGTGTGTTTCAGGCTCTGAAGATGGGGAAAATCTTTGGTCATGGTAGACTATAAAGGACCTTATACATTTTGAAAGACCACTTTCGGCATACAACTTCTTATAATGCTTCAACCGCAATTGTTCAGGATATAGAAATTCATCTTTGGCATTGTCGCCTTGGCTATTTATCTGTGTTAAACCTCACTTTGAATGTGAAGTATGTCAACTTGGGAAACACCAAAGAATCCCTTATCCTTTAAGTGACTCTTGGCGATCTCAACCAACCTTTTGATATCTTTCATTCTGATATATGGGGTCCCAGTCCAGTTACTTCATTGTTTGGTGAAAGATATTTTGTCTCCTTTATCGATGATTGTACGCATCTTATCATTATTTATTTAATGAAATCAAAATCTGAAGTTTCTTCTATCTTTCCAATTGTACATAAATTCATTCTTACCCAATTCAATACTTAAGTGAAAATTCTTCATTCAGATAATGAGGGAGAATACATTAGCAAGAAGTTACAAGAATATTTACACACACATGGTATTATTCATCAGACTTCTTGTTCTTATACTCCTTAACAAAATGGTATTTGCTGAAAGGAAAAATCATAGCTAGAACTCTATTACTCCAAAATAATGTTCCCAAATTCTATTGGGGAGAAGTTGTTCTTATTGTTGTTCATCTAATCAACAAAATGCCCAGTAGTGTACTTAAGGGTGAAAGTCCAATAAAATGTCTCGATAAGCAATCAAAACATTTTCATATAGTTTCTCGTATCTTTGGTTGTACCTATTTTGTGCATATTCATCTACCTAATCATGATAAACTTGATCCTAGGTCTGTAAAGTGTATTTTTTTTAGATACTCAAACTCTCAAAAGGTCTATAAATGTTATGATCCCCTTATTAAGAAACTATATGTATCTGAGGGGGAGTCACCTACATCTCAACATAATTCTCCTTGTGTCCTTCCACTAGTTCCTAGTGAGGCAGAGGATAATGTAGATGATTATGGAGAAAAGGACAGTGAACCAAAGGAGATCTTGATGTACAAGAGAGGAAGATTATTTACTATCAAGAGGAATCTGCTCAATATCAAAGTACTAAAGATATTTCCCCTGACTAAGATCCTCAATTGCAAGTGAAAGAAGACCTGGAGATTCCTATTGTCATTCGCAAAGGTAAACGTACTTGTACACGGTATCCTATCTTTAATTGTGTCTCATATGCTAATACTTCTAAAGAGTATCGACATTTTTTTATGAATGCTGAGAAACACAAGATTCCTACGAAATTTGAAGAAGCAAACAGGTGTCCCTTATGGAAAGCTGCTATAGAAGAGGAACTGAATGCCCTTGTGAAAAACAATACTTGGACCATCACAAAACTACCTCCTGACAGGAATATTGTAGGATGCAAGTGGGTGTTCACTATCAAATACAAGGCAGATGAAACTATCGAAAGATATAAAGCAAGATTACTTGCTAAAGGATATAGTCAGTCGTATGGTATTGACTACACTTAAACATTTGCACCTCTGACTAAACTTACTTCCATACGAATACTTCTTAGTATGGCAGCTAACTTAAGATGGGATCTATAGCAAATAGATGGAAAAAATGCTTTCCTATAACGAGACTTGCATGAAGAGGTATACATAGAACTACCTCCAAGAATGAGTATGAAAACATCTGATAATAAAGTGTGCAAGCTAAATAAAGTTATCTATGTGCTGCAACAGTCAACAAGAGCTTGGTTTGAGAAATTCAATAAAGCAGTATGCAATCTGGCATACCAAAGAAGTCTCAATGATAATACAATTTTTTTCAAGAAAGGTACAAAATTATCTATTCTTGTTGTCTATGTTGATGACTTCATTATTACATGAGATGGCCTTAAAGAAATATCCAAGTTAAAAGGAAATCTTCATAAATTGTTTGACCTTAAAGATTTGGGTCGACTCCATTATTTCTTGGGCATAGAGGTGTTATATTCCACTCATGGTATCTTCCTAACTCAGAGAAAATATATTATGGATATCCTCTAAGAAACAAACATGCTTGATTATAAACGAAGTGACATTCCTATGGAAGTAAATCAGAAATTGTTCACTGGTGATAGTAAAGAGTTCAGAGACATTCACAAATATCAGACTTTTGTTGGCAACCTTATATACTTGAAAATTACTCGTCAAGATATTACTTATGCAGTTGGCATTGTGAGTAGATATATGCATTCTCCTACCAAGAATCATATGGATGCAGTGTATAGAATTCTTCGATATCTCAAATCAACATCTAGCATGGGTCTACTTTATTCTAAATCCTCCTAGTTGCACATTTAATTTTATTCTGATGCAGACTGGGCTGGATCTCATGATGACCGCAAGTCAACTACAGGTTATGTTACACTACTTTGTGAGAATATTATATCGTGGAAAAGTAAAAAACAGACAGTTGTTGCCAAATCTATAGCTAAAGCAGAATATAGAGCGATAGCTCAAGCCATGTGTGAGGGAAAATGTGTATCTTCATTAATAAGTGAACTTGGATTTAATATTATTCAGCCTATATAACTATATTGTGATAGCAGTGCAACAATTCAGATAGTTTCAATCTTATATATCATAAGAACCAAACATATAAAAATTGGCTGTCACTTCATCAAAGAGAAGATATCTAATCAAGAATTCAAGTTAGAGTACGTACAATCAGCAAAATAGAGAGCTGACTTTTTTACTAAAGTTACTACCAACAGACAACTCAAGGACACTTTATCCAAGTTGGGTGTTCTGAATATCTTTCACCCAACTTGAGGGGGAGTGTTAGAGATCATTTGTCGTGAGTCAATTAGATGTCATTACGAGTCTTAGTGTAGGTTATGTCCATTTAGTAACAATTAAAAATGATTAGAGGCAATTTAGGAATTCAAGTTAGAAGAATTATAAATAGGTAGATTAGGGTTAATTCTGAAGTAAGAGAGGTTGGACGGCAACCAAGAAGGGTCGACTTTTGCTGTTTGGGGCAGATTGGAGGCATTCCTCCAATCTGCCAATATCTGTAAGTTATTTGTACTTCTTTTCAATAAGATTATTACAACAGATCCTCCTTAGAAAGAGTCTGATCACTTGCCCTTCCCCAAGCTCACTCAGTAGTTTCAACCTATATGTGTGTGTATCATGACAATGAATATGATGAAATCAAGGTAAAGTATCCTGTAAAGCCAATCTTAGGTGCTACACTTATGATTGGCTTTTGACCATATTCTAATACAGTTTCCTCAATAATTCAAACAATCTCTATACGACCGCAATGTAGTTCAGGTATGTGAATGAACCATGGACAAAATTTTAACTTTGCTCTACATTGACTCAATAGAGTCCTTGGTGCAAAAAGGGCAATCCGCATCGAACCCTGTTCTCATTTGAAATGATTTGTGTGTAGTTTCTTATTAAAAAGCGATATCAGTTTTTGTTGCAATTTATGATATCATCCCTATTTCTTAGTCCTCCATGCTCATGCATGTAGGCACACACATAAACAAGTGCAGATCCATGAAGGTGTATGTGTATGTCACCAGCTATGCATGAGCATACATATGTATGTATGCATCTATCTAGTATTACACCTATATAGATTGCAGTTTTTTCATGGAATTCAGTTTCAACATGTCACACTACAGATAACAAGCCACTACTTTCAGTTGCACCTACGAGAAGGAGGTTTGAAATGTACCAACAAAAAGTCATACATTATAGTACAGAAGAAGACCTTTTCATTTTCATACACACATTAAGGAAGTCAGAACCTTCGAAATAAACCGCTGCTCCGATTCCAGAGAGTCCCACTACTTCGAGTGATGGGCTCGATTCTTGTGCGAACTTTTTTTCTTCCAGCTTAGAGAAATAAAGCTGAGGAAGTATTTTGGGTGGTTGTGGTTGAGACTGAACCCAATCTAGAGCCTTTATGTTTGGAGGCACGGCAAGCTGCAGCCAAACAAAGAAAATATTGAGTAAAAGTGGGTGCCTCAGCACATGACAGAAGGAAAGACATCAACAGTTCACAAAAAGGAGAGCTCTTACCAAGTAAAGTGTAGGCCTGTTGCATAATGGACAATTTAAATATCACTAATACTCGTATAAATCTCAAGATGCCGATTAACAGTCTGGTGTTAATTATGTATATGCATTTATTATCATTGTTTTTCTTATTTACAGTTTTCTTCTCCTATATATTTTGCAGCCTGCCATTCTACTGATTGACCCTACCACCCAGAGACTTTAGGGATTATAATAGTTAGCTAAGCTAGCCGTTAACAACGACATTTGGAAAATAACAAGGGTAGATTCTAGTTTACCTTATAACTAAAATTTCATAAGGGCTTATCTGAATGCAGAGTACTTTTCGTGCTATGTATAAGTGTAGAACATGTGGGACACATGTTTATTCTACATACATGCAAATGGGTTACTTATTACATGATCTTTAGTGCTTATAACCTGTTATAGCCATTAGCAGCACCTTCCAAGATCTGATGGCTGTGATCTACGCTACATCACTACTAGAAGCTCTCCTCAGGGAATCTTTGAATGCAGAGTGTTGTTCTTACTCTGCATAGATTTTACTATGAAAAAAAAAGTTTCTAAAGAATGTCGGACACATGGATGCATTACCTTATTATGCACCATTATTTCCTCCTCTGTCTCCATGTTCTTCCTTCTTCTTCTTCATCATCTCTTTATCAACTTTTTTACTTTATTTTCCTGTGTCCTTATTCTTCTTCATGTTTTCATATCTCCTCTTCCTCCTTATGTTTTGTCCTCTTCTTTGTATTTTTCTCTTTCTTTCAAGATTTGTAATCAAAGATATGCCTTATAATCGTTAATCTTACTTATAGCACTCACCCAACATGGATTACATATAATCATGTATATTTCTTCATAGCCGCAATGTGGTGCAAGTATTGTGCATAAATGACTTAAAATGTTTTTGATATTTTACAACCTTTTCCTTGTTCCATCTGTGATTACCGTATTAATTACTACTTCCGAAATTCTATCATACTTGTTTCCATAACTTGTCCTATATATTTTGTAGCTTATTCACATGTAAAGCGCAGTTAGCAGCAAACAAAAAGATTTCAAGATGGTCATGAGGAAATTCAACCCATGTGGTTTCTCGTCGTCATTTTTGTTCTGACATGTCCAACAAATTCATAGCCTATTTATTTAGGCAGTTGAGAGATAGAATTCCTATCGGACCATGGTGTGTGGTTTCTGTTTTCTGGGTGCAGGTCTGTGTGTTTGCATGCAGATTGCAGATTCTATTGTAAACCTGAGTGTTGTATGCATGTAAGGATCAACTACTCACTCATCAACTTCATATACATACATGTAGGAACGTGGAATAGAGATATAGACATAGATATATATACATGTATGTAAAAACATATAGTTGTAAATGTGTGTATATGAATGTATCTTTGTGTTTTTGTATATATATAGAGATATATATATATATATAGAGAGAGAGAGAGAGAGAGAGCATGTCTAGATCTTTAGCTTTTAAATGATTACCAAGTGGAATACTTAGTACTGGTGTTTAATACCAAGAACCACCTTGCTGCGCAAGCAACACATTATCTGTGACAAACACTTCACACATGAGCAGTAAAGAAGAAGAACATCTTCAACTTAAGACGAGCATTTCATATCATAGACTTGACTCACTTAAGATACAGTAATATACACAAAAAGATCAACAATTCTGGAGAGAAAAACTGTTCTTAGTCTTCTTATTCAAGTGATGAAATGTGAATCTTTCTTTTTGGTTAAAGAAATTCAAACCTTCAGATACACCAATTAGCAACATCGTGATTTATGTCAAGCCAAACCTGATGAATATGAGAAAATGGTGATACATTGAAAATTTGTATTAGGTGAGACACTGCATGTTTTACAATTGTATGGAACAGTAGATGCGTTCAGCAAGTGACTCACATGCGCACTAACAGAATTGGATTCTAAGTTATAGCTAAACCAATAACCTGGGTAAATAATTTGCCCGAACATCTCTTAAGAAACATAATCTTCAATAATAAAATTCACAGTCAACTTACAAGAAGATGCAGATTGGAGGCATTCCTCCAATCTGCTCCTGCGGCTCCACTTGGGCAGCCGTCCCTCAGCTTCACACATTATTAAGAAGCTTAACCCTAATGACTTACTTATACCCTATCTAACTTAACTTCCTAATCTACCCCTAATAAGTATTAACTATAACAAAAGAGACCTAAGACACACAGAATACGACTTTATTTAACATCCTTAACACTCCCCCTCAAGTTGGGAGGAAAATGTTGGTGACACCCAACTTGGACAAGGTTTCTTTTAATAGTTTGCCGGTAGTAGCTTTAGTCAAGAAATCAGCCCTCTGTTTGATAGAATGAACATACTCCAGCTGGAATTCTTTATTAGAAATCTTCTCCCTAATAAAGTGACAGTCAATTTCTATATGCTTAGTCCTTTCGTGATATACTGGATTTGATGCCATCTGAATTGCTGCACTGCTGTCACTATATAGAGGTATAGGGTGGTTAAGAGAATAACCCAATTCACTAATCAATGATGATATCCATTTTCCTTCACACAGCTTGTGCTATAGCTTTATATTCAGCTTCTGTTGTAGATCTTGCAACCACAGTCTGCTTTTTACTCTTCCAAGATATAATATTCCCCCCAAGTAAAGTAACATAGCCTGTAGTTGACTTTCTGTCATCATAAGAACCAGCCCAGTCAGCATCAGAATAAAGTTCAATGTCCAACTTTGATGATTTCGAATAAAGTAAACCCATTCCTGAAGTTGATTTCAGATAACGAAGAATTCTATACACTGCATCCATCTGATTTTTTGTTGGGGAGTGCATATATCTGCTCACAATTCCAACTACATAAGCAATGTCTGGTGTCAAATATATGAGCTTTCCAACTAGTTTTTGATATTTGTGGATGTCCTTGAACCCTTCACTGTCACCATTAAAGAATTTCTGGTTTACCTCCATAGGAGTGTCACTCAGTTTGCATTCAAGCATTTGAGTTTCTTCAAGAAGATCCATTAGGTACTTCCGCTGAGTTAAGAAGATGTCTTTGTCAGAGTAGAGAACTTCTATGCCCAAGAAGTAATGAAGTCTGCCCAAGTCCTTAATATCAAATAATTTATGAAGATTCTTTTTCAACTTTGATATTTCTTCAAGATCATCTCCTATAACAATAATGTCATCGACATAAACTGCAAGAATAGATATTTTTGTCCCTTTCTTGAAGAATATTGTATGATCATTGAGACTTCTACTGTATCCCAAACTGCATACTGCTTTACTGAATTTATCAAACCAAGCTCTAGGAGACTGTTTCAACCCATATATTGCTTTATTGAGTTTACACACTCTAGTAGAAGGTGATAATTGTATGCTCATTCCGGAAGGTATTTCCATGTACACTTCTTCATTTAAGTCTCCCTGTAAGAAAGCATTTTTAACATCCAATTGCCATAGATTTCATCCCAAGTTTGCTGCCATATTGAGAAGTATCCTGATTGATGTAAGTTTAGCCACTGGTGCGAAAGTTTCTGTATAATCAATGCCATATGACTGATTGTATCCCTTAGCAACCAATCTTGCTTTATATCTCTCCACTGTTCCATCTGCCTTGTATTTAATAGTAAAGACCCACTTGCATCCTACAGTATTCCTATCAGAGGGCAATTGAGTGATGATCTAGGTATTGTTTCTTTCCAGTGCATTCAGTTCTTCTTCAATCGCAGCTTTCCATAAGAGGCACTTGATTGCTTCTTCAAACTTCGAAGGAATCTTATGTTTTTCAGCATTCATAATGAAATTCTGATAACTCTGAGAAGTGTTGGCATATGAAATATAATTAGAGATTGGATATCTTGCACATGTACGCCTACCTTTGCGAGCTGCAATAGGAATCTCAAGGTCACTGTCCATTTGCACTTGAGGATCTGATTCAGGGTACTCCCCCTCACTAGGAACTAGTGGAAGGACGCAGGAAGGAGGTGGAGTAGAGTCCATGAGAGGAGAATAATAAGGAGTATGTTCAAAGAAGGTCGCGTGTTCGTTCCACGCTCACCGCACCATGTTCAAAGAAAGTGACATCCATTGAGACATATAGTTTTTTAAGCACTGGATCATAGCATTTGTATCACTTGCTAGAGGTCGAATAGCCAAGAAAGATACACTTATTGGACTTGGCATCGAGTTTGTCACGGTGGGAAGGAGGTAGATGAACGAAGCAGGTACACCCAAAGACACGAGGAATAATGTGAAATGGTTTCGAGGGTTTACTAAGATGATGAAGAGGACTCTCCCCCTGAATGGTATTACTGGGCATTCGATTGATAAGATAAACAACAGTGAGGACAGCATCGCCCCAATAGGATTTGGGAACATGACTCTGAATAAGAAGTGTGCGAGCGACTTCTAGAATCTTAACCGATGTATTGAATTGAGTACAGATAAATTTATGCACAATGGGAAAAATAGAGGCAACTTCAGACTTTGTTTTCATTAAATAAACAATGGTAAGACGAGTACAATCATCAATGAATGAGACAAAATACTTGTGACCAAACAAAGACGGGACTGGACTGGGACCCCATGCATCAGAATGAATAAGTTCAAAAGGTGTAGAACTTCGAGAAGCACTTAGAGGATAAGATGTCCTTTGGTGTTTTCCAAGTTGACAGACTTCACATTCAAACTGAGATTTATTGGACTGAACTCTAAGTTGAGGAATAACATAAGGAATTTTGGACACGGGAAGATGACCAAGGATGCAAAAGAAACGCCTCTCACAAGGTGAATAAGCCGAAAGAACCGTGGAGCTCTGATACCATCTTAAGAAACATAATCTTCAATAATAAAATTCACAGTCAACTTACAAGAAGATGCAGATTGGAGGCATTCCTCCAATCTGCTCCTGCGGCTCCACTTGGGCAGTCGTCCCTCAGCTTCACACATTATTAAGAAACTTAACCCTAATGACTTACTTATACCCTATCTAACTTAACTTCCTAATATACCCCTAATAAGTATTAACTATAACAAAAGAGACCTAAGACACACAGAACACGACTTTATTTAACATCCTTAACAACATCAACTGCCGCAATGTAGAAGTGGGTTAAGCTGATTGGGTTGAGCCTTTGGTAGACTGAAAGTCCACTTGAAGATATTGCACTTGGGCAACAACAAAATATTTGTTGATTTCTAACTCAAATCTTTATTAAGAGATAATAGGAATTCACAACATATAAGAAGATGAGATGGGGGCTGGCATCTTCAAACATACTGCCACCTCCCACACGTGCTCTCTTTTTTTCTCTTTATCACACGGTAACCCCTTAGGGTTACTTAAGTAAACTAAAAAGTAAAGGATGACTTAAATGCCCCTATACTAACAATTTACTTCCTAAGAACTCCTATTGGATCAAGACAAAAATAGATCCAAATCTCCTCTTTAACACGTCCCCTGAAGTTGGGATAGGATGTTGGTTACTCCCAACTTGCTAAGATCTCTTTTCAAGCCTATTGCAGTCACTTACTTTGTTAATATGTTTGTTGCTTGGTCTTTTGAGCTTACATATATGAGCTTGAAGACTCCTTGAGTGATCTTCTCTCAGATGAAGTGACATTCAACTTTAACGTGTTCTGTCCTCTCATGATATACTAGATTTGAGGCAATTTGTATGATTGTCTTACTGTATATAAAGAAATGAATATGGGTATTTATTCTAATAGACCTATAGAAAGAAGATAAGAAGAAGAACTTTAAGAAGGTATGAAAAACTAAATGTGGAAAGTATTAAAAGAGATAGAGGACGACCACAAAAGTATTGGAAAGAAACAATAAAAAATGCTATAGCCTATCGAGAGTTAATTGCTAACATGGCACATGATAGAGCTCTGTGGAAACAAAGAATCCACATAATATCATCAACATTCACTACTAATAAAATAGCTAGGTGGTAGATCCATGTAAATGTCTTCTGAAAGGTCTCCATGGAGGAAAGCATTCTTTATATCCAATTGTCATAGTTCCTACCTTTTGTTAACTACTACACTAAGAAGTACTCGGATGGTATTCATCTTGGCTACAGGTGCAAAGGTCTATGTGTAGTCAATATCATATGATTGGTTGCACCCTTTTGCCACTAATTGTGCTTTACATCTCTCAATAGATCCATCCACCTTGAATTTAATAGTGTAGGCCCATTTACAGCCTACTGTATTCTGGCCTGGTTGGAGATCTCCGAGTGCTCATATATGATTCTTTTCTAGTGTTGTAATTTCATTTTTCATTGCTTCCCTCCATTTTGAGATATACTTGGCTTCTTCGAAGTGCTTTGGAATAGAGACAGTTTTTGTATTATCACAAACATCTGATATTTTTTTTGGAAGATTAGTGTAGGATACAAATTGACTGATAGGATATTTAATTATTTCACATTTTCCCTTACTTAGTGTAATGGGTAGATCATTACGAATATGAGAAGAAGGAATTGAAGGGTTTACCTCTGAGACTTGTAGAACTCAATCAGGATGAAGATTGTGATCAAGGGTAGCATTAAGATCAGGCATGATAACTTGCTTGTTTCTCCTTGAGCATATATTTAGGAACTTGTCCGTAATTGGTTCTTTGTGTACCATTTCTTTGGAACTATGGAGAGAAACATTAGAAAGCAAAGGCCTCCGACTTAGTAGAACAAAGACAAAATATATGGAATGTAAGTTTGATCATTTGGTTACCTCAGAGGACATAGAAATTAAAATTGGCACACATTGCATCCCCCAAAAGGAAAGTTTTAAATACCTAGGGTCAATTTTTCAAAGTGATGGAAGAATTAATGGAGATGTTACACATAGAATTAATGTTGGTTGGTTAAAATGGAGAGGAGCATCAGGTATTCTTTGTGATTAGAAGATACCATTAAAGTTAAAAGGTAAATATTATAGAGCAGCAATTAGGCCTACCATGTTTTATGGTTCTGAGTGTTGGGCAGTTAATCATCAACATGTACAAAAGATGTCTGTGACAGAAATAAAGATGTTGAGATGGATGAGTGGTCATACAAGAAAAGACCGTATACATAATGAGGTTATTAGAAACAAATTAGGAGTGGCACCAATAGAGAATAAAATGAGAGAATATCGTTTAAGATGGTTTGGACATAGAGAAAGAAGATCAAAAGAAGAACTTGTAAGAAGGTATGAAAAACTAAATTTGGAAAGTATTAAAAGAGCTAGAGGACGACCACAAAAGTGTTGGAAAGAAACAATAAAGAATGATCTAGCTTATTGTGAGTTAACTGCTAACATGAGACACGATAGGGCTCTGTGGAAACAAAGAATCCATTTAGCCGACCCCGTCTAGTATGGGAAAAGGCTTAGTGGTTGTTGTTGTTGTTGTTGTTGTTGTTGTAGTATCTTCTACTAATCTATAGTCTTTTGTAGGTAAGATGGGTAGTATCACTATGGATGATATATTTAGTAAAGCACTACCACTTTGTATTATAGAAAGGAATCTCCTCATAAAATGTTACATTCATTGTGCCATAACCCCTTTTCTTCACTGGATCATAACATTTATAACCCTTTTAAGTAGGTGAGTATCCAAAAATAAATAAATTTAACTGCCTTGGCATCCATTGTATCTCATAAATTGTCATATATATGAATAAAGCAAGTACTCCCGAACACTCAAAGGTCTCTCTAGTACCTTACTGGGCATACAATTTATCACGTATACTACTGTTAGGATAGTTTCTCCCCAATAATACTTAGGGACATTATATCCCAGCAACAATGTTCTAGCAATGACGATTTTTTTGTTATGAAACACCATTTTGTTGAGGAGTATTTGGGTATGATATCTGATACAGTATGCCATATTTCAAGAAAAATGCATAGAAGAATGAAACATAAATTCTCCTCCATTATGAGTATGAATTATCTTAAGCACGAATTATCTTAAGCACGAATTATCTTAATGGACAGTTGGAATTAAGTATGGACAAACATATGAAATGCGGATAGAATACCTTTCACTTCATAGTTGGATTTCATAAGATAAACCCCAGGAAATCGGGTGCATTCATTAATAAACGATACAAAATATCTATAACCATTTAAAGAAGTAGTAGAGCATTGACTCCAAACATTGGAATGAACAAATTCAAATGGTTTTAAAGCTCTAAATTCATTGATAGGAAAGGGAACTCTATGGTGTATCTGACATGAAAAGATAAAATAAAGGACAAGAAGTTGTAAAAGGAAACAAATAAGAGAAAATTATATGAAAAAGATGAAGAAAGCATGAAAGACCTGATATCTCAGGATGCCGTTCTTTGAACATGGTGGGTCCGCCTTCAAACCTACAATGGCCTTTCGGAGTGCAGCTACACCATCTCTTAGAGTAAGGGCAGGGGATAGAGTACGAGTCTCACAAATTTGGACAGGTAAATCTGCACACTCCGTTCGAGAGAGTACATCCGCTACTGCGTCTGTTCCTTCAAAAATGCTTGCTTTTACTATCTGCAGATAATCCTTTTCATCGTAAAACAATAAATTTCCAACAAAATGGAATGCAGAACAACAAATTCAAGCATATCAAGAATATTATCCATGCCCATGGAGTTGCTATAGGCAGCCCAAGTTTCCCACAAACTCTCGTTAGTAACAGAGCTACAAAATCATACTGGAGCTATATGCATTTCCACTTAGTATTACTAAGGACGAATATTCCACGATCTTTGACAGTTAACAAAGGAACTCCATAATATGACGTTCAAGTTCATGTCATGAAAACACGCAAGTACCATAGGAAATGCAACGAGTAAGATTGTTGCAGCAAAACTTCCATGACATTGGAAACACTCATGAAATAAGATATGGAATTTGTGCATTTTGTATACCTTGGAATGAGGCCAAAATCTGAAGCGTAAGCTGTCGAAGGACCCAAATTTACGCGAGGCATTTGTGCGCAAAGAGACAGAGGAAGATGGTCTTAGTCTGGGCAGCGTCCTAGCGGAGGGAAGCGCGAAACTGGTGGAGTTTGTGGCCTTCTCCGGGCACGTGACCCTCATCTTCCAACAGATGACATCAAAACCAGGACTCTCTCTCTCTCTCTCTCTCTCTCTCTCTCTCTCTCTCACACACACACACACACGGTACACGGCAGCCTCTCCAACCAAGGAAAAGGAAAACAGCGGTCAGGAAATATAGGTGGAAACCAGTAATCTCTGCGTATCTTTCTGTGGGGCGTGCAACAGATAGCAAGGATAGAGATAGCGGCAGTGGTAGAGAGAGAGGAGCTATATTAAACTGTGAAGAAGGGATTTTACGCTGAGGAGCCATCCTGTTTAAACTAGCATGATGGTGGCAAACAGAGAGTGGGGCCTGGACGGCTGTCCCTCTACTGAGATCTCTTGAGACTCTGGTGACGTTCTATCGGTTAATTCCCTTCATTTCTTATCAAATCGGTTCGTCAATGCAATTTTTCATGGCATGGAAAGTGATGGTTTCATTTAGAGCATCAATCCGTTAAGAAGAAAGCTGTTCTCCTTTGTGAATTTAAAAAAGAACAATTCGGTCCTCATTTTAAGGGCTTTGACAAGAGTGATACGATATGAAAGAGTTGAAGGTCGGGAGTTCAAAATCAGGGCCGTGCATCGGGTTGTACAAGACGAGGGGTATATTGAAGATGCTCGGAGCCGAAGAAGGCAGAGGTAGCTTGAAGAAAAGAAAATACCCGAAATAAGGAGACGAGTCTGATATGGAAGCCGGTTCCCTTGTCACTTTTAGGGATTTTTGTTAATCGATGTCGATTGTTTCCAAGAGACCGTTTATTTATATTTTTCGACTTTGATTTTCCCTATTTAGTGTTTTTGCTTTCTCGGTGATTCGTTTCTTCCTTTGAGAGTTATGGCTCCCACTAAGCCTTCGTGCATTTAACAATTTGAGTACCCTTTTAAATCTTTTAAATGAAAAATTGCTCCAAAATTAGGAAAGATGTTCCTTTGTTTCCTGATTTCATGGGATTTCTTTAGAGAGTTGAATATGACAATTACGTTACATATATTAATTTACATCTGACAGTTGACCACATGATAGAAACAATGATCATTTGCTCCCACTATTTTGTGAATTACCAAATTGCTCTCATACTTGCTCATAAGACCAAGAGAAAAGCTAATATTGAGTCTCGTGTAAATAAACATCATACATCTAGTTGACAAGAGCTTGTGCATAGGGAACATTTTGCTTAACTTACTCATTACAAGGATAGACAACTTTAATAAGTTTTAACCATTTAACTAGGAGTGTTTTTGTAAGCTTGCAATTATTCATTCTAAATTTGTTGGAAATATAACTACTATATCTTTCTTTACTCAAATTGAGTAGTTAAGATTGTTTGTCATAAGTAATTTTTATACTCTAGATAAAGGATATATTTCTCATATCCTTCGTTTCGAACTTATAGTCCAATTATAAATTGTTTTTTATAATCATTTCATTTTTATTCATAATCAATAATGTCATCTTTGTATAATTGTAGAATGAAAAAGTGACTATTTCGTTTACATATAATGTAGTGATAGAATGACAAAATGACTCTCATTTTTAGCTAATCGCCTTAGGTAAATTTGTTGGTTTCTATACTTAGTTTATCTCTTAAGGATTCAAAGTTGAGGAAAGTAATTTCTATAGAAAAGCACTTGTACATTTATAGACAATTTCATTGATAGAAGTATCAACTTACAATATCTAAATAAAATATTCATAGTATGTATTAGACTTAATTACTAATTAATGATGATTGGATTAATTAAACTTATGTAACATTAATTTAATTTAGTTAACGTTAAGTATCCTCAAATACTTGTTTGGTGAAAATCCAAAAGTGTAAAAGTCATATGTGAGTAAGGAACTTTTGCATGTGAATACTATTGGGCATTCTTTAAGTCTCATATTGATGGTTGAAAGAGTCTTATATGTCATTTTATATAGATGGTAGCTTGATTCAAAGAGCTTGGGGAGGACATTAAATGTTGTACGTATGTATTGAGTTGGCATCGAGAATTGTCTTTAGTAGTCTTTTATACAAAAAAAAGTTTTGATCAAACAGTCAAATGGATCCCTACATGAAAATATGTAGAACGGTGGTAGGGCTTGAGAATTATTACGTATGTATTGAGTTGGCATCGAGAATTGTCTTTAGTAGTCTTTTATACAAAAAAAAGTTTTGATCAAACAGTCAAATGGATCCCTACATGAAAATATGTGGAACGGTGGTAGGGCTTGAGAATTATTCTTTAGTATTTTTTTATAAAAAAATTTTGATCTAACAACCAAATGGATCCCTACATGAAAAGACGTGAAATAATTGCTGGGTGAATCCGATGTGCTCTAGTTGTAATCGTTTTATTCTAAGAGAAAGATGTTGGTATTTGTGTGTATCTTATAATGGGGTGTTGATTTCTCTAAAACAAATCCCGAGGGCCGACTCGATCAAATAAATCTATTTTTTATTTTGTTTGCTTATTTCATGCACTATTTGATTATGGATTTTGATGTATCTATGGCTTTTGTTGTCAGAATTATTTGCTTTTGCTAAACTTTAAACTTTGCTTTACCTGATGAAGGTCACTCCGTTTAATAGAGTAATGGAAAACTAACTGTTCATATTCTGACTTCAACATGATCTTACCTTGTTAATTGATTCAATCAAAAGCATAATTTTGGGAGATGAACTTTAATCTTTATAATATTAATATAACTCAGAAGGAGTCGGATCTCGAACTTTATTATTAAACACTGCAGAGGAGGATCTTGTAACTATATTTCGTGAAGTTTTTAGGACCTTTTGGAGATAAAAAACTCTATGAGCTTGGGTGAGAATATCTGGGTAGGATTCGTGATCGGTAGTAAGTCCTCCATCTTGCACCATTTAGTGACCTCTCCTAGTGTTTTTGTTTCAAGGCTTAGTTAAAGACTTAACCAAGTTCCTAAAGCCAGACTTAACTAGTTTCAACATCACTTGAAAGTTGGGTGGAAGCAGGGCGAACAACTTGATATTGAGTTTGTCAAACCAAGTTTTGAAGACCATTTAAAAGGAATGATCAGATGTTGTGGGTAACGATCAGAATGGTTCTTTTTTGTTTGTTTAAATTAATGTTGAATTTAGAGTTTTTACATGGTGAATGGACTCGGAACATAAACCACAAATGCTTTCAATCTTACAATTGGTTACGTTCATGTGTGTTGTCTCCAAAGATTTACTCTAGGCTCTGGCATTTATTACTTAAAAATGTGCGGCCTGCTAACTCCTCATCGTACTTGACTTGAAGGTGTCTCGATGCTTCTTGTCCGAACGTTCCTTACAGTAACTTCCTTATCATGCAATATATCTTTTGATCTTCCAATAATACAAGTACTATCCACCATTCTCTGATTCAGATTCTTTCAATCAATGTAAAGCGCTACTAGTAATGCAGGTAAGCCTTCAAACTTGTGGTGCCGAAGATCAAGGTTAACAGCTAGCTTATCTTAAACTTTTGGTCAACTAACAAGGATTTCGATTCTCATGTTTCGCAAGAATCCTAATCCTAAACAGGAAGAGGGTGATCCCAGTTCCTGGATGGTTGAATCCTCTCGTGCCCACAAAGCAAATCTTCTCTAGAGGTGCAAACAGAAGTCTTCTTTGTTGGGTCAGTACTTCCAAGCCATGTTACTTAATAGTTCAAGGGCAAGTGTTGATAATTTTATGACTGATTCACTTGTATGAGAGTTCTCGTCTCCAACCTCAGGCAACCATAACTCGTCCTTTCATGCCTTCAATTCTTAAAGTTTGTGGCATCAATTGCATTGATACTATATTTTTACCTGTGAGGGGATCAGAGTTCCCAACTGTGGAGGTGGCAAAGGATACTTTAATTGAGAATTCCCACCATCAGTCCCGCAGTTTAATTCAAACATGATAAGTTGAAACTGAAGGAAACTTCAGTCATCTAATGAATCCGAAAAGATAACCTGTCTTTCCGTATTCCTTTGATTCCTAGCCGAAAATGGCCATATATTAGGTTATGGAGGATTCTGAATTCTTATATATATTCGGCAGATGCTTCAAATATAAGAACAGCTACCTATTGTACATATTCTACATTATCTTAAAACTTTATACAGGACGTACAAAACAGGCTCTGCCAGGTCTGAAATATGGCTACAACTAGGAACTTAACAGAAGTTGCCAGAGAGAGAGAGAGAGAGAGAGAGTTAATCATGCGTGTGGAAGATGGAGGACCCCCTGCAGACAAAGGTGCAGTGACGCATGTGTGGGGCGACTGGAATTAGTGAAATGCTGCTGCAACAAGTTCAAAAAGGATGAATAAAACAATAATGCAAGAACCAGTCAAACAGATCGGATAAAATATTTTTTCTTCTCTATGTGCGGGTGTAAGAGTACCTGGTGAAGGGCTATTGCCCTCCGGTTAGGGAGTCCACTCAAAAGAACCTTTTATCTTCAAGTATCAAGTACGATATTGAACTCTGAACCTGCATATCTGGTGAAGGTCTTAGAAGCTCCAGCTTGCCAATAAAGGACAGTTATGTGGGTAGACATTTAAATAATTCATTATTTAGAGTCCTAAAGTTAGATAAAGTCTTGGCTAGTGGGCAAAATAAAACCAGGTCAGAGAAAAAGATGGTGCCCAATCACTAATCGGGAAGGCAGACCAAAGCTAACAAAGTCTAAAGCTGCAATAATTCCCTGTTCTCCTCATAGAACAGTCGATTGCAGCAGGCCACATCTTTCATCATGCATTTCTTCTATTCTTCTTTTTATCCAACCTGGACTTGTTAAGTACCTACTAGGAGATCACCTCTAGCGTTGCACTGTTTTGGTAAGGCGACACAATGGGTCCAATTTAGCCGGAATAGGCAAATTACGGTTTTCTGACACAAATCTGGCTCATCAGGTAAATACAGTTCTGGGTATTCTCCAAACAGTATCAGCTTGCTTTAGATCAGCTCATTTTGCATCTAAATTTTGAAAATCTACCTTTCTGTGAACTAGTGAGCCCTTTTGGTTTTACAAAGAGGACTCGGTCAAAAATCAAAGAATCTGCTTAGGGCCTGTTTGCATCGTGGAACTTTGGAGTAGAACGGCATCTATGGTATCGAAATAATGAGGAACCCATTTTACCAAAAAAATAAATTGATTCAATGGAGCCCTAAATTTAAACGATAGAGAACTTTCTGTCGGTTTCCAGTGTTCCAGTCACAAGTTCCGTATAAGTTCAGCCACAAGAAGTTCGTTGAAGGCGTGTTTGATCAGGCCCGTCGTACTAGAAATTCCGTGTATGTCCATGAGTGTAGGGTAACAAAAGAAAAGAAGGCCAGAACCAACAGAATCGACGTGAGTCGCTGAGTGTGACACACTGATCATAAACGAACTTGGAGGAGACAGACGGTCCAGAAATGCTCGAGAGAGCTTGAATCAATATGTCGTACTATACAAGGCGGAGAAGGCTACACATTTTATACAACGGAAAGAGGAGCTAGAGTAAGTATCACGTGGTCACCTATAGCCCTATAAGCGTAGGGGTAGCTCCTACTCCCACGTGGGTGGCGGTTGACGCGTGCGCTTACACGAAAGCACCCCTAGCCGCAAGCGTAGGAGTGCAGGTCGTGCTTTGGAAGAGGCGATTTGTTACTATGCCAAGACACGGCCTCATGATCCCCTCAAATTTTTTTATATCAAGTTCCTATCTTATCCTCTTTACAGTATCACTTGGATCATCCCGGAAGTGATGCACCCAGCATTTGGCTGTGTGCAAATGTTTTCCCTGCCAGATAAATGTATACGTGATGCCCACTAACACATTATATTGTTTAATTTTTCTACTATTAAAAGTTTCTGCAAAATTTAGAGCATGCTTGGAGCTCGCATGGCTGACGAAACAATAGCATGCATTCAAGAACTTAGTGACAAGTCCCGCTACCTTCAATTCATACTCTTATAAACCATACAAACATTATCAACAGGATAAAGTAATAGATAGAATTGGCATATGCAACTAACTATAGGAAAACGAATAGTTCCGACCGTTCAAAGGAGTGGAGTCTTCTTCTTGGGGCTGGAACTCCTTCCTGAGGTGACTGCGGATGCTTCCACCGGACTCGGGCGACTGTGGTGCGGTGAAGGAGGTGATTCAGACCGTAAATATCTTTGCAGTAGTGAGTAAACTTATTTGCATGGATACGGATACGGTACTGGTATATGGTAAAGGTATGGTACAAGATTCACAATTTTTAAAAGATCTAAGATAGGGGTATATTATTATTAAAAAACATAATAAAAAGATAAATTTATATCAATAAATATAATTACAATTATAGAGCATTCTATATTTTAGTTTTGTCAAAGAATACGGAAGATAATAAAGATGGGATCGACAAGAATTTCATAGTGTGACAAAATAGAACACCAATGCAGAGCGAAAAGGCCTTGAAACACATAGAAGTCCAAGAAAAAAAGCGGAAATGGGTCTACGAGAAAACACTAGATAACAAATATAGCTCAACACCGGTACATTCCTATGAACTCTTTGCCCCATTTATTTCAGAAGAGGGAAGACCGAAAATCTCACTTTCGGGTGGCCATTTCTCAAGAAAGGATGGAATCTAGTGAGTGGCAGTGGCCTTCGGTGTCCAATTCCTTCTAGGGTTCTCACTCTCTCTCTCTCTCTCTCTCTCGATTAAGTCGTTGATCTGTTGGAGAAGGGATGGAGGAAGGACCAAGCAATGGTGGAATGTTGTACCACAAGGTGCAAGAGTTGAAGCTATGCGTGGTACACTGCATCAACACAGTGCTAAAGGGACCCTTCTTCTCAGAGCTCGACCTCGCCACTCTTGCCTCTGATCTTGACTACTGGGAACAACAAGTGATGCTCGAAGGCATGGCGGCAATTGAAGAATTGTTTTTTTTTACACCGAGGGGTCTCACAACGTCTCTGGACAGTGATTTTAGTATTGAGGGAGTAGAGACAGAATGGTGGCGTACCCATATTGGGTATGCATACCGGTATGTGTCCATGTGTACCGGTACACCCTTTATGGTACATACCAAATGTACCGATACATGCATCCATACCTGGTACATACCCGATACAGGTACGTCACCCAAATGGGCGTAGCCGTGCAACATAGATGTAAACACTACACCAATATCGAAAAGTTATTAGGAAGTATTAAAAGGTGGTGAAGGACAATGATTGGTCACTATAAGAAAATAGTGGAATTGTGGCCTTCATCAACGGGGCATACAACAATTAAGCTTTGTGTAGGATTTACTATCCTAATAACACCCTAATTGGCAAGGGCCTCTCGATTATAACTAACATAAAACACATCAGGGTCTCTAATTTTCATTGTATTGGGTTGTTGAAGTTACGTAAGGCCAGAAATAGGGCTTTGAGCATTATTGAGCACTAACTGGGGATTACCCTCTATCTAAACACACACTTATATGTATATATATGTACATGTATATGTATAAAGAGAGAAACTTAGAGATGCTAGAGACCTTCTCCTACTAAACGATCTGCACCATTCATGTGATTGCACGGAGGATGCAAATAGATATATCCATCAACATTAGTATAAGGTTTGAGGCATGCACATAGGTGCATTAAATGCTACTCGAGATAGGTTCTTTGATCATCGCCATCTAATTGACCATATGGATGGTAACAATGATTAAGTAATGTTTAGCATGTGAGGCTGTTTAGCAACTCTTTATATATAAAGAAAGAAAGGTTTTATCTTCAAAAGACTAGTTCTTTATCCTTTGCATATAATAGTAAGTACGTCTGTTGAGCACTACATCAATAATATGATCAGTGTAAAAAGCAGTAGTGTGAAGTGATGATGAGCTTATCCACTGCGAACCAATGCCAGCATCTCTTCCAGATCTAGTTAAATAAATGTAAAACGCAGAACCGTCAAATTAAATGTGTCAAAGAGACTAGCATGTAAGAGAAAAACAATGAAATTAAGACACAAAGATATGTATTTACGTAGAGAATATTATTTCGGGTCCACTTGCTATTTCCTGGTGAAGAAAAAAGGTGGGATCAGGTCACCTGTTTTTGATCCAAACTTGAGATGACCCAACTCATTGACCTGATTTGTGATCGTCAGAATAATTATTTATAAGTGCGTTCCCTCGTGTGTATGTGTCATGGTAAGGAAGTATGTGTCACTCGACTTACGTACAAAATGATAAAATTGCAGGTTTCTTCAATTACTCGGTTTTTAACAATTTTTTGGAAAGAAGAAAATCTGATTGAACAAACAAGATTCTCCTAGTAACGTCGAGCGAACCGGAAAGAGTTCAATTTGAAAATCGATAGGCCTCGCCCTTCAAATTGAATCATAGTATGTATCCTCAACCACCCTAGGTCAGGTGAATCACTCCTTGTAAAAGATAGTCACTCTCTTTTTGGCATGAAGGCACTATTTCACTGTAAAAAGAAAAAACCAACTTACCTTTGCTAAAGGTGATGATCATAAATCCTTTCTAATATGAAATTGAAGAGTAATTAATTGTTTCAAGGTACGTGCCTTTTCAAGAATGCCTTTATATTCAAATTGCTATGATTATTTAATCGATATAATAATGATGTATGTGTGTCTTGTGTGTGTGAAAGAGAGATATTTCACACCATATTCGAAGACGCATGAGATTCACCTTTTCAACTTCCAATGAAGCATAGGGGCATTTTCTAATCATAAAATTTCAATGCAATTTGATTCGCGAAAGGTGGGATTTAGAATGAAGTTATTCTAAAAAGAGTTGGTCTAGGTCCTGCAAAGAAACAATTAATATGAATCGAATATTCAAAGAGGTAGAAACAAGTGAGGTCCAAGAAATTGGATGTTGAATATTTTTAAAAGCAGGAGACAACGACTTTTCTAAGGTTAATCAAATCCATTCACGTGCTTATAAAAGAACTCAGTTAACATCAAGGTTCTGATCTATTATTCACTATTTGAATCCAAACCTAGATATCAAATACATTAGATTAATCCAAATCCAATTATTTTGGTTACATGTAACATGAGTCTTTTGGGTTGGATCCAGTATTGGAATCTGCCACTCAGCTGCCCCCTTATGCAGTGGGCAAGTAGATCAAGCTCTGTTCTGCTATTGTTCACCCCAAATTGAACCTCTCGAGTTTCGAGATCACTAACCATAGAGGCTTTTATTTTACCCGACTTGACCTTCTGCGGACATCAATTATTTTAGCGGTAAGGAGAAGTCCTTTTCCGGACAAAAGATATTAAATGGGTGTCCTAGTAAAATCTCAAAAAAGAACCGTTCTTATTAAAAGAATGTGGCGTCGCCACAAGAGTTTTAGCATGAAGTGACGGCCAGTCAATTGGACACCAGCTTGTTGCAGCGACCACTCACGCACGCATGGCTGTCAGCCTCGCCTCCGACCCCACACCCACATCATCCTGGCCATACTGTGCTGCATTACGCATATCTCTCTCCTATAATATTGATTGGATCTTTTCCACCATTAAAGTTATCGATCATTTCTTTTGCTCATGAAAATAATAATTTAAAAAAAAATCTTTAATACTTTTGAATCACAATGGTAATACGATCAGTTTCATGGGTAATATTTGATTTATATATATAGAGAGAGCATAATCTATGCATACACTCAGTGTTGTCCGACGCGTATCGTATCGCGTATCGCTGGGCTCCACGATACGGGCGTATCGTATCGTATCGTATCGTATCGTATCGTATCGTACTTTAATATTAAAAAACTATAAAAATTATTTAAAAAATAAATAAAATTAGTAAAAATCCGAAAAAAATCAAGAAAATTCTGGAAAATTTTGAAAAAATCTGGTAATTGCTTTAAATTCATATAATGCAAAGTTTAGCACAAATTGAACATTTAATATTGAACAATTGCATCCAAAATTATATATTTTGAATCAAAAAATGAAATACATTTATATTTTACATATTGTAAATTTGTATCAGGATCATTAACTAAATAATCTTCATCTTCTCCTTGATGATGTTGTTGTACTTCAAATTAATTCATGCAATGTCTTCTTCACTTAGGACTTAGGAGTGCATTTTCTTCGTTATCTTCCATAATTCACTCATGTAATATATCAAAATTAACAAACTGCTATCTTTGTACATGTAGTTGTCATATTTGCTAATTTTCATATGTGAGCAAAACAAAGAGCTCCATTTCTTTGATTATTGAGTCTATGACACCTTAATGATGTTATATTATTACTTGATAATGCCCCCTTTTTCTCTTATTGGAGACTAGCTTTTTAACTAATGCATGAGCTTCATTTCTCACTTCACAGACTGAGTTAAGCCTCACACACATTGATCATGTTCAACTCAATGGAAGTCATGTAACGTGAACCTTAAAATAGTGAAGTTGTGAAATCTCTACTCAATGAACCGAGAGAACTAAATGTTTTTAATTGTTTACGATCTTATGAAATTAGAAACTGTTAGCAAAAATATACCTAAAAGTTGTAACAGAAAGGGAAATGATTTTGTCATAATTTTTTTTATACATTATTTTTATTAAATAAATGAAATTATAAACCCAAATTATAAGCATATTGGAGGATGCCTTTAAGGGAAGTGAAGAGAGGGAAAGAGAGGGCAGAAACATGCAAAAAAATTTTGAAAAAAAAAAATTTTTTGAAAAAAAAAATTTTGAAAAAAAAAAATTTTGAAAAAAAAAAAATTTTGGGCGTATCGCCCGTATCGTACGATACGGGCGATACGGGCCATATCGTACGATACAGTATCGTATCGTACGATACGGCACGATAACCTGTATCTTACGATAGAGGTTACCGTATCGTATCGTGGCTTCCCACGATACGATACGTATCGCACCGTATCGTACGATACGGTGCGATACGGATAACACTGCATACACTAGTTCATGGATTTAAAGATCTCTATCATTAGATTGACATAATTGATAATAGATATTTGAATTTAAAAAATATTTGATATATCATGTTCATTAAATTGCCAGTATAAAAGTATAAATAGTATTTTTGCTTTTTAGTTCAAATATTTGATGAGATGAATTAAATGGTAAAGATTTTTTATTATGGATTTGTGCACAAATGAGTGTCTCTATGTGCCAATTTTCCTTCCTTTTGTCTCCTTCTCTCTATATGTTAGTCCATATATACACTCATCTATACTCTAGTTTACTTAAGGATCTCAACTTTTTGATTGGTGATTGAGATTTAAAATTCAAGAAAGGTATAAGGTGTAATAATATATAAAAAAATGAATATATTTTTTTCTTTTTAAATTTAAATCTCAATCGACGATTTGACTGATTAAGCATCTAGCAATGTTTGCACGTAGTAATTTTCGGTCTCTCTCTGTATGTTTGTAAGTGTGTATGCGCCCATTTTGTGCTTGTCACATTGTTCATTTTGCTTTAATGACCCTTGTCACCCTTTCACAATAAAATCTAACATATATATATATATATATATATATATATATATATATATATATATATATATATATATATATATATATATATATATATATATATATATATATATATATATATATATATATATGTGCGCGCCCATCCATTTTTGTCACATCGCTCATTTTGTTTTAATAACCTTGTGTCTTCCTTTCACTATAAAATCTGACCTCACCCATTTCATCCATTTTCTAGCCCTCAAGGCCCCCTCTTCTCCTTTATGATATCCGCCGTCGTTTGCGAACTCTTGTATATAATGGCTGTTATTCTCATAAATGTTACCGTAAACATTAAATTGTGAAGCAACTGGCATTAAGATACTTTCAACTTGAACATGGTTCAATCATCAACTCATTATTTACGTGTAGAATCACTTTATGTAGCGTGCAATAAAGAAGCACGACGTGCACCTTGAGCATTAACTCAACAGCAGGACGCTCTTGCAACGTTGCCGCTGGTGGGGAGTTCGACTTCCAGAGGGTGCAAGCATGGGTGTGTTGAGCTTCAGCCTCCTCTTGTAACCAAGAGAAAAAGAAGCACCTGACACCAATTCCTACTCAATAATATTATTAAAATTAAGAAAATTAATATCAAAATCGAACTATTTGCAATTCTTAATCCAAATAATCGAAAAATTTAAGATTAAGGTTTGAATTTCGAAATTCAATAATATATATTTTAGGTCTCTACGGGTTGGGTACTTCTTACCCCATAGTCGGTCAAAGATATTGGGGCTTTCTGCAAACCGTTAACTCAAACCCACTCAAATCACCAATGGCCTCCCTATTCAGATCGAACTGAGTTGGAACTTGGGGGTCCTCAATCGAGGGACTAATATCGCCACCTGTAGTAAGGAACTCAACTCCGATTGGAACTCCCGGACAAGCGTCGAGTATGATGGTGTCGACGACGATGAAGCCAAACTCTTATTGCCAGTCAAGCAGCCACAGGACTCTCCACTATGCTAACCCCTTAAAGCATAACATATTTTCCTTTCAGTGCTATGTGTGTTTTCTTTGAGTTAAATTGGAAATCATCACATGAAGGTGGTTGGTTTAGTGAGTAAGCATGAGAGGACTAAGGATTCCTACAATTTCTTTTTGACCATAAAGTAGATGAGCAGGATGAATCTACGTTTTACAGTTGCAGTAGGTGATTGCCTGCTCGTGACAAAGACTTAGAAACAATGTCTTTTATACAAATTTTATATGAACAAATCCTTCAAAACAATCTTATAAACATTTTGTAGTGTGTATACGGTACAATACAACATCATATATAATTACTTTGACAATCCGGTGTTACTCCGGTGGATTTAGTGCAACTCCGATTTTTTGACAACTTTGACATGATCTCTGATACAATATAACGAGTATGAGATTAGAAAGGTATTTATGGAGACGAACCTTCTTAGCTGTTCCAATACTTTTTCTTGACTTTTTTTGAGAAGCACTTCTTTCTAGGCGCTCTCATAAATACAATACCTTTTAGTGGATTTGATAGATGACCTCCTTTTAAGAAAAGGAAGGGTGACTCCTCCAAAGCATTACGTGTAGGATTAAAATGTTTATGCAACAACTTAAGGAAATGACCGCGTTATTCCTAACTAAGATACTCTCTTAACTTAATCGTTGGACAATTGAATCCATCTTAGTTATCTCTTAGGTCGTTACCAGCGCAATTGAATGTATAGGGTCTTTAAATAGGATAGTTTTGCTAGTAAAAGTCTTATAGTAATGTAAATCTTAAATCTCAAAGAAAATATCTTATACATATTTGTTTTATGCGTGCAATCAAATTCCAACACATTTCAAAGTGCATGTAACAATTAAAACCAAAAGAAGATTTGTATTGATAACAATATTCATATATGCTATCCTCCAATGCCATATGTGTGAAATAGTTTGACCACCCATTTTTTTTCTTATTTTCATCGTTGTATTGTAAATTAGGATTGATACACGTACACCACTTTTACTATACACACCCATTTTTGCTGCTTTTCTCAAAACACCCGTGGTCATTTTCAAAAATTACAAAAATGCCATCATGCTGAAAATTGGATATTCTCTCTTTCTACGTGAACCGACTTACAACTCCCATTTTCTTTCGTTCCTTCATCTATTCTTTGCTTCTAATATAACATGTATGAGTTATTATCATATTTCATATTGCCTATAAACATATATTTATATAATACAGTAGGATAGAGAGTATTGATATCAATATGTATATAGATAGTATTCACATAAATTTATAGTGAAGTTTTAAAGTACCTATTCCTCCTACATCTTATACTCAATGTGACTTTCAATGCTCAAGTATAATCCTAACATATGAGGACATCACTTGTCCTCACTATCAGCAATATCAATCTCAATATCATAGGTTGATGTATCCTTCTCGTAACATGAAGTTTCGACTTCCACTTCTCCTCGTTATCATCTATGGGGTGTAGACACTACATTGCATCTCCTAAATGAAGTAGTGACATTACGACTTCGTACTCATGCCCTATCAATCATATCATCATAGAAAAAATTATTTATGAGGTTAATAACATCTTAGTGGGAACTCACACTTAATGTGAGACACACATTAGGTATGTCTTACTCAAAGTGCATGTCTCTCATCCGCATGACATCGGATATCCAATAATGTCAAAAAGTATTGCAAAATAATTGGAATTTGATAGAACAATACAAAATCAATATCATACTTCGATAAATCAACGAATCCACTTCGAATAGACTCAAGAAATCGAAAAAACCCTTCTTCCTCTTATTGATTCTTCTCAAATTTATGCATGTAGTAGGATTTCTACAAAAAAAATGGATTAAAATTTGTCACCTATCGAGCATTGACAACAAGACACAAACAACTTTCACATGCCATAAGGTGAGATGACTATCACACTTCATGATGTCTATGAAATACTTAGTATTCTAATAGAGGGTCAACTTATTGCCTTGACACATGAGATGATAATTATTAGAGAAGATATTTTGAGTAATATATTGGGAATGGTCATCGATAAAGTCACATGTGTGATTAAATCTAGGGCCATTAAGTTTGAGGTGCTCCGAACTAATTTTTGAAGGAGAAGAACGAGTAATGAAAATAAAACCTTATATTATTTGTTGTAACAGTTAGGATGTACGTTGTATTATGATAAGTCTAAAGATAGAGTGCCTATAATGCTTGTAAATCTACTAGCACATAATGTTTGAAGGTTGGCAATTGTGCATGGGGTGCCCCTACATTAGTGTTTTGTATAGACAACTAGGAAAGACATCCTGGATAGAAGCACAATAACTTCGTAGACATACGTCTTTGTTTCAGGTAATAATGTTTACTATTATTACTTGCATTATGTTTAGTTCAACTTTTTTGTTCAAAAATTAACAAGCTATATGTTTTAATATAGGTATGGATTTATAAATACTTTCCAACTTTTAGAGTTGCTTTGTGACCATAATGAAAGGATGTAGAACCACGAGTAGGCTTATTGATGGGTAGTGTGTGGTACATGAAATCTCCTTTAGATCGGCTAATACAATATCATAAGCAATTAGATTTGATGACGATAGATAATATATTTTGAATGTTATATATTCGTATGCTATATATTTTTACGTGCTATTTTGTACAATGCAGATTGACTAACAAACATATACTTCTCCCAAATACATGATTGTAATCCATAAAAGTTATCGCGATATCACAGATGCATTCGATGCATAGATGTTGTGGAGCTTTATATGCCAAATCACGTAGTTTGTTAGTTTGGCCGATATTAAAGCATCCAATAGCAATGATGTGATGCGATTTGGGAAGCTCTGTGGTCACTTGAGTATTTTAGAGTTCTAGCATTGTACTATATGAGTGTAACGAGGTATACATGAGTGGTACATTTAAATGATACATCGATTTATTTTGTGAGATTCTAATAGTTATTTATGTCTTACTCAACCTACTTCAGTTAGGCAACATGATACATCATTCTACATAAAGGTAAACAAATTATTGTATTTCTATTAGAGATTTTTCTTTTTATTTATCTTTAACATGACATATTAACTCTTCTTTGCTTAATTTCTTATACTAGCGTATTAAGTATGAGACATGATACACTTACAACAACTTCAGTACATTTAGAACTTGTTCCATAAATGTTGGTGGGTGATCCTATGTTGTTGGCCTCACTGAGACCTATGAGCAATATGACAATACGATGGTGACGATCAATGATATTTTTGTTTGTGCTGTACTTAGACCTTATTTTATAAATTTGAAACATTGTAATGTAAATGACGATTATAATGAAAGGCCTTTGAGTTTTTTTGCTACATATGTTATTGCAATGAACTGTCGTACTTTATCAATCAATATAATACATGATATCCATTTAAATCTTGAAATCATGCAATGGCATATACAAATGAAAAATAGTTGACACAATAATTGTTCGTAATATCATGCATAACATCATTTTCTTGTACTCTTAATTGTATATACAAAGTCAATACATTCTTAAAACATAGTTAGCCAACTCGCAACACTTTATTGTGGTAACACTATCATGCTAAGAAGGTAGGAGGCATCAGAAAGCCATCAATCATGTGCATCTCCGAAAAAACATAAACAAAATAGATGACTAATATCTACTTTAATCTACAAATTATCACAATAACATAATGAAATATATAGATATTATGATCATTGCTAGAAAATATCATGCACTATGATAACATATGTACCACACATCCCTCACAACAAACTGTTGAGTGTCTGACACTATTGGTAGAGATATCATCAATTCTATTATAGAGATGAGTAACACTGCTATGTCCTACTGAGTAGCAATAACTGAACCCATATCTTACATTGCTCTTGAATACTGACTAAAGCATGACCCATCCCATATGTATGCAATACGTTAAATAGCAGCATCAATACCACCATCCTCTCCGATATTCACACCACCGCTACTCTTCTTGTTATGAAGTGTACCAATGACTTTGTATCCATGATTTTTTATCTCAAATAACATTTATCCAAGCATTTATGAAGATACCAATAAATCATGGTATTCTTGTCTTATAAGTCTGTTTAAAGTCAAGTTGCCTATCAAAACCAAATCACGGTTACTACAAATAATACGTGGCATTTTGTTTGGAGTAGATAATTCTCTTACACATCTCAACATCCAAATATAATTCTCTTTCTTTTCTACATGTATAAAAGCAAAGGATACAGAGAAGTTCTTAGAGGTTGATATGAACTCAATAACCTCAACAAAAGACATCTTATACCTACAAAAATATTAAAAATATATAAATGTTAATGATAATAATATATGATAGACATTACTATACAACAGTAAGACACATGTTTGTCTTAGATGTGCTGTCAAATTCTAATACTAATAAAATAGATGCGCGGAACGAGGATGTATAAATACAATGTGACTAATAATATCCATATGAGAAACTTTATGATGTCTTGTATAATAATGGTTAATATCTCGATCATGTAGTAGTTGTTGTAAAACACTTTAAAAACTATGATCTTTCTTCCTGATTTTCATCATTTCATAATAAATGTCTTTTCGTACTCATATTTTTCACATCTAATCACTTCAAATTTATTACAATATGCTTCGGTTTACAATGACTTCGTGTGAGGTCTTTTGTTACACTGTACTCAAGATATACTTAATCTTCCTGTAAAAGCATGTCCTTCGAGATACTACTCTAAAAAAGTGTTTATGTGTCTCATTCATTCTATGCAACTTCCAATATCTACCCTCTCCTCTTAATAAAAAGTAGTAACCAACCTTCTTAGTGTCTTCCACCTAATACTTTCAATATCAATACCACAATTTTGCCTATACTTATCACTCATTTCACATGCAAGTCATACCTTTCTTAGTAGGCCTTTGCTTATTGTGATATGTGTAAAGTAAAAGGGGTATGTATATAGTAATGCCCTTATAAATATGCCTTTTCATGGTCTATGTGGCTTGTTTCTACATCAGTTCATCATGTCAGTTTAGTAATAACCGATTTGTCGTTGCCTAATAGGTTACCATTTGAAATCCTCTTCAAAACTTTCACCATTTCAAATATGTTCAAAGTTATCATTATATCGGATATTATATTTGTTAAGGAATGCTAATGAAATAAATTAATAGAGTCTTGTAAGAAATACTGGGTCATGTAAGTGCATATGTATGTTATTTTAGTCTTGTGTCATCTTAGTAATAGGTAATACTTATTAGGGGTATATTAAGAATTCAAGTTAGACCAGGTACTTATAGGAGTCATTAGGGTTTAGGTCAGATGATTAAGGGAAACAGATCGGCAGCCAGAAGTGGGCCGTTTTTTGTTTTTGAGCAGTTTGGAGAGGTGCCTCCAATCGGCAACCTATTGTAAGTCCTTTTCTTTTGATTAATAAATGATTGATTCCTAATATGGTATCAGAGCCTTTATGGTTATTTTTTTGACGAAATCTGAAAAAGAAGATCATATTTTTGAGAGTTTATGATTAAGATTTTATATTGAATGGATTGCTGCCTTAGAAACAAGCAAATTTTGTATCAACTTCAAGGCATAGACATTTCCTTTGTGACTGCATCAAGGATTCTAAATACAATAAATTCTATCTTATCATTAGGAGGCTTCTTAACAGGCAGTGGGGCAGTTTGGTTGATTTGCATCAAGGGTGGCTTGAGTCTAACTGATCTTGGGTCACATCATATTTATCTTATCGTGCGGTTCATTATAAAAACAATCAGAAATCATATTTTTTTCGTATGGTTCAAACATTCAAATCTTGGTATCATGATTGGGCATTCTTGAATCTTCAAGTCTTGGTACCTTGGTTGCACACAGAGAAATTTTATTCAGGTTGTCATGTAATTTAGATCTTCACGTTTACTTCATATCCAATAACAGTGAAGAGCCCATTAGTATAGAGCATTCTTCTGGGTTTATCGATTCAGAAATACAGATTCATATACATTTATACTTGGTGCTTGGAATTCAATAAAGCAAGACATATTATTTTTTTGGTGGCAGCTTCAACAAATCAGATCAGATAAGTTCCATAAAATTGTTTAATGGCTGGCAAAGGGAAAGGAATTGACAACACCTTCCACACAGGTGAAACTTCCTCTTTATTCGAAAAACCAGAAAATTTCCAAATTACCTCTACGAAGTTAGATGGCAGAAATTATTTAGAATGAGTCAGATCTGTAGAACTAACAATTGTAGTAAGGGAGAGATGGGCACATCTAATGGGTCACACTCCAATTCCAGAGCCTCATGATACTTTGTATACTACTTGAAAAAGAGAAGATGCCTTGATATCATCTTGGTTACTACAGTCGATGATTTCATCAATTGCCAAACGTTTATGTTTTTAGAATCTGCTCATGAGATTTGGTGTGCAGTGGCAGAAGCATATTTCCGAAAGAAAAATATCGCAAAAGAATATGAGATACTAGAAAGAATCAGAAAATACAAACAAGCTACTCTGTCTATCAATGAATATTATGTAGATCTCCGCGGTCTTTGGGATGAACTCCTCTATTATACAAATATCAAGTGTTCAACTTGTTATAATGAAAGAAATTCTGAGATTGAAAAGAAGAAAGTATTTGATTTATTGTGGGGTGTCAATCCTGAATTTGAATCAGTCAAACTAAATATTTTGGGCAGAGAAGAGCTTCCTTCCTTGGGCACAATATACTCTTTATTAATCAAAGAAAAAGATTGCAGGAATCTTGAGAAGGATCATATTCTTGGTAGCGATCAACAGGCCCTTCAGGTAAGGGGTGATAATTTTCATTTACGTGACAGAGGTGGACACCAGAGTCATGGTCATGGATGTGGTCGATTTCATTCTGATGAGAAAGACAAACTTATTTGCTCACATTATGGCAAATCATGTCACATCATATCACTGTTGAGAATTACATGGTAAACTTGATTATTATCGAAATCGCAGTACATATGTTCATTCTGCAGAAAGTTCAACTCCAAGCACTCATGGAATTCAGGAGATTATTAAAAGAATAGAAGGTTCAACTCTCAAGCTATAGTGGCATAAGCAACACATACTGTAAAGGGTAACCATTTTTATCCTTCTCTCTCTAAAACATGGATAATTGATTCAGGGGCTACAGATCATATGGTAGGTGACATATCATATTTTTCAGAATACAAGACTCTCAAAGATTGGAAACCAATTAAATTGACAGATGATTCTCTCACTTATATGATTGGATAGGGAAGTGTCCCTACATGGTTTTCAAATTTATCATTTATATATCATGTGCCCAGTTTTCCAATGAATCTTCTTTCAATTAGCTCTTTAACTCACACCTTGGGATGTTGTGTAACTTTTCATCCTACTGACTGTGTTTTTTAGGATCTGAAGACGGGAAAAATCTTTGAACATGGTAAATTCTAATAAGGATTATATATTCTTGAAGATCATCTACCTTCGACTACTTATAGTAGTTCATCAACAACAACTCCAGATGCAAATCTTAATCTTTGGCATTGTTGTTTGGGTCATCTCCCTATATCCAAAATTCTATATGTTATCCCTCAACTTAGAGTCCAGTCAAATAAATTTCAGTTTGAATGTGAAGTTTGTTAACTCTGAAAACATTAAAGAGCTTCTTATCCTTTAAGTGATTCTCAACGATCTTTGCCTTTTGAACTTATTCATTATGATATATGGGGTCCAAGTCTTGTCACTTCTTTGTTTGGTCATAAATATTTTGTCTCCTTTATTGATGATTGTATACGTCTTACAATCATTTACTTAATAAAATCAAAATTTGAAGTTTCCTCTATTTTTCCTATAGTACATAAATTTATTTGTACTCAATTCAATGCTTCAATTAAAATTCTTCGATCAGATAATGGAGGTGAATACATTGGGACTCAGTTACAAGACTACTTACAATCACAGGGGATTGTTCATCAAACTACCTGTCCTTATATACCCCAGCAAAATGGTATTGCTGAGCGAAAAAATCGCTATATTTTGGAGGTTGCGAGAACTCTCCTACTCCAAAGTAATATTCCTAAATTCTATTGGGGAGATGCTATCCTTACTGCTGTTTATCTCATAAATAGAATACTAAGCAATACAATACAGGGTGACAGTCCTATTCAGAGCCTTGATAAAGAATCAAAACCATTTCATCTAGTCCCTCGTATCTTTGGGTGTACTTGTTTTATACATATCCACTTTCAAACCAGAATAAACTTGATGCCAAGTCAGTAAAGTATATTTTTCTTTGTTTTTCAACCTCTCAAAAGGGGTATAATTGTTATGATCATATGCTTAAAAAACTCTATGTTTTCATGGATGTTATTTTTTCTGAATTCACCCCTTATTACTATTCTCAAAAAGAGTCTATTGAACTTCCTTCCTGCATTCTTCCACTAGTTCCTAGTGAGGGGGAGTATAATGATACAGTTGATCAGAGTGAGAATGCACAACAATTAAAAGAAATCCTGAAGTACAAAAAAGAACAGTGGAAGATTGTTTACTCTAAAGAACCGTGTACTACAGCTGAATCAGATCCTCAAGTAGAAGTGAACAATGACCTGGAGATTCCTATTACTGTTCGAAAGGGTAAGCGTACATGTTCACGGTATTCAATCTCTAATTATACTTCATATGCCAACAATTCTCAGAATTATCAAAGATTTGTTATGAATGCTGAGAAGCATAAGATCCCTTCGAAGTTTGAAGAAGCAATCAAGTGTCTCTTATGGAAAGCTGTAATTGAAGAAGAATTGAATGCACTGGTGAAAAACAACACATGAACCATCACACAGCTACCTCATGATAGAAATATTGTAGGATGCAAGTGGGTGTTCACTATTAAATATAAGGCAGATGGAACTGTGGAGAGATATAAAGCTAGATTGATTACTAAAGGATACAGTCAGTCATATGACATTGATTATACAGAAACATTTGCACCTATGACAAAACTCACTTCAATCAGAATACTTCTCAGTATGACAACAAATTTGGGATGGGATCTTTGGCAACTAGACGTTAAAAATGTTTTCTTACAAGGAGATTTAAATGAAGAGGTGTATATGGAACTACCTCTAGGGATGACCAAAAATTCTTTACCTCCTAATAGAGTGTGTAAACTCAATAAAGCAATATATAGGTTGAAACAGTCTCCTAGAGCTTGTTTTGATAATAAGTTCAGCAAAGTAGATTGCAATATGAGATACAGTAGAAATCTTAATGATCATACAATATTCTTTAAGAAGGGAACATAAATATCCATCCTGGCTATTTATGTTGATGACATTATTGTCACAGGAGATGATCTTGAAGAAATATTAAGATTGAAAATGAATCTTCATAAACTATTTGATATTAAAGATTTGGGTCGGCTCCACTATTTTTTGGGCATAGAAGTTCTCTATTCTAACAGAGGTATTTTCTTAACTTAAAGAAAGTACTTAATGGATGTTCTTGAATAAACAAATATGATTGAGTGTAAACCTAGTGACATCCCTATGGAAGTAAATCAGATTTTTTTTTGTGATGACAGTGAAGAGTTCAAAGATATTCATAAATATGAGAAGCTGGTTGGTAAACTCATATATTTGACTATTACTAGGTCAGACATCACTTATGCAGTTGGGATTGTGAGCAGGTATATGCATTCACCAACCAAGAATCAGATGGATGCTATGTATAGAATTCTCCGATATCTCAAATTAACTTCAAGAATGGGTTTACTCTATTCAAAATCATCAAATTTGGACCTTGAAATCTATTTTGATGCAGACTGGGCTAGTTCATATGATGACAGGAAATCGACTACAGGATATATTACTTTACTTGGCGGTAACATTGTATCTTGGAAAAGTAAAAAACAAACAGTGGTTGCAAGATCTACAGTAAAAGCTGAATACAAAGCTATAGCCCAGGCTATGTGTGAAGGAAAATTGATATCTTCGTTGATTAGTGAATTGAGATTTATATTTATTCATCTTGTACTACTATATTGTGATAGTAGTGCAACAATTCAGATGGCTTGTAATCCAGTTTATCATGAAAGAACCAACATATAGAAATTGACTGCCACTTCATTAGAGAGAAGATATCAAATCAGGAATTCAAGCTGGAGTATGTTCAATCTATCAAGCAGAGGCTGATTTCTTAACTAAAGCTACTACCAGGAAGCAATTAAAGAAAACATTATCGAAGTTAGGTGTTATTAACATACTTCACCCAACTTGAGGGGGTGTTAAGGAATGCTAATGAAATAAATTAATAGAGTCTTGTAAGAAATATTGGGTCGTGTAAGTGCATATGTATGTTATTTTAGTCTTGTATTATCTTAGTAATAGGTAATACTTATTAGGGGTATATTAGGAATTCAAGTTAGACAAGGTATTTATAGGAGTCATTAGGGTTTAGGTCAGATGATTAAGGGAAACAGATCGGCAGCCAGAAGTGGGCCGTTTTTGGTTTTTGAGCAGTTTGGGGGGATGCCTCCAATCGACAACCTATTGTGAGTCCTTTTCTTTTGATTAATGAATGATCGATTCCTAATAATATTTTCAACAAAGGAATGTCGCTATTTCAACCTTTACCTAGTAACAAGTTGTAGACTCAAGTCTAATTTTTCTAACTCATATATGTTGCCGAGCCAAATGGTTAATCGGAAGGTATATGTGTGTATAAATATAATATATATATATATATATATATATATATATTATAATATATATGTGTATTTACATAAACACTCACATGGTGACATATATATAATAAGAGATTTGACAAATCGAGATCATATTATTTCGTAATAGATAATGTATAAGTCTTTTCTTTATATATTTCTCCAAAGAAAATATACTTAATCATAAATAACTTATGATGGCTGCATCTATTTATGTGATTTTAAGAAAAAAGACTTTACAAGGGCCTTACCTGAATAGGTAAAAAGCATCTAGTTTTCCATATTGTCAATACGCGTATATCCATCATTTTAGTCATGGAAAGCCGCCCAAACTTGTATTTTTGTCAAACAAAGTCACGTATAAGAATTAGTTCAAACAATATGTCAGCGAAAGACCGACTACTGTTTCACGCTCACGAGAGGAAGAAAAGGTGTTGCAGCAATAGTGTCTAACCCAACAAAGAAAGAAGACATGCTACAAAAATATGAAACCGTTGGCAGTAAGACCGACTACTTTGTGAAAGAGAGAGGATTACTATCAGCTAAAAAGACCGACTACTTTGTGACATTCAATATCTTGCATTGGATCGAGCTTCAAGTCATAGATCACCGGAAAAATAATATGAAACCGTTGGCAGTAAGAAGAGAATCCACATAGGGAGGAAAAGAGGAGAGTGATTCAAAAGTCAAGGGTATGAGAATAATTTTTGGATTTTAGAAGAAACAAAATCAAAATCATGATAAAAAAGAGTGTGCCGATAGTAAAAAAGGTGTGCGTATATCAAGAGAAAATACAAAAGTTCAAAGCAAGAACGAATAATTTTCATACTCTCTAAAGAGGGTGTGTGCACAACTGTTTTGTAAATGATACGACCACCAACATAAAAATAAAGTGAGTGTGACAAAGCGAAAGTGCAAAGCTGGGTTGCATTCTTTTAGACCACAATTCTCTTCACATGATTTAAAAGATCGTTCTTCCACATAGTGGAAAATTATTTGGATTTTGATTCTGTGGTTTGCTTTTCCATTGGGAACCATGGCCAAGCTTTGAATCAAGTAGTAGTTATACGTCATGTACACGCCTTTATGGTTTGTGGCCATGAAGCATTATTTTCGTGAAACTATATTATATTCTAGTTTTGTCATTGGTGGGAGGTAGACACGGCTGGTTCCTAACAGTTCCCTATGTTCCAATTGAAATTGAACCGGGATAAGAATCAATTGAACCACCGGTTCTGAAATCAGAGACCACTCGGTTCGGCTTCAGTTTCACCTTTTACAAAACTGGACCGGTTGTTCCAAATCACTGGTTCTGATATTTTTTAATTTTGTTTTTAATTTTTAATTTTTTAGTAAAATTACCAGTTTTGAGCAATTCTGAACTCGAGCAAGAACCATCTCGAAACCCGCTAACCGAAACCGAACATGTCTAATGAGAGCCATATTCGATTTTTATAATACTGATCTTGCTTATGTAATTTTGAAAAGCTAATCTTCTATGAGGCAAATCGTTCTCTTCAATTTTATGATTACTAAGTAGGCCTAATGACAAGCCAAGCTTGATCGCTCAGTTCAGCCTTGGCTCTGTTCAAAGTTAAGTCAAGCATGGTCCTCTTGTAGCCTAATGAGCTAAGTAGGCCTAATGCGTGTGTGTGAGGGAGAGAGAAGAATGTCTCGGTGATTGCCCTCTGTTTTGAGTGTTTGGATTAGATTTAATCTATGACTGACATTTTATACCTAAGATTAAAAAGAAAGTTAAAATTGCAATTATGATTTTTTTTACTTCCAAAATGGATATTAGGAAACTGATTCGACTCTCTTATTTTCCTTCTATTGCATGAAGAAAGGATGGAATTTCAAGTGTTAAGTGCATGTCAAGATTTCATTTTAAATGAAATAAAATGCATCTGCTTATTTCCTTCAGGCTTTGTGGGCGTCCACAGTGACAAACTTTTTCAGTTGAATAATTTGCAGGAACGAACAGCACAAACGAGATGCTCGTGAACATACTTGAGAGCATGATTTTCGACATATAATGAACAGGAGCTTGCTCGTACGCAGAATGAGCCGAACATGAGTTGGACACAACTGAAATGAGCCGAGTCACGAACAGCCATGTTCGGTTCGCTTGGCTCGTTAACCAGCCCTAAACGAACGTCATTTTTTTGTTATACATGTGGAGGGTGAATGAAGAAGAGGAAAAATAAATATCGAAAACTGTAGCTCCAGCACTAAAAGCGTTAGCTCCTTGACAGAGTGCTCGGCGCCGTGATGTTACTGTTGATGGGGAGTTCGATTCTCAGGGCGTGCGTGCATGACTGCGTATGTGTTAGGCTTCGGCCTCCTCTTGTAACCCCAAAAAAAACTTCAGCTCCACTAAAGCACCATTGATGTTGGTGGGGAGTTTGACTCTCAGATGCGTGTAAGTTGGGCTTCGACCCTCTTTTAATCAAAAAGAAAAACTGTAGCTCCAGTATATATGCGTGTGTGTACATGCACAAAGTCGGATATTCTGCTAAGGTGAGGGGTTTATTTTCTGAAGCTGCCGCTAGCAGAGATATCCAACGCAGGTACGATATAGCCAAGTCAGTCTAATTTTGCTTAATGTAAGCTCGAACCAAGTGGACTTGTGCAGCACAACTTATTAGAAACTGTTAACACTATTTAGGAGCAAACATATTAGAATTTGGGTTCTATCCATACATAGTGGATTTACTTTTTTTGCTGCATTTTAGATATATGAAGACATTGACCCGATGACTTCGAGTCATCGATTATTGAAGATGCAATAAAGTCGCATCTCTTTCGAGAGAGACACAACTGTACCACATCTCTAAATAAAAGGAGACTCTCAAAAGTGTATTCTATACATTATATAATGAGTACATGAAATAAGTGTGAGTATATATTATATATTATACATTAAAATATATAAAATATAATATATAATATATATGAACTAGGAGAACATGTGGTATAACTGCATCTTTCAAATGAGGAGAGACATGACATTACTGCATCTCTCGAATAGAAGACACAACTGTGTCTTTGTAGGGGACATGCAGCTGTGGTATGAGAAGATATGTCTGTGTTGCATCTCTAGTTGAAAACCCAATAGTTTCATGTCTATGATATGATGCCTTCATAAATCACAAAAAAGAAACAAAAAACTTCAATCAACCGTACCTATAAAAACTTCCAATTTTTTTTCTAATCAATTCTTTGTTTTTTCTTTTTTTCTTCTCCAGCCATATCTAGCACGCTTTTTGTGCATTATCTTGAAGGAAACAAAGCAGTTAGAGTCGAGCTTGTAGATATAGGTCACCGAAGTAAAGCATGTGAGATAACGGATGTGAGGAGAAAATGAGTTTAGCATGTAAAAGGCTATCATGATACAACAACAACTAAGCATTTTCCTATACTAGATGGGATCAACTACATGGATTCTTTGTTTCCACATGGTCCTGTTATAGATTTTCAACACTTTTGTCGTTGTCCTCTTCTTCTTTTAACATTTTCACAATATATATTTTCATATCTTCTTATGGGAGTGTCATTTGGTCATCTTTGTATATATTCAAAACATCTTAAACGATTTTCACTCATTTTATCTTCTATTAGTGCTACTCCCAATTGGTTTTTAATAGACATGGTGCTACTTTAGAGAATGATTTTCTCTCATATCTTGTGTGACCACTCGTCAATCTCAACATCTTTTGTGCATGTTGATGATTAACTGCCCAATACTCAGAACCATATAACAAAATAGGTCTAATTGCTGCTCTATAATATTTACCTTCCAACCTTAATGATATATTATTATCACATAGATTACCTTATGCCCCTCTCCATCTGAACCAACCAACATTAATTCTATGTGTAACATCTCCATCAGTTTTTTCATCACTTTCAAAAATTGACCTTAGGTATTTAAAGCTTTCCTTGTGAGGGATGCAGTATATGTTGATATTAATTTCTATGTCCTTTGAAGTATCCAAATGATCAAACTTGCATTCCATAACTAAGTCGGAAGCCTTTACTTTTTAATGTTTCTCTTCATAGTTCTAATTTCTTATTAACTTTTTTCTTATACTCATCGACTACCACAATGTCATCAGCAAATAACATACATCAAGGTACTTTATCTTGAATATATTTTGTTAATTTATCAATAACCAATATAAATAAATATGGACTTAAAGTTGATCTTTTATGTAACCCAATATTAACTTCAAAGGAATCTGTCATTCCTTCATGAGTCCTCACACATGTTTTTGTACCATTGTATATGTTTCTTACAAGATTTATTTATGTCAATGGGATATCTCTCTTTTCCAAAGTTCTCCAAAGAACATCTCTTGGCATCATATCGCAAGTTTTTTTTAGATCAATAAATATCATGTAAAGGTTCTTATTTTTTGCTCTAAAATGTTCTGTAAGACGTCTTAATCTATGCTTTAATAGTATATCTCTCGGGCATGAATCCAAATTAATTCTCTATTGTACTCGATACTTGTCTTAACCTATTATAACATGCCTTGATTTTATCTTAAACCACTTCACTCTACCACCAAACTTTTTTTGTGCGGGTATACCTCCCTTAGATTTGCCTAACACATCTTTGTCACTTCACTAATATGTATAGTCATATTGTTTCACATATCACAAGGTGTACTAACATAATTCCAAGCATCTCCTTGAATGACTTTTTATTTAAATATACCTTATTTCTCGCTTTTTAGGTTCCTCCATTTAGTCCGAATAACTCAATGCACTCTTTTTTTCTTTGTCCACTTTTTTTACCTATAAATCTATAACTAAAAGTCGATGTTGGGTAGTTAAACTTTCTCTTGAAATTACCTTACAATATTTACAACACAAATTATCTTTTTTCTTACAAACAAAATATTTAATTTGTGTTTGTGATAAACCACTCTTATAAGTAATTAAATGTTTATCTCATTTTTTGAAGATTGTATTGACTATAAAGAGATCAAATGCCATAGCAAAATTTAAAATCTCCCTACCTTCCTCATTTATATCCTCAAAACCAAAGTTTTTATGAATACCTTGATATCATAATGCCTCTTTACCGACATATCCACTTAAGTCTCCTCTTAAATAAATCATCTTCTTTTATGGAATTCTTTGAATCATCTTATTTAACTCTTCTCCAAAAGTCGTCTTTATACTATATTCTAGTCCTACTTAGGGTGCGTAAGCACAAACTATATTCAAAACCTTTGTTCCTAGCACTAATTTCAATGTCATGATTCAATTATTATATCATTATATGTCTACTACACTATCCTTTAAATCTTTATTTATGATAATATCAACTCCGTTTAGAGCCTTTTCATTTCCTTGGTACCATAATTTAAAACTTTTATCCTCAATCGTCTTTGCTTTTTCTTCAACCCACTTTGTCTCTTTTAAACATAAAATATAAATCTTTCTCCAAATCATAGTATCTACCATCTCCATTATCTTTCCGATCAATGTTCCGATATTTCAAGTACTAATATTAATCTTATAATCTAGGACTAGCTTTCTTACCCTGTATCTGCCAATTCTGAAAATACGAAGACCCTTATTGTAACTTGTTTACTACATTTGGGTAATAATGTAGTGTGATTAACTTCTTTACCCATACTCAACTATGACGTGAGAACCCTTTCTGTAATTGATTCACTAGATCCGAGAAAAGATGTAGAAGCCCTTACTTATATTTTATTGCATTCGGGCTCTACCGTGTATCGCTAAGAGGGAATGCTCCTTCACAATGCTCATAATTTGTAGAATTCATGGTAGATAAGTCCAACAAAGTTTCGGTTGTCGAAAGCATAGTGCAATCCTCCTCCTTTATCCAAGCTTGGGACTTGCCATGCAAGGGTGATCCCTTACATGAACGGAGTTGTAAAAGGCTATCGTGATAATTTTCAAAAATATTTCGGAGTATTTTTGGGAGGCGGGAAAAATTGGTATGTATATAGAGATTTGGGTGACGGGCAAAAACTATGGTGATTTTTGTAATCAATTTGGGAGCAATGTACTAGCTAGTTCCCAATCGCACCTATATGAATTCAGGACCGGCGTTAGAGTTCAAATTATCAAATCTTTGACGTTCTATAAATCGTGGAACTCAACAAATTGAGAGAGCCGAGTTGATCCTTAGAACTATTGTTTTCTTTTTGGGGCAGTGCAGAACGTATTCACCTACCAACCCGCCAGAATAAGTTCTGAAGATCAACATCTTTTGAAACATTCAATAGTTCTACAAGGCAAATGAGGCTTTTCGCTACTTCTGATGGCATTGGAGTATCGATTATTAAAGCCATGAGGCTAACAATAGTGGTATTTTGAATCTTCATGATTATTGCTGAGGACGAGCTAGCTATGAGGTAAGTAGTATAGATAGCTACGAGGACGAGCTAGCTATGTGTGTGCGCGTGCGCATGCGCACGCAAGTGGGAATAAAACCATCATTCTAAAGGTGCTTTCTTAAGCACATTTTTTTTTGTTACAAGAGGTCGAATCCTAACATACACACTCACACATGCACCTGCTAAAAGTCGAACTCCCCACCAATAGCAACGGTGGTAGAGCGCCCTGCCATTGAGCTAACGCTCTCGGTGCCTTTCTTAAGCACTTTGATATGTAGCCTATGAGGCTAAAATACTGGGCTTCATAAGCGGTTGGTTGGTTCAGTATCACAGCTGCTGTCTAAGCACAAGAACATTGGCTTCTTCAAATAGTGGTGCGTGCCACTACTGGAGATTGAATCATGCTTCTCCATGACACAGACATAGTAGGTTCTCGTGTCGATGCAGGTTCACTCAGCCGAAATCAGCTGAATAGCCCGAGTGCTTGAGTCGGATCCACTATAATGTAGAATGTTGCATTTAAAAGTTTTTCGGTTTAGACAAGGTCCATGACTTAGCATTAAGAGATACTCTCGAGAAAATTAGAGAAGAGAAGAGTAACATCAAGTATATAAAAATTGACATGAATGATGGAGCAACATGTATGCTGAGATAACTCTTTTTTACGTGAATGACAGAGTAAAAGAAAGGTAGACATCGAATTTCTCTCTTTTTTTAAAAATCTTTCGATGAATTAACAATATTGGATGACAATAACAGCCAATAGAAAACCAACACCCCTTCTTTATTGTAGAGAAACTAACAAAGCACGTTTATCTTTTATGTATCACATTGTTGCATGTTGCATTCCCAAATTTTTAATACTTAGGGTAGTGTAATAACAGAGACGTCACACACATAGAACTAATAGCAAGTTAACTAAAATGGAGGGTAGCATGAAGTGTTTTATGTGACAAGAAGATACTACCCACTAGGCTCAATACTGCTGGTATTGAGAATTAAGTAGCTATTGATCAACATGGAACATTAGGTAGATGTGAAGCGATACAAAAAAGACCTAATATGGAGCAAGTACTTGATAAAAGCTGGTTTTGGCATCAATAGAGAATAAACTAAGAGAATATTGTGGACTTAAATGAGCTAAAATATGTAAGGAATATTGATGGTGAAGACTTCAAGAAGCATAAGAAGGCCTCTGAAAGGAAATGATAAAATAATATCCTGCATTTGTAGAGTTAAATGCTCATATAACACCAATTAGACCACAATTTATATCTGAACCCATTGTGGGACAAGGCTTGGTTTTCCTTGATAGATTAGCAGGAAATGATCCTAATCAGTAACAGTGCGGCTACGATACTTATTGTTCTAAACTCATATCTATCTCTTCCCTCAAGTATATGCTGTTAACTGCAAATTGATACTTTTATTTCCACAATATGCAAGGATCATGCTTTGTAGATGAAAAGATCAATGAAACACAAATGAGCCACCCATTCCTGGCTGTCAATAAGAAACCCAATATCTAGGTCATGAGTTCCAAACTCATGGTTGTTAAGATCATGACATAAATCCTAAAAGAATAGGATCTTTTGATTCTTTGAAGGCTGAAATACCCATATCCCAAGTTTAGGATCTCAACATCTCACACTTAAGATCCTTGGAGTCTCATGATCTTAATGATCCTACATCTAAAAATCCAAATAGTATCAAGAGAAAGAAGCATGATCGCTGCGCACTTGTGATAATCAGTGCTGATTCGCTCTCCCTTGTGCACCAAGGTTCTCACTTCACCTGGCTTCAAAGAGAGTGCATTGGTAAGGGAGGCAGCTGCCTTCTTCCTCATCAGAGTCTACTGCAAACACAAGTTTGTTTTTGAACGGTCTAAGGAATGCATGAAGTTTACATTTTGTCATGCTTTATTACATTTTCCCTTCAAAAGATGAAATGCTTCACTGATTTTACCACATATAAATCGAGTTTAGTAGTAGAAAACCATGTTTCATATTAAATATAATCAACTAGATCTTAAGATCCCGATTCGATCCCATAATCTCAATCCTATAAGCAACCTCATGCAACCCTAGGTATGATCTACCATCTTCATGACCCTGTACGTCATCATTGTCACAAAATTGATCTTAAATGAAAAAATCCACATTACTTTTAAAACTGAAAGTTGGTGAAAATCTTCAAATGTAAACTTGTATGATTCGCACTTGGGCTTGTCCAAATTAAACACGGCAAGTAGTCAAGATGAACTCTAAGAGCACCTATATGTATTATCATTTCAATGGTTGGTCCATGTTTCTCAGGCTAAAGTGTGCTCAGTCATATTGGCTAGGTAAGGAAATCTTTGTGGCATGCCCTTTTTGCCTTTTTCAGTAGCAAGATGAACTATGTGGCGGACAAGATTCGAATTTCCACATTTACACACTCATCCACAATCATGCTTTGCACATTTCTACTTACATCTATTTTATATACTTATGAATATGGTAAACAGGCATCTTAAGCATCAAAGATGTTCTTAAAAAATCATCTTCGTAGCATTATTTATCATACAACTTACATCAGAGAGGCGTATGCATGCCCATATACACATAATTGTGGGTGCTTCACATACATTCACAAATACATATAATGTGTTTGTGTGTGTGTGTGAAGCAAATGATACACTATAAATTATGTCATGGAGACAATCTCATTAAACTTTTTTGAGTCTAACATCAGAGTTAAATCTTATTGAATGTCTCAATCATCTATTAAAGTAAAGGTATTTATACACAATTACTTTCTTAGGGTAAAGTCCCTTGTTCTTTCTAAATGCAAACTTGATAACGTTGCTTTTCAAAATCACTTTGATGTTTTCGTTCCCCTCTAAACAAGGGGTAATTTAACTTGAAGCCAATTTTGCATTTTAAAAGTTGTCCTTTGTACCAGTCTGCCCCCCTCTCTCTATACATCGACAAAGAGGTAGTACTAAATACATAATGTCCTTTGGTGCATAATCTTTTATAAACATTACTTTTTGATCTTTGAGATCAACAATCCTATACACTAAATGCAAAGTACAAAAGTGCAATGGCACTTTCAGTCCAAATCTCCAGCTTTAATCTTGAAGATCGAATAGCAAAAATATTTATAAAAGATTATGCACGAAAGGACATTATACATTCAGCACTACCCTTATATATATATATATATATATGTGTGTGTGTGTGTGTGTGTGTGTGTGTGTGTGTGTGTGTGTTTGTGTGTAGGAAGAGGAAGAAGGGGGGCTTGTAGGGAGGGTGGGTGGGTTGATAGCAGGGCCTTGTTGGTCCTTGGATATTGTTTTGTTCCATGGACGTTTCTTTTACGTGATTTATTATGTGCATAATCTCAAAAGTGAAATAAATATATCACCTTTATTTTTGGTTTCCAGGGGAAGAACAAAGCCTCACCCACACACTCACCCCACAAGGGAATTGGATTCCCCATTTGCCGACCACCCTCACACCCTCTCAATTGAGCTTACACACAGGTATGTAATTCGTTGATTTTGCTTATTCCTGGGCTAATTGTCTGAAAAATTGAGTTGCATTGGGTATTTTCTTAGTGAGTTCGTTCTTCGTGGGGTAAACATCATATTTTTCATGGGAGTTTGAGCTTTCTTGACATCGTGTAGGCAATTTATCCGTTCTTGTATCTAGTCATATCCTTTGTAGGAAAAAAATCCTAGCTCCACACTTTATATATATATATATATATATATATATATATATATGAGAAATTGGTATATGATAACATCTTTAGGTGCTAACAAATTTAAGTAAATCTTAGCCATCCATCTTGGGTGATGAATGGTTGAGATTTGGATCTATAAAGTAAAAAGTATAGGTGTACTTTTTAAAGGTACACTTTATTCACTAAAGTACTTTTGCTTATTAAATTTCAAATCACAACCATCCATTACCTAAAATAGGTGGTTGAAATTTGTTTGTATTTGTTAGGTGGTTGAAATTTGTTTGAATTTATTAGTATCTAAGGGTGCATGTGCTAGTTTTAACATACTATGACGGTTATGGTGGATTAGGAGACATACTATAACTGTTCTACTTTTTCAAAGTCTTAAATGATATAAGATCCAAGCGTGAGATTGATTTACGAAAAGTCAATGCCTTATTCTTAATTTCTTTTGGTTTTAGCTGTTGTCCTCTATACCATATTTATATGAAATGTCATGCAGGACTAGAATGCGTGACATGAATCATTGTCATGCTTCTGGATATTAACCGCTAGATCTTGCATGATCTAACATTCTGGACTATGAAATCAATTATATATATAGTGTGTGTGGCAGACATAGGGAGTTGTAAATTATGATGCACTAGAAAGTAAACGGAAAATCCTCATATAACTCATGGTATTGGAAATTTGACGTCGTTTATAAAACAGCCATTAAGACAAACTGATTGGTGGTAGGACATGCAGCGAATATACATGTCTTGTTATCCACTCAACCATTGTGGATACATTGGTGCTGACCACAGGGCACGGCAATCAAATGGAGTTTTTGTTTGTCTGCCCTTTCGAGGAACTGTAGGACTGTCTTTTTTCTCTTCACAGTCCCACTTGTGCCTTTCCACTCCTTATAGAACATCCATCCTCTGCCTCTCTTGCACTTCCCTTCCTCCTAAAACCACAATTCCACTGTTTTGGTAGAGCAAGGACCACTTCTCCATCTCTCTTTCAACCTATAATAAATCTTGCCTGAAATTTCATCTTCACCACGCTGTTTCCGGGAAATGGATGAAGTTGCAACCGTCGGATACTCTCAGGGATCCTATATGGGAGGCCTTGAGGCGAGCTTCCCTGCTATGAAGGCGGGCATGCCGAGCTTGGACTCCACCAACTTCTCCACGCCTTGCTTGCCAACTTTCTTCCAAATTCACTCACCTAACCAGGATATGACTTCGCAGACATCTTCGTGGAGCAGTTCAGCTTCAGATGACGCAGAAGAACAGCAAAGCATGATCTATGAGAGGAGACAGAGAAGAATGCTTTCTAACCGGGAGTCGGCACGGAGGTCGCGCATGCGCAAGCAGAATCTCCTTGATGAGCTGTGGTCTCAGGTGGTGCACCTGCGCTCTGTGAATCGAGAGTTGATTGAAAGGCTTAATTCTTTGTCCAATCAGCATGAACAAGTCATCCTGGAGAACCGGTCCCTCCGGAAAGAAGCTACAGTACTACAACAGAAGCTCAGAGACTTTAAGGTTGAATCCGGAACCAAGTCTCAGAGACCGTGAAGAGTGCGTCAGCGGCGTAGCTCATTAGCAAATCAACAACCAGCTTCTCTCTCTCTCTTTCTCTCTCTGTCTCTTTATTAAGAAAAGCTGACTAGGCTTTTTTGTTTTGAGCCTTATCTGTATGAGTTAAAGATTAGCGAGGAAATAAGTCTTTTTCTGCGAGAACAACCAGCTTCTCTTTCTCTCTCTCTCTATTAAGAAAAGCTGGCTAGGCTTCTTTGTTTTGAGCCTTATCTGTATGAGTTAAAGATTAACGAGGAAATTAGTCTTTTTCTGCGAGACTTTATACAGCGTGCAATTAAAAGAATGGAACATTGGGCACAGAGGAACCAAATTTCGACTAAATTAACAAAAGCGATCTACAGAAAAATACAATTATCATTTTACATAAGCATTAGATATTTCAATTTTCTGTTCATTAAAGGGTCTCCTAGGCTCATTCTCTTCTCGCCATATGGACACCTACTGCCTGCATAGCAAAGTATGGAGGATGATATCTGCATCTTTAAGACTCCAGCAGCCTTGATCCTTGAGTACTCACCAGCAACCTGATACAACATTGAGATTCTCAGAAACAACTCATCTGAAAAAAATAAATGATCTCGAAAGCAATTCCTTTTATTTCGCAGGTAATTTCTTGGATTTCAGAAAAACAAATATATTATCCATAACCAACTGGAGAGGGGAATGATCAACTTTAAGGTAATGGGCTCCACTACCAATTTGGAACTCAGGCTCTTCATGTGGTGGTGGTTGCTAAAGGTAAACTACATACAGTTGTAAGTAGTTCAACCTTACGAAAGGCCACCCGCTACATGTGTTCAAGATCTTAGGAACATTTTGTGGTAACACCGTTGATAAAGTATGCCACCGACAAGCAAGAATGATTTTTTGTCAATTACTACTAAAAATCATAGCCTCAGTTGCTTTACCATGTCAAGAGTATATAAATATCTTGATGGGTCGAAACCATATACTTGACATTCCAGTAGATTCAGATAAAGGACCAAGTTTAGGTTGCTTTCCTTTTTCTTTTTTTGTTACAAAAGGAGGCCAAGGACAGGTATGCACTCCCCATGAATTGAACCCACGGCCTTCAACATGTGAGTTGAGCCATGCGTAGGTGAGATGACGTTATGAGTGCAAGCTTAGGTTGCTTAAGGAAACCACAGTGGAGCAATTGGACGCTCTATTGAAAAGGGGCTTCATTCCCCTAAAGCAGCTTCTTCTTCTCTCATCAGAAACTACAGAGCTGAAGGCTAGACTAGTTTCATAAGTTGTAAGAGAGCAATCTAGATGGGCTTGGATTATTTGCGAGGTGGCAAATGGTTATCAGATCTATGGCTGATTATTAGACAGTCCACAGAATTTTAGATGTTTTGCCAGTTAAACCAAAGTATCTTTGTGCTGGTCTGAGTAGCAGTGTGGACAGGGCTAGCCTGAACTCTTTCCAGTGAAACCCAGCTAATAACCACCCAAAATAATTGTCAAAGCCAAACTCATCCTAGAACCCAGGCATAATTCATTGGGCAAGACAACCCACACGTAGGTGGGTCTCTGTACGCTTGTTGAACCCGTAACGTGGGATACTTAAATTATAATCCACAGGCATAACATCAAAAATCATGTTGTCACATGCTCTAGTGTTTTGAATGAGAATGTTGAAGAAATTGGCCCCGCTTCAGTGTCTTCAAAGGAAAGAGACCACCTGAATTGAACGTGTGTTTGCCAAAATCAAGCTCAAACCTAGTTCAAGCAGACCCAAACATGGCTCTTTTAATCCCCTAGCTATGAGCAACAGTACCACAAGCCTATCCAATTCTAAAGGACTCGATGACAAGCTATATATATATATACATCAGTACCAACAAACATCCAATGTTGCTTATCACCTTGACATGGTTTCCAGGAGACCGAGTCAGACTTGCTCAACATATAATAGCCATAAAAAGATGAATTCTACACATTTAGACACACCAACAAAATAAAATTAGGATTAAGCTGACCTTTTCCTCAACTAATCTACGCCTAAACCTCGTAAACACCATGTATTGGAACCAAAACAAAAGCACCAAGAATCACTAGAAGAGCATACTGCTTCATCTGGTTGCAGGGTAGGCATGCTTTACTACACCCTACGCAAAAAAGATGACAAATAAAAGTTTGTTCAGGTGGAAGGGGATGAGCTGTAGCAGTTTCCAGAGAAAAGAGTTATCTAACAGAATAACTAGGAGACACAAGATGGAAGCCGTCACAGAAGAGTAATAAACTAAAATCCGAAAGAAAAAGCATCACCTGATATGCCGAAATAGGAAGGAGAGAATTAAGTCCTGAAGAATCCTTATCACATCCAAGTATGGCATCCTTGGTTTCACCTGTCAAGTTTCAACATAAATTCATATGGAGATAGGATGAACAGACTGAAACATATAAGTTCAAAGAAAGCGTACCATAAGAATAACAGCTCCTTCAGATTCTTCCTCATGTGTTTCGGTGAGAGCTTCCCTATAGTTCGCTGATTCATTTGATAAATTTATTTGCCACAGAATATCAGTGCACAGTTCCAACACTTATAAAGAGGCAAAATTGGGAAAAGGACGACTATGATAGGAGAAATGCTCACGTCTTCTTTGTCACCAAAACGTGGCTTTGAATCAAGCGTTTCTCTGAATGGGCCATAAAATGTACTTGCACATCTAAGTATCAACATAAAATGTTACACAAAACTTGTCATAAACTGATCAATGTCCTATAAAAGAAGTCGAAATACTAAAAAGATGCTGGAGTATCAAAGCTCCCCCTTGATCATAATACAAAGTAAATTTCAAGAAATAATCTTTCCCTCGCATAAGAGAAACTAGACTACAAAGGTGCAAAAATTACTTTGCGGTATACGACAGGATGGATACATCCAAAAAGGTTTCGGCATCAAGAGCTGATCAGATTGCTGCAACACGGCCATCCATCATGGCACTACTGCTAACAACATCAGTCCCAGCTCGAGCCTATTAACAAGATAAAAGTGTATCGTAGTACAGAACAATCGAGGGTTAGTTGTTATAATATACTAAAATATAGCATTCAACGTCACCTGGGCAACAGCCTGTTTGAACAGTCTCATCATTAATCATCGTGCCTGACATGAAAGAAACAACTTTTAAAGAGAACATTTCTGGCACTCTAAAGCCAAGAATATCATCATGTAGGTTTACTGTGAACTATAGAATCTCTGCCCAAAAGCGACCTTTCTTATATGCTATATAATAGACTGATCCAGATGTTTTGCTTTAAAAGTTTGTTTTAGAAGGTTTTTGGTAAATGAAGTTGTTGTTTTATGGTTACGAGTGTTGGACAGTTAATTATCAACATGTACAAAAGATGTCTATGACAGAAATGAAGATGTTGAGATGGATGAGTGGTCATACAAGAAAAACCGTATACATAATGAGGTTATTAGAAACAAATTATGAGTGACACCAATAGAGGATAAAATGAGAGAATATCGTTTAAGATGGTTTGGACATATAGAAAGAAGATCAAAAGAAGAACCTTTAAAAAAGTTAGAAAAATAAATTTGGAAAGTATTAAAAGAGGTAGAGGATGACCACAAAAGTGTTGGAAAGAAAAAATAAAGAATGATCTAGCTTATTGCGAGTTAATTGCTAACATGGCACACGATAGGGATCTGTGGAAACAAAGAATCCATGTAGCCGACCCCGTCTAGTATGGGAAAAGGCTTAGTTGTTGTTGTTGTTGTTTCGTAAAAGGGAAGAACTCAGAATGATATGAAACACATTCTCTTTGAGAATTTCTTCTTTTTATATCTTTTGTCTTTTTACGTATTTTTGTCCTCAGTTTTCCTTGTAACTGTTTTGGAAGATTTCATCTTCGTAATATTCGTTTTCCTTTTGTAAAGATGAAAACGATTTGTGTTATTATAATTTTTTTGTTTTCAAAAACCAGTGCATCAGAACGGAGCTCTTCTTTATCGATTTCACGATTGCTCATGACCGAAGCCGGATCAAGTGGCTACTAGTTATACTTTAACTTACACCCCACTTGATCACTTAGTTAAATAATTACACTCGTTTTAAATCTACTAGTTCGGAGATTTCCTTTAATGTCTTCTTACACAACATAGTATACATCAAGCTGCCCGTAGCTTGTATATAAAGAACATTAGGCTCATTTTCTTCCTCACTAAAACAATCAACGTTACTCAATTTGACTCTTTTAGCAACAAGTCTATTTGTAGGTTTGCAATCATCCATTCTAAATTTCTTGAGGATATAAACATAGAAGTTTAGATTCTCTATCACGATAAATCTTTATATCAGAATATAAGATATCTTTCTAATATCTTTCATTTCAAACTTAGAATTTAGCCATGACTTGGTTTTGACAATTATATCATTGTTGTTCCTAGTTAACAATATATCATCTAAATATAAATATAAAATGATAAAGTGGCTTCCACTGTTCCAAACATATATACAATAGTATAGTTCATTAGCCACAAACCCAAGTTCTAAAATGACATTTTGAAAAGTAAAATATTATTGATGAGATAATTGTTTTAGGCCATAATGGAATTTCTTGAACCTATATACTTTACCTTCCTAGCTTTCAACAACATACCCTTTTGGTTGTTGCATATGTATGATTTCATTTAAATCATCATTTAAGAAGCAATTTTTAGATGAAGCTGATGTAAATCTAAATAATAAAATACAAAAATTATCAAAATAATTTGTATGGATGCAAATTTTGTAATGAAAAAATATGTATCTACATAATCTATCCCTTCCTTTTGCGAAAAATCCTTTGCAACCAATCTCAGCTTAAACTTTTTGATTGGTCCATTGATTTTATATATTTTTTAAGAACTCATTTGACTTTTCTTACTTTTGATAAATTTGTTAATTCTCAAAATTGATTTTTCTCAATAGATTCAATTTTTCATCCATTACTTTTCTCAGTGTCACAATTCAGATGAGTTAATAGCTTGCTAATAAATCAAGTTATCAGTGAACTCATCTAAATTTATTGAATTATATACTTCTTCTGTAAGGTATGTGTGATCATCTTTTAGGTATGATGGTGTGACCTTAGGTCTGTTATGCCTATTTAGAGTCTCAGGTTATTCAGAAAGTCAATTGAATGAGTATCAATGAGTTCAAATGATGATGATTCTAGGTTCACTAGATCATTAGTACTCTCATCATCATCTTCAAAGACGTCATTCTTAGTATCTTGTAAGAATTCAACATCCTATTTTCTATTAGGCTATGATCATTATGATAAAATCTATATCCCTTAGAATCTTTAGGGTATCCAACAAAAATACATCTTAAAGACCTTTGCCTAGCTTATCTCCAGATTAGTCAAGGATCTTAGCATAGACAATAGAACTCCACCTCTTTAGATGATTTAAGTTTGGTTTTCTATCAAACCATATCTCATATGCTGTAAAGAATACAATCTTATATTATACTCAAATTAATATATACATGATTATAGTCACTATTTCTCTCCAAAATATTTAAGTTAGAGAAGCATATGTTAATATAAACCTAGTCATATTCAATAAGGTCCTCTTATTTGTTTTAGCTATACCATTTTAAGGTATCCTAGGTATGATATTTTCTTTCAAAATACCAAAGTTTATACAATATTCTAAGAATTTTGTAGAGGATTTACCACTTCTAGTATATTTTAAGACTTTAATATTATAATCCAATTGATTCTCAACTTATTACTTATGTTCTTTAAATATATCAAATGTCTTAGATTTATGTACTAAGAGATATGAGTATACATATATTGAATAATAATTTATAAACGTTATAAAATAAACCTTCTCACGATGAAACCTTATCATGAAAGGTCCACTTATATCTATGTGAACAATTTCTAATATAGTTGTTGCCCTAATTATTTCTTTAACGAATGTTTTTATAGTGATTTTTTCTTGTATACATGTTTCACAAAAGTCTTTTCTTAAAACCCAAGTAATAAATCAAAATTGGCTAATTTTTTTAACTTATTCAAACTTATATGCCCTATTCGTTTATGTTATGCATTCACATCAATAATAAAGGCAAACACAATCAATATAAGTCAAAGAAGACAATGCTTCAATTTTATTAACATTCAATTTAAATAACCCATGTTCAAAATAAAAAAATTCTAAAAACAGATGGCACAATGAGCTTTTTAAGAACAAATCTAATCTCAAACCTTTTCTTTACTAGGACAGGCACAAACACAAGAATCCACCTATAGATGACACAATTAGTAAGAAGAATCGAGGTGCCTTTTATGACAATCCTAAAGGATCTAACCTCTAGAACATCAACAAACAATTGTTTTCCATATACACCTGAGGTTCCCCATGTTTATATTCCTTAAAGTCCATAGCATTCTCCTTTCTCTTCAAAATATAACGGGCAACTCTAAAATCCACCCACAACTAGTTACATGACGGTTCATGTATAACCATTTGGAAATGATGTAGATTATGTCCTGCTTCTCCTTTGGACTGTGTTGCTAAGAGTTGCCCTCAATTCTTTTTAAGTTGTTCAATTTGAAGTACCTAATTTTACTACCGTTGAAGTACTTGATCTGAAAAGTGTATCCTTTTAATTTCTTTAAATTCTGACCACCCTTTTTATCAAATTTGCCAAATTTATTAATTGATTTCTTTTTATTCTTGTGGGTTTTAGAGCTAAACCATAAATTATCCTTAGCTAATTTAGGATGAAGGCTTACAAACTTGGCTACTACCAAATTTTTGGACATAAGCAACATTTGGTTGACATGTTCAACTATATTGTCTCATTCTTTAATTTTATTTGAATTATATTTCTAAAAGAGTAATTCTACGTGTAATTTTGTAATAGTATCATATTTTATTGTTGTAGGGTCAAACAATTCACTTGTTGTTTTGTACTCCTCAAAGACCCTAAGTAGGTCATCTTTCATATAGATCAATATGATGGTTCTAGCTAAAGTGTCATCCTTGACAGAGGTTTGATACTTTTCTCTTTCCTCATTACTTGCTTGTTCTTTAAAAGGGATTATGGTTTTTTCGAGAACATAATCTATGCCCTCTAATACCAAGGTCAAATGAATTCTTCTCTTTGAAGTTTGAAAGTTTAGACCATTAAATTTTTCAAAATTTGCCAATTTAGATTCTCATACTCTAGCTGTCATTTTAATAAATTTGACAAAAAGGACAAAGAGAGGGTTTAAAAATTTTAAGCAAAAAACTATAAATAAGTAACATGAAATTGAATTTAGATATGAATCTAAAGAATAAATACTATTAATTAGTCAGACACTTGTCAATATCATAAAACATTGTATACTATCATGCAAATACAAATGAGCACCTGTTTGCATATCTAAAAACATTTCAAGTAGTAAACAGGAAATACCATAATTAACAGGCTTAAAACAGAAATCAGGATTTTACACAAAGAATAGGGGTAACCGTCCCAAACATCCTTAACAGAACCTTGGTGCGGTGAAGAGATATAGTCCTCTTGGGTAGAGATGAGTTGACACCACATAAAGCTGTTAGGAATAGTGAAAGCTCTCACATTGTGAGAAAACACTGAGTTGGTCGGTCCCTAAAAAACTACTGTGAGCTGAAGAAGCTCAAGAAGTATGGAAACATGCTCAAAGGAAGCATACTACAAGTCCTATGAAAGAGAAAGAAAAAACATGTGAAAAAATTTAATTGATAGTCATTGTTGTTGAGAAGGTCCTCTCTTTTCTTTGTCTCGTTCTCTTTTACATCCCATCCATCCACCGTGTATGTCATACATGCTCCGCCTTGCTGACGCTATCTCTATCTGGCGCATCGCGAATCGCACGAGTGTTTGGTTGCCTCCATCGTCCTTGCCTTCCTCCTTAATCAGTACTGAATGCATTTGTTTTTAATTTTGGGCCGTCCAAGTCGGTAGGAGGGTGCGACGCATACCTGCCAAGAATGTCTCGGTGATTGACTTGCCGAGTCCCACGTTCGGCATCTAGGGGCTCTCCTGTTTTGCCGATCATAGTCCTTGGCATCTGCGTTCTCATTTGCCGATCATTCTTGCTGAAATAATGCACGTGGCTTTTTCCTCTTTTTGTTGATACATGCGGGAAAATTTTGAGTGATAACATAAATAAACAAAAAACATATAAAAACTATCAAACATATCGTTGACAAACTATTGTAAGTACTAAATCATCTTAACACTTGGTAAAGTCATTAAGTAATTCAAGTAAACACGGAGGATACAAGAAATGACGATCCTTGAGAGATTAAACGGGCCTCCATACTGAGGGGACCCTCAAACCAAGATAGTTTCTCACCCTCACTAATAATAAATATATTTAAACCTAGAAGAAATAGATTTAAGTATAAGTCCTTTCTCATCTCTACTGCAATTTGTATTAGTAAAGTCCACAGAGGGATCAGAAGTTTCTCGGGTTATTCTTCTCATATCTTTCTTTGTTTAGTCTCCTATCTCTTTTACTTCATACACCTAAGGGTCAAGCAACTTAAGTTATAGAGAAAATTTTAATGTCAAACCATTCAAGAAGTGGAGAACGGTATAAACTGAGTAGTCTACAACGCAGAAATAACAGAAGTGATCACCAACATCACTATATTAATACCCAGGAGAACCAAGACCTGCCCACATATGCCAGCAGACTTTTGCTTATGCAACTAACCAAGGAAACCAATAGTAAGCATTATGGAGAATTAAAGATACGGACAATTTTTGCAGCCAATGAAAGGTTGAAAGGAGAAAACAAAGAGAACACCTTCACTTCCTTTTAATTGATCAAATGTTTCAAGTCCCTTCAAGCATAGCATAATATAAACTGATGCTCATATAATACATTTTAAGGCAGTGCAATCTTTTTAGTTCTCTTGCTTTTAGTTTTTCACATCACGATTGTAACCCGACTAAGGTCACCTCAACTCGATTGGGACCAACCTGCTTCTAATCAAGTTGTTTAAGGTCAAGATGTTACTGATTGAAGACCCTAAGGCCATCAAGAGAGACTATGAATGGATACACCAAGTTGGGGAAGGATCGGAGTCTACCCAAGACATAAAACTAACCATTTGATTGAAGAAGCTTTGGGGTGAGCCTGAGAGTAGCCAAAGTGGGAAGAAGATGAAGAAGAGAAGGGAAGAAAAAAAGATCTGTTGGTCCCATTGTTACCTGCATATAGCTTCACACTGTTACCCTCATGGAGCTACACCATAACTCACATCTCCAACTTGGCCACTTTAGCCAAATTATGATACACTGGTTTTCTCTCACTATTCTCTAGTTTCACAAGTTGTATCATTTTTAGTTGTAAGTGAATTGCAACTTATACCAGTTATGTATTTTTTATAATAAATATATTTTTCCTACGTAACAATCATAAAGTAGGTTTTCACACTAAAACTCTAGGCATATCTCAAACCCATGTATGTAACATGCTTTGTAAAAAGATTTTCTGAGATCCTTTTATCAAGGGGTCAACCAACATATCATTTGTTGGCATATATGATATATATCTCATTTTTCTTAAGCATATCATGAACATAGTGGTATTTCACCATTATATGCTTGTTTCTATAACTACTTGCTCCACTCTTAATAAGAGTTATTACTACATTGTTGTCATAATAAATGACAACTGACTCATTGACTATGTCTAGCTCCAAATGACCCTCGTTGTAGTCATACAACAAGCAACATACTCAACTTCTTGTATACTCAATGTTATATAATTTTGTTTGTTGCAAGTTCAAGAAACAGCACCACCTCCAAATAAAAATATTTGATCGAAGGTTGACTTGTTATCATCTTTATCCTAAGCAAAGTCAGCATATGAGTATCCTATCACTTTTAGTTCATGAGCTTGGGAATAGAGTTTCAAATATTTTGTTCCTTTAAGATATCTCAAAATCCTTTTCACAACTATGCCAACTAGGATTGCTTTAATATCTACTCACAATACCAACGACAAATATGATATCTAGTCTTGTACACAATATAGCATACATTAAGCTACCTACAACTTGTACATAAGGAACATTAGGCTTGTTTTCTCTTTGACTAAAATAATTTGTTTTCTTAGTTTGACCCCTTTAGCAATGGATGTAATTGCAAGCTTACAATTACCTATTCTACATTTCTTAAGGATGTAATCAATATTATCTCTCTTAACTTAAACATAAAAGTTTAGATTCTCTATCATGAGAAATTTTTATACCGAGAATATAGGATGCATTTCTCACATACTTCATTTCGATCTTAGATCTTAACCATGACTTGGTTTTGACAATCATATCATTATCAATCCCAGTCAACAATATGTTATCTACATATAAAAATAAAATGATAAAGTGACTCCTACTATTTCAGACAAATATACAAAGGTCAAGTTCATTAGCCACAAACCCAAGTTCTTATATGACATTTTCAAAAGTCAAAAGATTCACGAGGTAACTATTTAAGACTATATAGAATTTGTTTTCAACCTATAAACTTGACATTCCTGGCCTTTAATAACTTACTTTTTGGTTGTTGTATATAAATAATTTCATCTAAATCAACAGAAAAGTAGTTTTTACATAGGCCAGATGTAAATCAAAATCATAATATGCAAAAATAGCCAGAATAATCCTGAAAGATGCAAATTTTACAAAAGAAGAATATGTCTCTACATAGTTTATGCTCTCCTTTTATGAAAATCCCTATACAACCAATGTCGCCTTAAATTTATTAATTCTTTCATTAATTTGCAAATCCTTATATCTTTTTAAGAACCCATTTGCAACCTATGACTTTCCTTTATTTTGTAAATCTACCAATTCTAAAACTTGGTTTTCTTAATTGATTCAATTTCCTCATCCATTGTTTTTTCTCAATCTATTGATTCGGATGATTTAATAGCCTATTCATACATCATGTAATTAGTCAACTCATCTAAATCTACTAAATTATCACTTTATCTATAAGATAAGTGTGACAATCCTTTAAGTAGGATGGTTTGACCGTAGATCTTTTATATTTACTTAAAGTTTCCATTTGTATAAGAAGGTCATTTGGATGAGGATCCATGAGTTCAAATGATGATGGATATAGATCCATTAGATTATCAATGCACTCATCATCATTTTCAAGGATGTCATTCTTAGTATCTTCTAAGAATTCAACATCCTTACTCTTTATTAAACTATGATCATTATGATAAAATCTTATCCAATATAAACACATCTTAAGAACCTATTGTCTAACTTACCTCTAGAATGATAAAGGTCTTTACATATATAACAAATCCCTACCTCCAAAAATGGCTTAGTTCTGGTTTTCAAGTACCTCAAATTTATGTACTAAGAGATATAAATATATATAGAATAATCATCGATGAATGTTATAAAGTAAACCATCCAACGATGAATCTTATCCTAAAGGGTCCACATAAATATATGTGAATGATTTCTAATAGGTTGTTGCCCTAATTATTTTTTTAGGAAATGGTTTTTTAGTCATTTTTCCTTATATACAAGCTTTAAACTAAAAGTGTTTCTCATAAACTTTGGCAATAAGCAAAGTTGACTAATTTCCTCAACTTATTCAAACTTTTTTTATCACATAACTTCATATCAATAAGTGTTTATTCCATATATTCACATCAATATAAAGGCACAATTAATATAAGCAAGACAAGAACTTTCCTTATCACCAATATTTAGTTTAAACATTCCATGCTCATAATCAAATAAACCAAAAAAATTATCCTACCATGTTTCCCTACAATAACTTTTCCAAGGATAAATCTAACCTCAAACCGTTTCTTTACCAAGGTAGGGACCGACACAAGATTGTGCCTAACAGAGGGCACAATCAGTACATTAGTAATTACAATGGGTATGCCTTGTACAAAAATCTTAAATGACCCAACCTCAAGAACATCAGAAAAGATATTGTTTATCATGTAAATACGATTTTCCCTAGGTTTGTATTATTGTAGGTCCATAACTCCTTCTTTGCTCTTTGAGATATGTCAGGTCGATCCACCAACCTATCAGAGGACGATCCATGTAGAGGCACCTAGAAATCCAATATATTATGTCTTGCTTCACTAATGGGTTGTGATATTGGGTGTTTCCACCTTTGTTCTTTTTGTTGTCGTTGTCCTGTTTGTCACAGTGACCCATCTTGCCACAATAGAAGCACTTGATCTGAGAAGTGGATTCTTGCGATTTCTTGAAAGATTGATTGTCCTTATTATTTTTATCAAACTTTTTATTATAGTTATTTCTAAAGCTTGATCCTAAATCATCCTTAGCAACTAACAAATTTTCTCTTTTATTTTTATTCATATGTTCTTCTTCAATTGTTAATTTCAACAGGAGTCCGAAAGGATAAAGTCAGACCCAAGTCTAAGAGTTGTGATTATCCTAACCCAAGATGGGAGAAGACTATTCAAGATAATAGATATTTGCATTGGTTCAAGGATGACTGATTTTACTACAATTAAATCTCTAACTATTACCAACATTTGGTTAACATATTCAACTATGTTATATATATTTGAAGGAATAATTTTATATGAAGTTTAGTTGTAGTATTATATTTGTCTATTATAAAATCAAACAACTCTTTAGCGGTCTCAAATTTCTTAAATACCCTAATCAAGTCATCATTCATATTGGTTAACATAATGGCCCTTGCTATAATATAATCTTTTAGAAAAGTCTTATATTTTTCTTTTTCATTCTCTATTTCGTTTGGCATAGGGGATAAAACAATTTTCCTAATCACATAATCAACACCCTCTAATGTTAGGGCCAACGGGATTCTTCCTTTTCAAGTTTAAAAATTTAGGCCATTTAATTTTTCAATCTTTGCTAATTTAGAAACACAAATTCTGAGTCATTTTTAATAATTTGGGAAAGATAACAACAAGAAGGCTAGAATATTTTTTTTAGGAGACACAAACAATTACAAGAAATAAGAAACAATAATACATTTTCCAATAAACAAGTAATATAACATAGCTAGGCACTCAATTGCAATATCAAAAAAATATAGATACTGAATGATAATATTTCCAAGCACCTATCAGTAATTGCAAACAAAATATAGGTACCATTTTGGAAATAGATGAAATCTGAACAGATTCAACCATTTTAGAACAAGTTCGAGGATAAAACAATAAAAATAACCCTTCTATCTACTTGTGTAATTTTATGTACTAGAGGGTTGAAAGGTAAGGTTTTTGTATGTTCATTTTGATAATTTAGTCAAAGTTTCAGGGGTTAAAAGAGTAATATTATTTTTTTGTTATTCGATAATAGAATAAACAATTAGGGATAGAGTCATAAATTTTTTCTATGTCGTTTCTGTGACTATACAAAGTGTACATAGGCAAAAACGTATTTTTGTGAGATGGTAGATCAATAAATTAAACAAATTATTAGGGATAGAACTATAAAAACATTTAGTGTACCGGATCCCATAATTTACCAAGATATAAATGAACATAATAGTAAATTCACAAGACTAGTATGATGTAATTTTAGCATATTGGACAAGTCGTGGATAATGTACCAAGATATAAATGAACATAATAGTGTACCGGATCCCATAATTCTGTACCGGATCCCATAATTCTCCCTCTCTCTTTCTCTCTCTTTCCCTCCTCTCTTATCTCGTTTCCTCTTTGTTTTCTCAGAAGTAGAGAAACCATACATTGGTCTTTGGATAAATACAGAAACTAGTCGTGGTTTCGTGAAATCCCGGTTTTAGAAAAAACTAAGAGCAGCAAAACCTCCCATGTCATGACTTCCAGAAACCCACCAATGGTTTTTAGAAACCTAGAAAATTGTCTTGATCAGTATGCTCCTAGCAGATATTGAAATAATAGTGTCATTATGCTAAATTACCATTTAGCCAAAATATTTTCATGTTAAAATATGACTATACCCTTGAGCTAAGAGAGAGACCCAAGTTGAAGGCCTCTCTCCTTGGTGGTGGTGATAGGTCCTCCTACTATTTGTCTTTGATTGACTCACTTCGACTTTTGGCCATCCCATTTGACAGAATACGACCTGCTATGGCTTCTGCGAGGCAGAACAGAGATGAATAGTTCTCGATTCTCCTCTATTTCTATTATACTTCGTCCTCTTCATTGTCATATTATTATTTCTGTGCAAAAACAAACATATCTTTATGCCAAAAAACTTTCTTTTGTTTTTCGACTCTCTCTTGCTTATCCTTCTATTGTATTATATGTTTCTTCTTTATACTTTGTTTCTATCTTTCTTTTGTTTCTCTTTTGTAAAAATCGAGATTGAGAAGAAGAAACTAAAAGTTAAAACAAAAAAGGCTCAATCGAGAGATAAGTATTCATCCAATTGGTCATTTTGTTTTTTGTTGTTTTTTTGTTTTTCCTTTTCAAATAAATTATTCTTATGCTAGAGAAATTTCCTTTGTTTCCATCCTACTCTTCTTGAATATGAAAGAACATATAGCAATTTGCTTCTATTCTTTCATATTCTTCCCCCTTTTTTTTAGAAAATTCAATTCCATTTTGATTTTCTTTAAGCTAGTACAGGACATACCTCAAATCTACCGAGATTGAAGTCGAAGGGATTTGGAAGCTCTCGTACCAATGAAGAAGCTTTGAGGTGAGCCTGAGAGTAGTCTTGTTGCAGCAAAAGTTGAAGTAAACTAGGAAGAAGACAAAGAAGAGAAGGGAAGAAAAAATATCTTTTGGTTACACGGTTACTCGTACAAAGCTTTGCACAGGGAAGATTTTTTGCTTATTGTATTTTAATAAGCATAATTAAACAAGTGTAATCCTTGTTTATATATTGGCTTTTCATTCTCCATGATTTTCATTCTTGGCTGCCTGTTTAAGTCTTTTTCCTTTGTTGAGAGATAATCGTTAACTTTTTAATAAAGTTAAATAGTTTTTGCTTAAAGGTTATCTTTTCAAAAAAGAGCATCTTGGAAAATTCAAAAAGAGGGCCCTTCTTCTCTGGTTTTCCAAGCGCGTTATCTTGGCCTCAAGGGCCCACACGATAACTCACACTGATGACATGGCAGGTTGAATTGGAATGCCAAGAACTGGTTGACCTCAACTTTTGTTTCTTTTAAATTTGCTTAAATTAAATTAGTTTTCTTATGTTAATTTGATGTTTAAGAGTCACTTAACTAAATAGCACAACTATCTTATTTGTTCTAAGGCAACCTGAATTGTGAATGTTTTAAATGCCCTTTATTTGTACAACGTATGCATATGAGCAGATTTTAGTGTCTTTGGTTATGGATTCCTACTTTGATTTCTATGTTAAATTCTCTCTTCTACTTCTAATTTTTTATTCCTTAATTTCTATAGTTCTCTCTACCAACTCATTAAGATAGCAATTCAATTCAAGCAATCAAATCGCCAATCAGCTGAAGATTGCCACAATATTTGGCATTGAAAGTCATCATATTTGTTGAATTTTGGTGCTAAGCTACACATGCCAGAGGGCTGGTTCAATGTTATAAATATTGTATCGTTCATATCATATATCGGTAGCTGGAATGATATAATTGTGCCGTTGAGGTTCATTTATCATGTGTATCACTTGTGTATCGTAATGTATCATTCCAATACACAATGTATTGTATTCATATTATATAATATCATATAATATTTTCAAAATAATATATAAATATTTCTCCTACATTTATCTTAGGTCTGTTATAGAAGGACAAGTTAGGTTGTACAGGTGGTGTACAATTACTACAAGTAGGCTCATTAAGCCTATTTGTAAACAGTTGCAGTACCTGTTGTGCACTAAGTAGTTATATTATAGAAGCAAGGTCTATGACATCTTGGAAAAAAGTTGGAATTTCAAAAATGTAGCTTGAAATATTAATATACAATATTTTTTAACAAAAAAGTTAAAAGTAGTAATTTTAAAATACTTTCTCTATTAAATAAAATAGATCTTATATTGTACCATGTCCATACAATACAACACAATTATCATGTATCAATCCCTCTTTCGATATGGAGTTCAATACGATATTTACAACATTGGTTTGGTTCAATTCATTGATTCCAGTCTTTGGATTCTACTCTTTTCTTTTCCTCAAAAGAAAATTTTCGAAACTTTTAACACCCATGACGGCTAGAATCCGGTTGGATCCTATCAACCCTTCACTACACCGATCTTTTCACGATTCCAAAGCTTGAGACAAGAATGCTAAGTGAATGAAACAACACTTCGATTAAAACCAAGCAACACACCCAAAACAGTTCACCCGCCTGTGATCGGGGTTTCCTTTGCACTAGTTAAGGGTTCGGATGAACCCACACTAGATTCGCCTAGCTAAGGTCAAGGGAGGTTCACAAACTTCCCACAACTCCAATCGGCTTGATGGATGAAGACCGGCCTGAAGGAAGAAGGCTGGCGCTAGGCTGCAAGCACCGTTGGCACTTGACGGGGCTGGACGCGGGGTACCGCGCCTGCTGACATTGCTGTGGAACAAAAAGGGGTTTCGGCCCTGTGGCACGTGGCACACGACTGGGGTGCCTGGCTGAACCCTGCTGAACACGAGGAGGCTGTCCTGAGGCGCGTGGCACCCTGCTGAGGCGCCTGGCTGAAAGCTGCGGTGCTAGAGGCCGCGCCCTGGGGTCTGCTGTGCACCTGGCTGACGCTGTGGCTGCGCCCCTGGGGTCCTGCGGTGCTCCTGGCTGAAGGACGGAAGGCTGAAGGTTGAAGGATGAAGGCTGGGCGTCAAGGGCTGAAGACTCTTCGGTTGACACCTCTGGAAGGTGCTTCAAACGATTGACACCTCCTGCACTGCACCCGTGGCTGCACTTGCTCGGTTCTGCGTAAGGCTCTTCTCTGCACTCTCTCTCTTGGCTCTGCAAGATCCTCTCTCTCTCCAGCAAGTGGGAAGGCCAGCCTTTAAATAGACCTGGTCGGTTGGCCTCAAAACCGGGGAGACGGTTACGTGTAACCGTTCCCGCTCACTGGGCATGGGGCGCCGGGCGTAACCGTTCCCGCGCGTTGGATGCGGGACGCTGGGCGTAACCGCTCCTGCGCGTTGGGACACATGGCGTAACCGCTCCCTCGCGCTGGGGCGCGTGGCGCTAGCCTGTCGCACCCGATAAGCGCGGGGCGCTGTCGACCGCCGCCCGACAAGTGCGGGGTGCTGTCCTGCGCCCGCCCGAGAAACACGGGGCGTTGTCTGATGCGCGAGCCCCTGTAGAGGCTTTCACCTGTCCACCTGCCCGCAGGGTGCGGGTGTGCTAGCCCTGGCGCACAGCGAGGCCGCCACCTGTCCCCTGGGGCTGTAACCACCACCCGGCCAAGCGCCAAGTGTCCTGGCCGGTTCCTAACCACCTGGACCAGCCCTATCCTGGTCGAACCCACTTGGCCAGGACCTAGACTAACCTAGACCTACCCTGGACTCGGGTCACCTTAACCCTACTAGGTTCAAACCACACCTAACCTAGGGTTAAACCGATTTTGCCTTGGTCAAGCCTAACGGACCCACTTGACCTAACCCATGCCCGGCTAGTTCCTAACCAACTAGGCTTGGTTCGACTCAACCCATTGTGACACACGTCTAACCTAGACACGACCTAGTCTCGACTTGGACCTAACTCGACTAGACCTAGGTTCACATGACTTGGCTCGGGTTTATAACACACCCAGCCATTACAAAGACGCATATGTACATGGACTAAGGGTATGATACACATGATGAAGCACGCCGAATGGTGGGAGCGCGTGGGCACGCACGCCACGAACTTACAACTGAACTCACTTCATTTTCTTAAACTATATCATGCTGAAATTTTCTAGCTAGCTTCATACTAACCAGAGCCATCAAAGTTCGATCTTTGGAGTGCCTTTCAATTTCGAAACAAATTATTTGGTATGAACGTGGTTTGGACCATATTTGCATGGGTAAAGTTTTATTGACCATGCGATGATCAAAGGAAAGTTCGTGGAGCGTAAAGAGAACAGTCTCTTGCAACAACTTGCAAGCGTCGGAAGCATGGTTCGACTCCAAACACGAAGCCATGATGCAGAAGGTGATAGAGTTGACTATCATGCTCCAAGTCTCATTGTCAACCATGCAAGAGACCAACCAACTAAATAATCATGTGACCAGTCAACCGGCCATCAAAGTAGTTGATCTCACTGTCTCTGGTGGTTCTGTCCACTTAGGTGAAGCCTATTCCACCTCCGGCAGCCTGAGTGACGTGATCTCCTACCAGCTACTAGGTCTAGCGGCGAGCCCATAGTGCATTTGTTGGAGCCCCCTTTGCTGTCGATGATCCAAGCCACTACTGTAAAGAGCGTGTTATAATAAACCATATGTTAGGAAAAGACTCTCAAATCAGTAGAACCCTTTTTGACGTTCGTTGTACAGGAGCTAAACTTTCTCGTGGTTGGTGGAAAACATCCAAGCTGTCTCATCGGTTGCCAACTCTCGAGTATTTCCCAGCCTTCATCGCCAAAAGCTGAGCTTAGATACCACAAATCAGTGATCATGACACTACTGTCAGAATTCTTGCCAATGTACATGCATATAATTAATTGATTCACGAACAAATATAATCACCAAAAAAATAAGATACATTAGATAAGGATGAGAATGGAGATCTGCATGCTTTTCTTCAATACTCAGATCATCAATATGCCCGAAGAACAAGGAAGAGGAGCCCTTTTAAATAGTGCCGCATGCCCGCCATCGAATCAACTGACACATGCAGGATTGAGTCCAATTTAACTTTTTTTGGATGCCTAACCAACATTGGCATCGCCATCTTCCCTGCCATTCTGTTCATTTGTTATTTTCCGTAGCATTGAACAGGATATTCTGGAGGCTGAATGTCACCATCCTTTCGTATTGATAGGGGCCTGCCTTCATGAAAACAATTAGTTCATATTTCATCAACTTTTTCTTCCAGCTTCTAGTAACCTTCATGAAATATTCTTTGGGTTGAAGAGCAGGATCAGTTCTCAACAGGATCATAGAGTATCTGGATAAAAATTTCGAAGCCACTGAGTAATATGCCATTTGGAAAAAGCAACCAAGAACATGTGATCCACATGACAGCTCACTCAATAAGAAATGGCCTCTGCTGAGAGAAACATCCTTGAACTAATGATGAATAGTTTCTCCAACATAGTCAAACAATGAATTAAGTTTGGCCATAGGAAATGGCAAGTCTTCTAGCCCAGGGACTTTCAGCAGGTTTCCACGATAGAGAGGCCCCAAGAAGTGCGCACCATCTTAGGTTTAAAAGCGCAACAGCTAAATACTCCTTAGAGTCCTTGAAGATCTTAACTATCTCTTCTTCAGCTTCTTGATCTTCATTCATAACAAGTTCCTCATAACGTGAGCGACATTCTGCCTGAATGTTTTCGTTTTCTGAAATCATCCGGATACTTAACACTTGAAGTGCTTCAACTGCAGTACTATGAAAACCATGATTCACATAATATCCGAAAATGCAACGACAAGTAGTAGGATCAGGTTTAACTTTCTTGAGGTGCATCCGTTCTATGATATGCTCAATTATGTCAAGCCGGTGCTGGGTGCAGCAAAAATTGAAACTGTAAGTTCATGCTATTCCACAGAAAATAACCAAGTAACTTTGTCAGTTCAAGATATTAGAAGGGAAACATGACCAAGAACAACATAAACAACTAAGCCTTTTCCAATACTAGATGAGGCCGGCTACACAGATTTTTTGTTACAACAGAGTTCGATCCTCTAACATGCTAGCAATAAACTCAACAAAAACTAGATCATTCTTTAATCTTTATTGTTTCCTTTCAATACTTTTATGGTCTTCCTCTTTTAACCATTTCACTGCCCAATTTTGCATACATTCTTACCAGAACTTCTTTGGTTGCCTTTTCATGAGTGTAAAAGGATTTTCTCTCATTTTATCATGTATTGGTGCCACTCTCAATGTCTCTGATAACCCCATTATGAATATGTGCTATCAAATGTGAAATTTTATCATAAGCAACTATATAAAATGCTATCGAACTTGGGCTGCAAAAGACTAACAAAAGAGTACATCAGGTTTGCGAGGTTTGCTTAGAGAACATCATAATATGGATCATTTCAAATGTATCTTCTACATCATAAATTTCCTAAATTGCATCAAGGGAAACATGGATAGAAGGCAGACTTGTTTGTGTCACGCAACAGCAAAAAAATATGAGATCCAAACAGGCAAGCTTGTACCACATACAAAAGAAAAAGAACGCTGCAACCGTTTCAAGTTTTAACATAATTTAGCAACCAAATTGGCAAGTGCATTTTAGGATTAACTGCAATCTCTCAATGAATTCTCTAGGAATAATACTGTAAATGCACACATGCAGTTTGGCCCCCTTTCCTTGTCGATGACTTGTACGATTTTCAAGAATGCTGAAGGGTAAATTTAGAATTTAGAAAAGAAAAGTTAACAACGTTACCTTAGAATAAGCTTTTTGAAGTATTGTGTTGAAAAGTATAACATCTGATTTAGTTCCTAGAGAGAATGCTTTATCAAAGAGACATAGTGCTTCAACAAAATCTTTAGCAGCCACTGCCTGAATAAAATAAAGCACGATGACAAAGTTTACAATATGCTATGAGGAAAAGCAGTGTGAAATTAGAAGCTGTTAGAGGTTCAATAAGTAACTGGATTACAAGGAAGAGTCTAAAGCAAATCAAAATTGATGATAGTCTTTATTGTGCATCTGCTCTGTAGATAGGATTAGCACCAACAAGTTGGCTTATAGCCTTGTAGAGAAATGAATGTTCAGAACTAGGAACGTCTTTGGCTAAACTAAACCTGTGAAAAGTAAACGAGGACAATTTCAAGGAAGACAGTTCCAGAAAAGATGACACCATGTCTACAATCTGCTATTAATAAGAACTAAGAATAATACATGTGATCTCTGCATAATCAAGAAATTCTCAACACCTGGTAAATTGAGCAAGCTAGAAGAAATAACCTAAAAAAGTTCCTGAATTTTGTAATGCTAACAAAAATGATAGAGAAGGAAAGGAAGGAAGAGATAAAATGGTCATAAGCAAAAGACTGTAAATAGAGAGTGGATCAACATGAAAATGTACTTTTTAAACACCCCGCCCAGGTTGAATTGGGTCCAAGTTAATACTCACTGCAGAGAGATCCTTCAATCAGGAGGCGCAGCAAGAAAGTGCATATGGAATCAAAAGTGTAGAGCGAAAAGCTACCTAGATCCACATGAGAAAATTTTCCACTTATCTATGTTTTTCAATACTTCTTTTGTCTTGTAAGTGCAGCTTTGGGCAGAGAAACATCTAATCTTAGAAGACAAGCTTGGTAGCTTGGTACCATACGTATGCATTCTTTGTATATAGATAGGTATGAGGTGTTTGTGCAATGCACATGCACATGTCTGCGTCCAACTGCTGCACATGATCAGTTACCAGGTAAACACCAATAAGTGATCCCATTTGTACCATGATACCTCCAAAGCATGTCAAAAGCTTTAATGCATAGGCTATAAGAAGCAAATTTACGCTATCAAAGACTGACATAACCAACATGGATTACAACATTAATGAATTCTGCCTTTAAGAACATGTTACCTCCACAACTTCCATGAAACGCTGCATTATATTTTAATCACAGAAAATAAGTCTAAACATGAACTCCTCAGCCATAAGTCGAACCAGAAATCCAAACAACTATCATGTCAATCAAGTAAACATATTATTTATCTAAGCTGTTTTTACCTCTATAAGTGTAGTGAAAGTGCGGGCATCTGGTTTATATCCATCACGCAGCATCATAGCCACTAGGGAACATGCAGAGCGATAACATCTAATCATGCCACAACAGTCAATCATGATATTATATGTGATTGAGGTACATGGGATCTTAAGTATCTTCATTTTTCTGAAAATTTCAGCTGCCTTGTAAATCTGTACTAAATGCAACACAAAGGTCACGAATTCTCCAGGAACAGAACAAAACCCAAACATCCTTGCTAATCAGCGAGATATCTTACTTTCTTGGTCTCAACTAGCTCATGAAGTACTGTATTATACACAGAGGTAAAGGCAAACGCATCATTGATGGTAACAGAGTTTTCAGCCACACTGAGATAATAAATCATCTCTTTAATCATCCGTTCAGCTCCAAGGACTCTCATCTAGAAAAGATCCAAAAAAACAATGTCATAGTTATAAACTTGATGGTAAGGATAGTATGACAAACTTTCCAAGAAGAAAAGGTGTAGGTACGGAAGGATCAACTTAGGAATCAATACCTATTATTTCCATATGCTAGCTTGGAGAGAAGTACCTGAAGGAAACTACCAATATTCAAAGGATACTTAACATGATCATATCAGCAAATCAAATAAAGGACAATTAACATGAATCTCAATAGATTGTCTCTTCTTCTGGATAAGTTGCATTAGTGATACTTTTGCATTGCACTACATCTATGCAAGGTCAATCAGTTGCTAAGACTAAAAAGTACCATTACAAAAACAAAAACAACTAACTAAGCCTTTCCCCATACTAGATGAGGTTGCTACATGGATTCTTTGATTTGATAGAGTTCAATCATGTGTCATACTAACAATTAATCATTAGACGCTAGATCATTATTTATTGTTTCCTTAGAACACTTATGTTGTCTTCCTCTTCCTCTTCTAACATATTCATCATCTAGTTTCTTAAATCTTCTTCCTTTGGTCACTTTTCAATCTTCTTCACTTGTATGACCACATATCATTCATCTCAACATCTTCATTTTTGTCACAAACATCTTTTGTATATATTGATAATTAATTGTCCAACACTTAGCACCATATAACATAACACATCTAATTGTTGTTCTATAGTATTTACTTTCAACTTTAATGGTACAGAATACCTGATGAACCTTTCCATTTTAACCAGCCTACATGAATTCTATGTGTGACATCTCCATTAAATTTTCGATCACCCTACAAAACTAGTCCTAGATATTTAGAACTTTCCTTTTGATGGATGCAATGTGTGCCAATCTTAAGAATCACGCCTTCTTATTCATAAAGATACTACCAGTTCATTTCTAGGAGATTGTCGTGAAAGTAGTTGATGATCCAACATTTTATACTTTAAGACTAACACCTTATTCTCGTTTACTTTTCTACTTGTGATAATCTATGCTATATTATTTGAAACTCTACAATGAGCCGAGTGTTGCATTAGAAGGCCATGAGAGACATTGACTCCACAACTTGGTTGATTATGGTGCCAAGATTAAAAGGCCATGAGAGATAACAAAAACATTTCCTATCTTGTTACCTAGTCTATCATTTGCAAAGGATTGGGGGTCCTTTTTGCATAACTGATTCTCTAACACAAGGGCAGTATTCGAAGACCACTATGAGTCATGTCAGTGTATCATTCATGAATGGTTTATTGCAGAAGCACTCTAGTTACTAATGCCAATTATCATATGACAGTGTATGATAAAATGTGCAAATAGGGTTCTCATAACTAACAGTGATGGAGAAAGAAAAACACAAATTGAGCATGATTACCAGATTCTCCAAAGATGTTGAAGTGTGCTGAATTTCATTCCTTGCCATGTCCATCTCAATAGCATGTATGCGTTTTGAAACGTGAATCCATGATAGCCTATTTCCTCTGGAGTAAGGGGCATTCACTTTTCCAACTAAAGATAACAGCAGCTCATATGTCCTAATATCTGGTTTCACCTTAAAATGCCTTATTTTGTCAAAAATACGAATTGCACGTTCAGGTTTGTCCTGCAGCAACAAATTCATCACAATTTCCATGATAAGAACTCAATTAGATAGATGATAATTGAATCTTAACATAAATATCTAATAATCTATTCTCATTCCTCATATTTTATGTAACTGCTTTGAGTTTTCTGAAACTCAAGCACAGTATGCAACAAAAAGGCATCATAGAAGCAGCAACATGCCTGATCAATCGACCAATTGCAAAAAGTAATAAATGGACACAATGCTTACCATTATTTACCTGAATCTCACAAGCAGCAAGAAAGCAATTAAAGGGATAGATGTACTTTGGTGACTCGTTGTCCAGTCGATCCAGCATAGCCTCAGCCAAATCCAATTTGAAACATTTGCTATAACCAACAGAAAGGATTGAAAGGGATGCATTATCCAATTTTAACTTCAGATTTAGCATTGCTCTAACCTATGAAAACCACAACACAGATTTCCAGTTAAATTTTTTATAAACTTCTAAATAAGCACTATTGTTTTTCATGAAAAAGGGGATCAGAATTTGCAGAATGCTTTTATCTCAATAGTAACCCTACCACTTCCATGCCACTTGTAATGCCTTTTGCAGAGATGACAGCTTTTAGCAATCCACGGAAGGTGTATAGTGATGATCTCAATCCAAGTTCATTCATCTGGCCAGTAGATAGATACCTTTGAATTGTTAGTTTGAAGTTATAATTTCCTCAGCCATTTCCCAAAATGATATGAAATGTGGAATGGTCAGGATTGAACATGAAACAGCACATTGAAGCTACATGTATGCCAAAAGAAAGATGATTGAAACAGTCATTTTAAGCGATGATGATGATGATGATAATGATAATAACTATTGTTATTGTTAATATGTTATTATAATAGCCATAATTTATTTTAGTCAAAAGCTATGACAAAGCAATATGAAGTAAAACATCTCATTTCAAAGAGTTGAGGATCGAAATTGAAAAAAGAAAAGAGGAATGTCTAGAATCATAAATTTGGAAGTACTGGCAGATGTATTATTTTAGTCAAAAGCTATGACAAAGCAATATGAAGTAAAACATCTCATTTCAAAGAGTTGAGGATCGAAATTGAAAAAAGAAAAGAGGAATGTCTAGAATCATAAATTTGGAAGTACTGGCAGATGTATGTGGCATGCATTCCATTCTTCCTTCAGAATGGAGAAGCATGCATCACTCCCCAGTTCGGTTTGAACCATGCATGTACAGTATATGATTTCCAAAACGCTGGCAAAGAGATGATCTTAACCACTGGTTATAGTAGTGATTTACATATATAGAACTTGTCATCAAGGACAGGAGAAGCATCCAATACTCGACATTTATATATTTCATGAACAAAAACACAATGAAGTATTGCAGTTCATCATGCAAAATTGCAGATTCTAAATGAGGATCTTATGAATGAATATCAGATTCCCAGAGGCAGTCATACCATGTTAAACATTATCACAACAGCATATCCAGTTTTTAAATATATCTGATTAATTTCTTTTCACTACTTGCTTTCATCTTATAATTTTCTCTTTGATATGAGATTGTTCAGCTCCTCATTTCTTCAAAATTCAAACAAGTTATCTTCTCCAAAATTTTGACCTGAGATTCTGGTAAATCACGAGACATTGATTTGTAAGACTTTAACACTCAGTTCTTGGCAACCATTGCACAAAGTCAATTAGGATGCTCCTCTTTCTGAAAGGAATTTTTTTTAGTACAGTAGTAGTATACATTTGTGGATACTTGACATTGTGTGAGATGCAAAAGTTGACAATTTCACAAGAAATACATATTTAGCACATACTTTATTCGTGTGAAAATATTTATGTTAAAATTTAAATAGTACTGAAATGATATGAAAGTAACCTTTCTACTTGTCCATACCATGCTGGTTCATTTCTCGTAGGGTATGGAACCAATACAGCATCTACATGAGATAACTTTTGTTCTTGGTGATTTCACTGCCATATGTGTCACATTTAGGTTCGAAAGTGTTCTATGGTATTTTTCCATTATAATATTAGCCTGCAGATATGTAATCTGTTTGTTTGCGTGTATATTCCATGGTATGCTTATAAACATACCCAGAAACCTGTTGACAGGAGCATTTATAGACATACTTAAAAACATGGCGTACAAGTTTACTTGATCAATTTTATAGCATCATTTACATGTGTATCAGCTTGTCATGAGATTTCCTATTACTAGCTGTATCTGCTCATCAACCTTTTTTAGTAACTACTACTTTGATAAGCTTCAAAATTCATGTTCTCATAACTGACATGATATTCCGTATATAGAGGAAGCCAGTAAATGTCACATAAGTGTACATTCTCTCAATCACTTGCAGGCACACATGCAAGCCAACCTACCGGTTCGCGTCTTTTGCACCATATGGGCGAACAGTAGGCTGCACTGGTGCAGATGCTAATCTGGCCTCAGACACATTCTGCAAAGTCAATCTTTCAGTAGCAGCATTTTGGATTATATGATGTTAAGTACTAAGATGAATGTTGATCATCAAATTTTGTTGCATCTTATGTCTCCAAATCCATACCCATGCAGCTGAACCAAATTTGTACATAAATCCAATCGCAGCAGGATGCCTGCAGTTCTTGGGCATGGTGCTTTCCATTAGATGCCAAGTTATGTGTTTCTGATGACAACAAAAGCATTCTGATGACACGAATTACATTTCAAAATTGAGTTAAGCAGTAAACAGCACAGCACTTATCTACTTTCATGTGGATTTAGATGAAAGGCCACTGATATCAAACAGTGCAGTGCTTATCGACTTTCATGTGATTTAGATGAACAGCCAGTGATATAATCTCACATATCTTAGTTGCAATGAAAAGCATTTGGTAAGAAATAAAAAACAGACTTCACATGCGAAGAATAATCTTATAGCAGGTCTCTTCCTTCCTATCCTCTTTAACGATTATTCTTTTGGTGCACCCTAAGAAGAGAACCCACAAGTTCAATGGCCTGACAAAGAGAAGGTGGCCATTTTAGATACCTGCAACAGCAAGCTCTCAGCCAACTCACAGTCCCCAGACTTTGCGCATGCTCGCATTACAAGATTAAAAGACCACTCCAACAGCTTTTTAACGCTTCTCGGAATGCTCTGTATCATGTCATTTCCATACTTCTCTGGCTTTTCTAAAGAGTAATTCTGAGCTCCATTTTTGCTGTTGCTAGAGCAGAGAAAAGCCCCTTCTTGAGAAAACATTTTCTCCTCCATAGATTTCACTTCAGAAATGGTAGGAAAGGAAAAACTATCTATGCTAGGTTCATTGTCATAATCAATGGAAGGGGGGTGCAATTCTTCAACAGAGATAGTTTCACCCGTCCTGTTTGAAAGCTCAAGTGTATTTTTGACCGAGGATGTGATTCCCTTACTTGAGGTAAAACTACAATCAGGCACAGAGCAACAAGAATCGTTGCCACCTAGATCAGAGTCCAAATATCTCAATTTGTTACTAATCAAGGGTACAGGAATGTCAAGTTTTGGCGAGTAGGGTCCCCATTTCCATGACAGTTTAATCACGTCTTGTCTGAATGTTTCCTTCACCATATGTAGCAACATTGCATATGCAGATGGTATATCACGTAATTTTGTGAATGCCCAGATGAACTTGTGGATGCAAATAAGACTTGGACTGTAGAATCTTGTACATTCCTTCCAAATCTCACCAACTGCAGTGAGATTTTTCTGCAGAACTGCAAGCTGCAAAATTTTGTACAGTCAGCAACCAATTCTCCTTTCTGATCTAATCAGAATAAGGTCAAATATAATGTCAAACAAATATGCAGTTTGAGAACATGAAATCTTGAACTTTACTATCAAGGAAACGTGTACATGCCTTGGCGCTAAACACAAGCATGCATGAATCAAGTTTATGTAATGAGAACACTTATATCCATGTACATATTCGCAAACGGCCCATACAGATAGAAATTGATGAAATAAAATATTCATACATTTGTGTGCTTGTGTGTGAGAGCACAGGTGCCTATTTACGTGGGAGCGAGAGAGAGAGAGAGAGGGAGAGTGATAGAGAGAGAGTTTGTGCACACATCCACATGAGTATCCATGAAGATTGTTGATTTGACAAAGATTAAACAACATAAAATTGTAGAATCGATTGAAGATGGAATCGGGTGTGCAGGGTCAACACTTAGCTGCAGCCCCCTTTCTTTTTCTTCTTTTCTATTTCTTCCAAAAGTTCACTTACATGGTTGGTAGGTTTCTCCTTTTAAACCAGCATTGTAAATGTGTTTATTACATAAGTGTCATTAATGAAGTCTAATTTAAAGACACCTTTAAAAACAATAACTTAAGAAAAGAAACTAACACTAATGACAGTCCTAAGAACAATGAAAAATAAAATACAATACTAGTAGAAAAACAGTTGCTCCTAACGACTTAATCCTTCGACACTACCCCTCAAGTTGGGTATAAAGATTGTAGTTATACCCAACTTGTCACATAACCTCTTTAATCCATTCCTGAAGATTGCCGATCGCTCGTACTCCAATCTGAATTTGTTGGTACTCACACAATCCTTGATAAAGTGATAATCGATCTCTATATGCTTGGTCCTCTCATGATAAACTGGGTTCGATAATTTGGATAGTTGCCTTACTATCACAACAAATAATAATAGGATTCTTCACGGGAAACCCAATTTCCACAAGCTATGACTGTAACCACTTTCCTTCATATATACCAGTAGCAATGGTCTGGTTTTTGCTTTTCCAGGATACTAAATTACCTCCCACACGTGTCAGATATCCTGAGGTAGATTTTCTATCTTCATTAGAGATCGGTATTCACTTCAATATCTATAATGACCATTATTTTTATATATTAGACCTATCTTAGGATACCTTTTAGGTACCTGAGTATATGAAATATTGCATCCATATGAGTCTTTGAAGATGCCTGCATAAATCGACTGACAATACCAACTATATTAGGCCGTGTAATGGTTAGGTATATTAGCTTACCAACCAACCTTTGATATTTGATCACATCAGCCTTATCACATCCATCTTTCACCCATAGTTTATGATTAACATCCATAGGAGTATGAAGTGGTTTACACTCTATCATCTTGGTATCTCGTAACAAATCCTATGTATATTTTCTCTGGTTTAAAAAAATATCAGTACCTTAATATACTACCTCAATTCCCAAGTAGTATAACCTATCAAGATCTTTAATATTTGCTTGCTTCAATTTCTCAATCTCTTCAATATCGTTTCTTATCACAATTATATCATCATCATAAACTAGCTACAATGTTAGTTTCTCCCTCTTTTTAACAAATAGAGTATGATCACTTACACTCTTAGTGTATCCCAGCTTAATAATAATGTTACTGAATTTCTCAAACCAAACCTGAGGTGATTGCTTCAACCCATATATGGCTTTTCTCAACTTACAAACTTTTTTCTTCGGATTTGTATATCCTGATGGTAGTTCTAATATAGACTTCTTCATTCAACTCCCCCTACAAAAATGTGTTCTTCACATCCAATTATCACAGAGTCCACTTTCTTTGTGTTGCAATACTAATGATAACTTTAATAGATGTGAGTTTTGCTACTGGTGTGAATGTCTCATCATAATCAATCCCAGGAGACTGATTGTATCCTTTTGCAACTAGTCGAGCTTTGTATCTTTCTAAAGTCTCATTTGCTTTGAATTTAATGGTGTACACCCATTTGCAACCAATAACTTGGAAGGTCACTTACTTCCCATGTTTGGTTTCTCTCTAGTGCCTTCAATTTTGATTGCATAGCATCTACCTAATGTGGTGACTTAGAGGCTTCCCAAAAATCTTTTAGAATTGTATATGCTTCAACATTCAAAACAAAGTTATGATGATGACAATTGATCATAAGAGATAAATTGATTAATAGGATATTTGCAACATGATCTCTTCTCCTTTCTAAGAGCAATAGGAATATCTAGATTGAACTCATCATTACCTCTTTTTTCCAGTATATTGTTGACTTGGTCTACGGTGGAGACTCTCCCTTGGTCCATAGTTTCATGAGGATTGGACATAAATACTTTTGTCTCTCTTAGTGTAAACCTTCAACTTGTTTTTGTGTTGTCCCTCCAATCATCTTCATAGGTTATATTAATTGGCAGCACTTCTTTATCTTGAATAGAGCTTAATGACATAGTTTCACACGAAAAGTATGGGGTGGTTTCAAAGAAAGTAACATCCATCGTCACATATTTCTTATGATTTTTCTGATCATAGCATACATATCCTTTCTTTTCACTTGAATATTCAAGAAAAATACATTTAACTGCTCTAGGATCTAACTTATCCCGAAATGAGCTATGAATATGAAAATAGCATAGACACCCAAATATTTGTGGTGTTACATGGAATGGAGTAGCCTCAGGCTTTATCATTTGGAGTGGAGTTTTTTCAAACAAGATAGTAGACAGTAGTTTGTTGATAAGATACATAGTTGTGAGGATAGCTTCAAGCCAAAAATATTTAAGAACATTGTGCTCTAGCAATAAGGTTATAGCGACTTCTAGGATATGTCTATTTTTCCTTTCAGCAACCACATTTTGTTGTAATGTATAGACACAAAAGGTTTGATGAATAATACCATGAGATTGTAGGTAACCCTATAAGCCATGATTTATAAATTCACCCCAGTTATCCAATCTAAGTGTTTTGATGGTACGACCAAATTGAGTTTCAACAAGTTTATGAACAATAGGAAATATGGATGAAACTTCAGATTTAGATCTCACGAGATACAAATATATGTTTGGAGTAATCATCAATAAAGGTGACAAAATATTGATATTTTCTTAATAATAGAATAACATAACGTCTCCATACATCAGAATGTATCAACTCAAATAGAACAATGGACTGTGACTCTACTAGGAAATGATGTTTGACTCTTTGACATTCATCACATTTAAGAACCAAATTTCTTTGACGTTCAACAAAAATTAAATCTCTAATTTTTGAAACTGAAAAGTGTCCTAGTCAGATATGCCATAACCTAAGTTTATCATCTCTTTCATAGTTGTAAATACAATATTTTGTACTAGAATGAGGTTATCCCGAAGGATGTAGAGCCCATTCCTCAGTTCACCATGTCCAAAGGTTTTTTTCGTCCAAAGATCCTGAAATTTACACCCAAATGGAGAAAATGTTACAGAACATTATAAATCTCTAACTAAATAACTCACTGATAATAAATTAATTAGAAAATCTAGAATATATAACTGATTCTAGTTGGAAATTCTCATTTTGCATTGTCTTTTTTCCTCTCATTGGAATCCAGGCACCATTTGCCAACTTAATGTATTGGAGTATAGAGGTAGGTTGATATTCCACAAACCAGTCAATGCGTATTGTATCGTGTATCGTTTTGGTTCACGATGTGAACCATATCATAATTTAATACTAAAAATTGGTAAAAATTCAAAAAAGAAAATAAAGAAAAAAAATGATAATTATAAAGAATTCATATAATGCAAAAATGTAGTACATATTCATCATTCACAATTCAATAATTGAAAAAGGAATTACATATTTTGAACCAGTACATGATATCCTTAGAAAAAATAAAAAAATACAACTTTTATAATTAGAAAAAATGCATTTACACATTGTAATAAGGATCTCTGATCATCAAGTAAATAATCTTCATTTTCTTCTCATTGAAGATCCTCACCACTTTCTGCTTCAAAATCAAAATCTTTATCTCCTTGATGATATTGTTGTTATGCTCCTTCCAAATTAATCCATACAATGTCTTCTTCGGTTAGGAGTGTATTTTTTTCATTATATAAAATAATTCACTCTTCTAATATATCAAAATTATCCAAACTTATTGGATCGAATTGGTTTCCTTTCCTATTTAACTTTTTTAATTGCCTACAAGAAAGAAAGATAAATAATTAGTATATAATATTAACAATTAAAGTCAAATAAAATATTGAATTGAATCTTTAAGGATTAACTAATAAAAGATTACCTCTGTCGGAACCGCATGTTACAACGTATGAAAACTAAGTCATTCAACTGCCTATGTTCCAACCTATTGCGTTTTTTTGTGTGAATGTATTTTAAAGACAGTTCAATTCCTTTCACAACCCGTTGCACTAGAGGTTTGACTCAAAACTCTTACTGCAAAATCTCTAATGTTTGGGCAATTACTTCCAAACCTATTCTACCAAACATCTGATAGAAAAAACCAAGCATCAAGGACTTAATCCACAATAAATATAAGATTTAAGAAACTTAAATATGAAGATAAACAGTTTGCCTACGCACATATTAGTGCGGTTGTGAATTGCTACAGGCAAGCCCATCAAGTGAATAGCATTATCATAGATCTTCATCTCTCTATGTACAACATCTGCTCTACTCTCATCAGGGACTAATCTGTCTATACAGTTGATGTAATTGTTTGTTCCATCTGTTATCTATATTATTCCACACAGTCACATAATCCCTCTTTCTTCCATTGAAATTACTTTTAATGGCTTTTTTGTCCTATCAATGGCTTCATAAAGATAGCCCATACATGGTTTCTCCTTACTATCAGCCAATCTCAAAACTTTCACTAAAGAACATATAATCCTCAATAGTCTAATATAAGCATTCCAAAATATACTCCTAAAGATTGTCTTTGAAATCTCATTTAACTTTTTATTTCTTCTATTTTGAGGCAACTGTGTAAATTGTTGTCACTCATCTAATGAGAACATTCTCTTTAAAGCTTACTTTTGTTTTAAAATGCTCTCTAAAGATAAGAAATTAGTTGCAAACCAAGTTGAAGTTGTATGAATGAATTTTTCACCATCTGTATATCTCATCATCTTACATAATACAAAAGCATGGTTATAGATAATTTTTGTGATATCTTGGCAATACTCAGTTGCTGTATTTATCTAATCTATCTCACCAATACCGTTACGAATGATATCTAAATAATGGGTTGCACATAGTGTCCAATATAAAGTCTCATAAGTATCTACTAACTCCTTTCCAGTTGCTTTATAGTTAGTTGCATTATATGTAATGAATTAGACTACATTCTCTAGCCCAACCTCATATATCACCTTAACAAACTCTTGCCTTAAAACCTCTGCAGTACGCCTCTTCTCTGGCATATCTAGAGATCTAAAAACATAAGTCTTTTAAGACAATAGACAAGCAAGTTTAACAAAGTCCTTCCTCGCTTATCTATCTATCAATCTGTCATGATAGTGCATCCTATCTCCTTTCATGACTCTCTCAAAATTGAATAATATTCTTGCACTTTAAGGACAATCTTATCTAATAGTTTTCCTCTCAACTTTTGATAAGAAAAAGTCTTATACCTTGACAAATATTAGCAATTTCATTTGTCAGTGCTTGAAAATGAAAATTATTTATTGCATTAAATGGAATACACGCATCATAAAACCATTTGTTATTGCAAGGTTTGTTTGCTCATGCAATTGTTCTGAAGCCACAACACCACAAATTCCAAGTTGAGCATCATGTGTATTACTAGGAGAAAAAAATAATAATCGTATGCCAAAGGAAGCTCTTCGTCTACTCCCTCTTCTACCACTTCCACTTGCAACATCTTCAACAACCCTCTTTCCCTTGGTTGGTGGTCGAGAACTACTGCTAACAACCTCTATCCTACCATCAAAAGGAATATTATCACCCAATCCAACAACATCATCTTCTTCCTCAAACATCTCTAAATCATACTTCTTTTGTCTTCTCTCAAGTATGCTCCCAATCATATGTTGACATTGCGATTTAATGCCTCCTAGCAATTTCCTAACTTTGCTCGTACAAAGAGCAACTTCTTTCCTAATCCTGTTAGGAGATGTTTCAATTATAAAATTCCACCACTAACCACCTTCTCACAAAACAAATATTTTATCTTCAATCTGTTTCCCTGAACTGTTGTACCCTATTGTTATGCCAGATCATCGAATCGAGATTAGGAGTCCTTAACACCCCTTCCTGCCATCTCAATTGAACACTTTAAATTCAATAAAAAAACCTAGAAAAAAAGCACTTCATAAATTCCCAATCTTTGCATAATACTCAAATAGAGTGTTGCCCACTTCACGAATATAATAAAAATCATATCCATGCACTTCATATTTTATCATGTAAAAAAGGAAAATGCAAATAAAACCAAAAAACAAAAAATACAAAAAAAATTCAAAGAACTCAAAAAATATACCTAAAACGTGGGTTGGGAGCCTTGCACGGACACCATAGAGCACTTTTAGAGCCCTGAATACCAAGAAGGGGGGAGTCACTCAAGACACGCTTAGGATCCTTGAATAGGCGACATAAACCCGCAAAAATGCGAGTTTCTATTCGCCCAAGGAATATTTATCAAGATCCCTAGCCGTATCACACGATACAGGTTGATAACTTACCATATGCGATATAATTGGGTGTATCGTACGTGTGGTGTGATATAAATAACACTGCCATAAATTTGGAGTTATCACCTAAAATATAATTTGTTGCCCCTGAGTCTATTACCCAAATTTTGGAATGTGTGGAGAGAGAGTTACCACTAATGGTGTAAGAAGTAGGAAAACCTTCATTCTTTTTTGATGAGGTAGATGGTTGATCTCTTAGTTTAGACTCAATTTTTACAAATGTTATCTTTTCTGTAATAGAGACTACATAGTTTTCATGTTCTCTGAAATCCGTTGGTTTTCCAATGATTTCCTAGCATTGGTCTCGATTATGTCTCCTCTTACCCCAGTGCGAGCATTGTGGCTTGTTTCTATCTTCATAGGCTTGAAATCATCTACCTCCTCTTCCTCTAGTGAAAGCTCTTATACGCTAAAAATTCATTAGACTTCTTCGAGCAAATGCACTCTTTTTAGTCTGTAATTGATCTCCACTTTCTAAATTCCACCCGTCTTCTTTCCTTAAAAGTAGTGAATATACAGTTCCAACAAAAGGTAACTCTTTCTCGCTCACTATATTGATCTTAATAGATTTATATGTAAGAGAAATTCCTCATAGAAGATCAAACACCTTTCTCACTTCACTATCGGTTGTCCTCTCTTTTCTATAGTGGTTTCACTTGTTTTCTATGATACGTTTTATTTATTCCACAACCCACATAGTTCTCCATAGTAATCACTTCCTGATTTGTCACCTTGATGACATTTCCTAATTTTTTTTAACACTTCATATTCCTTTGCAATATTTTATTTTCTAGAATATGCTTCTTCAACCATTATCCAATTTTCAATGGTTGTTTCCATATATAAATGTCTTACTAATAGTAGGAATCATGGATTGTATTAGCCATGAACTCACCAGTGCATCCTCTTTTGACCACCATTCGAATTCTACGATGTCTTCCTTAGGGCATACTTGCGTCCTCTTTTGTAACTTTCCTCTTGATTATAGGACTAGATCTATAGATCTAGCTCATTCTCGATAATTCATTCCATCCAATTTTATGTTGTGATTTGGAGTTACTCGATTCTTGAGTCATTCATGCTTTAACATTTTGAAACACTTTTTTCAATCTTTTCTCCATTTTCTCTTGATTTCAACACTTGTCATTGTCTCTTTGTTGGCAGCCGTGTAACTAATTGTTGTAGGTTTTGCTCTAAAATATGTTGAAACACTAAGCACCTCAATCCTTTTCTGTTATCCACGGTTTTCTCTTGTTCTTCTTGAAGAAATCAACAACCATGATCTGATACCATGTTGATTTGACAAAGATTAAACACTATAAAATTATAGAATTTATCGAAGATGTAATCGAGTGTGTAAGACCAACACTTACCCACCGTCCCCTTTCTCTTTCTCCTTTTCTATTTCTTCCAAAAATTCATTTACACGGTTGGTAGGGTTTCTCCTTTTAAACCAGTATTCTAAATGTGTTTATTACATAAGTGCAATTAATGAAGTCTAATTTAAAGACACCTTTAAAAACAACTTAAGAAAAGAAACTAACACTAATGGCAATCTTGAGAACAATGGAAAATAAAATACAGTACTAGTAGTAGAAAAACAAATGCTCCTAATGACTTAATCCTTCAACAAAGATGTTCTGAGTGAACCTAATCAAAACACAATGACCTTTTGTAGAATATATGTTAATCTATACACTTTTAGTTTAGAGATGATTTAATATCAATGTTGTAATACTTGTATCGGTGCCCATATCTTATGATATGGGCTAATCATGCCATAATCCACATTTAATCCTATAAAATAAGGGAAAATCTTTAGAAAATTCATAAAAATCCAAAAAATAGAAAATTTTGAAATTAGAAAAACAAAAGATAACAAATTGTTAAGAAACACAATCAACATTAAATAGAATCCAATTAATAACAATTAGCAAGTAGTTAATAAGCAATTAAGCATTGGCATGGCAATGGCATTTCACAATCAATAATAACTATGAGAGTAAGAAAGTTAAAGTTGTTAAACTACAAATTGAAACTAACATGTTCGAACATAAGAATATAATTTAGAAAATACAAATACAAATTATAAAGTTTGGACTTAAGAGTTCAATTTCAATGTTTGATTCCACAAAATGTGGATTATAATCAATAAATACATGATAAGCATTGTAGTTAGGATGGCCATCATCATCACCAGTACCATCACCATAATCTCCCTCCTCTTCCTTCATAATTGGGTACTCCATAATCGAGTGAGAAAGGATTAGGAATGAAAGGAAAGGAGTATGTTGTGGATTTGATAAAATCCCTATATATTTTCACGAGTTTGAGAGAAAAACATGTGATAGGGAAAAGGTTTGGGAGCAAGCAGTGTTGGATTTGCACAAGAAACATCATTCTTTCATTGAAGTTTGAAAAGATACAAAACTAGGGCTGGGCGGCTCCTTCTTGGCAACCATCCAGCACCTCATGGTTTCCCTCTTATTCTAACTCTAATGACAGCCACTTAATTTATACTAAGCCTTATAACTTGAAAGACCATATTACCCCTAATAAGTATTTACTATGACTTGGGTCCCAATGGATCAGAATATGATCCATTGGGATCCAACTCCTAATCTATACATTATGGACTGAACATAGACTGAACTAAGACATTCTTAATGTATACGACAACTTGACTTTCTCAACACGCCCCCTTAAGTTGTCTCCTGAAGACTGGTAATTCCCAATTATACAAGTGTTTTCCAAAGGCCATTGATAGAGACTGGTTTGGTGAATATGTCTGCCAATTGATCTTCCGAATGAACATGAACAAGATTGAATAAGCCTTGGGCTATCTTTTCTCTGATGAAATGATAGTCTATCTCAATATGCTTCGTTCTTTCATGAAAGACTAGATTTTGCACTATTTGAAGTGTCGCTCTACTGTCTGTAAAGAAAGTAATAGGAGTATTTCTTTTTAGACCAAGTTCTTCAAGAAGAGATAGGATCCATTGACCTTCACATATGCCTAGAGCTATAGCACAATACTCTGCTTTTGCGCCAGACCTAGCAACCACAGACTGCTTCTTACTTTTCCAAGATATAACATTGCCACCCAAACAAACTACATACCCTGAAGTTGATTTCCTGTCTATTCCAGAGCCCGCCCAATCTGCATTAGAATATAAAGATGGAGAATATAATAACCCATATGTTATCGTGGATTTTAAGTACCTGATGATGTGAAAAACTATACTCATATGATACTTGAAAGGGCAATGCATCCATCTACTCAAACTGCAAAGCTGATATCTGGTCGGGTAATAGTAACATATATCAGCTTTCCCACTAATCGTTGGTATTTACCAATATCTTCAAATGGTTCAGTAGGCTTATTGGTTTCATCTGTGGAAGCTTCCATAGGAGTAGAGCATACTCTACAGTCTTCCATTTTCGTTTCCTTCAGCAAATCTAGAATATATTTCCTCTGACTTAAAAATAACCTGTCATCTTTATGAATAACTTCTATCCCAAGGAAATAGTGTAGTCTTCCCAAATCCTTCAAGTCAAATAAAATATGCAGTTTCTTGCTTATATCAATTATGCCTTCCACATCGTCTCCTGTGATAATAATATCATCAACATACACTAGTAACACAATAATCTTCTGACCTTGTTTGATGAACAAAGTGTGATCACTAATGCACTTCTTGAAGCCCAAAGTTACCACACACTCACTGAACTTTTTAAACCATGCTCTTAGAGATTGCTTTAATCCATAAATTGATTTCTTTAACTTACATACTTGGTTATGCTTCTGGTGATAGTTATATCCAGGTGGTAAGTCCATATAGATGTCTTCCATAAGATCCCCTTGAAGGAAGGCATTCTTAACGTCCAACTGCCACAATTTCCATCCCTTGTTGACTGCTAAACTCAAAATCAGTCGAATAGTGTTCATCTTTGCCACAGGAGCAAATGTCTCAGTATAATCTATGCCATATGATTGGTTGTAACCTTTAGTTACTAGTCTGGCTTTATACCGTTCTATGTTCCCATCTGCTTTATACTTTACAGAGAAGACCCATTTGCAACCCATAGTTTTCTTTCCATGTGGTAGATCCGATAATTCTCAGGTTTTGTTTCAAACTAGAGTTGTGATTTCTTCTTCCATGACTGCACTCCACTCTGGATATTGTTTGGCCTCTTCAAATGTTTTAGGAATATGAATGGTATTTGCATGCATCATGAATAACTGATATTCTTTCGGATAATTTGAGTATTATACCATTTTATCCAATGAATATTTTGCATTGTTTCTCTTTCCTTTCCTAAGTGCAATAGGTAAGTCATCCGATTCATTCAAATGTTGTGTAGTCCCTGGTATTGGATTTAAATCTAACTCTGGTGGAGGATTATAATCTGAGATAGGTGATTGTTGTGGAGCGAATATCCCTTTGTCACCTCTAGTTTATGTTTGTCATTGTCTTTCTGAATCAAGGATCATCTCTTCACTTCCACTCTCTTTCACTGGCTTAACTTCAATTGGTGGAAGAGGTAGCACCAATGATGGCATATCTGATGGAGCTATTTCTGCAATCTTATAAAACAGAATATCATCATGAAATATAACATCCATTGTGACATATTCTTTCCTTTTTACGGGGTCATAACACTTGTATCCCTTCTAAGTAGAAGAGTATCTAAGAAAAATACATATGATCGATCGAGCATCTAATTTATCCCTTACTCTATGATAGACATGAACAAAACATTTGCAGCCAAATATTCTTGGAATAAGATGAAATTGTTTCTGAGTATGACATAATAGATGAAATGGAGTGTTTCCATTAAAAATTCTGCTTGGCATACGATTGATAAGAAATACTGAAGTTAGCACTACTTCGCCCCAATAACATTTTGGCACATTACCTCCAAGTAAGAGAGTTCTAGCTACTTCTAGAATATGTTTATATTTACTTTCAGCAACACCATTCTGTTAGAGAGAGTATACACATGAAGTTTGATGGAGAATTTCATGCTGTAGAAAGTATGAATGAAGGGATTGAGACATAAATTCTCCACCATTATCACTACGAAACACTTTTATAGTATGCTAAAACTGAGTCTGCACAAACTGACAATAAACAGGAAGGATATTCTTCACTTCTTCTTTAGTCTTCATGAGATATAGCATAGTGAATCTAGTACAATCATCGATAAATAAAACAAAATACTTGTAATCATGCACAAATGTAGTAGAACAGGGTCCCCAAATATCTGAACGAACAATTTCAAATAGAATCAAAGATTTTTCTTCATTTAAAGGAAAGAAAATACGATGGTGTTTCGCCTTTTGGCAAGTGTCACAGTTCAAATTCAAATTGTTACAATCTCTAAACTCAGGTAATAACATCTTTATTTTTGAAAAAGGTAAATGTCTTAGTCTTCTGTGCCAATGAGGTATGTCTTCCTTCTATTTCTCTGTAATGATTGTGGAGTGTAATGTTGTTCCTTTTGTATCCTCACACACATAGAGGCCTCTTCTAGTACTACCCTGACCAAAGATCCTCCCCGTCCTCTGTTCCTTAAAGACACATCCACTACAATAAAAAATTATACGACATTTCAGATCTTATGTCATAGCAAAAACAGACAATAAATTCACTGAGATGTTTGGGACATGTAAAATATTTTTTAGCATGCCAAAAGATGTAATAATACTCCCTTTTACCACTATTGGAGTCTAAGAACCATCTACCAGTTTGATATTAACCTTTTCCTAAATCAATTCATAGTGATTAAAGAAATCTCTGTGACTGACCATGTGGTCAGTGCCCCACAATCAATAACCCATATTCGAGAATAAGAGGGACTTATATTACCCTGGGTCAAGAATGAGAATGGATAGGCAATAGTAGCTTGTGAGTCACTGTGAGAGGATGTAGATGGAACTTGTGACTCTGTTAAACGGGCCTTCAACAACTCAATTTCCTTTTTCATGTCTGCCAATGACGCTGCACTCTCTTCTGCCTTTGGTTTTTCAGTCTGATCACAGCTAAAATAAGCCTTATTAGTTCTGTTTTGAAAGTAGGTAGGTTTTCCTACTAATTCCCAGCATGTTTCTTTGGTGTGGCGTGGTTTTCCATAATGAGTACAAGTCAGTTTATCTCTTTCTTCAGATGAAAAACTAGATCTTCCTCTGCCTCTGCCATAACCACCTCGCCCCCTAGCGAATGGTGGAGTATACACATTCCATCCTACAAAAGCTGTATTTTCTGAACTGAGTTTAGTGTCCTCCAAAAGTTTTCTGTCTTCTTCCCAAAGAAGAAGTGAATAAACTGTGCTTAAGGATGGAAGCTCTTCCCTACTAAGAATGTTGTTCTTCACTGCCTCATACTCAGATGAAATGCCCCATAACATGTCGAATACTTTGCGTTCTTCAAACTCTTCATTTCGTTCCTGTATGCAACTTTGACATTTTGTCTTGAAGTAAACTTGAAGTTCTTCCCAGAGTCCCCTGAGTTCTGCATAGTACTCACTAACTGTTCTGCCTCCTTGCCTGCATTTGTGAATCTTTTCAATGAGATCGTACTTCTTAGCAATATTCTTCCGTTGAGCATACGCGTCCTGAACTGCTAGCCAAATGTCCCGAGCAGTTTTCAGAAAAATGAATGTGTTGCCTATAGATGGAGTCATGGATTGGATAAGCCAAGCACTCACCAGTGCATTTTCCCTATGCCATCGAGGATAAAGAGGATCTGTAATTGGAGGTGGAGATATCTCACCAGTCAAGTAATCCCAACGCCCCCTGGCCATAATTGCCAATTCAATTGATCTAGCCCATTGCAGATAATTCTTTCCATCTAACTTCAAATTCGTTATTTGAAATACTTCTCCTTTATTTGAGGAATTAGATTCATGTCCTTCAATCATCTTTCCTTTTTCCATATTCAGAGATACTGTGTTTTCCAAAGACAATAAAGTGATATTGATAACAAATCGTGAAGAATAAATCAAGCCCGCTGCGATAATATTTGAGAATCCAACACAAAACTGAACTTCGAATAAGAAATACCACGAAAACTATGAGAAATACTTATCTCTTTGCTAGAAGAAACCCTTTTTCCTGTTTTTCTCCCTCGAGTGATCGTTTGTAGGCCTCAATAGGCTCTGATACCATGTTGGATTTGCACAAGAAACATCATTCTTTCATTGAAGTTTGAAAAGATACAAAACTAGGGTTGGGCGGCTCCTTCTTGGTAGCCGTCCAGCACCTCACGGTTTCCCTCTTATTCTAACCCTAATGACAACCACTTGATTTATACTAAGCCTTATAACTTGAAAGACCATATTACCCCTAATAAGTATTTACTATGACTTGGGTCCCAATGGATCAGAATCTGATCCATTGGGATCCAACTCCTAATCTATACATTATGGACTGAACTAAGACATTCTTAATGTATACGACAACTTGACTTTCTCAACAGGCATAATACCCGAAAAACAAGTGGGTCTCAGGTTTATATATTAAAAAAATCAATGTTGACTCTTACGATATGGCCCGTATTGTTCGATACAATGCAATAAAATATTGTATCATTAGATACGGCCAAATAAATGGTCAAATATGACACACTTACATATACCGTATGATACGATATGATTTTACAACATTATTTAGTACCATGCGAGATGGACACCTCATGAAATGTAGACTAATAATTCCTTTTCTATCAGTAACTTATGAAACCTAAGGTTTTATTTTAGCTTTTTATATGTATCTTATATATAAAATATTATTTAATACTACTATCAACATGTACAAAAGATGTCCATGACAGAAATGAATATAATAGATGGATGAATGGCCACACAAGGAAAGACCATATACATAATCATGTTATTAGAAAGAAATTGGGAGTGACACCAATAGATGACAAAATGACACATGATTGGGAAAAGGTTTGGATAGGTAGAAAGGCGACCAAAAGAAGCTTCAATAAGAAGGTATAAGAAACTAGATTCTTAAAATGTTAAAAGAAGAAGAGATACCACAAAAGCATTACAATGAAACAATAAAGGATAATCTAAACTTATATTGAGTTAATTGTTAGCATGGCACATGATTGGGCTTTGTGGAAACAAAGAATCCATGTAGCCGACCCCATCTAGTATGGAAAAAGGCTTAGTTATTGTTGTTGACGATGATACTTATATGATGATGTGTCCCCACACGTGATTTTTTATATTGTTCTATTATGCATGCATGAAACATTGGGATGTGCTTCTCTTAATTAGATTGATACAAGTCTTCCAGTAGCTAGGACATTTGAGGCACCATAGTTTACCAACCAAGTATGAAATTTAAGACTCCATTGTGTTTGTGCTGATACCCCAAGCAACATCTCTTCTTTCAGTTTCAGCTCACATCCGTTCATCATCTCACACTTCCTGTTCCTCATACAGCCTAACTTGTTATTGTTTTCTATCAAATAAAAAAGAAAAGAAGTACAAAGAACAACCGAAAACCGTATGTTGATGTTGTACCAAATGGTTAACATCCTACAAAAGAGTTTGCTTGTTAACAAGAATTAAACCATTTTGTTCAATAGACCCAAGAAAAAGTTCTTGAGTAAACTTCCTCCCCCGTGTGAAAATCAACGTACTAATCAATGATAATCATTATCCATGAACCCCTCTAGCAACGTTCAAGTAAAACCTGTTAACTCTCCTAATCAAGGATCAATCCACCTTATCAATGCCACCAGATAACAACCAACCACCCTTCAATGTCCTGGCCTTGAAAATAACTTGTCATAATTGTGGTATGATTTTTGCCCACTAAAAAACCTCTTCTGTCACGAGTAGATACTCCTGGATGTAGCCAATTAAAGACTTAAAGTAGGTTATAGATATGAACTTCACCAGAGAAGCTCAATTACACTGAAAGATATTAGCAGTCAAACTTGGAGAATGTATCTTTAATCTGTTCTTTCTATATACTGTTGCCTGAGACTCAATATATGCACTCACTATGATATGCCTTAAATTGGCCGAGGTAGAAGATACTGTGCAATTATTCATATTGACGCCTTTTGATAGAAACATGCTGATCCGTATCATTAAGTCACCACTAGGGGTATAAAGGTTATTTTGTATAGTTGCAAATGCATGCATCCTTGAACAACCTTATTCTTTTGATGAATCTTATGAATCATGGAGATGTTCTAATAAATAAAACCATCAATTACATTTGAATTACACATGGAGTAAAAAAACGAAGTGGCTCGTGGGATGACACTGAAAGGAGTGAACAACAACCATACATAAATAAATGCATAGGCTTAGACAAATTATGTATATATTCAAGCGCATGCCTATGAACATTCATATGCATGGGCATGTTCATACATATTTGTTTCACTTTTACGTATCTTTCTGACTATTCTTAATGCTTCCAGAACAAGAAAACAATTATATGCTACCATCTATGCCAAGAAGTTGTTGGAAAAAAATTTCAGAAGTTAAATAAGGCAATTTGAATGTATTATTTTCAGAAAATGTAACGAATAGTTAGAGTAGGCATTGTACTTTTAGCACTAAACTACAAAATATATTCGAGCTCAGCAATGACACATATCAAAATGAAGGGGAAAAAACCCACAGGTCTAACTAAAATGAAAACTGTTTGACCACCCAATGTTAACTTTCAAAGAGTAAACAATGAGCCCCATAACATAAGAAACTGACAAGTTATAGGTTAAAAGACCTTAAGAAGCTCTCCATAGGTTTCCTCCGACCTGCCCATAAATTGTTCATCCATTATTTGCAAGCAGTCACTAGCAAGAGTTGGATTCTGGTCACAACCACCCAAAAAAGCATTATAGATTGACAATAGAGGTTTCGTTGAATGGTTTTCACCAAGTAGCTTCAACCAATTAAGTGCCTGAAAAGGTTATAAGGACCAAGTTAATTACTAAAAAAGGTCATAAGATCTCAAAGAAATTATCATAACAATATCCATTGTATGCCTATTCTTTTCAAAAACAAAATCAATTCCATGAAAAAGGGAACCATATGAATGCAGTAATATGAAAATAAATTAAAATGAGAAAGATATTTAACACGTTGGCTATTTAACATGGCAGCAAATAGGAAGGTCCACTCCTACGCATGAAGAACTTCTAGCATCTGAGCAGAATTATGACACAAGACAAAAGGATAACTTTACTTTAGCCTGTTCGTCCTCTTTTGTGTAAGAGTTGGCACCACTAACTTAATTTAAAGATGCAAACCTTAAAATACTACAACATGCTGCTCAACATTACCTTCCAGCATTACTATGGATGCAGCATGAGTTTCTATCGTTTGCAATTGTTTTGCTTCTTTATTAAGTATTCTCATTTGTGCCATACTTGTAGTGTGCAATAGCTTTAACTTCAAAAGTTCGATGAAGTAGCTTCACTAACACATTTTTGCAAACTTGACCTCATTCTGAAATTAAACTGTAGTATGGGAAAGACCTTGCAGAATAAATGCAGCAAGCATAGATTTGTGAAGCTTGTGGGCATTTTCTAAAGATATGATGGACAAGTCCTAATATGCAAGAGCAGGGATTTGGAGGTCATTGGTGGACAAAAATAATCCAAGACAGTTCATCTGTAGATAAAGTCACCGTAGAGTTTCCCCAAATGGATGCAGTCAGATAAGTTCATCAATTGATGAGAAGAACGGAAGCAAATATAGAACAAGGGGCTATACTAATCCTAAAGTCGCTATCTATGAGGCGATGTATTTGTGTCTAGAGGCATGGTTCAAGAAATTTGGTTGCTCACAATATGATTTGAGCTGCTAGATCAGCCAAGAGGACTCAGAAAGATAAGACACCAGACTGGTAGCCCGGACTCTTAGTTGTACTGGTCAGAGTCTTGTGGCACGCCAGGTTACCTACAACAAAAAGAAATAGTGTGCTCGCTTCACACTTCCTCGCTAGTGTGGTTGCTTCAGCCTACTTAGGTAGGCCCCATCTCTCTCTTCCACCTTTTGCTCCTGCCTCCAGAACCTCTAGACAATCTCTGGCAAATGTTGTTACTGCTTCCTTTTATTTCTTCCTTTTCTGCTTCATTCTTTCCATTCCTTCCTTTACTTTTTTTGTTTTATCTCGCTCTCTCTCTCTTCCACCTTTTGCTCCGGCCTCCACACAATCTCTAGCAAATGTTGTTACTGCTTCTTTTTATTTCTTCTTTTCTGTTTCATTTTGTATTCCTTCCTCCACTTTTTTTGCTCTCTCTCTCTCTCTCTTCATTTTTCTACTGCCTCCCCACAATCTCACGCAAATGTTGTTAGTGCTTTTTATTTCTTCTTTTTTGTTTCATTTTTATTCTTTTCTCTACTTTTGTTCTCTCTCCTCAAACTAGTGGTATCTGTATTGCTTCGTAGCATACAATATGGGATGTATCGTTTCATGGGAGGAATCAAAACAATAAGGGACCTTTATCGCAGCATGTTTGTGTATCGGTATATATCGTATGATACAAGCAATATGGCCCGTATCATACAATACAGATGATATGGTTCAACATGTGAGTTAAACCCCAATTTTTGTAAACTTGGCATCTTAAGGCCTTTCCTTTCATTTCTCCATCTACATTCATGAGGGGAGCGGCGGGGGGGGGGGGGGGGAGATTTTGCCACTTGAATTGTGAGGTTACACTTTTTTTATGGTGTGGGTGCGATTTATTCACGTTTTGATATATAAGCTTTTGTTTTCCTTTAATTTTCATAACTTTTGTTATAATTCTTCTATGTCATTGTCCTTTATCTAAAACTTATCTACGCATCTATAAACCTTTATTTTTCTTTGATTTGATTTGATATAGACTAGAAGAATTGCTTAACTATTTTCCATAGTCAGTTACCTTATTTATTTGTTTATATTATGAATTTGTGAATATTATTAGCTAATGACAACTTAATGTTTATATTATGAATTTGTGAATATTATTAGCTAATGACAACTTAATGCAGCCTATGTATGTGTTTACTACCTTATAAAATAATTTAAATGAGTCAAATACTATTGTTTTGATATAATGCTAATATGTATCCTATTTATTTTAATTTCATAACAATTATTTGGGATCTTTCTTGATTTTTTCTATTTTTCTTGATTTTTAAAAGTATTTTTAGAAAATTTTATGATATGTTACAATATGATACGTCTATTGTGGGGGGAAAAATACACGTTACAATGTTAGGATATGCTACAAACAACATTGCCTCAAACTACGATCAAATTCATCCAATTAAATGGCATGTCAATGTAAACCATTCACTTAACACAAATAATACCATGCATAAAATGTTAATTATCTCATCCGGTGACAAACACCCATTAAAATTAATAAATCGTTACTAACATCATTGCAAAAGCAATAGCTATTGTTAAATATAAGAAAATTAACCTAGAAACCATTAGGCAGGCATCATACCTCCTCAAGGTAGCCACCTTTAATTAGAGAAAGAAGTATCAGAGTGCAACATTTCTCATTGATCTTAATCTTTCTTTCATGCACGAATTTCCAAACTTCCATGGCAAACTGGAAGAAAAAATCAAATTACTTAACAAGAATTGTTTAAATAACCAGTCAAAAATAAAACCTTATTCAAAAGCATACTGGCCATAGCCAATTGAATTAATCATCACAAAAAGACATTGATGGAGTCAGCTAGAAGATTACAGATGTCATAGAGAAACTACTAACAGTTCATAATGCCATCAATATTTTTTCACCTCAGAAACAGTCTCACCCAATGTTGTAATAATAATCGTATTGGTGCCCGTACTGCACAGGGCACCGATACACAATAATCATGTTGTATCGATAGGGACACCAATAACGATAATGTGCCGTATCGTATGACATGGTATGATGCTACATTTAATCCTGTATAATAAGAAAAAATAGTAAAAAACATAAGAAATACCAAAAATAGAAAATTTTAAAATTAAAAAAATAACAAATTGTTAGAAAACATAATCAACATTAAATAGAATCCAATTAATAACAATTAACAAGTAGTTAATAAGTAATAAGCAATTAAGCATTAACATGGCAATGACATTTCACAATCAATAATAACTACAAGAGTAAGAAAGTTAAATTTGTTAAACTACAAACTGAAACTAACATGTTGGTTCAAAATTAAGATTACAATTTACAAAATACAAATACAAATGCATAATCAATTTCAATTTCAATGTTATTTCTACAAAACGTCGATCATAATCAAGAAATGCATCATAAGTATTATAGTCGAAGTCGCCATCAACATCATCATTGCCACCATCACCATCATCTCCCACATCTTCCTCTATAATTAGGTTTTCCAATCCAGTGTCTTCAATGTTGTCATCTCCAATCTGTACTTTTTCCACTATTGCTCTCCAATTTTCATCCTCTAAATCTCAAAATCTATGAAAACCTCAAATTTTCCAAGTAAAAACTTGGGTGAGAAAGGATTATGAATGAAAGAATGAGATTATACCCTGAATTTGACAAAAACCCAATGAATTTTTACGAGTTTGAGAGAAAATGTGTAATTTCTCCACAAAATCAAGTAAATGGAAGACAAAGGGGTGATGCACAAAATCAAGTAAATGGAAGACAAATGGAGCAAATACAAGTGGTAAGAAAGGGTTTGGGAGCATGCACAACACCCAAAAAACCCGCGAGTCTCAGGTTTATAGGTTAAAAAATTGACGTTGAGGAAAACTTATCTTTTTTGGGTGCAGTTTTGGCCAAGTCCCCTTTTCTGAACATAGACAGAAAAAAAGTTACAAAGGGGTGATACGGAGTTTCAAGATAGAAAACATGGCCTACCTTGTCCTTAAAAATACATTTAATGGCCTTTTAGATTCAGGGGCCTGAACCGTATGGGTCTAGCAACCAATAGTGCATACAATATCTAGAGAGCTTGTACTTCTCTCTTCATTTATGCATTAATCACTGCAACTATTACATTATTGGTTTATCTCATCTCTTGGCACAGTACAGATGAACCTCTTACCCAGAATGCAGTGTGCATACATCAAACTGGTCGACCAATAGTTAGCAAACAGAACATCAAACAAAAATGCACTTTTACCTATGTGAACAAGATATGAGCAACTGGTTTTTTCTCATTAAGACTGATTATACAGTTAAGTAGCTAAGAAAAATTACGATGGTGATGAGTCAACTCATGCAATGTGCTGCAGCGCACTTTGGAGTTTCGACATAATTCATGGCAATGCAAAGTTCTAGGCACTTCTCAAGTTCATCTATAAGCTGACCTTTCCCAGATACTTTATTATAGTACCGATTTCAGACCAAGGTTGCTAAGAATACAAAAATGTTCACACTGCAAAATTATTCAAGATAACAAGTGTCCAAGCAAATGAAAATCAAAGGAGGAATACCAAGAAGAAAATAAACCCAAAACAAGGAAAAGCAGCAATGAAGCAGGTAAGAAAGGAAACAAGGTTAACATGAAAGGAGATGGGATTTGGAAAAAAACATGGTAAGGAAAGATGAATATCAAGAAAACTACTAATAACATGAAACAACAACAACTAACCCTTTTCCCATACTAGATGGGGTCAGCTACATTCGTTCTTTGTTTCTATAGAGTTCGATCATGTACCATGCTAACACTTAACTCAACAAAAGCTACAACATTCTTTATTATTTCCTTCCAATAGTAATGTGATCTTCCTCTTCCTCTTTTAATATTTTCACCATCCAATTCTCGCACCTGTGGCCTCCATCACCGCCACTTCACCACCACCATCTCTCTCTCACCACCATCCCACCACCACCATCTCTCTTTGTCTCATGCGGTTTTCATCACCGTGACCCTACCACCACCAAAGTATTGCAAATATTTTGGCCATTTGGTAGATGTTAGATTTTGATTCTTAAACATGTTATACTGTGTGATTCTTTGTGGGTGTTATATTTTCTTCTCCATCTTAAAGAGTTTTTCATGTTTTAAGAGCATTTTCTTTTTGTAGGTAAATATATTTCATTGCTCAAATCAGTGTTATCTGACGCGTATCGTATCGCTGGGCTCCAAGATACGGGTGTATCGTATCGTATCATATCGCGTATCGCTGGGCTCCACGATACGGGCGTACCATATCGTATTGTATCTCCCGTATCGTAAAAAAAAAGAAAAAATCTGAAGAAAAAAAAATCTGGTAATTGCTTTAAATTCATATAATGCAAAGTTTAGTACACATTGAGCATTCAACATTGAACAATTGCATCTAAATTTTCATATTTTGAACAAAAAAAATGAAATACATTTACATTATACAAATTGTAATCAGGATCATCAACTAAATAATCTTCATCTTCTCCTTGCTGGGAATCCTCATCATCATCATCATCAACACCTTCTGCTTGGAAATAAAATTCTTCATCTCCTTGATATTGTTGTTGCGCTCCTTCCAAATTAATCCATGCAATATCTTCTTCAGTTAGGAGGGCATTTTCTTCACTGTCTTCTATAACCCAATCTTCTAATATATCAAAATTATCCAAACTTATTGGATCAAATTGGCTTTCTTGTCTATTTACTTTTTTTAATTGCCTACAACAAATAAAGATAAATAATTAGTAAATAATATTAACAATTGAAGTTAAACAATTTATTGAATTGAACATTTAAGTAATAGTAATACAACATTACCTTTCACGAAGGCGCATGATACAACGAATAAAAACTAAATCATTTAGTCTTTTATTTTCCAACTTATTGTGCTTCTTTGTATGGATGTGTTCAAAAACACTCCAATTTCCTTCACAACCTATTACACTACAGGTTTGGCTCAATACTCTTACTGTAAAATCTCTAAGGTTTGGACAATCAGTTCCAAACCTGTTCCACCAAACATCTGTAGAAAAAGACAAACATTAGAGACATAATCCACAGTAATATAAGAACTTAAATATGAAAATAAACAATTTACCTAGACGCATCGTAGTGCGGTTGCGAATTGCTACAGGCAAACCCATCAAGTGAAGAGCATTATCATAAATCTCCATCTCTCGATGTATAGCATCTGCTATGCTCTTATCAGAGACTAATCTATCAATACAATCAATGATTCCTCGATTAACCTCACCGTCCCTTTTGAAGGTTGTTGAGTACGTGAATGATGGGTTTAGATAATAGGTTGTTGCATGAATACGCTGATGCAATTGTTTATTCCATCTATTATCAATTATTTTCCACACGGACACATAATCTCTCTTTTTTCCATTAAAATTATTTCTGATGGCTTCTTTTGCCCTATCCATGGCTTCATAAAGGTAGCCCATAAATGGTTTCTCCTCACTATCAGCCAATCTCAAAACTTTCACTAAAGGACAGGTAATTCTCAACCATCTAACACATGCATTCCAAAATGTACTTCTGAAAACTGTCTCTGCAATCTCATTCAACTTTCTATTTCTTCTGTTTTGAGACAACTCTGTAAATTGTTGCCACTAATCTGAGGAGAACATTCTCTTCAATGCTTGCTTCTGTCTCACAATACTCTCTACAGATAAGAAGTTTGTTGCAAATCGAGTTGTAGCTATTCGAAGAAGCTCTGCACCTTCTGTATATCTCCTCATCATACACAAAACAAATGCATGGTTGTAAATGAATTTTGTAATATCTTAGCAGCACTAAGTTGCTGCCTTTATTTCATCTATCTCACCAATGTCCTCAAGGATGAGATCTAAACAATGAGCTGCACATGGTGTCTAATAGAAAGTCTCATAAATATCAGCTGACTCCTTCCGAGCTACTTTGTAGTTAGTTGCATTATTTGTAATCAATTTACATTCCCTAGCCCAACCTCTTGTATAACCTTATCAAATTCTTCTTGTAGAATATCCGCAGTGTGCCTCTCCTCTGACATATCTAAAGATCTCAAAAACATAAGTCCTTTAAGACAGTATAAAAGAAAGTTTAGCAAAGTCCTTCCTCGCCTATCTGTCCATCCACCTGCCATGATAGTGCAACCTGTCTCCTTCCATGACTCTCTCAGTATCGAACAATATTCTTGTACTTCAATGACGGTCTTATCTAAGATCTCACCTCTCAACTTCTGATAGGAGGGCATCTTGTATCCTAGACCGATGTTAGCAATTGCATCTACCATTGCTTGAAAATGAAAACTGTTTGTTGCATTGAATGGAATGAATGCATCATAAAACCATCTGCCCACTACAAGATCCGCCTCATCATGTGACTGTTCTAAAGCCATAGCAGCACGAATTTTAGGTTGAGCACTAGGTGTAGTATGAGGAAAAAATAAATGTATACTAGAAGAAGCTCTTCCTCTACTCCTTCCTGAACTTCCTCTTCTACTACCTCCAAAGTCTTTAACAACCCTCTTTTCCCTACTAGGTGCTCGTGAACTAGTACTATCAATCTCTGTTCTAGCATCTGAAGGCAAACTATCAGTGAATCCAAATCCAGTAGCATCATCATCTTCTTCAAACATCTCCAAATCATCCTTTTGTTGTCTCCTTTCCTTTATACTCTCAATCATCTACAAACATTGCCATTTAATACCTTCTGGAAAACTTATAACTCTGCCTGTGCATGGAACAACTTCTTTCCTAGTCCCTGCTAGGTGGTGTTTTATCCGTGAAATTCCACAACTAACCACCCTCTCACAAAATAAACATCTGATCTTTAATCTAGAACCCTCAACTGGTGTACCCCACTGCCATGCCGGATCATCAAACTTAGAATAGGAGTCTCTAACAGCCCTTCCTGCCATCTCACTTTAATTTAATAAAAAACATGAAAATAAAAGCACTTCGTAAATACCCAATCGTCAAATAACACTCAAATAGAGTGTTTCCCACTTCATGAATACAATAAAAATCATATTCACACACTTAATAACTTCATATTTTGTCATTCAAAAAAAGAAAGATACAAAAAAACAACAAATAAAAAAGAAAAAATGAAGAAAAACTCTAAAAATATACCTAAATCCAATATAGGAGGCTTGCACGGACACCGCAGAGCACGGTTTTGGAGCCTTGAACACCAAAGAGGAGAAGAACGTCAAATAAGAGGCTTGGAGAACTCGAAGAGAGAGAGGAAACCCGCGAAAATCGCGGGTTTCGGTTCGGCGTGCGACGATACGGTGCGATAATTACCTATTTACAATACACCATGGTGTATCGTATCGTGCCGTATCGCACCGTATCGTACGATACGGTGTGATACGGATAACACTGGCTCAAATTAGCTTGTACCATAGTCACCATACTTGAGCAGATAAGTATAATATATTAGTTCATTTTAATTCTTCTACTTACTACTTAGATTAACTTGGTTAGATTTATGTTTATATTTTTTAATTTAAGTTTAACAATTCAATATGCATATGCCACATGATATTTATTGTTTATCTTCTTAGAATTTACTTATTTAGTTTGATTCATATTTATTAATGTGGTGTTATATGTTTCTTGATATTTTTTAGAAATTAGAGAATCCATTATATATATATATATATATATATATATATTATTTTTAATCATAAATGAGAGTGTATCGTTATATCCCCCCTATCGCTATACTAGGGTCAACCGCTATAGATAAGTGAGGCCCCAACCATGACTTTCTCATATCAGGTGAGGTCAGTAGGAGGCCCCAACCATGATTTTGATTCTTGACCAAGCATGTTTAACTTTGAAGTTTTCATGAGGTCTGGTGCAACAGTGCTGGAAATTTTACTCTATATTGTAAAAGTCCAACAAAATTTTAAACAGGCTGCTTCCAACCTAATTCTCCTTTTCTCAGGTCCAAAACCTAATAGAGAATATCCAACTGAGGGAAACTGCCAATGGTGGAAACACAATAAGGACATCATGTCATGTTAGATGATGTTTTAGGCTTAAAAGTATCCATGGATGTGCTTAAAGGAAAATGTGGCAGGCATGAACATTTTTTCCATGAAGCAATATAGAGAGAGAGAAAGAGATAATGTGTGTACATATATGTGTGCATATATATAGTTATAAGTTCAAAGCAACTACTCATTGAAGAAGAATTTATTCTACAACTAGATTTTTGAGAGAGGAATAACACCAAAACCAGGAGAGTTTATAGATAGTGTTAATACCCTACCAATGGGTCAGGAGCTGTAGAGCAGTACTCCAGAATATAATGAAGATCCTCGGAAGTTAAATGTTTGTTTCCATAGTCACCATGCCAAAGGAAATCAGAAGCCATTTCCTTGTTCCCAAAGCGCAAAGCATCAATAATTTGAATATTCATGAGCCTTGTTTTTGATTGGTCCACAAATCTCAAATCTCTGTAACCTGCTTGAAATCATTAATGTATTAAGCAACTAGGGGTATGAATCTTACACATCTAGGATGATTTTCATTTGCTTTTATTATTTCAAGTACGCTTTGCAAGTGGTTACTAAGTTTTACAGTTTCACATACATGAAAAGTGCCTTACTCAGTATAAGGTAAAAATAGGCTTGACAATTTAAACCTTAAATATTTCAACATGAGAAAAGTAAAATGAAACACATCATACATCACTCCCATGGAAGTTTGGAACTATTACAAACCTCATGTCAGTGAAAGGTAGATGAGAATGGACACATATGCCTTAAACCGCTATTAGGCCAAAATAGACTAAAACGGTTTAAGCCTTAAATATTTCAAATGAGAAAACAAAATTACAACACATTGTACATCATTGCCATGGAATGCTAACCAACCACATGCCATGACAAGCAGATGGTTAACCAAAAAGTAATTTTTGCTATAATATGTAACATACACCAACTAGACTAACTGTCTATAATTGATTTCCTGTTGTTGTTGATGCTGAAGTGCAGAACTTGGGATCCTTCTGCCATGAGGCATCTAGTTGCTGTTGACGATGGATTCGCATGAGGAACTACGTTGTCAAATGCACAGGGTATATGCTTTAAGCGATGATAGTGGAACCTAAGCGCTTAAGCGGTTTATTATCCGCTTTAAAAAATTAGATGCTGGTTCTGAGGGTTTATATAACCCCTCCTGTGCCTTTTTGAACGTCTCCCTCTGCTCCACTCTCAATGTGGCCCTTGATAATGAATCTCTTCTCTACCTCTCCCTTCCCTGTTTCTTGCATGCTCATATGTTGCTGACATTTTTATTAACTTTTACATTATTAGATCAAATTTTGAAATATTACAATAGGTATTGAATTTGTGATTTTGCACTTTATCAGCCAACTTCAATTTAAATTCACTGGTGCCAATTGTTGTATATTAGAAAAGAATACATTTAAGCTTCATAAAATATTTAGATGATTTAAGTTTCATAATAATGTGTTGAAGTTCAATATTTTTATCATTTATTGTTTAAATTGATTCATATTCATGAAATGCGTTGAATTGACAATCACTTTTATTTTTCTATATTTCTTTTTTTAATTTTTCTGTACCGCTATAGGGTCAGCGGTTATAGGCTGCGCTAACGGATATTAACAACATCGATGAAGAATCAGCTTCTCATTTACTGCTATATGGTGTTGGCCATTTTTCAGTTTTTTCGAATCAGACAATGAAAACAAACACACACACGCCTTTAGGTTTCAAAAGGATAATGGCCTAAATCTATACATTAATAAGCGGTGGCGACTACCCCGCTAATCCAGAAACTCTTAATAGTTCAAGAAACCGCGTGGAGAACATTGTTTGTTCCATCCGAGCCTTGTTTTGAATGATTGAGTTTGCTCAGAAACGCAATCAATTCCACAATGTCACGGTGGCCTCCAGAATACAAATCGGGAGATGAAATGACAATCACAAACAAGTTCCTCTAAGAAGTCAAGGAAAGCATCAGACAGTACCTCTCGGGTGGGCAGAACCCCAATTGAATTGCACAGACAGAAAAAGGCCATTTCGGAACTGAAATAACCAAATAACAAGAAAAAAACAAAGCAGAGATCAGCAACGCATGGAAAACACCAAGACTTAGAAAAAGAGTAACAGAGAAAACAAAAGAAATGAGAGATTTTCCACTCCTTCAGTAAGAAATATTGAAAAAAACATCACTTGAGAGAGTACATTTATCTGAGGAGAGAGACCGCGACATGAACCCGAGAGATGCCGAACAGAAACTCCAACCAATTTGAACATCAGACTCCACAAAAGATCAGGCTGAACAAGTAAAAGAAGTAATCGAAGCAAGTGCTGGTGGAAGGATGGTTGGGTCCGTTCACGCGATCCCGGTGGATTTACGTCGCCGAGGGATTTGCACAGACCAGAGGCAAGCTCGAAGAGACGCCCTATGCCGTGGTTTTTCGGCTTGCCGGAGGCAGGCCAGCAAGGCTGCACGGTAGGGATCTATAAGGTTGGACTCGGTTTGGATCGAGGAAATAGTAGATCCGACTTGATCCAAACGTTGCTGGATACGGAACAGAATTGATACGCGCACTCTTTAAACGATTATGTACACCCGAAGTTATTAAACATAATAACATTTTAAAAATACTCTTAAAGTACTTTGTTTCTCCTCTCTACTCGGACTACCGACATTTCATTCGTTTAGAACCTCACCGAAGTCAAACGAAACAAAAACAAAAAAATTAAAAAGATGATTGATTCGACTTAACTTAAGTATTCAACGACAATGATGAACTTCACTATTCATTTGATGATTTATTTAGGAGTCATAATGAACTTATTGAGTATGTAAAAAAATATTGGGATGAAGTTCATTGTTATTCTTAAAGGCATAACAAGAAAGGTATAATTTGAGTGTGAAAAAATTAACAAAAATAGAGGGTAAGTGAAAAAAAGGTAGATAGTTCATTTTTATTGAGAGGAAAGAGTGAAGTCAATAGTTATTAGAAGTTGAATGTAGTCAATGAGAAATATAATCATCATGTAAGCTTATATATTAAATAACATATTTTTATAGGGAGATTGAATGACTCTAAGTATTGTGTGATAAAGAACCTTACAAAAAAAATATTATACACTAAAACATATTTTGACATATTTAAAAAGGGTTGATAAGGCAAATATGAATATGATAAGATATATTTATAATACACAGATAAAAATTAAAAAAGAAGATAAGAGTTCCCAAAGTATTCTACAACAACTACTATAAGATTTAGATACTCACTAATATCATACATGACATCATAAAATCTCCGATACTGATCATCATTTCATGTAACTATTACATAAATTTTTATTTGTATTAAAATTTAATAACACATATAAGACAAATATGTAAGTATTTCACTTTTATTTTATAATGTTCATCCTACATAGTATCGGTTATATATACTTTGTATTTACAAGTATAAGATGTTTTTTTAAGGTTGTTAGGTTTAAATCAACCACAAAGAACTTGTTTGTAGCATTTGCTTTATGAGTGTAGAAAAGGAAGATAATTATGTTTGACTGTTGAGGTGTGTAAGAGAGTTATGCATTCCAAACAACTTTTCATGTATCATCTATATTGCTCGTGATATGGATTTTATCAATATCATTCAAATAATATTTTTGGATGTGGCTCACTTTTTATATAGATGATATATAGAAAGAACATTGAAACATTTATTATCAAATTTACAAGAAATAAAGAGATGGCGAGTGTGTTTGGTGTAAGTTAGAAGAAGGTCAACTACCCATTATATGAGAATAGTTACAACTAATAGGTATGTAAATTGGTTATTAATGCATATATCATCTACTATCTTTTAAACTTATAATGATTGTATATTAATGATTGATAGGGTACAAGGTACACATGTAAGGTTAAAAGAGTTTATTGATAGCTCAACTGAAAGATTTGTTACAAGTTAAAAACAATTGTATTTGTTGATAGAGTTACAAATTATAGAAGTCATTTCAAGAATCACTAAAATCACTAACCATCATCATGCATTATATTAATGTGACACAAGATCTTATAGAAAATCTTCATCATACTCTTGACTTGATTATAAGAGAATACAATCATAGGAGATAGTAGGTTTAGACCAAAAAAACAAAATATGTCATTATACATTATCACGTACTCATGAGATCAACCTTTAAATACAATTAATCGATATAATTATCAATAGTTGATTAATTTTAAAAAAATTAGACATAGAAGATGACACTTCATATATTGTCGATCATGTAGGAGATGATATAGGAACATCTATTATTTAAACTGTTTAGAGGAAGTTAAGAAATCATCCGTAACTAGACAAATTTATTATGATATTGGATAAGCAATTGAGTCTTTAGTATATGACTCTATTTGAGTCACTCATTTGTCATCCTAAAGGGAGATAATATGACAAATATATGAAGAGAAATTTATTAGCTTGGCAATATGCAGACAAGAATGCCTACATATCATCGAGTACATCACCCTATTATTCCTCTTTGGGACTTGTGATCCTCTTTTAATCGTTAAGAAGAACATTTTGAGATATCACATTTTATGAGTATCTTTCTAAATACTTGAGTGAATGTTATTGAAGTTGAAAATTGAGAGAATTAAGTCATTGATACACTTTTAGGACAAGGAGATAAGGGGTGATGGAAATTCACAAAGAGTGATTAAAAGAAGTGGTTTTTATAAAGGATAGTGGTGGTGCTACTATTTATCGTATATATATATATATGTATATATGTATGTATATGTATATATATATGTAAGCGTGAAAATTTTCACTCCTAGTTTTTAAGACCGGAAATGAACCCTTTCATGCTAAGTCGTTTTTACGAGTGTGCCAGCTAGCTTACTCAAACTAGAGAAGGTGTTTTTTTTGAAAATATTATGACTTTCTAGCGATTGTGGGAAAGCGGGACATTTTCACTTAAACCTTCTTGAACCGATGTTCAAGGGTCAGTTTAAATGCTTAGAAACTTCGATTTTACAAAACTTTGAAATATCTATGTTTTATGAATTCGAGGTATGCCTTGTTTGCAAATTTTATTACGATTTTTTGGACGACCCTAAGTCTTTGGAGTTTTAGCTATTTAGGCCTGATATGTGTGTGAATATGTGGCCTATTTTCAACGTGGTTTTTGCGGGGATTCGGGGCTTCTTTGAAAGCGAACGAATGCAAGGATGCAAAAAATCTTTTCAGGTTTTGAAAGTGATGATGTGAGGTAGGCTCAAATTGAAAGGGCAACTCACACAACTTTCATCAATGTAGTTATCCGAAATGTAAGGCAACTCATGCGACTTAAAGGTAAATCCACACAAAGGGAAATGCAACTCGACTTAAAGTAAACTCACACGACTTGAAAATATATAAATATGTTGTATCCTAAGAGCGAAAAGGCTCAATGTGTGTGAGTTTAAAGAGCGGAAAGGCTCGAGTGCTTGTGGGTGTTTCTCATGTGAAATTTAAATGACAACTCACACAGCTTAAAGTAAATTCACCCGAAATTAAATTGCAACTCACACGACTTTTACTAAAGTAAATACCTAAATTGAAGTATATACGTTTAGCTTAAGAGTGGAAAGGCTCAATGTGTGTGAGTGTGAAGAGCGGAAAGGCTCGAGTGGGCGTGGGTGTCTTTGTGTGAAATTGAAATTGCAACTCACATGACTTGAATGTAAATCCACCCGAAATTAAATTGCAACTCACACAGCTTTCACTAAAGTAAATACCCAAATTGAAGTATATACGTTTAGCTTAAGAGCGGAAAGGCTCAATGTATGTGCAATCGTGTGTAATATAAGAGCGGAAAGGCTCAAGTGCATGTGGGTGTCCTTTATGTGCAGTTAAGAGCGAGAAGGCTCAAGTTCACGTGTGTCGTTGTGTATCATATACAAATATTACATTTCAGGGGGAGACTTCGCTCCATTATTACAACCCCGTATCGAATTGAATTTACTTTAAATGAGTAACGTAAAACCGAATGTAAATGACACTTACAAGTGGTTGGTTTTGCCTCTCGAGTCACTCAGGTCCGTCCTTCTTGGCAGCCACGAGGTAAGTCCCTTTAGGTGGGTTCCGACGTGAGGCTTGGGTGTGGATTCATTTGGGTATAGCCAAGTGGGTATGGCTTAGTATTGGCTGGGTTAGGCCAAGGGGTTAGGTTGGTTAAGTCCTAGCTAGATCTAGGTTTTGGTTTAGGAATATGGGAAGGAGTTAGGCCAACCAAAGGCAGGCTGATTGGGTGGGTTGTCAAGGTTAGTGCACGACCAACAAGTCTTGGCTGAGTGCTAGGCGCACTCGGCTAGTGTAGGGTGCGGGACTTGGGGTGCTTTGGGACAGGCCTAGGCGTAGCTGGGGTGCGGCTGAGGTGCAGGTCGGGCACAGCTAGGGCACGATAAGGGCGGAGTGCGCAACGAGGTTGCAGGCTGGGGTGCCGCAAGATGCAGGCCGGGGAGTTGGTGGTAGGGTTGGCTGGGTCTAAGTCGGTGGTATGGTGAGGTCGGTTTAGGGTGATTTAGGTTGAGTCAGTTAGGTTTTAGGTGATGGCTGAGTGGAGTCGATTGTTGGGTTAGTTAGGGTTAGGTTTAATGGTAAATGGGTTAGGTCGGTTATGGCTAGGTTTAATGGAGTCAGTTGGGTGAAGTGACGGTTATAGCTAGGTTAGGGTGGGGTTTAATGGAGTCGGTTGGGTGGAGTGAGCTAAGTCTAGGCTATGTTTGGGTTAGGTTTAGTGGCTAGGTCAGGGTTAGGTTTAGGGACCTACCTCTTGGAGCCGAGTCCACCTTGTGTAGCCCTTGTTCACGCCATTTGCAACCGCGTTGTTGTAGTCCTAAGCTAGGTCTTGATCAACAAGGCTTGAACCCACCTCACCCTTGGTTGAGCTCACATGGCTATAGCCCACCAATATTGACTTTTGCACCCACTCACTCTCTCTCTTCCCAAGGCTCCCAAGCAAGTTCACGTAAACTTTTTACCCCCCCTTGGTCTTATTTATAGGCCAAGGGGTGGGTCTTGGATTTGGGTTTTGAGATCCAAATCCGATCCAAATACTATTTGGGTCTGGATATGGATATTTATATTCATATACAATCCAAAATCTTGTTTCTTCAGTCCTTCTTGGTGTTTTGAGATGGGCGGTTTTGCACGGGCCCTAGCTTCCTCAGTGCTCCATTTTGGGTTGGGCCTTCTTGTCCGACCATCTTCTCACCTTCCGAACTTTGTTTTGTCTAATTTCTGATTTTTCAAGCTTGGGGTTGGATTTTTGACGGTTTCATCGGTGCTTTGGCTTTGTATTTCACATTCTGGGGCTGAAGTCTGCTTCTGGCCTAGATGCTTCTTTTGCTTTTCGGCCCTATTTTCATTCGGTCGGGCTGAAACTTTCACTTTTTGACCTATTTTGGAGCTGCTTTTCTATCAGGCTTCACCTGCTTGATTTAGCTGCTTAACAAAATTTGGGTTTTGGCCCAGGTTTAGGAACCTTTATTTTAAAGGATTTTTAGACAAAAGTTTAAAACTTTGCAACTCCGGGGTTTTGAAAATTCAAAATTGGTTTGAAAATGGTTTTTGAAAACCAGGTGTTTGTTTGAAAATAATCTTATTTTGGGGTATTTACAATATACATTAAAGGTGGGCAATATTCTAGTGATTATTAGATGTTGATGCTAGATATGAGTTCGATTATCGCTAGTCGATGAAATATAACATTAGTATTCTTCAAGGTCAATGACATTTTTACCACTAATGTTAGACACTTAGCAGTTAACTATAAGAGGTGTGGTATATGTGTTACCATCATGTTGTATGGAATTTTCTAGCAGTATTCATAATATCTTAAAATATGATTATGTTATTTAGGTATTTTATTTATTTAAGTAGTGATTAATCCTCTTTAATGCTAATACTTTTTTGTAGATGTACATACATATGATTGATGGCTCTCTGATGCCTCTTATCTTTCTTACGTATTAGCGATACCAACTTGAAGCATTAAGAATTGACATACTTTATTTTCATGAACGAGTTAGATTGTATATATAAATAAGAGGACTAGGAGATAATATTATACACAACTTTGAGAACCATGATTTGATGTTATTAATAATTTGTATATGTAATTATTTTCTAATTTAATGAAAGCATGATTTTGTTACAGTTGTATATATTAAGGATAAATTGTTTCATTACAAACATCATTTACATATACACGTATTGAATGACATAAAAGAACATCCCAAAAACCTCATCCAAAAATGTCATGTATCCTTATCATGATCCTCATATATGGTTAATTGGTGTGCTTATTGGCAACATTATTCGTATGTCTTTAACAACTCCACCAATACAAGGTCACTCAATAATGATTGTGACACACTCTGAATGTGCTTAAGTTAGTGTAAGTATGTCACGTATTGCGGTAAGATGTTGGTATAAGAAAGCAATTACGAAAAAAAATTAGTATTATAATCAAAGCAAAATAAAGTTAGAAATGCTAATAATATACATATAATTATTTATTTACCTACATAAAGAATGATGTTTCATGTTGCCGAGCTGAAGTTGGATGACTAATAGAATCTCTCAAAATAAATTGATGTGTCTGAAGAATGTATTACTCAATGTAAAAGTCATCACACTCATACTGATACAATATTGGGATGTCAAAGTGCTCAAACTCAAAACAATGTGAGCATTATGCCTCCTAAATAGTATCACGTAGCTCATATTGTACCTTATATGCATGAAGCTTTTTAGGTCTATTTATAATAGAGGACCTTATCAACATAATTGGGATGCCTTGACAACAATCAAATTGTCGAATTACATGATCTAACATATATGATTCCACAACATCTACACAAAAATATTTGGACAACTTATATGCATTACAATTAGTGTGTTTAATTTAAAAATGAAGAATATAATTACAGTTTTGAAAAATACTTGCTCTATAGTCATCAAATCTAATTGCTTATAGTATTTAGTAAGCTAGTCAATAGGAAATTTCCTGTCACAAAAATTTCTCATCCATCAAGCCACTCCTGGTTCCTCATTCAATGATTATGATAGCATGATAAGTGTGAAAGCTTGGAAGTACTCAAATCTAGGACTACAATTAAAACATATAACTTATTAAATTATGAAAAATAACTATATAGAAGATATTTTAGCAAGCAAAAATAGTATAAGTTCTTACCTAGAACAAAAAAGTATGTCCACAAAGTTTTGGTTCTATTTGAAATGTCTTTCTTAGTTGTATGTATAAATAGGCTAATATTATTACACATTAAGCATAACTGCCAACTCTTTAAACATAATGTGTTAATAGATACACCATCATTATTGGCATTCTATCTCCAGACTAATCATGATATTATATACAACCTAACCACACAAAAATATAATAAAGTTTTATTTTTCGTTACTGACTCCCCTTCTTGAAAAATTAATTCAAATCACCTCTAATTAATGACTTTAAATTTAATCTCTAGCACTACTTGATCAATTTTTATCACAACATATCACTCAAAATGTCTTTCTTACTTATAGTCATTATCTCTTGTGTCAATGCAATAAGTTTGTCTTTTTATTGGAGGACCAAATATTTCATGAATATCTTGAAGTTTGATAGTCATCTCACCTTAATGCATGTTGAAGTTGTTTGTATCTATTTACCAATATTCGATAAAAGCAGTGAACAATGTATTGTCTATAACTTTATATAGCAAACACAACCTACTCAATCAACCCATTCTTATATACAATATCAACCCAATTACCTGGTTTCACATTTGTCCTCTTCACTAGTAATGCTTTGCCAATAATATATCTTGAGTGAGTTATTACCACTTTTTGTATTATCTACAAATTGACATCTTCATAGTCAGTTGGAATAGTGAGAATTGATATCAAATATAAAACTTTACTAAAGTTAGAAATTACATGTTCCTACTAGATCTTATAAGCAATGTGACCTTTAAAACTCGGGAGTAATCCCGAGATATTAGGGGATCCCTCATGCTCACTCTCTACAATATCAATCTTAGTCTCTAAAGTTGAAATATCCTTCTACTAGATAAAGCATTGACATTTTGCCCTTTTACTTGTGTTCTGTGAGTCATATCTGCATAGCAAAAAAATAAAATTAGCTAATCAAATCGAAACGAAAGAGATATGCCTTGAGCACAAGTCTCTCAATGCAGGAGACATGCTCCAAGCACATCTCTCCCTATGCAATAGATGCACTTGGGCCACGTAGAGAGATCCATACCCTAGGTGTGTCTCACACATAGGGGAGACGTGGCTTGAGCGTGTCTTGAGCCAAAAACCCCATGGGTTTTTCTGATGAGAAATAAGTCAAAAATCAATCAAATTACTAAAAATGAAAAAAAAAACCAAATCAACAACATACCTTGATAAATTGGTGGGTAGAATATTTTTTATCCTCTCTTAAATTGGTCTTTCTTATCCTCTTTTTCTTCTTATCAATTTTTTGATGGATTTCGATCATTTCGTTTGCTGGAAATGATTGTAGATTGATTAATAGGTGGCTAGAATAGGCTCAAGAGTAAAGAATAGATGAAGGAACAACAAAAAAAAAGCAGTGGATACCGATTCATGTAGGAGGAAAGAGCCATTTTTCAATGAAGGATACCCTTGTAACTAGTTAAATTTTACCAATTTTTCAAAAAACCCAAAATTTTCTTCCTTCTCACCGGTCTCTTTCTTCCGCATCGGTTTTTTCTCCTCCTAATGATCCGTGTTGGCTTCTCATTTTTTCCAACAACCTTTATTTATCTTCCTTTCTCCAACATTCTCTTTTAATATCCATCTCTCTCTTTCAATGGTGTTTTTGATCTTTTTTATCGATGTCTTTCAGACTTCTTCCTCTTTTATTATTAATCGCTATCTCAATCTAAATATAAATCTCACAAAAAATTGATAGAAAATGGAACTCTAGTCACCGGTTATGATGAATATTTTTGACAAAGAAAAAAACCACCAACCAACGATGAGACGTGCCTAGGGCACATCTTACTTAAGGGGCAAACACGTTTATAATGCATCATGATTTGAGGAGCAATGAACTCTAAATGTGTCTTTGTTATGATTGATGATGAAATGTATTTAAGGCGTGTTATATTAAAATGATAAGCGCGCACAAGATGCATTACTACTTAAAGGTTGACGTGCTATGGGTTCATTGTTGCTTGAATGTTGATGGGCATTGGGTGAGTTACTATTTGAAAGGTGACACATGGTGGGTGCATCTTTTTTATGAGAAAATGGTGTCCAGAGCGAGAGAATGAAGAGAGACAAAAATAAAAAAGGGTACTTTTGAAAAATGGATAAAAAGAGTGTATGTTTAATAAAAATGGGAGAGTGAGAGAGAAAAATAAAAAAGGATACTTTTGAAAAAATGGACAAAAAGAGTATATGTTTAATAAAAAGGGGCATATGAATAGTAACACTCGTCATAATTACTATTCATAAACCCTTTTTACTAAACATACATCTCTTTTTAAAAGGAACCTAAAATTATGCCCCTATCGTTTCTCTCATCCCATACCTCTCCACTATAATAGTTCCACTGCCAGTTATACACTACCGTTGGAGTTGGAAGAGCTCCTCTATCAATTCTATTCCACCATCGATAGTGTTTTCATCCCACCTTCATATGTTTCTCTTATATCACTTTTTATTACGATATTCAATCTATTTCATCACTTTTGATATATTTTCATCACTTTCGATTTATTCTCAATCTTATTCAATTTCCCATAACCATGATACAAATATTATTGAAAGCCTTCCATCAATCTAGAAATCAATCACATGAAAATGAATAAAAAAGATCTATTCCAAGTGAGGTGAGTGCTGATAGTCTTGAAAGAGGCATGCCCCAAGTGCTTCAATCCTTACCAAATGGAGTGCCATAGGTGTGTGCCTTCTTTATAAGTCAACGTGACTTAGGCACATTTGTCTTCTCTGAGGGATGCACTTGAGGTGTGACTCTTTGAAATGGCATACACACTCTTTATGCGGCTATCTTCTATGAGACACATGACCTAGGTACATCATAATTAGATCTCTAAACACATACAAGGTATATTACTGTACATTTTGTTATGTTAACAATATTATTCCTAATATGCAGGGTGTGAAAAAAATCAAGTCAAAGTATTCATTATCATATAGTAGACTTTGGATATACTACACATGACGATACTAAGATTGATAAAAGTGAACCGAATGACCCATTGGTTGATTGGTTAGGTGATCATATATGTGATGATGTACTTATTGATTGCGAGAGTGATGAACTTGATTATGCATTTATATTTACCAAAGATATAATATTTTGCATCCGCGGTCTTCTTTGGCTTTGAGCATCTTCAATATATACCTCGTCTTGTACAATTGGGAGGTTGTACCTTAATGCATAACCCTCATTTTTAACTCGTAACCTTCAACTCATGCATATCATTATCACTCTTGTCAAAGAACTTAAAATGAGCACCGGCTTCTTTTTTAAATTTGCAAAGGAGAACAAGTTTTGTTTCATGAATCATAATGGTTATTCATACACCCTTTTACTAAACATATACCCCTATTTCAACTCTCCCCCCTAAAAAACAAATTGCCACTCTTGCAGTTTCTGTCATATTCCATACCTCCTTCCCATAACTCTTCACTCTAACAACTCCACCACTGATTCTACACTACTGCCGAAACCCCACCATTAGTTTTACAACACCATCAAGAGTGATTCCCTCTACCTTCATGTGTTTTCTTATCACTTTTAATCATCATATTCAACCTAGTTTCATGAATTTCAATACATTTTTACCTTATTCTCCATAACTGTAATATGATATTATTGAAAGTCTTTAATCAATCTAACAATCAATCACACAAAAATGAATCAAAAGGATCAAGTTCTCTACTATTAGCATACATTATGTTGATTGCACATAAGGGATGATAAGAAATTTGGAGAAAATAGCCTCACGACATTCACTTGATCTAATTGTCAAAGACATGTACTTTGTGAAAATAGTAGGTACTAATTTCCATTTATGTCAGTGTATATTGTGTCAGTTGCATAAATTATCATGTGCTCACGAGATCATTATTCTTTTTAAGCGAAATGAGGTCGTCCAACTTTCTTCAATTGATATATTTTAGAAAAAGCTTGACATGGAGGCAGAAAGGCCTTCCATATTTAAGTGTGAAGATAAAGATCAAAGAAAGATAACTAAGATGCATAACATTGTCTACGAAACTATTGACTCATCCTAATATAAAAAAATAAAGTAAGTTGCTTGACGAGCATTTCAATCCTCAACACACTATAGTAGAAGAGCCACCTCTTTGGCGTCCTAAAGACAAATCTTCTAATCGATCTACTAAGAGGGAGTGGTATTCAAATGATCATGTAGAGGAGTGATACTCGAGGAAAGATTGGTAGGCACCAAAGACAAGATTGTAGCTTAGCGCATGAAGTATCTCTTTGATGTGTTGTTTCTTCTTCATGTAGTTTTAATCCTATATTTGATGTTACACAAGATTTCATTGCTCCACATATTGGTAGATCTCATAACTAAAAGATTACTACAAAATCAACTTTTAAACATCTCAATAAGGCACATATACCTTGGTTTATGAGCCCATATATTGATAGAAGAGTGAATATTTTTTGAGATGGTAATTGTGGGTATTGTATGATTGGAGAGCTTTTAAGAGAGGGTAAAGCATGGTATCCTAAAGCTCATATATTGTATTTTAGGGATATCACATGTTATCAAAATATATATTCTATAATCTTTATAAAGGAGGGAGGTACAATGTTGTTCTTCAATATATTATATATTGGGAGGATAATAGTGTCCTTCTGAGCATTGGATGTTGATGCTTGACATAACTCTCTAGGATTGACTTGATGATGTACCTTCCATTACTTGTGGATGATGGCTAATCACCATATGACATGTGTGGTATATATACTATGAAGAATAAGCAAGACATTTTCTAGCAATAAGAACATCTAATGGAACTTCTTATATATTAGTTACCTTGTTTGTATTGACTTGTTGTATTGCGTTTGATTATTTACTTTGTTTCCATTTTCTACTAATACATATAATAGATGGATCCCAATGCCGTCTATATTTTTATTTTGGCAGCATTATAGAGATAATAATATTGTTGATTAGGATTTATTATTCAGTGCACATGTTGCATATTATCTTGAACTAAGAGAGTCATGCAATGATAATGTATATAATATGGATGATTAGCAACTTATGTATTAAGTTGCATGTTCTTTCTATGTTTCTATTCTAACATCACTTTACTACTTAATTGGATATTGATTCTACAAATTTACTTATTTGCTTAATTATATAATGATTCTACTTAATCTTTTGGCATGTGATGAAAGGCGTACCACAATGGTTTTGTGTTTATATATGTACATATAGAGAGAGTGAGAAAGAGATCGAGAGACAAGAGAGAAGAAGAAAAGTGAATGCAATTAATCATATACAACATACAATACACACATTTACACATACAATATCAAATAAGCACATCTATTCTTTATCACGGTGAGGCATATAGTAAGTCATTATTTTGTATACTCTCTCACAACAATTGTCAAAGTTTGTTGCATCCCGACGTAATGGTAAGGGATGCATGTACTATTTGAATCACAAATCTCATTTTCCACAAGACATCAACAATACACTGCAATAAAAGAAGTAAAACATAAATGAATACTTGTAATAGATAAGTATAAAATAAAAGACAAATAAAGATTAATATTTGTCATTACTAGTAACCACGCATGTGACTTGTATCTATCGCTCATGTGCATGAAGCATGTTTCTTTGCCACCATGAAGGAGACTTAGGTATGTTACTTTGCATATGCTGGCGCACCTTGACTGAGATCTGCTGCTCTACAGAACACGTTGAAGTCACGTCTCTTACTATGTTGTTTATACTATATACTTAGTTGCTTATTTTAAACTTCCTTACATATTCAAATTAAACCATAGGTTTTGGATTTTGTAGTATGAATGGCTTGGAGAGGTGATGATGTACCCTATGAAGCTTCATGCCGATGAGTTTCCATAGAAGGTGACAATAATATCACTCCCTAACTTTGTAGGTCATATTTGATATGATTTGGTAGGAGTAGGTAATTTATTTCATCAATGATAAGTAAAAGATGTTAGATATGTTACTAACAACCATTATATGAAAATATGTAGGGATTGTTGAAAACTGTAACATGCCACACAAGATATAACGCTCTGGTCGAGTGACCATTTTTGTGAGAAATAGTAGTACCAGTTAGTTGGTAAGATATTGTGCAATTGTTATTGAATAGGGAAGTTTATTGTTTCATCCTTTGGATCAACTATTGCTCATTGCTTTTATTAAGAGATGAGAATTCAACACTAACAACTTCTACATATCATATAGTGAGATCACTATTACTCTTTATAATATCCATAAGATTTTAGGCCTTCTAATAGATGATCACCTTGTAACCTTCACACGTGTGATGGAGGCAATGGGTAATATAGATATTATGGCTAAATTGATGGGTATGGATTATGATGAAGTGAAGTTGTAGATGAAGTTTAGGAAGTTCAAGATGCTCTACATATGTGCATAGAGAAGAGGGATTATACTTGAGCAAAAGGAATTATTTTGATTGTATCACATAGGGTATACAATGTACCAGGATAAGTTGAGAGATAAGTCTCAATTTTTATTGTTCAATTATTGACTATTGCATTACCGAGGGTCAATGAGTATGCTTGGGGTGCAGAGATATTGGCCTACTTATACACGATAGTTAGGGAAGGCTTTCCACAAACAAGCACACTAACTTAGTGATCATATTATTTTATTGTAGGTGTGAGTTTCTCCATTATGTTTGTATTTAACAATAAACTGATATCGGCCTACTTGTTTGTTTTAGTGAAACAATATGTTTTATATGTTGTAGGCATAAATTAAGAGTATTTTCTAGCCTTTAAAGTTAGGCACCACTTGGGGTGGGTTGATGGGCAACATCGTGTGGTTAGATGGATGAGTAGTATGACTCATAGGGATTGTCCTTGTGATCATATTGTTGCATATCATGGGCAAATTGACTCAATGCATGCTCATGATATATGTGTTTAGTAGTAGCTATTTGGTTGTTATTTATGTTACACTATAATATTTGTATCATTTATCTATTTATTTTTCTCAGAGTACTTGACAACCTTATTGGATATCATGGAGCCATATATGCTGACTGAATTGCTTGTCAATTTGGTCATTGTCAACATATCTCGATTGAACTATTAAGACCTATTATAATACATAGTCTAGTAAAACCACATGCTTATGAGGTAGAGTTCCATTAACAAGCTGCACAATAGTATTCACATAGCTCATATTGCCTTGGACTACAATACGTTGGTGTGTAGGCATCATACCATTATGAATGCGATGATTTATATATGAGCTAGTATGTTTTATGGACATATCCATTTTTATTGATCCCTAAAACAAAATGTATGAGCTTCAGGCCACCATGCTTTATCCTCTATTAAAAGCTCTACAAATCACGCATATCCATATTTACCATATGAAAGAACATTCACCCATTTATCAATATATAGGCTTATAAACCAAGGTATCTACATCTTATTAGGATGTCCAAAAGCAAATATTCTAGTAGTCTTTCAATCACTAGATCTATCAATACATGGAATGATGGAATCTTGTGCAACATTGAATATAAGGTTAAAACTACTTAAAGAAGAAGCACAACATCCAGGAGATACTCCATGCACTTGACCATACTCACGTCCTCGACTCCTACTAGTCTTTCCTTGAGTAGCACTCTTCTTTGCGTGATCATTTGAAGACAACTCTCTCTTAGTGGACTTGGTATAAGATCTGTCTTTAGAACACCGAAGAGGTGACTTCCAGTATAGTTTAATGAGGATTTAGATGCTTGTCTAGTAAATCAATCAACTTACTATGTTTTTCTATATTAGGATGAGTCAATAGTTAGTAGACAAAGTTATTCATCTTAATTATCGTTCTTTGGTGCTCATCTTTTCACTTAAATATGGAAGGCCATTTCCCCCTCTATGTCAAGATTCTTCTAAAACGTATCAATTGAAGAAAGTTGAAGATCTCATCACTCTTAAAAAGAATACTCATCTCGTGAGCACATGGCAATCCATGCAACCATCACAGTGTACATCAACATGAATGGGGATTAGTGCCTACTATTTCAATATAACTCATTTCTTTAATAATTAGATCAAGTGAATGTCGTGAGACTCTTCTCTCCAAATTTCTTGTTATCTCTTGTGTATAATTAACATAATGCATGCTAATAGTTCATATTTCTTCAAATGACTTCTTTAGTTTCATGACCTACAACAAATGAAGTTGTGTCCATATTATATCGAACCACCTAGTGGATATGTCGAGGAACCCGTTTAACCTTATATAAGAAGCCTCAATCTGGTCGACCAATAAACTATAAAAAGTACAAAATTCAAAAATAGTGATGTAATATGTTAAAACAAGTATATTCACTTACCGATCAATTGTATGAGTATTGCATGCACCACCTTATCTATTTATACTATGATTATCCTCTCTTTATATGGGCTCAACCACTATTCCGTGCCTGGTATCCTCTAATGCCAAGTGTAGTACTAGTGACTATCTAATTAATATAATAGCTGCTCAAGAATAGTATGACTACTTATATGCTCTTTTTAAATTTTCATCCCTATATTGTAACTTTGTATCATCAAAACCCTTGAATTGTAACAAAATATTCTTCAGCTTATAACAACTTTTGCTCATTTTTTTTGTCATACTATACTCACATTTTTTAATCTATCTGCAAATACATACATATCCTTCAAAATACAAGACTAGAATATGATTATGCATACCACTAACTATATTTAATCTCCATAAACCACTAGTTCTACTCTCTTCTATAAGTAAGAATGTGTGTTTTACCTTCTTTGTACTGATCCAACGATAACTTTCAATATCAATATTTTTATTGCTTTTGTATTTGCCACTTCTTTCACACCCAACCTATACTTTGCTTTACACCATAATAATATCATTGTTCTTCCTCCCAATGTCTATTACCCACTCACTATACCATATCATCTTGATTGTAAAATATTGCAAACACAAATGAATATTTAAGTCGATAACACTTATAATAAAAAAATACATCATTGCATATATCATCACCGGACTAATTGACAAATGACTCATTCCGTCCACTTTCATCAATCCTAGTATTATCGTGTGTAGTATATCTAGAGTCTACTATATGACAATGAATACTTTTACTTGATTTTTTGATATTTTTGCACATTAAGAATAATGTTGTTAATGTAACAAAAATATAGAGTAACTCACCTTGTGCTTGTAGAAATCTGATTGTGATGCTCTCAGGTCACATATCTCTTAGAAGAGAGCCACATACAAAGTATGTGCGCATTACCAAAGAGCTATGTCTCAAATGTGTCACTTGGAGAAGACAAACATGCATGGGTTGTGATGGCTAATAAAGAATGCACATGCTTGTAGCATGCTATTTGGTAATGACTAACATACCTAGAGCGTGTCTCTTTCCTGACTAACACTCACCTCACTCGGAACTTGATGGAAACTTGACCATTTTTATCCATTTTCATGTGATTCACTTCTAGATTGATCAAAGGCTTTCAATAATATCTATATTTTAGTTGTAAGGAATTGAAGAAGGATAAAACTTGATCAAAATTGATGAAAATATATAAGAAGTGATGAAATAGATTGAAAATCACAATTGAAAGTGATAAGAGATAAATGCACGAAGGTAAGAAGGAAACACTGCGAATGGTGGTGGGGCTCCATCGACTTCGACAATGGTATAAAACCAGCAAGGAAGAGTTGTAGAAGGGGGTGTAGGATGAGAGAAAAGTTACATGAGGGTAATTTTTGTTTTTTTTCGAAGTAGTATATGTTTAGTAAAAAGTGTATATGAAGAGTAATGATGTTGATACGAGAATTACTATTTGTGTACCCTTTTTTACTATACACACAACCTTTTTTTTCAAAAATATCAAAATAGTGTCATCACTATCTCTTTCCTCTCCCACCCAATTCTGGCATGGGCCTCTTTCGCCAAATCTCTTTACTCTGACAACAAATATTTCATTTGTTTTTAGATGTCATTGCATTCTTTATAGTTGGACAATACATACTATTATGAATCTTATCGAAGAAAAAGAAAGAAGAATCAAGAAAAAATAAACCAAAACATGAAATCAATAATAAGAAAAAAAGAACAATAAGAATAAAGAACAAAAGAAGAATAAATTAAGAAATATACAAAGGTAAGCGCCTTTGCCATGCCTTCAATTGTAAATCAAAACTAAAATCAATAAATCAAATAAATGACAAAAATACATCAAATCAATAGCATACTTATAAAATCACTAAAACCCTCTTTGAATCAGCATCCTTTCTTTTTCTCTTCTTCTTCTAGCTTTTTGGTCATATTTGAAGCACTATGAAATGGTGGATGGTTCAATATCGTATATTCGATCAAGTTTCAAGCTGTGGGTTGCCAGAGAAATAGTGTGAGAGGATCAACAGTAACATTGATACAAAATCATTATAATTATCAAATTTTAGTAGGGGCAATATCATAATCACACTAAAAAAGGGTGGTGGATAGCAAAAAGGTTGATATAGACATCCATTTTACTAACTACACACTCCACTTTTTACTATAAAAATTTAAAGGCACACACCCTTTTTAATCATGATAATTATCAAATTTTAGGAGGGAAAAATCATAATACACTAAAAAAGGGTGGTGCATAATAAAAAGGCTGATACAGACACCCTTTTTACTATCTACGTACCCCAGTTTTACTATCAAAATTTATAGGCACACACCCTTTTCTACTATCCACACACTCCACTTTTCATGCACTTCTCAAAATATTCCTGGTAAATTTTGAAAATTAATAGGTATTCTTTTCCATTTGCAAATGCTATCTCCTTTGTGTACCATCATCAGCTACCATATTTGTCTTATAGGCTATCCTTCAGCTACCCAATCACCTATTGATTGATTTACATTAGTATGCAACCAAGTAACTCAACAAAATCAATCAAAAAGAATGAAGAAAAAGAAATAAAAAACAAGAAGAAGAGAAAGAGGGGAAAAAGAAATAAGAAGCTGATTTGATGAGAGATTCTATGATTTTTCGAGCTATGCCATTGATTTTGTTTAGTTTTTATCATTTTTTGTTGATAGCTCAAAGATATTAAGGGGTTGAGAATTGAAGATATTCAAAATGATGTGACATCAACACATGGAGACCAAATGTAGCTATAAAAAGATTATTAGCACAAAAGTTAGTTTGATTGTTGTTTTGGATCAAATCCCACTAGGAAAACCCGTATGCTTTGAGATGTGGCACAAGCGCATCTCTCTTACGCATGAGATGTGCCTGGTGCGTGGGTCTCTTTTGGTGGGAGATACGGTGGGCCGCATCTCTTGCATAGGAGAGATTTGCATGTGTCACATCTCATTTGTTTCCATCTACTCTTATTTGATTCACTCATTTTTCTTTTTAAATATGAAGATATGACCCATAGGACATTGTAGGATATAATGTTACTACCTTATTTAGAAGATGTAATACCATATCATACAAAGGACGACCACACACATGACAACAAGGAGAAGAAAACATTTTGGTAGCTAGAAATTTTGATGAAGTCGTGCCTTCACATTATGAGGAGGAAATAGATACGTCATACACTAAGATTGATATAGTAGAGAGTGAGTATGAGAGATTCCCTCATAAGTCGAGATTACTCCCTAGTTTTAAAGGTCACATTGCTTATATGGTTTGGTAGGAACATGCAATTTCTAACTTTAATGAAATTATAAATTCAATATCATTACTCATTATTCCAACTATGAAAATATAAATATGCAAACAATGCAGGAAGTGGTAATAGCCCAAATAGGATAGATTATTGGCAAAGCATGATTAGTAAAGAGAATAAGAAACTCAATAATTGGGTTGAGATTGTATATGTGAGTGGGTTGATTCAGTAGGAAGGTTTGTTGTACAACATTATAGACCATTCATTTATTAACCACTTTTATCGATTATTGGCAATGATAGACAAACAACTTTCATATGCTATAGGTGATATGACTATTGTACTTGACAATGTCCATGAGATACTTGATCTTCCATTGGAAGGACAACTTGTTGTCTTGACGAGAGATGATGACTAGAAGTTAGAACGATATTTTGTATGATATGTTAGAATGAGCATCGATAAAATAGTGCAAGAGATTAAGTCTTGAGCCATTAAGTTTGAAGTGCTCTGACTTTTCCTTCTCTAGGTAGGCAACATGATAAACATTCTTCATGCAGGTAAATACATAATTATCTATATTAGTGTGGTCTTTAACTTTGTTTTGATTTAATTATAATACTAATTTTTTCATAACTACTTTCTTATACCAACATCTTACCATAATACATGATATACTAGCACCAACTTTGTTATATTCAAAGCGCATGCTACGAAAATAGTCAGGTGACCCTGTGTTTCTAGGGTTGTTAAAGATATACAAACAATGCTCCCAAGCAGTACATCGATTGACTATATTTGAGGATGGTGGTTTAGATGCACAAGTTTGGTATTGTAATTGATCCGTGCACTAGGACAATATATTTTATATGGGGTTTACATCTCGCATTTGGGATGCTATTTTGTTTTATTTGTTATATGTATATATAATGACATTTGTAATGAATGACATTTTGGTTTGTCACTCTTTACCCTCAATATAAACAATTGTTATGAAATGAGACTTGTTGCAATTAAAAAAATAATTACATTTACAAAATACAAAAGACATCTAATCGTTATTCTTAATATCATGTATAATATCATCTTTGTAAACACCCTAAATAAATTTTTTCTGAAAACATGCTCAATTTCGAAAACCAGCTTGTTTTAAAACCTCTGCTTTAAAATGAGAATTTTAAATCATTAAAATAAGGATTTTAAAGATAAAGATGTTCAAATTAAAGCTTAAGGGTTAAGGCCCAGAGGATATGAACAATCAGACGAAGATAAAGGCGACGGTTGGAGCCCACTTCAAGCTGGGATCGAGTTCGCGAAAGTCAAGCCATGGAGCAAGGAAATGGATCGACTCGAGTTAAGGTACGTTGTAAACACCCTAAATAATTTTTGTTAAATACACTTTCAATTTCGAAAGCCGTCTTGTTTTAAAACCTTTGCTTTAAAATGAAAAATTTAAATCTTTTGAATAAAGATTTTAAAGACAAAGATGTTCAAATTAAAGCTAAAAGGATAAGGCCCAAAAGATTTGGGCAAATAAGGCGAAGATTAAGGCAATAGTAGGAACTCGCTTCAAGCCAGGATCGAGTTCGCGAAGGTCAATCCATGGAGCAAGGGAGTAGATCATGTCGAATCAAGGCATGTCTTCATCCAAGATCAAGTAAAGTGGATAACTTCACCAAAACTAAACCTAGCTGAACTTGACAAAGACCTAATCTTGAGTCACTTGAGTTAAACATGAAGCATGACCTAGTATAAATCAAATACCTTAACTTGACCAAACCGAATTTTTCTAACCTTGTCTACCCTACATCCTTGGGCTAAACATCAAATAACACCCCCTACCTAGCCTTGATTAAATGGGATGAACCAACAAGGGAAGCCACGTCAACTTGAAGAACAAGTCTAGCCGATTGCACTTGGAGACATCCATGGCCTAGCTGACCATGGCTAGGTGCACATGGTTTGGACCAACAACTAGCCCACATGGGGTTGGTCAATCTTTGACTAAAGGGGACCACATGTCCACGTGAATAGCCAAAACAAGGGGCTAGAGCTGGACCAAGGAGAATCCCCCCTAAAGAAGGCCCCAAATGGGCCCGCCTTGGCCTATAAATAGAGGGCAAGAGGGGGGGGGGGGGATGACATCTTGCATGAAAAGGGAGCTTGGGGTGTTGGAGAACACCTACATCCTAGGGATTTTCGTCAGCTTCCTCTAGGGAAGAGTGGAGAGAGAGGAAGAGAGTGTAGAAAAGAGGCCAAGTGCTGTAAGTTGGAGTGTGAAAGTGAGAAGAAAAGAGTGGAAGGTGAGGGTCTCATAGTTCCTATTTGGAGTCGATTCTTGGAGGATTTCACATGAGTCATCCTCCCCCATCGTTCCTCTCCCTTCTCTTCCTATTATTTCAGTTAAAAGGGGTTGTATTAATGGAGCTTTGTCTCCTCCCATGATGTAATAAGAAGTAGATGTGCTGTAAATTTTCAATTCTTGCTTATACACTCTAACTGTTTGCGTTATTGATTCTACCTCTCTATACATTATAAATATTCTATATCTTCTAATCCCCTCTATGCTTAAGATAAGAGATATATTTTCATTCATTTCTCTTCAGTAATTTACTTTGGGACATTGTGTTGTTGCAATTTAAATTCGGGTGAGTTTTGCATCATGTATATTCTAAAAATGAATTTTTGGTTTTACAATATCTGTATATCTTGATTGCTGCAATTTTCATTTTCAAACCCGTGGTCCAAATGCTCTGAAATTTTAGGCACAACTTATACACACACAAACACGCTAGAAATAAAATTGGCAAGAATTTTAGGGCCGTATAACTGTGGGTAAAAGTCCTATATCTCTGTCTGTAGTGAACCAAATTTGATAAACTTGGTCTCACCAGAAATCTGACATCCATAGCTTTTCGAAAAGACTCAAATCATAATATTTGGAATTCGGTACAGCGAGATACAGGGGATTCTTGGAGCCTTTGAGTTTCTGTCATGAAACTGCTGAGTTAGGTCCAATCCCAAATTTAAATCTGTAGACCTACCGTCCCAAATTTCAAAACAATTTAGGATCTCCACATTCCACTCTGTGTCCTGTAAAAGTTTTAGGAATTTTGAAGATTCTTAGGTTACCTAAAAAATTTCGGGAATAAGCTCTCAAAACAGAACCAGTTTCTGTTTTTTCAGAACATGGAGATTTTTAAACTTGAAACCAAAGTGGATGAATTTGTTTTTGACCAATACCTCATTTTCAACGTTTGGAACTTCACCTATACATTTGAAATCCTCAAATCGCTTAGGCCGACCCTTGAGCATCGGTTCAAGAAGGGCTACAACGAAATATCTCGCTTAGCTGCAATCGCCAAACAAGTTAGATTTCTAAAACTTTGCTAGTTTTTAGAAACTAGTTGGCACGTTTGCACAACGAAGTAGCATTAAAAAGTCTTATTCAAGTCTCTACATAGATTTGGAGTGAAATTTCCACGTCTACACACATCTCCATCAAGTAAAGTGGATAGCCTCACCAACCTAACCCTAGTTGGACTTGACTAAGACCTAGACTTGATTTACTTGAGCTAAACATGACGCATGACCTAGTTCAAATCAAATGACTTTAACCCGACCAAAATGAATTTTTCTAGCCATGTCCACCCTACATGCTTTGGCTAAACATCAATTGAAAATCCATACCTAGCCTTTATCAAATGGGACGAGCCACAAAGGGAGCAAACACCAAGTTAGCTGATTGCGCTTGGAGGCATCTAGGGCCTAGCCGACCATGGGTAGGTGCACATATTTTGAACCAAGAACCAGCCCACATGAGGCTGATCCATCTTTGATCAAGAGGGACCACACATCCACGTAAAGAACCAAGCCTTAGGGTTGGGTTTTGATCAAGGAGGACCCGCCCCAAGGAAGGGCCTAGAAGAGGCCCCCCTTGGCCTATAAATAGAGGCCAAGGGGGGGGGGGGGCAATCCCATCTTGGAGAGTGGCTGCACCTTGGAGTCTTGGGAGCTTAGGGCCCTGAAGTACTGCACCTTGGGAGTCTCATGAGTTGCTAGGAAAGGTCTTAGAGAGGGGAAGAGAGTGTAGAAGATAGGCAAAGTGGTGCTGCAAAAAGTTAGAGTGTGGAAGTGAGAAAAATAGAGAGTGAAAAAAGGAGAAGGTGAGGGTTGTGGAGTACCATTGAGAGCCGATCCTTGGAGAAATCATGTAAGTATTCCTCCTCCTTTGTTAATCTCCATCTCTTCTTCATATTCAATTTAAAAGGGGTTGTATTAATGGAGCTTTGTCTCCCCCCATGATATAATAAGAAGTAGATGTGCTGAAATTTTCATTTCTTACTTATGCACTCTAATTGTTTGTGTTCTTGATTCTACCTCTCTATATGCTATAAACATTCTATATCTCCTAATCCCCTTTATGATTAAGCTAAGATATATATTTTCATTTGTTTTCTTTCAGCAATTTACTTTGGGACGTTGTGTTGTTGCAATTTAAATTCGGGTGAGTTTGCATCATGTATGTTTTAAAAACGAAATTATGGAATTCAGCATTCCTCCATACATTGATTACTTTATTTTTCAATGCTAAACTGCTACTTCGATCATTCTGAAATTTGGTATACATTATATACACACACAAACCCACTTGTAATAAAATTGTTAAGAATTTAAGGGTTATGCAACCACATATTAAAAGGTGTGTAAGATCAGATAAAATTTAGAAACGTTAAATCAAAACTGTTTTCCTACAATAGAGCTTGGGTAATCATCCCATAACTCTGTTTGTAGTTGTCCAAATTCGGTGAAACTTGGTTTATTGGAATGTTGATATCCATAGATTTCTAATAAGACCAAGTTCACTAAAATGGAAGCTCTAAGCACTGAGATACAAACTTATCTTTTGATCTTTGTATTTCCCTAATAGAACAATTCTGAGTGTCTATGTAGAGATACTTTCCCGATTTAATTTTGTATTATCACAATCCCAAAATTCAAAACAAAAAGTGACTTAGAATATCTACATTCCAGGCTGTGTCCTATAAAAGTTTCAGGATTTTTAGAGATTCCTAGGTCACCCAAAAATTTGGGAAACAAGTTTCGAAAACAGAACCAGTTTCTGTTTTCAAAACTTGCTGATTTTCAAACTTGAAACCAAAGTGCACGAATTTGTTCTTGACAACACCTCATTTTCAACTTGGATTTCAAACTTTACTTGTACATTTGAAATCCCCAAAGTGCTTAGGCTGACCCTTGAGCATCGTTTCAAGAAGGCCTAAAGCAAAAATATCTCGCTTAGCCGCAATCGCCAAACAAGTTAGATTTATAAAACTTTGCTAGGTTTTGGAAACTAGCTGGCACACTCATGCAATAAAGTAGTGTTGAAAAGTTTTATTAAGTCTCTATATAGGCTTGTAGTGAAATGTTCACATCTACAGAATGGGCATGCTCAGTGGGACTCGAGTCATTTAGGATTTCAAACCTAGGTAATTTTTCAAACTCTAATTCTTCAAAACTTTGGTGTTAATACCTTTCTTGTACAAAGGTCTTACAAATTTTAAGCATGTTTAGTTCAGAAGGATCTTGTGAAGTGTCAAGCCGAGCTTCATGCTCATCAAGTCATGTTTCTAAAGGGTTTTCAAAAATATATTACAAAAATCAGGAAGAATCGCTTGTTTCTCTAAGGAGGGATTTAAAGATCATACGAGAGAAAGTCGCCGCATTGAGCCAAGAGGCCGAAGCGGTTGAATCATGCTCTTCCCATAGGAAACAAACAAAGGCTCATAAGAAACCCTCGCACACGAGAAAACCCAGAGTGACCTCTAGATTAGAGGAGGAACAAGAGCCGGAGTCCTTTACGATGAAAGATAGAAAGTCCTTGCAACAATTGTTGAGAGGCCAAATCAAGGAGAAAATATCATATGCACTATCGGATTTTCTACCATCCGATTATCAAACTGATAGTGAGGATGACATACCAAATTTTCATCGGTATGATGGAAGTGGAGATCCTATATCCCACCTTTAGCTCTTTTCTTGAAGGGCATATAAAAAGAAGGACTCCTCGAAATGGATTTACTGGTTCCCCCTCTCTCTCAAGAGAAATGCCTCTAAATGGTTGACTTCATATAACTTGAGCCAATTTGCCATCTTCGAGGAATTGGCGAATTGCTTCATTTAACGATTTTCCCATAATGTTGAAGTGATGCCCACTTTAAACACCTTGAGAGATACAAAGCAAGAACCTAATTAGGATGCACACGCATTCATCGTTAGATGGATGTGACTCTTGGGGCAAGTAAGGGAGCCAATCTCTAAAGGATGTGCTGTAATGCTCATCCTTAAAAATTTTAAAAATAACTTAAAAGCTCTTCTCTCCCTTCACGAAATTTTGAATTTTCAAAAACTTATAAAGAAGGCTTCACTCTTTGAAGCTAACTTGAAAAAGGGAGTTTATGAAGATTTGTGGAAGGGGAGGAACTTTCAAAAACCCCATTTCGAAAAGCAAGGGGCATATGGGTCACCCGTGTCTGACAATGGGGCAAAACCCTAAAAAGTTGTAAATGTCCGCGTAGAGCCAAGCTCGGCCAGACCCTCCCAAACTTCTGAATGAAAACATGTTAGAAAAACTCAAAAGAATTTTGAAAGGAGAGAATTTACATAGCTAGGACAACCAATCACGGAAGTCCTAGACCTCCTCTTAGCCCAAGGATTGGTCACTTTCCTGGCTCTTCCTGAAGAGACACCCCGTAAGAGAAAATTTTTGAACAAGTTTTGCAAGTATCATAGGCTTAAAGACCATGATACAAGTAAATGTTTTGCACTCTTACATCAAATCGAAGACTTGATTGAGCAAGAAAGGCTCTACATCACGGAAGAATCGGAGTCCTCCTAAGTGATTTTAAAGGAACCTTTCCTCAATCATGCAAGCACAAGCAGGAAAGGAAAAGAGGTATGTTTTGTCCCACTAAGGCTCATGGAATGGAACATGCATTGCATACGGTACACACTACTTGCCTCACACCACCTTCTATCATAATAAAAAAAGCCAAGCAAGTAGTGATCTAGGGGGCACTTAGAGTCCCGCCCCCGGCTATAGCCTTAGTAGAAATACGTGGTGCTCTAAAGCATGAAAGTAGAGCCAAGATAGGAACGAGCCTTAGGAAAGGTGTAAGAGAGGTGACTGGGTCCGAAAGGATCTATCAACCCCCACACTTAGCCAAAAATGCTAGCAAGAAAGGGATCGTTTTACCCGGTACTTCAAAAGCATACATCCCTAATGCATCTCATGGCATGGATAAAGGTAAAGGCGTAGTGTTAACCCCTTATGATTTAGAATTTCATCTTTCAAAACTTTCCATAAACATGTCTATCGTAGAGTTAATCCAAACGTCACCTAAATATAGATGAGTTTTAGAGGGAATCTTAGAAAGAGCCAAGATTAACCCATCCATTACTCCCGAGTCCTTATCCTTCTTAGTCTCCCCAATATGTGCCAAGGCCCCTATTGTGTTCACGGAGGATGAATTAGAGAGACCAAATATAGACCATAACCAAGCCTTGTATATAAAGGTGGTTTTGAATCACCACACTCTAGACAAGTGTTTGGTCGATAGGGGAGGAGGTCTAAACCTCCTTCCACTTCACGTGGCCTTTCAAGTAGGAGTCACCTCGTTTAGGCTAAAACTGAGTTCCATCGTTATCACTAGATACGATGGCAATGCATCCCATCCCCTAGGAACTAACGAGTTGCCCATGGAAGTAGGGGACATCCAACACATGGGGCTGTTTCATGTTTTAGACATAAACCCCCACTATAACCTATTGTTAGGAAGACCTTAGATTCATAGTCTCCGGGCCATTCCTTCGACCTTTCACAAGTGTGTGAAAATCCCATGAGACAACCAACTGGTGGTAATCCTTGGAGAAGACCTTCCCTAACTTAAGGGAATTCAAAATTTCCGTCGCATATCAAGTCATCCATTCAATGAAGAGGTTATGGAGAGGCCTCATCCATCCCTAGTTGACTATCCCCTAGGAGACCCTCACCATAGAGTCATCCACCTCCTAGGCAACCCCAAATATGTAGAGTCGTCCTCCCCTAGAATCGTCCATCTTCTAGGGAAGCCTAAGCCATCCCCAACTTCCTAGCGTATAGAACCACTCCTAGGGTCGTATGCATCATAGGGAAGCCCAAACCATCTTTAGCTCATATCTCCAAAACCTTAGCCAAACCAAGTCGTGTGTACATCCATGATATGGATGACACCCTATTCCAAGGTCATCCACTTTACAAAAAATTTTCAAAACTCAAAAAACCTTAGAATATGATGTTGAACATGAGATATACACCACATCAAGGTCTAGGAGCCCAAAGCCAAGGTAGGTTAGAACCCATCCTACCTATGCCAAACCTAAATTGACATGGATTGGGCTACACCCCATCCATACTCTCTGAACCACCACCTAAGACCACTTGGGTTAAGGGTGCCCTAAAACCCACTAACACCAAAACCTATTGCTTAGACCTCTTGTTTAGATGGTGTTTTCTTTTTAGGTTTGATGGAAGATCCCTGTTTTGAAAAAAATCCAAAAAAATTATATATTTGGAAAAACTAAAAAAGATTGAAAAACTTTCAAAACCCAAAAACATTTGAAAAACCTGAAAATTCCAAAAAGAAAGTTGTTTATGTTCATTCTCCTAGTATTTGTTTAGAAAAAACCAAAAAAAATAAAAAATCTGAAAATTTCAAAAAGAAAATCTTCTATATTCATCCTTCTAGTTTTTTTTAGAAAAAGACCAAAAAATTGAAAAATTGAAAAATTTCAAAAATATTGGCCATGTATAAAGCCCATTTTCGAGTTCTTTTAAGCTTGTATATATTCCCAAACCAAAATCGTCCAAGTCCATTATTCACAACCCCACTCTCTTGCCTAACACTTCCATAGAAATTAAAGTGCTTGAGAATGACCAAAGCAAGGAGGAAGATTCCCTCATCCATGAGGAAGATTAAGCCTCTAAGCTTCCTGAATTTCATAAAATCCTTGACTTGAAAAAATCTTCAAATTTCGTAGGAGGGGATTTTGTAGAAATCAATCTAGGGAGTGAGTCTAACCCAAAGTGTGTCAAAATAGGTGCATCTTTGCATAAACATGAGAAAGCATCATTCATTGCATTTTTGAAATCTTATATAGATGTATTTGCATGAACCTATGAAGACTAGAATCGTAGAACATCATCTACCCTTAGAATCCAATGCGAAACCCGTTAAGCAAAAGCTTAGAAAAATCCATTCCGATGTTCACTCCCAAGTGAAAGAGGGTTTAGAAGATCTTTTAAAAGCTGGATTTATAAAACCCATTGCTTATTCGGAATGGCTTTCAAATATTATTGTGGTTCAAAAATCCAATGGAAAAATTCGAATTTGCATTGATTTTAGAAATTTGAACAAATCCACTCCAAAAGATAATTTTCCTCTTCCAAACATTGATTTGATAGTAGATAGCACTGTAAATTATGAAATGTTTTCTTTTATGGATGGCTATTCAGGTTATAATCAAATCAAGTTAGTACGAAAAGATCAGGTAAAAATTGCTTTTACTACACTTTGGGGCACATACTGTTACGCGGTTATGCCATTTGGCTTGAAAAATATCGGTGCCACATACCAAAGAGCCATGACTTTCATTTTTCATGATCAAATCCATGAGCTCTTAGAAGTATATGTGAATGATCTTTTGGTAAAATAAAAAACCTGATGTACACACATAAAACCTTTGCAAAAAGTTTTCAAAGGACTTAGGCTTTATAAAATGAAGCTAAACCCTCAAAAATGTGTTTTTGGAGTGAAACCGGGAAAACTCTTAGGGTTCATGGTAAGCCAAAGGGGCATAGAAGTCCTCCAAGCAATTAGGAGATTTATCTCCAACCTCGAAACAAGATGTGAAACTTTTAATAGGCTTTTGAGAATAGGGGTTAAATTTGAATGGGATGCCGATTGCCAAAAAGCTTTTGAAAGATTGAAAACTTATTTGGTAAATCTTCCAATTTTAAAACCTCCAAAGCAAGGAAAACCATTATTGCTTTATATTTCCATTCATGCAAATGCAATGGGTGCTTTACTTGCTCAATATGAGGATGATAGTCTTAAGGAGTATGCTATTTACTATATTTCGAAAACTCTATTGGCATATGAAAGAAATTATCAAGCCATGGAGAAAATATGCTTGGCCTTGGTATGGGCTTGCCAAAAGTTTAGACATTACTTCTTAGATCATGAGATTTGGATAGTGTCTAAACTTGATCCAATCAAGCACTTGTTTGAAAAACCTATCCTATCTGGTAGGCTAGGTAAATGGCAGCTCCTCTTAATGGAATATGATTTAAAGTTTCATCATCAAAACTCCATTAAGGGACAAACCCTAGTCTATCATGTGACTGAATTACCTCTTGAAGATACATATCCCATACTTGATGAAATGCTCGATGAGGGCATCTTTGCAAATGAATTTCAAAACCATGTCTTAGTAAATTGTTTTAATGAAGATCAAGTATGGATGATGTATTTTGATGGGGCAAAGAATCAACAAGGGGCAGGTATGAAAATCATCCTCATATCTCCCGAAAAGGAAGAAATCCCAATTTCCATTTAACTAAATTTTTCATACTCAAATAATGTGGCTGAATATGAAGCACCCATACAAGGCCTAAAAATTTTGAAAAATCTAGGGGCATGATGTATTGAACTCTTTGGAGATTCTATGCTTATCATAAACCAAGTTTCAAAAATTTGGCAAGTCAAAAATGAAAAACTCACACCATACCATGAATTGGCCACCCAATTGGTCGATTCCTTTAAATCATACACACTCACCCACATAAGTAGAGAGGACAACACCATAGCGGATGCCTTCTCATCCCTAGGCTCATCTCTAAAAGTTGACCCCACCACGGAAACTCAATCCTTAGAAATTTGGCACTCACCCACTCCATCCACCCATGATTTGGAGATGTACCAAAATGACCAAAATTTCATTGGAAAACCTTGGTTTCAAGACATTAAAAACTTTTTAGAAAATGGAGGATTTCACGAATTTGCTTCTTCTAAAGATAAAGCTTTTATTCGAAAATTTTCAACCCGATATATGATTTTGGGAGGAGTTCTTTACAAAAAGAGTTTTACCAACATCTTGTTGAGATGTGTAGACCTTGATGAGACTAGGACTGTAATGCATGAGTTCCACGATGGAGAATGTGGAGGTCACATCAATGCAAATATGATGGCCATGAAGATACTTAGGGCCTGTTATTTTGGGTCCACCCTTAAGCAAGATTGCCATAATTATGTTAGAAAATGTCATCAATGTCAAGTGCATGGACATGCCATTCATATCCCATCAACCACCTTGCATTTCATTGTGAGTCCATGACCCTTCACCATGTGGGCATTTGACATCATAGGACCTATCTCCCCAATTGCATCAAACGGACATAGGTTTATCTTAGGAGCCACTGAATATTTTTGTAAATGGGTTGAAGGTACTTCCTTGGCTAACGTCCAAGGACAACATGTAGTGACATTCATTAAGAAAAATATCTTGGCTCAATTTGGAGTTTCAAGGGACCTAGTGTCGGATAATGGCACCCCTTTTAAGAATGAGAAGTTGAAAAAGTTATGTAATACGTATGGCATAACTCAACACTTCTCATCGCCCTACTACTCTCAAGGCAACGGCTAAACCGAAGCCATGAACAAAACTCTCATAAGCATCATTGAGAAAACCTTAGAGAAGGATAGGACATGGCATGAGAAGCTTGATGAAGCCTTATGGGCTTATAGAACTTCTATTCGAACACCCACAAATGCCACACCATTCGAGTTGGTCTATGGTACAAATGCCATACTCCCCATTCATACCAAATTGCATTCATTTCATACATCACTTGCACTCGACCTCCCCATAGAGATTTTACAATATGTTAGAATGGTTGAGCTTGACCTCTTAGATGAGAAGAGGCTCCTTGTCATGGATCATGCACATGCATATCGGCAAAGGATAACCCAATATTATGAAAAGCATATGAAGGCCCATCACTTCAAAGTAGGAGACCTCGTATTGAAAATCATCCACCATCATGACCCACATCTACTTGGAAAGTGGCGGCCCAAGTGGGATGGTCCATATGTCGTAAGGGGAACAACCACAAATAATGCATATTGCTTGATTGATGTTGAGGGTAGAAATTTAGTAGACCCTATAAATGCCCAATACTTGAAAAAATATTATGTATAGGGTCTATGTTAAATTCTTTCGAAAAGATTTTAAAATGGGTCTCCTTTGAACTTCTTGAAAGAAGGATCAAGATGGTTTTTATGACCCTAAATGAGAGAATCGATACTTTATAAAAAAGTAGACTTTTCAAAATCATTTGGTAACATTTCAAAAATCTTTGGCTTACAAAATGAAGCCTAGTTCAATATAGAAAAATATTTTCAAATGGTAGATGCTATTAGGAAATGGGATGATCTTGGTTGAATCGAGTAGCCAAAGGGATAAGTTTTTCCCCATTTTACTTCTCTCTAAAAGGAAAATTGGCAAAAATCAAAAGAAAAAAAGAATACAAAAAGTCCTCCATAAAGAGTTCTTCCCTTCAAATAGAAATAGGGAATACAAAAATTCCTTCGAAAGAGGTCTTCTCTTTGAAAGAAAAAAAAGAAAAGAAAAAGAGAATACAAAAACTCCTCTATAAAGAGGTCTTCCCTTCAAATAGAAAGAGGTAATACAAAAATTCTTCTGAAAGAGGTCTTCTCTTTGAATGAAGAAAAAGAAAAAGATAGAAAAGAAAAAATCAAAGCTCAAAATTTCCCACAAAACCTCTACTAAGTAGTGGGTATTGAAACCAAAATGAAGGGAAATATGAAAAATTGGAAGTCCTTTTGATAGAAACTAAAAGGAGTTCCCTTTGAAAATGAATTTTGAAAACCTGAAATGTCAAACGATATGAGATTCAATACTTCAATGTCGATCATGCATGCATGCATACACCCAAAGTCTCTAAAACCTCAAACTTCATTTGCATCACACACCCCATTCATGCATACACCCAAAGTCGATCATGCATGATCATGTTTAGGACTAGCACTCAGTATGGGTCAAGTCCCCTTTGGCTAAGATCCCCTCCTTTATGATTGAAGGAAAGGGTTTTATGAAATGAAGGATGATTTATATTCTCAAGATAATTTGAGAAGAAAATAAAAAAGAGTGTTTTATTTTGTGTTTTATTCTTTGCCATTATCCAAATGAATTTGGATTAATGCCAAAGAGGGGCATCTGTAAATACCCTAAATAAATTTTTTCTAAAAACACGCTCAATTTTGAAAACCGGCTTGTTTTAAAACCTCTGCTTTAAAATGAGAATTTTAAATCTTTAAAATAAGGATTTTAAAGATAAAGAGGTTCAAGTTAAAGTTGAAGGGATAAAGCCTACAGGATATGAACAAATCAAGCGAAGATCAAGGTGACGGTTGGAGCCCGCTTCAAGCCGGGATCGAGTTCACAAAAGTTAAGCCGTGGAGCAAGGAAACGGATCGACTCGAGTTAAGGCACGTCTCCGTCAAGTCAAGTGGATAGCCTCACCAACCTAAACCTAGTTGGACTTGACTAAGACCTAGACTTGATTCACTTGAGCTAAACATGAAGCATGACCTAGTTCAAATCAAATGACCTTAACTCGATGAAGCCGAATTTTCCTAGCCATGTCCACCATACATACTTTGGCTAAATATCAATTGAAACTCTATACCTAGCCTTGATCAAATGGGACGAGCCATGAAGGGAGCAAACATCAAGTTAGCCGATTGCACTTGGAGGCATTTAGGGCCTAGCCGACCATGGCTAGGTGCACATGGTTTGAACCAAGAACCAGCCCACATGGGGCTGGTCCATCTTTGACCAAGAGAGACCACACATCAACGTGACAAACCAAGCCTTGGGGCTGAGTTTGGATCAAGGAGGACCCGCCCCAAGGAAGGGCCTAGAAGAGGCCCCCCTTAGCCTATAAATAGAGAAGGTATTAGAAAGGGAAAGAGAGTGTAAAAGATAGACAAAGTGCTGCAAAAAGTTAGAGTGTGGAAGTGAGAAAAATAGAGAGTGAAAAGAGGGGAAGGTGAGGGCCGTGGAGTACCATTGGGGGCCGATCCTTGGAGAAATCGTGTAAGTATTCCTCCTCCTTTGTTCATCTCCATCTCTTCTTTATATTAAATTCAAAAGGGGTTGTATTAATGGATCTTTGTCTCCTCCCATAATGTAATAAGAAGTAGATGTGCTGAAATTTTCATTTCTTGTTTATGCACTCTAATTGTTTGTGTTCTTTATTCTACTTCTTTATATGCTATAAACATTCTATATCTCCTAATCTCCTCTATGCTTAAGCTAAGATATATAATTTCATTTATTTTCTTTCAACAATTTACTTTGGGACGTTGTGTTGTTGCAATTTAAATTCGGGTGAGTTTGCATCACGTATATTCTAGAAACGAAATTCTATAATTCAGCATTCCTACATATATTGATTTCTTTATTTTTCATTGCTAAACTGCTACTCCGATCATTCTGAAATTGGGCATACATTATCTACACTGAAATCCTACTTGTAATAAAATTTTCAAGAATTTTAGGGCCTTGCAGCCATGTATTAAAAGGTGAGTAAGATCAGGAAAAATTCAGAAATGTTCTGTCAAAACTGTTTTCTTACAATAGAGCCTAGGTAATCATCTCATAACTCTATTTGTAGTTATCCAAATTCAGTGAAACTTGATTCATTGGAATGCTGATATCCATAGATTTCCAACAAGATCAAATTCACTAAAATTGGATCTTTGAGCACTGAGATACAGACCTATCTTTAGGTTTTTGTATTTCTGTGACAGAACAGTTTCGAGTGTCTAAGTAGAGGCAATTTCCCAATTTAATTTTGTATCACCATAGTTCCAAAATTCAAAACAAAAGTGATTTAGCATCTCTTCTCTAAAAGTTTAAGGATTTTTTGAGATCCCTAGGTGACCAAAAAAAATTCAGGAAACAAGCTTTGAAAACAGAACTAGTTTCTGTTTTTCAGAACTTGCTGATTTTCAAAGTTGAAACCAAAGTGCACAAATTTGTTCTTGACAACACCTCATTTTCAACTTGGATTTGGAACTTCACTTGTACATTTGAAATCCTCAAAGCGCTTAGGCTGACTCTTGAGAATCGGTTCAAGAAGGCTTAAAGCGAAAAGATCTCGCTTAGCCGTAATCGCCAAACAAGTCAGATTTCTAAAACTTTGTTAGTTTTTGGAAACTTGCTGGCACGCTCGTGCAATAAAGTAGTGTTGTAAAGTTTTCTTCAAGTCTCTACATAGGCTTGGAGTGAAATTTTTACATCTACAATCTCTTAGTCCTCTCATTTGTATATACATCTTAATACATTAATAAAATTGTCGATTTCAATTCTGGCTGGAAAGATATGAGGCATTAGAGAGTTGTTAACCATTTACATTTGTAAGAAAAATAAGAGCAAAAGAGAACATAAATTGCAAATTAGATAAACTAAATTCTTAAATAACATAATCACATATGATTACGACTATAAAATATCATGTAATATGGTGATAGCACATGTATCACACATCCTTCATACCTAGCTGCTCACTGTCTGACACTAGTGGAGGAATATCAACCCTCTTGTAGAGGGAAATACCAATGCTACCTTCCATCGAGTAACAATGATCAAACAAATGTCTAGTATGAATATCCAATAATCACTAGGACATGACCTATCCTTTATGCATACAATATGATAAATAATAACATTAATATCATCATCCTCCATAAAAACTCATAAATATATGTCACACCTATATGTTACTTCCTTCAAGCATTCTGTAAGAGCTTCATGCTACTACTCTTCTCATCTTAATAGTGTGTCAATGACTCGATATCCACAATTTTATCTCTAATAACATTCACCCAAGCATTTATAAAATTACCCATAAAGCATGATATCATCATCTCATATGCTAGTTCAAAGTCTAGTTGCCTCAAAATGTTCTTCTCAAAGGAATACCTAATATATGAACTAGAGAAGTTGATATTAAAAAAAGGATCACAACTCCCTAAAGAGGAATAACCTACTGTAGTTGAGGCCTCACCCCCCTCAACCACGTACGTCCATGCCTTCCTTTGCAAGAGACATTTATGTACGTATTCTCTCAAGATGACAAATCCCTCTTTGTAGATATGTTACATGGTGTTTCTTTAGGCTGACGAATGGGTGACTCTTGTAAGGTGATGTATACTTGACTCAATTGCTCATCCAACATCTTAATAAATCTATCTTGATGTGAATGATGCCTTAACTTCCTCTAAACGGTCTCCATCATAAATTTTTCTAAATCCTCTCCTACGTGATCGATAATATATGACATGTCATCCTACATATCTAACTTTTTCTAAAATAGATCAATTATTGATAATTGTATTGATTCACCATACTTAAGGAGAAGGCTAATCTTGTGAGTACACAACAGATCATGTGAACGTCACAATGTATAACGACATATTTTTGGTTCTAAACCTACTACTATATCCACATGATCGTAGTAACTTACAATCAAATAAAGAGTGTGTCACGATGCTCTTCTCTAAAGGTTTGCTACAAGATCTTTTATCACATCAATGTAATGCATTGTGATTGTTCGTGATTCTTCTAATGACTTCTTCAATTCTATAACCTACAACTCTATCAACGAATGTAGTTATTTCCAAATTTTATCAAATATCCTAGTTGAGCTACCGATGAATCCTTTCAACTTTGAGTATGTACTTCCCACTCTAGTAACCATTAATATACAATCATTATACTTTTCAAAAATAGTAGATGATATATACATCAAAATCAGTTCTATATACCTATTAATTATATGAGTACTATAATGAATCATCCTATATTTTCATACCAAGATAATTCTCTTCTCATACGAGTCCAACCACTACTCTTTAATGTAAGAGAGTAGAGCAAAAAAGTTTTACTTTAATTTCAGTACTTATATTGATTCCTTACAACTGCTCTTACCTGATGAGTAAACAACATTCCTTCAACTTACACCAAAAGCAATTGTATTCCTTTATTCCTTATCAATTTGATAATAAATACTTCAATGTTCTTTCTTATATATTATCTATATAAAAAGTTAGCCACACTAAAAAATATTATTTGAATGACATTCACCGAATCCAGATAACAGTAACTATGAATGACATGTGTAAAGGTTTTGGAGTGCATAACTCTCTCACACATCTCAACACCCAAACATAATTGTCTTCTTTTTTGCATTCATAAAAATAAAGGCTATAGAAAGGTTTTTTAAGGTTGATATGAACCCGACAACCTCAACAAAAGGCATCTTATACCTACAACACATAAAGTATATATAGCTGTTATACGTTACATACAAACCAACATTAAAAAAGTGAAATAAAACTGTGTGGTTGTCTACCTACTATTTTCAACATCAATATTTTTACTCACCCTCTATTTGTCACTCCTTTATTACCAAAGTCATACATGCTTGTTACAACTTTACTGTTTAAACAAATAATAATAACAATATTATGCTTTCACTTGACATTTTTAATATACCCAATAAGCTCATTATGATTGCTAAGCACATTGTCTATCGCAAACATGAGTGAATTATCAAATATATCACCCTCATAGTGAACAAGTATTTTTTCTACTTCATTGAACAATCAATCAAAGAATACATCATCCGATGCACTACAATAACCTCCAGTTTCCTTATTCTTAGTATAATAAATATTTTGCTCAGTCGTCGTCTTCTCTCAAAATCTATTCTACCTTAAGTGATTTCATTTGAGTTGTTTGCCATTCTGTAATATATAAAGGGATATACTTATATCATGAGAAATATGGATGAAATGCATCTCTTGTTTGATGGAGAGGCGACCATCCATACGTAAAGGAGTCAGCATCTTTTACAAAGCTGAAATGCAGGTTGAGAATACAAGCTCTACATAGGAAAACCTTAAGCTTCAAACCTTTTCTCACATAACACAAAGCTCACCAACAAGATAATTTGCCTCCTTTCCATGATATGGACTTCAGCTGTGTGACTATAACGTTGAGTTGCGAAAGCCTTGGGTGCCTGGATTTGATCTTTCCTAGACGCGAACCCAGATCCAGGATACCTTTTGAATTTAATGCACAGACCTGTAACGCTAGAATATTGGGTTTATCCCCTCCTTTATTGTAAGTTATGACACTTCAATTGCTTCCAAAACTTGTTTTTGATAATTAGTCTCTTGTTAGATTTTAAGAAGATTGAAAGGAGGAAGAAGTCACCAAAATTAATATTACATCTCAGTTTAATACGAGGGAAGTTTATAAAACATGTGTGAGTAAAAAGAGGTTAAAAACTTGCAAGAAAAGAAGCCAACTAACTGTACAAGGAATCCTTGAAGAAACTTTAGTTCTACTTTTCAAAGTTTTTGGGCACGTTTGGTGACTAAAAGATGCCAGGAGAGGAGTTAAGTAGCCAATTCATGAACAAGGACTGCCTTTTACACCAAGATTAATTTTTATTACTTTGAAGAATCCAACTGAACAAATCCCGACACGGTGGATGCTATATGTTTGGGCCAGGAAAACAAGAAAACAAGATAATACTATAAAATAACTGTTGAGTTGAGGGAAAAATCTGTACAAAGCTAAGTAAAAACTACTACCACGAAGAAAAACTAGGAACACAAGAGTTGATAATGTGATTGATCTCTTTCCTTGATCAATTCAGCAATTATTATAGGCTTCTCTTATGGCGACAATACGATAGTTGAATCCATCATTCATTTTCCTATGCATGACTTCTTGTAACTTTCCACTCGTCTTGTTTCTACCGCCCTTATGTTGTAATATAAGGCATGTCTATGATGATTTGCTAGCTTTTACTATGGTTACCTTGTGCCTCAAGGCTTATCTAAATAGTGAGCCTAAACGGACATCACCTTTAAAGCTTATCATAAGCTTATCATGTCCCCTCAATTTTCCGTGTCAACAAGATGAAACTTTCCCCTCATTTTTCACAACTGATTGCATCAGGGTTGGAGTAAATGCTCTTGAAGAAGATATACGATACAAATCGTCCTATGTCAGTCTTCTCGAGCCCCATAAGTATTGCTTTTGATTAGGATTCATATTGTTGATGGATATGCATGGATTTCGTCACTATTTAACCCCATTGATTGCATAAAAGGATCATAATCCTATCGATAGTCAAACCATATTAAATAACTACTCTGCGCCATTTAAAATGGCAGTCATTTTCTCTCTTGGTTTGGTTTTAACAAGATGTAAACGCCTCTCATTGAATCCAACGCGTGCCCTCATGAAGTCTTTTTCTACTTAGGTTACAGGAGGAGGGCCCAGCCTAACACATGCACCACGCAAGTCGAACTCTCCACCAGGACCATCGGCGCTAGAGCACCCTGCCGTTGAACTGAGCTCGCGCTCTCGGTGCACCCTCATGATGTCTTTGAGAGACAATATTCACAAACTTTACAGGAGATTTCCCAGGCCACTATTGTGGCGATATTGCCTAGAATTGACTTTGAACGTAATCGGCATTTATTATAAAATGTCCACCTCTCTCCACAAAGTCAAAGCACCGTCTCTTCTCTCTCTCTCTCACTCACGCAGATCGGTACATGCAGATACTGAATTCTGCAAAATCCTTCTCAGTTTGCATCTCATTTATCATAGATAATAAGAAGCAAGGTTAGATTTCTTATGATGTTCATGATATCTCTACTTTTGTTGCCTGTTGCCACCTCCAGGACGCAAGACTATGATGGTATCTGTAAGTCTTGCTTTAGATCATTTGCCTGGTCTAACTACTAAATATTTCTTTCTTAGTTTTTCATGCGTTAGTGCATATAATACATATGATGTTTCATGTAAGAAATACGTTTATTTGCAAGATGTTAGTTATTGTGCTATCTTTTCTTGTAGACAGTAAGCTTGCATCACAAAGGGTGTGAAGGTTTGAGCCTTGAGGAATGCATTCATACGGATTATAACTGCACACAGGATCCTTGATTTCGGATCTTCGTGGCCTTATTTTATGCTCAATTTATGCCGGAGAAAAGTGAAGAAAAGATTAATGAGAATGCTTTGCATATCTTAATTTCATGTTTTGTTATTATTGTCCGTATATTTGGAAAATGTGTGCTTTTATATAGTTTGCTATCAAAGTTTGTGACTATCGTCAAAAGTTTATGATTCAGGCCCATTGATTTGCTGTAGGTTTCCAAGATTGAATACAGTCACAGGTTCTGTTCGTTCAAGCCCGTATTCTATCAAGAAATGGGCGAGTACTAACAACTCTTTGAAGTGATGGACATATTAAAGAATTGGAAACATGATATTTTTTTTTGGGAGCTTGAGAGAGCCCTACCGGTGAACTAACGCTCTGCGTACTAAAAACATTAATTTATTATCTGCTCTAAGCTGCTCCAAATCTGCGAAAGGCCAATCATGATAATTATAGCACACCGGAATCTCCTTTCTTTCTCTCCCCATGTGAGTACGTCACGGAATGCATATGAGCGTGCTCGTTCCTTCGGTATGCATGAATTCGACTTATACAGTACCTTTATCCATTACGACGAGCGCGCTATTGTACTTTTGGAGAGTTGACAACAAATTAACCAAGATGTTCAAGACGTACAGTAGTTGATCAATTAATTTAATCCATTGAGTTGATGCTTAAGGCATGCAGGACGGCACATGACATGAGATCAAGAGTCTTAAAGGGAGGAGAACACTGGATTCTCGAGTACTAATGTGGAAAGGAGACTCATTACCTCGAGCTCATTGTAAAATTTCGGATCATTGGAAAGATTGGCACGTCCCAATGAATGTGATGGCGAAAAGTGTCACGGGACAAATTTTTGACACCAAATTTTTCGACGCTTTCGGCAGCCCATGATGCTTTCGGCGGCCCATGATGGCTAGAATCACCGCGTGATCCTATCAGCCCCAATCCGAAACGTGCTCCTGCTTGACTGCACATGTTCTCTCTTTGCTGCAAGCTTTTACCGTGGCTTACCTTGAATCCCTGGCTCACTCCATCAAACGTATAGGGATGGAGGATCGGCTCTTGTGATCTCCATGCACTCTATGTTCTAAAACTAGAACAACGAACTGAACTAAACTTCTCTTCCACAGAACATAAACCTGTCCTACAGCTAGTTATGGTTACACCTGAACCACACAGATGTTACACACACCCGCCTAGCTAACTATGGTAGAAGGTTGCCCACAACAGAGCACAGTTCAGCTACACTGTTGGCTGTGGCACTCGGCTTCACCTGGCTGTCACAAGACTTCGAGGGAATATCTGCACTCACTGCAGAACGTGGCTGCCCTCCTCAACAGCCACTAAACCTGCTGCTCATCACGGCTACACTCTTCATCAAGAGTTAGCCTCTGTTGCTTGCTGCACAATGAACGATTGGCTGCCCCTTCTTGCTGCACACACCCGGCTGCAAGAGTACGTTCTTCAGCAATGCAACTACCGCAGGTTCCCTTCTTCAGCACTAGGTAAGGATCAATTGTCTTGCTGTAGAATCCGGTTGCCCTGCTAGAGAGAGGTTCAACTGAACCTCCTATAAGATCCGTCCCATAGCTTGCTGAAGTGAACCATCTGTTCCTTCTACGCAAGCTACCTTCCTTCGGCCTCAACACTCCACGATGCTCAGCAGCTTCACGGAATGGCCTTCGGTTGGCTGCTAGTTTCACAAAAGAGCAGCGTCTGCCCAAGAAGGATACGGCTGCCACCTGTAGCCAAAGGGGATTGGATGCCTCACCTGAATCTCCTACTGTGGAACACGGGTGGCTGTTGTCACAGGGAGGGTAGAGTTGCAGCGATCAATCCTCAGCTGGCTGAACATCTTCAGCCCTCATGTGAACCGCACTCTTCAATCGCAACTCCAATCGCTACCCCCAACGCTTCACGGGATCTTCAAGCTCTCTTCTCCACGGACAACTCTCAGTCTTCATGGGAACTCCCAGTCTACCCTGCCTCCAAGCTATTGCCGTCCCTTTGAAGCCATGAAGGAGCTGCTGTAACCGCTCCCGCCAAGTGCTCCATGCCTCACATGTTCGGCAACTGATTTCAGCGCGTTGTCCTCTTCACAAAGTGCTGCTTGGAATTTTTTTTGTAACCGCAGCTTGCCTCGAGGACACCTGTGCGTAACTGTCCACAACATGCAGGGATCGGTTAAGCCAGCAACTCCCAGCTGCTTAACCGTTCCCTCCAACCGAAACTCACCTATTCGGTTCAAACCTTGACCCAGCCCACAATCCACTGCACCATACCACTAAGACCGACTCTAACTAGTCCTAACTTAGTGACTAACTTAAGGTGCTGCTCGACTCAAGTCACAAGACCCGATACATGGATCAATACCCGATCCAATGCTTGAGTTTACATGAACCAAATTCCACGACCAAGCCAACAACCGATCCAACCTAGTTAACCTAGTTGGACCTAACTCACACCACTAGACCTAGCCCACCATGAACTGACACCACATTAAGTCAAGCTATACACACGACTCGACTTAGCCCAAGTTCATAGAACACACCCGGGCTTTACAATGGACTGAATACAATATATTTAACACATACATGTACAAGGGAGGTTTACATCAATCGGCGCGTACGTCTACGCACGTGCGTCGCTCGCGCTCTCTAAAGCCATCGGACGAAGGATGGGGACGGGTGCGTGCGGGCGCGCGCACCACAGGAATCCATCCTGTGACAAAAAGAGTGGTATAAAAGTAAAAGTAGGGAGTTATCAGAAATCACGCTCGAGGATATTGACACGTGTTTTGCCATCTTGATGAAAATCTATAGATAAAACTGTAAACACAAAATAAAAAATTTCAAAATAAAAAATTTTCATCTTTTACAAATTTTGTTTTTTCTTGACAGCTTTGGGTTTTTAAATAAAAATACATCAAATGAACTTATTTTGGCATAAAATTTTTCTAGCAACCTCAAAATGATGATATATTGCATCCCTTTAAAAAATTCAAATTTGGACAAAAAATTATAAAAATAACTATTTTACCCTCAAAACCAAATTGGCAGGATTCCACCAAATTGCCTTCTAAGAAAAAATGATTTCAAACAATTTTTCTTTAAAGAAACAAATGAAAAAGAAAAACAATGGGAATCAAACAAAAAAATTGTTTGCAAATTGATAAATTTATGAAATTTTAAAACCCCTGATATTAAAAAACAAATTAAATTCAAATCAGACCTTAGAAATTCGCCCGGTTGAGAATAGTCTCATTCTGAGACCTGATACCCAAGGGTTAAAGTGGTTCGATACCCTACACCTGTTAAAGTGGTTCGATACCTTACACCCGTGGAAGTGGTTAAAGTGGTTTGATACCCTACGCCCATATAAAAGGGTTAAATGGTCAAAATGGTAAAAGACTGACTCACGGAGCGAAAGTAGGTCACCCTTGCAAACAAGAAACTAGGAATGAAACCTAGTGTTTTCTAAAAATAATATTTGATTTCATTAAATTTGATGTTTTCAAATATAAAATGTTTTTTTTTTATATAAAATGTTTAAAACTATACCTACCACATATAAAACTCGGACCAAAAGGAGGCAAATTTCTCGAAAAGAGGAGGAGGTATGAACCACAAAGGCGACAATCAAGCATCTACCAATTTTGACACTGTTGGGCAAGGTAACTTGTCATTTTTAGTTTCAGGTATTAAAAAGAAAGGTCGACATCAAAAAAGGAAAATTGACGTTCAAGAAGGAAAGTTGGCGTCATCCACGAAAAAGAAAAGTGGTGGTCGATTTGGAAAGTTGCGATGTCTAATTTGGCAAGCTGTGTTGTTCGATTTGGCAAGCCATCGATAACCTTGGTACATAATTTGGCAGTAGTGATATGCCGTTTGGTAAGTTACCCAGCCTCACCAATTTTAACATGGAAGGATCAAGGCAACTTTGGTACAATTTGGCAACCTTGATACATACTTTAGCGACTTACCAAATTTGGTCAACAAGCTTGGGTCGACTTCCGCATGAACAACAACAAAAGTGATCCAAAAGAGATTGAAGTTGAGCTAGCAAAGTGTGAGGTTACACTACTTTGGGTGCGGAACTAAATTAACATTTTGGGACATTCACCATTTCCTCAGTGATTCAGTCCATTTACCACATCCGAATCCAATAGTAAATATGAAAGAGAATACTAAGCCTCAAGTTAAGCATACAAATGAGAAGGGAAGCTTCTGTTTCATGGTCACTGGATTTTCTATTGGTGGTCGTGTTGTGGGCAGTGATGGTGTTGGAGTAAAAAATGTCAAAGTAATTGTTGATGGTCATGAGAGAACTTTAACTGATAATCTGGGATGTTACAAGTTGGATCAGATCACCTCGAGGCATTAGACTATTGCTGCAGATAAAGAAAGCTATAGGTTCAAAACTTTAGAAAATTTCTTGGTCTTTCTAAACATGGCATTTGTTCCTGATATTGAGTCTACACACCTTGGCCAAACCCACTTAGCTAAACCCACTTGGCCGAACTTACTTACCTTATTCAAGAGAGCAACTTTTGGCAAGAAGGGCCAACACTTCACTTACCTATCCAAGGGAGCTGGCTTTTGGCAAGAATGACTAGCATTCACTTGTCAAATGCAACCAACTTCAATAAGGCAACTTACCTTATAAAAATTTGTAGTAAAGAGGCAGCCCTTGGCCTATAAAAGAGGCTTCAAGAGGGCTGCAAATCATCAATCCGAGTTCAATCATCCCATCCACAAATCATCCCTCCATCCAACAGCCCACAACACGGCAAGAGGGAGAGAAAGAGAGAAAGAGAGAGAGAAAGAGAGAGAAAGAGAAAGAGGAAGAGAGGAAGAAGAAGGTGCATCTCCAATAACCACCGTTGGCCATCCTCCAATCTTTCCGCCATAGGTCCATTCTTCCTTTATTCTTTTTATAATCATATCTCTTATTTCATTAAGCTTTATGGGGTTGTAATTAAGGAGCTCATGTCTCCATTATGATCTATTAATCAAGGTTCATACGCTGCCTCGTCTCTTTTTCATTCATATGCTATTTGTTATATATTTTAATTTCGATCCTTTCTACTCCATAACATAATATAAGATTATAGACCTCTTAATCCCCCTATGGTCACGTGGTAATTAGGATTTTATCTATTTTGAATAGTTGTAGATTAAATTTTAATTTAGACGAAAACACATGCACAAATCTGAAAATATGTTTTTCTACACTCTACATATGTTCGATGAACGAATTTTATTTCAATATCTCATGCTCCGAATGTTACAAAACTTTGCAATCTACATACACCAACACACTTTTAATAAAATTTTCAATAATTTTAGGGTTGTGAAACATCAAAAATAAAATCAGAGAAATTTTATTAAAATAAAAAAATTCTCAAAAACCAGAAGTTCCTATAACAAAGGTTGGGTTATTATCCAATATATTTGTACAGTGAACCAATTTGATTGAAAATAGTTTCATTAAAAAGTTGAAACCCATAGATTTCCAACAAGACCAATTTCATAAAAATCAGAGGTTTGAGCATAAAAATACAATCAATTTTCTAAACCTTTGATTTTCTAGCATAGGTCTGTCCCGAATGTCTGAGTGGGTCTATTTTTAGATTTAATTGCTTAAATCTAAAGCATATAAAATAAAAATAAAAATATTTTATGAATCTGTACATTAAATTCTGTTTTCTATAAAAAATTTAGAATTTTTGGAGATTCAAAAGTTTTCTAAAAAAATAAAAAATAAGCCTATGAAAACAAAACAATTTCTGTTTTTGAGTTGAGAGGGAAAGTCACGATTTTTGTCAAGTTTTGGAATTGGAATTGAATTTTGAAAATTCACTGGATCTCAAACGATTTTCGAAGCATCTAGGCTGACCCTTGAGCATCGGTTCAAGAAGACATACGTCGAAAAGAGCTCACTTATCCACAATCATCTACACGAAGTCAGAAAATAAACTTTGTTAGTTTGAGTAAACTAACTGGCACGTTCGTGCACACGACGTAGTTTGAGAATTTCGTTTCGAATGTCCATATACACTTCGAAATAAAAATTCACATCTACAAAAACTTATAATTGGAGAAGAAAATCGTAAGAAAATCAATGATACAACTGTTATCGTTTTGCCTCTACCTTTTGTAGGAGTTGAAGTAACATACCTTTTTAATGTCTTTTTGCGCACACCTAGTACTTTACATTCTTACACAACCCCCATCGACAACCACGATACATTCAGTCGTGTTTTCAGGGACCTATAGTGCTTGAGACCTTGTCTATTCTCTTTTCCTTTATAATGGAGACTAGAGTTCTCTGGCATGTCCATACATCTTATACCATTCTGCCAAGTTTAACGTATTTTGTCATTCGAGTTGAATCGTCACTTTCGGCGGCAACATTCTTTGGCACCCTCGTGGGACACATGTTTTCTTGAGGTATTATTAAGTTTATGTAGACTTGATCTGGGCGAGTATATTTGATGGCATCATCCAATGTAGATGTTGAACGTCATTTGCCACCTTCACTAGTTTGCAACTCTTGAATGCCAGGGTTGGACGATCTAGCGGGTCATACTCTATTTTCTCATTCACCACCTTGGCAAAGAGAGAATGTGTCGGCTATGCCTCATGTTCAACTCAACCACATTGTTGTCCTTGAGTGTTTACAATCCATTAGTTATTGACTGGTTGTAAGGGCAGTTCAAGGATCTCTAGGTTGTATTATTTCACTAAATTATAAAATTCATATCCACCATGATCACCAATCAATAGATCACTATTCAAGATTAGGACATGCGTGCCGACAAAAGAAGGTAGGTTGCTAAAGTGGTCGCCTAAAGGGCATTCCAGTGAGGGCCGATATTTAATACTTATACATGGAGCCAGAATATTTGATGACCTTCTATGGCTTCAGGACTTGATTTGTATTGTGGGTGAGTAAATATCCCTTGGAGATCACCCGATTCCTTTATTCCAGTCTCATATTTTCAAACTACTAACACGAGCCAACAATATGTGTTTCGACCCTAGTTAGCATGCTGGGGCAAATACCAAGGATCTCATCCTATGATATCACCAGTCACTTTGAGCTTTAAGGATGCCCACCTAAAGGACATTACGGTGAGGGCTGATATTCAATACTTATACATGGAGCCAGAATGTTCGATGACCTTTTATGGCTTCAGGACTTGAATTGTATTGTGGATGAGTAAATATCCCTTGGAGATCACCCGATTCCTTGGTTCCAGTCACATCTTTTCAAACTACTGACACGAGCCAACAATATGTGTTTTGACCCTAGTCAGCATGCTGGGGCACATACCAAGGATCTCATCCTATGATATCACCCGTCACTGTGAGCTTTATGGATGCCTAAGTAGATGTGGGTTGCCCACCATCTACATAACCAATAGACTTTGGGCCACCAGTTAACGTCCGACATATCAATCCAAGGTGCATATGTTGCCACTGGTTGCCCACAACATGTGACATATCAATCCAAGGTGCATATGTTTCAACCCTATCATATACTGTCTCCACTAGTGGACCATTGACATCAAGCATTCAACAATCAAATGCTAAATTAACCCCTGGAGTTGGAGGATGCACTGATGAACTGCGTCAAAGTCATTGGCTTAGTTTATAATGCATTTGAGATTGAACTCTAGGTACTCGATACTGAAGTTGGTCGCAGGCTATACTTTTAATGGGTTGATAGGCTTGTGCCTATCCTAATATGTTTCATAGCCAAGTTTACCACCTTTCGATATGGTAGTAAATATCCAGGAAATAATTTTGCTCGATTTACCCTCGAGTGTTGAGAATTAGGAGATAGCAAGTTCCACAAACTCAAGCTCTTTATGTCATCTCTTATTGGCCAAGCATATGCTTGATATACTTCACTAAAATTAGGATCCATCCAAATCTAGGATGAAATATAGAAAGCGAGAAAAAACATTATGATAAGATTGATCCTCAGCCAACACTTAAAGACTTGACGAGTCTTTGTTAGCAAGCTAAAGAAACTATCAAGGTCTTTTTTGAGAAATTCCATGAACTGGTTACACGCTGCCAAATGTAGTTCATATAGATGTAGTTTATATAGACCTAATACATTGACTACATAACTACATATGTATAAAAATTAAGAAGGCACTGGTTGGCTATCAAGGTCTTGTTAGCATAGGCATTTTTGCACGACGCTGGTCTAGTTGGCTAATCGAGTAGTAGAGTTTGAATAAATTGTGAACACCCCTAAAGCATGAGGCAATAAACGAGAAGGTTTAGGGCAAAATCAATGTCAAGCTCTAATTTTTTGCTTCAAAGACATGATATAAGAGTCTAGCTCGACCAAAGTCATTGTTGCAGAGTTGATAGGGAGACCTCTTTATGCGTATAATGCTCTTCAACCCCAAAGTGAAAATAGAAAAAGGCCATTGAGAAGGAACCATGGCTATTGAATATATCAAAAGCCGATTAGAACTTTGATTTACTTTCCAAGGATTGACAAATCCATTTACCCAAAGGATATTTGATACTCTCATAGGTTGAGCTTAGAAAGGTGTCACAATATTGTAAATGACACAACATGACTTCACATAGCATACATCAATGCATCAAATTTCGCTCAGTTATACAACAAGCTAATAGGGATGGTCGCCTTAGGTTTGCCGATAAGAAGCTTGGAACTGATGCAAATTCATTTTCGTCTATATCAATTATAGTGGAAGATAGTCCTACACTACTGTTGTACAATATTATAGTGTAGCACAAAAATAGATGCAATTTGATCGAGCCAAGGGGAGTAAATGATCATTACATGCATCTCCCAATCAAGTGGGGCGAAAGCCTTTAAGATCAAGCAAAAAGTGAGAGGCTGTGGACGAACGAGAATTTTCTATACTCATTTAGCTGTTGTGTCACTACACATATCAAACATAGAGAGTCTCCTCAGGGAGGTACGAGTTTTATCCATTTGAGTCGCAATAAGATCTAAAGTCATATCCAATGCCACAAGGCTATTCCTGTCATAAAAGAGTTGTCTTATATCGATGGTATAGTGACTTATTTGCAACCTTGAGTTAGGCTTAAGGATTAAAGCTAACCCAAGATTGGTTCCGCATCAGCATTGATGATGCCCATCTCGAGCCATTGAAGCTCAAGCACAAAATAATTTGACTTTGTTGGATATTTATAGGGAGAGAAATCATTCTCTGTTACAAGGTCAAATGGTTAAGCCTCATACCTATCTATTGAGAGTTAATCAATGGTTAGAGAATTCTCGACCGAATAGATGATATGGTTCCATAATTGGTTGATCACTCATAGAGAGAAATGATGGGCTCAATGAAGAAAAACTTAATGTAAAAGGAGGTTGAAATTCGATGGACCTTGTGATGGTCGTATGAGACATGTTTTGAAGGATTGTTCTCGAGTTGTGCTAGACTCTAGAACAATAATGTTCTCGAGTGGAAGACTAACTGCTTGCAATATTGTTTGTTCCATATTGTAATATATAGGTGTATTGTATAATATCATAAATTTTTATAAATATTATAAATATAAAAAATAGAGAAAAAGCAGAAAAAGAACATTTTTAAAAATTCTTATAAATCAAAATTTGGGTAGTATAACTTTCTAGTAGAAAATATTCTTTAAAATTAAAACTTTTGTAGTTGAAAAAGAAGAAACACATATTGTAATGAGGATCATCAACAAAATATTCTTATTCTCCTCATTTTAAGATAACCACCTTCAACAATGAAATCACTGTCATCATTACCCTCCTAACATTGTTGCGCTTCTTCCAAATTGATCCACCGAATGTCTTCTTTAGTTAGGAGTGTATTTGTATCATCTTCCATAATCTACTCTTCCAAGATATCAAAATTATCGAAACTTAGTTCACGTACCTACATGAGGATAACTTTCTTAATTGTCTGCAAGAATGATAAGTAGATAAAATTTAAAACTAAAGTTGAACAATAAAAACTGAAACTGAAACATTGAATTGAATACTTAATTAATAACAAATCAATTAATTACCTCTCTCATAGCCACATATTGCTACATACAAATACTAGATCATTAAGCCACTTATGTTTCAATTTGTTGTACTTTTTTGTATGGATGTATTAAAAAACACTCCAATTCCTTTTGCAACTAATTACACTACAAGTTTGGCTTAGAACCCTTATTGTAAAATATCCTGAGTTTGGGCAATCACTTTCAAACCTACTTTACTAAGCATCTAACCGAAAAGACAAATATAAAGATCAATTCTACTATAAATATAAGATGTGAGAAACTTAAATGTAAAGATAAATGATTAATAATATCATATGTTTAGCTGGTATATACTAGTACGGTTGCAAATGGTTATGGACAAGTCCATCAAGTGAAGCAAATTAGAAGCGAATTATCATAGAATTGAGCAATCACTTCCAAACCTACTCTACCAAGCATCTAATAGAAAATGACTAATATTAAATATAAAGATCTATATCACTATAAATATAAGAATTAATAAACTTAAATATAAAGATAAATAATTAATATGTTTACCTAGGTGTATATTAATACAATTACAAATGGCTAAAAGCAAGCCCATCAAGTAAAGAGAATTATTGTAGATCTCCATCTCCTGATGTATATCATCTACTCTACTCTCATAAGGGAATACTCTATCTATACAGTCAATGATACCTCTATTGACCTCACTGTCCCTTTTAAATATTATAGAGTATATAATGATGAATTTAGATAGTAAGTTGATGCAACTATCTATTCTGTCTATTATCAATAATCTTCTATATGGACACATAATTACTTTTTCTTTATTCAAACTGCTCCTCATAGCCTTCTTAGCCCTATCCACAACCTCATAAACATAGCCCACAAATGACTTCTCCTTATTGTCAACCAATCTCAAAACCTTTATCAAAGGGCTTGTAGTCTTTAATAACCTAATATAAGGGCTCCAAAATGTACTTAATCTCATCAAGTTTTCTGTTCTTAATATTTTGAGGCAAATCTATAAACTATTACTTCTTATCTGAATTAACATTCTCTTTAAGGCATGCTTTTGTTTCACAATACTCTATACATACAAAAATTAGTTATAAACTGAGTAGCAATAGTATGAAAGAGCTCTACACTATTGAGTATATCTCCTCATCATACATAATACAAATATATGATTATAAATAAATTTGGTGATATCTTGACAATACTAAGTTGTTGCCTTTACCTTATCTATCTTTCCAATATCCTTAAGAATAAGGTCTATACAATGGGATGCACATGGCATTGAATAAAAAAAATCATAACTCTCAACTAACTTCTTTTCAAATGCTTTGAATTAGCTACATTATTTGTAATTAATATTTAACTATGCTTTCACGTGCAACTTCTAATATAACTTTATCAAATTCTTGATTTATAACCTCTATAATATGCTCCTTTGTCATACCAAGTGATATAAAAATATAAGTCCTTTAAGACCATAGATGAAGAAGTTCAATAAAGTTCTTTCTTGCTTCTCTATCCATCCATCTGCCATGATAGTACATCTTATCTCCTTCCATGACTCACTCAAAGTCATACTCTTGTAAACAACCTTATCCAATAATTTCTGTCAACTTATTATAAAAAGGTATTTTATTACCCAATTATATCTTCTAAATCGTCCACACTAACAATCCATCCTTCTCCCCAAAAGGAGACTTTAGTAAATAACCAAATATAATACTTGGGCTAAGGGTAGCTGGTAATTCTTCTTACATCTCCCCCACCAGGAGCCCTATCATATACTGTTTCTTGCCTTAAATGGGATAGATCCACAGTCCACAGAAATCAAACTAGGTATATAAGTTGGTTGTGCCAATGTTAACAATGTTATTTATTATTTATTGAAAATTAAATTTACTACATTAAAGAGAATACATATATCATAAAACCACCTCCTAATACAAGGTTAACTTGCTCACATAATTTCTCTAAAACCACCTCCCAATACAAGGTTAACTTGCTCACATAATTTCTCTAAAACCATAGTTGCATGGATTCTAGGCTGAGCATTAGGTATAGTAGCATGAGGGAAAAATTATTGGAGGCTAGAATGAGAAGTTCTTCACTACTCCTTCATCTTTTACGAGTTGCATTATCTTCCAAAGCCCTCTTTTCATGGTCGGTCCAGAACTACTACTACCAACCATTATTCTGACATAAGAAGGAATGCTATCATCATCATTCACCACCAACATTCTCTAACTTTTACTCAAAAATCCCTTTATATTCTTTTCTTTTCTTTTCTCAACCATACTCTCAATTATTTGTAAACATTGTCATTTAATTACTTTTGGCGCTCTCCTAACTTTGTCTATACAAGGAGCAATATCATTACTAGTTCCTGTTAAGTGATGTTTCAATTGAGAAACTCCTCCACTTATGACTTTCTCACAAAAATTACATGTTATTATCAATCTACTTCACCCAATTGAAGTACCCCATTGCCTTATCAAGTCTTCGGATTGAGATTGAGAATGTGAACCTCTTCTTGACATCTTAATTTGTCTTTTTAAATATTAATAAACCTAAAATAAATTACTTTATAAATCACCATAAATCTACTCACTTCATAAATCTCTACTTCATAAACCGTCAAAATACCCCAAAACATTCACCCACTTCATAGATTGCCAAAATCAACAAAAACATATTCATTCACTTCATATATTATCATTCAAAAAGAAAAAAACAAATAACACAAGTAGATAAAAAATAAATATGAAAAAACAAAAATAATATACCATAAGGAAACAAAAGGCGTTGCCGCACTACCACCATTGTTGTCACCAGAGTGGTGGTATCGTCGAGGTCTGACCGCAAGAGATCATCTCCCTAGCTGAAAACTATTGCAACCATGTAGCACTCAAGCTGAAAACCCGCAAAAATCACAGTAAACATTTGGATACACTCGGGTCCCCTTTATAAATAAGGTTGTATCACATATATCTTAGGATACATGCGATACATGCCATATCTAGGAGTTGATTTAAGATATCATAATTTATGAAAACAACATCTATATGGGCTTTAGTAGGAGCATGCATGAACCTGCTAACCATTCCCATGTCATATGCAATATATGAAAGAGTTATAGTAAGATAAATCAACTTTCTTACTAGCCTTTGGTACCTACCCATGTCTTCATAGAGGTCTTCATCACTAAGATGCAATTTTTTATTGATTTCTACTAGAATTTCACTCCATTTGCATTCTATCATATTTGTATCCTGAAGTAAGTCTATAGTATATTTTTTTTAAGTCAAGTGAATTCAATCCCCAAACAATAATGGGGTCAGCCCAAATCTTTTAAATCAAAGAGCTTGTGAAGTTGTGTCTTGAGTCTAATAACTTCTTCAACATCATCTCCCATGACAATAATATCATCTATATAGACAATTAAAATAGATACTTTATGCCCCCTCTTTATAAATAAAGTATGATCATTCACACTTTTTTTATATTCTAGGCTAATTACACCTTCACTAAACATTTTGAACCAAGATCTTTGTGATTGCTTAAGACCATACATAGACTTATTTAATTTGCATACTTTACCTTCTAATCCTTTATCATTAAATTTAGGAGGTAAATCCATACAAACCTCTTCATTGAGGCTCTCTTATAGAAATATATTTTTTACATTTAATTGTCACTTATCCCATCCTTTGTTTGCAGCTAGACTAATAAAAACTATTATAGATGCGAGTTTTGCAACTATAACAAAAGTATTATTATAGTCAATTCTATATGACTGACTATATTCCTTAGGTACTAGTCTTCCCTTGTAACGTTTGAGACTACCATTAACTTTAAACTTTATGTATACCCACTTACAACCTATTGGCTTTCAGCCTAGGAGCAAATCAACAATCATCCAAGTGTTATTCTTCTGCAATGCATCTAATTCACTTTGCATGGCCTCCTTCAATTGAGGAAATTGACTAGCTTCCTCCACATTATGAGGTATTGGATGCACCTCACCATTTATAATGAAATTTTGATTGTTCCTTGAGGTATTTTGGTAAGAGACACATTGAGAAACAGAAGAAAGAGTATAAGATCTCTTACCTCTTCAGATAACCATACCGAGATCATATTCAAGGATCACATGAGGTAGTTGATCGAAATGTGAGGAAAAGTCATTGGTCAAGTTGACTTCAACATGGGGCATCATTACTTTCCTTTCTCCATGACAGTAGGTCTTAATCTCCTTGGGATCATGATTAGTCTCTTCATTTTCTATGACATCATATTCAACTTCAATGGCACTTATAGGTAGGACATGCACATATGTAACTACATAACCAATAAACTCCCCCTTGGAAGGACAATAAGGGGTTAACTCAAAAAAGGTATGTATAAGTTTTTTGGTGTAATTGATCGTAAGATTTATACCCCTTTTGAGAAGTGAAGTATCCAATAAACATACATGTAATGGCTCTAGGATCCAACCCATCTCAAACATGTGAGTGAATATGAATATAACACACACCCAAAGTTACGAGGTGGAATATGAAATAATTTGACCTCAAGATTAATAATCCTTCATGGGCACTTCCCATGTAATACAATACTAGGCATCCTATTAATAAGATATACAAATGTTAGTATTGCATCACTCCAATAAGACTTTGGAGTATATCTTCCAATAATTAAAGTTCTAGCTATTTCAAAGATGTGTATATTTTTTCTTTCTACAATACCATTTTGCTATGGAGTATTATGACAAGTTTGATGCATAATTTCATGTTTATGAAAGTATTCTTATAGCCAACTGAAATATATTCTCCACCATTATCTGAACAAAGAATTCTTAATGAAAAATGAATCTGTGTTTCAATGAATTTACAAGCGATGGAAAAGATTGCATAAACTTCATCATTTGATTTCATTAACTTGACTATAGTGAATCGAGTATAATCATTAATAAAGAAAACAAAATAGCTATGACTACTCATAGAAGTAAATACAAGGGCCCAAACATCGGAATGAATCAACTCAAAAGGTTTAGACATTATAGATTCACTATAAGAGAAGGGATCAAAATGTTGTTTCACTTACAAATATCACAATGAAGAATTACATATCTAAACTCAAGAGGAATACTAGAAAATACACTTCTGATTTTTAACACGGGCAAGTGTCCCATGAGATCATGCCATAATCAAATTTTGGCTACTCTATTAGTCATGGTAGAAAGAGTGTAGACTACGGGTGTCAGCATAGAGTCCTCAATAATGTAAATCTCCCCTTCAAACTAACATGACTAATGGTTTGATTGTTGAGTGTCATTGCTATTTTTTATATACTCAATAAGTTTAATATGACTACTAAACACTTTCTCTATCATAAATACGAGTAAATAGTCAATTCTATCACCTTCACAATCAACAAATATTTTTTTACCTCATCGGCCAACTAGTTAAAGAATACATCATTTATTGCACTACAATAACTTTCAATCTCCTTAGTCTCGATGAAACATCAACCAAAATAAAAAACAAAAAAATAAGAGAAACCTATAAAAATACAAATATATTGCTAAGAACCAACCTCTCAAAATCTAAAAAAAATAAGAAATCGACCGGTTCAATAGTCTCTTTCTTTTACTTTTTTGTTTTTATTATTTCTTGTTTTGTAAATCTTTGATGAGGTTCATAAGGAAATAATCATGTATTCCTTGTCTTAATAAAGTAATAATAGATCTCAATGAACAAAATGTCGATCGCTAAAGTAAAAAAAAAAGGAAATGCTAGAATTTGGTGTATAGAGAAGAGAAATTGCTAAAGGGATACTTTTAGTATTTTTAAAATTAGGGTGTGCAAATAGCAAAAAAGGTACGCAAGTGATAATTCCCAAAACTAGAATTGGGTGTGAGAGTTGAGAAATGCTGAAATTGAGTGTGAGAGTAGAGAGAAAATGGAGGGATAATTATGATATTTTTGCATGGATAGTAAAAAGAGTGTGAATAGTAATCTTCTTTCAACTCTCTATAATATTTTTTCTATCGATCAATTCCTTGTGGTTTCAACTTTGTGAGATTAGTTTAGATAGTAATGGGCATTACTATCTACATATCCCTTTTACTATTCACATATCCCAATTTTCATAAATACCCAAAATATCCTGAAACATTTTCTCCTTCCTCTCTTCTACTCAACAAATTTCGATAATTTTTTCCTCTTGCTTTGATGACTATTATTCATCCTATTTTCAATCGATATTCCCTCTCCTATCAACAATCATTGATTAGTTACTTATGAACCTAGCTCAAATCAAACAAACTAAGAAAGAAAAAAGAAAATCTAGGAGACGATAGATCTAACTGATTTTTGGAATTTTTTTTGCGTTTTAAAGGTCGGTTTTTAGTGAGATTATTGTATCTTCATTGTTTTTCATGATTTTTTTTCAATGTTTGAAGATGATTCATGGGTTTGGGTAAAATCTGATAGGGTGTCGGAACTTCATGTCGAAATGCGATACACATGTGTCTTCTTTTATAGAGGAGACACGATCCAGGTACGTCTCTCCTTGAAGGGAGATGCACCGGTACCACATCTCCTTTAATCAAATAGTGGTCCCTAATATCCATGCTCAAACTAAATGCACTTATAATAATGAAAGCAATTAAGAGAAGATGATGACTGGTGACTTTACTTATCATGTAATGAATAAGGAGAGGGAAGGTAATTATAGTGCACTAGCAATTGAGAGAAGATGATGACTGATCAAATTACTTATCATGTGATGAATAAGGTGAGTGAAAGTTATTGTAGTGCACTGGATGATGTATCTGTTGACTAGTTGGCAGATGAGGTAGAAGATCAATTTGTTGATTGCGAGAGTGATGAGTTTGATTACTATTCACTTGTGTTTATGATAGACGATGTATTTATGAGTCGTAATGAACTTATTGAATATATAAGAGTAGTTGGGTGAAAGCATAACATTATTACAATTATTCATCATTTGAAAAACAAAGGCGTAATAAGCAAGATATGGCTTGGGTGCGAAAATCGTGACAAATATAAGTCCAATAAAAATATTGATGTTGAAGCTATTAGGTAAACAGGTACTATGAAGATAGGTTGACTATTTTTATTTTGAGGAGAGTGTGTAATGGATGGTTATTAGACGTTGAATGTAGTAAACGAGACACATAACCACCCTCTAGATTTGTATCTCAAAGGTTATACTTTTATCGAAAGATTGAGTAGCTCTGATTAGAGTATAACAAAGAACCTCACATAAAGTCATTGCAAGCAAAAAAACATTTTGATGCATTTGAAGTGAGTGGACAAGGAAAATGTGAGTACAATAAGACATATTTATAATGCAATGATGAAAATCAAGAAGAAAGTGATTCTCGAAGTGTTCTACAACAACTATTACACGATCTAGACATTAAAAATATAGTATAAAATCTCTGATATAGATATTGTTAGTAATATTAGATTTACACATCTTCGTTTTACTATCTTTAATGGTTAAATATTTTTTTTATATTTTGCAGGTATAAGATGTATTTTCTTGAGTTTGTCTGTCTCATATAAACTTCCAAGGACTTCTCTTTAGCGTTCATTTTTATCCGTGCGAAAAAGAAAGAGAATTATGTTTGAATGTTGAGGTATGTGAGAGAGTTATATAATCCAAACAAAATTCCACGTGTTATCTATAATGATCATGATCTTACTTTGATGAATGCTATTCAAATAATATTTATAAATACAATACACTTTTGTGTAGATGACATATATCCAAAAATATTGAAGCAATTATTCTAAAGTTAATAAGGAATAAAAAATAGCAAGTACATTTTGTGTGAGTTAGAGGAAGGTCATCTACTCATTAGATAAAAGCAGATACAAGGAGGCAGTGCATGTAGTGGAATTGATGTGGAATCTTTTTTCCGCTATACTCTCCTATGTTAAAGAGCAGTAGTTAGAACCATATAAGGAGAAAATTGTTTTGACATGGATAAATAGGGTGATTTAATATGGTACTCATATGACTAATAGATATGTGAATTTAATTTCCAATATATTCATATCATCTATTATTCTTAAAATGTATAATGATTATATATTCATATTTGCTATGGTGAAAAATGCACATACAAGGTCAAAAGGGTTCAATGGTAACTCAACTGACAGATTTGATACAATTTGAAAATAATTATATTGGTTAATAGAGTTGCAGATTAAAGAATTGAAAGGCATTTGAGGAATTAAGAACTTTGACCAGGCATTACGTTAGTGTGACAAAATATCTAATTGTAAACTTTCATATAAGGGTATCACACTACGCTCTTAGCCTTATCATAAAAGAGTACAATCATGTGGAGATGATAGGTTTAGATATAAGAACATGTTATTGTTATTTACAATATTAAGATGATTTACCTTATGCTTAAATATGGTGGATCAATAGAATTGTCAACTATTGACCCATTTTCGAAATAGCTAGACATGGAGGATGACCATTATTATTATCAATCAGGTGGGAGAGGATGCAAGACCAGTCACGATGGAGACCGTTTTGAGGAAGTTAAGGAATCATTCATAACGAGACATTTGTTAAGATGTTTGATAAATAGTTGAGTTCTGAATACACTACCATATAAAAACTACCAATTTGTCATTCTAAAGGAAGACCATCTAACAAATATATGAAGTGAGACTTTTCATTCATTTATATCATTTTCCACTTGGAAGGATATATTAATGAATGTACTCTAAAGCAAGTTGTTTAGAATTAATTATTATCTTTAGAAACGTAGCTTTGGAAGGTTGCTTCAAATAGAACTTATCGTTTATGTATGAAGAAAGAAAAAACGAAAAGTGCGGTTAAGAATCAAACTTCTAAAATTCTAATTCTAGAAAAAGCTAATTCATAGCAGAATCAAACTTCAAGGTGTTTTGACAGTACATGCTAAAACAGCTAATCACATGGTAAAACAATTATAAGTCTAATAATTGCATTTGACCTTTTAAATCTAATAATTTTATACATATAACAATAAAAATATGCAAGTGGAGCACTAAGAAATGAGTTCATCAATATCATGACGGGCAAATGGCCTAAAGCTATTTCTTAAGCCATCTTTTAAACCTCAATCCTGTGGACGGCTGTACGATTGTGATTCTTTGTTAAGAGCATAAATTCAGATCATGACACTAATAAAATCATTTTATAAGTCCTGCCACTCAATAGTTATCATTTTCTTTGGACTCCAGTTGTTGCCAAAAGAAAAGGATAAGAAAATGATTATTCAAAAATGGCTTTGTTGAATAAACGGAAATATGACCGATTTGCTTGATATACTCAATATACATTGCGCATCTCAACACGCCACACATGACAGACATGCGCGTATGCTCCATTATACATCAAGGACGTGTTGTATGAGTTAAATATGGCCCATGAGTTACACAGTGCATGTCCATACCAAGTAGATCCTATTGTTGGGTGTTCATCCTGTTAGTCTTCTTATCTTTAGGACTCGGCTGCTCAAGTTTGACTCATTGGTTTCTTATGGTTCGCTATACCACATTAGCTAGGGTATTTAGGGTAAATGAAGGGCCATGTTTTCTTTTTCGGTAAAGGAACATATTATTTATGGTAAAGAAAAGGGACACAGCCCAATCACACTAATGAGTGGGAATAGCACCATGTAGGAGTGTTCAAGGAATCAAACAGTCAGAATCAAACCAAATTGATGGTTTGGTCCGGTTCTAGATGTCTAGCGGCTTGGTACAGTTTGGTTTTAATAGCAAAAAATTGACGGTTTGGTTCATGGCTTCAATGTTGAAATTTGACTTTGAAAACCAAACTGAAACATTATATATATATAAGGTTGAAGATGCAAACCATTCATACACGAACTTCATCAAAACCAATCTCAACCATTCGATCAAGCATCATGGGTGGTTGAGATTAAAAATTGAAAAGTGAAAAGTTTATAGACGGCCAATTAAGTACATATATTTTTTCACTTTTTGATTATCTGATCGAATAATTGAAATTGGTTTTGATGAAATTTACATATGAGTGACTTTTACATTCAACTTTCCGATATATATGTCTAATATAAATTTTTTATGCATGTATAAATATAAATATAATAAGGTAAATCAGTTTATTATATGAACCTTATAACCTCATATACATATAAAATCTAGAACTGAACCAAACCAAACCAGAATCATCTATGCGGTTTGGTTTGGTCCTGACTAAGAGTCACGGTTTGGTTTGGTTCCTTGAAAACTAAGAACTGAGAATAACAGGGAAAAAACTGAGAATAACAGTTTGGCTTGAGGTTAACATTAGAATCGAACCAAATGGAACCACAACAGCCCCTAGTACCATGCTAAAGGACCGTTGTATTTAGGGTATGCAACGAAATCTCAATCAACTCGGTCCAGCTTGACTCATAAATGGATGTTGAGCTGTTCCGAAATATCTGTGCTATATGGGAGGCTGTTCAGGCCAGGGTTGGCTTGACTCGTTTGAATCGAAAATGTGCTAAGCAACGAAAAAGGTTTATTTGTCTTAGTAAAATTTGGGGTTTCCATAGGGTTGTTCTTATCATAGAGTTTCTCAGTAAGTAGGCAGTTATATTCTTGTGACTTGAAGAAAAGGTCGACATAGAGGCCCATGGGAGTGGTTCTTGAAGACCCTAACTCCAGCCCTGAATGCTTTAATTTCTTCATTTACCGTGGGAATATCACCTTTTTCTAGTACTGTTGGTTCAATCAGATTATTTGATCTTTTACTTAAAAGCAATGACAGAAACAAGATGGATCGGCTCGGGCCACTATTTTAAAAAAAATGAGAGCATTCAAGCAGTTGTTTAAGGGTGAGCCCCAACAGAAGTTGAGACTTTTGAACTCATTCTCACGGCTACACCTGGCTGGTTCTGGTTCCACGGAAAACCAGAACTGGAACCAATTAAACCCTTCCCTCCATTTTTGGTTTTGGTTTTGATTTTGGTTCATGTTTGTTTCTGGTTTCCTTTAATTTGGAAAACCAATAAAGTAAAGGTGACATTTAGGGACGAGAGTGAAAATATGGTTTTGAACCCCAACCGGGTTCCGTAGGTGGTCCTGTTCGGTTCTATCTACAGTACCGAGTCCGATACGGCCATCTCTACTCCGGGTCGGGCGTTGGTAGAATATAAATGGAACACGTTCGCAATTTGAGTCAATGGGTTGGACATTCAGCGAGAACCTTAGTTGCTTCCCAAACGTATCCCACGTTATTTTCTTTCTCACAGGTTAATTAAGAGGCCGAAGCCAAACACTCACGCACGTATAACCCTAGGAGTCGACTGAGTATATATGTCAACATAAAATGGATAATCGATTATAAAGAGACAGAAACAGAAAAGGGGGAAAAAAAGACTGAGTAAAATTCATGCCATATTCATTTGCTTAAATTCATCGTTTAATTATTGTGATCAATAATAAAAAAATTAAATTTAAAATTCAAAATGGATTTGAACATTCATAACTGTGTGCATTTAATACGTCCTCTCTCCTTTTCATTTTATATCTATAAACAAAATTTTATTTGAGCACCCATGACTTATGTACATCACAGGATTTTACTCTATTTTTTCTATATATATTTTCTCTTTATATATACAAAATCCCCACCCTTAATCATAGCATAAGTATTTGAGCATCCATGATTTGTCTGCATAACACGTTTTCACTTTCACTTTTTTCTCTCTCTATATGACGTGGATGGCAGTGATCCTAGCGGAATTAATTTCTACCACCGCCTTTAATACTGACACCTGGTTGGCTTTCGGCTCCTGTTGTCCGGAAACCTTTCTGCATTCAGTATTGCTTCCCTTAGTATTGATCCTTTTTTTTTTGTCTCAATGCAGAGACAGAGTGAAAGATATTTCTTCTGTCAAGTTATTCCTGTTTGATTACTTCTCCGTTCCTGCTTCGCTTTTTCTGAGAGAGAGATTAATGGCTGAAACCGTTATAGGTCCGGTTATTGACAAGTTGCAGGGAATATTAACTGACGAAGCTCTGCGTCAAATTTGGAGTGCGTTCAGAAGTCGACATAAAAAAGGAACCGGCCAGCATGCAAGCTTCCTTAAAAGATTCCGAACGAAGAATGGAAAGCGACGAAGAAACAAAAGAACTGGTAAGACAAGTGAAAGATGCGGCATACAATGTGGAAGATATTTTAGACAAATTTATCTCTCGATTTCAAGGCCACTATGATCGTGGATTCGTGGGTTTCCTAGGCAAGACTTGGCATAACATCAGAAATCTACGAATCCGGCGCGACGTCGCGAGAGACATCGAAGCCATAAAAGATACTATCAAACGCATATTGCTGAGAAAATCTATGTATTATTTCAGTACTGATACACAATCCATCCATCAGTTCAAACGTGGCATGCAATTCATCAGGACGCCGATATTCTTAAGCAACAACAACAACTAAGCCTTTTCCCATACTAGACGGGTCGACTACATGGATTCTTTGTTTCCACAGATCCTTATCATGTGCCATGTCAGCAGTTAACTCCCAATAAGCTAGATCATTCTTTATTGTTTCTTTCCAACACTTTTGTGGTCGTCCTCTACCTCTTTTAATACTTTCAAATTTTAGTTTTTCTAACCTTTTTACAGGTTTTTCTTTTGATCTTCTTTCTATATGTCCAAACCATCTTAAACGATGTTCTCTCATTTTATCCTCTATTGGTGCCACTCCTAATTTGTTTCTAATAACCTCATTATATATACGGTCTTTTCTTGTATGACCACTCATCCATCTCAACATCTTCATTTCTGTCACATACGTCTTTTGTATATGTTGATAATTAACTGCCCAACACTCAGAACCATAAAACATGGCAGACCTAATTGTTGTTCTATAATATTTACCTTTTAATTTTAATGGTATCTTCTTATCACAAAGAATACCTGATGCAATGTGTAACATTGCATTTTAATTCTATGTGTAACATCTCCATCAATTCTTCCATCACTTTGAAAAATTGACCCTAGTTATTTTAAACTTTCCTTTTGGGGAATGCAATGTGTGCCAATTTTAATTTCTATGTCCTCTGAAGTAGCCAAATGATCAAACTTACATTTCATATATTCTGTCTTTGTTCTACTAAGTCGGAGGCCTTTGATTTCTAATGTTTCTCTCCATAGTTCCAATTTTCTATTAACTTTTTCCTTAGACTCCTCCATTAATACAATGTCATCTGCAAATAACATACACCAAGGTACTTCATCTTGAATATGTTTTGTTAACTCATCCATCACCATTATAAATAAGTATGGACTTAAAGTTGATCCTTGATGTAACCCAATATTAACTTTAAAGAAGTCTGTCGTTCCTTCATGAGTCCTCACACATGTTTTTGCACCATCATACATGTCTCTTATAAGGTTAATATATGTCAATGGGATACCTCTTTTTTCCAAAGTTCTCCAAAGAACCTCCCTCGGTACCCTATCATAAGCTTTTTCTAGATCAATAAATATCATGTGAAGGTCTTTCTTTTTTGCTCTAAAATGTTCCATAAGACGTCTCAAAAGGTGAATCGCTTCAATAGTAGATCTGCCTGGCATAAATCCAAATTGGTTCTTTGTTGTACTTGATACTTGTCTTAACCTACGTTCGATAATTCTTTCCCATAATTTCATAGTATGACTCATTAACTTGATACTCGATAATTCGCACAATTTTGAATGTCTCTCTTGTTCTTATATATGGGTATAAGTGTACTTGCTCTCCATTCCTCGGGCATCTTTTGGTTTTTCCATATTTCATTAAATAGTCTTGTGAGCCAAGTGACTCCTATTTCTCCTAGTATTTTCCAAACTTCTATAGGAATATTATCCGGTCCTACCGATTTACCACTCTTCATATGTTTAAGAGCCTCTTTGACTTCATTCTTTTGAATACGTCGGTAGAAATTGTGGTTTATATACTTTTCTGACTTAGCTAAATCTCCTAGACTAATACTAACATCTTTATTTTCATTAAAAAGATTATAAAATAGTTTTTCCACCTATTTCTTATATCATCATTTGCCACTAGAATTTTTTTATCCTCGTCTTTTACGCATCTAACATAATTAAGATCTTTAGTTTTCTTATCTCTAGCCCTAGCTATCCTAAAAATATCTCTTTCACCCTCTTTTGAGTTGAGTTTTTTATATAAGTCATCCCAAATCTTAGCTTTTGCTTCACTAACGGCCTTTTTCGCTTCCTTCTTTGCTTTCTTATAAGCTTCTAAAGTTTCACTAGTTTTCTCAGCATAATGTAATTTGTAACATGCCCTCTTTGCCTTGATTTTATTTTGTACTACTTCACTCCACCACCAAGCTTCTTTTTGTGCCGGTACACCTCCCTTAGATACCCCTAACACATCTTTCGCCACTTTCCTAATATGTATAGCCATATTGTTCCACATATCACAAGGTGTGCCAACATAATTCCAAACATCTCCTTGAAGGACTTTCTGTTTAAATATATCTTCTTTCTCGCTTTTGAGGTTCCACCATTTAGTCCGAATAGCTCAATGCACTCTTTTCTTCTTTCTCCATTTTTTTATTTGTAAATCCATAACTAAAAGTCGATGTTGGGTGGTTAAGCTTTCTCTTGGAATTACCTTACAATCTTTACAACACGCTCTATCTTTTTTTATACAAATAAAGTAATCAATTTGTGTTTGTGATAAGCCACTCTTATAAGTAATTAAATGTTCATCTCGTTTTTTGAAGATTGTATTGACTATAAAGAGATCAAATGACATAGCAAAATTTAAAATCTCCCTACCTTCCTCGTTTATATCCCAAAAACCAAAGTTTCCATGAATCCCTTAATATCCTAATGCCTCTTTACCGACATGTCCATTTAAATCTCCTCCTAAACAAATCATCTCCCTTTGTGGAATCTTTTGAAACACCTTATCTAACTCTTCCCAAAAAATTGTCTTTATACTATCTTCTAGTCCTACTTGGGGTGCGTAAGGACAAACTATATTCAAAACCTCTGCTCCTAACACTAATTTTAACATCATGATTCGGTCACCATATTGTTGTATGTCTACTACACTCTCCTTTAAATCTTTCTTTATGATAATACCAACTCCGTTTCAAACATTTTCTTTACCCAAGTACCATAATTTAAAACCTCTATCCTCTATCTCCTTTACTTTTTCTCCAACCCATTTTGTCTCTTGTAAACATAGAATATGAATCTTTCTCCGAATCATAGTATCTACCACCTCCATTAGCTTACTCGATAATGTTTCGATATTCCAAGAACCAATACGAATCTTATTATCTAGGACTAGCTTCCTTACCCCCTGCATCCGTCCATAATCAAAATGTGGAGACCCTCTCTGAAATTTTTTTACTACATTCGGGCAGCAATGTAGCGGGACTAACTTCTTTACCCACACCTTTCCATGATGTGGGAACCCTCTCTGCAATTGATTTACTACATTCGGGCGAAAATGTAATGACCCTTGCTTACTTCTTACTGCATTCGGGCTCTGCAGCGCGTCGCTAGGCGGGGACGCCCCAAAGCAATGCTTATAATTTTTGTAATCCATGTTGTAAAAATCCGACGAAGTTTTACGCTGGCTGTCGGAAGCCTAACACAACCCTCCTCTTTTATTCGGGCTTGGGACCGGTAATGCAAGGGTGATCCTTTACATGAGCGGAGTTGCCAATATTCTTAAGCTCGAAGAAATTATGGGTTTCGATGAATTAACGAACTCTTTGGTCAAGCAATTAATAGCAGGTAAGGAAGATGAGAATAATGCAAAGGTTATATCCATCTCACTAGTGGGTATGGTGGGGTCTGGCAAGACTGCATCCGCAAGAAAGGTTTTAAAGATCCAAGGTTGAAAAGAAACTTTGACTGTTGTGCTTGGGTATGTGTTGATCAATCTTTTCGACCTTGTGACCTCTTAGAGTGCATTGAGAAGGAGTTCAAAAGGTCCTTCAGAAAGCAACAAAACGAATTTGAAGAAGGGACAGAGACCTCCACGAGTGATCTTCGAGAGAGGCTCTTCCGGTACTTAGAGCATAAAAGATACATGATTGTATTGGATGATATATGTGACGAGGGACCATGGCATTACACCAAATTTGCATTCCCCAAAAACTCCAAAGGAAGCGCAATCATGATAACAACACGAATATAACATCGCTAGTACAATATCAATAGACAGAGAGATCAAGAACTCCGTTGAACGAATGCAGAAGCTACACGGCAAAACTTCAATGATCTTGTTCTACAAGAAGTCATTTGGAAGAAGTGAAATGTATTGGACCTGATCTTTTGGATGTCTATAAAAGTATGGTGGACAAATGTGAAGGATTGCCTCTTGCAATTGTTGGTCTCCGTGGCTTAATGTCCAAAAAATCCAGAACCACACAGGAATGGTGGAAGATTTATGAGTCTTCAATGGAGAGTAGCTGAAAACCGTTCAAGAGTGAGAAGCATTCTAACACTCGGTTACGATGAACTACCATCTTATCCCAAACCATGCTTCAGATATTTCAGTTTGTTTCCTGAAGATTACTTGATTAGCAGAAGTATGTTGATCAGGTTATGGATTTCAGAGATGCTCATACAAGAAGTAGATGGCATGATACTGGAGGAGGTAGCAGAAGAGTTCCTTAGAGAGCTAACTGACAGAAACCTTCTACAAGTTGTAAATACTACCATCAATGACCGAATAAAAACATTTAGACTTCATGGTATTATGAGAGATCTGCTCATTTCGTTGTCACGGACAGAGGACTTTGCCATTAATTTTCACAGAGACAGCAAGAGAATTGTAGACTTTCAGGACTCTGTCGATCTAAAGCAAGATGGAACATTTCTTCAAAAGGAAGGTTGACATGTCTCACCTACGCTCTTTCCTTATTTCCGAGCCTATAAGCATGCAGCCACCTGTTGGGAAACAAATTGCGGTGATGCGCAATGGCAAGGTCCTTAGAAGTTCTTAGGTTTTTCATTGCACAGGAACAAACTAGATGATGACGTCAAAGTAAAATGGATAGGTGTGTTCTTACAGATTGAAGTCATTAGGGTTTTTTTGGATATGCGAGGTGCTCAAATTGTGAAGCCGATAAGGGCTCCGAAAATGGAAAGCCTACCCTCGATATTTAGGAGGAGTCCAGCACTGCTCTATAAATAGACACCAGCCCACATAGAAATACAGCGAAAAACAAAGAAAACCTCTTTGAAAAACCGGTTGTGTAGAAACTGCGGAAGAAACTTGCTTAGGCAGTGAGAGGGTCCAACAACCATACTTCGCCGGAAGCCAACAGTGGTATGATGGCTATTTTTATGCAAAAAAAAGAGTACGCAGTATTTTTGTGCGTAAAGGAAAAATAATATAGAGAAAAAAGAAAGAGAACACCCTCGTTTCGCCGAAAAAGGCTGACTATTGAAAACCATAGTTTGTGGCATGAGACAATAGTTTGTGGCATGAGACAACAGAAAAAACAAATAAGCCGGACGGTCGAAGCAAAAGAGATCAACCTGAACCGACAAAATGAAACAGAGGCCACGCCAAGACTGGCGGATGAAAAAAAAAAATAGTCGAGGCCGTCGATTTAAGAAGGGAAATCCAAGCTAGTGAGGGAAAAGGTCAGACCAACCGAAGGGAGAACCTAGGCCAGGCGGAGGGAAAGCCTAGGCCACGCCAACGCTCTCTCTCACCCTCTCCCTCTCTCTCTTCCCTTTTATACCCTTAAGAAACCATCGGCGGTTTTCCAAAATCTCCCTTAATTTTGAAAAATAGCCGGTAGTTTCTAGAAAACCGCCTTGGGCAATGGACTAAAAAGTTCGTTCTGTCCCTGACCGCTTTCAGAAACTATAAAGTTATGAAAATATCTAGATATTTTTGAGTAAAAGACTCTTTTACCCTAAAATAGGTGAAAAGACAATCTTGCCCTCTAGTTGTTTATAAAAATTATGGAATACCTGAAGGTTGAATTACCTTCTTGCCCTTACCCAATAAAAGGTTCACAATTTTGTCGTTGTGTTAAAAGACAAGGTTGTCCCTATCTTTTTAAAAATTTACAAATTCAGACTGAAGGGCAAAATTATCAATTTACCCTCGATCAGTGACAAATTTCATAGAAAACCATATATCAAGTTTACTTTTTTGTCCCTGATCTTTTTGAAAATTACAAAAGTGATAGATACGTAAAACTACTAGTTTACCCTTGTTGTTTGGGAAAATTAGGTGTGACAATTTTTTTTCCAGAAAACTACAAATTTGTTCATAGTTTGATTATATAACAGAATTAGGCTATTAAAACTCAATAATGATACTTAAAATTTGTATAAAACTGGTTTTAAGTACCATGAGTTATTTTTAATTCAGTAGTTGGATATTATGTATTTTGTTAGTTAAATATTTGCTATCTATTGCTTGTTGCTTGATATATGTTCTTCTTTTAGACCGTCATTATTAATTTTGGAAACATATAAAAATGAATTCAAGAATATGTGTATCTAAACTGGCAAAAAAAGAAAAATTAAACGGTCTAAATTTTCAAACGTGAAAGAGGAGAATCCTGTCAGCTCTTACACTTGAAGGTGTAGAGTATGTATTAAAAGAAACATTGCATCTACCACCACTTGATGTCAATGAGCAACAAAAAGAAATGTATAAAATATTTTTAAGAGATGACACGATAACAAGAATAATCATGTTAACATATATGAAGAATAATCTGATTAGGGTATTTAAAGAATATGAGACCGCAAAAAAGTTATTTGACTCAATAACAGCTAAATATGACACTACAACTAAACTACATATTCAATTACTACTATAAAGGTATAACTTCTATAAAATGAAAAAAGAAGATAATGTAGTAGAACATGTGAACCATATGTTGATAATAGCAAGAAATTTAGTTGTGGCCAGAAAAAGAACATATGAACAAAAATAGAAAAAAAAATTGCTAGTAGTATAAGATGAGATAGGGTCCATCTCCAAATCCAATCATAGAAGAAATAAACCAAACAAAAAGTTTAAAAAAAGTAACAAAAAAGATAATCAATCTTTTAAGAAAATGTAGGAAACCACTTCTCATGTTAAGAGTTTCAGTTGTGGAAAAATGGGACACTATAAATGAGATTGCCGCAAAAAAAAAAATGGTGAAAATAAGCAACAACAAGGACAATCGAAGAAGCAGGATATAATCTGTGTAATATCAAAATGTTTATACATGGATCGCCCGATGACTGGTTAGTGGATTGACTAAAAAGTGACAAGATACATCTCAAAGAGCAAGGAAATAACAATTGAACTAAAGAAATATAAATTAGGAGATGTAGTTTGGAAGAAAACCCAACCTACGCTATCTCAAGAGGTGGGGATTTATTGCTCATGTGAAGATCCTTGATTAGTGTAGAGATAAACTAGACAATAGGTCCTTGAGATGTATATTCATTGGATATCCTAAAAGCTTAAAAGGATATTGTTTTTATCATAAGGACCATGGAGTGATAGAGAGCAGAGATGTTAAATTCTTAGAATATACTAAAAATGACATCCTTGAGAATAATGATGAATATTACTAGATCAATAATTATTTGAACTCAAAGAAGATCTTCCCGAATCAATTGAAACTTTAAGTGGACATAAAAGGCCTAGGGCCGCATCGTCCTACTTAAAAGATTATCACACTTATCTTGCACAAGAAGTATACACTTCAGTAGATTTAGATGAACTGACTGATCACTTGACTTATTGTTAGACTATTGACTCATCTGAATCGACAAACTTGGAGAAGCAATGGATGAGGAAATTGAATCCATTGAGAAAAACCAAGTCTGGGAGTTCGTTGATTTGTCAAAAGAAAGAAAAATCATAGGCTACAAATGAGTTCTGAAAAAGAAATATAAAGTTGATGGATCAATCGATAAGTTTAAAACGAGGTTGATTGCAAAGGGATTTTCGTAAAAGAAGGGGATAAATTATATTGAGACATATTCCTAGGTTGTAAAATTTGCATCCATATGAATAATTTTGGCGATATCTGCATATTATGATTTTAGTTTACATAAATTAGATATAAAAATTGCTTTTCTAAATAGAAATTTAGATAAAATCATATATATACATCAATCCAAAGGATACATAGTTGAATCGTAAGAAGATAAAGTATATAGGTTTAAAAAATTCTTATATGGCCTAAAACAATCACCTAGCCAATGGTATTTGACTTTTGAAAATGCTATTATTGAACTTGAGTTTGTGGCAAATGAACTTGATCACTATGTATATCTGTGAAACAATGGGGCTACTTTGTCATCTTACCATTATATGTAGATGACATATTATTGATTGTAAATCACAATGAGATGATTGTCAAAACCAAGTCATGGTTAAACTCAATGCTTGAAATGAAAGATATTGAAGAACATCCTGTATTCTGGGTATAAAGATTTTTTAAGATGGAGAATCTAATCTTCAATGCTTGAATCAGGAGAGTGATATTGATTATATCCTAAAGAAGTTTAAAATGGGTGAATGAAAGTCTACTTCAACACTTGTTGTAAAAGGGGTAAAACTTAGCAAAACTGATTGTCTCGGTGAAGGAGACAATAAGCCTAATATTTCTTATGGACAAGCTGTGGGTAATTTGATGTATGTTATGCTGTATACAAGACCTGATATCAGCTTTGTTGTTGGTCTTGTGAGCAGATATCAAAGTAATCCTGGATGATAATAATGGGTAGCTATGAAGAGGATTCTAAGATATCTCAAAAGAACAAAGGACTTAAAATTATGTTTTCAAGCAGATGAACTAAAAGTGGTAGGATACTGAGATACTAACTTTGCTTAGAGCAAAGACGATAGCAAAACAACCTTAGGACAAATACTTTTATTTGGAGGTTGAGTTGTTTCTTGAGCATGTAAGAAACAGGGTTGTATAACATTGCATACACAAGAATCTGAGTATGTGACTTGCTGTATGACTACAAGACCGTTTGTATAAGCCGCTTCATACGAGATTTAAAGCTGAAAATAGCCGATAAGCCGATTGTCATTTATTGTGACAACAATGCAACAATTACTCTAATCAAGAGTGAAGGTGACAACTCCAAAAGCAAGCACATAATGGTGAAATACCATTATGTTCATGATATCATTATGAGAAAGAAAATATCCATCTCATACATGCCAACTCAAGATATGTTGTTAGACCCCTTGACTAAAAGCATAATAGACGATCTTTTCACAAAATATCTTACAAACATGGGTTTCAGATATGTTTGATTGTTGTGTAGGTAAAAAACCACAAATGAATAATGATTGCAATAATAATTATAAAATGACATTACTAGGAAAAACTCCCCAAAGTGGGAGAAAAAACAAGTATGTTAAATCATTTGGCTTGAATAACAAAGTGGGAGATGTGAAGGCGAGAAGTGGTCATTCTCGGCAGATTCACACGACCGGCTCGATGGCCAAGCCATTTCCCATGGAGGTGGTTACGGTTCAAATTCATAACAGCCGGGCGGTTATATATACCTCTTTAACCGATAGGATAAAATGGAAAGCCCAACCTAGATATTTGAGAGAAAAAGAAAGAAAACCACTCTTTAAAAACGGCTGTGTGGGAACCGGAAATCATACATCAAAAGCTTCCTCTATTTATGCTCTTTGTCTTCTTCCATTTCGTTTGGTGTGCAACTAGTTTCGACGAAAGCTGCTCAAGAAACCCACTCACTTAGTCGAAGAGTCCGGCAGCGATACTTCGCCAGACCCCAACACAAATATGATACCCGCATGTTTAAGATTCTCCCGAAGTCCTTCGGGAAGAAGCTTTGGAACCTTCAAACTTTGGACAATAGAGGCACCCGCATAAAATTTCTGCGAAAAGGGTTACTCAAAATGTTAAGCCTCATACATTTGTGTATGTCTAGTGACAGCACTCGTATTGGGGTTTTATCAGAATCTTTACAGACGTTTACAGGTGTGGAGGAAGCCAAGGAAAATATGGTAAAAGAGGTTGGGAAGCTAAATAAGCTGGGAAGGTTTGAAATATACAATGTGAACAACGAAAATATGGATAAACTTTCTGAATCCATCGGTAAAATGCACTCTCTTTCGGTTAAGTATCCGTTCAACAGGTGTTATTCAGATAGATTCACTCTCATCTACTTTGCCCGCTTCAGTAAGAACAGTTATATTCGATGGATATTTGAAAAGTTTACCACCCGAGTGGCTTATCCACTAAACTCACAAAATTGCATCTTAGTCACTCGGAATTAACTAAGGACCCATTCTTGTATCTTCAAATTTTTCCAAAACTGCTACAGATGACACTGGAGGATGCATATGAAGGACAGGAATTAATGAGTACCAGCGGCGGGTTTCAAAAGCTTAAGAAATTGAAGCTCATTGATTTAAAGGACTTGAGATGTGTGACAGTGGAGAAGGGTGCGATGCCAAACCTTCAGTCCCTACGCATCTCTGGTTGCAAGAAGTTAAAAGGGCTCCCTGACGGCATTGAACATCTCGATAACCTTCCTGAATCGGTGTTCATGGGCATGGGTGATAAGTTCCTACATCACTTTGCCCGAAAAAGGGAAGTAGGTGGAACCGATTTCTCTAAACATCAACGTATTCCCAGAAGAGGGCTTATTTATGAGAAGGGTGGGAAAGTCTATCGAATTTACTCAAGAATGGTAGAGAGAGAATAAAATTATAAATCTTGATCATCCTTCAGGCACGTGAGTCCTTGATTCTATTTGCCTTTCGTAATTCGTTTTCTGTTTCTATTGATCCCCCCTAATAGCATGATTATTAGTTCATAACACATTAATTTTCTACATGTCCTTTAGTGTCACGTCAAGCCTACTAATCACATGCACGGTTGATAATTAAATTATTTATCTGCGAGAAAATTGGGTTAGTGCAGTTGTATTATCCGATATTTTCTGGTTTGTGAAGACTTATGTATCCAAATATTAGGCCTATATTTTAAAATTAATTATTTTAGAAAGATTTTAATCAACAACAACTAAGCCTTTTCCCGTACCCTATCATTTGCCATGCTAACAATTAACTCAATATAAACTAGATCGTTTTTTATTTTTTCTTTTCAATATTTTGTAGTCATCCTCTTCTTTTTTAAATATTTTTACAATCTAGTTTTTCATAGTGAGCATTATTGAGTCGTCCTTTCTATGAGTGTAAACGATTTTCTCTGATTTTATCCCCTAAGGGTGCTACTCACAATTTGTTTCTATTTATGTATACGATTTTTGTGTGACCATTCATACCTCTCATCTCATTTCTGCTTCTTTTATAAATGTTGATTTAAGAAGATTTTAATAAAACTTAAATTTTCAAAGAAGAATTTTGGATTGTTTACGATTTCCATTCATCCACTACACATACAACGGATCATTGATGTCCTATGTTCCATCTCCTCTCCCCCCCTCCCCCCAAGAAAAAAAAATCAGTCTCTTCTTCTGTATTTGGTAAAAGAGATTTTCTTTGCCTGTGCGATGCTATCAGTACATTATACGAACTTAAGCTACAATATATTGTAGCCAGGGTGGGAAGAACCAGGGGCAGTTGAAGCGATGCCTTTGGTGGCATCCCTCTGCCACAGCGGTAATGTATTATTGCTGATAAAAAGTTTTGTTACGTTTCATTTTAGAACCAATCATGATATAAATCACTCTGTATTTTGAGGAAATGCATCGTCTTGCTTTTTCTATTGTCTATTGCTCGACACTTCTGAAAACGACCGATTAACAATTTCTGAAAAGTTAAATGAGCTTTCTTCCATTCAAATGTAGATTCCTTGTAACTTTAATGGCGAAAACTTTCGCCCTCTTTTTTCTTTAATTGTATGTTGGTGGTGGATCGGCATTTGAAGCAAAACGCTAAGGAGTCAACATTGACCTTATTGTGCATGGATTGAGGACTGAAGAATGGTGGAGCGAGTTCTCTCAGGATTTGGTTTTCTGTATATCGTCGACCTGTAATGTTCTCTTATTGCCGGACCTAGTTTGAGATTAATTTTCTAGATATGTTTGTATGCTATAGTTGTTCATGTTCCGTTCATGCGTTTTTTCCCTTTTCTTTTCATTTTTTAAAGATATACAGCAGATTCATGAGAACTCTAACAAGTCTAATGTGTAGAGAAAAGGTTTCTCGAGGCCTAGGTTCAGTTTGTTTTTTTCTCCAACTTGATTTTAATTAGTTTAATTAATTTAAAAAATTTACCATTGTCTGAAATATTATTTTTTCCTTTTCTTGAAAAATAATTTTCATCGTTTACCAATTATTACAGCACTCGTTTATATATATAGAGAGAGAAATCTTAAAATTCAGCTATAAGGCCCAAACTTAATAACTGAAACAAACAGAGTGAAACAATTCGGTTCAGTTCAATGGTTTTCAAATTTAGAGATAGTTCAGCTATGGGTCAATGGCTCCATTATTGAACCGAATCGATCGAATTACACACCTACATAGGGAGATATTTTTGATAACACAGACGACCAAGGGAGGGTTTATTCAACAATAGCCAACAACCGAGGGATGTACTTGAATAAAAAGATGGATAACTTTCATTATAAGTTTTCTACTGGCAGCTCACGGAAGTGACGAGCCTTGTGGTTCCAAAGTCGCTCGCACGGTGGCAAAATGGTTGCCCCACATTTGAAGTATCCTTTTTTAAAGGGCGTATCTAACACTTGTGATGTAGACATATGTTTGTGGCAAAATACCTTGAAGCTTTCCATGTTGCCTTCTAGAAAAACTTTCTTCACGAAGGTAGATCCAAATTAGGTCTCCCACGAGAAACTCCATATGTTTGTGGTGTTTGGTCATGCCAACTTATATATGGAAGGCCTTGACGTATTTAGCTAGGGCTTCCGTATCACCACTAAAATTCCTTGGTAAAGGAGCAATGTCAAGAGGACCATGAGAATTAAGATCATACACCACTTCAAAACGGCTCTTGCAAGTTGTTTGTCATGGAGATGAACTATAGGCAAATTTGTCACTCTCAAAATTAGATGTGATTGGTTGAGGTTCTTCCTGTTGATGCCGAAAAACAAAGAAGCAGACCCTCGAGAGCTGAAAGAAAGAAGGGATGCGTGGTGAACCCTCGAGGGGTCCCAAAAAAATAGGATGATGGTTCAGGGCCACAATGTAAACATGCCTTGAGGAATGAAGTAGTGGAGGGACAGTTGGTATGATAAACCTGACATTGCAGCATAAAGACAGCAACAACGAGAAAAATAGGAAGTTACTGATAGTCGTGTCCACAAAAGACGGACCCACCTTATGTCTTCTCGACAAGAGGTCTATAAATAGTAGAAGTACATCAATCACAACTACCTTAAGAAGACCCTTTCTCCATAAACACTATCGGAATTGGGCAAAATTAAAAATCAACTCACAGTAATAGAGAAATTGATATTTCCTTTCTCTTGGAATGCAAAATGTCCAAAGAAGCTAAAAATAAGACACGTTGAGATTCCTGCAATATTAGCTTTATAAGAAAGTTAGAAAGCTTCCTGGTAGCAAGAGTTATCTGCATATGGAAAATGACATGCAAATCTTTGGAATTTGAAGCAGCTCAGAACAACAACTTACCATCGAGGTTAAGAATGGTGCTAGCTCCCTCCTCCTCACTGGAGTATATGGCCACAATCGGTATCAAGACCGGTGCACACTCTGGAAAGAACTCTCACATTTCAAACCTTCATGTCCTTAGATACTAATGGGTGATTGGAATGCAGTTCGATTTGCCTCGAAAGGGGGGAAGTTTCCATCGTTGCCCATGAAGGAGTTCAATATGTTCATAGATGCTTGCTCTCTAATGGATATTCCTACCATGGAAGTCACTTTACATGTTCAAATAAGACAAAAATAAGTGCATCATATCGTGAGCAGACTAGGTAGAGGGCTTGGGAATTTAGAATCGCTTCAAGCTTTCCAAAGCTCATGGATTAAGACAACTACAAGAATCTTTAGCGATCATAGTGGTCTGCTTTTACATCTAGAAAGTCATATTGCAACTAGACTATGCGATCATAGCGTCCGAATTTTTTTTCAGGCGGAACTAGACTATGCGATCCATAATTCGGAAGTTTGTTGAGTTTTCCAACTTACAACAGGTCGATCTAACCACTAAAAGGGGTAATTGAGGTAGATCGGAGAAGGAATCAAGCAGATCGGACCAAATTTGTTCAAAACAATTTGAAAGTCAGTCGGACAGAAAATTTCAGATCTGAAATTCTTATGTAATTCCGTGGTAATTGTACGGATTCTTGCTTGTTTGGATTGAGTTCCTTTGTTGTTTGGTTGAGTGAAAGTAAGAACAGGTACTAGACACTAAGAAACAGACGTTCATCACTGGAAAATCGCAAGAATTCCGCCGGAATCACGCCATGAGCGGTTGACACAAAACAATATAAAAAGGCCGCAGCTGAATTTTAGGCGTCTGGTATAATTACGTTGAGTAGCTGAATGTATTCCGTTTGAGCTGAAAATTGGTTTTCGAGTTTTAGGTACATCTTAGTTGATCAGAGTCGTTTGATATTTGTATTTCAGAGTCTGTATCAGTTCATAAGTTGTTCGTGAAGTGGCTGAAAAACCAGCAGTGCAGAAAACTGTGTTTGCTGTAAAAAAACCGAAAATCTGTAAAAAGCATGTGCAGTCTGTTCGGTCGAAGTGTAATTCTGTAACAACAGTTGTAACAGAGTATTAACACACGACGGATGGGAAAGCCACGCAAAGAAGTGGTTGAAGAGGCCAGCTCTTCCGGCAAACCATCAACCGAAGAAGTTTTGCTGCAGATCCTTCAGCAGCTGTCTTCTTTGCAGGTTGCGCAAGTGCAGTTGCAGCAGAGTCACGAACAACTGGCCCTGAAGGTTGGGTGCTTGCAGAGGCAGTCAGCCCAGCCTTCAGCAGATCCGGAAACAGTCCGACGACAAGAGCTCAGTCCGATTCAGCCCGTGGGTATGCGTGATACGGCACACAACTCTAACCTTTCATGAAATTGAAAGTTCCTGAAAGAGTCATTTGGGGGGGTTCGCGATAGGAAGTTGTTGGAGAACTTCTTTTGGGACTTAGAGAGATACTTGAATGTATCTCAAGTGGCCGAAGACAGTCGTGTGCTAGTGGCTACTTTATTTCTTAAGGACGATGCCAAGGTTTGGTGGTGCACGAGGGAGGTTGTAGCCACTAGCGGAGGTACCGCTCTCCCTGTTACTTAGGAGGAATTTCGAATCGAATTAAGTCAGTTTACACCCACAAATAGCGGTCGTAAGACTCGGGAGCTTCTCTCCAAACTCAAACAAACGGAGTCTCTGTATGAGTATGTGCAGAAATTCAATTAGTTATTGTTGGATGTTCATAATATGAACGAGGATGACAAAATATTTTATTTCGAACAAGGACTTTCTTGACCTTATCAGTGCGCAAGAGAGTAGTAGCGAGTGACATAAGGGAAAGAAATGGTACAAGACGACTAAAAACAATCGAAAGAACAGTAATGAGCTGAAGAAGAGTGTGGCAGAAGCGACATTTCTGTAGACGTGATTTTATTTCAAATCATAGGATTCGAAATTAAATCCTTGAACTATGTCGGGTTGCGCTTACATGCCAGTTAGTTTACCAAAACTAACAAATTCTGATTTTCTAGCTTCTAAGAACGATTGTGGATAAGTGAGATCTTTTCGACTTAGGCCTTCTTGAACCGGCACTCAAGGGTCAGCTTAGACGTTTAACTTTGTTTGAATTCATTAATTTGAGAAAAGGAAAAACCAGATTTTCCAAAGTTTCAGATTTGTGTTTAAGTTCCTGATTTCTAAAAATTTTCACATTCTGAAAGTTGCAGAATCTGTTTAGTTCTAGAGACCTGTTCTCCAAATTTTTTAAAAATACTTCTGATTCTCCAAAAATTCTAAACATTTTACAGAATAAAGCCACATGTGTGTAGAATCAGAATATATTTTTATTTTATAATTTCGTTATGTATTTTCTGAGAATTAAATCTAGAATCAAAAACTGTTATAAAACTCGAAACAGTTCTGTTTCTATGAATCAGAGGCTCAAAAAAATAGCCATATCTCAATACTCAGAATCCAAATTGAATAATTTTTTTTTTTAGTTATAAAGCTACGGATGTTAGCTTTCCAGAGAATCACATTTCATCAAATTTAATTCAGCACTTGCAGAGATATTGTCAAAAGAACAGAGGTCTGTCACTGAACGTTCTGTTTCTGTAAAACGCAATCTAAATTTTGTATAAATTTCACGGATTTAATTGACTAAACAAACGTTTATGAAAATTCCTCAAAATTTTATATAATAAAGTTTGATATGTCTAAATTATTCATGCAAAATTTCGAAGCAATTGGATTAGCCGTTTGTCTACATTAATTCCGCGATAAGACATGTATGCACAGTCAGTTTCAAAAATCAGGTTTTGAAGAAAATTTTCAAAAGGTGCCTTAACACAATTCTAAACGAGATTCAACCTGTATCAGTCTTAATGATGCATGGAGAGCGCCTAAACATGGATTTTGATTTCATTCATGAAGGAATCATGCATGTTTATATCGACTTCAATGAAGAACATGGGCTCGAGGCTTTGATTCATGTACAAATCTCCAGGATCTGTAAATTTTCAGATTTTCACGAAATAAAACAAATTTGTGCATGGATTCGAACCTGTGTGAATGAAAGTGGACGTAAGAACACTTCGCCGGACGATCGTCAGACGTTGGAATCAAACCGGGCTTCTTTCTTCTCCTTCTTCTCCTCCTTTCTCTCTTTCTTTCTCTCTCTTTTTCTGGATTTCGGACTGAATATGCTTGGAAGCTGGTTGATCGTTCCCTGTTCCGGTTGATCGTTGATGCCCTGTTGTTCCTTCCCGGTTGATCGTCGCTGATTGATAGCTGGTTCTTCGTTGGTTCCTCCTTGATCGTGAGTTCCTGGTTCCCCGCCAGTTGATTGTCGCTGGTCGATCCTTGCCGGTTGATTGTGGCTGGTCGATCCTGGTTGATCGTCGCTGGTTCATGGATCGTTGTTCGCCGATTCCTAGTTCATGGCCTTTGCAGCACCTGGGAGAGCCCTTTTATAGGTTCACGAATACATGTTTGTTGGGATTTGGATGAGCTTGATCTTGATTATTTTGATAAGATCTCATCTGGTACCTGATTTCATCTTATCTGGAACATGATCTGCACATGATCTGTATTGCTGAACTTTATCTGTTGTTGAACGTTATCTTGTAATTTGAGCTGTTGAATGTCATCTGCATTTGATCCCTTGTGAATTGATTGGGACGTTATCTGCATTTGATGATCTTCTTTTGATTTTATCTAAACATCATCTGTATTGGATAAACTCGATCCTCCTCTTTCTTCTTTGCATGATTTATCTTCTTATTCCAGTACATTTCAGCAATCTGCACAGCTGCTGTAGCTTGATCTGGATTCTTGTCTTCACGGATCTTCAGCAAACGTGGAAATTGGAGAGAAATGCCCTTGTTTGGCCCCACTTCACCAAGTGCGGCACAATGAACCGGACCGATACTTAAGTCTGCAGCTTTCATCTCCCAAACCTTATATGGCTCAAACCATACATCTGGTTTCATTGTATCTCCGTACCTATAGTAAGCCTTTGGCATAGATATAACTTTATCGCTCAAACTAGCTGAACGCTCTTCAAGCATTGCCTCTAAAAAACCAGTGCCTATTTTGCATATGCTCTGGTATTCTTCATTGACTTCATCATAACATGCAAGCAGAAATACACCATAAACTCCTGTGCGTTTTCCACGACCATGAAATGCAGCAATAGGTACAAGGTCTTAGCGTTGAAGTTCTCAAGGACACAACTTTTTCGCGACACTGGATCCATTTGCAGCACAATTGGAAGATGACCATATGACGATTCCTTGAGATGCTGACGCCCTGAGTTTCTCTTAGGATCTAAGAGAGAAGTTGCTGCTGCTGCAGCAACAATTGCTGGTGCTGCTCTTCCTTCTGTTGCTGAGAAACTAAAATAAGCTTATCTAAAAGAGACACCTGAAATGGAAGAATGATCTCCAAGTTGGGTAACCATGTGACGAAATGATGGTAAATGCTGAGGATGAGGTCTGTGTTGCTGAAAACCATAATTGGGTTGTGAACTGAAATTCTGTATATCATGTCTGTCCATCTTATTTTGGAGAATATCTATACCACTTGTGGCACTTGATCCTATTGACCTGCACGTAACAAGGTAGAGCCGCAGCATAGTAGCACTTCGAAATTCATTTTGGTTTTGGTGGAAACATTTTTGTTACAAAACAAGGCCAATTTGGAAATTTAGTATGATGGACTGAACACAGAACATAAGCAAAACACTATTAATAAATATCCACTTCTAAAGAACTGATGATTTCAAACGGTGATCTTAAGTAACTCTCTTAATGCTACATGTATAAGAGTACTCAAGCAGTCCCTATTGTCTGCACATTTGCTGTGAAAGTGGTTATGTTACATGTTACGTGCCTACCGATTGAAAGTGTTCAAATAGGCCTACGTTACGTTTTTGAAGCCTTCGTTTTACAGCGACCAAACGATCGCTAAAAGGACAAGAGCTTGCTTATAAATATGATGGGTGGTTCAGTTCCTTCCTTTAAATATTAACACCAATACAAGTATTAACAAAATCGAAGGAGAAAAGGTGAAACTCAAATCAGAATTCCAAGAACGGTGGATTTACACTCCCATTGTGAAGTTTCAGTTCTTTATGAATAGTAGTATGTTCTCTATATCTTCTTCACTAATGTCGTATCTCTTTCCTTTAGTTGATGGTATGCATGTTTGCTCTAGAAACTTCAATACGTGCTAACCAGTCTCTGTCTCTAGGCAACACCAAACAGAAGTAGCAGATGAGGCAAATATCACCTATGACATGCCAGCTGCTGAGAACCATTGTTACGTTGGCGTGCATGTATACACACATATGCACTGTCAAATATCACCTATGACATGCCAGTCTCTATTACGTTGGATCCAACTTTCATATATATGTGTGTACACGTGCACATGTGTGTGTGCACGTGCATGATAAATTAGCATGTCTCATGAGCCTGAGTTAATTTAACATTAAATAGTAAATATGCATAACTCTCAGAGATCATTATGAAACATAAATCATCACTAAATCAGTATTGCTAAGCACCTTTTGAAGCCCAATGCGTGTGTGTTTTAGGCTTTGGCCTCCCACTATAACCAGAAAAACAAACTTTTGAAGCCTAAACATGCTATCGTTGCCACTTGTAAATTTAAAATTTATGAATTTGAAGTGTATAACAAACCATATGTTATTGTAGATTTCAAGTATCTCATCATATGAAATACCGTACTCATGTGATGTTTAGAGAAATTGTACATCCATCTACTAACATAACCCACTGCAAAACTGATATCAAGACGTGTAATAGTAACATATATTAACTTTTCCACTAATTTCTAGTACCTTCCAATATCCTCATATGGCTCTGCACTCTTGTTATCGTATTCCTTGGGTATCTCGATCGGAGTTGAGCATACACGACAATCTTCTATTTTTGTTTCCTTCAATAAGTCCAAAATGTATTTCCTTTGACATAAGAATAAAGCATCATTTCTATGGATAACTTCTATACCAAGAAAATAATTTAGTCTTCCTAGATCTTTCAAGTCAAATAACATACTGAGTTTCTTCTTTAGGTCAATAATACCTGCAGTATCATCTCCTATAATAATAATATCATCAACATATACCAGTAACATGATGTTTTTCTGACCTTGCTTAATAAAGAGAGTATGGTCACTGATGCATTGTGTAAAACCCAAGGTTCGAACTCCATCACTAAATTTTTCAAACCATGCCTGTGGAGATTGTTTTAATCCATAAATTGATTTCTTTAATTTACATACATTCTCTTGTTCGTGCCCATAAAGATATCTAGGTGGTAAGTCCATATAAATGTCTTCTATGAGATCACCTTGGAGACCTTGGAGGAATGTATTCTTCACATTCAGTTGTCATAATTCCCATCCTTTATTAATTGTCAGACTCAACAGAATTCTGATGGTATTCATCTTGGCCATAGGAGCAAACGTTTTTGTATAATCTATGCCGTATGATTAACTATATCCTTTAGTTACTAATCTAGCTTTATATCTCTCTATATTTCCATCTGCCTTATACTTTACAGAGAATACCCACTTACATCCCACAGTTTTCCTTCCTGATGGTAAGTCTGTCAATTCCCAAGTTTTATTGTGCACTAGAGCTGAAATTTCCTCTTTCATAGCTGCTTTTCATCTTGGATGTTGTTTAGCCTCTTCATATGTTTTTGGTACAAAGGTATTTTCTACATTCATTACAAACAACTGATATTCTATACGATAATTAGAGTATGATACCATTCATTCCAATGCATATTTTACTGCTGTACGTTTTCCTTTTCTGATAGCAATAGGGTGATCATCCAATTCAATATTTGGATCATGAGTAGTTACTTGAGAAGGAAGTAAATCTGATTCTCGCTGAGAATTTTCTTCAGCCATCTGATGCGGAAAAGTAATCCTTCGGCTACCTCTATTATATACTTGTCATTCCCTCTCTTCAAGAGGAATCATGTCAATTTCTGTACTTTTATGAATAGATGTAATTTTAGTCAGAGGAAGTGGTATAACCTGAGTAGACTGTATATTTGATGTAGGATCTTCCTGCACTTTATAATATGGTGTGTATTAGTGAAAGGTAACATCCATTGTAACATAAAATTTTCTTTTTAAAGGATCATAACACTTATATCCTTTTTGGGTAGTTGAATATCCCAAAAAAACACACTTAATTGATTGAGCATCTAGTTTATCTCTAGCATCTTGGTAAATATGAACAAAACACGTATAGCCAAAAACTCTCGATAGTAAGTGGAATTGTTTCTGAGAAGGACATAAAGAATGAAAGGGAGTATTTCTGTTGAGAACCCTGCGTGGCATGCGATTTATGAAAAATACTGATGTCAGAACTACTACACCCCAAAAATATTTTGGAACATTGCAACCTATTAAGAGAGCTCTTGTTACCTCTAAGATATGTCGATTCTTCCTTTCAGCAACTCCATTTTGTTGAGGGGAATGAGAACATGAAGTTTGATGTAACATTACATGCTATAGAAAGTGTGAGTTAAGAGATTAGGACATAAACTCTCCCCCATTATCATTGCGAAGAACCTTTATAGTGCTTTGGAATTGAGTCTGTACAAACTGACAGTATATCGAAAGAATGTTCTTCACTTCCTCTTTGGTCTTCATAAGGTAAATCATAGTAAATCTACTACAATAATCAATAAATGACACAAAGTACTTGTATCCATGCACAGAAGTCATAGAACAAGGGTCCCAAATATCTGAATGTACAATATCAAATGGAATAGAAGATCGTTTTTCATTTAAAGGAAAGAAAATACGGTGGTGCATTGCCTTCTCTGGCAAGTTTCACAATTCAAGTTCAAATCATTAAAATAACTGAATTCTGGTAATAACAACTTTATTTTTGAAAATGGTAAACTACCTAGTCGCTTGTGCCACCGAGGTATGTCCTCCTTCTGTTTCTCTATATTGATAGTTGATTGTAATGCAACTCATTTATTATTCTCGCAGAAGTAAAGGCCTCTCCTCACATTACCCTGACCATAGATCTTCCCGTCTTCATTTCCTGAAATATACACCCAGTAGAAGCAAAGGTTATACTACATTTCAGATCCTGAGTCATAGCAAATATAGATAATAAGTTTACTGATATGTTGGGAACATGTAAAACATTTTTCAAAGTTCCAAAGGATGTAATAACACTTCCTTTTCTCACTATTGGAGTTAGAGAGTCATCTGTCTGTTTGATATTGATGTTTACCTATGTCAATTCGTAAGTATCAAAGAAATCTCTTCTGCTAACCATGTGATATGTGGCTCCAGAATCAATAATCCATATTCTTGAATAGGAAGAGTTTATATTACCGTGAGTCAGGAATGAGAAGGGATAAGTAATGGTTGCTTGTGAGTCACTATGAGAGGATGCAGATGGCAATTGTGAATCTGTCAGATGAGCTTTTAACAACTCAATCTCCTTTTTCATATCTGCCAGCGAGGTTAAACTATCTTCAGCCTTTTGTTTGTCATTCTGATCACTTCTGAAGTACGCCTTGTTAGATTTATTTTGAAAGTAGGCAGGTTTCCCAACTAGGTCCCAGCACGTTTCCTTGGTATGTCTTAGTTTACCACAGTGAGAACAGATTATTTTATCCTTTTCTTCAGATGTCAGTCTAGATCTACCTCTGCCTCTAACATAACTTCCTCTCCCACGAGCAAAGGGTGAAACATAAGTATTCTTTTCGACAAATGTTGAAGTTTCAGAATTGATTATGGTTTTCTTTTCCAATTGTTTCGTATCTTCTACCTTGAGGAGGAGTGAGTATACAGTACTCAAAAGAGGGAGCTCTTCTCTATTGAGGATATTGTTTTTTACCGCCTCATACTCTGATGATATGTCCCAAAGAAGGTCAAACACTTTTCGCTCTTCAAATTCCTCGTCCCTCTCTTGTGTGCAAGTTTGACATTTTGTTTTAGAATAAAACTGTAGTTCTTCCCACAGACCTCTGAGTTCTGCATAGTATTCACTAACTGATCTACTCCCTTGTCTACACTTTTTGATCTTCTCAATAATATTATACTTTTTTGCTATGTTCTTTCGCTGAGCATATGCTTATTGAATTACTAGTCAGATGTCTTTTGTTGAATCTAAAAACATAAATGTACTACCAATCGAAGGTATCATAGATTATATTAACCAAGCACTTACAAGTGCGTCTTGTCTACACCATCGCGAATATAGAGGATCTGTTATAGGTGGTTTGAGAATTTCACCTGTAAGATAATCCCATCGCCCCCTTGCCATGACTGTGTGTTCCATGGATTTAGCCCATTGGAGATAGTTCTTTCCATCTAGTTTCAGATTAGTGACTTGAAAAGTTTTGCCCTTGTCTAACAAATTGTCACTACCTTATGCTATTTTGTTCTTGTCCATTATTTCTCCCATTTTTCTTTGTTTCTTGCTATCTCTAAAAAAAAACACTGATATGTATCACCTTAACAAGCAGTTACCCCAGATAAATGAACCCTTATCTTAATCACAAAGTGATTATCGACCAACCAGTTGATGCCTTTTGATCTTAATCAAGAAATGGATAGTGGTCTGCGGTGGCCAGCAACAACTAATCACGTTATGAATTAGACTATCAAACCAGCCAGTAACAAAGCATATAATCACGCCCTTAAACCATGATATTCACTAATCACGTTAGGCAATATAATATGTATTCCAAACAATGATAAAGTCTCAACCAGATTCACTGAGCATCGTAGTATATAACCAAAAAAAAAAAATTCAACACCTTGATTATTTCTGCAACTTCCAACAATGATTTTTGTGGAGTGATTTCCCAACAAAAATTACTAATTTTATCCAGAATAAGCTCTCATACCATGTAGAAATTAAACACTAAACAACTTTATTTTATTAATAACAAAGAGCACTTACATCAGATCTCAAAGATTGGGGTTGGTCGGCTCCCTACTGCCGCCTAAACCCATTCACGATTTCCACTTAAGACAAAACCCTAATGGCCACTTAAGTATTTATATTAATGTTCTAAGTTGAAAGACCTAAATTCCCCTAGTTAATAATTAATAAGACTCAGTACCTAATGGATCACGGACTGATCCATTAGGACCCACAATACTCCTACCTAACTATAAATATAATGACACTACAAAGACACACACAAAGTACATATACAATGAAATTACTAAGTTGGATAATCAAGATTCAACTTGATCTCCAACAAGAGCACACCTTCGAGGGTTTGTCGTCATGCACGAGGGTCAGTCAGGGTTTGTCTCGTGTGTGGATCCAGGTAAGGCAGCTACTACCTTTACATGTGTTGCACTCTACCTGTACTATCACCAGAGGCAGGAGTTCGTCTAGAGGGGATAAGACTAGGCGTCGGGTCAGGGCAGGATAGGGGTAGAAGTGCCAGTCGAAGAGAGTAAACCCCCTTGGCAGGGAGGTTTACGGCAGACCGTCAACGCTAGTTGCCGTGTGCTAGAGCTAGCACTAGGGCAGTGCTGTAGGGGGCAGGTGGCCAGCACCAGTCTGGGATGACGAGGAAGTTTCTTCCTAGTGAGGTTCGGGCACACCGTACAACATCCAGGAGAAGTGTTTATATGCCAACAATAGAAGCTGAAAGTGGCGGAGGAGTAGATGGCCTGGGATGTGGGAAGTGCTCAGTCGGAGGAGTACCTTGGGCGAGGCACACACTTACGAGACCTCGAGGGTGAGGTCCTGCTTGGTCGGCGGAGAGTTGTCACGGGCATGAATTTCATAGCATGCACACCCACGCACACCCTTACACATCTTTTATCTGATGGCTTCAAAGAGCACGCGCATCGGGCAATGCACGAGCGAAGGCATGCACACCTTGCATACATAGCTAAGCATGATGTTCAATTGAACCCCTTTATACATGTATTGTAGATATTGAGTCCTGTACATAGTCTAGTCGAATGGGTCTAGACATACTTGTATTGAATCAGGTTAGGATTTGGAGTTAGGTTAGGGGCTGACCTAACTAGGGATTAGGGCTAATTAAGTGTAGTTATTCTAGGGAGAATATTCAAGGAATATTCCCCCAGCCATTGGCTAGACACAAACATGAACCGAGTCTATAAATAGACCCGCAGTTGAATGGAATTCCATCCCTACTCCATTGAGTTCCTATCTAGCCTAGGCGGGAATTCCATTTCCTAAACACACTAACCTACCTAGTGAGTTAGTGTATCCGTGAGTCTCTAGTGTGAGAGAGGATGTCAATTGGTTGTGTGAGGTGAGTTGAGCGGTCAGCCAATCATCCGTTGAAGTCTTGTAACCAAGTGCGTTGAATTCAATAAGATGAAATGTTCCAGCTTCCAGCATTATCCGAGTGAGCAGACGTTCTTTCTCCCTCGTGTGCGTGCATAGGGTAGGAGGAGTGTGTGGAAGGCTTCCACAAGGGATGAGGTGTGCAGCTGAAGTGTGAATCGTTCTGTGAATGCAGCAACAACGTAGTAGAAAAAGAGGCTGAAGGATTCAAGTGTGAATCCTTGCCATCACAGGTAAATCCGAGTTTGTGAGATTTACAATTCAAAAATTTACTTGTAAACCATATTACATCTAAAAGAACCAATAGGAGAAGAGTGGATAGAAATTTTCTCTCAAGATGTAAAAACATGTTTTCAGCCATCAACAACAAAATCGTTTCGTAACTCTGTTGGCAAGAGGTCAACACTGATTTTGATATAGCAGTGAACCGGAGGCAACACATTACAACCCTTGTATGCTCTACAAGTGTAATTTTTGTTATGATAAATCTTAGGATATAGTCATATTTTGATGTTATATAGTTTTGTTTACAAAGTTTAGCTAAGCAGTTGCTGGTATACTATTATGTATAGAGTAGGTCAGTTGTTTGTCTTCTACTCATTATGACCAGGGATTAAGCAATCTATGTATATTTTTTCTTTATTGGAAGGCATGAACTCTATGACACCTTATTTGCCCAAACTGTAAAATATGATGTGCTCTTGTTGGGGTATGCCTAACCCCATCTTGCTAATAAAAAAAATAGTTTCTTTCTTTCTTTTCTTATTCATTTCTTGTTCTTCTTAGAAGTAGATCTAACTTAGTGTTCCAAACGCATACTCAAGCACTTTGAGTGCTTCATCATTGTCATTCTGACAGTAATTGGGATACATACAGTCGAATTCTCGAAAATTTATTTTCATTGCCTATGCCTTATCCATGATTCTCCTTGAGAACAAGGGTTAGAGTTCTTTGGCATGCCCTTCATCGTCCTTCATTTCAGTTGGTTCCTATATGTGCTATTTGAATTGGGTCATCACTTTTAGCAACAACACAATCTTTGACATGCCCAATGGGATTGCATGCTTTCTATTGAAATCACTCAATTTATGCAAACTCAATCCGATCGAGTGTACTCGATGGCATCTTCCAATGTTGATGTAGATCATGCTTCACCTTCATGAGTCCAGAGTTTATGAGTGTTAGGCATAGATGATTCGTCATGCAACACAATCTCAACAATAGAATGCACAATCTACTCCACATACCCAATTTGACGAAACAACTTTCGAATGGTTAAAGTCATCCATCATGAATTGGTTCTAAGGGCAATTTGGGGATCTCCACATGCAACAAATCTCAACAATAGAATGCACAATCTGCTCTACATACCCAATCTGACGAAACAATTTTCAAATGGTTAAAGTCATCCATCATGAATTGGTTGTAAGGGCAATTTGGGGATCTCCAAGTGGCTTTGCTTCATTAAGCTTCATTAAATGGTGGAAACCATCTCCACCATGATCATGAATCAACTAGCTACCATACAAGAACAAGAAATACTAGTTGAGAGGAAGAGGCAAGCTGTTAATGCACTCGCTCAAGTTTGAACTCAATGATGGCTGACTTTTGGCACATATACGGGAAGTCATTACCATTCCCAAGTCCTCCATGGCATGATAGGAATATATAAACATGGTGTATAGCTCCTTCATACAACTGCTAATCGGTTTGTAACTAATTTCTTATCGGTGAAGAGTATTGTTAAACAAAAGTAAGCATTTAAGATAATTTTCTCAGATAAGTTTTTTTGTGAGAAGGTGATTACTGGTAGAATTTTTCGTTTCAAGCATCACTTAGTATCGACTACAAAAGAGGTTGCTCCTTGCACGAGTAAAGTTAGGAGAGTGCTAGAAGCCATTAAATGATAATGTGAGTAGATGATTGAGAATATAGTTGAGAAGAGACAACAAAAGAAAGATATAGAGATGTTTGAGGAAGAGGATGATGTTGTTGGACTTGGTGATAGCATTCCTTTTCATGCTAGGATATAGGTTGGTAGTAGTAGTTCTCTCCCATCGACTAGAGGAAAGAGGATTGTTGAAGAGGTTAAAAGTAGTAAAAGAGGAAGGGATAGAGGAAGATCTTATCCTAGCATACAATCAAATTTTTCTCATAGTACTACACCTGATGCTCAACTTGTAATTTGTACTGCTATAGCTTTGTAGCAATTGCATGAGCAAACAAACTTTGCAGTAAAGAGATGGTTTTCTAATACATACATTCAATTTAATGCAACAAATTCTTTTCATTTTCAAGCAATGACATATGCCATTGCTAACATTTTTCTAAGGTATAAGATGTCATCTTATCAAAAGTTAGAGGAAAACTAATGGATAAGACTGTCCTTGAAGTCAAAGAGTATTGTTTGACTTTCAGAGAGTCATGAAAGGAGACGAGAGACATAATCATCACAGATAGATGGACAAATAGGCAAGGAAGGACTTTGTTAAACTTTCTTGTTTATTGTCCTTAAGGACTTATGTTTTTAAAATCACTAAACATGTCAGATAAACAACATGTTGCATAGGTTTTAAGGCAATAATTTAATAAAGTGATATTGGAGGTTGGGCTTATGGATAATGCAACTAACTATAAAGAAGCTAGAAATGAGTTAGTTGATACTTATGTGACTTTTTATTTGACATCATGTGCAACATATTGTCTAGATCTCATCCTTTAGTATATTGGAAATCGATGGCTTTTGTCATGAACTATGATGGGAATCCAAGTCTTGACTAACATATTGGGGGCATGTACCACCTCTTGCACCCAACTTCCAGACCTCCGAGATAGGTGTGGAGTTTCCTCCACTTTCGCAGCCCATGGAGTTCAATTCACCTGTCCTAATGTACCAAGTTGGGGTGCATTAACCTCCTCTGGCATGCATAACACAGTTTCAATGGGTCAACCGACAATATTAGATGATGGGTAATCCAATGCATAATCAACCAATGGAGTTTGAGGACACAGTTTTGAACCATGATGGTATTATTGATCTAGTTTGAAATATATTTGCCATTGAGCTCCAAGCACACATTGAGGTTCTTGTAAGTCGAACCTTCAGCGGGTTGACATGTTCGCTCCCATCCCTAGGACTTCACAGAAAAATTTATCACTTTTTCATGACATGATGGTAAATACCCTTGTGAACATTTGACTTTTTTTACCTTTGAGTGTAGAGAGTTAGGTGATAGTGAGTTGCATAAACTCAAGATCTTTGTATCTTTATTGACAAGCCAGACATATGCTTGGTATATATTATTAAAGGTGGGTTCTATTAAGATGTTTGAGAGAAATGTAGAAATCTTTTCCCAAACATTACAACAAGATTCATCTTCAACGTAGTCTCATAGGTTTAATGAACCTCCAACAAAAGGCCGGGGAGACTATCAAAACTTTCTTTGAGAGTTTTCATGATTTTGTCACTCTATGTTAGATGTAGTTTATTGAGGCCAAATATGTGACCTTAACACAATATCGTTTGCAGTTAGAAATCAAGCAAGGGTTGGTAGGTCATTTTTACCCTACCCTAGTCTGGTTGACAAATCAAGGAGAGCTGGTGGTACACAAATTAAACACCCTTGACATATCGTGTAGCAAGTGGGAGGAATCGAAAAGGACCCAACTCCAAGCTCTTATCTCTTGCACTATGAAAATGATACATGAGACTGATGAAGAGATTGATTTGGTTGAGGTTATGGTAGATGAGTTGATATAGGGATGACCTTACACTTGTAATGTTCTATGACCTCTAAAGGAGAAGTGGAAAGAAGCCGATTACACAAGTTATGGCTTTTCAATGCGTGAAAAGCTGATCAAATTTTTGAGTTGCTCTTTAAAGACCGACAAATTTGTCCTTCAAGAGGGTCACTCAATACCCTCTTAAGAAGAGCTTAAGAAGCTGTCGAGGTACTGCAAATGACATAACATCGCTTCTCATTGTATAAACTAGTGTGTAAAGTTTCACATAGTGATACAAAGCCCATTAAAGGTCACTCTCAAACTCGCGAAGGAATGACTCAAGTATGATGCAAACCCATTCTCAGTCACGTCTCACATTTTACTATTTTATATCATTACAATAGTTGAATGCACATCGACTCAAGGAAGACCATTATAGGTTGAGAAAAGAATGATGGGTTGATGATAAGCAAGATGTACCTAAACTCCTTCTGTTGCATGATCAACCAACTCCTCGACAAATCCAAGGTGTGCCTTGGGAAAGACGGTCGTTCACATGTGAAAGAGACACGACGGCCTTACCATCGGGAGGTGATCAATAAGACTTGTACAGGAGGTCGTATGGAGATACAAAGGACATACTAAAAGTAAAGGTAACGGAATAGTAAGCATTAAGTTCTTTTTAATCATGTTTCGACTATGAAACAGGGCAAAAATTTGAAGCCAAAATAATCCATTTAATTAAACTATGAGTAACTATATGTAATCATTAAAGGAAATTGTACATATTCTTTGAAGCAGAAAAGTTGGGCGCCAAGTACAAACATGGACCATAATGACAGTTTCTCCATAAACCAAATAATTCATCCGCATCCTCATCAGCATGACTTGAATAAATTATCAATAACATGTCAAGATAAGGGTTCCCTGATCTGCTGATCCATTGGACTGAGACATGAATTTGGTTCAGTTTGTTTGTTTATCCGCCAAGAGCCCTTTTTCTTTTCTCCTCAACCCACGCAAAGAATATTCTCACTACAAAAGACATAATGTCTCCATCTATAGGCTGAACCGAACCAAATTAGGTTAAGCAACCTTAGCATCTGGTTTTACGGTGACCATGCCATCTCCTTTGTGCTTCAGCCTAGACATGGTGAATCGAAACCAGAATCAAACCCGGATCAAGCCGGTGTTGGTTCTGGTTCATCGATTCCAGTTTAGGTCTTAAACTATTCAGAATTGAAAAATATTAAAAAATTTAAATTTTATTTTAAAAAATATAGAACCGGCAATCCTCAGGTTCTGGTTCTGACATAGTTCCGGTTTTGTAGAAGCTGGAACCAGAACCGAACCAAGTCCTTTTCGGTTCTGGATCCGGTTCCTGGTCCGGTTTTATTCCGGTTGCAGAAAACCGGCCATGTCTGGTTCAACCTGTCCTGAAATCTTTTAAAGGGAGAAAACATATCGCAGTTGCGTGCTAGACATCATTCATCCAATCACGTGCATGGTCCCGCCGCTTTCATTCATTTTATATCTCCTACGAAACTGCTACATGCAGGAGCACCAGCTGAATGTGAATGGGCCCAAATGCGTCTGTCCATGCCGCCGGAGTTACCCTTTTTGTTTAACTTCGTTTTCACCAAAAGCACCCTTGAAAGCTAGCAATGACTGTAAACCGATGGTAGAAACCTATACTACGATGAATCTCGACGATGAAATTTCACGAAATGGAGCGAGTGTGCTCCGAATTGATGGAAATCGTGCATAGGAGATACGACGGGTTTGAGTATTTTTTGCTCTCGTTTTTGCACTTTTTAAAATATCTACATACTTCTACCACACCGTAAACCTGAAGATGGAAATGATAATCTTAAGATAAATGGTAAATATAATATTGATAATCTTTGTAAAGATCTTGAGATGACTCTGTCGCCACACGCAGAAATACTGTATCCATAACGAGTCTACAAGAAAAAGTTGGTGTGATGCCCATGAACGCAAAATGAGTTACGAGTTAAATGACAAACGATAATCTTTGTTGTTTTAGGAGTTAATGTTGATACAAACATGATTTAGTACGATGGTCCAAACAATCCATGTAAATGGACGTCTTAATATGCGATAGGGCATGGTTTTGATTCGGTGTCGATAGGAGGCTAACCTTTTGAACGTTGGAGAAATCTTGAAAGTGTTGTTCTTCGTAGTACTTTTCGCTTATATTCATGACAAGAAGATGGAACATAATCGAAGTAGAGAAAGATTGAGATTTTGCTAATTATTTATTTTAATTAAAGGGAAAAAAAGCTTTTTATTAGCTTGCAAAATCAATATTAGCTCTGCCTTAGCATGGGTTAGTCGAATGGAAGGATTTTGCCCGTTAGATGGTTATAATAAAGAATTCGATTCTCCTAACCACCATTTCCTGTAGAAGCCAATATCTATAACTTGAGAGGATGTGAACTATATTTATTATACATAGTTCGCCCAAGCTGGCTAGAAAGTTGCCACTTTCCCACCAGAAAAAAATACCTTCTAAATGTGGTTCTCCACTTAATGCCATCCAAATAATTAAGCAAAAAGCAGTCCTCCCATTGGAAAATAAAGGGCCTTTGTGGAAGAGGGGATTGTCCTTAATTTTGCCTAATGAGGCTTCCCTATTCATGAAAAAATTGGGACATGAGGGCCTCGTGAACATGCATTAGTACATAACATTCGTTTTCACGGGAGACATAATTAAAGTACCAAGCACATACAGCCCCAATGAATGAAAAGAGGCAAATTAAAGATGAAGATAAGAGGGGGCCATCGATGAACATCTTGTAAAATCTGCCATTTATAAGATAGCCAATATACCACCGTCTACAAGAAGAGAAGAGAAAAAAAACCTTCACAAGAAACCGCATTATATCTAGAAAATTATCTCACCCAAAGCAGTTCTTCAGGCTCAATATCAATAAGCCATTCATATTATCTAAGTAAACCAACTCATCATCCGTAATCTCAAACTCCGTAAGCTCTAAATCGAGTAATTTAGGGCAGCAACTAGCAATAATTTCCAAAGATTTGCTACTCATACCCAAACACGCTCCCAAGCCTAGAGACTTTAGCTTCTCTCCAAACACACTTCCAATACAAAATACTGATACATCTGTCAAGCCTGGGCACTCACTCAACCAAACATTCTCCAGTCTGGGTGTGCCTTCCCCAGAACCCATCACTAGGCCCAGAAACCCTTTATCAGAAATGCCCCGGAGACCAATCAGTTCCACTTCATCTAGGCGCCAACAAACTTTTCCCAACCACATAAAGAAACCATCCCCTATTCCTCGGCATTGTCTTACTCTTAGACTTTCTAGTGTATTGCAACAAGGTGGTGATTGCGGGATGAACCAATTTCTTGGTTCTCGTATTCCTTTGCATTTCTCCAAAGTAAGAAACTTTAATTTTTCGCCATATCGTGAGAGAAATTCTACCAACCCCTGCAAAGAAACTTGATTGCAGGACTCTATTGTCAAGCTTTCAAGCTGAAGGCCTCCTTTCCCTAGCATCAACAAGCTATTGTCATCAAATAAACTGCATTTGGACATGGATATGCTCTTAAGGTTAGGACAAGCCATACCAATACTGTTAAGGTAAAGATGTTCCCAACTGTCACTTTTCTTGTCCTTGATATCACTCGGAAGCTCTTCCAATGATAGAGATGCTAATCCTTTGACACGAATAACATTATGTAGCACTACACTTATGTTCGAAGAAACTCTAGCAAGCTTAAGCCTCTTCAAATTACGAAACCCATCAACTATGTCAAGGATTCCTTCATCACCCACGAGTGGGCAACCCATAATAGAGAGGGATTCAAGGGTTGGGGTATATGATCCAAAGGCTTTTAGGGTACCATTCCCTATGTTTTGGCATGCGTCAATGCTGAGTGTGATGAGATTGTGTAGCTTACTAGCAACATGCGGCATGCCATCATCTGTTAGCAATGGACATTCACATAGATCAAGCTTCTCTAATAGGCAACACCCTTGTCCCATGTACGCAAGGCCTCTGCATGTTACATGAAGGCATCCCCATAAGGCAAGCGACTTAAGGTATGGGAAGCTTGACCCAACAATGTAAAGCCCATAATCGGTCACTCCATTTGTGTATGGTGATGATAATGTTGACTCCAAAGAGTAATCCCCTCTAATGCTGAGACTGCTGATCCTTCCTCTGAAAAACTTGCTCACCACCATGGCTGCTAACCTTGTGTCGACGGCATTGCACCCTTCTAGGCACCTAGTGAACCGAGCTCGAGCATTTGATGGACTCGGTGGATCCAGTTTAAAGTCTGATCTCCTCAAGTGGGCTTGCAAAATGAGCCATTTCTTGCATACTGCAGCACAGGACCAGCGATCGACAGGGTCAGGGTTGTAACTGAATATCTCAAGGATGCACTCATCTGGCAGGCGATTGAATGGTGCTTGAACTCTATCTCTGCCAACCATTTCAATCTTTCTTGCTGTCTTCTTCTTGCAAAGTTCTTCACTATCCATTCGAATAGAGAGAGAGAGAGAGAGAGTTGCAGTTACATAAATGGGGTCGAGGAAAGCAGGGAATGAGCTGTTCATTCATGAATGCTTGCACGATTATTTATCGACTTGTTGAGCTCAGAGAAGTGAATCTCATGAAGGGCATGAAACTAAGTACCAAGAATTGAAGAGCCAACATAGTACAAAGAAAGACGTGGAGGCTGACTGCACCATTGAATTTCATTGGCCCGTGCACACGTACCAAGCGAGTCCCTCTCTCTCTCTCTCTCTCTCGTGCGCGCGCGCGCTCGCGCTCACGCACAGACTAAAGCAAATAGACAGCAACATATGTTAGAGGCCAGTTGGATCAGTGGATACAATGAACCAAACCGAAATTTAGGACGGGTCGACCTTCTTATAGTTGGTACGCTGCGGTGCTATTGAAAACCTTTAGCCGTTTGACGAACGAGTAATCCTTTAATCAGTGATCCCTTAGCTGGTGTCAACTACAGTGTGCGCCACAAACCCCCAGCTGATTCTTAAGCTACCTACTGAAGCCTTTCCTAAGAAGCATGGTTGAAGTTTGTTTAACAAACTTGTATTTATTTAAAATTTTTCCTTCCTTTAAATTTTGACGAAATCATGCTTTAAGTAGACAATTTGCCATTGAAAGGGAGTCCGCTTTCAGGACAACGTATCCCGAATGCAGTGCCAGCATGAATTGCATAGAATATTGAGAATTTCATGGTGTTGATATACAGCCAAAGTTTCATTTAAAGACAACCGCTTAACATCAAACCCTTGAGTCTCTCTGTATCTGTCACATGAATAGATACATACAGAGGATATTATTCGATGCAACTTGAATTAGCTAGCCACATTCATCACAGGTTTTTGTAAATGATGGACATCTTAAAGTGTAATATAACCAATAAAGAATTTCAATGATGTGCAAGGAATATGAAATTGGCACCGTGTTAACTGCTTCTATTCATAATTTGGGCGTCACATGATACTGTGTATAATGCGTACATAAGGGCGTACCCTCTCCAGTGTTATATTGCAAAGGACATGGTTGGGAAAAGTGTATTAAGGAAAATCCATAGTACGCGCCAGGGGGATCAACATTGATACTATCTTGTGGCCTTCTGGTGTGATCTATGTTGCAACTCTTGTGAGTGTTATCGACAATAGCTGTGCGGATAGAAATTAATAACCGTGTTGAAGCTGTCTTGGCCTGTACACCACATGAGAGCCGTCCTGACACAAGCTTGTATGTACAAGCCAAATAAGACAAGCCGATATTAAATAAATCTTCACTTTTTACAGAATATCTATTTTGAAAGGAATGCATTTAGACATGCTTGTGCCTTTTTTACGAAAAAATATATTCCTTTTAATTTATCCATCAAGAAAATTCAAAATTTATACGCGTATCATGTGTGGTAAGTATACATCGATACAGATTTCTATTTCAAAGCAGTCGCAATGTGTCTTACATGTGTATTTTTCCTATAAAAACACCGAAATACGGGAAGATCTCAAGAAACACGAAAATTAGAACACATAATAATTGATATATAAGCAAATAATATAGTAAGTGAATTTTATGAATATCAGTTCATGCATGTATTAATTGTTCATATAACTCGGGGATGTCCTTTTCCATATGCTTCTGTGAAATTCCATGCATCGTCTGAGATTGGGACTCCAGAACCACGTGATTAAAGAAAAAAATTGCTGCATATATATTAAAATAACATGGGGAACCAGCAAATTGCAATGCTGAAAAAATCTTTAAGAAAATCCCACCAAAGGAATAGAACCACATTTAGACAACGAAGGGTATCAAGGAGCTAGAGTAAAATGGGGTGACCACTTAAAAGTTGAGCCCGTCAAAATTGTGAAATAGATAAACGCTTGCATCCATGCGGCATATCAGTTGTATCGTAAGCATTATACGATCTAGCAAAATGAACTCTTGTAATTGTTGATAAATATATTTGGTTTACTTAGATATTGAGACTTTCAAGGAGTCAATAGTTTCTTATTTTTGTAAGATTTGGTACGTAGGGAAGTTTATTATTTAAGTGTTGTATGAAAAGGTTTGTCACAAAATATTGCACATATAAAATTTGCTTATTTTATTATTAAAAAGTTCGTTAAACAAGTTGTTGAACTTTTCTAGAGATTATGATTTCACGAAGTCAATAAGAATTTATTATTTAGTCTACTTCGTGTTCTCTTCCTTGGAGATTTTGTTATTTAATTTTTATTGATATTGAACACCTATTTTACAAAATCATATCAAAGCTTTGTTCACATTAAAATTGATGAATGGAACCTCTTTTCATGTTCTATCTCTCCCAAAAGAAAATTATGAGAGTTGGTGCATCCGTATGAAGGTGCTACCTAGAGCCTACCATGTATGGGAACAGAAGGGAAGGGAGTTGCATAAGGAAACTACGCTTCAACGAGAAACAATGATAAAAAGCCCTAACATGCATCCATCACAGTCGATGACTAGATGTTCAAGAAAGTAGAAAGCTTCTCTACATCAAAAGAAGAAATGTAAATTCTCAGAAACCTCGTTTAAAAGGGCGACTAAGATGAGAAACGCAATAAGAATTAAGAAGAGAATTTGAACCACTACAACTGAAGGAATCGGAATACATTTATGATTATATTTCAAGAGTCTTTGTCGTTGTTCATCAAATGAAGATCCAAAGACTTGGACACCATGAGCATTAAAGAGCTAACTGGATTCTTACAAGCTCGTGAGGAACGACTCAACATACCAAAGGCAGAATGGGTGGAACAAACTTTTTATGCGAGCATCTTTTGAAAGGAAAAAACATGGTTCCTTTCAAAGAGGCCAAAGACATGGAAGAGGTAGAAATCAATTTGCAAATAAACAATAAAGAAATAAATACTCTAATCAAGTAGGAGAACATAAAAGAGGTAGAGGAAAACAAATCAAGTAAAGTATAGCAAATGTAATTTAGATTGTTATGCTTGCCATGAGTGGATAATTTTTTTTAGAATGCAAAAGTAATGATGAAAAGAAATTGAATTTTATGGAGTGTAAAAATGAAGAAAGAGGCCTCGGTGTCCTACCTTGATATTGAAGTGAAACAAAGAAATGATAGCATTTTAATATATCAAGAAAGATATACTAGAGAAGTTCTCAACAAGTTTGAAATGGAGGATCGGAATCTGGTTAACACCACCCTTAATGTCTAATTAAGTTATCTATGCATGAAGACGAAGACAAAGTTAATCGGACTCTCTTCAAAAGCAATGTTGGAAGTTTAAGGTACTTGATTGGTATTAGACGAGATAGTCTTTTTAGCATTCATCTTATAACTAGATTAATGGAAGATCTTAATACTTATCATATGAAGATACCCAAAAGAATACCTGGGGTATAAAAGGTTCATGTGATTTTGGTATCTTTTATCCAACTTCTCAAGATCTGAAGCTCATCAACTATTGTGGTAGTGATTGGGTTGGTGATATTGATGACCCAAAGAACACCGTCAGGTTTGTTATCTTGATGGGCAGTTCAGCATTTACTTAGAGCTCTAAGAAACAACAAATTGTTACCTTATCTACCTACATATGTGGCTGCAACTTCTTTTACTTGTCAAGCAATTTAGCTTACAAGTGTCTTGATTGAACATCATCACTTACAAAAGGATCCTTATCTTTTGAGATTTTGTATGTGGAAAAGTTTTTATTGTGTGAAAAGGATTGCCCCTAGGAAAGTTGTTTTCTTTTAAAATTTGTTAAGCAGATGAAGGAATTTTTCTACAAAAATATATTGGCCTTTGCAAATGTAATGGGTCTTCTCATTCCATGAAATTAATGAGAATTTATTATTCAATCATCTTCCTCGTGTCTTCAGGTTTTGGTATTTGATTTTTATTGATCCTTGGTACTTATTATACGAGTAACATTGGTAAAAAATTCAGTATCATAAGCAAATGCATGGCTTTCAACACATGTATCGTAGGTAGAAAATGCAACGACACTGGTAAGTGGTTGTAGTACTCCAACCTCCAAGTAGCTCGGGCTAACCTGCTTAATCTATGTGCACAGACAGGAGCAGTTAAACCCAAGTAAACAAGCCATATGAGAACATATCAGATGAGCGAAGCTGAATGTGACTGTACTCAAGAAGAGAACTTAGAGCGGACGCCGGAAATTTAATTACATATGGGAGGCTGAATAGCCGAACTAAATTTAGTATGTGGTGATGATCTTTGAATTTCTGCCAGCAAAGGGGTCGTCCTAAGCGAGGGCGTGATTCTGTACAACTAAGCGGCACCACGGGCAGCCCCTCTCGTTTAACCCTAGGTGCCTTTTTATGAAAGTAATTCATAGCACTGGAGTAGGTCTATGTATGTAGCCACGTACTAGAAAGGGAGGACGTGATTCTGCTTTTCCACGGATATATTCATTTCTTGTGCTTTTTCTGATCAGCATAAAGAAATAAATTCCCTGTACGATATGTTTGCTTTATTCATCAGAGTGAAACATTGAACTTCGCTCTGTTCCATTGCATCTAACTTCACAGGATGCAGAAAAAAGTGGAGCACCAACTCCTGCTTTTAATACTTTCGTCCTTGAATGATCTGTCGATTTTGATCCTTCACAATTTTGAAGTCAGTTGTCTAAAAGTTCTCTGCATTTCAAACTCATATTTTCAGGGAAGAAATTTATAGTGGGAAATTCCTCCCCACAACTGGGAAAACCTGTAAATGTTTGGGAAATTATTCGTACATCAAAAAGTATTAGTATAAGAGGCTTCCTGAGATACTGTTGCTGGAAATTTTTATTGAGTGCAAACCAAGGCCATGAATACCAGAGGCCAATCCACAGTGGGATGAGGTAAGGATTTACTCAAGTTTTGGAAATTAAATTCCCTATAATGTCTTTCCACATGGTGTTAGAATCTGTTGTCTCTCTTTCAATCATTTTACCTCAATACTTAACTTTCACATAGTATCTGTTGTGGCCCGTGGAGCACACCTTCGGTGTCCGGCCTTAACAATATCAAAGTGTGATTCCAGTCCATCCGTTTAGATCCTTGGTTTCTTCAATGGCGACCAGTCATTAGCTTGTTGAAAATTTTCGTAAACAAGGGTGGGCTTACATGAATTCTTTGTTTCCACAAATTTTCGTAAACCAGGTTTGGCAATATTGAACAACTATTTTATTGGTCAGTATGAATAATATGTGACCAATATGAAGATCTCTACAAGAATTTGTGATATTGCCTTATCACTCTAATAAAGAAGCCTCAATGACATAATTAGGTACTTTGATGAATCTGGTAGTATAAATGGCATGTGACTTGAGAAAAGATAATGATAAAACAAATAACATACTTTGCATGATTTTCAAATCAAGGTTTTCACCTCATTTTATCCCGTCACATGATTAAATTAATCAAGGGAGGATGCACCCTCAAACACCCATGTGAATGGATGCTTTGTAGAAAGTCAAGCAACAAGCAGAAGTGGATTTACGCCTCCTTTTTAACATCACTATTTGATGGTGAAACTGTGAAATTCATTATTTGATTGGGCCAATTTCTCTATTTGGAACCTTTTTATTGCATTCGACCAATAATGTTGTGCCTCATGATGAAATATGTGGGATTTATAGCTTTCCACACATACACCATTGGCTATTTGGTTACCATAATGATGGACAGGACATTTATGTCATGTAGTAACTATATTTAAGAACAAGTGAGATCAAAGTTAATCATATTGCAGAAACAATTACAAGTGATATTTGTAGTAATTCTATCTGCAAGACCCCAGTTGAGCAACTCTGCGGAGTAAAAGAAGTGTAGGGCATCATAGTGTGAGTGCTCTTGTGCAAAACTAAGGGATGTTTTCTAAGTGTTTGTGGAAATGTCACAATAATTACAAGCACCAACCCCTCTTCAAGGGGCACCCTGACATAGGCGACCCAACCAGAACGCTATGTCATGAAGTTGATGCACTCGATCATCATAACGGCCTTTCTAAAATGTGTTAGTTGGATGTTATGCGGTTCAATCACCACCTTGAAAGAGCATGTTGGTTACAAAATAACGAGAGATAAAAGTTTATATTCCTGACGGATGGACAAGATATGCTCGAATCGATTGCAATTATATGATTTTTTTTAATTTCTGAAGATTATTTGCCTTTATAAGTATGAGATTGACGGATTAAGTAAAAGAAAAAGAAAAGAGAGATGCAGTCATTTTTCCTGCCGAATAGGATGATGCGTGATGGATGGACATCATGCCGACCTTTAATTAGGAGGATTTGGTACTTTTTATCGCTCAGAAAGAAAAAAAATGTTCGGGTTTTCATAGCTCGTCCCGAGCCCAGATAAACCGCTGAATCTCTGCCCTGTCGGGTTTGTATTGGGTCGGGCCAATACCGCATCCCTAGAAAGCTGAGGAAATGGAAAATATGTGTTGTTGTTTAAAATATATCCAATACATAATATAAAATTTAACAGACGTTTAATTCCCACTAGTTATTGGTTTCAAGTTATTATACCGTTGTTATCCGCCATCTATTCTGCAGGTTTTAACAGGATCGTTCAGCTACAGGTGGAGTCAACTTCTCACTTTTCTATTGGCTTGCTACAGAGTAAAGCCGCACTTAGGCTCCACCCCCATTGAAACACAGAAGCTTGCCAGGATCCACAAAGTTCATCTCCCATTAGTTCATGGAGGAAGTATTCATGGACGACGTAACCCAACATCCCGAAAAATCGGAAAGACCTATAAAAGCAGTCCGATTTTCTTCGAGAACTTGTTGACTACGTGTAATTTAGGTCACCACAGAAAACTTTCTAGGTCGGCTCCCGCATGAGTTGATAGGTGAAATCAATAAGTTTTCTTATGCTTTACTGCCAGAGAACATGCACAGTTTTTCCAAGCCAAGTCAAGTAACTTCTTCCGCATTTTACCATTTGAAAGCCCACCAACATGCATGCATTTGATACTTCAGGCTGAGGTAGCTGTCTAATTGTCTGAATACAGTTCTCCTGCGGCCGAGAAATACAAGAAATGGAAGATGTTTTCTAGCTTATGCATGGACCACATTATATTTACCACATAGAGCACCCTCTGCATCAGATTTTATTATATTTCTTGCACATATGTATATATATATATATAACACCAGCGTCTAGGCCCTATTAAACTCTGCATGCATTGACATTAGGTGGTATAGACCCACCGGGACCAACACGGGACCACAAGTGAATTGGCTTCTGATTTTTTCTTGACAGAGAGTTGAATATAGAAAGGTAATGTGATTAGTCTCAGTACATAATGGATCCTAGGAACCTGGTACCAAAAGCTATCCATCATTCCCGATGCACCCCTGTATATGACCAGTCAAGCTAGAATCGGACTGAAAATGATTTTCTAAGTGAACCGATTCGATCCCTTTTCGTTGTCGTTTTAAAGTACTGCAAATTAGTTTTTGAAAATTTTGATATGGATGAATTCTTGTAATTTTTTGAAATTGTGGATTCACTTCAAACAATACTCAGTTGGATTCAGAAGCCAATTTTGTCCAGAAACTGATTCCGCCCCCACTGACACGCCTGTCATGGTGTTTGGATCAAGGATAGGGTCCACATTACCATGTATTATTATATGCGTGGCTGTGGGTGCTCCACGTTAGCTGGTGGGCATCTTTGCAACTTTACATACATTGTGGTGTGTGCGGATTTTAAGCATCGGATGCTCCTGTTCAGACCAGATTCCGTAACCAGTACAGGTTCTGAGATAGAGTAAGCAACCATTATTAAGATTAATTTGGGGTGGAAGCGATCTGGTTTGATTAATCCTCTGTATACTCTCATTTACAGATCTCTTTATAGCAAAACCGCCGGATTTGTTCTTGCTCTGGAGGTGAGCTACTTCAATAACTTTCGGAATCTGTCAGATAGAAGTCTCTGTCAAAAAGCAACGCATGTTTGCATTTTGAACACGTAAATTTTTTAGTTTTACTCCATGTTTCCTTACTTGATGGTATCTTTGTTCGTTATTCTATACCATATTTATCACTAATTCAGACTATGGTGCACTTTTGTATGAGTGAACTTGTGAAATGAAAGTAGAAAAGTCTCTTTCTCGCACACGCATAGCTTATAGTTCCAAATCTCTAGTGAATCATCACAACTGCCATTTATTAATGGAATCCCTTAATTGTCTGCTTTCTGTGAAATATTTTTTGCAGTCGAGTGCTTCCAAGCTCATTGTAAACTAAACCCATGCCATGGAAGCAAGGATGATTGTGGAAGAAGCTAGAGCTATTACCAAGACGGCGCTAATCCGGGGGCTGAACTTGAGTTAGAGTTGCCAATGTTTCATGCCCTGGCTATAAATGGAGATGGTGAACCTCAAGAGCTGAACAATGTGTCTGTCCCTAAAAGAAGAAGGTCAAGGTCTGGAGATGAAGCTACCCGGACGTGTTTGCAACTCCGACATCCTCGAAAACTTCATAAAGGACTTGGAGGTCTCCTTCAAAGACATGAGAGTGCTAGAAGGACATCAACTGCTCATGGTGATCCCCTGCATGTTCCTCCAAAATATTTTGGTTTTCATATTGTTATTTAAAACATTTTTGTTCTTATGTATCTTGATGAATATATGTAAAAACTATAACTAAGCTTGCACTTCACTATGATTCAGAATTATTTTTAACATATTTGTACTCAAAATTTCATTGACATACATTAACCTTATAAGAGGTATCCCATTGACATACATTAACCTTATAAGAGACATGTCCAATGGTGCAAAAACATGTGTGAGGACTCATGAAGGAATGACAGACTTCTTTGAAGTTAATATTGGTATACATCAAGGATCAACTTTAAGTCCATACTTATTTATAATGGTGATTGATGAGTTAACAAACATATTCAAGATGAAGTACCTTGGTGTATGTTATTTGCATATGACATTGTGTTAGTGGAGGAGTCTAAGGAAAAAGTTAATAGAAAATTGGAACTATGGAGAGAAACATTAGAAAGCAAAGGCCTTAGACTTAGTAGAACAAAGACAAAATATATGGAATGTAAGTTTGATCATTTGGTTACTACAGAGGACATAAAAATTAAAATTGGCACACATTGCATCCCTCAAAAGGAAAATTTTAAATACCTAGGATCAATTTTTCATAGTGATGGAAGAATTAATGGAGATGTTACCCATAGAATTAATGCTTATTAGTTAAAATGGAGAGGAGCATCAAGTATTCTTTGTGATAAGAAGATACCATGTTTTATGGTTCTGAGTGTCGGGTAGTTAATCATGAACATGTACAAAAGATGTCTGTGACAGAAATGAAGATGTTGATAAAGATGAGTGGTCATACAAGAAAAGATTGTATACATAATGAGGTTATTAGAAATAAATTAGGAGTGATACCAATAGATGATAAAATGAGACAATATCGTTTAAGATGGTTTGGACATATAGAAAGAAGATCAAAAGAAAAACCTATAAGAAGGTATGAAAAACTACATTTGGAAAGTATTAAGAGAGGTAGAGGACGACTACAAAAGTGTTAAAAAGAAACAATAAAGAATGATCTAGCTTATTGTGAGTTAACTACTAACATGGCACATGATAGGGCTCTGTGGAAACAAAGAATCCATGTAGCCAACCCCGTCTAGTATGGGAAAAGGCTTAGTTGTTGTTGTATATTTATAGTCAAAATTCCTCATTAGAGACTAATCCAATAATGCATCCCTATATAATGTATAGTGTTTGAATCACATTCTCTAGCATAAATGTGTATCATTATAAAGAGAGTTCTCATCACGTACTTGTCACTTGAACAAACTCTTCATCTAACCCTATTGGGTTATACATGCATGTACCATCACCTATAGGATTGTCATGGTGACCTCTACGAAGTAGCTCATTGGCATCCTCTCCAAACTCTTTATCCTATGATTCGAGTTCCTATGAATTGGTCTAATTCATGATCTTCCTTATCTTCTAAATGTTAGACATTATGTTGTCTCGTGCTCCTCCTCTAAAGATGTTTCTTCCTCATTTAGCTCCTCCTTGGATTCATTGTCAACATCAATTTTTTTCATGTGCATAGACTCCTACTCATCTCTTGCTAATGCTGCCTCAAGGTAAGACTCATGCTCCTCTCCAACACTGTCGTCTCGTGCTCAAATTCAATGTCAACATCAACTACTCTATTGATTTTTCCTCCTTTACTGCCTGTTTTTTTTGGTAAATAATGTTTAACATATCAAAAGTCATGCTATACAATTTGATAACACCGTAGGTTACATTCTACCTGAGCATAGCTTGAATATAGTTGTTGGTGTACAACTCAACCTAGCTTGACTTGTCACTACATTCCTGAATCATATGTCATATCGTAAATGTCAATTGACCAACATAAACCATCTATGGTTGATAATACCATCTCCCACCGTAATATAATAAAAGGGTAAAGAGCTTCATGGCATGACATAACAAATGAATTAGAACAAATATTTTAGGTCAAACAAAAGAAAAAATTGTAATATGATATGATATGTTAACTTGATTTCAAACCTATCTAACAACACTTCCAAATTCCACAAGTGAAGGCACTCCCAAGTGTAAGACTGATGAATCTAGGCTAAACTTACTTTGCTTTTCAAGGAAAATGAATTGATAAGGAACAATTCATTAGTCACTATGATCAGTCAGCCATAAAGTTACAAAAAGTTGTTGGTTAACCATGATCATATAGAAGATGAGAGTGTGTTATCTACAATTACTAACAGTAGCTAATGGTCATTTCCATGAAGTACCTACTATAGACTTCCTATTATAAGAAAGTATGAGGCATTATCTCTAACTTTAATATGAATATGAAAAGGATTGAAGGTGAAAGCATGTTCCTGAAAACCTTCATCTACCTTTCAATCAGCATACGAGAACATGAAGGTTATAACACCACAATTCAGTACTTGAATGACATGCCAATAGAAACAATGGAGGGCATAGTGCGATACGTTGAACTTAAAATTTACCCCACTCAACAAGTGCACACATGGTGTAACAAAGTGCGACAACCAAAAAGAGCCTCTCCTCCATGGTCTAAGCCTATGTGGTAGCAACCCCTTTATGAGAGCATATAGATATTGTATATCTGAACTCATTTTATCATCTTATTCATCTCCCAAAATTTTTCATTTCTTATTTCTTTAGTACATGAAACTTGTCAGGGAGCACTTAATTCACAGTGATCTATACAATTGGTTGAAAGTGTAACAAATATGTCCAACTCGGCGTTACCAACAAATGAGAATGTCACAAAACACAATATATCAAGACTGAATATTCAACTCAAATCTTCAATACCCGTTAACCAGTTGACTTTGTTCATGCCAACCCACTATCCCTCCCTATCTTGGGAAACAACATAATCATCCCTAAGTTAGAGATGCCTCATAGGAAAACAAGACCATCCAATAAAACTAAACCTAAAATTGCTCATAATAAGTAACTTCAAAGTCATCCAACCAATCCATAATCTAATAAAGAAAGATTTTGATATAAAAAAAATAACATTAAAAAATTACCTTAGCAATAAAGATCCACAAATTGGGACTGCTCCCTACAGAAAAACCTTTCTATGAGTCACTCCATCCACTTGACCTACTAGAATGATGCAATGCCACCATCAAAACATCATACAACTCAAAAACCTTAATCAAATCATCAAAAAAATGAACTCCTACCATGAAATATTTCAATAATAGGCCCAACTTCATCCTTCAAAGTTCCCTCGAGAGAAGAAGGCATAATGAGGAACAATATAGGATAGATAATTCACCAAACATGGGAGAAAGCAATCAAAGGAGCATCTCACGCATAGAGAGAGAGAGAATTAGAGATGTTTGGTGAGGAAGAGTTATGGAAGATGAATTGTGAAGTTTGGATCGCAAATCATTTTATTTTGGATATCGAATTTCAAAAAGATCACCTTATGATACATGATGTATGTGGGTGTTGATTCAGCAACAAAAACACAATTATGTTTGCCACATCAAATATTCACTAACAGTGTCTGGGTCAAGATATGAAAGGAGAGAAGTTTTTGAAACTTGAGTGCCTTAAATTATAGAAAGTAAACCATAGAATACCAAAGTGAATTTTTTGTAAATATAGGATGCTAATACAAAGTTTTCACTTTTGGCTTTCATAAGCTCTGCTTACATAAGGTTATCTCTTCTTCTAAGCTCATGGATTTTCTTCTATTGGGTAGAGAGGAGGCATCAAACTCTAGGTTGGACTCTTCATCTTGGTCATGGTCTCTAAGGTTTTCCATTTTGAAGTCCTAAGCTTTAACTTCATTTCAAAAGACGAGAGCTCATGTAGGTTTTTGACATGGGGGTCATCTAAGGAATCTTCTCTCAAGTTTGAGTTCGACACATGAATAGGGAGATCAATTGAACCATTATGGTGCTTCTTTTATTTACCTATGGAGTTGATACAGTAGGGAAGTATTTCATTCATGCAAACCAAGCCAAGGTTCAAACAGCATAGTGTAGTGGAAGATATGTGCAAAGTGTGAATAAAATATATGCAAAAATGAAAAACACACATAAGTGGGCACAAAGAAGGAACCAAATGTACTACGAACTCGTTGGCAACTAGGTGTTGTGTCCAAGAGGTTGATTATGAAAAACAATTTCTTTGTTTTCAAAATAAACAGAAGGATTTATGCTTGGAAAGCAGGTAATGAACATAGAATATGCACAAATACTAGATAGTTTGTACAATAGGTAAGAAAAATAAAAGTGTAGCAACCTAAACAAAAAAGTGCAGAAAGTACATAAGAACGAAAAAGCTAACAAGGTGGATCTTGAAATCCTAGAGACAACCAAGTAGACCTTCTGAGTCCCACCGAACATGCCAAAAAGATTGGGTGCAATTGCTTGATTGTATGGAAAAGTCTTCAAGTGGTGAGAGTTCAATTAGGTTTTACACAGACATCTTCATGTCCCATTGAACAAGGGTCGACTCCTCTTGCCACTTCCGTGTCTCTAGGATATCTCTATGCTTGGAGTTTGAATCAACCATGCTTTTAGCTTGCTTAGGATGGTGACCTCCTTCTTCAAGTAGTGACAGACTCCAACATTTTATCAGTTTGTTCTCCAAAAGGGAAATTGAATCTCATTGTATGCTCCTGCGATGAAGAAAAAGGGCCTAAGATTGAAAGAAACAAGTCGATAATCAGGTTTGAGATCAATCCAAACAAAAGTATTCTCTATCTTAACATAATATGGTAATTTGTAATTCCAGCTAGTACAGGCAACAAAGTATATTTGCAGCAATCAATCTATTTAGACATCTAACTACCACCATAGCAACGAATGGCAAACAGCAAAATTAAATGAGTACTAAGCATATATTTGTATGTGCGAAAGATTGTCTATTGCAGAAGATTCAATAATTCAATGCAATTCAGCTTAGATACAACATCAAGATGCATTGAATAACCTTATATTGTAAAATGGTTACTTTTGATAATTCCTATTGGCTCACTGATACCGATGATAGAGACTTGTGTCATCTAATAAACATCCAGTATCTAAAGAAATATTATTCATGATATTTATTGGACTTTTACTTGTGTTTTGACTGACTGATTTTGTGTGGAGGATAAGGTCATGCCTCTTGAAAAGGTCTAAAGGCAGGGATTAGCATGATGCTTCTGGTGTTGTGCTCCTATGGCTTAATTATTTTAACCGGAGGTATTATTCTTAATATATGATTTCATGTGGCTTATAAGATAGTATTTATTAAAAATGATCTAAAGGCAAGGATATGCCCGATGACTCTAGTGTTGCGCATCTATGACTTGATCCCTTCAAGTCATTACCTCTATAGTCGGAAATACTATTATTGGATTCCAATTTTTGATATCTTGATGCACTTATGATATTTATGCCTTTTGCATTTTGATTTTGAAAATATGGGCTTCACTATATTTTGAACCACTTCAAATTAAATCCTTTCAAAAAAACTAATTTTTGCTTAATTTTTAGTTTTTGGAAAGTTTAGGAAATCGTCAATATCTGAATTTTGGTGATATTCTCTTAATTTTTAAAATACTAAAATACTTTATCTTTGGGATATCTTACCTTGTGGATTGGCTAGGGTCTTCTTGATTCCTTGTGTGTTGTGGTGTTTGTATTCACTATAATGGATTTTCAAGCCTATGTCACATATCCATGCTTTTGTGATATATTTTGATATATTTATTTTGTATATGTGATGAAATGTTATATTCTAACAAAAGTGAAAATCCAAAAAGAATAAAAAAAGAGAGAAAAAAAGTTGAACAAGGAAAAAGAAAAGAAAAAAAGAGGAGGAAAAGAAAAAAAGTGAAAAGCAAAGTAAAGTTCTATTTTTGGGTTATCATCATTTGTACACTCAAGACAATTCATAAGGGACCAAGTATGTCTTATTGTATACATTTTATATATTCAGCCTTGAGATCTTATTACATTTGAGGAGGGATCCATGCTCCATCTAGATTTAAGAGTCCTAGTCTATCTATTTGTCTATGGGTCACTACATGATTATTTTGGATTTTAAAAAATTAAGATTTTGATTACAAAAATTGATATTGTCTTTCTTCTTCTATTAGTACAGGTAAGGGGTTATGTGAGAATGTGTTTTTCTTCTAGATTATATTTGAAGTGGTCGATTAAAAGAGAGGTTGAATTTTGAAAATACTTTTATGATTTTATAAACCCAACACATGAGTCATGATCGCTTATAAAGAATTGACTTACATGTTTGTTCTTGTCTTAGTACCTAGATTTGTTCTGGTATGTATAAAAAGTATTTTCATTTTTTTGGCTTATACTAAAATGCATTAGCTCTCTTGTGGAATTTTAATAGGGGCATCCTTTGTTCCACTAAGGTTGAGACTGTGCACTTCATTAGATTACAACATATATATGGTCACTTCCATGATACATGTCATGATATAAATATGAATAATTTAGTTCATTCCTTCTATTGTGATATCGTGAGTATAGGCCCATATTTAATCATTCTTGAGTCCCTTATGAATTGTCTTCAAGGCACACGAATAGATAACTTGAGTCCTTTCTAAAGTATCCTCAATTTATCACACATGTTTCTCTTAACATTTTAGGCCTATCTCTCATCCATTTTCTCGAAAGAATGCAATAATAGCTAATGGGCCCGTAACTAGAATGATGCACTATCAAATTGAATCAGAGGTGCCTCACAAGGTTAATCCAAAAGTGTGACACACTTTTGTGCCCTTTGGCAAAAAATCATGCAAACAAAAAAGATATCTAGCAAGATCAAGTGAATGTATCTTAGAAGAAGAAGGTCTAAAAATAAATTATTTAGAAAAACATAAAAGAGTAAATATCTGTAAAACCATGATAGCATGCTAGTGAAAATATGAACAAAGTAATCCCAAGATAGAACAAGCATAGAATAAGGAGGAGCATAATGAAGGTGTGAACATGAGTGACACATAGAGTGAAAGTGAAGTAAAGGAGAAAAATCCATCTCAGATGGAGAGAACCCAAAATTGACTCAAAAAAACTTCTTAAACAACAAGGGACTATTATATAAGAGCAATGTCAACTAAAAACACCTCTACAATAATACAGAGGAGACTTTAGACCTAATACCAAAAGGGGAATGAGACTTAACTCCTACCATGACTCAAAAAAATATAAAAATACCCTAGCTTATATTCCTTCTATAGAGCTCCTAAGGTGGCAACAAGTAGAGTCCCACTTCACTTTCGTCAGCACGTCCTTCACCTCAACTTATGATCATTTGGTTCTCATCATTCTAGCACTGTGAAGATAGGCCCAATCCCATCTTAATGCTAATTGTCATTATCATGCCAGAACACCTCAGATGCCACCTATGTTGTCTCAATTTTTTATGTCAACAACATATAATTTTAGAAAGTATGCCTAATTAGTACAAGAAAATAATGAAGATTTACATCATAAACAATTTTGAGTAAATGAAAATAATAGTTGAATTGGTTGTTGTTATTATAGATATGAATTTTATTCCAAAGTCTATGTAGAGACTCAAAACTCAATTCAAAACTATAAGTGCATGAGCATGCCAACTAGTTGGATTAAACTAGCAAAGTTTTATAATTTTTTTTTACTTCTTGGCGAATGTGAGTGAGTGAACTCTTTTCACCATAGATCTTCTTGAACAGATGCTCAAAGGTCGATCTGGGTACTTGAATATTGTTTGAGATCCGGTACATTTTAAAAATCAGATTTCAATTCAAATGGATTTGCAAAATCGTGCACTCTCATTTTAACTCAAAACAACTCAAGTTCTAAAAAACAGAAACTGGTTCTATTTTCAAAGACTTATTTCCTAATTTTTTAGACAGATTACAAGTCTCCAAAAATCCTCAAAATTTTATTCAAAGTAGATAAGGATATGAATATTCTCAAACTATTTTTGTTCTGATTTGATATTTATAAATATGTGCATTTAAATCTAAAAATGTGCCTTACTCTGGTATTCAATACAAATTTGTGACAAAGATATAGAGACTTAGAAAAATAACTGTATCTCAACTTTTCATTACATTAGTCTCATTGAAAGCTTTGTATCTTAGCTTTTCAATAGGACAATTTTCAATTAAATTGGTTCAATGTAAACAATGTTATGAGATTTTTACCCAACCTCTATTGTAGGATATACAGGGTTTACAGACTCTGTTCTGATTTTTAAACGATATTAAAATTCTTGCAAATTTTACATACAACTTGTGTGTATAGATCAATTGTACCAAATTTCATCACATTCAGAGCATAAAGTAGGGAAAGAAAAATCAACTTCGGGCGTATGCAAGATGGAAAAAACCGAGTTTCAGTTTCTAAAAAAGATGTTAATGCATTCGACCGAATTGAAATGTAATCTACAACAATCAAAGCATAAGAAACTGAAATAATTCAAGAAAATTATCATTATAGCATAAGAATAGAGGAGATTAGGTAATATAAAATCTTACAATGTATATTGGGGTAGAAGAAACTAAGAATCAAATACATAGAATGCATCAACAATCATAAAATAAATTGGGTAGCATAACTCCTAAAATATTACACGCTGCAGGATTTCTCTCTCTCTTTGATGCCTTGAATCAGTCCCCCAAAGCTTCCTTTTATAGATTTTCAAGGGGGGACTCTAGTGTCTTCTTTTGATTAATTCTTGGGCCTTACATGGGACATTTGGTTTAAATCTAGATCCAAGAGATTTTTCTAGATATTGGGACTACACATGGCCATGTGGGACATGGGAGTGATCCTCCATCAGCCCTTGTGGGTTGGTGTGAGCTTGGGTGAGTGGGTTTCCTTGTCTTGATCGAGCCATGCAACTTGGCTAGGACCAACAAGCTAGGATTTGGTCATATGCAGCCCGTTCTTTCCTTTGATGTGAGTGACTTTGTCCTACTCATCCACCCCTTACCTTAGTGTAGACATTAATTTGAAGCTTGATTCTAACCCGACTGTATGAAATGGCTTAACCAGGCACATGTGCGGTTCCTTGCTTGTTTTTGAGAGGATGTGATTTTTAGCTACTTGATCATTTGATCTTATCTTGGCTTCTTTTTACCATACATACCTCGATATGGAGCTTAATTCTTCTTAATTGAAGGTGATCAATGTTGTCTTGGGCCGGGTTGATGAAGTCATCCAACTTTTAATTTGATTTAGAATGCATCTTGCTTTGAGCCTTGTCTTGGATGAGTCCTTGCTTATTGTTGTTCCTTACTTCGAGTCAACCTTTATCTTTAATTGGGTTGGGATCTGATTTGACTTGGGATTGAGTCTTGATTGGCCTTTAATTGAATTTGACTCCTTGCCTGATTTGGATTTGCCTTGCACTTGACTTTGAATTGAATCAGGCTTCGTGGTTGGTCTCGAGCCTAATTTGATTTTTTGTGGGCTTGGTCATATGGAACCCATTTTGACTTGGTATGGGCCGGTCATGAGCTCATCTTTAATTTGATTATGATTTGAATTGATCCCTCGCAGGTGTTGGAGTTACTTCCTTTGCATTTGTCCTAACTTCGTGGGATTCTACTCCGTTTGATTCAAGATCTTTTTCAGGTAAGATTTATGATTTCAAACATTTTCTTTAAAAACCATTTTCTTTATATTTTAAAATATTGAGTTTTAAGGAGATCTTCAATTATTTTTGGAGAACAATTGAGTCTCATCCCCAGCTTTTATTTGCATGGGTGACCTGTTTTCGCTCAGTGAGTTAGTCTACCATTTTAACCACTTTAACACTTTATTGGGGGTAGTGTGTCGGACCTCTTTAACCCTTAGGTGTAAGGTTTTGGAGTAGGACTATTCTCGATCGGGTGAGCATTTGAGGTCTGATTTAAATTTGATTTGATTTGGATTTCAAAGAAAAATAAATAATTGTGAATTGGATGATCCTTACTAAATGATAGATGATCCAAGGAGTTCTATGGTAAGTTATTCGTATATAATCTAGCATAAAGGCATTGTGTTGGAATTCTAAAGTTAAGCATGTTTGGGCACGAGTGATATGTGACATACCGTGAAGTCCTCATGTTGCCTCCTCTAGCCCAAAGCTTGGGAAAAGACTTCGGGATGATTATGCTTAAGAATTTAATTAGAACCCAATTTGGAGCAAATATCAGATGTGGGAGGGGGCACTATTCCAAGTTATATTTCATCCCTACATCTGAGTCCGGGAGCTAGTTGGATCTAGACTCTCTTCATAAATTCATCCCTAAACCGGTTCCGGATTTGTTTTTATGTGGTTCAAAATTGTCTTCTCCCTCATATTTGGCTTGTTGGTAAGGACACAAAAGCAACCACCTTAGGCCCTCAAATTTCTTGCTCGTTATAATATCAATTTTCTGGGCCTCCAAATTTTTAGAAGTTGTCTCCACCTTGATCACTGGCTGTGCTTTAGCATACACCCCATTGGCTGACCAAGCAGATGGGTTCTTACCAAATGCTCTCTCTCTCTCTCTCTCTCTCTCTCTCTCTCTCTCTCTCTCTCTCTCTCTCTCTCTCCCACTACCAAACTGAGCACGGGACAACCATCATTGGCCAAGCCCTTGGGAAGTGCTAATTTCCTTTAAAATTCACGAGTCAAGATCAGCCTAGTTTGGAATAGGATTTAGGGACGCCAGATGCTTTAACAAATCCAGTATTATATTTATAGCCGCAAAGACAAAGTGCATAGGATATGGACCATACACCCTCTTCATACAGCAGCCTCTTTCGTGACTAACAGCCATATAACGACAATGTACATAAAACGGTCTAAATGAACTCTAAAGTGGTTTTATGTTACTGGATATGGGAAATGACACCTTAATCTGTTCCCTAGTCAGTATTCTAATTGAACCGCGAAAAGTAAACTGCCTAAGATATGAAACCATGCATAAACCACTTAAGCATTGAAAAGGTTCATGGTAACTTTTGGTTTTGTTACAGGCTCAGCCTCGAACCAAACCAATTTCATGGGTTCTCAATTATGGGAAAACAAATCAAACTATTATAAACAGTAAAATTGAACCAAACCACAACATTGGTTCCGGCTGAGTTGATTCAATTCCAAACCATGATTCATTACTATCAATATGCCGATATCACACATATGGTGCACCCATGAACACTTACACACACATATATATAATCACATGGCAAATAAACTATGTACCACCATACAAAAACTATGTCAACAGAATGGTAGGTAGTCACTATACACAGCACCAATGGCGACAAATAAATAGCACCTTTCGCTACCATATATCACCATAATAAAGTCTATATATCTATCTATCTATCTATCTATATATATGTGTGTATCTGTGTATGTATATATGTTGGACTCTAATGGTTTGGTTTCATCAACAGATCCTTTTACAAACAGTAGCAAACCAAACCACCTAAGGAAAAATCCAAGCCAAGAGATCGGTTTGGATCAGTATAATCAGTTGTTCTGGTCGGTTCTTTGAATACCACTGTATACTGTTTAGTATGGGATAGGAGGGATAAAGATGTGAGGCTATTCCAGTCATTTCTTTGACAAGATTCTCTCCACGTACTACTAGCCAGTATAAATGGGAGCAAGAAGAGGTAGTATATCTGCAATGTTGTCAAAAAGGTATTATATAAAAAAATCACCGCTCTTCATGCTTCTATCTTCTCGCTCTCGCACTACTAAAACAAAAGGAGAACCTATAGCCTGTGCATGCTTATTAATCCTGCTTTAGCACTACTTTAGCCCTTAAGACTCCATGTTTCCTTTTATCTTTAGATGAGGTTAGTCTAAACCTTTTAAAATTATGAGTCTCACTTCCCTATTATTCAAAGTTCAAACGTTTAATTCCTTTATTCTAAACACTTATTTCTACCCCTTAAAATCAGGAGGATTTTACTTGATCTGTATCATGTTTAGAGTTTCATTAAGGAAACAAGAACCACGAGAGCAGCAAAGATCAAACAGCTGAGCGAGGATTGCACTGCATCACCATGTTTCTTGCGCACCTTGTCAGAGAGCAAACCATGCAAGAGGATGGCATTGGTTGCCAAGTATTTGAGGGAAATACCACATAGTGAAGACCAACAATTAATTCTTGCGATGAGCAGCATTTGGAGCATAGCCATGACTCAGCCTGATGACCCTAATTTCCCAATGCTTGGCATATTTCAATGAATGTCTGAGCTCATAGAGAGAGCCCTCAATGACAAAGAATGGCTTCTTAAAGGACAGAATATATACGTTCCTTATTATGCTGCACATATAATAGGATCTTACACCATGGACAAGGAAGAATTCGCTCACGAGGCTTTAGGCCACCTTGCTAGTTATGCAAATACATTGGAAGCAATTGGAAATGAAAAAGAATTAGATGAGATAGTAAAGGTTTCTATGGAAGTTGCACCAAAATGTATTTATGTGGTTTATGTGGAGTTCATCATGAAAGAAAAGAGACAGATCTACCAATGTAATTTGTTGGCAAGAGGATTAAGCAATGAATATTCGGAGAATAAAAAGGCAGAAGAATGGAACAGCCAACTTCAGTGTTGGTCTATTCATCTCCTCAATTGTTTTGCTAGCAAGGAGAGAGGACTCAATCTTATACTAAATGAAGAGCTTTTAAGAAGATTTGTGGAATGTGGGGAGGGATTGTGAATGAAAATTCATCTGCTGGCATTGGGCTGATAAGAATTTGTGTTACAATGCATCTGGCAGGAGATATATCGCTGAATGCAAAGAGGTTTTGAAGGCTCTCTGCAATCTCTCGAGATCCTCAGATGATTGGCAGTACATGGCCATTGACTGTCTGCTGCTTTTGATACAAGATCCCCACTTAAATTGCAAGGTTGTTCCAAAATATATTCTTCCTTTTATTACATTCTTAGGATTTATGTTTCATGTGAGCTTCAGGATGAACATCTATTTTATGGTGGGATGAACATATTTACACAGTAAGAAAGCATATAATTTCCTTTCCAATGCGTATCATCCATTATGGTTCCATAAACCATAAGAGCTATTATGATCATGCCATTTTTCAATGTCTTATATGAAGGATTAGCTTCTTTTTATGCATGCTAAATTGTCTGTAATCATCTTCTGCAGCATACGTATTGCTAGTATATGATGATAGAACCTACAAACAACAAACAGTAGCTCACCTTGCTAGGGGGTGGGCTTACAAGTTGAACGTCGTGAATTTGATACATACTGGGGACGTCCATCTGGCTTCTGCCTGCGTATTGTACCGGAGAAAACATAGATTCGGTAAACATGTTATGACAGCTTAGTTCTTGCACATTTACATGTATAAACTTCCTTTAGAACTTTGACTTAAACCAATTTAGGTAATCGAATATCTGATTTCCATCATAAAATGCACTTTCAATTCTCCAATGATCATTGAGATTGAACTCAATCTGTCTGTTTGTAACAGGTGATTGATGCAATCCTTGCAGTTTTAGTAGACTTGGTTGTGATACAAAGACTTGGCTATAGAGAGAGTTGGAGAAGCTATCACTAACGCTCTTCTTCAAGAAAAAGGCAACGCTTCTCTCTCACCAATTTCTAAGAAGTTCATTGAAAACAACGCTAACTTAACTCACCAGAAAGCCAAAGAAAAATCCATGTCTTCTTCTGAGATTCAAACCATGAAATCCCTATCATCATCAAAAAAACGGCAAGGAAATTTGAAATTTCTATCTAGTTATTACTTGGGAGCCATTTCAATGTATACGGAGGCATTAGAATTGTGTCCTCTAGTGATGAGGAAAGATAGAGTTTTGCTATGTTACAACAGGGCACAATGTCATCTTATGTTATCAAACCCGAAATTTGCTATTAGCGATGCGACTCGAGCTCTGTGCCTCTCTAACCCTTCAAACTCTCATGCCAAGAGCTTGTGGAGAAGATCACAAGCTTATGACATGTTGGGGTGCCACAAGGAGAGCCTTATGGACAGTATCATGTACGTTAGTAGTGTTCCATTGCCCAATGATGGGAAGAAGTCCAGGATTCCTTACTATGCTGCACGCATGATCAGCAAGCAGATGAGTGTCACGTGGCTGTTTGCAGAAGCCAGATCAAGCTATAACAGGAGATATCCGATTACCAGCAAGCGAAAAGCTAGTCTTCATGGTAATTACTTATACTTTATTCCCTTCCTTGTAATTCGTCTTGAATAAATTTCTCCTAATTGTCATAATCTGCTATAGTTTTCATCCACTTGTAGTTGCCCCAAGCTAGGGTAAAGGAGGCGGGTAGTGTCAGGTAGCCGATGTCCGACCTAGAGGTCGGGTATCTTTGCCTTTTCTTTTCTTCTTATTGGCATCTTATCATGCCCATGTTGTACTGAAGTGTCCATGCACGAGGGCAAGGCCATCTAGGTTTCTTGTAGATGGGTTGCTCGGGAACTTTGCAGTATTGGGAAACTTTTCTTTTGTATTTCTCTCTTGAAAGTATGTTACGAGAGTGTTGAATGTTATCTAAAAGTTATTTGCATATAAGTTAGGTTTATGAGAGAGCTTAGCGGAGAGACTTTTGAAGTCGACGATGCTCTTCTCTGACCGAACAACGTAAAACCTTGTGCTTTCCTATTTTGTCTCAATTTTCTATTTTTTGTGAACTATTTTTATGATTTTGTGTTGCCTTTGTATCAATATGCACATCAATAGAGTGCGATGGCAGCATTCGTGTCGCTTAGTGTAGAGAAAGAAGTGATTTTGGCTTTGATAATAATTACCTAGATCGCCCATCGTTAACGAAGTGGTAGTATGCAAACATATAGGAACTAAATGAGCATGTCACTTGTGCTATCGTATCTCTTTTGCAGGGAAAGGAAACTTTCCGCTTCCCACCATCGAAGAGGAATCGTCTTCCTCCTCTTCTGGTCCTTCAGAGCAGAGAAGGAGAAAGGCAAGAAGCAGACGATGAGGAAGACGGCCGGGGAATGATACGGTGCTGTCGACCGCAAGAAGAGTCCTTCTACATGGGAATTCGTTCCTTTGAGGGGTTCCTGGTTTGCGCTTCTTCGGTTCGGTCGTTATTTCTGATGACGCAATTAACCTCCAGTTTGCTGCCCTTTGAACGTACGGTTCTGCTCGATTTTGTTTATGTTTTTTTCGTCTTTAAGGAATTTCTTTTTTCTTTCTATTATCTTCACATAAAATCTAAGACTAAACTCCACGTGGTCCTTCCTCTAGCAACACGCGTGCAGGAACCCGGTATTGTTTTTATCTGGTCCACATCATGCGGGTGGGATCAATACCCAAATCCAGTCATGGCGTGCATAAAAAATCACACTGCCCAGATCTCATCATGGTCTCGTGGGATATCTATCAGCTTTCCGGGTCTAATGCTGATCCATGAACATATCACCCTGGCCCAGGTCCATTTATGAGGCTGTGTTGGTGGTGGTTGCGGTGGTTAGGAACAGGTATGGTGTGGGAAGCAACCTGGAGATCCAATCCAATATTCACTCAAGCATTCGGATATGGCTTTCAAAAACCATATCCCATTACTTGCATGGAGAGTGTTAGCTCAATTGTCAGAGCTTTGTGATTTCCACCTTGCACTTGGTGAGTTCTATTCTTGGAGTGTGCATGTGTGGGTGTGAGTGTTAAGCTTTGGCCTCCTGTTGTAACCAAAGAGAAAAGGTCGACCACATTCAACTACGAAGGGGTTGGATATATATAATGTATTGATAACCAACCCCAATCCGTTGTACTTTTCATTTCAGTATTTGTAGGAGAACCAAAACTTCTAGATGTGAGACTTTCATTCTTCAGTAGGCTGAAAGGTACACCCATTTGATCATTCGGCAAGAGTAACTACATAGACTTAGCTGTGTCTCCCTATATATATACATATACATACATATATAAACATACATACATATATATATATATATATATGCATTACTAGTGGAAGGTCGATACTTTATGTTAAAAGTTTATTGGTGTTCGTTCTCGGGAAGCACAACTGAACTTGGCGTAAAAATCCCACTCAAGTAACCTATTTTATGAGACTAGACAATGTGATTGTGGGTGTGCAAGGGGGCACTGACCTTTGTCCTTAGAAGATTATTTATAATGCTCAAACGATTCTGTGGGTTCCTTGAAATCCTTACACATTCACATGAATCACAATAAACTAAGAACAAAAATGAAATCTAATGACATACTAAGAGAGGAAAATGGAAAAGAAAGGAATAATTATTTTTTCAAAGAGAAGATCTTATAAAAGCAAGATATAGAGAAACACAACTCTAAACTAAATAAGAAAATGAACAAGTAGGAAAATAAACTTATGAATCAAAAAGGTCTTGGATGATTGTTTGATGCTCCCTCAACCTCCTCATGCATCTCTTTTATAGAGCGATAAAGGTGGTTCCAAATAAAGCCCTTTTGACCTCAATTGATTCTCTTCCTTTGATAGCATTTTTAAATCTTGGCTTTGACTTTCCTTATTTCTGCTACTTATTCCTTAATTATCTAGATCATGAATAATACCCTACATCACCACTTTCTAGATATACATTGCCACCATCAATATTGCTATTTTCATGAATCTCTCGGGTTTCTATCAAGAGCTTTCGGTAGCATGTTCAATTTGTAGTTCTAACACGTTGTTCCCATACAACTCCAGTTCTAATTGATTGAGGGGATGAGTTGTGCCCCACTTATTTAAGTGAAAATCTTTACATAGTTTCTCAACACTATTGCTTGAGAAGACTCAATTACCATTAAGATGTTCAGTTGCTACTTGATAAAAAGGATCCAAATTTTTGCAACAAGTGACCGCCAATCTGGTTGTGTATTGCCTCCTCTTCGGCCTTTGGATCCAACACATATGTTCAATTGTCACACATTCTCCTACCACATCTCTAATGTTGTATTACCTCCTACTATATTATTCAATTTTAGCTTGAAAGATTTCTACATCGTGTCAACTCCACCCATCATTTGAGAGGAGATTACACCTTGTTGTTGCCCTCTAACTTCATCTAGGTGTGGCTGTCCGCCAATAAATTTTACTTGGATTGGATTAAACAAGTAAGCGGGAGAACTACCAACTATAATTTGAACAGAGTACCTATGACTTCATTATGCTTTCTACTCTGTCCATCCATTTTGATTTGAAGCTACTATGTTCTTTTTTAGCCATTTAGGCCTTAAAGTGCAATTGATACTAGTTCTTGTTTGCTATGTCTTAGATGATCCTTGATATTTTCATAATTATTGGACTCCTTAGGACTGGTTGAACTGTCATCATTGTTTGAATGAAGATTCTTTCCTCCCAAGCTAATCTTATAGTTGTCTTAGGATAAAACTTATCTATAAGCATTTAAGAATGGGACAATTGTAGGATAAAGAGCACCATGACTTTCTTCTACTATGGTTTTGTCGATCTGTAGCTTGTGCCTGCAAACTAAAATAAATAGGGCTAAGCTACAATTGGCCTCCTTTCCTTAGGATATGGCATATCACTCCTCTTTTGCTTCTTTGGTGTGAGAGTGTTCTCATTTGTTAGGCAGTTAAACAAATTTTTTCGGTTTTGTATCAACTTAAAACTTTGTTTGCAAAAATTATGCATGAGCGTACCAGCAAGTGTACTTAAACTTGTAAAGAGATTTTCTAACTATTTGTCAATTATGAACAAGTAGGTTCTTATCATCATAGGCCTTCTTGAACCGGTACTCAAGCATTAGTATAGACACTTAAGAAGAGCAATTTATGATCTGGAATTTTTTAAAACAATTTTTAACCAAAACAACTTTTTCAAAACGAGTATGTTATTCACTAGGCAAAAATCAATTGATGGCCTGTAAAATAGAATCAGTTATCTTTTCTAGTAGAGAAGTTTTTCAATTTTTTTGTTATTTTATAAGGATCCAAAAATTCCAATTTTTTTTTAAGTAAGACCTAGGTATGAAGCTTTACTAGAGATTTTTATTTTTAATTTTGGTTTCTTAGATGATCAAAATTAAATTTGAAAAATTCCTAACCGAATGCTATCTTGAATTCAGAACAGTCTTTGTGACTAAAATATAGAGGCTCAGTAAAATGTATATATCTCTTTGTGTAGGATTTTGTCTTTTATAAAATCAATTAGATTGGAAAGCTATGGATATTAACTTTATAATGAAACTATTTTCATGATTTTTAGGTATCTACAGATAGAGTTGTGAAGGTTTACTAATGGTCAGTCGCAAACATTTTTCCATAGACAAATTTTGTTTTTGGTTGAGTTTGGTTCTTGATGATTTTTTTACTCGACCTTACTCGTGTCCAAAATTTTTGAAACTTTCACTATAGGTTAACAGTGTGTATGCAACTTTTAGACAAAATTTCAAGATATTTTATCGAGAGATGATGGCTAAAAAATTTGATAATCAGATAGGGTTTATGTAGGATATTGAAATCTATAAAGTTTTCTTTGTAGAAGCTAATGATGCATCTGATTTGATCCTTAATTTTTCAATGATCAACAAACAACAACAACAACAACTAAGCCTTTTCCCATACTACACGGGGTCGGCTACATGGATTCTTTGTTTCCACATATCTCTATCGTGTGCCATGTTAGCAGTTAACTCCCAATAAGCTAGATCATTCTTTATTGTTTCTTTCCAACACTTTTGTGGTTGTCCTCTACCTCTTTTAATACTTTCCAAATTTAGTTTTTCTAACCTTCTTACAGGTTCTTCTTTTGATCTTCTTTCTATATGTCCAAACCATCTTAAACGATGTTCTCTCATTTTATCCTCTATTGGTGCCACTCCTAATTTGTTTCTAATAACCTCATTATGTATACGGTCTTTTCTTGTATGACCACTCATCCATCTCAACATCTTCATTTCTGTCACAGACATCTTTTGTACATGTTGATGATTAACTGCCCAACACTCAGAACCATAAAACATGGCAGGCCTAACTGCTGCTCTATAATATTTACCTTTTAATTTTAATGGTATCTTCTTATCACAAAGAATACCTGATGCTCCTCTCTATTTTAACCAACCAGCGTTAATTCTATGTGTAACATCTCCATCAATTCTTCCATCACTTTGAAAAATTGACCCTAGGTATTTAAAACTTTCCTTTTGGGGAATGCAATGTGTGCCAATTTTAATTTCTATGTCCTCTGAAGTAGCCAAATGATCAAACTTACATTCCATATATTCTGTCTTTGTTCTACTAAGTCGGAGGCCTTTGTTTTCTAATGTTTCTCTCCATAGTTCCAATTTTCTATTAACTTTTTCCTTAGACTCCTCCACTAATACAATGTCATCTGCAAATAACATACACCAAGGTACTTCATCTTGAATATGTTTTGTTAACTCATCCATCACCATTATAAATAAGTATGGACTTAAAGTTGATCCTTGATGTAACCCAATATTAACTTCAAAGAAGTCTGTCGTTCCTTCATGAGTCCTCACACATGTTTTTGCACCATCATACATGTCTCTTATAAGGTTAATATATGTCAATGGGATACCTCTTTTTTCCAAAGTTCTCCAAAGAACCTCCCTCGGTACCCTATCATAAGCTTTTTCTAGATCAATAAATATCATGTGAAGGTCTTTCTTTTTTGCTCTAAAATGTTCCATAAGACGTCTCAAAAGGTGAATCGCTTCAATAGTAGATCTACCTGGCATAAATCCAAATTGGTTCTCTGTTGTACTTGATACTTGTCTTAACCTACGTTCGATAATTCTTTCCCATAATTTCATAGTATGACTCATTAACTTGATACCTCGATAATTCGCACAATTTTGAATGTCTCCCTTGTTCTTATATACGGGTATAAGTGTACTTGCTCTCCATTCCTCGGGCATCTTTTGGTTTTTCCATATTTCATTAAATAGTCTTGTAAGCCAAGTGATTCCTATTTCTCCTACTATTTTCCAAACTTCTATAGGAATATTATCTGGTCCTACCGATTTACCACTCTTCATATGTTTAAGAGCCTCTTTGACTTCATTCTTGTGAATACGTCGGTAGAAATTGTGGTTTATATACTTTTCTGACTTGGCTAAATCTCCTAAACTAATACTAACATCTTTATTTTCATTAAAAAGATTATAAAAATAGTTTTTCCATCTATTTCTTATATCATCATTTGCCACTAGAATTTTTTCATCCTCGTCTTTTATGCATCTAACATAATTAAGATCTTTAGTTTTCTTATCTCTAGCCCTAGCTATCCTAAAAATATCTCTTTCACCCTCTTTTGAGTTGAGTTTTTTATATAAGTCCTCCCAAATCTTAGCTTTTGCTTCACTAACGGCCTTTTTTGCTTCCTTCTTTGCTTTCTTATAAGCTTCTAAAGTTTCACTAGTTTTCTTAGCATAATGTAATTTGTAACATGCCCTCTTTAACTTGATTTTATTTTGTACTACTTCACTCCACCACCAAGCTTCTTTTTGTGCCGGTACACCTCCCTTAGATACCCCTAACACATCTTTCGCCACTTTCCTAATATGTATAGCCATATTGTTCCACATATCAGAGGGTGTGCCAACATAATTCCAAACATCTCCTTGAAGGATTTTCTGTTTAAATATATCTTCTTTCTCGCTTTTGAGGTTCCACCATTTAGTCCGAATAGCTCGATACACTCTTTTCTTCTTTGTCCATTTTTTTATTTGTAAATCCATAACTAAAAGTCGATGTTGGGTGGTTAAGCTTTCTCCTGGAATTACCTTACAATCTTTACAACACGCTCTATCTTTTTTTCTACAGATAAAGTAATCAATTTGTGTTTGTGATAAGCCACTCTTATAAGTAATTAAATGTTCATCTCGTTTTTTGAAGATTGTATTGACTATAAAGAGATCAAATGACATAGCAAAATTTAAAATCTCCCTACCTTCCTCGTTTATATCCCCATAACCAAAGTTTCCATGAATCCCTTGATATCCTAATGCCTCTTTACCGACATGTCCATTTAAATCTCCTCCTAAACAAATCATCTCCCTTTGTGGAATCTTTTGAAACACCTTATCTAACTCTTCCCAAAAAACTGTCTTTATACTATCTTCTAGTCCTACTTGTGGTGCGTAAGCACAAACTATATTCAAAACCTCTACTCCTAACACTAATTTCAATGTCATGATTCGGTCACCATATCGTTGTATGTCTACTACACTCTCCTTTAAATCTTTATTTATGATAATACCAACTCCGTTTCGGGCCTTTTCTTTACCTGAGTACCATAATTTAAAACTTGTATCCTCTATCTCCTTTGCTTTTTCTCCAACCCATTTTGTCTCTTGTAAACATAGAATATGAATCTTTCTCCGAATCATAGTATCTACCACCTCCATTAGCTTACCCGATAATGTTCCGATATTCCAAGAACCAATACGAATCTTATTATCTAGGACTAGCTTCCTTACCCCCCACATCCGTCCATAATCAAAATACGGAGACCCTCTCTGAAAAATTTTCACTACATTCGGGCGGCAATGTAGCGGGACTAACTTCTTTACCCACACCCGTCCATGATGTGGGAACCCTCTCTGCAATTGATTCACTACATTCGGGCGAAAATGTAGTGGCCCTTACTTACTTCTTACTGCATTCGGGCTCTGCAGCACGTCGCTAGGCGGGGACGCCCCAAAGCAATGCTCATAATTTTTGTAATCCATGTTGTAGAAATCCGACGAAGTTTTACGCTGGCTGTCGGAAGCCTAACACAACCCTCCTCCTTTATCCGGGCTTGGGACCGGCAATGCAAGGGTGATCCCTTACAAGGGCAATCAAAGAAATTTAATTGAGGATTTGTGTTCATTTGGGAAGGAACTCATCTAAATATAAATCTCCAGGGCATCTCTCTCAAGGAGGATAACTCTCTTAGAAAATATATGCGATCATAGCCCAATACCCACCCTTACACAAACTTATGGGTATTTAATCCATCATAAGAGTGATTAACATACTTATATCATTGCATATAAAATGTGACTACTGACATCCCTCTTATGGCTTCTTGAATTAATTTAGAGGCAATCATATTAATAAAAAAAAAAGAGAAGGGATGATAATATATTTAAGCATAGAAAAGATGAGGAAATGTAAGATATGGTTTATATTAAGGTAAAAGAGATCGAATGACATACAAGTGATATGTCCTCTTACTGATGGCCTTTTGCATAGATTTTACAACATTTTCTTTTGCTTTTACAATAGATTGGAGATGAAGACTAGCCGAAGACTTGGGCTGCTTCCTCCTCTTGGTTGTCTCCTTCTTCTCCATCTCTTTTCAAATATTATGAAGGTTTTACTAATGGTCTCTTCTTTTGATCTAGGTTGCCTCTCTTGAATCCCCGCTCAAGGCTTGTATTTATAAATTTTCCAAAAAGTCTCTAGATCAAGCATATTCTTGGCATCTTTCTATGGTGCTCCATGGGTTGGGTTGGTCCATGACTGATTCAAATTGGCCCCAATCCTGCTGGTCACATGGGTGGTTTATATGGTCACATGGCATGGTCTATGCTGGTCAAGATCATGACCCCTCTTTCAGCCCATCCTAGGCCAGACGCCTTGCAACCCATCTTGATGCAGTCAGGCTTAACTTGGTGTGACTGACCTTGGCTTGATGCAACTTACCTTGGCTCGGTTTGGGATGATTATGTGACTTAGTTTGACCTTCCTTGGCTTGACCAAATGTTACTTCGTGGCTCGGTTCCATGTTGATGCGCCCACCTTGGTTTGATCAAGCTTAGATCACCTTGATTTATTTAAGTTCATCTCACTTTGGTTTTAATTGAATTGGATACATTGCCAGCTTATCTTGATTTTGATTTGGGTTTGGTCATGTACAACCCATCTTGACTTGATTTGAGATTGATCATGTGCATCCCATTCTTAATTTCATTTGGGCTTGATCTTGTGCAACCCATTCTTGATTTGATTTGGGATTGATCATGTGCAACCCATTCTTGATTTGATTTAGGCTTGATCATGTGTTGCCCATGTTCACTTGATTTTGTAAGCCTCCTGAGATCCCGCTCCTCTTTATTCGGGTTGTTGACCTTCCTACTTTCGTTCCGTAAGTTAGTCTTCTACCTTTTTGACTACTTTAACCCTTTCATGAGTGTAGGGTTTAATATTGCTTTAACCCTTGAATGGGTGTATGGTCTTGGACCACTTTAACCATTGGATGGGTGTACGGTATCTATGTGTAGGACTATTCTCGATTTGGTGAGTTCGTCATGTTTTGGACTTGTTTGTTTAGTTAATCTTTTTGAATTTTAAATATACTATAGGTTTGTAAAAATGGTCACTTTGCAAACATTTTGCGGGTTTAGTTTTCAATGTCCCATCTTAGTTTTTCAATTCTTTCTTTGAAGAAAATCATCTCATGATGTTTTAAAAATTAATTATTTTAGAACCTGTTTTATCTAAATGAACTCATCTTTCCCAAAGAGGTCAAGATTATCTATGTTTAAAGAACCTCATTGGTTTTTCAAAGGAAAAGGATTTTTAAGGTAACCTTATTGATTTGGTTAAGAAAGAAAATCTTCTTGAGTTGATATAAAAATCTCTTTTTGAGTCTCCTCCTAAACAAATCATCTCCCTTTGTAGAATCTTTTGAATCACCTTATCTAACTCTTCTCAAAAAGTTGTCTTTATACTATCTTTTAGTCCTACTTGGGATGCGTAAGCACAAATTATATTCAAAACCTCTGCTCCTAACACTAATTTCAACGTCATGATTCGGTCACCATATCGTTATATATCTACTACACTATCCTTTAAATCTTTATTTATAATAATACCAACTCCGTTTCGAGCCTTTTCTTTACTTGAGTACCATAATTTAAAACCTGTATCCTCTATCTCTTTTGCTTTTTCTCCAACCCATTTTGTCTCTTGTAGACTTAGAATATGAATCTTTCTCCGAATTATAGTATCTACCACTTCCACTAGCTTACCGGATAATGTTCCGATATTCCAAGAACTAATACGAATCTTATTATCTAGGACTAGCTTCCTTACCCCTCACATCCATCCATATTCAAAATGCGGAGACCCTCTTTGAAAATTATTTACTACATTTGGGTGGCAATGTATGTAGCGTGACTAACTTCTTTAGCCACACCCATCCATGATTTGGGAACCCTCTCTACAATTGCTTCACTACATTCGGGCGAAAATGTAGTGACCCTTATTTACTTATCACTGCATTCGGGCTTTATAACGCGTCATTAGGGGGATACCCCAAATCAATTCTCATAATTTTTGTAATCCATGTTATAAAAATCCAATGAAGTTTTACGTTGGCTGTCGGAAGCCTAACACAACCCTCCTCCTTTATCCGGGCTTGGGACCGACAATGTAAGGGTGATCCCTTACATATATATTACTTTCTGATTTTTTTATTAAACCTTCTTAGTTTCCCTAGATTCCTTTTCATATATCTTCAAGCCTTGGTCATTTAACATAAGCATCATATGCCTATACCATCATAAGTCTTAGTGGACCCTTGTTTTTATTCATGATTTTGTCTTTCTTTCTAGCCTAGATATCCATTAATTTGGTTAAAGTGTACATACATATTTAGACACATCAAAATCCTATAACACATTATGTCTTGCATCAATTAGGTTCTAATTATCCATTAAATCCCTTAGTCCTTACATCAATCCCTTTTTGAACCATCGTGCATCTTCATTCTTTAGTTTTGTTCTTATATCGATAGCTTAATTATTGGTTAGGTTAGTATTATTTTGCATATTAGATTTAATTCATAGATGTTCAAGATCCCATTCTTGCACCCCTTTTCATAAAATTTTTTTACTCTCATGCACATTTGATTTTATAAAAAAATAATTATTTAAAATTCATGCACACTCCAAATTAGGATTTTCTGCACTTTAGGATTTTTGCATCTTAACACTTTTTTTAGAATTAGTTTAATATTCCATTTATTGCATAAGTGTTAATTAGGGCATCATTTTCTTAGGGTTGATTCTAGCCATATCCATTTTAGATCCATATCCATTTAGAGACTCGTACCCATTTTAGATCCATACCATTATAGATCTATACCCACTTAAAGAATCATATCCATTTAACTCAAGTCCCATTTAGAGATCCAAACCCAATTAGTACCCGAAACCAATAGAAATAGGAACCGCTTTTTGTGCTCATATTTCAATTTAAGTGTGTAGGTATTTTCCCTTTGTTAGCCAAAAATTTTGTAGCACAAGTACCGATCCTTGCCCACCAGGGTAAGGTAAATAAAAAGGACTTGATTTGGGCTCACGATGCATAAAAAGAAAGCGAATAATAGGTGAATCACTCTTGACATAGTTTTATTTACTTTCATAAAATTAAGAAGATTGTATACAAGTTGAGGGTTCTATAGAACTGAAAATTTGTACACAATTCGACACGAATCTTTTTCTTTCTCTTTCGTACTTGAAAGCTTCAAAATTTCAAAACACCTACACATCTTCTCATATTTGTTGAAAGACTTGGTTCCAAAAGCAATTTTATCATAATTTTTTTTTTTGAGGTGCTTACAATTTGTTCTATTACTTGTGTTCAGTTTCATGCCAGGTTTGTATATAGTTTGCTGGGACTTTGTGTTGATTATTTGTTTCATGAGAAATAGTTCCCTTTCTATTCCACATGGATCTAGTTTTTCATCTTGTGTATTCTTGTGTTGATTAGGTAGCAGCATCACGAATAGGTATATGATTTTTATTATAGATTATTTGGTTTAGTTTAGTTTCTCATTGGATCTCTAGTTCTATTCATTGTTGGTGTTCGTTAGCAAAACAAGATTGCTTCAATCTCTTGTGACTCACTGAGAGAGCCACTAGCCCCATTACTACAAAATATCCTAATGCTTTACATAATATGTTATGATTGATTTGCCTTTTCTTAAGCTCTACTTTATAGCTCACAGAACCTCAAGTATTTCCTTCAGATGTAGTTGTCCCCAACTTTTTCCTTTCCTTCGCCGCAAGAGAAAACATAAATATCTCATCAATTCCTACTATGGTGGCTAAATATGAATCAATCTCAGAAGCTATAAATATTAGCTTGTCCATGTTTTACTTCTTGTCAAAGCTATTGATTCCAGTTTGTAGGAGCGCCAGTGTAAGGTCTAAAGTATGCTATCCATGGGTAATTGACGTGGTAGTCACCTTAGGCTAATCTGTGGCACTTTACGCTTGAGCTATCTTGATCATTATTTGTATGGAAGGGATGATTGTAGCATATTCACTCATTACCACAAGATAGTTGACTATTCTAGGATTTGTCCTTATTTAATTGTTTCATGTCTCAACCCCAAGGTTGCCATTGAAACATATTGAGAGTGACTTTCCATCTGACTTAGTTTCTCAATTTTGGACTGCACTGTGACAATGATAGTATGAATTCCCGATCTTTTGAGTCCTCCACGTAGATTTCCCACCTTATGAGGTAGTCGAGTTCTAATTTAATGCACATATATAGACAGTGAAACAAGGCATTGAGTTGTCAGAACTTTCAACAATTACGAACATGAATATTTTTGTTGCATATTTGAGTGGGTTTTTGAGGAGTCTTTTCGTGAAGAACTCTTAATTTCAAATAAATTCTTGATATTCATTTTAACTCAATCTAAATTCTTGTCTTCATCAGTGCCCACCAACACTTCACCTTCAGTCTTTGTATTTTTTCCCATAAAATTCCCTACAAAGTTACTTTAGTTACTGCAAAATTGATTTGTATTATGCACTAGCTCCCATGGCACACAAATTCTTCTTTTTAACAAGCTTGCAATTTTAGAGTTAAGTTCATTCTTTGGATACCTTCACTTTCTCACATTTATTTATTAGAAAGATTACTATCCTTAACCATCATTTTCAAGATGATTAATGGAGTAGTTATATCATTCTCATGACTTGAAAAATACCACTGCAACTTCCAAAATGCTAAAGTAGTTTAGGAAGTAGAAAACAAAGGGGCACCCGTGGATGCCACTGAAATGTGAGAAATTTGATATGCTCAAGCTAAGTGCTTCCAGTTTCAAGATGTCCCATGCAGATTTGCTTCTCACTTCTCTATATGTGGGCCATGTTTCTAAATTCTTTCTATTGGCAATAGTTGATATAGTTATTGCTTTAGAAAACCCTATGCGAGTCAATACCTAGCATAAACAAGGAATGAGGGTTGTGGTCTCTGCGTTTCGTGTTCCTCCGGTGCAACTATAGTTGATATAGTTCTCACTTCTCACTTCTTGTTTTCCGCTTCTATATGTTCATTGGCGAGAATCACAGATTCCCTCTACTTCTGATTATTACCAATCTATACCCACATAACAACAGCTTCACCTCAAGCAGAAAATACTCGTCTATATTCGGTTACCATTTGGCAAGCTAACTAAAGACATCATAACCCATTGCAGTCAATAGCTATTTCTTATACCCTATTGTAACCCCAATCAAAAGCCATACCTAAAATCAATCCTAAAACTCAACTTTTATTTTATAGCTTTCGTTCACCCTCTCACCTCCCTTTTACTCCTTTAGCCTGGTGTGAACTTGTAAATTACTTTTCTTGTGACCTATAAGTTCTTCAAAATAAAATTTCACAATATTTTTTCTTAGCTTTTCCTATGCTCCTTAGATTCTTAACCTTGAAGTATAGATGTTGATTGTTGAATTATTACCATCAACCGTAGGTGAGAGTGAGTACGTGGAGCTGCCAACATGTTACAATAGCTCTTGTAGATATCAGATTTGATGTCCAAGTTTAGATCAAAATATATTAAGTTCTACATAGTTAGATCACACACATAATATGTACAAACATATATGTGTACATGCATCCATATATACATACATATATAGCGAATTTTCAAAAAAAATTGTAGTTTTGGGTCTTTTAAGAGTTTTCAAATAAATACTCCTTACACAAACTCATTTCTATGGCAAATTGACAGGATTTTGATATTTCAAATGATTTCCTTCAAAGAAAGAATGGTTTCAAACAATTTTCCTCAAATAAACAAATAAAAATGAGAAATTCAAAATCAAACAAAAAAATGTTTGTAAATTGACAAATTTACAAAATTATAAAAACCTTTGAAATCCAAAACCAAACCTCAAAAAATCGCGAGATCGAGGATAGTCCTACACCGGGACCCTACACTCATCCAAAGGGTTAAAGCGGTGTAAGACCTTACACCCAAGGGATAAAGAGGTTCAAGACCCTATACCCATCAAAAGAGTTAAAGTAGTACAATACCCTACACCCAACAAAGGGTTAAAGTGGTTGAAATGATAAATACTAACTCACGGAGCAAAAGAAGGCCACACATGCAAACAAATACTAAGAATGGGACTCAGTTATTTTCCAAAATGAATATTTCAAGATTTTGTTAAAACTCGATATTTTCAAATATATCTCAAATGAAAAAGTTTTAAATAATAAAAAAAGAAATATTTAAAACCATGAATCTTAACTGAAATCAAGCAAAGTAAAATTCTTAAAGGCTAGGATGAAAGTAGATGATCGCCCTAAAGAAATGGAGGTCGTCCAACAAATAGATCAAATAAAATCCAACTTAAGTCAAATTGGGTGACACATGAAAACTAGCTCATACCCAAAAACAAGTCAAATACAAATTTAATTAAGTCAAAGGGTGCACCAAACCGGTCAAGACATATCGAGATCAAGGTCGAGTCAAAAGTGACACCAAGAAGGACAAGTGATCAAGTCATGGGCTACATCAAGCGAAGAAGGGCCAAAGTCAAAGGCCCATTCATGCACCAAGTGATAGGTTGCAAGCCACACCAAGTACAAACCAAATCGAGTCAAGCAAAGGGGCGGGATGCATCATTCCTATCCAAGGATGAGCCACCAAACCACACCAAGCTTGGGTGGGCTACACCAAGGCTCATCCTTAACCAAAATGGGGACCATCCATGTGCTCCCCATATGAGACATGTGACTAGAACCTTTTCAAAGTAGATTTGAATAAAAATTGTGGTAAATCACTTCGAAGCTCCAACCCATGGAAGGCTCTAGAAGCCCCCATTAAAATCTATGAGGACCTTGGGGGGCTGGTTTAGGGGAGGCAAAGTAAGGAAAACCCAAAAAGAAATTAAGGGAAAAATCTTAGCAAAGAGATGGAGAAGAGGAGAGGAAGAAGAAGAAGGAGTTCCCCAAGAGTGGAGGTGCCTCCCCCAAGCCGTCAGTATCTAAGCCATCACAAGGTCTTCAATCAATGTCAGTTTTCTTCAATTCAATTAAATTCATGTTATAATTATGGAACATTTATATCCAAATCATTGTAATATTTGAGGAGAAGTGCTACAAAATTTCATCTAAGAGCAAAGGTAAAATCGCCTATCAATTATTTGATTTCTAGTTACATCTACTTCAATATATATTGTATACCTTATACTCTCTCATCTCTTCTATGCTTACGCTATATGATAATTTCTCTTGATTATTTTATTTTCTCTCTTATAGAATAAAGTCCTCAACTAAAAATCTCTTTAGATGATCATATAAACTATTAAAGACCAATCGGATGCATTCATTAGACTCTTAAAACAAAAAACTCTGTTTTCCACATTCTGCAACCGTCTAATCATTAATTTTTCTAACCCGAATCCTTAAACATAAAATTCTAAAAATTGGTCCACTCTTCCATCACACATAGGCCAACACTCTATAAAATTGACAAGAATTTTAGTCATGCATAAGGTCATAAATAAAATTGAAAAGTCTAACAAAAGCCGAGACCGAACCTCTTTGTACTGCATATCATACAATAGAGCTTTGGTAAAAGTCCCTTAACACTATATGTAGTGATCCAAAATATCTAAAAATAGTCTTGTTGGAAACATTATTTCCATAGATTTCCAACGAGACCACTTTCATAAAATTTCAACACCTATGTACAGAAATATATGCGTTTCGTTAGGCCTCAATAATTTTGTCACAGAGTTTATCTCGAGTTTAAAGGCTGAAATATTTACTGATTTAATTCTGTTCATCCTTAGAACCAAAAACCAAAACAAGAATATCTCAATAAACTTCACGCCTTGTCTTATCTTAGGTAAATTTTCCAAGATTTTTGGAGATCCAAAAAATACTAAAAAAATTACGAACATCTGTTGCTGAAAACAAAAGTATTTCTGTTTTTCAGAATTGAACCTGAAATTTGGTCAAGAGAAAACATCATATGATTTTGGAAAGGCTTTTTTATTGAAGATTTATTTTAAAAACTTACTAGATCATAATACAAATTTTCAAGCATCTTGCCGACCCTTAAGCATCCATTCAAAAAGACTTACGTCGAAAAGAATTCACTTATCCACAATCCTCAAAGAAGTCAGAAATTATCTTTGCTAGTTTGAGCAAACTAGCTGGCATGCTCGCACACTTTTAGTTTTGCGAATTTAGTTTTGAGTCTCTACATAGGCTTTAAAACAAAAATTTACATCTCCAAGGAGGCATGAGTTTCATTTAAAAAATTATATAAGGGTATTTAAAAAAATATAAAGGATAGCTCTGTTACACTCATCCCCAAAAGTAAACAGTGAATATGAGTATGCATGTGGCAGAGGTTGTTGTATCTAATCAATATATATATATATATATATATATATATATATATATATATATATATATATATATATATATGTATGTATATATTGAATATACCATAAATTTCTTGGAATGATCATATAAACTATTAAAGATAGCATTCATTAGACTCTTAAAACAGAAAACTCTATTTTCAGCATTCTGCATCTGTCTGATCATTGATTTTTCTAGCCCGAATCCTTAAATATAAAATTTTAAAAATCGGTTACTCTTCCATCACACATATCAACACTCTATAAAATTTAGAAGAATTTTAGTCATGCGTAAGGTCGTGAATAAAATTGGTAAAATCGAATAAAAACCGAGACAGAACCTGTGTACACTACACATCATACAATAGTTTTGGTAAAAGTCCCTTAACTCTATATATAGTGATCCAAAATCTCTAAAAATAGTCTTCTTAGAAAACTTATTTCCATAGCTATCCAACGAAACCACTTTCATAAAATTTCAACGTCTACTTATAAAAGATACATGTATTTCTTTAGGCCTCTGTATTTCCGTCACAAAGTCTGTCATGAGTTTCAAGGTTGGAATATTAACTGAATTAATTTTGTTCATCCTTAGAATAAAAAAATATATATATCTCAATAGACTCTACACTTAATCTATCTTAGGTAAATTTTCCAAGATTTTTGGAGATTTGAAAAGACCAAAAAAATTAGGAACATCTATTGTTGGAAACAAAACTATTTCTGTTTTTCAAAATTGAAACATAAATTTGGTCAAGAGAAAATATCACACGATTTTGAATAGGCTTTTTGATTGAAGATTTGTTTCAAAAACTTACCTTATAAGATAATTTTCCAAGCATCTAGATTGTCCCTTAAGCATCGGTTCAAGAAGGCTTACGTCAAAAAGAACTCACTTATCCACAATCGTCAAAGAAGTCAGAAATCATCTTTGCTAGTTTAAGCAAACTAGCTGGCACGCTCTCACGCTTTTAGTTTTGCGAATTTAGTTAGGCTTTGAAACAAAAATTCACATCTCTAGGGAGACATGAGTTTCATTTAAAAAATTATATAAGGGTATTTAGACAAATATAAAGGATAGCTCTGTTACACTCATCCCTAAAAGTAAACAGTGAATATGAGTATGCATGTGGCAGAGGTTGTTGTATGCAATCAATATATGTATGTATATATTGAATATACCATAAGTGCATAATCTTTTAATGTCTAACTATCGGTTGATATTTGTTCATATTTTTATAGGACAAAGGGAAGAGTTTGATTGCTTGCTAGACAAAGTTTTGCATAGGCCACAAGGTTTTGTTGACTCTATAATGGATGCTCACCATCTAGCAAATGACTTTCTTCACTTTGCAGCAAACAATGTTGTTGAAAGTGACCAAAACATTCTCGGATTCATGCATGAGATGTGAAAACCAAAATTTTCTAGACCTATAAGAAAGGAAGATGCACCTTACTCCTAATGAGTTTACTCACGAATACATTATATTGCACTTTTATAGTTACCCTCATATAGCATTTTCTAGACCCATGAATAACATCGGTAATATGGTGGATATGTTGCATGAGTCCATGTTCTAGTAATGTTGTTGCATATATTAGTAAATAAGAAGGATCAATGAAATGATTGAAAATACGAAAAACATGCTCCATCATGGATGTAAACAACACTCATTGTTTTTTGTTATAATGCATTCATATTAGAATAGATGCATGTGTAACAAGTCAAACAAATGCTAAGACCTAGAGTGTAAACTACTGAGATGGAAATGTATATAACTTATAAAATAAAAAAGAATATCCTTTAACTGAATGCTGCAACTAAAGGCTCTATAAAAAGCGTTAAAATGAATAATTTGGTATGCTCCAACTCCAAGAGATAGTCTAGGGAGGATGACTCATCCTAGAGATTCAATGGAATGGAAGCATTTTGATAAGGTGCATCCTCTCTTTGCCTCATATCCACATGACATATGTCTTTGTCAAGCTAGTGATAGACTTAATCTATTTAAAACTTTAAGAAGCATGTACTTGTTAGCTAAGGATTAATATGGTATGCAATTTCCCACCTTGGTCTTCTATAAAACAATCTTGTCATGATGCCCATCAATATAGATGACCCAAGTCATGCATTTACAATATTAACATATACCTTTAACCCTCATTAAGGAGTTGCAAATTCTCTAAAAAAATGGTGATAGCGTGTACAATGTGAGTAAGAAGGAAGTGTTTTAGATGTGTGCAGTAATTATGTGGAGCATTAATGGTTTTTTAGTTTATGACATATTGTCTAGTTGGAAGAGGAAGAATTTTACAACATGCTTCAATTATCATGTTAAAATCACTTGCATTCATTCCCCATCATACAAGCAGTGTGCTCATACGTGGCATCCATGATTTTCGCCTTGTGTCACAATTGGAGGAATGATAACACTTCCTTTGATGGGACACTTGAACATGTGGAGGACCCAATTACTTAGAGCAGCAAAGACATACTATCATAGCTGGAAGGTTATCAAACTATTGTATATGAAAAAGACACAAAAAGATTCTTATGACATTTCATTTGGATGGAAAAGAGGTGCATATTCTTTGAACTTTCATAATGTAAAATTTCATAGGTATGGCATAATATGGATGCATATTAAAAATTGTTTTATAAAATCTTGCCATTGCTTCAGAGGTGGATGGAAGGATGAATATCATAATCAAGTCATGTCTTGACTTCTAACAAATGGGCATAAGACATTTTGCCACAAGTTGTGTATCGAATAACAAAAGATGAGAAAGATTGAATTTTAATTGTGTTTCAAAGTATTCTATGTGATAGATTTGACTCAATAACAAAAGGTGTATGTTCATGAGCACAAAATAATTGGTTTGAAGCATCATTGTCATATATCAATGCAACAACTTCTTTCACTTGCTCTTCATTGAGATTTACCAAAATATGTGGTGATTGCTTTTAACAATCTATGCATCTTTTTTTGAGATTTATGTTGTAAGAACATCAATGTATGAATAATAAAAAGGTTAGAATATGTTATACCAAGGATACTTTGTAAGTCAGATGATCCTCCCTTCTTTTTTCAATATTATGGTGCATTTGACTATTCTATCTCCCTATGAAGATAAAAATTGTTGAACCAGTGCCTTATCGATCAATTTATCATGTACATAGTTAATTGTATAGATTTGAGAACTATGTATATAATATCTAGAAGGTTTCATTGATAGAGATATCTCATGGAAGAGTTGACATAGTCGTATGCTCAATATTTAAATAAAGATGTCCCGGTGCAATGTAAGGATGAGCCATAGAAAAGGTATTCATTAAGTAACGATGAGTTGATATAAGACAAGACGATTTGGTTCTTTGATAAATATAACATGGAGGAAGTGAGAAAAAAAATTGTTTATCAACATAGACAATACACTAATTTACCATTATATCCTAACTTAATGTTGGCAACATGCACAAAAGGATCATATTAGATGACCTTAACATCAAATACTAAGACTAGTGAACATATGCAACATTGACAATTATGCTTAGTTTTTCCATATGTAAGTATATTAATAATCAATTCTTATAACCTTTTTAGTTCCTGTACGTATATGTGTTCATGTTCTTATTTCTTTATATACAAGTGTTACTCAATATGAAAATGTTCCCCAAGAGGAGTACGGTCCTAGAGTTGGTCTTTCATTTTTAGTTTGTCGTTACTACTTATTCAAAAACAATGGCTATAATTATTCAATACCAAGTCCGAACAAGAATGTTTCCTACACAAAATAGTGGCATTGCTATGTTAGGTGTTAAGTGAAAATTATACTACGAGTTCATAGAAGACATAAGTAAAGTTGACTCCATCAGTCCTACCTATGTTGGTCTTTATTGCAAAAGAATGCAATGTCTGAATTTAAACAATTATGTAGCTTCAAATTACTGGATAATGGCCATTGGGTATGAGTTTTGGTCATCCTTACTAAGGAGTTACTACTTTATATGTGTTTTGTAGACAGACAAAGTCATTTGCTACTTTTTAGTGATCAACTCAATTTCCCATTCATTGCCATGATTTTGACATACACATTGTTTCCATATGTATGCATGTGCCAAATTATACATATATAAATATATACATACATACATATATGTATATATGGCATAATTCCTAGTGACACATCTATTATAAGATTATACATATTTAGCAATAAGGAGTTGTTTCTCATCTAACAGGTCAAGTTCAACCAGCATCTAGTGTTGGGGGCTTGCTTCCCACTATCTATACATGTATATATAATTTATTGGGACCAGAGAATGCATAGATTTATCTTCCAAAGTCATTTTACTCTATAACCAAAATAATTATACAAACTCCAAATATACATTTGTAAAGTCCAAATAAGTAGAAAGTCATAAAGATTAAACTTGCGAGTTTTGAAATATGATGCCAAACATTTTGTTTGTTCCACCTTCCTCCTTTCACGTCTTATAAACAAGAAATTATTGTTTCATTTTTCATATCATTCTAATCCATGCATCATCAACTACCTCATTGTTATCAACTTTAAAACCAGTGTCCAACTAGGTACTATCAAACATGCAGCCAAATAGGTTGCACCCTTTCTGATTTTCCACCCTCTTTCGATGTTCATTCACATAGTCTCTTCTAACACCGGTCTATCTAAAACACAAGGCAAAGGATGCAAGTGAGACTTATTCTTCAAAATAACTAGATGCTAAGATGATAGCATAGTTGATCTCATGGGCACAAGATCACTTTCTCTGTTCTCGATATCCCTAATAAAAGTGGTGGAACAAATGCTCACAATATGCTTCTGATCAATAACTAATTGGACATGCAAAAGATAAACAAGATATGAATGATGAGATGGCTTTTGAAGAAAAAAGCAAGTACTCCACATCTATTACAATTCATATTATAGTAAAACATGGTAGTATTGTCGCCGGCTACATGCAGGGTTGTACATTACAACATGTTATGGAGTATAAGAAGATCTTACTATAACACTCAACACAAAATGCATATTACCAAACACCATCATGGGCATTTAACAAAAGTACATTGACTTAATTTGCCAACCTTTTTAATGTTTTAATTATAGTGTAGCACACAAAATGTAATGTAATATATATGTAAAAATGAATAGTTGCATACAAAACTAGATAGTTGTTAAACAACCATTAGATATGTTTACAAAAAATATAGTTGTAGAAAAGTTGCACATGTGTGTACACATATATTGAAAACAAAACTGCAAAGTTCTTTTCTCAGTGTAATGGGACCCATTTACTGAAGAAGCAATTCAACATGTGATCGTGTTTGTAAAAGTCATCATATTGTGCCAAAGTAGATTGATAGTGTTAGATTTTCTACTTTTCATTTTGTTTGCTAAAATGTTATTTACTAAATCTGAATCTGCTATTCTTGGTAGTTTTTGTGTCATTTACTAATAATATTGCTTTGTAATTTCTTGATAGCCAGCCTTAGGTTGTACCATTCTCTGTCTAGCTGGAGGATCTAAAAGTTTACTTATCTAGTCTAATGCCTTCTGTATCACATGGAAGGTTTTCAATTTCTTAAGGCTATTAGTTGTTATTTCTCATAGTCAGTATTTTTAAAAAGTCAACATAGAAGGAAAGACTCTTGTCTATTGGGTAACGATAACTTTTAAGTTCATATATATGTGTATGTATATAAGAAACTCAATCGAGGGCTTCCCGAATAGTTTTTGGTAGGGATTGAGGATACTATATAGCAAGAAAGATAAAAAAAAGTTGCATCATTACAGTTGTGCCATGTCCATTTCCAAGTACCGAAATAAGATGGTTGGTATCAAAGACCTAGGCTCTTGTCTTCTTATTTTTATAAGGTTTGAATGATGAAATGATGTTAATTTTGTATTATGGTGCAATGGGAAATTAAATTTTTTAATAGAAATAGTCTTTTGTATGCAGTTTAATATTTGGTTTATGTATGATGATATTATATTTTTTATTAAATATAACAATGTTCTTTTGTATGCATTTTACACCAAATTTTTAATAGAAATAATCATATTTGGATTCAGTAGTAGGTTAGAATTTTTTTGTGTTAGATAAGACAATGTTTGACTTGTGCTTCTTTAGGAACAAATGATAGAAGGTGAAGCTTAACATGTTGTCATTATTAGAAATATAAGAAAACAAATTAATATGAATTATCCCTACCTGACACCTAGGGTAAAATTAAATGTGATGAAATTTGCTTCTTTTGAAATTTTTACTAATTTTACTATCCCTACCTAAATATGAATTAACAATACACTATCAACATCTTACATGAACATGTGCATATTAAATATGATCATATCAATAATGAAGACAATGGTTGTAGTTTATTGGCTTCTGTATGTCAAAGAAAGTAATTAAACATGCCCATGGAAAATAATTGGGGGGTTATGAGAAAGGATTTGGTCTTGGAGCACCTCCTCGAAAAAAAAAACTTGACAATATTGGAGCTCATTTGTATAAAACAACTAACCCCTCCACCATACAGTTTGATAATAGAATGCAAAATATGGAAGGCCAGGTAGGGCAAATGAAAGGTGATATTTGGCAAATGAAGGATGACAAAGGGCAAGTGAAAGGTGGCCTTCGGCAACTGGTGAACGAAGTGGGCAAATAGAAGGGTAGTAGATGTGGCATATGATGGATCTAATGGGCCACACTGGTGATATGCTAACTAAAGTTTTTAGGCATTTGCGATAGATTTACAATTTTAAACCATAATTTAGTTATGCTTTTTGGTTCCTACCATCTATTGTTTGTTTATGATTACACAAGTTGAAAACACCATGGGAACTGCAACAAGTCTGTGGGACTTTGGAAATATAGGATCCAGGTTAACATACTAATAATTTTCAACTTCTTTTCATTTCCTACGTTTGTTGTCATTCCCTTACACCATCTTAGGCTATATAATTATTGTAAAGGCTTTAGTTTATGAATGTTTGATATATATCGTTGCAAAAAATGAAAATGTGTATGTAGTATCTTTGTTTTTGGTGCAACATCATTAGAAGAATCACTTTTATAGACAACAATATTGTGAGATGAGGTGGCATAGATATAGGAGTACACCCTGGGTGTTAAGAATACATAATTATATTGATAACCTAAGAAGGAATTACTTCTATATGCAACTTGAGTATGGCATTAGTTTGATTCTAAGCTTATTTAGAGTTGATGAAGGTCATGAAAGTAATCATAAAGTTGATGTATCACCTTGAACTCTAACTATCTAAGGAGTATGGGCAGCGACACAGCTATAGATAATTTGGGAGCATTTTCTATACTTAGTACTTTTCGACCTTAGTCGCATATGTTTTGGTGACTTGATCCAAACTGATTTGTGGGGACTTAGTCTACTTTTTGGTGACTTAATCTAAACCTGTTTTTGATCACTTAATTTTCTTTTTAGTGACGTAATTTACTTTATGGTGATCAATAGTTCTTAACTTACGAACATTTAATATATTTCAGTTAATAGTCACTTAATTGTTTGAAAACTGAAATATCTTATATTTATGAAACTGATCAAGAACCAATTATGACGATGATCGAACAGTACTAGGAATTTCGGTTGGTCCAATCTGGTTCTTCAGTTTTACCTACAAAATATTAAAGAAAACTCATATCATGTAAGAGTTAATAGTGTTTAGATATTGTGACTAAAAAGAACTCCACCTACAAAATGTTAAGTGTTGCCAAAAATTTTAAGAGGGTATTTGAGTTATTTGACACACATGATGCATGTCTCAAGCATAAGGTAAAATCAAATGTTGATTATGATGGAATTGCTTTTATAGATTGGGGTTTCCTTTAGAATATGAGTAACACGTTAGAGCAATTTTATGATAGGAATGTGTGTATTTCAAGGTCATACTATGTCGCAAAAAACATATTTTTGATGGAGATTAGTAATGTAGTTGGCCAATGTTAAAGTAGACTAGCAATGATGATTTGGAGGTGAAGTCTATGGCATGAGGATAAAAAAACGATTTATAAACATTGGGGTGACCATAAGAGGATAAACCATCTTTTTTATTATAGTTATATTCGATCTTGAAAAAGATTTGACATGTAGAGTTTATTTTTTATAAAATTTGTGGTAAATAAAATTGAAAGAAATATTTGAGGGAGTGAGGGACTCTCTCTTTGACATGTATAATGAGTATAAGAGATTTGTTCATCGTGAAAGTTTTAGTATCATCCCAACAAGTGAAAGCTCTATAGGGAATTTTGTGTCAAGTGAGATGACTGATGTACGAATGAACTAGAGCTTTTTTAGGAAGAGTACTTGAAAAGTGAAATGGAAATAGAAGTTACAAATAACAACAACTAAGCCTTTTCCCATACTAGACGGGGTCGGCTACATGGATTCTTTGTTTCCACAGATCCCTATCGTGTGCCATGTTGGCAGTTAACTCCCAATAAGCTAGATCATTCTTTATTGTTTCTTTCCAACACTTTTGTGGTCATCCTCTACCTCTTTTAATACTTTCCAAATTTAGTTTTTCTAACCTTCTTACCGGTTCTTCTTTTGATCTTCTTTCTATATGTCCAAACCATCTTAAACGATGTTCTCTCATTTTATCCTCTATTGGTGTCACTCCTAATTTGTTTCTAATAACCTCATTATATATACGGTCTTTTCTTATATGACAACTCATCCATCTCAACATCTTCATTTCTGTCACAGACATCTTTTGTACATGTTGATGATTACCTGCCCAACACTCAGAACCATAAAACATGGCAGGCCTAATTGCTGCTCTATAATATTTACCTTTTAATTTTAATGGTATTTTCTTATCACAAAGAATACCTGATGCTCCTCTCCATTTCAACCAACTAACATTAATTCTATGTGTAACATCTCCATCAATCCTTTCATCACTATGAAAAATTGACCCTAGGGATTTAAAACTTTCCTTTTGGGGAATGCAATGTATGCCAATTTTAATTTCTATGTCCTCTGAAGTAACCAAATGATCAAACTTACATTCCATATATTTTGTCTTTGTTCTACTAAGTTGGAGGCCTTTGCTTTCTAATGTTTCTCTCCATAGTTCCAATTTTCTATTAACCTTTTCCTTAGACTCCTCCACTAATACAATGTCATCTGCAAATAACATACACCAAGGTACTTCATCTTGAATATGTTTTGTTAACTCATCCATCGACATTATAAATAAGTATGGACTTAAAGTTGATCCTTGATGTAACCCAATATTAACTTCAAAGAAGTCTGTCGTTCCTTCATGAGTCCTCACACATGTTTTTGCACCATCATACATGTCTCTTATAAGGTTAATATATGTCAATGGGATACCTCTTTTTTCCAAAGTTCTCCAAAAAACCTCCCTCAATACCCTATCATAAGTTTTTTCTAGATCAATAAATATCATGTGAAGGTCTTTCTTTTTTGCTCTAAAATGTTCCATAAGACGTCTGAAAAGGTGAATCGCTTCAATAGTAGATCTGCCTGGCATGAATCCAAATTGGTTCTCTATTGTACTTGATACTTGTCTTAACCTACGTTCGATAATTCTTTCCCATAATTTTATAGTATGACTCATTAACTTGATACCTCGATAATTTGCATAATTTTGAATGTCTCCCTTGTTCTTATATATGGGTATAAGTGTACTTGCTCTCCATTCCTTGGGCATCTTTTGGTTTTTCTATATTTCATTAAATAGTCTTGTGAGCCAAGTGATTATTATTTCTCCTAGTATTTTCCAACTTCTATAGGAATATTATCTGGTCCTACCGATTTACCACCCTTTATATGTTTAAGAGCCTCTTTGACTTCATTCTTTTGAATACGTCGGTAGAAATTGTGGTTTATATACTTTTATGACTTGGGTAAATCTCCTAAACTAATACTAACATCTTTATTTTCATTAAAGAGATTATACAAATAGTTTTTTCATCTATTTCTTATATCATCATTTACCACTAGAATTTTTTCATCCTTGTCTTTTATACATCTAACATAATTAAGATCTTTAGTTTTCTTATCTCTAGCCCTAGCTATCCTAAAAATATCTCTTTCACCCTTTTTTGAGTTGAGTTTTTTATATAAGTCCTCCCAAATCTTAGCTTTTGCTTCACTAACGACCTTTTTCGCTTCCTTCTTTGCTTTCTTATAAGCTTCTAAAGTTTCACTAGTTTTCTTAGCATAATGTAATTTATAACATGCCCTCTTTGCCTTGATTTTATTTTGTACTACTTCACTCCACCACCAAGCTTCTTTTTGTGCCGGTACACCTCCCTTAGATACCCCTAACACATCTTTCGCCACTTTCCTAATATGTATAGCTATATTGTTCCACATATCATAGGGTGTGCCAACATAATTCCAAACATCTCCTTGAAGGACTTTTTGTTTAAATATCTTCTTTCTCGCTTTTGAGGTTCCACTATTTAGTCCGAATAGCTCGATACACTCTTTTCTTCTTTGTCCATTTTTTTATTTGTAAATCCATAACTAAAAGTCGATGTTGGGTGGTTAAGCTTTCTCCTGGAATTACCTTACAATCTTTACAACACGCTCTATCTTTTTTTCTACAGATAAAGTAATCAATTTGTGTTTGTGATAAGCCACTCTTATAAGTAATTAAATGTTCATCTCGTTTTTTGAAAATTGTATTGACTATAAAGAGATCAAATGACATAGCAAAATTTAAAATCTCCCTACCTTCCTCGTTTATATCCCCATAACCAAAGTTTCCATGAATCCCTTGATATCCTAATGCCTCTTTACCGACATGTCCATTTAAATCTCCTCCTAAACAAATCATCTCCCTTTGTGGAATCTTTTGAAACACCTTATCTAACTCTTCCCAAAAAACTGTCTTTATACTATCTTCTAGTCCTACTTGTGGTGCGTAAGCACAAACTATATTCAAAACCTCTGCTCCTAACACTAATTTCAATGTCATGATTCGGTCACCATATCGTTGTATGTCTACTACACTCTCCTTTAAATCTTTATTTATGATAATACCAACTCCGTTTCGGGCCTTTTCTTTACCTGAGTACCATAATTTAAAACTTGTATCCTCTATCTCCTTTGCTTTTTCTCCAACCCATTTTGTCTCTTGTAAACATAGAATATGAATCTTTCTCCGAATCATAGTATCTACCACCTCCATTAGCTTACCCGATAATGTTCCGATATTCCAAGAACCAATACGAATCTTATTATCTAGGACTAGCTTCCTTACCCCCCACATCCGTCCATAATTAAAATACGGAGACCCTCTCTGAAAAATTTTCACTACATTCGGGCGGCAATGTAGCGGGACTAACTTCTTTACCCACACCCGTCCATGATGTGGAAACCCTCTCTGCAATTGATTCACTACATTCGGACGAAAATATAGTGGCCCTTGCTTACTTCTTACTACATTCGGGCTCTGCAGCACGTCGCTAGGCGGGGATGCCCTAAAGCAATGCTCATAATTTTTGTAATCCATGTTGTAAAAATCCGACGAAGTTTTATGCTGGCTATCGAAAGCCTAACACAACCCTCCTCCTTTATCCGTGCTTGGGACCGGCAATGCAAGGGTGATCCCTTACATGGGCGGAGTTTGAAATGGAAATAAAAGTTATAAAGGAAAAAAAGGAAGATTGTGTTCAATATTTATTTAAATGAGGAAATGTTAGAAGATTGTGATGATTTCAAAATTTTAAAATGGTGGAGGATTAATTCAAAGAAATTTTTCATTCTTGTATGTATGGCTAGGGATATCTTAGTGCTTTTCATGTCTACAATAGCTTTTGAGTCTATGTTTAGTACTAAAGGGAGCGTGCTTGATGCATTTAGGAGCTCTTTGACTCCTAACATAGCTAAGTGCTTGATTTGTATACAAGATTAGCTATGAGATGGTACTACTTTTAATATAGAGGAAGAATTGGAGGATAAAATTTTTGAAAAGGGTAAGACATAATTACTAATATAATTTAATTATCTTTACCTTTTATTGTTATGTACTTCGTATAATTGAACTATTTATTGAGACGATTTAGGTTTGCGAGCAGTTAGATTTGAAGGGATGTGATAGCATTGAGTAATAACACAAATTCATTAAGTAATTATGTTCTAATATATTAATTAATTTTATATTGAGCTTTCTATGTTTACATTTTTTACCTTTTTATGTAGGTCTAATTGAGTTAGATGAATGACGATGATAGGCAACCAAGTTAGATGAAGAATGAAGATGATACACAAAGCAAGTTAGATGAACAAAGATAATGAAGAATGTTGATTTACTACCTTCTCTTGAAGCATTATTTCTTTTTCCTTCATTGTTTTTATACATGTGAAATACCCCTCCCCAAATCACTTGTCTTTGAGGGCAGTTTGAATATTCTTCAAAATTGTCAAATTCATTGGCAAAAGTAGCAAAAATGGAGGTTGACCGACTAATTGTGGGCTCAAGCTAGAGGATGGATTGAAGCCTATATTAGTACAATGGTTCATTGAGTCACAATAAAGGGTCATAGGTAGAGAACAACTTTTTGTTGTTCCGCGATGTCTTAAAGGAGTGAAGTCTCGTGCAAGAAAAGAGGTGCACCAATAGACTAGAGTACTTGGGGAAGTGAGAATTCATGAAGCTGTTCAACTTTTGTATAGTTTGGTTAAGGTCAATTTCTTAAGTTCATACCTACTATAATTTCACTCCTAATATGTTCATCCAATGGTCATGAGTGAAGGTGCTAATCTAAGGGCTCAAATTGTTTTCTTAAATGTTATTTGTAAGTTTCATCTCTTTAAACATAGATTATGTCTACCATCAAGATAGAAAATGTTAAAGGCACATGTCGATGGTTGAGTAATGAGTGGAGGCAGGGGGTCCCCACAACCCATTTATTTGATTTATGACCATCAAGATAGAAATTGTTTTCTTGAATGTTATAGTGATTGAGTCCCAATCTTTGCTCAAACGAGAGATATGTTGGATCCCATGGTTAATCTAGTTCCTGAATGTGTTGTATCATGAATTTCCATCTCTAGAGAAAGTTATGCTGCTCAAGATGCTGAAAAATATAAAACAAGGAGACCATGCTCAACTCTAGTTCCTAAATGTGTTGTATCATGAATTCCCATCTCTATAGGAAGTTGTACTACTCAAGATGAATGCTGAAAAATATAAACAGGAGAAAGTACATCTCTTTCAAGATGCTACTGAGGTTGGGAGTGAAGAAGATCCAGAAAAAAGTATTTCTAGAAGGCCACAGATGTAGCATAAGGCTTGGTTTTGGTTCTGGTCTTTATGATACGATATGATCTCTCATATGCACAAAATATGCATTTTACACGAAGCAATACCAATAATGTACTGAAATAGTGTTTCTATCATAGTGCATGCTAACTTTATTTATACTTCTTTTAAGGTTCTTATTGCATAAGTAATTACGCTATCGAAGATATCATTAACTTTCCTTTTGGGGGATGTAATGCGTGTCAATTTTAATTTCTATGTCCTCTAAAGTAACCAAATGATGAAACTTATGTCTTTGTTCTACTAAGTCGGAGGCCTTTGCTTTCTAATGTTTCTCTCCATAGTTCCAATTTTCTATTAACTTTTCCTTAGACTCCTCCACTAACACAATGCAAGCTTGCATTATTCATTGCTTATTATTTTCCCAAATTCATTGAACTTGCATGTCCTTTACATTGCATATACGACTACAACTTAACTCTGCACACAGAAAAAGTATAATGTGCCACTGCCTTCATATGGTGAATCCAATTTTCAATGATAATGCACATAAAATTCATGTACTCTAAACGTTCGTTTATAAGGAACCACCAATTTTTTATTATATTCTTCAAAAGTTTGCTTTTGCAAAATCGTAGACATCTGATGAGCCTTCTACGTTACACACGGATCTAATTGTTGCAGACAAAATTGAACTTGTTCTGTCGTCATATTTAGCACTCTTTTTACATACAGATGTCTTAACAGATGACACTTGATGTATATCATTTTCTACGTTCAATATTGAACAAACTATATATTTCACAAGTACTATATACAAGAGGACATGGAGTTATTGTGTTGTGAATGACCTTTGTAGGTTTTTGTCGCATACACGCACACACACAATTACGTGAATAACAGAAAAATCATGTTATGATATTGAAAGAAATAGTTCATGATTGTCTCTTTATCAGTGAGTATGTGCTATATTAATTAATAAGGACAGAAAAATACAAATTAAAAAACATACTACATTCACTACCATTTAAAGGTAGCTACTTCTACTACATGCAAAGGGATTCTCATTAAGTTACAAGAACAGTAACAAGTACGACTAGGTGTAAGACATTAATGTTGCAAGCATGAAGTACGTGAAATTAGAAACCAGAAACCTACAACATTAAGTATCAGTTAGAATTAGCTACATCTACTACAGACATGATAGGATGCTATCGAGTGAGTTCTCATTAAGATACGAAAACAGTAACAAATACGATTTGCTGTAACACGTTAGTGACGGCCGTACCTCTGCTGTGCGTGTGTATTATATCGATGGTTATGCATTTCAGCAATGATGGTTATGGGGCCTTTAAGACATCAGTGACTGATTTTGGGTCTTATTCTATTTATGGAACTTGACAAAGCAGACCCAAATAAACGAAATAAACTTGTGGACGCCGTTAATAGTAGAATATTGAGGGTATTGTGTAACAACTTTCTCTCTCCTCTGACGTTTCATTCCAGTATTTCTCTTTCCTCTTACATCTCATTCGAGCAAGTTTTGGCCAGATCTCTTTATTGTAACTACTGATATTTTATTCGTCCTTAACGTTGTTATCTCCCTCACAACTAAACAACACATACTCTTACAAATGATGTTGAAAGAAAGAAAAAATTAAAAATAAAACAAAAAACAAAATCAATAATAGTAATAAGAACAACAATAATAAGAATTAAGAAGAAAAATAAAATCAACAAACATATTAATGACATCAAGTTCTCGACTCGAGACGCAACAAAGTTACATCTTCCCTACGAAAAAGATGCGCCTATGCCGCGTCTTGAGTCAAGAATTTTTTCGTTTTTGATTCCGACTGAAAATAGAATCAATACATCAAACAAACGATAAAAAATTTATTAAATCAACAAAATGCTTAAACTCTCTTCAAATCAGCTCCCTTATCTCTTTTTCTTTTCTTTTCTTTTTTTTCTTGATGGTATGAAATGATCGATGGTGGGATCACCCGCAAAGATAAGGAAGGAGAGAGAGTTTAGGGTTAAGAATATTGGGATAATTTTTGGATATGTGTATCAATTCTATTATTATTATCTACTGGTTTAAGGCTTGACAGAGTTGGCACTTTTGAGCATAATCTTTCAAGAAACCCGATCTGGTAATCTCGTACGATGATAGACCGTTTTAGATCGATGTAAAGTTATCTCCTAACTACAATTCTATGTGATAACAATCATAATATTTCAACAATATGTACATTCCAATTCCGTCTCATACTTAACGCGTGAATGCGTTCGTTGAGATTGCCAGTGAACTGCTTTCCCAAATGGTCACATAAGGCAATGAATTTTTCTGCCACTCGAGTTTGCAGCAGCACCATAATGAAATTACAAATGGTTCACATGTCCGTAACCTGAAACCCTACCTAATGGATAGACCCATTGATCATGCCCACCAACTGAGGTTACTGCTTTTTGCAGTCCAAACTCGAGTGCACACAATTGTCGTCTTAAGGACTCCACTGCATGCCTGCTTCATCCAGCCTTGACTTGAAAAGACTGAACAAAGCTGTGCCATATTGTTCGCTCCTTGGTTATTCAATTCTTCGTCCTGACTTTCGTTCACTCAACAAATCAGCTTACAAATGTAAAAGAGTCTGCTCATCAAAAGAATGAAGCGCTCTCTGAGATGCCTGCCCAAAAGGTGCTATTAATGATAGAAGTCTTTTTTCTTCTTATTTTCAGGGAATACAAATCACATACTACCAGAACGCCCTTATCAGTTCGTGGAGTTAGACCAAGTGCTTCTTAATTCACTTCTTCCATTCACTTCATAGATGGACCAACCTGTCTTGCCACTCAACAATGTTGCTCTTAGTCTGTTCAACTTGCAACATGAACACTTCAGGGAATGAAAATCACACCTTTTGATCGAAAAAATCACTCGATTGCCTACCCAATTAGCAGGCCACCTTACTTGAGACTAAGTAGAATGGGCTACATAGATTCTATGTCGCTGTTAAGCTTTGTCTTGTGCCATTTAAGGCGAAAAGCAATATTATTCGTGCTTTGTTATTTTGTCCAACTCTTTTGAAGTGTTCATGAATTCTCGAAAAATCACAACTACAGTTTATTGTACTCTTCTATACAAATCATCTTAAAGTTATCTCTCATTTGACTATGACCATGATGCTAAATCGATCTTTAACGTCATTAGGATCCCTAATATATAGGTCCATCATCTCCAAGGTAAACATATTACATGCATGTTAACGGTTTATTGTAAACAATGGGAAATGATACAGAACACACAGAACCAATTTAGTCACATCACAAGGAAATTTTTACCTTACACTAAATTACACAGTTATCTTCTAAGGAAGCATCCGAGGATTTTTAGAGAAGCACACACTGCTCAGTTGTTGGGGGTTCTACCCCGCCGATTCTTCACTTCTACCTTTCTCTTCTCTATTGCTAGTTCAGACTACAACTGAAACTTACTAAAACGGTCTCGAAACAGTCGACGGAATCGGAGACTGTCTGATTCGACATTTTCAGAAACTAGATCGAAACTGGTCTGATAACCGATGAGTAAAAACCAGATTGAAACTATAGATTTCGAACCAGCGGTTTCAAACCACTCTACCCAACTCCGGCTCAACATCCATGTACCTAGAAGGATTTTTTGAAGAGTTCGAATTTAAGGGCGGCTGACAACATGACGCTGTTAGCATAACTACGGAATGACCAGCTATTGGTGGCCGGCCATTCAAAGTATAGAATACATAATATTTTTTTAAAATGTAAATTTGTAAAAAAAAATATTAATTTCGAACAATTTTGATCTCAAACAAAAACCACTCCAAAACGCACGATTCCCAAACCGTAACTAAAACCTATCCCAAGTCAAATCAGTTAAAGAACCAGGTTCTGGAATAACCGAAACCGGTAGTTTACAGTCATTGGTTTAGGTTGTCTACTTCTTCCTACGCAACAAAGGCTCTTTTTTTTACCAAGACATGAAAAAATGTGCAGCTTGTAGCTGAAAGTAGCGAAGGGCACTCCACTATGCTTGCCCTAAAGAGGGATAAATGAAAAACTTTATCATTTCTTAATTAGGACACGTTTAGGTCACGCCCTGGACGAGGAATCACCGAGTTCTCCTTACGACTGCTGAAGATTAAGATACTCTCTTGTCTGAACTGCTTGGTTGAGTTGTCTTTACATTTTGAAATAAGAAAAAAAACTCCGAAGAATCAAATAACCCCTCATTTTTTATAAAAACGAAAGGAAACAATCACCATCATAGAAGAAAGCCAATGATTTTAGAAACATCCGGAGCGGAGGCCTTTATTATAGTTACCCTGTTCTTTTTGTATATCTGGTAGGAATCTGCCTGCACCATCTTACTAACAGGAAAAAAGAAAAGAGTAATTGTTGCTCGAAGGAGAGAACGACCTCAAACATGTTGGAAGGAACAAGAAAATGGTCTTTTCAGGCACAAGGGACTACCCACTTAATATCTTAGAAGATTCTTGATTCTCGGTTTCATTGAACTACACATGTGGGCTGTCCGTGACTTCTGAGCAATTAACAGTGCTTCTAGAAAGAAACTAACAAGTTTTGTGAAAAGCGTGATAGCTAAATGGTTGTGACGTCTCAAATGCGGGGTCTCTTTGATATTGGAGTTATTATTGTTGGTTGGCCCTTCAGGAAAGGAGTGGATTAAAGAGCCTCTACATCTCGGTAGGCAAGTTGTCTGACTTGTCTGAGCTGAAAACTGCGTCACATGCCCGTGGTTTCCAGATGCATCCTTCACTGGTTGTCTTGACACAAACAGCGCGATGCAATAGCTTCGAACTTCAGTTTTTCTTCTTTCAACTTGCACTGCAACCGTCTACTCTTTTATTTCTGGCTTTTTCTTCTCCTTTCCGTGCCTTAGCCTCTGTGTTTGGGCTTTGCAGACGCGATGAGAGTTCGGGCACTGTGAAATCGCTTGCAAAACACTTCCCCGGGAAGCCTCACATCTGATGTGCGCATTGGATCCAACTTATTGATTCTGGGCAATCTGGCTTGCTTGACTTTTCTGTCACTTCAGTTAGTGGGCTACTTGCCGAAACACAAAGGTATGTTATGAGATATCAAAGGATACCTCACGGGAATAAGACACCATTATGATCATCGTTTTCGATTTGTTGCAGTAGATTACGAAATTTCCGCTTATGCAAATTATATGCAATTTTTACTCTATCAAAATCTGAGATGGTTGTTTTTGATATATCATTGTTTCTTCAAATGCAACCACGGACGCTTACATGCCAACACTATCATGATAAATATATAGAGAATGTCTTAGCTGCATAATACGTTTTAGTACGTAATCTTGCACGGTTCAATTTTTCAAATCGACGGTGAAGGTTTACACAAATAATACGTTTAATGAAAATGTTTGGGTAAGATCATACACCATAGAGCATTACGTAGCTACGACACCTTATATATGCATATATGGAGAAACAGAGAGTGAGAGCTCCCAGACATTCTCCCATGTTATATATAAGAGAAGAGAATAATTCTTGCTAAAATCTCATTAAATATCTCAAACATTCAATTTTTAAGAACAACAATTCCATTCTTGAAATAAAAAGCAAAATAATACCATGCATTTAATGTAAAAAATAATATCATTCTTTTTTAGTTTTTAAATTTAAATTTCAACCGTTGATCTTATCAACCGAATGGTTGCGATCTTTAAGGATGATTAGGCATGAATAAAGTTTACGTGTTTACCATGTTCTCTCTACATAGATATCTCTCATGGTAGTGAGTCACATACATGACTCTCATCTTGTGAACCACAAGTTCGATTCACTATCATGCATATTCAACTTTGGCCGCTTGGGTTTTTGGTCAAACCAAACATGCATCCACACATGCACTCTGTAAGAGTCAAACACCCCACCAGCAACAACCGTGTTAGAGCACCCCCACCATTGAGCTAACGCTTCCGGTGCAGCTTTTGCCTCTTAGTTGCACAAAAGAGAGAGAGAGAGAGAGAGAGAGAGAGAGATTTGCCTGTCCCAAACTCAATAATTATAATGCTCTTCTATAAACTTTCTCTTTTTCAGTATATGCAATTTGCTAATAAAAGAATGATGCATCACCGTTTGTCCCACAAATGAACCAAAACATGGTCCAGTTATAGTGGGAGATATCCAGTTCAGATATCTAACCTTTTGCGCAATTGGTTCTGAGATGGCAGCATTCAACAACCCGTAGAACTGAACTCGCAGCCTAGTCCACCACGTAAACCGGGTTATGGTTCGGGTCAGATTCTATGCCGATTTGCTACACAATCTGTACTGGACACACCAAGAACTTTTAGCACCAAATAGCAGGTTTATTATTGGGCGACTGGGTGGATAATTCAAAACAGCAATTTGGTACTTGGCTAGGTCAGTCATTAAGTCTTTCCTCCATCAAAGTCCCAGACTGCTTCGTGCTTTGTATTGTGAAATATGCATCAAGGATCTGGCTTTAATGAAACCAAGAGCTCAGAAGTGTGGATCCACTGGAATTTAGTTTGTGGTTTTGTGAATTTTATCCTTTTGGTTTGGAACTCAAGATGTTCCAATTTTAGCCTTTACTTTGGGAAATTATCCCTGTAAGAGTTTCAAGGCTTATTCGGCATAAGTTGGCACCAATCACTAGCCCAAGAGGGTCCAAGGTTGCTTCATCAAATGGGTTGGTACGGATGGAGATCGATCTTCCCTTCTACAATGCCTGGTCACCTATATATAATCTTTGCAAGTTAATCATAGGTTCTTCTTGGAACATAGGGGACGAAAAACACTTTTGTGATGGACCAAAAGAGCATATTCATTCACTTAGGCCAATAAGGTTCTTTTCTTTTATTGAGAAGTCAGCTCATGACTCGTTCACATTTGTTTGTGACATGGAAATTAAGGAATTAAGTATATGACCCATTCCAAATACAAGATTATTGCTTTGTTGCATAGACTACAGTGGAATGTGCAACTATGTTGTAGTGCCTTAGAACATACTATTAAAGCAGCTAGCGTTAGTAAAAATACCCCTCACCAACGCACCCTCATAAGAGTTGTCAAATTCCACTTCAAGATTTCTTGGATGGCTAGTTGTGCACCACTTTCAATAATAATGTCTTGAAATCTTTATTGCCAAGCAAAGATGAGTCCTTGAGTGAAAATTTATTCAAAGAAGTAAGTTTGGTAGTACGAGAGATCAACTCTTGCTCAATGAAGTAAAAAAAACTTTGACGAAAAAATCCAATAAAGCCCATATCGCACGTCAAAAAGGAAATCCTTAGGAGGTATTCCTCTTTTTGATGTTATCTCTTAATTACTTTTCCTTTTCTTTCTAGGTCCTGCAAAAAATTTGAGTACAAATAACTAATCTCATCTTTCAACTCTTGAATATGTTTTTATGATTGCACTTTACCCAACTTCTTGCATGGTATAAAATATCATTGAAATCTCGTGCACTTTACCTGTATTTTAACTCTTGATCATCTTGGTATATTGCTTTAGTTATATCCATGACTTTGTTTTTTACACACCACTATGGCCCTTAGAGAAACTTATTGTTGCAACAACACTATTTTGTGGGATTGAGCCAAGACATGTAAATAAATTATTGCCTACATTTGCATAGAGTCAATCATAAGCTTATGATCATGAAATCATTCATCATAAACATAAATCTTTATAAACTGATCATGAGATAATTCTACTAATTGTGAGGAAGCTTGAGTCCATCAACATGAAATTCAATCACGAAATCATATATCATAATAACCAAATCAACATAAGGTATAAACACAGAGAAACAATTGAGCAACACATTAGTATAGGATGATTCAACATGAAACCAATGATCAAGTTACAAACCAAAACAACATAGGCATGAAATAAAATCATTCAAAAAAGAGTGATTAACATAAGGGTTTAAATCATACATATGAAATAAGAGAAAATATCTTAGTTCAATGAGAACTAAATGGAAATATCTATTAATCCCAAGGTAAATCTAAATGGAAATATCTATTAATCCCAAGGTAAATCTGTTGGTGGGAGTTTGAGAAATCAACTCTGATGATATAGCAGAAGAGAGAAAAAGAGAGCAACTCTGCGACGGGAGCAATGGAGGGAGTATCTATTCCATAGATTTAGAGAAATGGAAGGAGAGAGGTCGAACAACAAATGCCAGAGGGAGAAAGGAAAGAAAAAAATTTATTCTCGCGCGTGTGAAACTTATTCCAGTTGTTGTACTTAACTAATTTTGATTGTTATACAACACAACATCTGAACAACTAATTGCCACTGTTAAATTGGCTTTCATCGGAATATACCATATTTTCTTGTGACTGCTATCAACAGTCAAAATTGTTTCCACCAACGGCCTGAATAGACCTATTTTGAACTTCTTGTTTAGAAGTATGGTATCGTACAAGAAAAAATATAACTGTTTGTCAAAAGGACCTAGTGTCTGGAACAGCAGAAAGCCAAAACATCAAACAGAAGTTAAGAAAACAATTTTAAGAAGGAGAGGCAAGCTTCCATGCGTCTCTTAGATTGGTATTTACGGCCAAGATCAATATAATAAGTTTGGATAGTGGAGTGCAGTTTCCCTCTATAGGTACAATGGAACTATGCTTAGACCTCTCCATTAGACGAAGCTTATGCCCATGTAAACCATGTCTCCACTCACGATGTCAGTTAGCAATTATTTGACATTGGATGCTAGTTTCTCCGTCACAGTAGCAGGTATTTTGGTGATGCATACTATTAGCATCCACTTCTTCCTCTCTCAAATATGGCTCTTGTTAAATGGGTTTCTCAGTTATATTCAACTGCGTTTACTATGGAAAAGATGATAACAAAGGAGAAATGATTTCATCGCGGAGTTCCACGAGCCACCTTCTACAAGATGGAATTAGGGAGATGAAGTGGGGTAAGAACCAGCAGTGTTTATTGAGGATAAAGGCTGAAAAAGTCAAATTTGTGCAAAGAGTGTAGTAAGTCGGGATGGTCGGCAATTATATATTTAAATAAATACATAAAAACGTTTAAATATATACATGCAAGTTGGCTATCCACCTTGGATCATGCAAGTTTCGTGACGAGCCCAAGTACGGGTAGGCACATAACACAAAGAGTTCAAAGGAAACTTTATCAAGTCGGAAATTTGGGTTCCTGATGATCATGTGCAAATTCTTTCATGTATTTCAGTTCTTGACCAAGTATGTCAAGCGTTGTGCACAATATGTTTCCTTACTCAAGCTATAAGTGGAACTGCACGGAGCTGCTCGCAAGCGACTCGACGACAACTCGAATTAAGCTCAGTCTTATCGAGCTGGAGCAGAGCGTGACATGAGCTGCTTCAGCTCACCAATATACTCTACTCAAATTGCTTGCGAAAATAACGCGCTTGATTGAGCTCGGCCTAGGATGGAGCTCTATGGGTTACAGTTCGATCAAGCTCAACCAAGCTCGTGAAGGAGGTCGACCTTGACTTTAATTGGGGAATATATAGCCGTGCTCAATCAATCTGTTGATGAGCTTGTTGAAGCTCGAACCTAGCTATTCATGAACGCCCACAGTATTGTCAAGACCTTTATATGGAGCAATATTCAGGAAAGGTCTGTAGCCCCACCCTGTCGAAATTTGCCGGCCAACAATGATCGATTTGCCACATTTTGTGCGTCATATATATACTATAACTGTACATGTTTTCCACCCCAGGTCCCATCCACTTGATATTCTTCAATTTGGTCATTGTGGGGTCATTATACTTCCCAAAAGCAACAACGTTAACAGATGAGTGAATGTAGTGCCTTTCCTTTTCCTTTACACTATGCGGAAGACGTTTCAGAACTAATGGAGCAACGCCGTATCCATCAGACAGACCTGTGTTAGTTCCGTGGTATTAAATCTGCATTATTTATTTGCATTTTGTTGTCTCTTATTAAATATGATTTACATTTAAGAAATCCATACTAACTTGGCTTAAAGTTCTGAATATACGGATTACAGGAAACCTACACTTATGAAGTATAGAAATCCGTACAGAAGTTCTGAATATATTTAGAATTTCAAATTATTTCTCTGTAGAATAAGTTTTATGTAGAAATCAGTTACTACAGTAGTTATTGAGCTGATTCATTTATGTAATATACCTGTAACCACTCCATATCATATATGTTGGCAAAATTGAAGAAGAATAGGAAGTCCAGGGAGTCCATCTAACACCAATTTCTAGATCTGCCACTAGTTCAATGTTCACCTGTCACTAACGCACTTAACATTCTGACCATGAACTTGATGTTTTCTACTGTGGAAACAAGATCTACCTCAATATCATCATTGTTGTATCCTTTAATTTTAGTTATATTTTCTTGTCGCATTTAACCTCTCCATTTTCACTAGCTTGCAATGTACGGTGATGTTTTTATTAATCATATTAATTTTCTAAAATACATTTTGTATAATCTTTACTGTATATATATATATATATATATATATATATATATATATATATATATATATATATCAAATTTATTTTTTGTATCATCAATTTGAATGAAATAATCGAATTCTAATTTTAGATATTTTCTCAATCAAGACAGCACTTGTTATGTCAATTTCTCAACCGATATCTTTGAAGCATGAAGTAATCAACGATGTTGACATTTAACTCTAATAAAGTAAGAATATTATTCTTTAACGTTTCCTTACGACACTCGTGGGCCTTCCCCTGCATCTTTAAAATTGTTTATCATATCTAAATCATATTTAAAATGTATGACTAGCAAATTCAAAAGTAGGTTTGAACCCAATGAACCAGAAACTCTGATAATGCCCGTGTGTCTCGGTCAAAAGTTTGCAAACACGCGCGCCCGCACACACACAAAGGGAGAGAGACAGAGACAGAGAGAAGCATCATCATCAGAGTCAGAGATTTGTTAAGCAACGCGGATTCACCTTTTCCACAATATAAAGCAGCAATGCAACCTAGACCTCAGCGGTAAAGGAAAATGAATCATCAGCTAGTCATCACCTAACCCTAGATTTCCTTGGTCGAGTTGCCGCGCATATGCAAAGTCACATTTAAATGCGCAATCAGCAGTGCTATACACATCAATCTTTTAAAAGTTTTCTAGTAGCTAGAAGCTTGATACTAGAACATTAATTTCGAAACGTTATTGGTTTAAAAGCTAGTGCGCAGCTTCGTGTATATGCTAAAACCCGTAGATGCTTGTTCTCTTCCCACTAATCTGTCTCAAAGATGAGCTTGAAATGATAAATTTATTAGGAAATGCACCAGAAGATCTAACCATAAACCATGCATGATCTTGTCAATCATCGATAGATATATTTCATTTCATTCCATAGAACTCTTCAAAAGCTGACGTTTTGCTCAACCTGACCTGATCAATATGTCTTCATACCATCAGTTTAAACACAACGCTTAGTGTTTCACGATACTTTGGCTGGTCATAGACATGGCACAATACCCTTTACCTCTAAGATGAGTTCATATCTCAAAGCAATGCACCATACAGGAGGATGGGCTTAGCAGAAATTAGAAATGGTAGCAACCAATTATAACGTGAAATGTGAAGAATATGGACATTGTCATATTTATTTATGTTAGGAAACCTCCTCACTGAGAGACATGAACACCGAAAGTACGCAATATATGGCTGTCCACTAAAACTCATAAATGAGTGTTTTGCTTATTAGGGAGTCCATTTTAAGCACTCCAACAAAGTACGCAATATATGGCTGTCTGCTACCACAAAAGTTTCTATGGTGTCATGTTCGGAAAGCAACGGATGAAGTGTGCGGCACAAAAAAGCTTCAGTGATGTCACGGCGGGTCAGCTTAAGCAAATCAATAACATTGTTACCGTGGAGGCTATTTCCCGTGCCACAGTTGTTTCATTTTGCTTTAGTGAAGTATGTCTTCCAAGCCCATGCATGATTTTGTTAACTCATCAAATTTTGATGCAATGTATATCGTTCAACTCTCTCCAGAAAGTTCCTTCCAGATTTCGCTCATTCCAAGACTAGCACTAGGGATCGCAATATTGACATGCAAAACCACTACCAAATGAGGCGAGAAATACCTCAGTCAATCAAGTTTGGATTGGATATGGACCTAACACACACATATATATATATATAATGAAAGGTATACGCTAGTAACATTGTATGCTATCATATCCATACAAAAGTAAACTATCCAATTTAAACCATGGATTGTCAAGATTTGAAATGAAAGAATAGAAAGGTTCCCTTCTAACTAATTATACTTGCAAAAAGTATGAGGTTTTAAAATCAAAATATCAATGATTTATCTTTCAAATTAGATGGTTGATATTCGTTTCAATATGTGGTATTGTTATTATTATATATCTAGATTCTCATATATATATATATATATATATATATATATATATATATATATATATATATATATATATATATATATATATATGTATATGTATATGTATATATATGTATGTATATATATATATATGTATATATGTATATATGTATGTATATATATATGTATATATGTATATATGTATGTATATATATATATGTATATATGTATATATATGTATGTATATATATATGTATATATATATGTATATATGTATATATATGTATGTATGTATATATATATATGTATATATATGTATGTATGTATATATGTACATATATACATACATACATATATATACATATATACATATATATATATATATATATATATATATATATATATATATATATATATATATATATACATATATATATATATGGTGGAAAGTTGAGGATGCAAACCAAAGTTGCAAAACTTCATTCAAACTAGTCTCAACAAACCAATCAAGGATAATGGGTGGTTGTGATTGAAAACCAAAAAATAGAAAGACATATACTTTTTTGTAGGGTACTTGATTCTCTCACATATATTTTCACTTTTTGTTTTCCATTATCAAGCATGGCTTTTGATCAAAGGGTCAAGATTAGCATCAATAGAGCTTGCACACAAGTGGTTTACATCATGCATCTTTATATATATATATATATATGAGAAGGTGGAGGATGAAAAACAGTCGTATACAAAATTCTTCCAAATCAGTCTCAATCATTTAATCAAACGGTATCTATAGTTGAAATTAAAAAAGAAAAAGTAAAAAATACATAGAAGAACAATCAAAGTATTCTTCAAAAAGTATATATGTTATTACATGAACACATAAATAGGCCCCATGTCTACACCCATTACCGGCTGGGCATGCAGAAGAGAAATCCCAACCCTTAGACACCCTACTAACGTTCCGGGTGGGGCCAGTTATAGATATACCCATCTCCGACCCACCCCATTGCCATTCCTAACTAGCACGACCTCATCTACTCCATGTGAAGACGAAAGTAACATGAACAATGGTAAAATAAATACCAGTAGTTAATATTTAGCGCGGAAGGTGAACACCGATCTTTGGTTGGTTTCCTGTCGTATTACCATCAGTGCAATTGCAACCCAGTTGTTTCAGGTTGTGTTTGGGTTTTTGTGCCTTGTTTCATATTGCCTTCCCTATGTCGAACCACTGAAGCTAAAAGATTGGTGGGTTCGGCAGAAGTTGAGAGAGACAGTAACTACCACTAATAGAATGTGAAGAATAGCTATAAAAAGAAGGCAATTATCATTTCAAAAGGTGGACCCTTTATGCATTCATAGTTATAGCTCACCTGGCTGGGGGCACACTAATTGAATTGACGTTACAAGTTCTTTCCTGTTGATTTGAAGCAAAAGCGTTGGCAAAAGTTCCTTGTAAAATGGAGTTTCTCACATATTATTTACATGGTGTTTCGTGCATATTGTATATAATGATAAAGGGCGTTGTGTATATGGTGTATGTATAAACTATCCCCATAAATTTTTTTGAACAAGAGGGGACTAGGCTCAGAAATTGCATGTCTGAGCTCGATACCCTGGCAATGCATACCTGACTTCGACCTCCCCTTTGTAATAAAAACGAAAAACAGTCCGGAGGCTTTATTATTGAACAAACAAATAGTAGCTAACCATCAAGCCAACCTACTTTACATCTTTCTTCCATTATGTGTTATAATCTTCCCTAGCGTTTAATCAAGCAGGCAATATGTTTGGCACTTTCTGAAAAACAAAACAGTAATTATGGTCACCCATTGATCATCTAACTATATTGTGCGTACGCACGAAAGCTTACTAAGGCACGTTTAAATAAATAGATTTCAGTGGTCAACACGTCAGTGCTGTTAATTTTCTCCTTTATTCACATTTTACAATGTAAAATTTTATGCATTTATTGTTAGGAGATCCCTTTAGTTTGATTGTATGCAGCCCTATGGAGTGTTTCTGTATAGTCTTTTTCTTGAATGAACTTCCCACCTTTGGTGGAGAAAAATGAAGTCTTTTTTATTCTACAAGAAAATTGTACTAAAGTTAATTCTTTTACTTAATTTTTAACTAATAAATTTATTTTTCTAAATAATTACATGTTGAATTTATGTTCTTAATCTTGAAAGGAAACTCTATTGGGGTTGGACGAAGTCTGACTGTTGGACTCTCTGACGGCTTACCGGGTTTGTTCAACACCTTTCGTCAAAACCAGTTGTGCAGCCGATAAAATGGAAGAAGAAAAAGAAGATAACTAGAGGAAGCTTTGAGGTATGTTTTTCTGTTCCCACATATCCGGTTTTCCTAAAAGATTTTTTGTTTTCACTGTATCATTTGTGTGTGCACTACTCTTTATTTATAGAGCAAGGCCAGACTCCTCCTCCCAGATATTGAGGTTGACTTTCTTTTTTCGGAACCCTAATCCAATTGGTTACAAAGCTCATCAATAACAGACCGACTGTTACGGATTTGTTCAGTAAATGGATCATCAATCTAGTCGTTCCCGTGAAACTGCCAAGAATGGCGATTTCTCGGCTTCACAAATTCATGTTCAACACGACACGACTAACTTATCTCCTGTTACCAGCTTCGATAAATAACCAAATGATAGAAACATAAACGGAATTAACAGTCGATAAAGAAGTCGTAAACAGCCTCCGATGGGCTTGGTTCCTTTACCAGCTGGAGCTAGAACTGAGGCTGATGGTTCCAACTAGAACTGGGGCTGATGGTTCCAAACCAGAACCGACTGGGTTTGGGTTTGTGGTTCTGGGGAAACTGGAACAGACCATGTCTACCACCATCTTAAAGCATAGTTATCAATATAGTAGTACGTACATGAAGATACATAACTAATCCAAAAAAGGACCTACTGTTTTGAACACATACAAAGTGGATACGGAAAACCAAACATGAAACCGAAGTTAAGAAGAAAGTTTCGAAAAGGAGAACCGCGGTTCGATGCAACTCTCAGATTTTGAAGGAACAAAGCACAAGAGAGAATAATTTCGGATAGTGGAGTACAGTTTCCTTATATAGGCACCACAAAACTATGCCTAAATCTTCCCATGAGCTAGCTGAAACTTTGTGCCCATTAAACAATGGCTCCACTCATGATTTCGGTTGGCGCTCATTTGTTATCTGTTGCTAGTTTTCGCTTTCATGATGGCAAGGATCTTGGTGAGGCATATTCTTATCATCCACTTCTTCTCCATTAAGATATGTCTCTTCTCGGATGGATTTCTACGTTTGTTTTCACTGTGGAAGCATTTTCGAAAAGTAATAAATCTCGAGTCCATTGGCGTAAGAATCAACTCCAGTTATTGAGGACAAGGGAAACTTTTGAAACAAGAGTGTGAGGAAACCGCCGTGATGGTTGGCATCATCATATTGAAACAAAACAAATACATAAAAAAGTTTTCGAATTACTTGCCTTGATGGGTCTAGCTTGAAGGTTCCACTACACCATGAATCGACCTTGACCGTCCACCTTGTAGCAAGCAAGCATTTCGAAGAAGGGCTTATCTAATTGGAAATTAGGGGTCATAATCAAAGGGATGCCACCAAATCCATTGGTTTCAAGAGAACCACACCCATACAAAAAAGACGGATGAACCATGGCGATGTTCGATGGCGAGGCTGCATGAGGAATGCACTGTGTGCATTAATGTTGATATCCCAATTCTTGCAACGTAAAATGGTGCTCAGGCTCTTGTGGGGATTTGCCTCAACCAAGGATCGCGCCGTGCTCGCCGCGCTATCAAACACCCCCTCAAGGGCATGGCAATGGAGTAGCTCGCATATGGAATATGGAGGAGCCTCTATCTTACGCTAGGACCAAGATAAGCCGATCCAGACACTTCTATTTTTGGTTGTTTCTTTTATTAATTTCATATTTCTACAATTTTCCTAGCACATATATTCTGATTATGGAATGAAACGGAATCCTTCTCCCTTATTGTCAAGTTCAAAAATTATTAAAAGGTCCGCCAGTCAATTTCCGATGTCATTCGAAGACAGGTTGACCCGAAATGGCTGATTTTAATGATTTAGATAAAAAAAGGGGAGGAAATCAACATGATTAGCCGATTCACAATCGATCTTGGCTGATTTGGTTGATGGTTAATAGGTTACAGGTGAGATGCTGATTTGACTAAAAGCTAAATGCGAAGAGAAAATGGGCAAGGTTACTGGTTTAGGTAAGACGAAGGGAGATAGATTGGATTTTACACCTTCCTACATTTTATGGTGCTGGAAGGAAGAGTTTTATCATGAACCTTTGAGGAAAACCGAAGTGTTATCTGGAGAAGCACAGCAACCTAGAACCATTGAAGAAACCCAAGTGCCGTCTACAAATTTTTCGTGAGCTCAAAAGTTCATCAAAACCCGATTTTAGAGTTGATGTTGCCATTTTTGCTAGAATGCCTCTTATAGTTCCAATAGATCATCAATCACTTAAATTGTAATATTCCAAACGACCATCGTTGTTTAATTTTTGGTTTTAATTGATCGAGCTACAGATCAAAGAAATTGACTAAATCAAGAAGCTCGTCCATCAACAAAATGCAATTAGGATTGGAAAAATCATCATAAATCTGATCATTCTCGACAATATCTGACTTTTAGAACATTGAAAGGCTTGCTTCTCGAGTTTCTACCATGCTAAAAGTCAAATCGACCAAGTCATACTCGAGAGAGGGAGACCCTGTTGGAACTCAGTAAATAGAATGTGCCGGCTCTTGGAGATCATGAACTGAGGCATCATGTGATCGTTTATTTCCTTTAGTATGTGCATTTTCTTTCCTAGTTGTAATCCTAACTTCCTATGAGTTAATGAAATTTTCTATTGGGTTCTCGATTCCAATTGATTTGCAAACCTTAATCGGATTTACGTCAGCTAATTTTGTAGGTCACAGAGTCCTACCATACACAAACTTCACCCATTAAAAGAACTCTGACTTCCTTCACCATTACATAAAAAATTTAACCCAGTACATTCATTCATTAGATTTTGAAATGTTAGAAATCGCATCTGGGAAAAGCATAAGTCATCAAGCTTCATTTAACTAACTCAGTAACGCAGACAGAACTACATGATTCATTGTGTATTTCATGTGGTAAAATTTCTGATGAATTGGATTAAGAAATATGATTTGCTACTGACAACTTGAAGTGAGATAATTTGTTTGAGAATCCTAAACTCAAAGATGTCAGGTCTTAAATTTCACCTACCATGTTCATTGGTTAGATTCATCAAGGATCAAGATCAACGCAGGTTTGGGCCATGCCATTTACTTGGGCATGTTTGGAAAGATATAGCATTAGTAATCAGGGTTGGACTTAAATAATTGTCATGTTCATCATGTTAACAATATGGTTTATATCAGTGTTATCCGTATCGCACCATATCATATCACGGAAAACAATAACCTGTATCGTAAGATACAAGTTATCATGCCATATCGTGCGATATGGGCCGTACGCCCAGGGACCCTGGCCGAACAGAAACCTTCATTTTTACAAAACGGTTGATGGATGCATGATATGCCCGTAAGAGTTTGCAAAACGGTTCTTTTGCATGCTCGAAGGATCAAACATATTCTGTACGCCTTTCTTCGTTTCCCCAAAGTAAGTTAGGCTTAGGGCTTTGGATTCATTTTTGCAAATATTGAAAAGCAAGAAAGATTTTACACCCAACTTGCTTTCCAAGGAACAAACTACTTTGATACCCTTTGCACGATCCCAATTTCGCCAATATTCTTACACTTCATTGAACTTGGAGGATAGTTCTTTGTGAATTTAAAAAATGATCCCAGTGAAAATAGCATATCCTTAAATTAGAGGACAAAAGTAAGATGGATGAGTGTTCAATTTGGCCAAATGAGTTTGGCGATGGGTCCGTGTGAACAATATTTGGGTTGGATAGAAAAAGTTAATTTTCTTTTGTGTTGCTGCCAAAAATCAAGGGAATGAGATAAGTTCTATATTAACTTCAAAGGGGGCATCGATTTAGGGCCACAATATAGAGGAACCTCGAGGCATGTGGTAATGGTAGCTTCATAGGTACAAATTTGACTTTTGCGACCAAGACCGAATATATTGGAGCACAATTCCATGGGTTAGACCCTCAAAATACAAAAATAACTGCCAAAATAAATCTCTGCAAACTTTGTTAGTGGTCATACTAAGTCTGAACGTTGAACAAATCGTCGACAATGATTATGTATTTTTCTGGCATTTTTTTGTCTCAATTATAGGGGTATCGAACCGTTGAAAATGTTACAAACATTTCCCATGGTTACTAATGACTATTTATGATAGTTCGCAATCGTCGGAAATACTAACATAAATTAAAATTAGCTAAACCCCTAATCCTGTTTCTTTCCCCTTTCACAATATCTTCTCTCTCATCTTCTAAATGTGACTATTTATGGCAATGATTGAGTATTCTCTCTTCATTTTGACCATGAGAATGATTCTTTTGTCCCTTTTTGCTGGCTCTTAAAAAGTAAAAGCAACCTTATCATGAAGGCAATGTTCACAAATAGCAAAGTAATCATGACATGCAAATTCTAAAATTGCTTCATGTTGTTTTTGTTAACTTGGTATACCTAATAATATTCTTGGCATTTATATCATGATTCTTTTGCTATTTGTGAACAAAAGAATGATAACTACATTCTTGTATTTCCACTTTGCTTCTTGGCTTAGGAGGATGTGAAAGATACAACTTAAAAGGGTAGGGAAACATGTGAAAGTTGCGCAATACTTAAGCAAGTGCCTCAAGCGCATGATTTGTGATGTGATTCTTGGCTCATAATGTTTTTTCTATTTTGCAAATATTTCTTCTTTTCTTTTATATAGCTAAGGTATTTCTCAAGCTATAACTAAAACCTTTGGCTTCATGGGCCAGATTTTGAAGATGAGAACTAGTTAATGGAAATTTGAACCCAAATAAGGTTGTTCCTCTAGGCACATGATCATAAGGATTCATTTAGCTAGTATGCATTCTTAATGTGGGTAGAAATAAAACTAGGTCCTTTTGCTCTATAGGGTAGGCAAATGTTACCAACTTTTGATTCCCGATGCCTCGTCATTGTATGTTGCCAATGTTCCCTTCGATAATAATCTATAGAGGACCTGAATCACTCAACGAGTGGTTGGAATTACACCATATCTGATGCAAACCTAGTGAAATTTTATAAAGTACATACAAAACTATCATAACACTTTAGTTATGATTACAATTTGATCATCATTTGGATGAGTATTTCATATGTGAAAATATATAATATTATATACATATATATATATATATATATATATATATATATATATATATATATATATATATATATATATATATATATATATGCATTTGCATGTAGATCTTTATGTGTAGTTTATGTCGTGAGCATGCCTGAGTTTATTCTTGTTATTCAACTACAAAGCCCTTGTCTGACTTTTCAACTCTACTTACTGACCTAAAAAGATTCAGTTGAAGCATGCCCTGTAATCTTGTTTAGAGGTTCTTATGGAGGAGTAAGATGATTTGGTTGTTGGTTCTATCTACATCAAGTTTTCCTTTGGTCATTATTTTTTAATATTGCCTGTTACAATTATGTTGGCTACTAATTTCTTCAAGAGGTATAGTTTCTATTTTGTGTCTAAACTTTTGTTTGTGCTTGCATGTGCATACAATCATTTGTGACTCACTTGTACTTTCTCTAATTTGACTCTTTGAGACATTGTTGGTTGCCTGGATGATGATGAAATATTCACATATTGCTATTGGAGCTCTTGCTTCATCATCACCTATACTGCAATTTGAGGATATTGTGCTATCAAAAACTTTTTATGATAGTGTATCAAATGATTTTCAGGTAATGACATTCTTTTATAAAATATCCACATATTGCTATTGGACTCTTGCTTATTCATTGTGTTTCTTACTTTTGTACAATTTTTTTCTCTAAGACAGAGGGAAAGTTTGAATTGTTTTAGAGTCATTAAAGAGTCTTGAAGTATTCTTGATGGCTTGGGGAAAACAAGTGAAGGATTTGCTAGTCTAAGCAAAGGCTTCAATTTATGTCGATCTACTGCATTTATTTCTTTAATATTTGTTTGACATCTTCTCTAATAAATATATGCTTATGGTAATCCTTAAATATTCCATATGTTTAAAACTATGTAAACCATCGCATTTAATCATTGTTGTAGGTACTCCACATGTTTGAAACTTTTATTTATCCATGGCAAGAACTGTTTACTTGTATCATAGATTTTCTTCCCATTTGAAGTAGTCCTACTAATTGAATATTAATTCTTATACCCAGAGTTACTTACATGGAAGCATGACATTTGTATTTTTCTTTTTCAATTTAACAATTCAATAGCAAGTACCACATGGTCAATATTATTTTGATAATGGTAGTCATTTATATCTCTCAATACTTGTGATGTTTCAATATGCTATTAAAGGAATCACAAAATACATGAAATGTTAAAGATTATCAACCACAATTTTTCAATCATTAAAATTTTCTTGATGATAAACATTGGACACTAGTCTTGCTTATATTCTGCCTGTAAGGCATTTATGTATTGGTTTTCACATTGGCCTCGCTATTTGGCTATGTTGAACTTTATATTTTTCATATTCGGCCCATACAACATTTTTATGTCCTTGTTATTTTGGTATATAAATACCTAAAAACTTTATGAGTGTTTGTTACTTTAGTTATTTGCATGATGATTTTATTTGAATATATATTACTTTATAAGATAAATTATATTATGATTATTTGATATTGTATGTCAAGTGTATGTGATTGAATCATATTCTCAACAGAGAAAATCTTTGATAGATTAAACCATCGGAGTACTCATGGAAGCATATTTCAAGCAGTTATTCATAATACATATTGTGGTAGTTAACTCCTGAGATATTTCAGCAGTTGTTTAAGATATATTCTAGTGGTTCACCCCTCGGAAAAGAAATTTTTTCCAATAGTTTTCTTATTTTCAAGAAAACATTTTTCGTATTAGAAAAGCTTTTCTAATGGTTCTTTAAAATATTTCCAATGGTGAAAGATTTAACAAAAATAACTTTTTCCAGCATTTAGGAGATGGTAGAGTATTTCTAATGATTCAACACTTATTTCTAAGGGTTGTTGCATTTTTTGACAAAATATTTATGATTGTCTTCAACTATTTCTGGTGGTTTTAACTGCAAAAAATATATGAAATTGTACTAGCATAGTGATAACTAGAAAATCATTGGAGACACATCCCTAAGGTTGCAGTGTAAAGACAACAAGAAAGAGGCACGTCGAAAGTTATTTAAAATAGTGTGCATGAGAATGGGGGACGGATTCAACTATTGCCATCTCGATAAAATCCTATAAATAGCAACTCAATTGATAAAGCAAAGGATGCAATCAATTACATTATCAACTCTTTTTGTCTTTGGTTTTCCTTGTTTTTATTAAGAGTAGTGTTAATTGGGAAGCCTATAAATAGCAACTGAATTGATCAAGGAGAAGATCCAATTAATCACATTATCAACTCTTTCATTTCTAGTTTTCTCCGATTTCATAGGAGTAACATTAACCTATCTATGTACCAACTTCTCCCTCAATCTAAGAGTGTTTTCTCTTGTCTATCTGATTTTATCGTTTTCTTGCTCGACTTTTAGTCATACTCGACTTGATAATATTAAAACTGGATAAATCTTTCTCGACTTTTGCTAGTGATCTTAGTATTAAAGCAATTAACTTTAAAGTGTGATTGTTTTAGACATTAATAATGGAGAAAAATATTGAGGATTTAGTTAAGCATTTGGATCAACATCACAACAAACAAACGTATTGAAAACATGTTTTATATATTCTTTACTTATGTTATTCATAACTTAGTTGTTTACTTGATCTTTTGATTTTCAATTTTCAAGAACTACAGAATTGTAGGGAGCCTTGAGACCAATCACATGAAAGATAGGCCGAATCATTAGAATCTTAAAATAGGTTGACATATTATGTTTGTTTAGGAATTATCTTTGTAATGTGTATTTGTAAACTTTCTTTTTTATACTTTGTAACATTTAAGCAAATCATTGTAGTATTTGTACTTTATAATTGTGTGATTTATTTTATATTGTTATGTGTTATACTTGATTCATTTAGCATTATTATGTATTATGATTGGCCAGGAGTAATAAATGATTATATAAATTCAATTTTTAATGAAACAACAAAAAGAGAATATGTTTTAGAACTTATTGTGGTTGTTATCAATAGTTAGAATGTGCATGAGAACAGTCAGAATATAGTAATTCAGATTGTTATGTCTATTGATTTCAGGATGCCTTATTCTAACTATTGGATCGAGTTATATCTATTGGCAATAGTTAGAATAAAATATATTTCTACTGCACCTATGCTTATTCTGACTATTATAGGCAATCACTAGAACTGCTAATTATGGTTGTTGGTAAAAGTTGAAATATGTGGAGAAACAATCTTAATATATCGTATCTTGACTGTTGCTTCTGACAACATATTACAGTTGTCTCGACAACTACTTTGATTGTCCCGACAATTGAAACAATTTTCTTCCGACCTTTTTTATTTCTATTTTAAAATTTTGATTGTTTTATGATATTTTTGGTTGTTCCAATAGTGAGAATTACTTTTTCCTTATTGTTTTAGATAATTAGAACATGGTCAACCGCCATAATCAGAATTTGTGGCAATTATAGAAGTGTTTATCTACTAATGAACATTTTTTTCCATTTAACAATCCTTCCACTTGATTCACATTTCCTTGATCGCTGCCTTTCTCAAATGTGGAGTTGGCTGTGACAAATCCGGTATGGTTCTGGGTTTAGTTGCTAGATCAAACTTGGTACGAATAGGTTTATCTTGATCCCAGTTCATTTGCAAACCTTAACTGGGTTTTACTCATCTAGCACTAAGTGGGTTACATCAATGGCATGTTAAAGGAACAAAAGTTTATGTTTGCATGGTTATGTAATAATGGCATAACATAACATTTAGGATTGCAATTGAGATGAGATGCTTGTCTGCTACTGGAGCTGACTTGATGATAGATTGAGCTCAACAATCTTATCAAGCTTGCAATAAGTTCAATATGTGAATGAGTCGAACTTGAACTCATTGCTACTTGGCTTAAAGTTGCTCAAGCTTAGCTCAATCACGGTTCGTGAGAGTATATGAAAAGTTTGGGAAAACTTCTCTCTATAATTATGACTTTCGTAATTTCTGTTATTTTCCAATTTTGTCCTAGTGTGTCTTCTTCTTCTTTTCAATTGTTGACCCGGCTATTTTTGCATTTTCATATTAGTGAATTGTGTAACTATGAGTCCTATGTAGAGATGGCAATGGGGCGGGTAGGAGCTCCACCTGACCCTACCCCGCACCAAACTTTTGTTCTCCACCCCTCCCACCCCACCTCACGAGTGTCCAACTCCAAGCCCATAGTCACCCAATTTGACTCGCCCCATCCCCCACCCATCCCCTGCAAATCATACAGTAAGCTATTGATTTCATAGCAAAAATAAACAGAAAGTGCTAGCATATAGAGAAGGAATCCAAATAACAGTACACATATTTGTATTGTACACATATCTGTGTCTCACATTAGACAAATTTACTTTAAGCAATCCCACTAATAAAATAAAGGTGTTGATCTCAATTAATACAATGAAGATTAAAAAGGTAAGAAGGTTTCAAACACAAAAGTCGAGAACATTTCAATGTTACTCCCTGATCCTATTTCATCTTCAGCTAGCTTCCTTTTTATAATGAAATAAGGTTTTTGATCTTAGCCATGACATTTTCTCTCATCATTACCTTTCCTGCATTTGTGGGTAAAAATTCAACAAGAACAAGCGTTTAATTCTTTCATCACAAATGGTTGAATAAATGAATATGATTGGAATAGCTGAATTTGAGTAGAATAGCCAAAGAATGGCATGCACACATGATGTTAGTGCCTTAACATTACACCAAAAATACCGGTGTCGATCTCAAATATTACTCTCAATATTGAAATGCATGGAATAAATTGTAAATGGTATTAACATTATACAAGAATAACATGCACACAAAGATTTGATATTAAATTGAAAAATATTTCTATTTGTAGGTTAAGAAAGAAATCTTGGGTAAGCTTGAGCTAGTTGCATCTCCAGGTATTATTTGTATCTTGGTACCTAGTTGGTTACATAGACTATGTTCCAAAGATAAAAGGTCTTGGGAGGACAAAAGGCATTGCTATCTTCTTTATGAAATGATATTTACTCCAGAAAATAAAATCATGAGCAACATAGACTCTTCTCCTCAATAGTGCAAGAAATCCAATACTGACCTAAGAAACATAGCTAACATGTTTGATGCATCATGATAACTTGTTTGTTCAAACAAATTCTGCTTGGGTAGCCATTGAAACTTGCAAGCTTGATACCATATATATAAACAAAACAAATTCTATTTGGGTGTTTTCTCTTGCTTTATCTTTTGTCTGATGAGTTCATTGGACCTTGTAACTAGGGATGCTTGTGCCATTAATCCTACCTGTTTTGATTCCGATCCCTCATTCATTAAATTTTTTAGATTGAAATCTTTATGAAAATGGTTGTATCCTATTATCTATGGTCATACATGTAACTAGGATGAAGAACATATCACATTAACTTAATAAAGCATGACCTGGTCTGATAATTGGTAAACCAAGAAGGCCCCACAAATAGTATTTCACTTACATGTGGTTTCATTCAAATGCATGAGTCCCTAGTTATCCTTTTCAATATCAAAAATCATTGATAGCCAAAAAATGAATTGGAAATTGTCTAGACAGTTTTCCATCTAAATTCACGATTCTACTTTCTTGTTTTGAAAATTATATCAGAGAAATAACATGTTTCAAAATTGAGTATGATGATAGCAGAAATGCCAAAAGCTTGCTTAATTGAGAACTTAACACAAGATACTAATACGGATTTTGTTCTAACCAATGTGAAGTGAAATACTAAGCACATCAAGAAAGTCAGTGAGATATCAATAGTGTGAGAGATAATTATTAAGATGCCTTATCTAATTATTAAATAGTGTATGTTAAGTGTGAGTGAGATATTTAAAGTTAAATGTATCATGCTGGAAATTGCATATAAACAAAACTATTTATACCTTGATCAAGGAAACGATGCCTTAAACCATATTAAGAAAGTGACTCAGGCTCCTCTTCATTGTTATCCTCCAATTCGTCCTTCATAGTAACATAATCATCCATACTAAGTGGTTTAGCATATGAAAATGAAATGAACAAGAAGCATTTAATATATTATAACAAAATAAACTATGTGCAAATATACTATAAAGAGAAATATAAGTACTACCATTTTTCAAAGCCCATAACTAATTTTGACAACACATTAAAGTTTTTATTGTTGATTTTTCATTACTTTAAGGATCATTGATCGCTTGACCTCCAGTACTAAATGCATATTCGAAAGCAACAATTGTGAGTGGAATGACATATGTTTCTAGCTATTTTTTATAGTATTGGAAACTTAACACTATTTATCTTTCACCATAATAAAAGGTCAAAGTCACGAGTTCTTGGTAACATATATTCTTCTAAGTAAAAATCAAGTTCATTTTGAGTAGATGAACTTCTTTGGTGCTTTTTAAATGTTGTAATCTCTTGATAACTATATTCATGCATGGTCACTTTTTCCTTTGTCATATTCACTGATTAAGCCATAACAAATTTCTTTAACTCTTGCGATTTCACTTACAGTATCATTTTCATATAACTCTTGATAGTAAAATTCAAAAACATCCATTTTGTATCTCAGATCTAATACTTCAGGAACTCACAAGATACCATTAACATTGTCCTAGTACTTTTGGAACTTCATGAACATGCCACTAGCCATATCCTTAATAACCAAAGGAGCATTATTGTGTCAATCATTTAAAGTTAACTTAGTTTCACAAATCTTGTCAAAATACATGTTGGCAGTTAGATATTGTGTTCTACAAAATAATCTTGTCACCTCATAAAAACCTCCAACCTTTCACGAATTTCTTCAACAAGTGTTCATTCACTATTAGTTAACATAGTTTTGTATTGTGGATCAACTTGCTTAAAACGGACCCGTTGTCTCCAATATATGGTACATGAAATTTCATCTTGTTTTGCAATAAAAAACCAACTTCTTTTTAACTAAAACACCAAATCTAGTACACACACTAACAAATGCTTCATTGCTTCATGGAGTCTAACCCATCTTACACATTTAAATTCAAAATATGTGTACAACACCTCATATGTAGTAATTTCTCACCTACCATCAAATAATTACCATTTAAACTCTCCAAAAGATCATTTATCATTGTGTCATTGGTAGAACAATTATCTAATGCAATAGTTGATAACTTTCAGTCATGTTCCATTCCAACAATAACTTCATCATTATATTAGAAAGTACTTCACTTGTATGAGGTGTAGGAACATATGTAAAATTGTAAAATAAACACATATAGTAATAAACACATACATTAGGAAATTATATAATACTAAACTAAATACACTAATGTAAAAGGTTACCTCAAAATTTGGTTTTGAAGTTTCCAAGATGTGTAAAATGTATTGTCACCACCATAAAACCCTTCATATGATTAGAAGTCCACATGTTAAATGTTATTGCTACACTCCTTTCAATATTGGCAAATATCTTCATTTATTTTCACTTTGTAAATTTCATCTTTTTTAATGGTGTTGTGTGTCACAATCATCTTTCGAAGTTCTTTTCTTGAATACTCTTGATCGAACGAATTAGACTCCATTTTCCTCACATGCTTCAAAAAACTAGCAGCTATAGTTGATTGTTTTGTGAAACTCATTTTAGTTCTTTTAAAATATAGTTCTATATGATTCTTTAGTGCTTTGGTATTGTGCCTTGGGTTTGCAGCAAGCACATTGTTACAATGACAATATTTTGCCTTCCGCACACCATCTACCATATATCAATCGGATTCACTCCAATATATACTTTTTATTAAAGCCTTATTATCATCTTTTTCAGTTCCCTTTTCATGTAAAGGTTACTCGATGGGTGCTACATGTTGATTTGCTCCAATTGAATTAAGACTTTCTATTCCATGACCCGAACTCTCGGGTTAGATTCAAACTAACTTCTTCACTTGAAATACTCTCAACCATGGGAGGTATTAACATTATTTTATCTCCATCCATTATACAAACCTTTTAGCCGGTAGAAAAAGTTAGGTAAGAGACTAAGAAATGAGATAAGATATTAGATGTTATTAGCCTATAAAAATATAGTCAATTTTATAAAATTGACCAAATATTAATTCAAAACCTAACCACCATATTCAGTGTTTGGAAACAAAATATTCAATGCACAATATTTTCTTTGCAAATAGCTCTAACCGTAGGCTCTTTTAGTGTTTGGAAATGTTATTCCTCTATGCATGTCGACATCAAGGCCATGGTCAATATGAAGGTTAACCTTCTCTTAACCACTTGGGTCACAATATATATGAATAGACTATCCGCCGAGAAGGACCACGGGATCAAAATGTCTACTGGAATAGATCTATTCTAAAATTGCTCGTGGTACAAATGACAAAATATAGTCTTACCGACTATGGGAGGATCATGCTTCAGAATCTCAGGGTAACATACACCTGAAAATACAAAGCAACGTTCATCCTACGTAGGTACTACCATGTTCAGGTTCAAAGAGACTTTCTCAGCCTACATTATCCCTTTACTCATGGGACGGCACTTGGGACACGCACACTACACAAGCACACACAAAAGAAAGAGGTGGTAGCCATACCATACAGCCTCAGAGTGGGTGGAACTGGAAGGTCGGTTGAGAGTGGAGCTTGTGAACTAGAAGATCGGCTGAGAGTGGAGCTGGTGGAAGTGGGAATTACAATCACAGGAGTGGAGTAGCTGGGGTCTTGGAGAAAAAGGCCCAACACTCTAACTGTAATATATTTAGTTCCGGTCGAAAAGGGTCGACCTCAAACCCATCCCCACCCCTCTGCGGGGTGGGCTTTCAGACCTGAAGGCCCACCCCATACAGGGTGGGTCAGAGTGGGTACCCATGGGTCGGGTCCTAATTGTCATCCCTAGTCCTATGTGGCTCCCGATCATCAAAAACAAAATGGTGTGTAAATTAAGTTGCCTACATGGCATACAAATTGTTGGCATGAATTCATTTTTATAGTAATAATTATTGTACTATTTTAATAATTGTTATATTAGTCAATAATATGAAATTTAAATATTGTTGCATTAAAATATGTGATATTGTCAATTTAATATAACTAATGTTATGAATATTACTAGAGTATGAAGTATTAATATTTTTGTTAATATTGTTATCTTAATACTGTTTTATTAGATTATTTGGTATAACTAATGTAACATTACTACATTAATATTAATATAATAGTAGTATATTAACAATATTAGATTATATTAATATCATATTAATACTACTAATATTAAGTTTAGACAACATTATTTTATGCCTCTTGACCCATGACCTCTTGACTGCAATTGTATAGGTCACACGATTTGGCCAAAAGTAAGTTTGGATATCTTTTATAAATACTTCTCCTACACTATACATGAAGGTAAATTTGAAAAATGTTTAGCCGGAGAGATGCACTTGCCTGGTGCGAGTCAGCCTATCTCCATCTTGCCTACCAAAAAAAAAATTTGTGTCTCGTTCCTGACCCGGATCCATTTGGGACTGTGAATAGGTGGGACTAAGGTGACATACCTCATTGATTAAAATCTTTGGAACTTCATTAATTAAAAATAAACAATAAATCTACATATTGGAGAACATGTGCAGATTTTGTTTTTTGCTTAAGATCCGATCGGATCCAATTCATGTTTAAATAGGTCCAACATAAAGCTAAACAAGGACGATATGGTATCCGATCCGATGAGAACACATGTTGCTGGTATGGACCATATATACTGCGACAACACTGCCAAAATTGTTTATTGGTCTTATCCAGTTTTCATGTACTAGAACTTCTCGCCCCCTGAATCACAAATTCCCACTATGATAATGATGAGTGAGATTACCCACTCTTAGAGAATGAGATGCATATATACTGTGATCATCAGGATTTGTATATCACATAATATAGTAGTTTTGTCCAACGTAAAGCACAACGCTCAAGGAAAAGTATCTGCTTCTCTTTTCGAGTTGTTCTTTTATATGATTTGACTTCATGCATGATATGTTTCTTATTGTAAGTAAGATGCTCAAGATGATGGGCCTTATAGGCAAATTTTAAGGGGATGTATATCATGGGAAATTTTGGCCGTGTTCCTTTATCTTTTCTTCATTGGCAAGCTAAGGTTATGCAAATCAACACCAACATGCCCATCCCCTCAGACTATCTAACTCTTACCTTCAACTTGAAGATTCCTGAGTGGATCCCGAAGCTAGACACCCGGGATGGAATCCGGACCAGCTCGGTTCCAGTTTTTGTTTCTGAGCTGCTACTTTTGATTCCAGGGTTGAGTTCTAAATCATTCATAACCAAAAAGGAACATTAAAAATTTGAAATTTTGGAAATATATAAATGATAAAATGTGTGTGTGTGAGGAATCAGTGATTCGGAACCGCTGATTCTAGTTCCACGGAAGGTGGAACCAAAATGTCTTGTTCCATATCCATTTTGAATGGTCCCGGTTCTATGGCCCTTTCTAGTTCCGGTTGGAACCACCAACCCGGTTTCAAACCTGTCATGTCTAGCCTAAGCTATTAACTCGCAATCTGGACAAGGGTCTTTGTCTTTTAAACAGTTCTCACGGATTGAGTCATGTCATTAAAGCATGTATATATTCTTATTGCACCTTGGGTAGGTATGTATTCCTCAATTTTAATAAAGTACCAATTAGAAAATTGCTTTCATAAACCTGCCAGTTGATAGTGTTATGGTGTATCATTTGCCCGTACACAGGACACATTATATAGTTAATAAGCAAAGCATCGAGCAACAACTAGCCGTATCTTACCTGCTGCAATGTCACTAGTAGGATATTTTTGCAAAACCAAAATTGTTTTATTTTTAGGTGAATTTTCTTTTCACGAGTTTGGAACTTCTCAACAATCTTTTTTTTTCATAGGCAAGATTCGGTTAGGCAGAGCCCCAACCTGAAGATATGCACACCACTGGATATCAAACTCAACCTTCAACTAGAAAATTCTTTGCAAGTCCAGTTCTAGCTCCTTGTGCAATTGACACTTCTTTACACGTACAACAATGTTTAGTTGTTCAAAACACCATTTCGATACTTGTGTTTCCAAAAGGGAGACTAATTCATTTCAATGTGAGAACGCAAACTATGAAGTCAGCTTAGCTTGACAACTAAGTTGTCATCATCAATACTGCTCGTATTTCGGGGGCTTGGAGAAATTAGCTTTTTCTAGAGAAATTGGCTTTCTTTCTTAGAGTGTTACTAACTCATTTCGCTAGAGAATGTAGGAAGGAAAGCTTGAGTGTCGCACAAAATCAGATTCTTACTAAAAGATATAGACAAACTTGAAACATAAACAAAATTGGCCTTTTCCTTCAGAATAGGTAAACCTTAATCACGAACTGGCAAGCTCCTGAACACTTAAGGTATGTAACTGCAACAAAAGGTTAGTGTGCAAAACTCTCCAAGAGTTGCTTGATCACTAACTTGTGAGCTTTTTCATCGATTCTGCTTTTCGAATGCAAAAGACCCCGAAGATCTCGTAAAGGATATAATCAAGAATACCTTAACTTTATCCTGCACAAATATAGTCAAGTTTTTAGCAATATTAACATGTCAAGAAGGCTGACAATACAACTCCTTTCCACACTCAAGGAATCACAATAAGTTACTTGAAAAACTTACGCAAGAAGGGAACTGATCAAAAGAATAAGAGCACCATAACAAAATTAATAAAATGAAGTCCATGAAAAGATTGTAAAGGTATCTACCGTTAATATTTAAGCCTTGATCGAGTTGGTAGTATCCTTTTTCCGTAAAAGGTCATGACAATTGAGAAAGATCATCCTTTGTCAAGAGTTGCAACGAATTGGTATTTGTAAAGAGGTACGGTTTTTTAAGTCATACTATCATTACATTAACGGCTCCTTTTTTCTCTCAAGCGTTATGCCCTTTCAAGGTGTATGATGTCAACATACATCATAAGATAACGATAACCTTTGGCTTATGCAACAGGCTGTTCACCAAGCGGATACTGACTCAAACATAAATCATTGCATTATTTTAAAAATCTTCCCACAAGTACGTATTCAATACCTTATTGGATTTGGATTTACCGAATTACTGGTAAAAACCACCTATGCATAATATGATGATGCTTATGGTGTGGGAAAGACTAGTATAATTTAGTTGAACTGTAACACCATCCAGAAGAATCAGGGGAAACTGCAACGTCATCTTGTAAGAAACAAGGAACGGTTCCCCAGAAACAATTTCCGGTATTGCTTAATCCCACCTGGTTCGCACAACTTGTCCATGGTTGATGATGCTAGACGAACTAGACAGTCTATAGGTAGAATGATCAACTTCAAACAACGCTAAAACGTTGGACTTGCACTCATCTGGTGCTCCCCCGGCCAGGGGCTCGACTCACAACTCGCAGATTGCGAGTTCGATACCTAGGGCTTGCTTTCCTCCCTTCGGCCTCCCCATTGTAACCAAAAGAAAAAAGTTGGCCTTTGAAATGTTGATAAATGATAGTAATTATCGTGTAATAGGATCTGAACATTGGTTATTAACAAATAGTAATCCTTGTTAAACGATGTGGTTTCATATGATAATGTTGACGACAATGTCACTATGATAATGATAAAGGAATTGACAAAATCATTACTGTCATGTTTCTGATCAATGTAAACATCACCGTGCATCCAAAGTATCAAAATTGAAAAAAGAAACTCTTAACACTGAACAAAAGTATTAGTAGGTAATCTCAACACCGAGTTGTCCTCATCTTCCTCAATGCTTCTCCGTTTATGAGCAGGGTTTAGCTATGAATTTCGGATTCTGATCTCCGGCCATGATCACCGCAATCTTTGGCTCTGTGTCAATTGCAATGCTCGTTTGCATGGCTGGTTTCTCTGGTGAATCGTCACCCGATTCGTGGTCGGGATCCTTCCAGTGGGAACATGCTAACATGATCAAGGCAAAGGCAATTAGAATTTGAACCACCCCGAAGCCACCAAACAGATAAGGAATTGGAGAATTCAATCCTCCCAATCCACCAGCGCTTTGCTGAGTGCTCACAGGCCTCATCTCTCTCTCTCTCACTCACTCTCTTCGTCTCTGGCTTTGTCTCTTGCTTTGTCATAGTATTTCAAGGCATTCCTCTACTTTATAGAGGAGGATTATCTTTTAGTGAAAAGTGGCTATTAACTTTGTAATCAAAGTAATCCAGATGTTTCTACCAACCTTTTAAATAGCGAAGTACTGCTCAAAAATCAATTATTAGCTTAATCAGCTAAGCAGTTTTCCTTTATTGGGGGACAAGTTCTTTTCCAAGTTGGGAGCTTCTGCTTGTACTATATAATTAAAATGGATTTCTTATTCTTTTTTCTTTCTTGGTTACAGTATGAGGATGAATCCTAAATGGACTTATTCTTTTAACTGTCACTTTATGCATATGAAAAACAAAAGCATATAAATCTGTTTTCAAGGGAATTATGTAGGGAACATAGGGCTGGTAAAGGACTAAGCTGTTCATAATTCATCTCTGTTTGGCTCGTTCCTAGCTCGTTTCTATTCGGTTGGTTAAACATGTTCATAGTTCGTTCCCCTTGGTTCAGCTAACGAAAGCTCCTTCAATAGTATTTTTGTAAATTTCTTCTAAACAGTAACCCTAAGGTAATCGTATTAAGTAGTCAAGGTAAATGAAGGGTTATTTTCTTTTGACATTTTTATAAAGACTGAAATAGAGGTTGTTTTCGGTGATAATTGATCTCCTCACATCACATGCATCCATCTTGTCGCTTTACAAAATAATGAGCTGCCTTGCAAGGATCAAGTAAAAATAATTTACTTTCTAAAGATTTCATGAAATGGCTCAAGGAAAAAAAGCGCTCCTGGTATAATTTACTTTCTAAAGATTTCATGAAGTGGCTTAAGTAACTAAGGCGCTCCTGGTTAAGAAGTTCACCAAAAGAACCTTCAAGTTGCAGATCCCTAGTCCGACACCTAGCGTGTGCATGCCTGGTAGGGGTATATCAAACTCCATCTTGCTTATTTAAAAAACAAAAAGAAGTTCAAGAAATACTGACAGTGGTGTGGAAATCATATAGATGGAAGAACATTAATCACGTATTTGTTTTTCATGTAGCTGTGAATGCAAGTGAGTATTTTCCTTTACCTTTTCATATTCATTAGTGAGAATCAATCATAAACAATTTCATTAGCACATGGTTTTCCATAGTGGTTAATAAAAGGTGCCGTTGTTATAACCTCCGACTGGATGGTGCTCAGGAATGGTACATCTACCACCAACCATCGACCGAGGCATCTCATTCTACACCATCATATGATTAGGATAAACAACTAAATGGTCTACGCATTAATTGATTCTCATGCCATATAAGGGGTCAATGTACCCATAACCCTTACTAGATAACTTTTATTTGGTTCATTTGAATTTGACAGTACATGATACTTGAGATATATGATATATATGTTGGATCATTTATCGAATAAATCCAACAATCTCCCACTTGGGCCAACAAATATAGCTCCACATAGTCATGTATAATAAAATTAACTTGTGAGCGTAAAGCTGCAATCTACAACAACCATCTTAACTAACCTCAATCATCCAAGATGTCAATATACAACCAAGGTGGTTTTGTTATAATTATCATGACTACATCCATCGATGACACTACACATATCAATATGCCCAACAACATAAATCAAGTATGACTATGCAGCATGAAAATTACATGCCTATTCCAACTAGTCCTAGAGAGAGCAAAACTTTAATTTAGAGTGCAGAATGATCCTGTCTGCACATAATGTGTTCACACAACTGATTAGCATGTAAAAAAATTAGAGCTTACTACAATTTTGTCTACAACAACTCATAATGTGTTCACACAATTTAGAGTGCAGAATGATCAAAGATTACATGTATGACTACATGTCTGCACATAATGTGTTCACACAACTGATTAGCATCAATTGCATACTCTTACTAAAACTATCATACCATCACATGATATGACACCCATATGAGCAACATGCTCATAAAAGATTGTGGATGGAAAGCCTTAGTGGGTGGATATGAAAGGATGGAAGTTGTTCCGATATATTTCTTTAAAAATACTGGTTTTATTCTAAATACTTTATTTGGCAACTAGAAAATGTTAGCAAGCTCTGATTTGATGTTGTTAATGAAATTTGATACAATAGCCTTATTGTTACAAAATAATTTTAGTGATCTTTCATTTTCATACATAATTTGCAACCTGATGACAAAAATTCATAGTGATATTTCGTGATTATATGCGTCATATCAAGCTATACAATTTGGTTCCATAAAATAGGTAGTTGTATCACATAGCCTGATGTGAATCTATAACTAATGGCATCTACTAAAGTCAGATTCACAACAGAATGATCTCCAATTGATATGAATTCCTATAAGTTCTCCCCAAGTACCCAAAGTGCCATTTAGCTGCTTCCAAATGATCCACACTAGAATGATGGTCGATCATCCCAACAATGACATAATGCCCGAACATGTACATACTTGTGTTGTAGGTGGTGTCACTTGGTTTATAATCCTGCACGTCAAATCTCATAAATACCTTACCTATATACGTCATTGGCATACTAAACTAAGAGAACCTATTAACTCATATTGAACATATGGCATATGGATTCATCGACCACATTTATCTCAAAACTAAACGAGATACTAGCTTGATGAAATTTATAATACTATTGATGAGACACCTACTTTAACCCATAGATAAATTTTTTGAGTTTGCAACTATTTACTTTAGCCTCTCAACACAAAGTTTTCTGCTTGCACCATACAGATTGTTGAATCAGTGTTACCATAAAAAAAACATTGTTCATGTATCTATTTGATATAGCTCTAGATTAGAATGAGATGCAATTATCATTATAAATTTGGAAAAGTTTCTTAAAAGTATCATGTAGTATTTGGTTTTGATACTTTAGGACCGAAACTTCTCACATGATAAAATGGAGAAATGATATTTTTGCCACTAATGAAAAGGATCTTTAATACATCATTAACTTTTGCTTACATAACGCCTATGGGACATGGTAATATTAATTTAATATTGTTGATATAATTAGTTTATATATATTTATACTATAATTAATATCATATGATATTAAATATATTATTTAATGTTAATTAATATTTTCATAAAAGCTAAAGTGGCAACTTTAAATGGTGTCAACCGCATGTCTCGGTTTCATTGTATGAGAAGTTTAGGTCTTAAAGTACGAAAACTAAATACCACTGGAGATTTTTGTGAAAATTTCTCCTAGAAATATTAAAGAGTTTCGAAGGAATTGGAAAGAAGTCACTTTATAATTAATGCCTTCTTTTTAGTAAGTTCCTTTTGCAATAAGACAACCCTTATAGCTTTTCATACTGTCTTTTGAATCTTACTAGCAACCAATGGAATTAGGCAATGAGACAAGATCTCAATTGTCATTCTTCTTTTGCACAAATTTAATATCTTTATTCATAGTATCTATTTACTTTTGAGAACTAGAGCTGGCTTGACGAAAGTTAATTTGGACATATTTCATCATCCTAATGTCAACTTTATGCTCTTGGAAAAATACAATAGCCATCTTCATTCGCACTTCTCCTTTTCCTAGTGGATCTAGCGTCATACATGAGATTGTCGAGTTTGTTCTTTCAAAGTGAACTCTTGTGATTATACAAGGGAGTACCTTTATGTTGTCTTATCATTCCGGATTTGCTATCTGTGATCATCATAAAAAGCAATTATTGTAGGAAATTTATCTTCAATGACACATCTTCAACATTATATTTTTAACCTTATCTCCCCAAAACTCAATATTCTCAAACAGTCGGCCATTTTCTGTCTAAAAGTTACCTATGGGATAATGCAATTTTAAACCCCTATATTTCGTGATCATAAAACATAGACAATTGAAATAAAATCGCAAATAAAAAAGCCTCTTATCCTCAACGTGACTTTCTTTTGGTGTTTCGATCCATCTGAAGTGTCAAGTTTAGGTACCATAGCGTTCTCTTTCCTGACCTTAAAGTTTGTGCTAGACAACACAAGGATGAAGTTAACTATGAACAAAAGTAGCAGAATTATCAACTAAACAAAGAACAACAAAAAGAAAACAAAAAATACAATAAGCTCACTATTTCAATGCAAATATTGACAGGTCCCAATATAAGATACCTAGTACAACATTGATATTTCGTTTTGTATGACACTGTCAACTTGTAAGTGATATTCTTGGTGCAGTAATTAAATATAGACCATCAGTCCTCTTAAACGATGGACCTATCTTTGGACGTACACAATGTCCACATGGATAGCCTAATTGTTAGATAGACTGTCATTAATTTCTGTTATTAGTCTATGTCCTATTTGGATCTCGATTTGGGTCTTAGTATAGATTAGATTCAATTAGTAATAGTTAAGTATAATTAGGGGTAGTATTGTCATTCAAGTTAGAATAGATATAAATAAGAATTAGGGTTAAGTTGTGAGTTTTAAGTTGGAGTCAAGGGGGCGGCCAGAGGTGTGTCGTCAGCCACTATTCTTGGGGCAGATTGGAGGAATGCCTCCAATCAGCCATGTACTATAAGTTGATTTGATTTATCAATTAATAAAATCTTTATTTTTTGTATTATGGTATCAGAGTCGTTTTAGGTGAAAATATACACGTGCATTGACGTTTCAGAATCGTGGATGACTTCTGTAAGTCTCCTTAAGGCTTAGAATATGTTCAGACACCCATCGATCTGTTGAATCTGTTGGCTGGGAATGTGTTAGTGGTGAACTTCTGATCTATTGTATTATCTTTGGATGTCGCAATCCAAATCTCTTTTGTTGGTTGCCGACTTTAGTTTTGGATGTGTTTAAGTGGAGAACGCAGCCTACCATCAAGTCATCCTTTATTGAATTCGTGATCTTCAACAATACAGTTGGAAAAGAAACACGAAGACTGATTGTAAATGGATCAGAGCAGATCTGCAACTTATAGAAATTTTTCGATAAGTGAAAGTGAAGTTTCTGTGTGAAAATTTATTGTATTGGTAGCTGTCCGGCCACAGAATTCCAGCCTTCCCATGCCTTGAAGCATTGACAAAAGAAGGTGTCCCTTCTTGCCATCACGTATCATTTAAAGATCTACACTTTGGCGTTGAAAAATTAAATTTGTGACAACTTGTTTAGAAAAGAACAGTTTGATTCTTGGTGCCCCCACGCAAGAATTCCTATACATTCATATTTATTTGGATCAAAAGAAGATTATTTTTGGTGGAGTCTGAACTGCAATATTCTTTATAAATGGCTGGCAAAGGGAAAAGAGTAGAAATTCTTATCTATTCATCAGAACATATCTCAGTTGACAAAATAGAAAATTTTCAGATTACATCTACTAAGTTGGATAGCAGAAACTACTTAGAGTGGTCTAGATCTATGGAACTAGCTATTATTGTAAGGGGGAGATGGGCTCATCTAATGGGTGAAACTCTAAGTCCAGATCCACTTGATGCACAATACTTTGTTTGGAAAAGAGAAGATGCATTAATTTCTTCCTAGCTACTTCAATCAATGATCCCATCAATTACAAAGACTTTTATGTTTTTAGAATCTACTCATGAAATTTGGTGTGCAGTCTCTGAAACCTATTCTAGAAAAAAAAATGTTGCAAAGGAATACGAGATATTGGAGAAAATCAGAAAATGTAAATAAGAGACACAGTCTATGAGTGAGTATTATGCAGATTTACAAGGACTTTGGGATGAACTTCTTTACTTTACTAATATAAAGTGCTCTTCTTGTTACATTGAAAGAAAGGTTGAAATTGAAAAGAAAAAAGTATTTGACTTACTTTGGGGTGTAAATTCAGAGTTTGAGTCAATAAAACTCAATATCTTGGGCAGGGAAGAACTTCACTTGGCATAATATATAACTTATTAATCAGAGAAGAAGATCACAAAAATCTTAAAAGAGAAAGTATTACTGTTACAGATCAATATGCACTTCAAATATGAAGAGACCACACATATTATCGTGGAAGAGGTGGACAACAAAGTAGAGGATGTGGACATGGTAGATTTAATTCTAATGATAAGAATAAACTTATATGCTCTAATTGTGGCAAATCGAGACATTCTAGAGAAAATTGTTGGGAATTAAATGGGAGACTATATTTTTTCAAAAATCGAAACTACTCAACTCATTCTAGAGATCATTAAAAGAATAGAAAGACTGGAAACAAAATTGTCTTAACATTCTCAATCATCATCTTCTCAGACTACCGTAGTACAAGCAATTCATATTGTGAATGGTAACAACTCATCTCCTTCTTATTCAAAAGTGTAGGTTATTGTTTCAGGTGCTACAGATCACATGGTAGGAGATTTATCATATTTTTCAGAATACAGATCTCTTAAAAAATAGGAGCCGATTAAGTTGGAAGATGGATCTTATACTTATGATTGGACAGGGAAGTGTACCCATATGTTTTTCAGACTTAAATCAATATATCATATTCTCAGCTTTTCTATAAATCTATTTTTCGTCGGTTTATTAACTGGTACTATGAACTGTAGTGTAACTTTTGATTCTACTAGATGTGTATTTCAGGATCTGAAGATGAGAAAAATCTTTGGTAATGATAAACTACAAAGGGGGTTATATATCTTGGAAGATCACTTACAGCAGACAATATCTTATAATGCTTCAGTTCCAGCAGTTCAGGATGTAGAAATTTGACTATGGCATTGTCGTCTTAGTCATTTATCAGTTTCAAAACTTCAATATGTTCTACCTCATCTTAGAGTCGAGTCAAATAAATCAAATCTTGAATGTGATTTGTGTTAGCTTGAAAAATATCAAAGAGCCTCTTATCCTTTAAGTGACTCTAGAAGATCTCAACCTTTTGAACTCCTTCATTGTGATATATGGGGTCCTAGTCTAGTTACTTCATTGTTTAGTTAGAAATATTTTGTTTCTTTTATTGATGATTGTACTCGTCTCATGATCATTTATTTAATGAAATCAAAGTTTGAAGTATATGTTATTTTTCCAGTTGTACATAAATTTATTCTTACCCAATTTAATACTTCTGTGAAAATTTTACGTTCTGGTAATGGGGGAGAATACATTGGCAGACAATTATAAGAATATTTACACACACATGGTATTATTCATCAAACTTCTTGTCCCTATACTCCTCAGCAAAATGGTGTTGCTAAACGAAAGAATCGTCATATTCTGTAGGTAGTTAGGACTCTATTACTCCAAAACAATGTTCCTAAATATTATTAGGGAGAAGTCGTCCTTACTGTTGTTCATTTGATTAATAGGATGCCTATTAATGTTCTCAAAGGTGAAAGTCCAATGAAATGCCTTGATAAAAATTCAAAACCTTTTCATCTACTTCCTCGAATCTTTGGTTGCTCATGTTTTGTACATATTCATTTACCTAATCATAATAAACTTAATTCTTGATCTGTCAAGTATATTTTTCTAGGTTATTCAAATTCTCAGAAGGGTTATAAATGCTATAATCCCATTCTTAAGAAACTATATGTATCCATGGATGTTACCTTCACTAAGTCTACTCCATATTATCCTTCCTAGGGGGAGCTAATTATATCTGAGCATAATTTTTCATATGTTCTTTTTCTAGTTCCTAGTGAGGCAGAGAATGTTACAGATGATTGTGAAGAAGAGGCAGATGAACAAAAAGAGACTTTGGTGTATAAGAGAGGATCAAGGAAAATTATTTGTCCCCAAGAAGACACAATTCATCAGCAAATTACCAAAGAGATTTCCATTGACTCATATCCTCAATTGCAAGTTACAGAAGGCCTAGAAGTTCCTATTGCTATTCGCAAAGGTAAACGTACTTCTACATGTTATCCAATTTTTTATTGTGTCTCATATGCTAATACTTCTAAGAATTATCAAAATTTTGCTATGAATGCCAAGAAACATGAAATTCCCTCAAAGTTTGAAGAAGCAATTGAGTGTCCTTTATGGAAAGCCACTATTGAAGAGGAGTTGAATACTCTTGTGAGGAATAATACATGGACCATCACACAGCTACCTCCTGACAGAAATACTATAGGATGAAAGTGGGTATTCACTATCAAATACAAGGCAGATGGAATTATTGAAAGATATAAAGCAAGATTAGTTGCAAAGGGATATAGTCAGTCATATGGTATTGATTATACAAAAACATTCGCATTGGTAACTAAACTTACCTCTATACGAATACTTCTCAGTATGGCAGTAAATTTGAAATGAGACCTATAGCAACTAGATGTAAAAATACTTTCTTACAAGGAGATTTAAATGAAGAGGTCTACATGAAGCTACCTCAAGGAATGGATATAAAAACATCTGAGAATAGGTATGCAAACTAAACAAAGCAATTTATAGGTTGAAACAGTCTCCAAGAGTTTGGTTTGAGAAATTAAGTAAGGCAGTTTGTAATTTGGGATACAGTAGAAGCCTCAATGATTATACGATTTTCTTCAAGAAAGGAACAAAAATAGTTATTCTTGCTATCTATATTGATGACATTGTTATTACGAGGCGTTGATCACCATGGCATTCAACGACTTTCTTGCCAGCTCCTCTTCCTGCATTTTCAAACAAAAGACTCGGGCAAACTTCATTATTTCTTGGGGTGGAAGCGGCTCAATCTAGAGACAGTATTACTATCTCACAATGGAAGTATGTTTTAGACATACTTGAGGAAACCTTAGGCGTGTTAAATGCTATACCTATTTGATACTCCAAAGGATCTCAATGTTAAGCTTCTACCAAACTAGGGGGGAGCCTTTAGCTTATCCCTTTAAGAAGTATAGGAAACTTGTTGGGAAACCGAACTATCTTACGTTGACTAAACCTGATATCTCCTTTCGTGTGTGTTGTTAGTTAGTTTTTGAACTCACAATGTGACAATCATTGGGATGTTGTGGTTCGAATTCTAAGATATATCAAGAGAGCACCGGAAAAATGATTCCTTTATGAAGATAAGAGTCATGCTCAAGTATGGAACTACTCGATGCTTTGACAAGGGCGAGTCTCACCCTCTAATAGGAGATCTACTTAAGGTATTGTGTATTTATAGGAGTGTAACTTGATTTCTTGGAGAAGTGAGAAACAAAGTGTTGTTGCCCCGATCGACTGCGAGGCTTAGACATAGAGCTATGACTACATGACTATGACATGTGAACTTGTTTGCTTTAAACAATTGCTCAAAGAACTTCAATTTGGCGATGTTGGGCAGATGACCCTCTTTTGTTTATGATAATCGAGTGTTATACTCACTTGCATATTGCCTCTTTACCCTATCTTTCATGAAAGAACCAAACATATTAAGATTGATTGTCATTTTATCGAGAGTAAGATCATGTCAAGTGACATTATCACTGACCTTTGTCAACTTGAATGACCAAACTTGTGCGACATCCTCACAATCCGCTTAAAGGACCCCAAATTAGTTACATATGTTACAAGCTTGGATCATACAATATATATGCTCCAACTTGAGGGGGAGTGTTAGATAGACTGTCATTAGTCTATGTCCTATTTGGATCTCGATTTGGGTCTTAGTATAGATTAGATTCAATTAGTAATAGTTAAGTATAATTAAGGGTAGTATTGTCATTCAAGTTAGAATAGATATAAATAAGAATTAGGGTTAAGTCATGAGTTTTAAGTTGGAGTCAAGGGGGCGGCCAGAGGTGTGTCATCAGCCACTCTTCTTGGGGCAGATTGGAGGAATGCCTCCAATCAGCCATGTACTATAAGTTGATTTGGTTTATCAATTAATAAAATCTTTATTTTTCATATTACTAATGAGGGTCCCATGTTTATTAAATAAGCATGTTTAAATCTGGCCAAAGTGTGACCTTTCTTTGGGCAGATCACTATCAGCATGAATTTTAAGCACACAAGTATCTTGTATATTCCAAACAGATCAATTTTCATAACAGAGGTCACTTTGGTGACATATTTGCTTCAATTAATCCATTTTAGAATATATTTAATCCAAAACTTTATTCAAAGAAAAAATAAGATCCTGTCTTATTTACTTTGTCAGGCATACTTGGATGTCGTTATAGTTTGTTTACCTTTGGGTGAGGCCAATAATACACAAATAGCTATGCCTTTAAACTTAAGTGATGAAACTAGTGGGGCATACACAATATGCTACGAGTCAGTATGCTGCTATACGGTCGCAGATACTTTAAGGGCGAGTATTCAGCACCACTGTTTCATTATATCTAAACTTCCCAATATAATAAACTCGCCTTTGGGTGATAAATATGATCACAATTATTTAAACACAACTCACAGTATTAATGAAATTAGGATCACTTTGGTGATCGTACTAAATATATCAACTAATATCCTTCCCATATTTATATTTACATTGCGTATTATTGTACATATCAGCATAAGAGAACAAGCACAAATTATCGATTTACTTTTAACTTGATTGCATGAAGTAACAAATAAAAAGCTCTAATTTCATGCACAAAGTAAATAGAAGTTAGTGGTAATCCAAAATTATTAGTGGTAATACAAATTAGATAACTAATAAAAATTATCTTACTTTCTATATTAATAAAAATTACATTATTTATTATTCTCTTACTATAATACAAAATTCTTATTTAACTACACAGTAAGGCAGATGTTTACAAATTGTGACAAGACATATCTCTTAATGATGAAGTTAGTGGTAATCCATCTTCATCATCGGACCATTTGAAGAGGGCGATAGCTTTGGTATGTAGACCTCACCATACGGGTTATGAGGGGTTTTTGTGATCATTTTCTATCTAGGAGGAGGATTATTGACCATACCAACATGTCATGGTGCGCTACCTTTTGAAATTCCTATTTTAACTGAGTTATTAGTTATTTAAGTTTTAATGTATGTTCTTAGGTTGGTTTAGCCATTTTATCATGTCATGGATCATGTTAATATTGTCCTCAATCTTATGACAACATATTTTTGGTAAATAAAGTTATCTATGATTACAAAAGCCATATCATTACTCTACTAGAAAGAATTATGTCATCTGTTGCTTTTATAATAATGGTTATTTATATATTTTAATAGTTCTTATATTTTAATGTGCTATTATGGAAATCACATAGTACAAGAGATATTCAAGATGATTGATTGCCAACTCTCAAACAATAGATGTACGGGTATATAGGATGGTACTTACCCTTGGATGTTAGATTTGTCTTCTAGACGTAAGTCTCTTTTGATATTCAACTCATATTGTACTTATAGTTTTGTTGTCGCTTTGGCCTATATAACTATGTTGGACATATTTTCAGCAATTTGGATTTTTGGTCTATGTCATATTCAGTCCATAAGGTATTTTCTTGTTACTTTGGCCTATATGACTATATGTTTGAAACCTTATATATGTTTGATACTTTAATTACTTGTGTTACACTTTATTTCGATATATTTTTTTGCAAGATCAAGTGTATTGTAAATGATATTTTTGATGGGTTTTCTTGAGCCGAACAACTTATTTTTCGTGGTTAAAACCACCAAAAATATCTTTTTTTTTAAATTATTGGTGAAAAACAATTTATACTAGTGATGTCAAAAAAAATCCTTGAAATGGGATTATTGAGTTTAAAATATTATTTTTTAATAATTAAATGTAAAAAGGATAATACAAATGCATACTCATGTAGATATTTAAAAAAAAAAAAGTGAAAACTTCAACTCTAATATGATTTGATAGGAAAAATTATAAACAAAATTTATGGGAGATTCCAAAACAATGTTGAGTCACGCTTACCAATAGATGAGCCCAGTAAAGTCATAGTGGAATAACCTTTAGTGACACCAATAACAAAAGGATTTTGAGTATGAGATATAACATATAGCGTCCTAAAGGAGTAAGAAAGAAGAAATCACCAAGACGGAGAGTGCAAGGATAATATTATAAGTATTAAGATTATAGTCAAAGAGAGAGGGATTATATATGGGTTGTCTGATTATAACATCTCCTATTAATTGTATATTAACGTTATTTAAGGTAAAAGTTAACCCATACAGTTAATTAGTTGACTACATTGTAATTCTCTTTCTTTAGATAGCAATGTGATATGAAAGCAATTGAACACAAAATAGGTCGCAAGTTGGGGCCCCTACCTAATGGTCTTATGAGCAATCAAATCCATAATAGATTTCAATAATTAACTTAAATCTTATATATTCTAGTTTAGTATTAGGGGCAAAATTGATTGATTAATTATATATAATAGACTAATCACTAATTAATGTTAATCTTCACAAAGTAATCCAATTAAATGATTGATGTCCTATATTATTGAGTTTTTGGTTGTTATGGTGTATGTAAAATATGTAAATGATGCTAAAGACAGTATACATAAAAAAAGTTATTGCAAAAGAGTTGTTGTAGCAACTATAGAAAATAAAATAGCATACTTATGGTTGTGTAGACAGTAGAAAGTAGCTAGATAGAGCTATAGGAAGAAAGAAAAATGTTATGTTAAAAATTAAGTAGGATATTTCTCTCTTCGAGTATAAAAGTACAAATATACACAGGATCAACACAATTGCAAATAATCATGTAGCTGACTTGTAGATCATAAATGGGAGAAAATTTGATCATAAAGGTTAGCTCTCAAGGCAACTTAAATATATGTGGCATATTACCATAAGTTCATCTTCACATGTAAGCATATGACTTCACTAGGAAGGGCATAGATCACCTTATTTAGAGGCAACCTCAAGAAGCTCAGTTCATACTAAGGCGATGTCGAAAGCAAGACAATCTTGTTAGAAGTTTTCATACATACTCATTAAAATATACTATAAAGTATTAATAATATTACCTTTCACATCCTAGTATACACCAAGAGATCTACTCCACTTCTAGAAAATTTATTGAAGAGCACATATCCAATGATGAAAATTTTAACAATTGCAATAAGAACTTTACAAAATGGTTTATTCGTGTCCATAATTCTTTTTCTTGATTTACTACAACCCTAAGTTGTTGCCAAAAATGGCATTAGTGGTGGAGCTTCTCATTGTTGAGGTGAGTGTCCACTTCACCTAAAAGAGGACAAGATCTAGAAAAAAGAAATCTGCACTAGTAGCTATAAATTTTTTGAAAATGTATGCAAACAACTACATTTATATCTCAACCAACTAAACTTCATCAAATCTTAGAAATATTGTATGTTCACAACTTTTGCTTCCTTTTTTCTTTTTCCTTATAATGTATAATGCTTTTGTTTTATGCAAAACCCATTAGAAAAGACTATTATTGTTTGTAAAACTGGCTTCTAATATTTGGTGGTCATAATCTTTGCAAAAGATTTTTTAAGCAATAAAATTTCATGACAAGAAATGTATTAACCCGTGAGTGTAGAAGCGAAGTCAATTTTGACATTTAACATAAATCAATACATCAAACATTTGTTTCAATTTATAGATTGAACTTCATTAGCCAAGAAAATCTGACTACTAATTTTTAAACTTAATTAAATATATTTGCCAAAGTTAATGCTTTAATTTAGCATTTGACCATGAAGATCACATTTACACGGTCTTTCTTTTGCAAAAGAATACTCTATATATAGCTCTGTGTATGTGTTTGTGGCATAGGTTTGTGTGAATCAGAAAGAGAATTTAAACCTTTTCTAAATGTTTTATTGTCCTTTTCAGATTGACCAACTTGATTTAAAATAAATATATTTTGCTGCCAAATTATCAACCTATTTGAGAATCAAATCAACCCCATCCACTAACAAAAGCTACAAAGTCTACCTATTAGGCACTTCCTGACTATAGTATCATGCTTTTGTTTTTGTGCATAACATATATAGCAAAAAATCAAGTAGGACCTCTACTCATCTACCCTCTTACTTGAAGCTTACTTTGGATTAAATCCATATGATTCAGATTTATGATGAAATCTTAACTCAAAACAAAATAAAAGGACTTAGTATCATATCCATTGATGATTTAGATGAAGCAAGGGATACAAGTTCGTTTTTTGCTCAAACTTTGACTATTCAATGTATAGTTGATCTAATTTTTTTAATTAATGCAGTTCACTATAACAAAGTCCTAAATATATGGCTACTATAATTGTTAATAATGCAACCTGATTACTTATAAAACATATATAACTGTTTTAGCTAGTCAATCCTAACTTTACTTTGATAATTTCTTAGCCATTTTACTCATAATTTAATCTTGGTTTGACATGTCAATTACATATCTAATTCAATGAAGTTCAATGCCTTTACGTCCTTATGTGTGAGTGGTGATGGTGCCAAAACAAATTAGTAAGATTACCATTTTCTCAAAAGGCAAGTGGGGTTAGGTACAGTTAGACGACTAACACAAAAAGTAAATACTAGTTGGGTTTGATACTTTCGTGTTTTTTCCTCTCAACTTAGATAGTTTAGCCAAACAGGTGGCTGCACCATTAGGTTTGTAATTCAGTAAAAATCACTTGTTGATTTAATCAATCCTCCAATGCAATGCATTGATGGGTGCTAGTTTAGGCCTCAGACTATGACGTATTCACAAATACAGAAGAATGTGTGAGTATAATTATTGCACATCTTTTTTCAATAAATATCTAGTGTTTTCCTTCAAAAAATGATTTTTTACCACTACAGAACCCTCTCAAATAAAAGAGAGGTAACTGATGAAACCATGCCCTTTGTAGTGGAGATACGTGCTTGCAAAGTGACCTGGCATAGCAATATGAACTCTATGATCTCAAAAAGAGAGTTCATGTATCTTTTTTCACTACTAGCTCAAACCATTTCTCTTGGAATATCAAAAATTAATATTAATATACAACCATGTTGACTGGAAAAGGTGAGGTCTCAAGCACTTAAGCATTGGATTCTGGTGCGTTTGATAATTAACATCCCCATTTCAAAAGGATGTCATGTCAAATGGGTTTGCCTTGTGCTTAAGTCATGTTACCAATGTGGATATAGACCATTGCTATTTTCATTGGAATTGTAAATCATGAGTGTGAACCAATCCATAGGAATTGTAAATCATGCCAACTTGATTTTTTTTAAGGAGAATTTGTTTGTAGTGATAAATATAGTTGATATGTTATAAATTATCACCCACTGAAAAAAACATGTGAACCAATCCATATTACCCTTTCCTGATTAACTCACTAATATAGTAATAATTTGTTGATATTCATGAAGCGTCTTTGTGCTATAGTAATAAAGAATATTTGAAATATGTATAATTAGTCAAACTCCAGAAAAGTATGCGTAAATTGATTTGAGTGTTGAAGTGTATGACACTGGTGCAACACCCTCGTAAAAGTAAGGACCCATCTTGTTTTTGTTTGTTGCTTCGCAGGCCATGACCATCACTAAATATATGCTTTCCTGAGTGCAATTAGGTACAGTAGTTGAAACAATATTACTTTGAGGAAGCAAAAACAGGACCAATCATGTATATATGGTTGTAATAATGTGGTGTGAAAGAGGTACGGCAATAAATGCAATAAAAAGAGATTTCTAGCATTACAGTTTGGTGGACTGAGGCAAAGAGAACTTCGTAAGCTTCTTGAAACATTTGGTAAATTATGAAAAACAACCTTTCTAGGACAAGAGTAATAAGAAAACTTATATTTCATATGAAATTTCATAATCATATAATTACATCAGCACGTGGTTTTAGTTGTTCAGGCCACTTATATGAATTCATCATGCTAATATTTTCTTAGAATTAAGGACTTTCTCTTCATTAATTATAATTTTTTTAGAACAAATTATCCTTCCACAAGAAGTCCTTGTTTCATATTGTCCCTCCCAATTTTATAAAACTAGAATAACAAGGAAAATTATATTTCATATAAAAGCTCTAGGTTGAATTTATAAGGATTGATAAGAGGAACTGTCTCATGCATCCTTCATATCATTATAGCATAATACAAGAACTACATAATTGCATATGGATACCATTATATATGTATTTATATTTATATATTTGTATATTTATGTATGTATATTTATATGCATGTATGTTTGTGTATATATATATAGGAAGCCTTATATGTTGGGATACTTATACTTTGGTTGTTGAGATTGATTGTTGAGATAATTATACTTTTCACAAATTGTACTTGATTAAAGAAGCAACCCTTTGGTTTTTATTTTTTATTTTAACCATTGATTTATTTTGTTGGATAATTAAGATTTATATGGATAGGCAAACATCTAAGGCAGCACACATATAGGTGTTTGTGTGGGTGTGGGTGTATGTATACATATATACATAATGCATGCATATGTATATAAGGAAATGCATATATGTATATAAGCTGTAAACCTGAATCCTTTCTTAAAACTGTCAAACCTTTAAAATGTAATAGGAAACAACAACACATTTAGATTGAGCTGCCTTCACACTACTTGATGCATTCTACTTAGGTAGGCATTTGTCACTTCAAACTTTTACACATATGTAACCTATAAATTGTCCTCAAGAAAAGATAAGTCAGCCATCTTATTAGTAACTTAATGGCCATAACCTTTGTGACTTTGGCTGAACAAGCCCAATAAAATTGCATCCTCTTAAACAACAATTAAGCCTTTTTCCACACTACATTGGTTATGCTACATGGATTCTTTGTTTCCATAAAACTCTATCATGTGTCATGCTAACAGTGAACTCAACATGAGCTACATCATTCTTTATTATTTCTTTTCAATACTTTCTAATCTTCCTCTTCTCTTTTAACATTTTCACAATCAATTTTTTCATACATTCTTAGTGGAGCTTCCTTTGGTCATCTTTTTATATGCTCAAACCATCTTAAATAGATTTTCCTCATTTATCCTCTATTGGTATCACTCCCAATTTGTTTCCAATAATCTCATTATGTATACGATGTTTTTGTGTGTGACCACTCATCCATCTCAACATCTTCATTTCTATCTGTAAGACACGAAAATTTTCGCTCCTGGTTTTGAAGCCGGGAATGAACCTTTTCGAGTTTACGTTGCTTTTAAGGGCGTGCTAGCTAGCTTACTCAAACTAGCGAAGATTTTGGAAATATATCTGACTTTTAAAAGGCAAATTGTGAGCAAGCGGGATCTTTTCGCTTGAAACCTTCTTGAACAGGTGCTCAAGGGTCAGTTTCAGCGCTTAGAAAACTTCGATTTCAAACAAACATGAACTCTTTGAAAAAAACAAGTTTTTCGATGATTGTATGCCTAAATTATAGTTTTTATTACGGGGTTTGTTCGAATCCAAGTCTTTGAGCTTTTAAGCTATTTAGGCCGGATGTGTGTGCTTCAAGTGGCCTAAATTTAGCGAGTTTGAGCGTAGTTTCGAGGTTTCCTCTTTGAAAATACGCGAATGCAAGGATGCACGAATACTCTTCGGGTTTGATATAATGTGAGCTAGGCTCGAATTGAAAGCAACTCACACACACAACTTAAAGTAAATACCCGAATGGAAGTGCAACTCACGCAGCTTAAGGGAAATACCCAAACTTGAAAGCAACTCACACGACTTGAATGTAAATTGCGGAATTAAAATATACTTATATATTTAAGAGCGGAAAGGCTCAATGCATGCGTGTGTGTAGTGTAGAATTGAAATGACAAACTCACATGACTTGAATTGAACTTGCCGAAATTGAAATATAAGTATATAGTAAGAGCAGAAAGGCTCAATGCATGCGTGTGTGTAGTGTGGAAATTAAATGACAAACTCACATGACTTGAATTGAACTTTACCGAAAGGGAGATATAAGTATAAGAGCAGAAAGGCTCAATGTGTTCGTGTGTGTTGTGTATAAATGGAAAGACAACTCACACGACTTGAATTAAACTACCCGAAATGTAAGTGCGTACACAACTGAATGTAAAACTCATGCAGCTGGAAAGTATATAGATATACTATATCTTATGAGCAACAAAGGCCCAAAATGTGCGTGAGAGTGTAGAGCAAGTGCTCGAGTGCTCTTGTGTGTAAGTGTGGAAGCTTAAATGACAAACTCACACGACTTAAATGTAAAACCCATGCAGCTGGAAAATATAGAAATATGCTATATCTTATTAGCAACAAAGGCTCAAAATGTGTATGAGGGTGTGGAGCAAGTGCTCAAGTACTTCTTCGGTGCGAGTGTGAAATTTAAATGACAAACTCACACGACATGAATGTAACAACCCGAATTAAATTGCAACTCACACAGCTTTTACTAAAGTCTTTGGAGTAAGAGCGAAAGCTCAATGTGTGTGCAATAGTGTGCAATTAAGAGCGGAAAGGCTCAAGTGCACGTGGGTGTCTTGTGTACGTTTAAGAGCAAAGAGGCTCAAGTGTGCGTGTGTGGCTTGTGTATCAAGCACCAATATTACATTTCGGGGGGAGACCACGTTCCATTATTACAACTCCGTATCGAATTGAATTGAATGTAAAAGGAGTAAGGTAAAAACCGAATTTAAACACTTACAAGTGGACGGCTTTTCCTTGCTCGTGCTTGGGCTTTTGTCCACCTTGGCGGCCAAGAGATGGGTCTCCCTAGGTGGGTTTATCGACGTGAGTTTGGGCTTGGGAGAGGCGTGGTTGCTTGGAGCTTGGGAGTGCCTAGATTCGGCTGGATATAGGGCTGGTTAGGGTGAGTGTCTTAGGCGCGGGTTGGCTAAGGCAAGTCACAGTTAGGGTGTATGGCCCTAAGGCAAGTCACGACCAAAAGGGGGTCTTAGGTGCTGGCTGGCTCTAGTCGGCCCTAAGTCTTATCACGGCCTACATGGGAAGGTCACGGCCTAACTAAGGTGTGGGCTGGTGGTTTGTGGCTAGAGCTGGCCAAGGTAGGCTGTAGGCGGTAGGTAGTGTGGCCGCGCGCGGGACGCGGCATTGCGCAGCGGGGTTCAGTAGGGCACGTAGGGTGCAGCGGAACATCGACGCGCTGGGCGCGCGGGACTGGAGCTAGGGACGCGGTGGGGTTTCAACAGGGCACACAAGACAGGCGCGCAAGGCGCGCTAGGTAGCGTTAGGGATGTGGTTCAAACCAAGTGCAGCTGCACTCGGTTGGTGTTAGGTTTAGGATGGTTATGGGTAGTTTGAGTCAGTTTAGGTGAGAGGGCTAGGTTAGGTTTAGCGAAGTGGGTTAGGTGGTTTAGGCTACGTTAGGGTGGGGTTAGGAGGCCTACCTCTTGGAGCCGGTCCACCGTGCTTCACCCATGCCGAGCCCGCCTTGGTTGCAGCCTTCCTTGGTCGAACCCATCTTGGTTGCAGTCCTTAGGTCAAGCCTTGATCAACATGGCTCAAGCCCACTTCACTCATAAGCCCACATGGCTAAGTCTCTCTCTCTCTTCCCAAGCCTCTCTTGAATTCACGTGAACCTCCTTTTGGAGACCCCTCATCTCTATTTATAGGCAAATGAGGTGGGTCATGGATATGGGTCTTGGATTTGGGTATTAGAATCCAGATCCGATCCAAACACTATTTGGGTTTGGATCTCGAATCTCAAATATTTTAGGATCCATATCTGACCCAAATATATAGTTGGGTTTGGATCTCAGATATTTGGGATCTAGATCCAATCCAAACACTATTTGGATCTGGATATTTGGGTCCAGATCCAATCCAAATTTCTTTTCTTCAGTCCTTCTTGACGTTTCAAGACGGACGGTTTGTGCGGGCCCTGGCTTCATCAGCGCTCCGTCTTGTGTTGGGTTTTCCCCAACTTTGTCGTCCGAACTCCTTCTCACCCTTCTAAACTTCATTTCAGCTCATTTCCGTCGTTTTCGGTTAGGATTTCTGCTATTTTGGTGAATGTGCTTGGCTTGGCTTTTGGCGCTCCGGGCTTGCAGTCTGCTTCTGGCTTGGGCCTTCCTTTTGCCTTTTGATCCTGGCTTTTATTAGGCCAGGGTGCTTTCTTTGGGCTTTTGAACCTGCTTTTGAGGCTGCTTCTAATTCAGGCTTCACCTATTGGATTTGGGCTTTTACAAAATTGGGACTTGGCCCATGTTTGAGAAAGTTGTAATTTGAACGGGGTTTAAACAAAAGTTTAAAGCTTTTGCAACTCCTTGGTTTTCGAAAACTCTAGAATCTGGTTTTGAAATGGATTTTCAAACCAGGTGTTTGTTTTTGGAAATTCGTTTGATTTTGGGGTGTTTACACTATCACAAATATCTTTTGTACATATCGATTGATTAATTGCCTAATACTCGGAACTATAAAACATAGCAAGTCTGATGGTTTCTCTATAATATTTACCTTTCAACTTTAATGGTATCTTTTGTTATATAGAATACCTGATATCCCTCTCTATTTTAACTATAAAATTGTATCTTGTTAACAGAAGAATATGGAGACAAGAACCAGAGGAACAACATAGGTGTAAAAGATATTTTGTCAATGCCCTAAATCTTGTTTTAAGAAAATTAACCTTCAAAAATGATCTCCTAACACAATAGAAGTTGTACAATCCATGACCATATAAATACCTAACGAAAAATACAATTTAAGAGCATGCAGAATGGGTGTGTAATTACATTTGTATGCAATTAACAAAATTCATCTGAACAAACCAAAGCCAAATTAAATAAAATGCCTCCATATAGGAAACATGTTCTCTTTTCTCCTTTGCCTCAAAGTTTCTAATTGGATATATTATGTGTTTGAATTGTTATGTGACACCTAGTTTTTGCATTTAGGTGGTGGGTTTGTATTTTTGTTTAGCTAATCATTAGTTCACTTTCATATGATAATATTTTTCATAAACATGTTAAATGAGGATGATAAGCTTTGCTCACCCAGCATAAAAATTTAGTGTACATGCCCCAATTTAATACACCCACCATTGGCACATGATAGGGTTATAAAGTCCAAAGACATTATGCATTTACCACTTTTCTTATATATATAAACACAGACATTCACTTTCTTTAAATCATCATAAACCATTGGTTAGCCTAGTGATATGACACATGTACATGACTTTCAGAGACCATGAGCTAGATTTTCTACTTTCTCATTTTTTGATGGTACTTATGTATACTTTTGCCAAACTAAGACATTTTAAAACACCTAATTGTTGTACTCTTGATTAGAAATATAAAAGCATATCTTATAAATAGATGAAAAATAGAACCCTAATGAACTTTAAGAATTTGAAAGCAATGAACCCTCAATTACCACAAGTACCTCCATTAGCAAATTCTTCCCCTATTTTCTTACACTCTTATTTGGAAATATACAACATAAAAGCCTAGCAAGAACATGAGCATAAATGTCTTCATTCACCCAAAGTAAAATTAAGAAAACATAAGTTATGGTTACTTTATCATGTTTTTTAAGGGAAAACTTTAGTTTAGTACCCTATCAACAACAACAACAACAACAACTAAGCCTTTTCCCATACTAGACAGGGTCGGCTACATGGATTCTTTGTTTCCACAGATCCCTATCGTGTGCCATGTTAGCAGATAACTCACAATAAGTTAGATCATTTTTTATTGTTTCTTTCCAACACTTTTGTGGTCATCCTCTAGCTCTTTTAATACTTTCCAAATTTAGTTTTTCTAACCTTTTTCCAAACCATCTTCAATAATATTCTCTCATTTTATCCTCTATTGGTGTCACTCCTAATTTGTTTCTAATAACTTCATTAGGTATACGGTCTTTTCTTGTATGACCACTCATCCATCTCAACATCTTCATTTCTGTCACAGACATCTTTTGTACATGTTGATGATTAACTGCCCAATACTCAGAACCATAAAGCATGGCAGTCCTAATTGCTACTCTATAATATTTACCTTTTAACTTTAATGGTATCTTCTTATCACAAAGAATACCTGATGCCCCTCTCCATTTTAACTAACTAGCATTAATTCTATAAGTAACATCTCCATCAATTCTTCCATCACTCTGAAAAATTGACCCTAGGTATTTAAAACTTTCCTTTTGGGGGATGCAATGTGTGCCAATTTTAATTTCTATGTCCTCTAGGTAATCAAATGATCAAACTTACATTCCATATATTCTGTCTTTGTTCTACTAAGTCAGAGGCCTTTGCTTTCTAATGTTTCTCTCCATAGTTCCAATTTTCTATTAACTTTTTCCTTAGATTCCTCCACTAATACAATGTCATCTGCAAATAACATACACCAAGGTACTTCATCTTGAATATGTTTTGTTAACTCATCCATCACCATTATAAATAAGTATAGACTTAAAGTTGATCCTTGATGTAACCCAATATTAACTTCAAAGAAGTCTGTCATTCCTTCATGAGTTCTCACACATGTTTTTGCACCATCATACATGTCTCTTATAAGGTTAATGTATGTCAATGAAATACCTCTTTTTTCCAAAGTTCTCCAAAGAACCTCCCTCGGTACCCTATCATAAGCTTTTTTTATATCAATAAATATCATGTGAAGGTTTTTTTTTTTTGCTCTAAAATGTTCCATAAGACGTCTCAAAAGATGAATCGCTTCAATAGTAGATCTGCCTGGCATGAATCCAAATTGGTTCTCTGTTGTACTTGATACTTGTCTTAACCTACATTCGATAATTCTTTCCCATAATTTTATAGTATAGCTCATTAACTTGATACCTCGATAATTCGCACAATTTTGAATGTCTCCCTTGTTCTTATATATGGGTATAAGTGTACTTGCTCTCCATTCCTCGGGCATCTTTTGGTTTTTCCATATTTCATTAAATAGTCTTGTGAGCCAAGTGATTCGTATTTCTCCTAGTATTTTCCAAATTTCTATAGGAATATTATCTGGTCCTACCGATTTACCACCCTCATATGTTTAAGAGGCTCTTTGACTTCATTCTTTTGAATACATCGGTAGAAATTGTGGTTTATATACTTTTCTGATTTGGCCAACTCTCATAAGCTAATACTAACATCTTTATTTTCATTAAAAAGCTTATAAAAATAGTTTTTCCATCTATTTCTTATATCATCATTTGCCACTAGAATTTTTTCATCCTCGTCTTTGATGCATCTAACATAATTAAGATCTTTAGTTTTCTTATCTCTAGCCCTAGCTATCCTAAAAATATCTCTTTCACCTTCTTTTGAGTTGAGTTTTTTATATAAATCCTCCCAAATTTTAGCTTTTGCTTCACTTACGACCTTTTTTGCTTCCTTCTTTGCTTTCTTATAAGCCTCTAAAGTTTCACTTGTTTTCTTAACATAATGTAATTTGTAGCATGCCCTCTTTGCCTTGATTTTATTTTGCACTACTTCACTCCACCACCAAGCTTCTTTTTATGCCGGTACACCTCCTTTAGATACACCTAACACATCTTTCACCACTTTCCTAATATGCATAGCCATATTGTTCCACATATCACAGGGTGTACCAACATAATTCCAAACATCTCCTTGAAGGACTTTTTGTTTAAATATATCTTCTTTCTCGCTTTTGAGGTTCCACCATTTAGTCCGAATAGCTCGATGCATTCTTTTCTTCTTTGTCCATTTTTTTATTTATAAATCCATAACTGAAAGTCAATGTTGGGTGGTTAAGCTTTCTCCTGGAATTACCTTACAATCTTTACAACACGCTCTATCTTTTTTTCTACAAATAAAGTAATCAATTTGTGTTTGTGATAAGCCACTCTTATAAGTAATTAAATGTTCATCTCGTTTTTTGAAGATAGTATTGACTATAAAGAGATCAAATGACATAGCAAAATTTAAAATCTCCCTACCTTCCTCATTTATATCCCCAAAACCAAAGTTTCCATGAATCCCTTGATATCCTAATGCCTCTTTACCGATATGTCCATTTAAATCTCCTCCTAAACAAATCATCTCCCTTTGTGGAATCTTTTGAAACACCTTATCTAACTCTTCCCAAAAAACTATCTTTATACTATCTTCTAGTCCTACTTGGGGTGCGTAAGCACAAACTATATTCAAAACCTCTGCTCCTGACACTAATTTCAACGTCATGATTCGGTCACCATATCGTTATATGTCTACTACACTCTCCTTTAAATCTTTATTTATGATAATACCACCTCCGTTTCGAGCCTTTTCTTTACCTGAGTACCATAATTTAAAACCTGTATCCTCTATCTCTTTTGCTTTTTCTCCAATCCATTTTGTCTCTTGTAAACATAGAATATGAATCTTTCTCCGAATCATAGTATCTACCACCTCCATTAGCTTACCAGATAATGTTCCGATATTCCAAGAACCAATATGAATCTTATTTTCTAGGACTAACTTCCTTACCCCCCGCATCCGTCCACAATCAAAATACAGAGACTCTCTCTAAAAATTATTCACTACAATCGGACGGCAATGTAGCAGAACTAACTTCTTTACCCACACTCGTCCATGATATGGGAACCCTCTGTACAAATGATACACTACATTCGGGCGAAAATATAGTGGCCCTTGCTTACTTATTACTGCATTCGGGCTCTGCAGCACGTCGCTAGGTGGGGATGCCTCAAAGCAATGCTCATAATTTTTGTAATCCATATTATAAAAATCCGACGAAGTTTTACGTTGGCTATCGGAAGCCTAACACAACCTTCCTTTATCCAGGCTTGGGACCGGCAATGCAAGGGTGATCCCTTACATGGGCGGAGTTTAGTTTAGTACCCTATAATTTTTTTAAATGTGCTTTAGTATCCTAATAAGTGTATACGGTTTAGATAATTATTTGCTTTATTTAAAATCATTGATACCTTTAGATGAAAACCTTATTTAAAATCACCGAAGACTAATGGAGGTTAGTGAGGCTTGTACCCATATCCTCCAAAATCAAGGACTTACCACTAGGCAGAAGACCACTTCTATGAAATTAAAAGATAGTTTCTTTTAGCACATGATTTCATGACAATTATGTAAAAATATTGCTATTATAAAAACTAGATCTCAAAGGAAGAACAAGGTTATATTTCCATTAGAGACAGATAGAAGGGTGATTATTTAGCTCCCCACACACTGTGTGTGCAATTTACCTTTTTTCTCCTTCTCTTCCTCCTTTTCCTTCTTAGTTGAGGTCAAATCAATAAGCATTTATAGGTTATAGATGGTGCCTACTGTCAGTGGCTACAATCTTATATAGTAAGCAGGGGAGTGGGTACGCCATGGGCTTTCAACGCCTGCCCTAACCCTACCCATCTATTGTAATCCTCTTATAGTAATAGTAAGATAAGATAGAGAGTTTTATGGGCTTACCTTACTATGACAGTAGGTCAACCACTATTGATGGTTGCACTCTTGTATGGTCTCACTTTTTATGTTGCATCCTATGGTTATAAGTATATCCTATCAGCCACTAAGTATTTCACTCACTACCTACTTTCTTTAGGGTAGCAGTTACTTCGCTCCCATGGTGCAAGAGGCTCCCACCATATGGGAGTGATTTCTACTTTGTGGCTCACCAATTAGGCATTTCGGAGCCTTATAGAGTAGTAACGGTATGAGTCATATTCTTAGCGTTAGTCCTAGATCAACATGTAGCTTTATTCATTAGAAGAAGCATATTGTGTCAGTTTGTGACAATGGGACGTAAGAGTAAATACGCTTTGCCACTCTCTCAGCCCAATATTTTCACCCAAAGATAGCAGATAGAGGCAACCAACAAAACTCACTCACCTTCGTTGCCATCCAATAAATGAACAAAAGAATTCTGGCAAGGTGTGTAGGAAGGTCACCAACAATAGTGTCAAAGTTACGTTCATATGCAAAAAGAGTGGTACACCTGTTAGTTTTTCAAAAATGAGAAAAACAAAATCAAAAAATGGAAAAGAAAGAGAACTCCCTGTGTTTGACAAAAAGCTAGATCACGTAGTATGTCGGAAACCACCAACAATGGCCTGAGATAGGCGATAGAAAGACCTCGAAATCAAGATTGCTAAAAGGCCAAAATCTTGCAATTAAATAGAGGTTAACGACTGACAAAAAGCAGGGAAGGCCAAAAGGCTAATGACCGGAAAGAGTTTTATGCCGACATAAATCAAGAGAAGGCCACAAGGCCATCGGACAAAGGAAAGCTCTATAAAGGCTAGAAGGAAAGTGGCCGGAGGGAAAATCTAAGAAACCAAAGGCCTTTAGAGGACAAAAGGCCAACAACCGGAGGCCATCAGCCAAAGGGAGGTCTCTGCCTCCCTCTTCTCCCTTTTACTTCTGTCTCCCCCCAATCTCCTATTATTACTCTCTATCGAATATTTGAAAGCCGCAACGGTTTCCAAACACCACGAGCAAGAAAACCATGGTTTTCCAAAATCGCTCTCGATATTAGAAATTTGCCTCGGGCAGTGGACTAAAATGTCTTTTCTGCTCGTGGCCAGTTTTAAAATAATAGTCTGTCATAGGGTAAAATTACTAAAAAGTCCAGATATTTTTGATTAAAAAGATGATTTTACCCCCAAATGGGCAAAAGAATAATTTTATTCTTTGGTTGTTTAGGAAACTTATGAAATAATAGCTTATGAAATTATATTGTTGCCTAGACTAGTGAAAAATCATAGTTTTGCCATTGTATTAAAAGACTAGATTGCCCCTTTCTTTAAGAAAAATCATAGATTCAGAGTAAGGAATGCAAAATTATAGTTTTACCCTCGATCAATCATGAATTTTACAAAAAACTAAATACCCATTTTATTATTCTATCTCTAGTCCTTTTGAAAATTTATATAATAGGACAGACAGATAAAATTATGGGTTTACCCTTGAAATTTTTTGAGGAAATTATAGTGGCAGGAATTTTTTTAAGGAAAATTATAGATTTATCCCAGGTCTGGTTATGAAAATAACAAAATCAAGTTATCAAAAACTCAATAATGGTACTTAAAATATGCTTGAAATTGGTTTTAAGTACAATAAGTTATTTTCAGTTTAGTAAATGGATACTCTACATTTTATTTTTTAATAGTTGGCTATTTGTTGAATGTTGCTTGTTGAATGTTTCTTTTATAGACCGTCTAATTTTTATTTTTGCCAAACACAAAAAAATGAACTCCAAAATATGTGTATCCGAATTGTTAAAAATAGAAAAACTAAATGATCTTAATTTTCAAACATGGAAAAGAAGAATCTCGTTGGCTCTTACAGTAGAAGGTATAGATTATGTACTAAGGAAAATTGTATGTCCACCACCCCCTACACTACTGAGCAAAAAAAGGAAATATACAAAACATTCCTAAAGGATGACATGATAGCAAGAACTATCATGTTAACATATATGAAAGATGATCTGATTAGGGTATTCGAAGAGTATGAGACTGTAAAAAGTTGATTGATTCGATAATAACTAAGTATGACACTATAGTTAAGCTACATATCCAATTGTTACTACAAAAATACAAATCCTATAAGATGAAAGAAGGAGATAATGTAGTGGAACATGTATAATGGCAAGGGACTTAGCCTTAGCAAAACCAATCATACCAAAACTATGCAGATATCTACAACACTAAATAGTCTTCTCCTATCATGGAACATGATCGCTACTATCCTTAGACTAGGGCCTGAAACAAGCCTTTCTAAATTGCCCCTCAAGCTAGCAATTGAAGAGGAATATATGAATAAAAACAAGAAAGAGAAATTGATAGTAGTTCAAGATGAGATAGAGTTCAGCTCTAAAGCCAACCAGAAGAAAAATAAACCAAACAAGAAACATGACAAAAATAATAAAAAGAGCGATCAATCTTTTAAAAAATGTAGGAAATCACTTTTCGAGTTAAGTGCTTCAATTATGAGAAAATGAGGCACTACAAGAGGGATTTCTGCAACAAGAACTATGAAAACACTCAGCAATGCGGACAATCAGAGAAACAAGTTATAATGTATGTGGTATCTGAATGTTTATACATGGATTACCTAGTTATTGGCTGGTGGATTGACTCAAGTCCGACAAGATATTTCTCGAAAAGCAAGGAAGGAGCAATGAACCTAAAGGAATATAAATCAAAAAAACATAGGGTGTATATGGGAAATAATACCATTTTTTATATCCTTGGGGTGAGGTCCTTTAGGATTTATATACAAGGCACATTGATTAAAACAACAAGGCACAATTTAGTTTTAGTCCCTACCTTGGCTAAGAAGGGCTTTGAAGTCAGGTTTGTTCTTGGCAAAGTGACAGTGGGGAAGCACAGGATAGTGTTTTTCTCTGGTTAATTTGATGTTTAACATAGTTTATTCAAGTTGAATATTAATAAAAATGAAGATTCTTCTACTCATATTGATTGTGCTTTTAATGTTTATGTGAATGTGTGGCATAAATGCCTAGGGTATATAAATCTGATAAAGTTAAAGAAGTTATCCGACTTTGACTTATTTCTAGGATTCTAATAAAACATTTTTACTAAGTGTGAATCGTGTATACAAGAAAAATGACAAGAAAAACATCTCCAAAAGAAATAAAATGGAGAACAACCATGTTACAAATCATTCACACTAATTTATGTAGACCTTTTAAGATAATATCTCATTGTGGGAAGGTATATTTCATAACATTTATCGATGATTACTCGAAATATACATATATATCTCTTAGCATATAAATCTTAGGCACTTGAAACATTTAAAGAATATAAGCAAGAAGTTGAAAGCTAACTCGGACATACAATTAAAGTCTTGAGATCAAATTGAGATAAAGACTATACCTTTATAGAATTTTTAGAATTTTGTAAAGACTTTGGTATTGCAAAGCAAAATATAATGCCTAGGACACTTCAACATAATAGTATAGTAAAAAAATATAACAGGATCTTACTGAATATGACAAGGTCTATGTTAATAGATGCCTCTTTACTAAGGATATTTTGGAAAGAAGCGATAAGTACAGTTATGTATATACACAATAGAGTACCATGTAAAGATGTATTCTCTATACCATATGAGATGGGGTTTGGAAGAAAACCAAACATGAGTCATCTCAGGAGGTGGAGATCTATTACTCATGTAAAGATCTTTGATCAGTCTAGAGATAAACTAGACAGTAGGTCCTTGAGACGTGTATTCATAAGATATCCTAAAGGCTCTAAAGGTATCAGTTTTATCACAAGGATCATGGATTAATAGAGAGCAATGATGTTAAATTCTTAGAGGATACTAAGAATAATATCTTTAAAAATGATGATGAGTATATTGATGATCTAGCAGATCTAGATCCATTATCATTTTAACCTTAGACGATATTCCTAAACAAATAGAAATTTTAAGTGAACATAAAAGACCCACGATCATGTCATCCTACTTAAAAGATTATCACATTTATCAGGTAGAGAAAGTATGTAACTCGGTGGATATAAATGAGATAACTGATAACTTGACATCATAAACTATTGACTTATCTGAATCAGAAGATTGAGAGAAAGTCATGGATGAAGAATCCTTTGAGAAAAACTAAGTCTGAGAGTTGACTGATTTGCCAAAAGAAAGAGAAAAGTCATAGTCTATAAATGGGTTCTGAAAAAGAAATATAAGGTCGATAGAATAATCGACAAATTTAAGGCGAGGTTAGTTGCAAAGGGCTTTTCGCAAAAGAAATAGATTATATTGAGACATATTTCTCTGCTACAAAAATTTGCATCTATAAACATAATTATGATAATTTTCAACATATTATTATTTGAATTTACATTAGTTAGATGAAAAAATTGCCTTTCTAAATGGAGATTTAAATGAAATCATATACATGCAACAACCAGATGAATATATTGTTAAAGGCCAAAAAAATAAAGTATATAGGTTGAAAAATTCCTATATGGCCTTAAACAATTACCTTATCAATGGTATTTTACTTTTCAAAATGCTATTTTAGAACTTAGGGTTGTGGCCAATGAACTTGACCACTGTATATATACCTGGAATAATGAGAGTCACTTTGTCATCCTATCGTTATATGTAGATGACATATTATTGATTGAAAATGATAATGAGATGATTATCAAAAATAAGTCATGGTTAATCTCAAGATTCGAAACGAAGGATATAAGAGAAGTATCTTATATCCTGGGTATAAAGATTTCTCGAGACAGAGAACTTAAACTCTTATGCCTTAGTCAGAAGCGATATGTCGATTATATCCTCAAGAATATTAAAATGGGTGAATGCAAGCATGCATCTGCACCCGTTGTGAAAGGGGTTAAACTAAGCAAGGTTAATTGTCCCGATGAAGGAGATAATAAGCCTAATGTTTCTTATACACAAGTTGTGGGTAGCTTGATCTAGAGACTTGATATCAGTTTCGTTGTTGGTCTTGTAAGTAAATATCAAGGTAATCCTAGTTGGCAATATTGGATAGCTATGAAAAGTATTCTAAGATATCTTAAAGGAACAAAAGACTTAAAATTATGTTTTCAAACAGATGAACTAAAAGTGGTAGGATACTGAGATGCTGACTTTGTTGAGAGCAAAGATGACAACAAATCAACCTCGGGACAAATATTCTTGTTTAGAGATGGAGTTGTTTCTTGAGCATGTAAGAAACAGGGTTGTGTAACTTTACATACATAGGAGGCTGAGTATGTGACTTGTTGTATGACTACAACAAGTATCGTTTGGATAAACCGCTTTATATGTGATTTGAAGCTTGATATAGCCAACGAGTCAGTTGTCATTTACTATAACAATAATGCAGTAATTACTCTGATCAAGAGCAGAGCTGACAACTCCAAAAGCAAGCATATAATGGTTAAATATCATTACGTTCATGATATGATTATGAGAAAGGAAATATCCATCTCATATATGCCAACTGATGAGATGTTGGCAGACCTCTTGACTAAAGGCATAACAAAAGATATTTTCTCAAAGCATGTTAGAAACATGAGTTTGAGATATGTTTGATTGTTGTGTAGGTAAGAAACTATAAACACCCTAAAATATTTTTTGAATAAATTAGGATATAGTTTAAAAATCCATGATTTGAACATGTCTCCCAAATTTCATAAAGTTTCAAACATCATTTTCAAAATAAATATTTTAGGAAAATATTCTTGAAAACCCTAGGATTGCTAAAAATCAAATTTTGAAATTAAAAAAAGGATTATTGATCTACCCAAATATAGAACAAAACCTGAATTAGTAAGGGGCATAATTTCTAGGAGAAGATATGGATAAAACCAAAATGACACGAAGGCAATGCTTGGCCAGGTCAAACCCAATCAAGCAAGATTAGAGCAAGGCCAAACCAGATCCCAACAAAATTAAAGGCAATTCAAATCAAGGTTTTATTCAAAGCAGGAGTCAAGACCAAACATGACTCGATCCAAACCTCAAGCAGGGTCCAATCGAATTTCTAAACAAGCAAAGCTAAGGTCAAGACCCAATTAGATTGGATCAAATTCAACCCCAAGGCCAAACCAGATCCCAACAAAATTGAAGGCAATTAAAATCAAGGTTTTATTCAAAGTAGGAATCACAACCAAACATGACTCGATCCAAACCTCAAGTAGAGTCCAATCGGATTTCGAAACAAGCAAAGCTAAGGTCAAGACCCAATTAGATTGGATCAAATTCAACACCAAAACAAATCAAATCATGATTTAATTCAAATAATGCATTCAAGTCAAATAAGACTTGGACAGATTCCGAATCAAGTAAGACTTGAGATAAATCAAGTCGAAATTCAAGTTGAAGTACTTCACCAACTAGGTACAAGGAAGCATGCGACCAAGCCATAAATGAAGGAGTGCACTAAGACTAATTCAGCTAAGGCACCTTGTCTATTGATCAAGGTTCGAGCAATATCAAGCCACATGAGAAGCTTGAGCCATGCCATGGACCGCACCATGGCTACATGCTAGCCGGGTCAAGCAAGGTGGGTGCACCACCACATGGGACACACCCAAGGCTGCACCAAGCCCATGTGGGTTCAAGGGGGACCACACTCCATGCCCCATGTGCAGAAATTTTAGTTGGATCAAACCCAACTTGGATCTTGTATTGAAATACCAAGCTACAACCCATGCAAGGCCCTAGAGGCCCCCTTGAATACTATAAATATAGGTCTTTGGGGGCTGGTTTGAGCATCTAAGAGGGAGGAAAATCCCTACAGTAAGAGAGGGAGGGAAAGAGAGAGAGAAAGAAGAAGGAAGAGGAGGAGGCCCATCTTCTCCAAGCCGCCGCCGCAATCCACCGGACACCTGAGGTTCTTCGAAGTCACAGGTTCCTTCTTTCCTTCTCTTTTCAATACATTCTTGTCTTCTTTTATTCAATTTAATGGGGTTGTAATTAAGGAGCTTATGTCTCTATTTTGATATAATAATTAAAGGGTAATGCTGCTCAATTTTGTTTACGTTTATTGATGCATGTTATGTGTTTGATTTTCGGTTCCTTCTACCCCAATATACATTATAAAATCTTATATCTCCTAATCTCCTCTATGCTTATACTATAATCATAATTTCCATCATTTACTTTAGTTCTTTATATTTTAATTGTTGTAGATTTTCTTTTAATTTGGATGAAATGTATTCATGTATCTTGTAAAAACTGAAACTCTATTTTCTATACTCTATATATATCTGATAAATAATTTTTATTTTCTTACTCCTTTCTCCGAATGCGTTAAAATTTTGCAAACTTAATCTAGACATAAAGACCCACTGTCAATAAAATTTTGAAGAATTTTAATATCTTGCAAGATTGTAAATAAAATCATGAAAAACTGAATGAGATCGGAACAGAGTCTGTAAAATCGTAGTTCCTGCAATAGAGATTGGGTCATAATCCTATAACTTTGTATGCAATGAGCTATTTTGATTGAAAATAATCTCATTAGAAAGCTGAGATCCATAAAGACTAATCTCATAGAAATCAGAAATTTGAGTACCAAGTCACTTTTCTAAGGCTTTATATCTTTGTCACAGATTTGTCCTGAATACCTAAGTAAGGTATATTCTCATATTTAATTGCACACATCTATAGTACTTAAAATAAAAATAAAAATAGTTTCTCAATATTTATATCAAACTCTACTTTCTCTAAAATTTTGAGAAATTTTGAAGATTTGAAAGTTGTCCAAAACAATAAGAAAACAAGTCTATGAAAACAGAACCAGTTTCTGTTTTTCGGGATTTGAAATGTTTTCATTTAAAAATTAAGTTCACGGTTTCTTCAAAACTTTTGGAATTGAAATTTGATTTTGAAAACTTATCGGATCTCAAACAATTTTCAAAGTACCTAGATCGACCCTTCAGCATCGTTTTAAAAAGATTTACGATGAAAAGAATTCACTTACCCAGAATCGTCAAAGAAGTCAAAAATCATCTTTCCTAGTTTGAGCAAACTAACTGGTATGCTCGTGCACTAGTAATTTGTGAATTTAGTTTAAGGTCTCTACATAGGCATCGAAACAAAAATTCAAATCTACATAAACCACACAATGGATAATGATTGCAATCATAAATGAAATGACTAGGGAGACCTTACAAAAGTGAGAGGCAAAACTGCTATGTCAGATTACTTGTTTCGGATGGCCAAATGGGAGATGTAAAGCCAAGAGATTGGTCTTTCTTAGCATACTCATCCACGAAAAATGGCTAGACCAACCATCTAACCACTTTTCATGGAGCGGTTACTGAAACTGAAAGATAAGGGCTTCATAACGGAAAGACCAACCTGAGAATTCAGGCAGGATGGAGTCACGCATTGCTCTATATATTCATAGCAGCACACTGAGCTCGACATAGAAAAACATAACGAAAATTTTCAAAAAAGATCTCCTTATGAAAGCTTAATGTGGGAAACCAGAAACTAACTCACCTTCCTTTTTTGTTCCTCTCTCGCTTTGCCATCAACTCCATGATCAAAAGGAATCCAGCGATGTCTGCAGGAAGGTCACCAACAAAAAGAGATTCGGGTAAGTTGAGTTATGAGTTCGGCGTTTGGAGAGAACAGAGAGAGAGAGAGAGAGAGAGAGAGAGAGAGGTTATCCGGGTGGGAGGGCAAAGTAATCGGGTTGGGCCTCGCTAGGGTCCCGTGGTGTCCTTCTAGTCGAAGGTCAAGGAATTGTTGTCGCCATAATGTGCCCTCAATTTTTTGGTGTCAACAAACTCTCCTTTCAAGGATTTGAAAAAACCGTGAAAACAGTCGGGTGTGTCTGTGGGATCTTGGGCAAAGCAGCTGGGTTTTGCCGGGCACCATCACCATATTCAGTCCGGTGACAGGGAGCCACATGATAGTTCTGGCTTGCATAAACACCACTTAAGTGGGCGATCCACATGGAGCCCAAGAGGCACATTCGCCCGACCTAGAATTCAGAAATTTACAGCAAAATAGCACAGATCCTTCTGCTGAGATGCAGAGTTTGCTCCAGATTAAGAAAAATTGAGCTCATAGTCGAAGCAAGAGCTATACATACATATATATATATATATATATATATATATATATATATATATATATAAAACGGGATCTACCTATTTTGACTACTCACTCATATCAACTTACAACTCATTGTTTTTCGATAACATTAGTGTAATTTTAAAAATTCACGGTAAAAACTGGACATGAGTAAGCGGTGTCAATGATGGGCAAATCCAATCAATCTCTTTATATATATATATATATATATATATATATATATATATATATATATATATATATATATATATATATATATATATATATATTATTGGGTGTACCCGGGGTACATATATGTACCGTAGTGCCTTGGTAGGTTGGCCCCATACTAAAAATATATATGCTAGGTCTTCCACTAACTGAACCATTGTTTGCATGCCCTATATTAATTAGTCTTGTGCTTTTGGCTCAGTTATCCAATATGTGTTCAATCACGACACTCAGCACATGGTCTTTCATGTGCCTGAATTTCAAAGTGCCATACAAAAATGGGTGAAGGTATTAACGGTGAAAGCGTTAGTAATGGCCAGATTCCTCAACTATTGACGTGTGTGAGTTCATATGGCCTCCGTCCCTGTACTAAAGTTCTTTCAATAAATAGAATTAATCTTTGGCCCACAGGTCCCTGTACTAAAATTCTAGCCCGCTGGGTTGGAGAATTTGCGTGTGATATATTTTTTTTCTGATTCTTCCTTTTTTTGCTTCATATTCTATGTCGGGCATCAGTTTTATGATTTGTTAGAGTTAGACTTGACATAATCACATAATTCCGAAGCAAGGTCTACATTTGCTAAGAGTGTGTTTGATCCATGGTTTCAAGGAAACTCAACCTTGATTGTTCTATGTTATGCTGTGCATCAAACATAGAATCATATGCCTAATTTAAATGAAAAGGGTTGGTATCAAAGAGACGTTAGTGGCAGGAACTTGACCAATGGATTCCGCACGAAAACCTAAATGATTCCTTGTCTCTTTTGTTATTATTTCATGTTGCACAAAAATCTAAGGATAAGTTCACTCGTGAATTAAATACAAAACCATGATTACAAACCTATGGAAATCTTTGACTGCAGTTTTAATACTAAGAGTCTACCACTATAAATCAAATACACCCTAATTGAGCTCAACAAACCAAAGTCAGGCCTTTTGGAACTGACTACCTTGTTAATCATCCTGAGGGTATATACCAAGCATCAGCGTGCGGTAATATGAACCTAGCTAAAGGAGTTGACTTTGGGATAAAAAATTGAAGAGAAAATATTAACTTTTTATCCAAGTTCTAATATGAAACATAATCATATCTTATTTCTCATGAAATGAAGTAAAGCTTTTAAGTAAAAGAGTGCCATTTTGAAGATAAAGCAGACAAGCCAAACAAAATCTGACACTCCATGGGCTTGATATGAATGTATCTGATTCAGAAGAGAATAACTTGCATAAGTATCTCAGTTTTAATTAAACATGGGTTTGATTCACACTCCATGTTTTGAGAAATGTTTAGGAGTTGGGATGCCTTCGTAAACTAGATTTCTTTTTATTTTATAATTAATAAGTTTTTCAACAAAACCAAATTCTATTGCTACCAATCAATACCACCTCTTTCTGTTTGTTGCCCCTCTTACAACCACCAACCATTACTACCCCATCACTCTGACACTCACTGTTTATCAAGAACTATGCTCGTCATCCTTGAGACCACTTCAATGCTTGTTATGTTCCGCTGCCCCCCCCCACCCACCACTGCTATTATTACCAACCATTTCACCCATCGCCACCTATTACTACCATCATCTGCGTAGTTCTATTATGGTCACCAACAATCAATTGTTATTTTTCCTTACAACCCTAAAATGAGTTCAACTAAATATCACTTGTCTGTAGAATAGGTTCTCTACTCGTCCTTTTTCATTCAAAATTAATTTAAACAGACAAGAATTAATTAGTTATTATTGTGTGAATACGTACCATAATTTCATAAACTATGAATCATGCTCCAGCCCTACGAGCGACCAAAAGTTAAGGTTAAGTTCTTTGGTTGGTTGTGACAAGAGTTAGAACTAAAATCAGGAAAAAAGTTTGGAAAATAGGTATTGGAATGCAATATTGTAGAAAAATGAACCTGTATAAGGAAAATGAATTTTTATCATTAATTTTTGGCATGTATTGAAGCGCAAGTGGGTCCGCTCTTCTTGGGACCCTAAATTTCATCAGTTAAGTATGGTTTTTGCAGCCGTGCATGTGAAAGGACGACCCTTTTACTTAAAGTGGGTAACCGGCAGATGGTGTCAGGGGGTCACACTGCATCTGGTCTGACCCAAACCCGAGTTTCACCTGCTGTAAGGGCCGGGATATCGGTAATGCCCAACTTTTTGCTGACTCTTCGGTTTTGGATTCGAGAACCAAACCAACAGAGATTTTAAAAACACCCGCTAAATATCATAATTTTATCACGATATTTTCAGAAGGCCATATTGTTATGCAAAAAGTTCAAAAGCATGCCCTTTTTTTTTTGTTACAAGAGGAGGCCGAAGCCTAACGTGTACATGCACCTTGTAGGAGTCGAACTCCCCACCAGCAACAACGGTGTCACAACATCTTACTGTTAGGTTAACACTCTGGATGCCAAAAGCATGCTTTTAAAGTAGCATTTTTATCACCATATCCGCTCTATAGACATCCTCTGATTAACTTCTATAGCATTCAATCTCTTACATTTTATTAGCTAGCTAGGATTTTTGTTTCCTTACGGTAGTCACTGTCCTAAATCTCACGAGGTGGTAGCGGGTTAGTGCCATGGGAGAGGTAAGGGTATTTTTCTCCGCATTGGCAACATTTTCTCAACATTTTAATTGGAAAATTAAGTGTAAAACTCAAGATGTTTTCTAGAGATTGATTATGTATTTGCAACATTAGCTTGAACCCACAATGTAGGTTTAGTGGATGGGTTGAGTACTATCATGTGCTAGTAGAGCTGATGAAGTTAATTGAACTTGAAACATCTAGATATTCACCTCCATGAAATTGAAGATCCTTTGCTTCTACTATTTTCTGATTTGATCCGGATCCAAACCCAAGATTACATTTCGGGGCCGTTGGAAGTTTAGGAGGTTGAAACCACGTGCTGTTGATGCCCGGAGAAAGAGGCGCTGTGCAATGGTTGTCATTCTCGGAATTGATGCTGACCTTAGATGGCAAGTACGGTAGAAAATCAGAAACTGATGCATCTGTGCCATCTTCCATTGATTCGTGCGCGCATCTCTCTCTCTCTCTCTCGCTCTCTCTGCGAGATCGACTGGAGGTCTTGGATACGAATAGTGAGAGTTTGGATCTTCTAGAGCTATCAAAATCTGAATCGGGTTTTTCCTGATATTCTGGGAAATGGTGGATTTGAAGTTCTTCGAATCCATGCAATGGGAGAATGAATCGTACCCCACGTACGGAGACTTCGTCTTCCTGCCTTTTCTTGCGATTTTTTTCCCGTTCGTGAGGTTCTTCCTCGATAGATTCGTATTCGAGGTGCGTGAAGATTTCTTTCTGATATATACCCATTTGCGTATATTTTCCAATATTTCGAATTTTGAATCTTTGTCGATGGATATTGGTTTGTTGAGATGTATATTGTTGGTGCGATTGGTTAACATTTCGGCTTTTCACCTTGCCTATATTGAGTGTTAGCTTTCAGTAGCTTTTCGTTCAACTTGGAAGATTAGCAATCCGTTCTTAATGGTTCAATTGCTTGATGTGTTACTGTATTCAATAGATGTTCTTTTGAATAACTATTGGGATTCTTAATGCCAATTCTAGTGCGTCTATATTTGAATGCTGTGAGAATCAAGCAGGTGAGTTCTTCTTGTGGTACAATTAAATCATACGTGTTTGGATTGATTTGATTACACAGAATGGTTAAGGAGACCGGCTTCTTTTCGTGTTTAGTTGGAAGGATTATCATAATATGACTCCAACTCATGGCACAGTGATTTGAGATGTGTTCCAAATGTCCTTCTATGATAAAGAGAAAACTGATGGTTAATTACCAATTTCTATGGATGCACACGTATACAGAGTTTACAGATAATGTAATTCCTTTATGATTTTGATTTTGAAAAACGTATAAAGCAACGCACCTTAGTATAGAGCTAAATATCAGCCTCCTATGTAGCCAAAAAGAGAAATATAGACTAAAAAACCCAGTGATCAGAGGAGAAACCAATCATGAGAGCATTTCTCCAAGGGAGGATGATTATCTTTAAAATAGAAAAAGCCCATGAGACCAATGCCAACTAGTATGACATGAATATAGGAAACTTCTTTTCGTGATGGGTGAATTTTCAAAACTTTCATTGAGATCCCCTCCATACTAATGGAAAATGATCTGCACACTCACGATTGATGTGATGAACCCACTGTTTCAATATCTAATCACTAGTGGCTGAAATTAGAAAATTAGAGTAGACAAGTTTAGTTGGCCTCATCTATGCTGATATGTATAACTTCTTTTTGCAGTTCAATGTTATGCAAATTAAACTTTGTTCCCTTTAATTGTTTCCATTTATGTAGGTTTGCTTTTCAATTTTTTTTGTCATTTTAAGTGTATCTCCTAAAACTTACAATGCGAGTGCATTATGGTACTGCTTAATTTAATGTGCACATACATTTGGATACCTCTTCATTTTTGTGCTTCTTTTCTGCCGTATTAGGTATGCAATAGAATATTGCATCCTACTGCTAATGGACTCCATATTGTAAGATATGAACCTTTTGATTTTCATACTTTTGAAAAAGTTGTAATACAACTCCGCCCATGTAAGGGATCACCCTTGCATGGTCAGTTCCAAGCCTCGATAAAGGAGGAGGGTTGTGTTAGGCTTCCGACAATCAGTGTGAAACTTTGTTGGATTTTTATACCATAGATTACAAAAATTATGAGCATTGTGTTGGGGCGTTCCCTCTTAGCGACGCATTGTAAAGTCCGAATGTTGTGAAAAGTAAACAAGAGCCACTACATTTTCGCTCGAATATAATGAATCAATTGCAGAGAGGGTTCTCACATCATGGACGGATGTGGGTAAAGAAGTTAGTTCCGCTACATTGCTACCCAAATATAGTAAATAAATTACAGAGAGGGTCTCCACATTTCCAATATGGACAGATACCGGGGGGGGGGGTAAGGAAGATAGTCCTAGATAATAAGATTTGTATTAGTTCTTGGAATATCGGAATATTATCCGGTAAGCTAATGGAGGTGGTAGATATTATGACTCGGAGAAAGATTCATATTCTATGTTTACAAGAGACAAAGTGGGTTGAAGAAAAAGCAAAAGAGATTGCGGATACAAGTTTTAAATTATGGTACTCAGGTAAGGAAAATGCTCAAAACGGAGTTGTTATTATCATAAATAAGATTTAAAGGATAGTGTAGTGGACATATAATGATATGATGACCGAATTATGACATTGAAATTAGTGTTAGGAGAGGAGGTTTTGAATATAATTTGTACTTAAGCACCGTAAGTAGGACAAAGATAATATAAAGATGGCTTTTTGGGAAGAGTTAGATAAGGTGATTCAAAGAATTCCACAAAGGGAGATGATCTTGTCGGTAAAGAGGCATTAGGATATCAAGGTATTAATGAAAACTTTAGTTTTGGGGATATAAATGAGGAAGGTAGGGAGATTTTAAATTTTGCTATGGCATTTTATCTCTTTATAGTCAATACAATCATTAAAAAACAAGATGAACATTTAATTACTTATAAGAGTGGCTTATCACAAACATAAATTGATTATTTTATTTATAGAAAAAAAGATAGTGTGTTGTAAAGATTGAAAGGTAATTCCAGGAGAAAGCTTAACCACCCAACATAGACTTTTAGTTATAGATTTACAAGTAAAAATGGACAAAGAAGAAAAGAGTACATCAAGCTATTTAGACTAAATGGTGGAACCTCAAAAGCGAGAAGGAAGGCATATTTAAACAAAAAGTCATTCAAGGAGATGCTTGGAATTATGTTGGTATACCTTGTGATATGTGGAATAATATGGCTATACATATCAGAAAAGTGGTGAAAGATGTGTTAGGTGAATCTAAGGGAGGTGTACCGGCACAAAAAGAAGCTTGGTGGTAGAGTGAAATAGTGCAAAATAAAATCAATGCAAAGAGGTCATGTTACAAATTACATTATGCTAAGAAAACTAGGGAAACTTTAGAGACTTATAAGAAAGCAAAAAAGGAAGCGAAAAAGGCTGTCAGTCAAGCAAAAGCTAAAATTTTGAAAGATTTATATAAAAAACTCAATTCAAAAGAGGGCGAAAGATATTTTTTTAGGATAACTAGGGCTAGAGATAAGAAAACTAAGGATCTTAATTCTGTTAGATGCATCAAAGATGAGGATGAGAAAATTCTAGTGCAAATGATGATATAAGAAATTGATGAAAAAACTACTTTTATAGGCTTTTTAATGAAAATGAAGACATTAGTATTAGCTTAGGAGAGTTAGCCAAATCAAAAAAGAATATAAACCATAATTTCTACCGATGTATTCAAAAGAATGAAGTTAAAGAGGCTCTTAAACGTATGAAGGGTGGTAAATTGGTAGGACCAAACAATATTCGTATAGAAGTTGGGAAAATCGTAGGAGAAATAGGAATCACTTGGCTCACAAGACTATTTAATGAAATATGGAGAAACCAAAAGATACCCGAAGAATGGAGAGCGAGTACATTTATACCTATATATAAGAACAAAGGAGATATTCAAAATTGTGCGAATTATTGGGGTATCAAGTTAATGAGCCATACTATGAAATTATAGAAAAGAATTATCGAACGTAGGTTAAGACAAGTATCGAGTACAATAGAGAACCAATTTGGATTCATGCCAGGCAGATCTACTTTTAAAGCAATTCACCTTTTAAGACATCTTATAGAACATTTTAGAGCAAAAAAGAAAGATCTTTGCATGATATTTATTGATTTAGAAAAAACTTACAATAGGGTACCGAGGAAGGTTCTTTGGAGAACCTTAGAAAAAAAAGGTATCCCATTAACATACATAAACCTTATAAGAGACATGTACAATGGTGCAAAAACATATGTGAGGACTCATGAATGAATGACAGATTTCTTTGAAGTTAATATTGGGTTACATCAAGGATCAACTTTAAGTCCATACTTATTTATAATGGTGATTGATGAGTTAACAAAATATATTCAAGATGAAGTACCTTGGTGTATGTTATTTGCATATGACATTGTGTTAGTGGAGGAGTCTAAAAAAATGTTAATAGAAAATTAGAACCACGGAGAGAAACATTAGAAAGTAAAGGCTTCTGACTTAGTAGAACAAAGACAAAATATATGGAATATAAGTTTGATCATTTGGTTACTTCAGAGACAACAATTAAAATTGGCACACATTGCATCTCCAAAAAGCAAGTTTTAAATACCTAGGGTCAATTTTTCAGAGTGATAGAAGAATTAATGGAGATGTTATGCATATAATTAATGCTATTTGGTTAAAATGGAGAGGAGCATCAGGTATTCTTTGTGATAAGAAGATATCATTAAAGTTAAAAGATAAATATTATAGAGCAACAATTAGACCTCCCATGTTTTATGGTTCTGAGTGTTGGGCTGTACAAAAGATGTCTGTGCCAAAAATGAAGATATTGAGATGGATGAGTGGTCATACAAGAAAAGACCGTATACATAATGAGGTTATTAGAAACAAATTAAGAGTGACACCAATAGAGGATAAAATGAGAGAATATCATTTAAGATGGTTTGGACATATAGAAAGAAGATTAAAAATAGAACCTTTAAGAAGGTATGAAAAACGAAATTTTGAAAGTATTAAAAGAGGTAGAGGATGACAACAAAAGTGTTGAAAAGAAATAATAAAGAATGATCTAGCTTATTGTGAGTTAACTGCTAACATGGCACATGATAGGGCTGTGTGAAAACAAAGAATTCATGTAGCCGACCCCATCTAGTATGGAAAAAGGCTTAGTTGTTGTTGTTGTGAAAAAGTTGTAGTACATTATAATACATATTGAACCAGTACCATACTGTTGGAGCTTTTATGATTCCTAGAGTAACATTTCTGGTTATGTCCTTGACTAGGTGTGTACTGTACGTTTCAGAGTATGTTGTCTAGTTGCAGATGACCATTTTATTTATGAAGCTCAATGCTTGTAAGATAATAAATAAGAAGATGAAAATTTATAGAGCTGAAATTCATGATAGTTTGCAAGAAAGCTATATATTTGTTTACAAAACAATGATGTATAACCCAAGACAAAAACCACATTCTAAAGCCATGGCAGCAGTAATCTCTCTCTATGAATATACACATATACATATATAGATATTTATATGTATATATAAGTGTGTACGTATGTGTGATGCACACGTCAAGTCAGCTCCATCTTTTTACCTCTTACGGTTCTTTTTTTAGAATTGTACTACCTGTTACAGATTGCTCTAGCTCCTGAAATTGGAAACCTAAGGGCAAAAATTGAATAGTCTGTCACAGTTTGATGCCAAAAGATAGATACATTAAATTGGAAGATAGATAAAACTACAAAGTTTAGTCTGAAATCAGTTAATTTGTGACTAGATATACCTGATATTTTTTTGCATCTGGTGGAAGTACCAAGTTTAGTTGGGGATCTATTGCCTTAACCAAGAACTGGTTTTGTATAACTTGCCAGACAATATCCATGTAAGTTTTAACAATACAGTTTTCATGCTTTTATATATGCATACCTGTCCTTTGGAATGACGGCAAGTTTGTGACTATGAATTTTACAGCATTCAGCAGGAGATTTCTTGGTTGTATCTACTCCTATGATACCTTAACTGACTGAATATGTCCTTTTATCGTTTTTAAGACAATGACACAAACAAAGAGAGAAAAGAACACATATCTGTGTGTATGTCTGTCCACGTATGTACCCAAAAATATCTTTCATTGTGTGCATACAATTGCACCAGCATCAGTAACTAACAAATTGTTCAAAGTATAGAACACCTTTTAGTTTTTGGAAGATGTTTCTTGACACTAGTGTTTTTTTTGCTTCTCCTATGTTAATGATTTCTCATATCACCTTTTCTTTCAATTTTATATTTGGGCATGATGGCATGCATTTAGCTGGATCACCTTCCCGTTCATATGGTGCTCTTTTTTCTATACAAGCTACTCTTCTTGTGGTCCAATTATGCTTTGTTTGGTGATGAATGTAACAGCTTCTGTTTTGCATGACTAAGACAGCAAGATATTACTTGATCATATTCAAACTTCTTTCAACATTTTGATTTGTTCATCTGCTTAAGTTACACTACTTGGGTTGTGCAGAAGCTTGGGAGGCGGTATCTCCTTGGCATGGGGAATGGGTTGCTAGGTACTGAAGTTGATGAAAAGAAAAAACGCCTGAAGAAGTTCAAAGAGTCGGCATGGAAGTGTGTCTATTTTCTTTCAGCTGAAGCATTTGCATTAACAGTCACTTATCATGAACCATGGTTCAAAAACACGAGATACTTTTGGACTGGTCCTGGTGATCAGATCTGGCCAGACCAGAAGCTAAAGTTAGTCTTTTGTGTAACATGAATAGAGATTTTGTCTTTAAATATACAGAAAGCTTTATCAGATATTTTTCTGTCATTTTCCATTTCCGTAAGTTCTTCACCTTGTATTGATTGACCATATGTTGTAATTTTGCGTCATCACAGGTTAAAGTTGAAAGCATTATATATGTATGCTGCTGGATTTTATACATATTCCATATTTGCTCTAATATTTTGGGAGACAAGGCGCTCTGATTTCGGTGTATCCATGTCACATCACGTGGCAACTGTTATTCTCATTCTGTTATCTTACATTTTAAGGTAGATGTACTTTGAATTTTCACGTTTTCCCTTTTGAGTATATTCTGTAAAGCTCACTGCTTCAGCATGCCAAATACAGAATTAGTACTTAGTTTACTCATTTCTGGTGTGGACAAATGTCGTAATTTTTCTGTTGAATTGCTGTTAGGATTCTTGATTCTAAGTCTCTAATCTATTTCCCCATTTGAAAGTCATTCAGAACATTAATTTGTTGTAGGTTCCTATTTTACTTCTGAACTAAAAGTTTGTTCCCAATGGTTATGTACACTAACTCATTGCAGTCGCTAGCTTGAAGATACTGTTTTCATTCCAAAGGATATAATAATTGATATCTCCTATCAAATAGGTTATTGTTAAGGCACCTATACTAGGTATAGTTTATGTCTAAAGTTGTATGGCTGGAACTACATCTATGATGTCAGAAATTGAAGATTAGATTAAATTGCTTTGGTACAAAATGTAGGTTTGCTCCCTTATGTCTTCCTCAAGGTTGTTTGTGGGCCTTTTTGTTGTAGGCAATACTTGATCACTTTCATTGTATCCTTAGCTCACTTATTAAGTAACCCTTAAGATTTTTGTACAGTGATGCATATGACTTTTCGGGTTGTTTTCTTGTCATTGCATAAGGAGATTTTAGAAATTATAAAGAGAGCCTGCAATTTTACTTTACATAGGTTTCTCCTTTTGCCCTATATGCGTCGTTGTCTTGATCATCTCTGGTTCTGTTTTGAGATAAATTTCGTACTATTGGGCTCATAGATAGATCCTTCTGTCTCTAGCTTCATTTGTATATTTGAGAACATCAGCTACGTCTGTCTGATTGCGGTTTCGATTTTCTTTATGATGTTTAATCACAAAGCACTGCTACTGAGTTGTTCTTTGATTCAGTGATATCAGAGCATTGGAACCTTATCAGAGGAATCATTACTGATAACAACTACTTTGTTCTTTCTGAACCATTTAGTATCTCACTGGCTAGTAGCGGGCTGTTGTTTACTATGATCTGGTCCCTCTTTCTCTCCATTTTTTCTATTTGTACTACTGTACGTCCAATCACAGAGATCCTAAGGATATGGCGAGTTTGCAGTTGAGATCCAAATCAAAGTCATTTTTGTAGTTTTGCTAACAACAGTGCACCCTTGGTGCCACTAGTCTCTGCTTTACTTGTTTGGGATTTTAACATGACAGTTCACATTTTTAACCTGGATCATAAAAGCATTATTTATGATGTGCTTACCTGAGTATCCTGGTAGGTGCAAGTCTTGCCCATGCCTGTTGGCTGTTTCTGGTTTCCTGGTTAATGATATTGTTTATGTATTGCAGGTTTGCTCGTGTTGGCTCTGTTGTTTTAGCTCTCCATGATGCAAGCGATATATTCTTGGAAATTGGAAAGATGTCAAAATACACTGGAGCAGAGAGGCTTGCAAGCTTCGCATTTATTCTTTTTGTGCTATCATGGATAAGTCTTCGCCTTATATATTACCCCTTCTGGATTATCAAGAGCACAAGGTTGGGTAATTTTATGCTTTTCAGACCTTGATTATGAAGGTGCTGAACTTATTATGTGCATGTCATGGTTTAACAGATGATTGGAAATTCTAATTTTTGACTTTGATATAAAGTTTATGTTGTTCTTTCATGATCAATTTTTTTAAGGTTTTCAAGCATTTCTACAATACCAAACATAGATACAAGATCATATTCATCTTCTTTCTATTATTTAAGTGTATCACATAAATGGTTACCTTCCTGTGTCTGGCCTTCAATGTATTTGATGCATGACAGGATACTAAGGTAACTTGCTGTATACCATTTTTTTCATGTGGCATCCTTCTAGCTTTGACGATAATTGGCTTACAACCTTCTCACTCTTAAAAACAAAGGAAGAAGAAGGTTGACAACCTTATGTTCATCTGATGCAACAGAATTATACATTCAATAATGGAAGACTTTACTGAACAGATGGACTGGTGTCTGCTGCCTAGATGGTGCCACTCACCTTCTCTTTCTTTCTGTCTAAAACCCTACTAGGTTGATAGGGTTTCACTCCTTTAAATATCAGCCTTACAAATATTAATTTACTTAATTGTTTTACTACCTTTAAAAACATACTTAAGATATATAAAACTGACATTTAAAAAAAAGAAAATTAGATCAGTTCTGCAAGTAGTCTTCAGGTGTAGTTGCTTCTCTCATGAGTTTCAACACTCCCCCTCAAGTTGGGTGAAAGATAGATGTTACACCCAACTTGCTATATTGCCAGAGTAATAAATTCTTGTTAACAACTTTAGTCAACATATCTGCACATTGATTGTCTGACTTCACATGTTCTTGTTAGATATCATTTGTCATGAGTCAATTAGATGTCGTTATGAGTCTTATTGTAGGTTATGTCTATTTAGTAATAATTAAGAATGATTAGGGGCAGTTTAGGAATTCAAGTTAGAAGGATTATAAACAGATTAGGGTTAATTCTGAAGTAAACAAGAGAGAGAAAATATATTATGGATCTCCTCCAAGAAACAAACATGCTTGATTGTAAACGAAGTGGCATTCCTATGGAGGTAAATAAGAAATTGTTCATTGGTGATAGTGAAGAGTTCAAAGACATTCATAAATATCAGACTTTGGTTGGTAAGCTTATATACTTCACAATTACTCATCCATATATTACTTATGCAGTTGGCATTGTGAGTAGACATATGCATTCTTCTACCAAGAATCATATGGATGCAATGTATAGAATTCTTCGATATCTCAATTGAACTTTATTCTGAAGTAGACTGGGCTGGATCTCATGATGACCGCAAGTCAACTAAAGGTTATATTACACTACTTGGTGAGAATATTATATCATGAAAAAGTAAAAAACAGACAGTTGTTGCCAGATCTAGCTGAAGCAGAATATAGAGCGATAACTCAAGCCATGTGTGAGGAAAAATGGGTATCTTCATTAATAAGTGAACTTGGATTTACTACTATTCAGCTTATACAACTATATTGTGATAGCAGTGCAGCAATTCAGATGGCTTCCAATCCTGTATATCATGAAAGAACCAAACATATAGAAATTGACTACCACTTCATCTGAGAGAAGATATCTAATTAAGAATTCAAGTTGGACTATGTACAATCAGCAAAATAGAGAGCATATTTTTTGACTAAAGCTACTACTAGCAGACAACTCAAGGACACTTTATCCAAGTTGGGTGAACCCAACTTGAGGGGGAGTGTTAGAGATCATTTGTCGTGAGTCAATTAGATGTCGTTATGAGTCTTAGTGTAGGTTATGCCCATTTAGTAGTAATTAAGAATGATTAGGGGCAATTTAGGAATTCAAGTTAAAAGGATTATAAATAGGTAGATTAGGGTTAATTCTGAAGTAAGCAAGAGAGGTTGGACGACAGCTAAGAAGGGTCGACTTTTGCTATTTGGGGCAGATTGGAGGAATGCCTCCAATCTGCCAATATCTATAAGTTATTTGTACTTCTTTTCAATAAGATTATTACAATAATTCCAACCAAAATTCTTTAGTATGTACACTATCTCTTATAAAGTGACAGTCTATTTCAATATGATTTGTTCTCTCATGATATACTATCATAAAATATAGGAATAAAATTTTCTGCAAATAGGCCAATTTCCATTAGTAGAGACCGCAACCACTTTCCTTTACACATTCATGATGCAATAGCTCTATATTCTGCCTCAGCTGTTGTCCCGGCTACAACTGATTGTTTTTTACTTTTTCATGATACTATATTCCCTCCAACTAGGGTTATATATCCTGTAGTTGATTTTCTATCCTCTATAGAGCCTGCCCAATCAACATCTGTATAAATTTTAATATTTGTGTGTCCATTGTCTTTATATATTATTCCATGTTCCGGAGTCACTTTCAGATATCTTAGTATGTGAAAAGCTGCATCCATATGGTACTTAGAGGGTGACTGCATAAATCGACTCACTATGCTTACTGCATAAGCTATGTATGGGCGTGTAATAGTCAGATATATCAGTTTTCCAACTAGTTGGTGATATCTAGTTACGTCTACTTTTTCAGCTCCATCCCTCATGTGTAATTTATGGTTAACATCCGTTAGAGTATGGATAGGTTTACAATTTTCCATCTTAACATCTCTTAACAAGTCCAAAGTATATTTTCTTTGATTTAAAAAGATATCAATACCAGAGTAAGCTACTTTAATACCCAAAAAATAATGTAATCTTCTAAGGTCTTTGATGTCGAATAGCCTATGTAGATCTTGTTTTAGTCTTTTGCTTTCCTCAATGTCATCTCCTGTCACAATAATGTCATAACATATACGAGTAATAATGTCAACTTTGCTTCCCTTTTGAAGGATAATGTATGGCCACTCACAATCTTTTGATACCCCAAGCTTATAATATTTCTGTTGAATTTCTCGAACCATGATCTAGGAGACTATTTTAGTCCATAAATCACTTTTTTTAATCTAATATAGACTTCTTCTAAGTCACCATTGAAAAAGACATTCTTCACATCCATCGGTTAAGATTCCAGTTGCGGGTGGCAATAGTAATAGCAAGAAGAGTACTGAAAGAAGAGACAAGCAACTAGAGCAAATGTTTCTTCATAATCAATCCCATATATAATTACCACACGATTGTTTTCCTCTCCGAAGTGCTATGGGAACATTCAAGTCTTTACTGCTTGTTTCTTCTAAGATTTCTGTTGAATCTGATGAGGTTTCTCCCCCTTGGTTCGTGGTGTCTAATGAACTAGGCATGACAATATTTCTCTTCTCCTTTGTATACACTTGCCTTTTTTTTCTTACGGTTGGTCAATTTCTACTAGAGAATAGTCTTTATCTATTCCATCACTTGTAATGTTTATTGGAAGAACAACCTCTTAATTGCTAGAATTAGACACATCGATAGATTTTTGAAAGAAAGAGGTGGTTTCAAAGAATGTCACGTCCATGGAGATGTACCTCCTATGAGAATTAAGATCATAACAAACATATCCTTTCTTTTCACAAGAATAACCAATAAAGACACATTTAACCTCCCTTGGATCAAGTTTATCTCTAAATTGGTTATGAACGGGAACATAACACAACCAAATACCCTGGGAATAAGATGGGATGAGTTAGCTTTAAGTTTAATTAATTTGAATGGAGATTTTCCAGCAAGAACCACATTAGGAAGTCTATTCATGATATATACTGATGGAAGACTGATTCTGACCAAAAATATTTTGGAACATTATGTTCAAGGAGTAAAGTTCGAGCAATTTTTAAAATATGTCTATTTTTTCGTTCAGTAACTCTATTTTGTTATGGGGTATAAACACAAGATGTGTGATGTAGTATACCATGAGTTTGAAGGTAGGACTCCAACTAAGAATTACAAAATTCACCATCATTATCATATCTGAGGGTCTTAATGGTATATCCGAACTAAGTCTTAATGAGGTTGTGAACCATAGGAAAATCAAAGATACTTCTGATTTAGATTTCATGAGAAACAAAAGTAAGTCTCGAATAGTCATCAACGAAAGTAATAAGTATTTAAAGTTTATGAAGGAAGGTATCACATATGGTTCCTATACATCATAATGAATTAACTCAAATGAAATTATTGATTTTGACTCACTATTAGGAAAAGTAGCTCTATGATGTTTCACCGTTTGACATACGTCACATTGGATGACTAAATCACTTGGGATTACAAAAGGAACTGACTCTCGAATCAGGTAAATGACCCAATCGACTATGCCAAATTCTTATCTCTTCTTCTGCAGTAGTGGCTGTTAATGCTCTTCTTTGCATTGAAATCTTATTTTCAGTGAGTATATATAGTTCATTCCTTAGTTCACCATGTTCAAAGGTTCTTATCATCCTCATATCCTGAAAAACATAACTAGATGGAGAAAATGTAACTGAACAATTCATATATTTAACCAAGGAACTCACTGAAAGTAGATTTACTGGGAATTTTGGTATGTATATCACTGAACTTAGTTTGATATTGCTTCCTTGAATTACTCTCTTTCCCTCCATAGAAATCAAGGTACCATTTGCTACTTTCATATACTGGGGTGTAGAAGTTACTTCATACTGTATAAAATTAGACTTATCTCCTACCATATGATGAGTGACACCTGAGTCTATTACCAGATGATGCAGAATTTATAAGAATTTATAAGAAAAGAGTTACCACTATGACGTAGGAGGACTTAATGCAACCTTTGAAGAAGATGTTAAAGGGTGATATATAGGACTCATTTCATATTTCTTTTCAGATGTAGCTGCCACATGACTCCTATAATCTTTATATTCTATTGGTTTGCCAATAATTTCTCAATAATATTTACGTGTCTGTCTCCTTTTTCCACAATGAGTATGTAGTTTGTTCTTATCATCATAACTCTGATTTTGCCTCTTCTTCGACCTGTGACTGAATTTATTCTTCTCTGATAATTAATTTGTCCACTACCAACAAATGCAAATTTCTCTACTTGTATATGTTCTCTTTTCTCTAAATTTTTCCGATCTTCCTCTCTTAATAAGAGCGAATATACCGTTCCAAGTGAGGGAAATTCTTCCTTGCTGAGAATATTAAGTTTGATTGGCTCATATTCAAGTGAGATTCCCGAGAGTAGATAAATACTTTTCAAATTTCACCATATGTTGTTCTCTCTTTTACACAGTGACTGCACTTATTTTTTATAATGTATCTTTGTTTGTTCTAAAGTTTCTGTAATTCTTCATAGTACTCACTTACTGATCTGGTTCCTTGGCGACATTTCCTTATTTTCTGAATGATCTCATATTCTTTGGCTATATTCCTTTATCTGAAATAAGCTTCCTCTATTGCGGACCAAATTTCTGTAGTCGATTCCATATACATAAAAGTTTTGCTAATGAATGAATTCATGGATTGAATGAGCCAAGAACTTATCAGGGCATCATCTTTAGACCACCTCATTCAATTTGATAATAGAACCTTTCCCTCGAGAACGTAGGACAAGTTCAATTGATCTAGCCCATTCTATGTGATTTCTTCCGTCCAGACGAATGTTTGTAATTTGAAAATGTTTCAGCTTTTGATCGTTACCATATGCAGCTGATTGCGATTCTTCCTTCATTCTTCCTTCCATATTTATTTGATTTTGAATAAAGTTTTTCACTGAAATAGGTAAGTAGTTAATCTATGGTTTTTCCTCTTTAGATTGTCACTTGTATTTTCTGTTTTTTTTAATGTGCACGTTTGGAAGATAAAGTAGTGATGCAACATGACTTATGGTCAATCTGATTTCCATGTAGATTTGATATTTCACCAATGTGATATTCCAGCTTATTCAACACGACTTATAGTCCCTCGAGAAACCTCTTCAAATGATTTCTGTTTTCTTCTTCTGATAATGTTGATCAAATCGTCAATCTGTCATTTGTTTCAGATGTTCGATTACCCAATAATAGTCTATGTACTAAGTGATACTGTCAACATGATATTCCACCATGTTGCCACTGCTCCTAACAAGTAGTTAAAGAAATACCTAAACTTTTATTATGCAGCTTCACAGATTCTGTGTAGCAGACGCAATAACAGATTCTGCATTTCATCCAACAGGATCAATCTTGTCTTTCACATCAACAAGGTATTAATATCACATGAAAAGGCTCTGATATCATGTTCATGTGATGCAACATAATTATACATTCAATAAAACAGATGGACGGGTGTTGGCTGCCTAGATGGTGTCACCCATCTTCTCTTTCTTTCTGTCTAAAACCCTACTAGGCTGATAGGGTTTCACTCCTTTAAATATCAGCCTTACAAATATTAATTTACTTAATTGCCATTAATGAGACTTATTTAAAGCTACCTTTAAAAATGTACTTAAGATATATAAAACTGAAATTTAAAAAACAGAAAACTAGATCAGTTCTACAGGTAGTCTGAAGTTGTAGTTGCTTCTCTCATGAGTTTCAACACTTTATTATCATATACTTTAAATTGATCATAGTAGGAAAGTTCGAAAAGGTTATACATCTTCAACTGGTTAACCATTTCTAGTTACATTCTTTCATTAAGATGAAGATTTGAAATTTCAGTTGTATTCTTTGAAATCTCTTGAACTGTCATTATCTATAGTTATCTTCATTGAGACTGATCCTATTAACATACATCAATCTTGTAAGAGATACAACTCATGAAGGAATAATGGGCTCTTATGAACTTAATATTAGATTGCATCAAGGATAAACTTTAAGTCATCTTTTACTTACTTTGGTTATTAACGTGATAGCAAAGAACATTCAAGATGAAGTACCTTGGTGTATATTATTCATGGACGACATTGTGATAGTGGATGGATTTAAGAAAAAAGTTGATAAGAAATTGGATATATGAAGAGAAAATTTAGAAAATAAAGACCTTTGAGTTATTAGAGCAATGATAAAATATATGGAATGCAAGATTGATCATTTGGGTGCTACAAATGAAATGAAAATTAAGACTAACACATGTTGCATCTCTCAAAAGGCCAATTTTAAATATGTATGGTCTGTTGGAAACTAAATTTCTGTTATGTATTTATTTTTTGTTTGGGTCTATTTGTATGTGTCTTGGATCTCAATGGAACAGGATCTGATCCATTGGGTATTAGGTAGGATTAGTCATTAAGGGTAATTAGGTAATTCAAGTTAGGTTAGGTTTATATAAAGTTGTAATCTGTAATTAGGTTAAGTGAATAAGAAAAAACAGAGATTGGCAGCCAAGATGGTGTCGTCGTGCTTCTATAATCTTCTTCATCGTGTATGTTGTGGTTCCACTCAGTGTTAAGTGTTACACGCACATGGAAAACAACATGGTATCGGAGCCTTTTATGGCAGAAATATCCATCTAAGCGGAAGTTTCAGAATCGAAGAAGATTTCAGTAAGTATCCTCAAGATTTAAACTACCGATCTCTGTCAAACGTGTCATAGTCTTATTTGCTGTCTGTCGTGGTATGTGTAATTTCTTATTGGATGCCTTCAAATAGAGTGCTGCAATAATCTGTAACATTTTGTCATAGTGTTGTCTGATGCATATCGTATTGCATATCGCTGGGCTCCACGATACGGGCGTATCGTATCGTACTTTAATATTAAAAAAATATAAAATATATTTAAAAAAACAAGAAAAATAGTAAAAATTAGAAGAAAAAAAATATGATAATTTCTTTAAATTCATATAATGCAAAGTTTAGTACAGATTGAGCATTGAGTATTGAACAATTACATCCAAATTTATATATTTTGAATAAAAAAAATGAAATACATTTATATTTTACAAATTATAATCAGGATCATCAACTAAATAATCTTCATCTTCTCCTTGCTGAAAATCCTCATCATCATCGTCAGCAAAACCTTCATGCAATGTCTTCTTCAGTTAGGAGGGCATTTTCTTTAATGTCTTCTATAATCCAGTCTTCTAATATATCAAAATTATCCAAACTTATTGGATCAAATTGGCTTTCTTGTCTATTTATTTTTTTTAATTGCCTACAACAAAGAAAGATAAGCAATTAGTAAATAATATTAACAATTGAAGTCAAACAATTTATTGAATTAAACATTTAAGTACTAAATAATACAATATTACCTTTCATGAAGGTGCATGTTACAAAGAATAAAAACTAAATCATTCAGTCTCTTATATTCCAACCTGTTGCGCTTTTTGTATGAATGTGTTCAAAGACACTCCAATTCCTTTCACAACCCGTTGCACTAAAGGTTTGGCTCAGAACTCAAAATCCCTAAGGTTCGGACAATCAATTCCAAACCTATTCCACCAAACATCTGTAGAAAAAAACAAACATTAGAGACATAATCTACAGTAATATAAGATATATTGATTTAATAAACTTAAATATGAAGATAAACAATTTACCTGGACACATAGTAGTGCGGTTGCGAATTACTACAGGCAAACCCATCAAGTGAAGAGCATTATCATAGATCTTCATCTCTCGATGTATAGCATCTGCTATGCTCTCATTAGGGACTAATCTATCAATACAATCAATGATGCCTCGATTAACCTCATCGTCCCTTTTGAAGGTTGGTGAGTACCTCATTAATAGGTTTAGATAATATGATGTTGCATGAATAGGCTGATGCAATTGTTTATTCCATCTATTATCAATGATTTTTCACACGAGAACATAATCTCTCTTTTTTTCATTAAAATTATTTTTGATGGCTTCTTTTGCCCTATTCATGGCTTTATAAAGGTAGCCCATAGATGGTTTCTCCTCGCTATGAGCCAATCTCGAAACCTTTACTAATGGACATATAATCCTCAACAGTCTAACACATGCATTCCAAAATGTACTCCTGAAGACTGTCTGAGAAATCTCATTCAACTTTCTGTTTCTTCTGTTCTGAGGCAACTCTGCAAATTATTGTCATTCATCTGAGGAGAACATTCTCTTCATTGCTTGCTTCTGTCTCACAATACTCTATACAGATAAGAAGTTTGTTGCAAACCGAGTTGCAGTTGTTCGAAGAAGCTCTGTACCTTCATATCTTCTCATCATACACAAAACAAATGCATGGTTATAAATGAATTTTGTGATATCTTGGCAACACTCAGTTGTTGCCTTTATTTCATCCATCTCACCAATGTCCTTAAGGATGAGATCTAAACAATGGGTTGCACATGGTGTCCAATAGAAAGTCTCATAAATATCAGCTAACTCCTTCCCAGCTGTTTGTAGTTAGTTGCATTATCTTTAATCAATTGAACTACATTTTCTAGCTCAACCTCTTATATAACCTTATCAAATTCTTGTCGTAGGATATCCGCAGTATGCCTCTCATCTGACATGTCTAGAGATCTCAAAAACATGTCTTTTAGGACAGTAGACAAGAAAGTTTAGCAAGGTCCTTCCTCGCCTATCTGTCCACCCATATGCCATGATAGTGCAATCTGTCTCCTTCCATGACGCTCTCAAAGTCGAACAATATTCTTGCACTTTAATAACGGTCTTATGTAAGATCTTTCCTCTCAACTTCTGATAGGAGGGCATCTTATATCTTGGACCAATGTTATTAATTGCATCTGTCATTACTTGAAAATGAAAACTGTTTGCTGCATTGAATGGAATGCATGCATCATAAAACCAACTTCTTTCTTAGTCCCTGCTAGGTGGTGTTTCAACCGTGAAATTTTACCACTAACCACCCTCTCACAAAATAAACATCTGATCTTTAATTTAGAACCCTCAACTGGTATACCCCACTGTCATGCTGGATCATCAGACTTAGAATGGGACTCTTTACCATCCCTTTCTGCCATCTTAATTGAGTACTTTAATTCAAACCAAAACCTGAAAATAAAAGCACTTCATAAATCCCCAATCGTTAAATAACACTCAAATAGAGTATCTCCCACTTCATGAATGCAATAAAAATCATATCCACACACTTAATAACTTCATATTTTGTCATTCAAAAAAAGAAAAATACAAATAAAACAAAAAACAACAAATACAAAGGAAAAAATGAAGAAAAACACTAAAAATATATCCAAATCTGAGTTAGGAGGCTTGCAAGGACACCATAGAGCATATTTTTGGAGCCTTGAACACCAAGGAGACCAAGAACCACGCTAGGGGAGCTCTAAAGAAACCAAGGAAACCCACAAAAATGCAGGTTTCCGTTCGGTCATAAGAGTCCCTAGGCGTATCGTGCGATACGGCTCGTATCGCATGATACGGACCGATAAGTCTTCAATTGCGATACACTATAGTATATCGTATCGTGGTGGCCCACGATACGATACGTATCGCACCGGTGCGATACGAATACCACTGGTTTGTCGACTTCTATAATCTGTAATTTCTTCTTGGATACGATGCCATGAGTGGTGGCATCGCAGACAGGAGGATGTTGAGGTAGGAGGCGTTCGCATCCATATTTTGAGAAAATGGCATGTGTGGCCATGTTTCTGGAGGATGATACCATGAGGTGGTGGTGTCGCAGAAAAGAGGATGCGGAGGCAGGACGCGCTCGCATCCACATTTTGGGATCTGTTTAGGCAGGCTCTACGAGAACGTTTCTCCCACAGAAGATTGAGGTAGCCGTGAGAAGGAAGCTTGATGGCTGGAGGCAGGACGGAACGTGCAAGATGATATGAAGGAATGCCAGATCCTTATGTTGAGTATCCGAACGTAGAGCCCAGAAGATCGTTCAGTTCAAGTTCCTTGATGGGCTGTAGTCGTGGGTTAAGGAAGAGTTGAAAAGGATCAACTTGCAGACCTCTTTTCTGAAGTGATAGCGACGGCGGAACGTCTGTGTGACAATCGTCGGCCAAGTAGTTCGAAGAAGAACAAACATGACACTAAAAGGCAGAATGGTTGGAAGAGTGACAGTGGTAGGACACTTCACGTGATAGCCTAGGCGAATCTTCCACACCAAGAGACTACAAGAACAACTAGGACCATACGAGTGTGAACATAAGTAGGACTTTGCGCGCGCCGCTAATGTCGTGTAAAGGACAGGTGCTTCGGATGGCGAATCAAGAGAAGACACTCTGAGGATTGGTGCAAGGAGACGTTTGAAGGCCCACATGGGGGGATCAACATCACGCAGACCCAGGGACAAGACTCTCATATACACACCGAGTATTGTCAATGATAGGGATACTGTAGGTGTGGTTGACACAGGTGCAACTCGGGGTGAGTTGGCGTGGGGGTAACCAACTTAACAGTGATGCCGCTTGAGAAATATCAGGTGGTACTGGATGGGAGTGCTTTAGGGTAAGTTGTGCAAAGTTGCGATCAGTCGCGAATGTAGTGATCTTCAAGGATTGCGACCAACCTGTATTGTTCGCACACCAGCTTTGGATGATGATCGTGTTCGGAAGGTATCAGCACTTCGGCTCGAAGAAGGTCAGAAGCAAGGGAACACCACAGGTGGAGTGGCGCTACAAGGTGCGGAACAGAAGATACCTCGCGGCAAGGTGTCTTCGAAGATGGATGCCGTAAAAGAATGAAGGAGTGTGAAACATTTTGTGTATCGCACGGAGGAGTATGTCGTCAGCAGTGGAGGACTGGCAGGCAAGGTAACACAACGGTACAAGTTATGGTGCTCAAAGACGACGATGCAAGTGTGTTACTGGCAAGACAAGGCGAAGGATGCAAGGTAAGTGCACAGGAGCGAAGGACCCAGAGGGTAGTTGGAGGCACGATAGAAGATGTACAACACTCCAGATGATGTTAACCATACACAACTTCTGCGTTGAAGAACAGGAGCGGCGTAATTTGCCCAACCGCTCGATTGTGAAGGCAGCGACACGCATGAAGAAGTGGACGAATTCGAAGTGGTGCGATAGTCTTGTGGTTAGACAGCGTACTACAACGGTCTGGAAGGATGACGGTCCTCAACCAATCATCTTGAGGGGGAGAATGTAACCCCTCGACCAGTGAACTAGTGTCATGGTTGTGTAACCAGGGCTCCTGCGTGGGAACTATTATAGAATTAAATATATCATAGATTGAAAAACAAGAAGAAAACTTACAGACTTCGGCAGATTGGAGGTTGGCTGACGGCTGCACTCCTACTGCCTCTCTAAAACCACACGATTTTACCCTAAAACCTACTTATACATACTCTAACTTGAATGACAAGTATGCCCTTAATCGTTATTAATTACTACTAGGTGACCAAATATAAACTAGACCCATACAAACCCGAGATCCATTCTGTATCAACTTGTTTAACACTCCCCCTCAAGTTGGGTGAAAGATATTAAGAACACCCAGCTTGGATTACGTTTCTTTGAGTTGTCTACTAGTGGTAGCTTTAGTAAAAAAATCAGCTCTCTGATTTATTGATTTAACATACTCCAATCTGAACTCTTGATTTGCTATCTTCTCTCTGATAAAATGACAGTCAATTTTGATATGGTTGGTTCTTTTATGATATACGGGGTTGGAAGCCATCTGAATTGCTGTACTGCTGTCACAATATAGTGATATAGGAAGAATAGAATTAAATCCAAGTTCACTGATTAATGATGACACCCATTTGCCTTCACACATAGCTTGAGCTATTGCTCTGTATTCAGCTTCGGTTGTAGATCTGGCAACAAAAGTCTGTTTTTTACTTCTCCAAGTCACCATCTTTCCACCAAAGAAAGTGACAACATCATCCGTAAGTTGATCTTTCTCTCGTCCACCGTGATCCAAACATAATCAACATCAAGTTGTATGCCTCAAGTACCACACCTCCATTTCTCTCTAAATAGAATGTCTCTTTCCCTAATGATTCCTTTAAGGTATCCGTAATACTCAATATACGTTGCCGCAAATGAGATTCTTTTTAGAGACCTATGCATGAATTGACTAATCACACTAACCGCATATGCAATATCCCAGTCGTGTGTGGGATGTGATAAATAAGTCTTCACCACCAAACACCGAAATGGCTACATTTGCTCTGTTAACCGCCGCATCTTCTTCTCTGGGCCTAACCAAGTTTCATATTGGGATTCATATGTGAGTACTTCCTGCCGGATTTGCATGTTGTATGACCCGTTTCTTTAAGAGATCCATAACATATACTTTGTCAGGGATATGAACATATACCTTTCCTAGAACGACGAGCAACCTCAATTCCAAAGAAAAGATATTTTAACCTTCCTAATGCTTTAATTTCAGCCTCTTTGGCCAAGCACTTACTCGACTGTAATGTGTTTCTCCTTAGCATCATCTCCTCGTTACTATTATGTCATCAACATACACCAAGAGAGTCATGACTTCGATGGAGTAGTGTGTTTAACAAATGTTGTGTGATCCCATTGGCTTTGCTTGTACCCATAGCCATAATTTAGCAAACCTTCCAAAACCACGCCGCTTGATTGTTCGAGGCCATATAAGGCATTTTTCAACTTACACACAATATTGACATGCAAATTCCTCCTATATCTGTGGGACCTCCATGTAGACTTCTTCTTCGAGATCTCCATAAGAAAGCATTCTTTACATCTAGTTGCCATAAATCCCATCCCAAATTTGTTGTCATACTGAGGAGAATTCTAAAGGATTCTGTGTAATCAAGACCATATGACTCACTGTATCCTTTAGCAACTAATCTTGCTTTATATCTCTCAATAGTTCTATCTGCCTTATATTTAATCGTAAATACCCACTTACATCCTACAATATTTCTGTCAGGAGGTAGCTGTGTGATAGTCCATGTATTATTCTTCATAAGAGCATTAAGTTCTTCTTCGATAGCAGCTTTCCATAAAGGACACTTGATTGCTTCTTCAAACTTTGAAGGAATCTTATGCTTCTCAGCATTCATAACAAAGTTATGATAATTCTAAGAGGTATTAGCATATGAGACATAATAAAAAATCGGATAACGTGCACATGTACGCTTACCTTTGCGAATAGCAATAGAAATTTCTAGGTCTTCCACTTGTACCTGAGAATCTGATTCAGGGGAAATATCTTTGGTAATTTGATGTTAAACTGTTCTTTCTTGGGAATAAACAATTTTCCTTGATCCTCTCTTATACATCAATATCTCTTCTAGTAGATCTAATTCTTCTTCATTATCATCTGCAATACTTTCTGCTTCACTAGGAACCAGTGGAAGGACATAAGGGGAATTATGCTAAGATACAGTTGACTCTCCCTGAAAAGGATAATATGGAGTAGACTCAGTGAAGGTAACATCCATGGATATATACATTTTCTTAAGAAGAGGATCATAGCATTTATATCCCTTTTGAGAATTTGAATATCCCAGGAAAATACACTTGACAGATCTAGGATCAAGTTTATTACGATTTGACAAATGTATATGTACAAAACATGAGCAACCAAAGATACGAGGGACTAGATGGAAAGGTTTTGAATTTTTATCAAGGCATTTCATTGGACTTTCTCCTTTGAGAACACTATGGGGCATCTTATTAATCAAGTGAATGGTAGTAAGGACAGCTTCTCCCCAATAATATTTAGGAACATTATTTTGGAGTAATAAAGTCATGGCTACTTCTAAAATATGACGATTTTTTCTTTCAGCAACACCATTTTGTTAAAGAGTATAAGGACAGAAAGTCTGATGAATAATACCATGTGATTGTAAATATACTTGTAGCTGTCTGCCAATGTATTCTCTCCCATTATGAGAACGTAAGATTTTCAAAGAAGTATTGAATTGAGTAAGGATAAATTTATGCACAACTGAAAAAATAGTAGAAACTTCAGACTTTGATTTCATTAAATAAACAATCGTGAGGCGAGTACAATCATCAATAAAAGAGACAAAGTATTTATGACCAAACAATGAAGTAACTGTACTAGGACCCCATATATCAGAATGAAGAAGTTCAAAAGGTTGAGATCTTCTAGAATCACTTAAAGGATAAGAGACTCTTTGATGTTTCCAAAGCTGACACACATCACAAGAAAACTATGATTTATTGGACACGACACTAAGATGAGGCAGAACATATTGAAGTTTTGACACAGGTAAATGACCAAAGACGACAATGCCATAATCGAATCTCTGCATCCTAAACGACTGGAGCTGACACTGTTAGGACTGAAGTATTATATGATGTGGTTTGCTGCAAATGATCTTCCAATAAGTATAATCTCCTTTGTAGTTTACCATGACCAAAGATTTTTCCTGTCTTCAGATCCTCAAATACACATCCAGTAGAATCAAATGTTACACTACAGTTTATAGTACGAGTTAATGCACTGACTGAAAGTAGATTTATAGGAAAGCTAGGGACATGATAGACTGATTTTAAGTCTGAAAAACATGTTAGGAACACTTTCTTGTCCAATCATATAAGTATAAGATCCATCTGCCAACTTAATCGGCTCCTGTTTTTTAAGTGATATGTATTCTGAAAAATATGATAAATCTCCCACCATGTGATCTGTAGCCCCTGAATCAATGATCCATGTTTTGGAATTAGAAGGAGATGAGTTATTACCCTTCGCAGTATGAGTTGCTTGAACTAGTGTAGCCTGTGAAGATGAAGGTTGAGATTGTTCTGATAACTTTGTTTCTAATCCTTCTATCATTTTAATGATCTCTTGAATACCATCTGTGTTAGAAGTGGAAGTTTCTGTAGAATGAGCTGAGTAATTTCGATTTCTATTAAAATCAGGCCTCCCATTTAATTCCCAACAATTTTCTCTAGAATGCCTTGATTTTCCACAATAAGAGCATATCAGTTTATCCTTATCATCAGAGTTAAATTTGCCTCGTCCACGTCCTCTACTTTGTTGTCCACCTCTTACACGATAATAAGAGTTGTTTCTTCGTGTTTGGAGTGCATGTTGATCTGTAACTGAAATACAGTCTTTTTCAAGATTTCTGCGATCTTCTTCTCTAATTAATAAAGAATATACTGTGCCAAGTGAAGGAAGTTATTCTCTGCCCAAGATATTTAATTTTATTGGTTCAAACTTTGAGTTGACACCCCACAGTAAGTCAAACACTTTTCTCTTCTCAATTTAAACATTTCTTTCAGCATAACAAGAAGAGCACTTTATATTCATAAAATAAAGAAGTTCATCCCAAAGTCCTCGCAAATCAGCATAATACTCACTGATAGATTGTGTGCCTTTTTATATTTCCTGATCTTTTCTAGTATTTCATATTCCTTTGCCACAATTTTCTTTCTGGAATAGGCTTCGGAGACTGCACACCAGATCTCATGAGCAGATTCAAGAAACATAAAGGCTTTTGCAATTGATGGGATCATTGACTATATTAACCACGATGATATTAATGCATCTTCTCTTCTCCGGGTGGGATAGTGTGTATCATGAGTCTTTGGGATTGGTATTTGACCAATTAGGTGTGCCCATCTCTCCCTTGCTATAATAGCCAGTTCTACAGACATAGACCATTCCAAGTAATTTCTGCCATCGAGTTTCGTAGTTATAATCTGAAAATTTTTTGTTTTTTCTAATGAAAGAGATTGTTCACCTGTGTGGAAGAAACTGTCACTTTCTTTTCCTTTACTAGCCATTAATCAAGGATTATAATCCGATGCTTTCAATATCAAGACTTGTAATTTGCCGATTTTGAAGAGACAAGAGGATAAGAATAGGGTTTCGTTTATCTTCCTAGAGAAACCTTAGAATTAGGTCTCTTTTACTAAATATCAATTACAGTAAAATTTCTGTTTCTGAATCAACAAGAATCTTCGATGGCAAATCAGATCTCCTCCCTTGTTTTCTAAAAATAAATAAGGTAGTCACAAGTACTGTGTGAATCTGTAATTGATTTAAATGACTGCCACAGTCAGGCAATCAGGATGAATCTGTTGAAGAAGCCGTTGTTTAAATCCAATCTGCCACCCTGTGATAAAGATGATAACGATTTAAGTTGAGGCTTTCAATCAAGTCACAAGCCGTGGAGACCTAGGCTCGAATCCCAGCAGCCACACCAAGTCACGATGGTTGTCACGATTCTAAATTTGTTTTTATGTCCAGCACATCACTTATGTCCATCATATCACTAACAACAGTGCGTTATGAGTCTTAAATTTATCCCAAACACTTGTATTCTTCTTTACGCATAAGAAAATCTCAATTCACTGATTTTCTTCATCCAGCCGCATCAATAAAAATGCCAGATAGGCTCTGATACCATATTATGAAATTAAATATATCATAGATTAAACAAGAAGAAAACTTACAGACTTCGGCAGATTGGAGGCACTCCTCCAATCTGCCCCAAAACAATGGCTGACGGCTGCACTCCTCTCTAAAACCACACGATTTTACCCTAAAACCTACTTATACATACTCTAACTTGAATAACAAGTATGCCCTTAATCTCTATTAATTACTACTAGGTGACCAAATATAAACTAGACCCATACAGACCCGAGATCCATTCTATACCAACTTGTTTAAAAGGAACCACCCTAGCAACTCCATTCATATACCCTCGTAGAAGGAAGACGCCCCAACTTAACTATTGTAGCGCGTCGGAGCCGCGCACTCCTTTCTGCTATCAATAAAGCTTTTGCCGTTTGGCTTTGCAAGGAACGTGTCTTTATTGCCTTTACTCTTAAACGTTTGCCGAGAAGAAAACTTACAGACTTCGGCAGATTGGAGGCATTCCTCCAATCTGCCCCAAAACAATGGCTGACGGCTGCACTCCTCTCTAAAACCACACTATTTTACCCTAAAACCTACTTATACATACTCTAACTTAAATAACAAGTATGCCCTTAATCTTTATTAATTACTACTAGGTGACCAAATATAAACTAGACCCATACAGACCCGAGATCCATTCTATACCAACTTGTTTAAAAGGAACCACCCTGGCAACTCCATTCATAAACCCTCGTAGAGGGAAGACGCCCCAACTTAACCATTGTAGCGCGCCGGGGCTGCGCACTCCTTTCTGCTATCAATAAAGCTTTTGTCGTTTGGCTTTGCAAGAAACGTGTCTTTATTGCCTTTACTCTTAAACGTTTACCGAGAAGAAAACTTACAGACTTCGACAGATTGGAGGCATTCCTCCAATCTGCCCCAAAACAATGGCTGATGGCTGCACTCCTCTCTAAAACCACACGATTTTACCCTAAAACCTACTTATACATACTCTAACTTGAATAACAAGTATGCCCTTAATCTTTATTAATTACTACTAGGTGACCAAATATAAACTAGACCCATACAGACCCGAGATCCATTCTATACCAACTTGTTTAAAAGGAACCACCCTGGCAACTCCATTCATAAACCCTCGTAGATGGAAGATGCCCCAACTTAACCATTGTAGCGCGCCGGGGCCGCGCACTCCTTTCTGCTATCAATAAAGCTTTTGCCGTTTGGCTTTGCAAGGAACGTGTCTTTATTGCCTTTACTCTTAAACGTTTGTCGTGTTGTGGTATGAGTCAATCGGATGCCAAGTCCCGTTCTAGGCACTTAGCATCCAGGGGAGGGGGCCCAGATCATATTCCCTATCGGAGGCCGTTTGAACTGCTAATTCCGCTGCACTTGTGAGATCCGTTGAGGCTGGCTTGACCTATGTTGGTTGAGCGCCGGTCACGTTGTGAGGGCCATCGGCTCTTCCGACGGTTAGGGCGTGACATTTCGTTGTTGCTGGGAAGTTTTGGTCTATTTATATTAAATGAAACATTTATTTATTTATTGCCCTATTTTATGTTACATGAAGTATTCATTTGTTGTTGCAGTTATGAGGTTTTATCAACTTTGGACAAGGATAAACACCCAGTGGAGGGACCCATATACTATTACGTGTTCAACACTCTCCTCCTATGCTTGCTTGTTCTTCACATTTATTGGTGGGTCTTGATATTCCGCATGCTTGTTAAGCAAATTCAGGCGAGGGGTCAGATCAGTGAGGATGTACGATCTGGTATATGCAGTTCTAAACTCTCACCTTATCAAAACTAGGGGAGAAAATTTGCTACTGGTTGACTTATGTGATGCATCTGCTACTTCTGAACCATGGAAGTATGTGTTCAAAAGTGAATGACATGAAAATTTTGGTCAAGCTGCATCTTTCTCTTCTATAGTACTCTTTGAAAATTAATTACACCACTTAATTTTCTCAGTCTTAATCGTTCTAGCTGGAGACTGGGAATAGTTACTTTTGCTATGATTAGGCCCTTTTACCGTAGTATGATGGCTTAAAAACTGGTTCCATTATATGGAAAACTTAACTTCAATAGAAGCTGATTTCCTAAGAAATATACTGAAGAATATGGGAGGCCTGCTACTGGCTTGGGGTTGGTCCATGTAAAGCTTTCTTGGATTTGGATGTTCTTGCGTTGGAAAGCAAGGACTAAAGGACCATGTTGGTACGTTTCCTTGATGATGAAATGGGTGAAGCCACATGAGCTCACTCATTTTAACTTGTGTGAAACAAACAACTAAATTCTTTCATATGATCAATAACGATGCATTTTATGAGGAAAAGCTGAAAAAAATTTATGGTATTTGATGTGACACATTTCACACAAGAAATGAAACAAACCTGATAACTTTCTTTGATGAAAACTGCTGGTTATGAAGTACTCCATTCGAATAAATTCCCATGTTATGTACCCTATGCAGGTAGGGTTTCTGTCAACAATTGCATGGGCGATGCTTTTATTTTGGATTAGGTTGAACTCAAGACTTTTAAATTGTAAACTCTGGAGGGCTTTTGTGCTGCTAACATTCCATGCTCTCTAGACTTGGACATAGTGCTGTTCGATGGAGTGTTTCTCTCTACCTATGATTTGGTAGCTTACAAGTGGCTCTGCTTGAAGTAAATATATGTTGATTGAGTACAAATGTAATTTATTATGCTACTTGGTTTTGGCAAGGACGAGTGAGTTCAGTCTGTTCCTCAATTTGAGACTGTGTCTAGCAGTGAAACTTGAAGGGTTCCCTGGCGACACTACATTTTTATTCTTCCAAAATTTAATATCCAAAGGGTGTGGCTGTAGAAAGGTCTGTATTATGTTTCATGAGGCTCAGATAACGAGCCAATTGTACCTCTCTCAACATTCTACACCATTTTGCTTGGGTGCCCCTTTGAGACTACTTTTGCTGCCTCTCCCCTAACAGAAGAAAAACAAAACCTTTTTGTTGAAACTACTTCATGAAAATGCCACTGAATCATAACCATTTTCCTTTTTGTTACCCTTCAACCTCTCTGGGTGATGCTGAGAAGGAACGTACAATCATTGGAAGAAAGAATCTTCAGGAGACAGGAAATCTGTAATCATGTCTACGGCTGTTTTTTGTTTATAAGTTTGTCCTAGTGGAATGATTTCATCACTAAAGGAATTGTTGATCCTTAGTGAGTAGATGTCTTTGATGTTTGAGTGGTTGACAGATGCAACTAATGCCTGTTATTGTCTTACGACGAATTGTTAACCTTTGGTAAAAGTGATGGTGATGTTGTAGGTAGAGGCAGATGTTCTCTTTGTAAATGAGCCATGAAGTGGATAAAAACTATTAAAGGAAAATATTATGTTACATGTTAAGAGACATGCTGGACGCAATATCCAATATCAACTGAATAATCATACTTATTAGTGGATGCAGATGTATCATCTCCTTTGTAATACTTGTGCTATTGATATCCATATATATATATATATCACCTCTAACTTGAACTTCATTTCCTTGTCCCAGATTCCGAGGGTGATGATGAGAAAGACGATTGAATCATTGCACAAAGATTATGCCTCATTCTGTATGTATCTGTTGACATTCACAATTCCATTACGTCTTCGGCAATGAATTTTGAAGTTGTATTTTTTTTATCCTTTAGGGTTGAAACTCTAGCGTACTTCTTTATTATCTCAAATTCAAGTTGGCAGATAATTGATGGGGTTAACATTTTGATTCTGACACATGAATTTCCAATCTCGATTCATCCATGCTGAGTTATTCATCTGAGGAACTCTTGACTGTAGACCCAAAGAGTTCATCAAGAGATAGTTCTCTGGACCTGGCACTGGCAATCTGTATAATTCAAAGAAAAACAATGTGAAATCCTAGAAACATTAATATTCATCAGTTATTTTTCCTTTTCCTCCCTAGTCCCAAATTATTTTCTAGATTGATTTTGATCACCATCTTTTGTGATTGTAATGGGGTCAACGTGTAACCTTGTATTGATATTCTTGAGCGCAACAAAAGCATGCCTTATTAGATGCAGTGAGTTTTCAGTTTTGTATCACGTGTAGATGAGGTGAATTTTAAGCTATCAGGTGTACATGCAATGGATTTTACTCTCTCTCTCTCTCAGTGTTGGATGTGGGTATAACTTTTTGATATTCCTCTTGTCCTCCTTTATTCCCTAGGAATCATGGTATATCTCGGTGATCACCTTATGAATGAAGTGTTCTTTTGTCGTGTGGGGTAGATCGATGAACCTTTTTCTTGCCCACAAAGAGCATAGGCTATTGGTAGGGAGGGCATTGGGCCCACCAACTCTACTAAGTAGATTGATTGCTTGTTGCTGGTAGGGTTCTACCCACCAGAACCTGCCAACAAAACAAAACAGAAAAGGAACCTTTTCTCATCTTTAGGAATTGAACTGATTTTGGAGAAATCTCTCCAGAATTTTCATAAGATTGACAATTCCTGAACCAAGGAATTATCAACATTAGAGGGTTCACCCTCTTCGTTTTTGTTTTCTTGCTGCCTGGATTTATTGGTGGCTGTAGAGAGAGACATGGTCCCGATGAACCTCCCTTTTTCAACAAAAAATGATGGGTTCTACTCAGAGGAGAGAGAGAGAGAGATTGAAGAACACGGGCGGCATGTGGAGCTTCCTCTCATAATCCTGTCAACATTCTTTTTAGGTTATGGCAATGTAAACTGTCAATAGTTCACTTGACATTCATAATGTCGACGCTAAGAATACTCAAAAGATTCTTTCCCATATGAATTGGACTAAATAGAGGGTTTGAAAATTGCGAATTCGAGGTATCATTACTGGCACCAGTCATACCAAATTAAAACCAAGGTTAACACTAACCAATCTGATTTTCCCATGAGAAATATATATCCCATGGAAACATGACCTAGTTTTCTTTCTTCCTTTGGGAACATCAGACCTAGTAAAGTACTTCTTTTCATGCACAAAGAGCATATGTTCACCTGGCTAAGTTGTTGATTCACAAGTTGTAGATCATGAAATTGATACACAGCGTGAGCGTCCAGCTTCCGCCTCTCCATTGTACCAAAAAAAAGTGTCGTATTTTAATTCTACTGCAAACCATTGGTATTATATGCCTGACTTCGTGACCGGTAAGCTATATCCATCAATGGAACCATCTCCTCAGCAACTTTCTGTATGTCATGGAAACTTATACTAGCAACTTTCTGTTCACATTCCTTCACTATTCAGACGCAAATTAGGCATATTTTCTCTTCATATGACTGCGAATTGAAGAATTTCTTTGCATCTTTTTGGGAGGTCTTCTTTTTCCCAAATTTTCTTGCTGAAGTAGATTCAGTGAAGAGAATTCCAAGTTCAGTTCTCCCTGAAGGGCAAGAAGACAGAGGTGAGATTTTTTTGTTTTTTTGATAGGCAAGTTTATGAACTATCCCTACTAGGTATGCACACTCCAGTCACTGAACTGGGAACATTCAACTTGATGGTTCTTTGAGTTAACCCCCTAGCGGGGAGAGCTGGCGCACCTTGTGCAACAGAGAGGAGTTGCAGCCGAGAGATTGGTATGCAAGTGCAATTAAAAGCTGCAAGAACCAACTCCTAGTTTTAGATTTCGACGCAAATCTGGTTATAATCTATTTCAGTGGACTTTAAATTTAGGTAAAGACTGTAGGTCCAAATAATACTTCATAAACCAAGATTTCTTAATGGAACATTTTCTGAATTACTTCAAACTTTTGGTATTCTCACAAGTTAATCTGAGGCAGCCATTAATGGGTGATTCAGTGAAAACTTTATACAGAAGACCAACTTTCCATTGATATTGCTAACAGGAAATTATGCATAGAGCGAAATAATACGATAAGGTTAAAATTGTGCTGAATTCAGAACGTTGGTACTATTCCATAACCTGCTTCAACCATTAGAGCAGCTGGGCAGATCTGATCCACCTCGATTTCGATGTGAGCTCTCTTCACGAACCGTCCTTTAATTCTGGGCCGTGTTTCAGCATACGCCTTGCGAGAAGCATACCTAATTGTCTTTTCGAATTTTCTGTTCTTGCGCTTCTCCCTGTATCGCAACACTCGGGCTTCCCTGTCCATTGATACCAGCTGAGGCGCAATTGGAGTTGTAGGGCATGCTTCTAACTCAATTGCTTCTTTTGAATCTATGAGATAAGAGCCTGAATATTCAGTTGTGGTTGTTTCTGGCACTATGCCTACATCTAGTGATGACAGCGAAATCTGAACACGAAACATAGCAAGAATTTATCAAACCATGTGAAAGGAATTCCACCAACTATGAAATTACCGGTAGGAAAATTATTTAAAGGATATTTTAGATCCTCACCAAGAACGATAAGATGATGACTGGATGATTGAACCATGATTGCATGCACTTTATAGTGATTGAATCTCAAATACAATTGTTTTAAGGTAATTTACAGTAAGACTTCACTATGATCTTCTAGAGGTAGCTAGCCTTCAAAATAAATAAGCCAGACAAGCATAAAATAGTAGCTCTCTCTCTCAAACAAATAGTAGTTCTCTCCCCTATGAGAAGTCTAAGAGGCCGACCCCATGATATAAGCAAAGATCCAAAGACTAACAGAAATTAACCAAAAGGAAAACCACAACCTTGAAAATGTTTGTGTACAATAAAAAAGCAGAAAGAAACCATGATGCATATTAGAGAGAGAGTTGCACAGGGTTTGTGAACTAAAAGCAATATAAGAAAACAGGAAAGAGATAATTGAGTGCTTCCTGCCGACTTGTTGTAGACTTACACTATGTATGAGTGATCCAGAATAACAGTATGCTCCTTTATGATTGCCAAACTCCATATCCAGACAGTGATGGCCACTCTGCTGTTGGTCCTTTATCTCCATGCCTCGCACAGGCACAACACTGTCTGCACATTCAGCTTCACTGTACTGGCTATGCACATGAGTTTGGCTCTCACTGCATGGCTCCCCATAATCAACCAAGTCCAAGTACTCATCAACTTCACTCCCACCAAACAGAAGGCTTTCACTTCCAGCCTCTGAACTCGGGTTCTTACCGGCTGGGTCTGGCAAAAGCCATGAATTGGCCTCCTTCTCATCATCACCATCATCATCCTCACGAATTATTGATTTCTCATATGGGCAGTGATGGTTTTGGTTGTGCGTCATGTCGTCGCCGTAGCACTTGCTGGGCTGGTACTGGTGGATAGGCACACGGACGTGAAGGCGTGCCAGGGGGTTCACCGAGTGGATGTCGGCGTCACAGGTGGTGCAGAGGGATGCTGCATCTGCCTTGCAGATAACGGTGGTCGGGGCCGATTCGCAGACCTCACAGAGCCTGTGATGTGCATGGGCCTGAGGCATGCAGGTGGGAATTGGTGACCATGGCCTCAGTCCCCTCTGCTTGTACTTCATCATCTCCCCTCTTACCATCCTACCATATACTCTCTCTCTCTCTCTATTTTTATTCGATTTCTTTTCTAAAATTCTTTTATTTCCATGGAATCCATTGCCTCTAGAGTCTGCTTCGATGGAATTGTGTGGGGATGGGTGTTGATGAACAGTATCTAATGAGGAGGGAGAGAAAAGAATCAAGATCTTACACGTGGCGGACTTCTAAAGGGTAAAGGAGGAGCGCTGTTATCTTTGTGGCTGCCTATGGCTAAGCTTGAGAAAGATGTGGGGCCCCTTTGCACCTTGGGCTTTGGGAGTCATTGCCAGTTTTTCTATTTATTCTATTTTAAATATAATTTCTTTATTTTATTTTTTTAAGAAATAGAACCTCTTTGCTTTGCTCAAGTAAAAATGGACCAAGCTGCTCTTGGTTTGGCTCGGTTCAGCCTGTTATGAGCTCATTCGGGTTAGGGTCATCAAGTAAATGAGCTAAGCAAGAACTTGCTCGTTAAGCATTATGAGCTGAACATGAAAGCCAAGTGCTTGGTTCGGCTGAGCTTGTCTTAGCTTGTTTAGTTAGTCGTACATACATGGCAAACTAAGTAGACAGACATAATGTAATTAATTGTTCAAATCTTTCACTTATACAATAAAATTGTAGTTGAAATTTCTAACAACATATTAAACGATGTTTTTTTACTTTAATAATCAGCTGATGTTCAGTTGGTCGAATTCGGCTCATGTTCAAGCTAATCACAAATAAGATTTCTGTTGAGCAAATGATCCATGGACAGCCCCCCATTGGTTTCATTCTGTCCGTTTATGGGCTCTAACTAATACCAATTATAGAGAAACTGAACCGGAAACAAATCAGTTCCTATTTGAAAACTAAACTACCAGGAACTAGAGAAATTCATTAAAAAATTAATAAAAATATGAAACCGGTTGATACCATGGCAGGTGGAATCACGACCGAACCAAGTGGTCCTCGGTTTCAAGTCTAGTTTGACCCGTTTCGATTCTGGTTAAAACCGTCCGGCCAGTTCTAAACCGCTATCTCTACTTACTAGGTTTTTCCGAAATACCTCGAATTTTCGGGTATCTAACTTTTTCCTTTATCTTTAACCTTTCCACTTTTTTTTATCTTTTAAGATATGCATGCTTTTCAATTGCATCAAAGGTCGCATCGTTTATTTGCTACGTAAGATTATGTGCCATAGAGGTCCATTCTCAAAAAAATTTGGAACCGCAATCTCATCATCCTGACCCACGGGCACCCAAGCTCCACCCAGGCGGGCTCGCCGGACTGTTATGCAAACTGTCAAACCCTAATCTCATAAAGGGCAGAAAGAAGCTAAGGGGAAGTGAAGCAGTGTAAAGGGATGGACAGTGATTGGCGAAAACATAGGCTCTACGCCTTGTGGCAAGAGTGAAGTTAATTTGCAATTAATGATTTATGTGATCCCACATAATAATAAATTAATTTGATAATGATATGTTGTAGATGTAGCTATAGGAATAACTTTTATGACATATGCAGGGAAGTATGGTACTTGATTTATCATATTACTATTTTTTTTATAAAAGATAGAGTTTCTTTTATTACAAAAAAATTAACCACTAATAAGGATTATGTATAAAAAGTTTAATGACTTCACGAATTATGTAACTCAGCCAAGCACCCTTTTTTTCTTCTTTTATTACAATCGAAAAATTATCTTTAATACACATGCACCCTCTGGGAGTCGAACTTCTAAACAGCAGCAATGGTGATACAGCGCCCTGCCGTTGAGCAGCTGAGCTACCGCTCTCGGTGCCTTGGCCAAGCACCTTTAATTCCATAAAACCTAGTCGTAATCTTTCAATAAAAAACAATTGCAAGAAAAGAGCAAATTTTGAAAAGATGCGGCAAAGCATTGAACTTCATCCTTTGTGATGACCTCTTCAACGAGAAATATGTTTTAGACATCTTATTGTAAAACCTAGTCGTAATTTTTCGATAAAAATAATTGCGAGAGTAAAACATGATGCCCCATTTATTTGGTCATTTTTAACAAATCATTTGTAAATAGCAAGAATATCAACTAAAACTTTCTCCTGTGTGTCTCCCTCTAGAGTATTAGTCCTATCAAGGGGTGTTCAAGGAATGGCTACGACCGAACCAAACCACCAGACATACGGTTTGGTTCCACTCTAGATGTTAGTTAGGTTTGGTTTGGTGTTAACAGGAAAAAAAATGGTGGCTTGGTTCATGGTTCCATTGTTTGAACCAAACCATGAGAAGAGGATGGAACCATTACATGCACATATATATATATATATATTCACGGTTCCATTGTTGGAACCAAACCATTAGAAGAGAATGGAACCATTACATGCACATATATATATATATATATATATATATATATATATATATATATATATATATATATATATATATATATATATATATATATATATATATATATATATATATATATATAATGTTATATAAAGTTTATATCTTATGTACTTATAAATCTTGATAAGCTTACAAGTTTTTATATATGAGTTTTACAACCTTATATAAATATTAAATTGAGACCATAGATCCAAATGAGCAGTTTGGTTGGCGTATTTTACCCAAACCCTAAAATGCGTAGAGCTTTGGTTCAAAACCGAATCAAACTGGAATCAGCATTTCGGTTGGATTCAACTTTAATCATAGCACGATTTGGTTCAGTTCCTTAAAACATAAGACAAATAGTATAAGATGTTGGTAGCTTAGCGCACGCACACACACACACACATATATACATATATATATATATATATGTATGTATATATATATATGTATATATATATATGTATGTATATATATATATGTATGTATATATATATATGTATGTATATATATATATGTATGTATATATATATATATATATATGTATGTATATATATATGTATGTATATATATATATATATATATATATATATATATATATATATATATATATATATATATATATATATATATGTATATATATATATATATATGTATGTGTGTGTGTACGCGCGTGCATCGTATGAGGTGAGCCCATACTGAATCCTCAGCAGTGCTTGGTGACCATTCATCTCCTCACGAGTAGGAGCCTACCACGTCACCTCTACAAGATCACTTGTGGAACTCCACCACCCACTCATTCCATTGGGAGCCTCAAGTTGGCCCCTCTCTTTCATGAGCCCAAACAATGGTCTCTCTCTCTCTCTCTCACACACACACACACATACACACACACACACACGTTGAGCTTGACGTCTCCGTCTAGTGCTGATCTAAAAGTGGATGCTAACCAAGTACAGCAGGCTCAGACTGGATCAGGTTGTCTGATGGGGATCTGATTTTGATGTTTCTCTATTTTGGGTTGGAATTACCTGGGGACATATATAATTCTAACCAAAACTACTATTGTTCTGTATGGTTGTCTCATTTTTGAATGATTTTTAGCAATGAGATAGTCCAAGAAAAAAGGATTATTGGTTTAAGAGCTTTAGATTTTCTTGGCTGGAAACTTCTTTGATAGAATTAGAAGAGTAACAATTTTGGATTATCTCATTGTTAAAAACAATAACCCTTTTTTTACGCTTGTAGTGATGGACGCATGAACTTCTGACATTTTGGGTTAGGCACCCTAAACTGGGTCTGCCATCAGTTTGGATTATCTCATGGGTGACGCATTAATCTTCCTTGATCATATAGTCATAATTGGAGAGCATGCAATTCAGGACTGTAGTATATATATATATGTGTGTGTGCATTGAAATATGTCTATATTATGTTTGTCACATGTTTAAGTAGATTTTCTAGTTTCCAGTTATTTAAATGAATGCTGGGAATATTATATCAAACCCAAGGTGGGCATATATTTTACCGTGTTACACACATACACACACACAACGTTTCATACAATACCGTGTGAACACCACGACAAACTATATGAAAGCAGAACGAGCAATCTATACAAATGAGATAGGTACCAAATTTATTAGTTTATGTATCAATTATATGGCAACAAAATCAACTGAAACCTTGCAAACGACTTCACCAATATTGCTATTTGCTTCTTAACTTAATTTGGAAGAAAAAGAATTAATTGTCTCCGTTGCTTAATTTGTCCAGTAAACCTACTAAAGCTCCCGCAGGAGTCGAACTTCAAACCTCAGAGCACACCTTGCCAGTTGAACTAACGCTCTCGGTAGACATGGCCTGTTCGAATTGGCCTGGAACCAAGAACCAGGAACCGGAACCAAATTGGGATCAGGTCGGTCCAGTTCTGGTTTAGGTCCTAAACCATTCAGAATCGGGAAATATTAAAAACAGAATTTTGATAAAAATATTAAGTGATAAAACTGGTGGTTCGGTAACGGTTTCAGCACGGTTTCAATTCACAGAAGCTTGAACCGAAACCGAACCTGGTCCTCCCCCATTCCAAGTATGGGTTCAGTTCCAGACGATTCTTGGCCCGGTTCGGAACCAGCCATGTCTAGCTCTGGGTGAATATCAAGCAGTATCTTTCAATACATTATGATAGTAGCGTATATCTTATAATTTTTGCCCATTTATCGGCTCAGTTTGTATCTGACGATATTATTCAATATCCTTGTTTTTTTAATCTTTTTTCAGCAAGCAGCCATTTGTTTTAAAATTAACTTTTCCTCGTTAAATAAAGAAAATAAAGTATATAACCATATCTATGATACATTATGATATACAAAATTAGATGAAATAACTTTTGAGGATTTAATTATGAGCATGGCATGTGATATTTGTAATAAAAAGATGGTTTATATTATGTTGGTAGGTCATGACCAATCCATGTCTACATGCATCACCTGGACCAAAAGCAGCTCATGGTCCCAGGAGCTGTATGATCTACTGAGTGCCACTAGGAGTTGAAGGATTTGCATACGCATGAAAGCATGTCAGCTTGATAGAATTACACTGAGAAATCTTTGGGGTGGTAATTTTAAACGTTTTTAAAAATATTCTAAAAGCAACACTATTATGTTTGTCCCCAAAAAACAATCATCACGAATAAGTGAGAAACGTCAGTAATGGGCATGATCCAATCGCGCACACACACATATATATATATATATAGGTGTGGTTGTTTTCAAGATGCAACATGACTTTTGAGTGGATTACCAAAATAGTTGGTACTATTCTTAATTGATCATGCTTAACTTCAAAGTTCTGATGTGATTGATATGATGTATTTATGCTAGAAAGACCACAGTAGGGATTGACAAAGTTATGCATTAATTGGTGGCACCTAAGACGACCTCTTTCATCTATCTGTTCAGGCTTGCTATTAACTTGTAATGATAAATATTGTTCTTCCTTCGTTTCTTTCTTTCTTTCGGCCTTTTTACTTCACACAGGTCCTTCGGTGTTGAACCATCCGCTTCTTTGACCAATCCATCCTGATTTATGAACTCCAGTTGCCAGCATTAAGCGGTTAAAAGAACCTTGTATGTACACTTTTGAACAATCCCATCTTCTGATTAGGTGTGACAATTTTGTGTCAGAGGTGGCTTCATTTCGTGTTTGTGTTGGAAATAGGTGAACCCAAACATGACCTAATATTCATTTCATGTTGCAGGTCATGTTGTCATTTCTCGTTCATATCAAAAATAGGTTAACCCGAACACGATAGGTTTCTTCTTGGGTTTGTCATTGTAAAAAATGTCTAATATTGCCAGTCCTACTTCTGAGGAAGCCAATTCTGTGTTTCGTCAGTGCCTCTGTTGAGGAAGCTGATCTCCTGGAGTTTTAAGAGCTACCACATACATACTTGACTGACCATCCCTTTGAGGTGAAGTTCCTATCCTCAAAGGTCTACGAATTTTGGAGTTCCCCATGCGAACCACACGACTAAACATGGCTGGTTCCGGGTAAATGGAACTGCCAGCGGTGGCAGATCTAGAAATTTGTGTAGGATGGGAAAAATAGGTCATGGGACTGTTTAAGGTGGAGCAAACTATGCATTATACTCATAGATTCAACTGCAAGCTATAGTCTTTTCACTCAATTTTTCAAATTCAGGTGGGGTGGCTGCCCCACCTCGGCTTAATGTAGATCTGCAACTGCCCATTTACCCTGAAACTTGGAACCAGGAACCAAACCAGCTGGGGCTGGTTCCTGTTACGATTCTAAAACAGAAAGTTCTGTGGCTGGAATCTAAACCACCAAGAGCCAGCAAAAAACATTTTAAAAAATAAAACTTTAAATAAACAAAATTTAAAAAATCAAAACCGAGAATATGAAGCCACTAGTTCCTGTTTTGGGCTGATTTGGTTCCATGAAAGGTGAAACCAGAACCAAGCTGAACTGAGTAGTCTCCTGTTTCGAGTTCAATTTCACCTGTTCCAGTTCCAGCCAGTTCTTGGCCCAGTTCAGTTCCGGTTGGAACCACCAGCCTGGTTCCAAACCGGCCATGTATATACATGACAATTTAGAAAACCATGAACCAGGACTTTATCTCTCATGTCTCCAAAATCCTTACTGCACCAATGGTTAAAACCAGCGAGAACTATTTAGGGTGGAGCAAGGTATGATTTTTTATTCATTCTTCTGCTAAAGGTTTCTGTTGATTTTCCATGTGGAGGGATGCCCCGCTTCAGCTCAATGTAGATCCGAAACTGCAGACCAGCCGATTTCTCCATTTGTGTCAGGGTAAGGTCTTGCAATTTTCTAAGATGCTCCCAGTTTATGAAATGCATAGTGTTTTTCCTGTTGATCAAACCATAGGAAGTTTAAGATGCAATGTTCTGCAATTCACCAGGCATACTAACTGGGGTCTCAAAGCTGCAACACCAATGAATCTCTGCTAAAGAAACGACTGCTTCGATGAGGAATGGTACATATGCAGAGTAGGGTCGACCATTTCAGACACAACAAAAACCTTACATGTACACAACCCGAAAAGTGCGTGTTCATATCCACCCAAAAGAATGAAATTTAGGTAACTTTCAAGTTGACCTGTTTTAACATGAGCACCAAATGAAACACATAAAAGCTGGCCATTTCAGAAGATGAAATCTTCTCAAAAGCACAATACCTAAGATAAACACAAAATTGACACAATACAAGGACGAACCGAATTGCAAAATTGCCACCGCTAATAGAAGAAACTGCCACTCCAAGTGGCCAGTCTTGTGCATTTTACTTATCAGACTTGTATATATCATACGCATGCATTTTACGTATCAGACTTGTATATATCATACGTATACATGTCCTTACTTTTTAGGAGCATGAGTGTTATTTAGATTGTTAAAAGAGCACTCTAGAAAATAAGGATACGCTTATTGCAGTCGTGTCACGAAAGTAAGAGGTAGGCAGCATCCAATCACTACCGAGGGAGATTCTTCCAATAAAAACAACAAAACAACTAAGCCTTTTCCCATACTAGATGGGGTCTGCTACATGAATTTTTTGTTTATAGCAATATAAATTAGATTATTATTTATTATTTATTTCTACACTTTTGTGATCATCTTTTTCTCCCTTCAACATTTTCATAATCTAGTTTTTTCATATCTTCTTACGGGAGCATTCTTTGATCATCTTTATATAAGTTCAAACCACCTTAAACAATTTTCCCTCATTTTATTCTTTATTAGTGCTACTCCTAATTTATTTCTAATAACCTCATTATATATATGATATTTTCTTATGTGATCACTCATTCATCTCAACAACTTCATTTATGCTACAAACATCTTTTGTACATATTAATGATTAATTACCCAACACTCAGAACCATAAAACAATACAGGTCTAATTGTTGCTCTATAATATTTACCTTTCAACTTTAATGATATCTTATTATCACATAGAATATCTAATGCCCCTCTCTATTTTAACCAACCAACATTAATTCTATTTGTAACATTATTAGAAAATGAGTAAAACATTTTAATTCAGTTTATTGAAAAATCAAATAATTCATACACAATCAACAACACAAGGCTTCTTTTACAATGTTACATATGATTGTTTATATATGCATGAATTAGTTGTTAGCCAGCATCCAACGGCTAGAATGGATGTTTGTTGGTTGTGAAGGACATGTCCAACGACTAGTTTGAGCCATGCTAGTTGGGCCCTATTGACCTGACTCTGTTGCTGGTTGGGCCCTACTGACTTGGCTATGTTGCTGGTTGGGCTTTGGTTCTAGTGGCCCAACCCTATTACATTTTAACACCATATCTCAATCTGCACTGCTTGTTGTAAAAGGAGAATGTTCAAAATCTTTTCCAAAACTTCAACTTGGTTTTTGTTCAATGTTTTTCTATGTATCTTGTATGCATTGGAACTCATCCTTGTGATATACCTTATGACATACCTACAACAAAACTCATAGAATTAATCCTAAATGAAAATATTAAGATCCCATAACTAAAAGTATGAAAACTTGTATTTTTCAAAAAAATTATTTAATAGAAAATATTAATCATCTAAGTAGGATTGTCAAATATAACAAATAATTTCATGAATCACCACAAACTCGTGATGTTACAAAAAGACCTTGATATACCAAACAAGCTTTAAGGTTAAACTCAAACCATCCAAAACAATCAAATAAGCTTTTAAGGCTAAGCTCAAATCCTCCAAAACAATCAAATGCTAAGGCTCTTAAATAACTCACAATCTCAAATGTGATTATATGATTCCAAGGATAAGATAGTCTACCAATATGATCAAAATATATTTTAAATATATACAAAAATATTTATAATCAACTTAAAAAATTTCAAAGTCTGTCTCAAAAAACAAGAATTCTTTAAATGAAATCCTTATCACTCGTACAAAATGCTCAAAATATACCAAATGAATAATAAATACTAAGGCAAGACTCTTTTTATGCATTATTTTCAAATACTTATATCAAGCACAAGGTTATCAAGATAACAATAAGTACATATTCAACATTGATTTATCCTCAACTAATAACCAACAACATAAAGCACCTTAATCACAAAGGTCTTCAACAAAAGACTAACAAACGTGACATATAGCCATAACATGGAGATCTTAATTGCATGAAAAAACAACTTCAAAGTTACCAAGATCACAAACTATCAAATAACAATAAGTGCATCTTTAAACATTGACTTATCTGCAACCAATAGCCAATAACATGAAGCACCTTAACACAAAGCAAAAGAAACATATAGCCAAAACATAGAGATCCTAATCACATAAAGACTAAAGTTATTGTCTAACAAAATGTCTATCTTTATAAAAAAAAAGGTCAATGCTAAATACCACAAACAAATATCAATAAATTTGAAGGAAACTTGGAACGAGGACACCTGATTTGCTTATTTATGCTAAACAGAGAAAGAAGAGTCAAACAAGATTAAATCGAATTCAGACGTAGTCTTGGGTCTAGATCTAGGACCAACAAATATCTCATATCTAACACTGAAGTTCTCTCTTTGGTTCTCTCCCTTCCCCTTCTCTCTCAAAGGACCACTCTCTCACACTGTATGTGATGAAGACCTCACCTGAACCACCGTTGCTAGTATCTCGCGTCCGCATTCAACAACCATTGTTGTTGTCATTTCCCTCAACCATCATCGCTATCACCCCTCTGACTCTGATACCATATTAGAAAACAAGCAAAATTCCAGAATTCATTTTATTGAAATCAATCACACAAGCACAAGGCTTTCTTTACAATGTTACATATGATATGTTTATATACACATCAATTAGCCAACATCCAAGGGCTAGAGTTGGATGCTTATTGGTTGTGAAGAGTTGGTCTAACGACTAGTTTAAACCCTACTAGTTGGGCTCTATTGGCCTAGCCCTACTACTAGTTGGGCTTTGTTGGCCTTTGGTTCTTGTAGTCCTGGTAGCCCAACCATGTTACATTTTAACAAACATCTCCATCAACTTTTTCTCACTATAAAAAAAAATGATACTAAGTATTTAAAACTTTCCTTATATGTGTCAATCTTAATTTTTATGTCCTCTAAAGTACCCAAATAATCACACTTACATTCTATATATTTTGTTTTTGTTCTACTAAGTCATAAGCCTTTACTTTCTAACGTATCTCTCAATAGTTCCAATTTCCTATTAACTTTTTGCTTAGACTCATCCACTAACACAATGCCATCGACAAATAATATACACCAAGGTACTGTTAAAAATAGGGCCATTTGAGCCCAGCCTGGCCAACTGGGCCAGGGCCACTAGCCGTTGGGGGCCCATGCCTCCAACGGCTAGTTAAAGAGCCGTTGGAGGGGTTGTCCACAACCAGCCCCCTCTTTACTCCACTCTCTCTCACTCACTCTTACTTCTTCCTCTCTATAAAATCTCTTCTAATCCATTATAAACTTTAAGCCTTTTGTGGCTAATTAATAAAAATTATTTATTCAAGTTTGCTTTGTGTTCATTATCCTTTTCGTGTGTGTTTATTGCTATCAGCTATAACCTTTTCTAAAGTTTCGTGATAATTACATTGTGATGCTATTCATTCATCGATCTTCTGCAACTATATTGGAGTGTCATCTTCATTACATGGTATCAGAGCCATTTTGCGATCGTAGAAATATTGTTCACCGTCTCGAGAAGCATGCCGATCGTATTTTGTAAATTTACCTCTTTAGTTTCTTTCTCCTTAAAATATAGATGATAAAGGGGGATTCAACTTTCATTTAACACCTTCAAACTATATGACATTGGCCCAATCTATGAAAAATTATTTATATTTTAAAAAATTATGGGGTTATATAAGTGGTTCAAAGGTAGAACCCTCTATCAATGTCATACTTGAGCAAAAAGAGGAATATGAAGGAGGTCATAGAACAATCCTGTGGGTGCTCATGAATAATGTAAATGAGCATACTAGGGATACTTTGGCCGATTTCACCAATGCTAAAGAAGCATGAGAATATTTGAAAAAGTCCCATGTTCAAAGCGATGTGGCTCATAAGATGGCATTAAGAGACAAATTGGTCTCACTTAAATAAGGAGATAAAGGGGTAAACAAATTTTTTAGGGAATACTCCAATATTTAGAATCAATTATATGGTTACAAAAAGAAATGTACACAATGTCTTAGTGAGAGACAATGTGAAAATAATGAGGATTTTGTATACCAATTTCTAAGAAGTCTTCGAAAAAAATTTGAAGGGGTAAGATCATTGCTCATTCATAGAAAACCTTTTCCTACAAAAGAAAAGATTCTTATCGATCTTCAAATGGCGGATACAAGAATGAATGAAGCAAGACTTCAAAGAGACACCGCCTTAGCAGCATCAAAACCTAGAGCAAATATGAAGGCTTACCGACCACCTCATTTCAAAAGTGAAGAAGGAAGAAAAGACATTATTTGCCATCATTGTAGAGAAGTCGGGTATATAAGGTCAAATTGCCCTAAATTGAAAAAGAAGGTGGCCTTAGTAGAAAAACATGCTTCATCTTCTATCCTTGCACTTGAAGAAAAATTGAAGCAACTTGAAGCCCAAATGAAGGAAAAAGCAACAGTTGGTATGCCTTACTCTCTCCAACAAAAGAAATTCAAGGTATGACCTCCTGGATTCTTGATTTGGGTACTTCGTTTCATATGACTTGTAATAAACATATTTTAAAATTATATGTTCAAAAACCCTTATCATGTTTTTATACTGCGGACGAGACACAATTAAATGTTGATAAAGTTAGTGACTTGCAAAACAAAAATTTCGAAGTTTCCAAAATTAGTGTTGTTCCAAAACTAAATTTGAACTTACTTTCTGTATCCTAAATTTCGGATAAAAATTGTATTATAATCTTTTCATCCATAGGATGTATTGTATAGGATCGCCTCTCGAAGAAGGTGATTGGGTGTGGCCATAAAGAGGACGGACTTTACATTATGGACTACTTGCATAGCATAGGATATGTTAATGTTTTGACAAATGATGCTCTTTTATGGTACAAGAGACTAGGACAACTTAATGTTGAAAAATTGTATCAATGTCCTGTTGGAATAAAATTTAAGGAATCTTTTTCTTGCAAAGATTGTGTTCTCGGTAAAATGCAACATCTTCCATTTCCAAACAAAACACATGTTACAACAAGATCCTTCGAAATAATTCATTCGGATGTATGGGGTCTGGCATCCGTTTTATCTAAATGAGGCATTTCCTATTATGTCATTTTTGTAGATGACTTTACTAAGTATACATGGATATATCTTTTAAAAGCAAAATCTGATGTCTTTCAAAATTTTGTTATCTTTCATAATCTTGTAAAAAATCAATTTGATTCCGAAATCAAGATTTTTAGATTCAATTCTGGAGGAAAGTTTATGTTAAAGGATTTTAAAAACCATCTCAATACGTTTGAAATTATACATCAAACTTCTTGCTCTAAGACTCCGCAATAAAATGGTATTTCCGTACGTAAGAATAGACATATTTTAGAAACCACAACAACTTTACTTTTATCAAGTGGTGTTTCTAAAATTTTTTGGGCAAAAGCTATTATGACTGTAATCTATTTAATTAATCGGATGCCCTCTTCGATTTTACAAAATGTGTCTCCTATATAAAAACTCTTTAAAGTTTCTCTCAACTATTCTAGATTGCGTGTTTTTGGATGTAAATGCTTTGTTTATACTGACAAAGACAATAAACTATCATCTCGGGTCATAGAATGCGTCTTTCTAAGATATATGGAATAACCAAAAAAGGGATATAGGTGTTATGATTATAAAATTGATAAGCTTTATGTTTCACGAGATGTTAGGTTTTTTTTAAATGAATATGTTTTTAAAAGCATGGATGATGATAGTTCTCTTAATGACTCCTCTTATTCCTTCTTGAATGATATTTTAGGTGAAGAGGTAATTCATGAAGAAAATGATCTTGATGAACATATGATTACCAGACACTCTATTACACCTTTTGATCAACATTACAATAGGAGATCTGTGCCTATTCCTAGAAGGTCAAACCGTGATTCTAGACCTCCTGAAAGATTTGTCTCATATGATAGTTTTTCACCAAGACATAGAGCTTTAGTAACAAATATTTCAGCTATAAAGAAACCTAGAACCTTTAAAGAAGCCCAATTATCACAAGAGTGGACTCATGCAATGAACGAAGAGTTGGATGCTTTATATAGAGTCCAAACTTCGGATATTGTCTCTAGACCATCAAACAAAAAGACTATAGGTTGTAGATGGGTCTATAAAATCAAGACTAATGGTGATGGTTCATTAGATCATTATAAAGCTAGATTGGTTGCCAAGGGTTATTCACAAGAGTATGGAATTGATTATGAAGAACCTTTGCTCCTGTAGCTAGAATGACAACTGTTAGAACACTTATAGTTGTATGTGCAATTCATCATTGGAATATCTATCAGTGGTTGAAGCAATAAGTATATATGGAGCCTCCTCCTAGTCTCAATCTTCCTACAAACCAAGTTTTAAAGTTCAAAAGAGTTTTATATGGTCTCAAATAAGCTCTCAAGGCTTGGTTTGATAGAATGACTGAATTCATGACACTGCATGGTTTTACTATCTGTTATACTGACACAGCCTTGTTTATAAGAAAATCCTCTGCAGGTATTGTTATTCTTTTGCTCTACATCGATGATATGATTATTACAGGTAGTGATAACACAGGTATCTAGCAAATCAAACAATAACTTGGTAATATGTTTGAAATGAAGGATCTTGGTTAACTTTCCTATTTTCTTTGTATTGAGGTAACTCGTGATGATAGAGGTTTCTTTTTATCACAAACTAAGTTTACTAATGATGTTATTCTTAGATCAGGTATTACAGATGACAAAGTTGTTGAGACACCTGAAGTAATCAACCAAAAGATACGTCTAATTGATGGTGAACTTCTGAGTGATCCCACACCTTATAGACAAATGGTTGGAGCACTCACCTATCTTATCATAACATGGCCTGATATTGCTCATGCCGTTCATACTGTAAGTCAGTTTCAGCATGCACCCACCTCAGTGCATATGAGTGTTGTTATGAGAATTGTTCGTTATATTCGACAAACCTTAACTAAGGGAGTATTTCTATCATCTTCCTCGTTATCTCAGTTACTCGCATATACTGATGCTGATTGGGGTGGTGATGTAAATGACAAGCACTCTACTACCGGCTACTGCATATTTCTTGATCACTCACTCATCTCATGGAGATGAAAGAAACAACAAAAGGTGTCTCTTTCGTCCACCGAAACCAAGTATCGTGCAATGGCCAACACTACTAAAGAACTAACTTGGCTACGACGACTACTTCAGGACTTGGGCATACAACTGTAAGCTCCTCCAATCATGTTCTGCGACAACAAAAGTGTTATGTATATAGCCAACAATCATACATTTCATGAGCGTACAAAGCACATAGAGATTGACTATCACTATGTTCTTCAAGAGCATCTAAGGCAATTTAATATTCCAATTTGTAAAATCAGAGTATCAACTTGTTGACGTGTTCAGCAAGTCATTACCTGCTCCTCGATTTCAATCTTTAATTAGCAAATTTCAGGTCATGGAGTTGTCAATTTGAGGAGGAGTGTTAAAAATAATGCCATTTGGGCTTAACCCTAACCAACTGGGCCATCAGGGCCAGGGCCACTAGCCGTTGGGGGCCCATGCCTCCAACGGCTAGTTGAAGAGCCGTTGGAGGAGCTGGCCACAACCAGTCCCCTCTTTACTCCACTCTCTCTTACTTCTTCCTCTCTATAAAATCCCTTCTAATCCATTGTAAACTTCAAACCTTTTGTGGCTAATTAATAAAGATTATTTATTCAAGTTTGCTTTGTGTTCATTATCCTTTTCGTATGTGCTTGTTGCTCTCGGCTATAGCCTTTTCTAAGGCTTTGTGATAATTACATTGTGGTGCTATTTATTCATCGATCTTCCGCAACTATATTGGAGCGTCGTCTTCATTACAGGTATTTCATCTTAAATATGTTTTGTTAACTCATGAATGACCAATATAAATAAATAATAGACTTAAAAATAAATATGCTTAAAAAATCAGAACATACACAAAGCTGAACATAGTAACGCCAGTAGTTTGACTGTGCCATCAGGATTATGAAAAAACCCATTATATTTTAGAAACTAAAGAATTGCAAGAGCTTATATCATATCACACAATATAACTGGAATCTAGTGTGTGACAATGAATCAACATGGCCACAGTTTGTTTTAACTGCTGCCTTTTCTGGCGATCAGCATAAGCGCAATCCTATCAAGGTGAGAACTTTGATATCAACTTATCAACATGAATGATGATATCATCGATCCATGGACGCATCGCCACCTGAGGTTGAAGCATCCACACCACAAACTGATGCAATTGATCTGGATAAGGAGGTTTAGGCCCAGCAGGCCACTTTACTTGCCCGTTCATTATAGCCAACTGCAGGCTCCCCCCAGATTCACCTAGCGCAAACTCGAAAGGAGACTCACCATACCTTAAAATGTCAAAAGAAGAATCAATGCAATTAGCATGTCCATTTCTAGTTAAAACAACCATAACAAGACACCATAAAAAGAGACAATCATAGCCTGCAACACCGTATAAGAACGCCAATATGATAAGATTACTATATAAATAAGGTTAAAGTGGCCACTCAGTTTCACCAGATAGCAAGTAGAACGAGGACAGATAAGACGTAAATGATGAGCCTCACTGCCTTCCCAAGATAAGATGCATCTAAGTGGTTTATCAATCAACAATCATAAATCAACCCTACTCAATCTTTTCTGCAATGACCAATGGAGAAAATTCTGCAGCATGCTATAGTAAATTAGCAATACAATGACATTATCTACCAGAAGATGATTGTGTTCTAAAGGACCCTGACAAGACGGGTATCCATTCTACAAAAAACACTATCCAATGCATACTTTTTTATAATAATATAACAAGATGCAGCAAGAGCTACCTATAGTACCACTTTACACAGATAATTCTATACCCACTCAAATGAGTCGGATGGTACATGGTGTAGAAACACTTACACACAACAAATAATGAAAAATAACCACTCATATCATGAAAAATCAAAGTTACAAAGGGTTGAGGGTCGGCGCCACATCCTTGGCTGCCGCCCCAACTCTCTCTTCTCTTTCACATTTTTTATTAAGGTGTAGGGTTTTTCTCTTTATAGTGGTTTCTAACTTAAATTTCTAATATGCCCATACTTAGTAAAAGTTATACCATGGAGCTCTTATTGGATCAAATATGGATCCAATAGGAGCAGAGATCTTTTTCTTCCTTTTCCTTCAACACACCCCCTCAAGTTGGGACCTGAATACTCATAACTCCCAACTTATCCAAAGTTCTCTTCAAACAACAAGCTGTAACAGACTTAGTCAATAATATATCAGCTAACTATTCTTCTGACCGCACATGTGTAAGATCAAAAATTCATGCAGATAATTTCTCTCGAATAAAATGGCAGTCGACTTCAATATGCTTGGTTCTTTTGTGAAATACAGGATTAGATGCAATCTACAAAGCTGCCCTGCTGTCTATAAAATATTTTACTAGAAGATTCCTTCCAAATCCAATTTCTTGCATGAGAGATAGGACCCATAAGCCTTCGCACATCCCAAGTGCAATAGCCCTATATTCTGTCTCAGCACTAGATCTAGCAACAACTGACTGCATCTTACTCTTTCATGACACTATGTTTCCTCCCACACTTAGTAAATAGCCTGATGTAGATCTTCTATCTTCAACAACACTAGTTCAATCAGCATCAATATAAATTTTGATTCTTAGAGAATGATTCAGTGAATACAACAAACCGTGAGTGATAGAAGATTTAAGATATCTTATGATATACAATACATAATTCATATGATGTGTTGTAGGGGAATGCATCCATCTGCTTACGTAGCTCACTGCGAAGCTGATATCTGACCTGGTAATGGTGAGATATATAAGTTTTTCCACTATTCTTTGGTATCTGCTCACATCTTCATATGAGTCATCCGCTGTACTCATTGGATCCTCATTTATTTCAATTGATGTGGTATACATACGACAATATTCCATCTTGGTCTCTCTTAATAAATTCAAGATATACTTTCTTTGGCATAAGAATAAGTTGTTATCTTTTCTAATGATCTCAATCCCTAAAAAGTAATCCAATTTTCCCAAATCTTTCAAGTTGAATAAACTGTGTAGTTTCTTCTTTAGAGATGTAATTCCTTCAATATCATAGCCAGTAATAATTATATCATCCACGTATACAACCAATAAGATAGTTCTCTTACCCTGTTTTATGAATAATGTATGATCACTTACACTTCTTTTGAATCCCAAGCCAAGAACCCCTTCACTGAATTTTTCAAACCAAGTCCTGAGAGACCGTTTCAACCCATGGAGTGATTTCCTCAATTTGCATACCTTGTTCAATGAGACTTCCTGATTGTATCCTAGTGGTAAATCAATATAAATGTCTTCACTAAGATCCCCTTGAAGAAATGCATTCTTGACATCAAGTTGCCATAGTTCTCACTTCTGATTCACAACTATACTTAGAAGAATTCGTATAGTATTCATTTTTGCTACTGGAGCAAATGTCTCATTATAGTCAATTCCATACGATTGACTATAACCTTTAGCAACCAATCGAACTTTATACCTCTCTATGCTTCTATTTGCATTGAATTTGATAGTATATACCCACTTACAGCTCACGGTTTCTCTATTTGGTGGAGGGTCTAAAATAATCTACGTTTTGTTTTGTTTCAATGCTTTGATTTCTTCATCCATAGCAGCCCACCACGTGGAATTCTGGTTTGCTTCTTTAAAACTCTTGGGCACGTGAGTGTTTTCTGCATTCATCACAAATAACTGGTATTCTTTTGGAAAATTAGTATATGATATCATCTGATATAATGAATATGTAGCAGTCTCACGTATTCCTTTTCTCAATGCAATAGGTAAATCATCAGAAATGTTATAAGTTTTAGATGTTATTGGAGGAGGTGGAGAAAACTGTTTCAGGGTGAAAGGTAGCATCTTGGCTCTTCATTACAACTTTTCTTTCTCCTCTAGAATAAGTTTTTCATTCAACCCCTTTTTGCGACATGTTTTCCTGAATGTCCACCTCATTTGCTGGAACTTCACCTGAAGGTATGATTGACAACACTATAGGAGAATGACTATTGATTGATTGATTGTTCTTGTTCTCATAAAATGAAACTTCCTCATGAAATGTCACATCCATGATAACATAGCATCTTCTATTGTCTGTGTCATAACATTTGTACCCTTTTTGGGAAGAAGAATAACCCAAAAAATACATTTAATTGCTCTAACATCAAGCTTGTCTCTGGCATTTTTATATACATGTACAAAACAAGTGCAATCAAAGATTTTTGAAGGACCATGAAATTGTTTTTGATTTGGACATAAAAGGTGAAATGGAGAATTTCTATTAAGAACAACACTAGGCATATGATTTATAAGATAGACAACAGTTAATACAGCCTTTCCCCAAAAGAATTTTGGCATGTTATATCCAATCAACAATGTTCGTGCCACTTCCAAGATATGTCTATTCTTTTTTTCACAAACTTCATTCTGTTGTGGGGAATATGAGCATGAAGTTTGATGTAAAATACCTTTACTAACGAAGAATGTGTTGAAAGAGTTACTCATATACTCTCCCCCATTATCACTGCGTATAGTTTTTATGGGCAGTTGAAACGGTGTATGAATAAATTCACAATACGTTGCAGAATATTTATAACTTTATCTCTAGATATCATGAGATAAACCATAGTAAATATGGTACAATCATCTATGAATGAAACAAAGTATTTATATCCATGTAAAATAGTAATAGAGCATGATCCCCAAATATCTGAATGCACAATCTCAAAGGGTTTTAAAGATCGAGTTTCATTGATAGGAAAGGAGGCACGATGATGTTTTGCCTTCTAACAAGTTTCACATCTCAAAATAACATCATTACAGTTTTTAAATTCTGGTAACAAAAATCTTATTCTAGAGAGTGAAATGTCACAATCGTTGGTGCCATAAAGTAAGATCTGCTTTCTGTTTTTCTGTAATAAGAGTCAACCCATCTCGAGTGATGCTAGCCTCCTTGTAGAAATACAATCCTCTCTTTATGCAACATGACCACAGATCCTTCTCGTCTTCTGCTCTTGAAAGACACAATGAGTAGCATCAAAGATCACTAAACAATGTAAATTTCTAATTAATGCATGTATAAAAAGTAAATTGACTGAGAGGGTAGGAACATGTAGGACATTATATAGAACTCCTAGAGATGGAACTATACTCCCTTTCCCAATAATAGGAGTGTTAGACCCATCAACCATCTTGATTCCAATATTTTTCTGAATTGGGTAGTAGTCCTGAAAAAATGATCTGGTTCCCACCATATGATTTGTGAGACCTGAATCAATAACTCAAACTCTGAAATTAGACATAGAATGATTACCCGTCGTCATAAAAGAGAATGGATATGCCATAGTACCATGAGAATCTGTGGTGGAAGATGTGGAGGCCTTCTAAGATTCTGCAAGTCGATACTCTAACTCATTTATCCTCTTCTACATTTCAGTCATTGAGTTTTGACCACCCTCTATTGTACTCTTCTCATGTTGGTCACTAAAGAGAGCTCTAGTTGGTTGATTTTGATTATATGTTGGTCGATTAATCAACTACCAACAGGTTTCACGTGTATGTCTTGTTATTCCATAATAGGTGCATGAAAGTTTATCTTTATCGTCTGATGACTGCTGAATTCTTCCTCTTCCATATCCTCCTCTACCTCTAAACATAGAGGTATAATTTTGATTACTTCCTACGAAAGTTGTAGTTTCAGAATTGTTGTTTTTCCTTTATTTTCCAAACGCTTTTTGTCTTCTTCCCTTAATAGTAGAGTATAAACTGTACTTAGTGAAGAAAGTTCTTCTCTACTCAGGATATTTTTCTTTACGGCTTCATAATCAAGTGAGATACCACATAGTAAGTCAAATACTTTCCTTTCTTAAAATTCTTCATGTCTTTCCTTCATGCAATTTTGACATTTGGTCTTAGAATAAATTTATAACTCTTCCCACAATCCACGAAGTTCAACATAATATTCACTGACTGATCAGCTGCCTTGTCTGCATTTATTAACTCTTTCAATGATTTCATACTTCTTGGCTATATTTTTTCGTTGTGCATATGCATCTTTTACTGCCAACCAGATTTCATGGGTTGTCTCTAGAAACATTAAAGTATAGCCGATAGAAGGAATCATGGATTGGATTGTATTAACCACGCACTTACCAGAGCATTTTCTCTATGCCATCTAGAGTATGTTGAATCAGTAGGGTTTGGTACTGAAATCTCTCCTGTAAGATATTCTCATCTTCCTCTTACCAATACCACAAGTTCAATAGATCGTGCCCACTGTAGATAGTTTTTCTCATCCAATTTAATGCTTGTAATTTTAACTCCGCCCATATAAGGGATCACCCTTGCATTGCCGGTCCCAAGCCCGAATAAAGGAGGAGGGTTGTGTTCGGCTTCCGACAGCCAGCGTAAAACTTCGTCGGAGTTTTATAATATGGATTACAAAAATTATAAGCATTGCTTTGGGGCGTCCCTGCCTAGCGACGTGCTGTAGAGCTCGAATGCAGTAATAAGTAAGCAAGGGTCACTACATTTTCGCCTAAATATAGTGAATCAATTGCAGAGAGGGTTCCCACATCATTGACGGGTGTGGGTAAAGAAGTTAGTCTCGCTACATTGCCGCCCGAATGTAGTGAATAATTTTCAGAGAGGGTCTCCGCATTTTTATTATGGACGGATGCGGGAGGTAAGGAATCTAGTCCTAGATAATAAGATTCGTATTGGTTCTTGGAATATCGAAACATTATCCGATAAGCTAATGGAGGTGGTAAATACTATGATTTGGAGAAATATTCATATTCTATGTTTACAAGAGACAAAATGGGTTGGAGAAAAAGCAAAGGCGATAGATGATACAGGTTTTAAATTATGGTACTCAGGTAAAGAAAAGGCTCGAAACGGAGTTGGTATTATCAAAAATAAAGATTTAAAGGATAGTGTAGTAGACATACAACGATATGGTGACCGAATCATGATGTTGAAATTAGTGTTAGGAGCAGAGGTCTTGAATATAGTTTGTGCTTACGCAACCCAAGTAGGACTAGAAGATAGTATAAAGACAGCTTTTTGGGAATAGTTAGATAAGGTGATTCAAAAGATTCCACAAAGGGAGATGATTTGTTTAGGAGGAGACTTAAATGGACATGTCGGTAAAGAGGCATTAGGATATCAAGGTATTCATGAAAACTTTGGTTTTGGAGAAATAAATGAGGAAGGTAGGGAGATTTTAAATTTTGCTATGGCATTTGACCTCTTTATAGTCAATACAATCTTCAAAAAACGAGATGAACAGTTAATTACTTATAAGAGTGGCTTATCACAAACACAAATTGATTATTTTATTTGTAGAAAAAAAGATAGAGCGTGTTGTAAAGATTGCAAGGTAATTCCAGGAGAAAGCTTAACCACCCAACATCGACTTTTAGTTATGGATTTACAAATAAAAAAATGGACAAAAAAGAAAAGAGTGCATCGAGCTATTCAGACTAAATGGTGGAACCTCAAAAGCGAGAAAGAAGATATATTTAAACAGAAAGTCCTTCAAGGAGATGTTTGGAATTATGTTGGTACACCCGGTGATACGTGGAATAATATGGCTATACATATTAGGAAAGTGACGAAAGATGTGTTAGGTGTATCTAAGGGAGGTGTACCGACAAAAAAGAAGCTCGGTAGTAGAGTGAAGTAGTGCAAAATAAAATCAAGGCAAAGAGGGCATGTTACAAATTACATTATGCTAAGAAAACTAGTGAAACTTTAGAGGCTTATAAGAAAGCAAAGAAAGAAGCAAAAAAGGCCGTGAGTGAAGCAAAAGTTAAAATTTGGGAGGATTTGATGGAAAAACTATTTTTATAAGCTTTTTAATGAAAATAAAGATGTTAGTATTAGCTTAGGAGAGTTAGCCAAATCAGAAAAGTATATAAACCACAATTTCTACCGATGTATTCAAAAGAATGAAGTCAAAGAGGCTCTTAAACATATGAAGGGTGGTAAATCGGTAGGACCAGATAATATTCCTATAAAAGTTTGGAAAATACTAGGAGAAATAGGAATCACTTGGCTCACAAGACTATTTAATGAAATATGGAAAAACCAAAAGATGCTCGAGGAATGGAGAGCAAGTACACTTATACCCATATATAAGAACAAGGGAGACATTCAAAATTGTGCGAATTATCGAGGTATCAAGTTAATGAGCCATACTATGAAATTATGGGAAAGAATTATCGAATGTAGGTTAAGACAAGTATCAAGTACAACAGAGAACCAATTTGGATTCATGCCAGGTAGATCTACTATTGAAGCGATTCACCTTTTGAGACATCTTATGGAACATTTTAGAGCAAAAAAAAAAAACTTCACATGATATTTATTGATATAGAAAAAGCTTATGATAGGGTACTGAGGGAGGTTCTTTGGAGAACTTTGGAAAAAAGAGGTATCCCATTGCCATACATTAACCTTATAAGAGACATGTATGATGGTGCAAAAACATGTGTGAGAACTAATAAAGGAATGACAGACTTCTTTGAAGTTAATATTGGGTTACATCAAGGATCAACTTTAAGTCCATACTTATTTATAATGGTGATGGATGAGTTAACAAAACATATTCAAGATGAAGTACCTTGGTGTATGTTATTTGCAGATGACATTGTATTAGTGGAGGAGTCTAAGGAAAAAGTTAATAGAAAATTGGAACTATGGAGAGAAACATTAGAAAGCAAAGGCCTCCGACTTGGTAGAACAAAGATAGAATATATGGAATGTAAGTTTGATCATTTGGTTACCTCAGAGGACATAGAAATTAAAATTGGCACACATTGCATCCCCCAAAAGAAAAGTTTTAAATACCTAGGGTCAATTTTTCAGCGTGATGGAAGAATTGATGGAGATGTTACGCATAGAATTAATGCTGGTTGGTTAAAATGGAGAGGAGCATAAGGTATTCTTTGTGATAAGAAGATACCATTAAAGTTAAAAGGTAAATATTATAGAGCAGCATGCCATGTTTTATGGTTCTAAGTGTTGAGCAGTGAATCATCATGTACAAAAGATGTCTGTGACAGAAATGAAGATGTTGATGGATGAGTGGTCATACAAGAAAAGACCGTATACATAATGAGGTTATTAGAAACAAATTAGGAGTGGCACCAATAGAGAATAAAATGAGAGAATATCGTTTAAGATGGTTTGGACATATAGAAAAAAGATCAAAAGAAGAACCTGTAAGAAGGTTAGAAAAACTAAATTTGGAAAGTATCAAAAGAGCTAGAGGATGACCACAAAAGTGTTGGAAAGAAACAATAAAGAATGATCTAGCTTATTATGAGTTAACTACTAACATGACACACGATAGGGATCTGTGGAAACAAAGAATCCAATGTAGCCGACCCCGTCTAGTATGGGAAAAGGCTTAGTTGTTGTTGTTGTTGTTGTTAATGCTTGTAATTTTATATGTTTCGCTCTTGTCAATGCTGGACATTTTTGCACTTTCTAACATTTTTCCTTTTTCAGCTATAATCGCATCCCCTTGCTCTAGGTCACAATCAAGTTTTTCTTGACTTTTCTTTTTTGAATCTTTGTTGGTTCTGATGTAGAACAACTTCCATATGTTTTCTTGATTGTTTCTTGGTTAAACTTCAACTCTTAGAGCATAAACATTGTTGTTGACTAATCATGAAGCCCTAATCTTACAGATTAGGCTCTGATATCATATAAAAAAACTTATAAACAAAGCAAATAATGAAAAACAATCACTCATATCATGAAAAATCAAAGTTATAAAGGGTTAAGGGTCAGCGCCACATCTTTGGCAGCCGCCCCCTCTCTCTCCTCTTTCACATTTTTTATTAGGGTGTAGGGTTTTTCTCTTTATAATAGTTTTTATTCCTAATATGCTCCTACTTAGTAAAAGTTACACCATGGAGCTCCTATTGGATCAGATATGGATCCAATAGGAGCATAGATCTGTTTCTTTCTTTTCCTTCAACACATGGCCACTTTTAGTTTCATCTGTGTGTTAAAATCTAGAATTACCAGTACAAGAAATTAAGAATCTACTAAAATTAATTAATACAAGTCACAGTAAAATAAAGTCATTGTCCAAAATGCTTAATGAAGGATACAATTCTCACATGATGGCATAAAGAGTGCATCCCAGGGACCAAATATCTGTTCTCTCATCAATGTCCACATGGCTTGGGCAGTCCCATAACTCTGGAGCTCTATATGGTGCAGAACAGTGTTCAGCTGCCCATTCCTAAAGTCAGCAAAACAAATATATATTAGAGCGAAGTATGTGGGACTTTCAATACAACAACAACTAAGCCTTTTCCCATACTAGATGGGGTCAGCTACATGGATTCTTTGTTTCCACAGAACCCTATCATAATTTGTAGAATCCATGGTAGATAAGTCCGACAAAGTTTTACGTTGCTGTCAGAAGCTAACACAACCCCTCCTTTATCCGGGCTTAGGACCGGCCATGATAGAGTTTACATGGGACTTCCAATAAGTGCAATTTTTTTTCCGATGCAAGAAACTCACTACCGAAAAGGATACACAAACCTTCGTATGTAATGTCAAAAAAACACAAATAACTGTAGCATAGGCACCTAGAAGATCCATGGATCCGCCAGTGTGCTGCAGCCATGGGACCACCTATCATGTCCTGAGCTTTGTTTACTTCCGATATCCTAATTCCTATATAGTGCATCACATCCTTTCTTCCTTGTTGAATGAGCATGATAAAGTATCACCGAAAAAATGCAGCATAGTACGAGGGACACAAATACCATCAACAATAGAAAAGCTGCTAAGAAATATAAAGAGCGTAACCTGTAGCCTATAGTATCAGAACAAAAGAAAGGACTTCAAGACTAACCTGATTGTTCCAATGACGAAAAAGAAAATCATAGATAAACTAGTAAAGAGAACAGAAAGAAAGAAAGTATTATTCACAACATCAAATGAAAAAGGCCATAAATCTGAAGAGGAAATGTAAAGAAGTGAAGACTATGTTTCACCTTCCACGGAATCCATCTATGACTAATAATATGTTCATGGTTTTGACAGGAAGTGGCTGGACCGACTCTAATCATCACAATGGGTTGATGCATTTTTTGGGTAATACAGGTATATGCCGCTGATGTCCAGTTATTGAGTTAACTAATACCATATCATGTTAAACATACCCATTGGCAAACATGCATCCGCATGGAGTCTTTAAAGTTTCTTAAGTGCAAACATGGTCTAAAAAGTCAACAGCGAGCCAATCATCACTTAAATCTATGAAATAAAGTGACACTATTTAGGAATGTTGGAGCGAGAGTTAGCGACCAAATGACACTACAGATCATCAAAAACAACAACGAGATAATGACAACACTGTTGAACTTGTTCTTCAAATTGTCACGGTAAGGCTAGTGTTGATAAATACCATTGTAAGATCACACAATATATATCAGCCAACAGAAATTGAGACGTTTAGCAAATAGCAAATTGATAGATAAGCTTCTCTGTTTCTCCAGTTTAACAGATGACACCACTAACTCTAAATAATTGGAATGCAGAGTAAGGCAACGCACTTGAGTTTGGCCATTACATGCACCTATCTAAAGAAAAACCGTGTACATTTACATCAACTGTTTCAGCACACAACGAAAGAATGACAGTATTCCTGTTTCACAAGAAAGGAAGCCTTTTCTTGTATGTCTTGTGTTTTCTTGTCAGCAGGCAATATTCTCTATTCAAGCCAAACCTACAAAATCAAACCCACTTATAACTGTCATGATATAGCTAATCTTGTGAAATATCATCTCCTTTTCTCTTACAGATTGAAAGCTTAGAATGATCCAAAAATTTCAAAATGCTACTAACTTAAAAGAATGACCCACTCAATGAGAGAATTTTACTTTGTACGTTAGAGAAGCAAAAGGATCATCCTTTATTTGACAATCGTGGAGCTCCAAGAAAGATCAGAAACATCTGAAAATACTATATCAATAACCCTAAAAGAATTCACTATGGTCAGGCAATCAACTCAGATGATGGATTGTGAAGCCATCTCAACTTTGGGAAGTTCTAAGATACAAAAAGTTGAGAGATGTAGCCAAAGGAACAAAAATGCTCCAAGGAAGAGCCCCATCAAGGACCGCATTTGACATGTGAGGTCAAATCCCAAAATAAAGCTAGTTGCATCTCCAAAATTCAGAACATTAATATGTTGTTCGATAAATTAATGTAATTAGTCACAATGTTATTGGCTTTTCTGCACTCTCCTTTGACATGAGAGATGCAAAAGGATTGCCATTTAGTTGACAATCATGAACATTCAAGAATGATGAGCAAAATATAGAAAGTAATGTGCTAACAACCTCATAAAATTGTTTACGGTTGGAAAAGCAACTCACATGATGGATTTAGAAAGCCATTTCAACTGCATTGAGTTCTTAGATGCAAAACATTGAGAAATGTAGCAGAAGGAACAAAAAGTATTCCAAGCAACAGGCTCATCTAGGACGGCGTTTGTAATCGTGAGTTGAATACCCACTCATTCACTATTATAGAATCCCTAGGAAAAGCTTTTATTCTCCTCATTTATAAAAATTGTGAATGAGTTGGTCAACAAAATATATGTGGAATTGTTGTAGGATTCTAAATTCAAGGGAACGCATTGAGCCACACCAAAGTTGATGAGTACGTGTAGGAACTCCTAAGTTTACCCAAACTATTGCCTGAACATAAAACAATGTCCTAATTATGAACATCTAGCAGTCCACAAGTGCACACCACTCAAAACCTGGAATATGTTTGGTCAAATAATTCTGGACTCCTAGTTCAGTTACATCAGCCTAGCTGTAGTGAGATCTACCACTAAATAACCGTCCCAATCTCACATAAAGAAGGAGAGTTGCATTAGGTAGCTGACAGCTAGTGAAAAACTTTGGCAGCTCTTTACACCTGATTGACACACATGCACTTAATCCCATCAAAATTTCAAAGTTAAGGATGTTTGGTAGCATGCATGATCTCCTAGGAAGTCCTTGTGCCTCACCTCCAGCCAACTCCACCTACTATGGGAGTAGGCGTGTTGCAAGAACTTAAGAGTAAAGAGAATTCTAGTTTAGTTAGATATTGTATGATTCTAAAACTAACGTTGTCCAGTTACACTAAAATGGGTCTCCTACGTTGCAAATTTAAGAGTAACCGATTGGAGCAATGTCATAAATATCACAACTAACATTCTCCAGTTACGCTAAAATGTCCTTATGCATGGTGTTTCTGCGTTTTAAGGAAGAAAAATTAGTTTAACCATATACGTCAAACCTAAAATGATAACAAGAAGTTTACATTTGAGTGCACCAGCACATAATACATATAAAAGTAACATGGTCCAGTTTCTACTTTTCTCAGAGACATGAAACGTATATGAAATTTGTATTATGAATATAAGAACACATGCACAAACACGTGTAAGACTTTACCTGCAATTGTAATGCTTGCGGCCGAGAGCGAATTTCCCTCCTTGCAGGTGCACAACTCCCAAAATCCATCAGGACTGCAAGAGGTGTGTCTCCTTTCCTTCGCGTCATTAGAACATTTCCTGGTTTGACATCATTATGAGCATATGGTGGATCAAAACAATGCATGTGCTTCAGACCTGCACATAACTGGAAGGAAAGTTTCATCACAAATTCAGATTATTCCTAGAAAGCCCTGACAGATTCAGTCACAACATATAATCAAAATGAATAAATAAGTAAATAAAGTACAAAGCCCAAATATGTTTTTTCTTTTGACACTTGGATACATAGTGTATGTGCAGAAGTAGAAGAACATGAAGATAGCTATGACATCCCACATACACCAACATGCAAGCACGTGGAAAGACCCTTACAGATCAATACCTTGTGCTTTCATAATTCTACTATATAGAAAAAACAAATAAGGATACCAATATATGGCACATTATGGAGAATGGTCGAATAACAACTAGAAAACACGGAATAGACTGTCCCCGTCATTTGTTTATAGTGCAAATTCAACAATGTGCTCAACTATGTTGGCAGAACTCTCAGTAGAAATTTTTTAGAAAAAAGAAGAAAAATAAAGGAAAGAATATTGAAGTACTTCACAAGATGAAATGACATGATCATTATATAAACTCAAAGTTAGGTGGAAGATCATCTGCTCAAAATACGGGTCTTCAATGAAGAAAATATGTTGCATCATATATTTCTGAACACCTACTCCTATGAAGGAATTAATTTAATCAAGAGGAAAATGGCTGCCTCCAGCATGATCCAGCTTTCATAACCATTAACTCTAACATGTTTTCCATAACGTTGAAAAGAAAAACCTTAACATCCCCCAGTTCCTCGTCTGATTCAATTAGTGGCCATATCACTAAAGTTGGACATTGCTCAGGCTCCCTCCTTAACCTTTGTTGGTTCACGGGGATGGATGGGTGATACAGGGGACCCCATTATTTTATCAAAGAGCTTAGATTGGATCTCTAAGATATCAAAAATGTTTTTTCTTGGTAAATTACTCTTCTAATAAGAGAAGCCATTACCTAGTGCAGCAATCTCCTTTTCTTTAAATCATAGTTAATCAAGAAATTGTAAGTATTTAATAAAGCATAATTGTATCATATTTTCTTTCATATGTTACAGAGGTCTCTCAGGAATTTAAACAGAATCTGATTCATAGAATGTAGAATTGCAAAAACAAAAATTACTAGCAAAATATTGCAAAAACATCTACAAGCTTATAGAAATTCCTATAAAACAGAAAAGAGACAACAAGACATATATATATATATATATATATATATATATATATATATATATATATATATATATATATATGTATGTATACAACAAAAAAGAAAAAACAAACAAACACACACAAACAAACACATATAGATTGAGACAAAGAGAGATAACAACAACAACAACTAAGCCTTTTCCCATACTACATGGCATCAGCTACATGGATTCTTTGTTTCCACAGAGCCCTATCATGTGTCATGCTAGTAGTTAACTCAATATAAACTAGATCATTCTTTATTGTTTCTTTTCAATACTTTTGTGGCCGTCCTCTTCATATTTTAATATTTTCACAATCTAGTTTTTCATATCTTCTTACGGAAGCATCCTTAGGTCGTCTTTCTACTTGTCCAAACCATCTTAAACGATTTTCTCTCATTTTATCCTCTATTGGTGCTATCCAAATTTGTTTCTAATAAACTCATTATGTATACAGTCTTTCCTTGTGTCACCTCTCATCCATCTTAATATCTTCATTTCTACTAAAGACATCTTTGGCAAATGTTGATGATTTACTGCCCAACACTAAGAACCATAAGAGACAGAGAGATACGATAAAAAAAAGTGGGGGTGGAGGTATATCACCCACTAAGGCTACATAATACGAGTATTTGGAACGTATACATGCTGAGCATAGTCTATTTAAGCAGACAGTCTGCTTAAACGTGCCTGTTACATACTTGGGTCAGCTACGAGCACTTGGGTCAAACGTTGGTGATTATGCACAGATTTGACAACATAGAAACAGTTAGTTAGAACTGTGCAACGTTTAGCAATATATATGTACTTATATTAAGCAGCCAACAACACTACAACAGATATCATCAACACTACAGCTAACACAATCAGCTGTAGCTGTATAACTTTTCAGTCTATCTGACAATTATCAATAGTAGTAGAGTATATGTGGCAATATGTGTATGTATAATATCGGTCATAAACTACAGTAGGAGAAACTATGATATATCATAAACTATAATATAATATAGTAAATAATATTAAAAGAGTATTATAATTAAGTAACATCATCAGTTTTAACTATAATAAACGGATCCATCTCTGAAGACCTGATGGACATAAACATGATGTTTTCTTTTAGGTATACAAAAGCGCATGGCTGCATGTAGGCCTTAATACTAAAATCTGATAAGACTAAGCATGAGATGGGTAGGTTGATAAGTAACTTTATATAAAAAAATTATATAAAAAATATGTACACCTTGCATGCCCCCACACCTGTGATAATCTTATGAAATTATCATGTCCCACACCTGCAGCGATATCTATGTGACATAGTCTTTGACAATTTTTAGTGAGAAAGTTACTTCTTTATCATGTCTTTCCAATTTCACTAGATATGGAACCAATTTTCACCAGCATTTAAGCTAATAAAATTGTTCACTTGCCAGGGTATGAGTTCGTGGGTACATGAATGTGAAAAATTAGAAACTTAACAGGTTTTGACTTTCTGTAATTTCCAAATATGTGTGGACTAATGTCATTGTACTTCAAATTTTCACTTTCTTGAATGTTTAAATGACGCTAGTGACAAAAATGAAGATGTGAGTGGATCTGCAGCCACACAGGGAAGGATCAACAGCGAACAAAAAGCCATATAGCTGAGCACACTTACTGCCGCAAAGGATAGGTTTGGCCTTGAATCTGACCATAAGAATAGGGGAGCATCGTAATAGTAGGGCAGGTGCTGAAATCATCCTAACAGAGACCGTTGCATGATTTTCTTTTTCTCATTGAATACAACAACAACAACTAAGCCTTTTCCCATACTAGATGGGGTCGGCTACATGGATTCTTTGTTTCCACTGAGCCCTATCATGTGTCATGTTAGCAGTTAACTCACAATAAGCTAGATCATTCTTTATTGTTTCTTTCCAACACTTTTGTGGTCGTCCTCTACCTCTTTTAATACTTTCAAAATCTAGTTTTTCATACCTTCTTATAAGTTCTTCTTTTGATCTTCTTTCTATTTCTTTTGATCTTATTTCTATATGTCCAAACCATCTAAAACGATATTCTCTCATTTTATCCTCTATTGGTGTCACTCCTAATTTGTTTCTAATAACCTCATTATCTATACGGTCTTTTCTTGTATAACCACTCATCCATCTCAACATCTTCGTTTCTGTCATAGACATCTTTTGTACATGATGATTAACTACCCAACACTCATAACCATAAAACATGACAGGTCTAATTGTTGCTCTATAATATTTACCTTTTAACTTTAATGGTATCTTCTTATCACAAAGAATACATGATGCTCCTCTTCATTTTAACCAACCAGCATTAATTCTATGTGTAACATCTCCATCAATTCTTCCATCACATTGAAAAATTGACCCTAGGTATTTAAAACTTTCTTTTTTGGGGGATGCTATGTGCGCCAATTCTAATTTTTATGTCCTCTGAAGTAATCAAATGATAAAACTTACATTCCATATATTTTGTCTTTGTTCTACTAAGTCAAAAGCCTTTACTTTCTAATGTTTCTCTCCATAGTTCCAATTTTCTATTAACTTTTTCCTTAGACTCCTCCACTAACACAATGCCATCTTCAATTAACATACACCAAGGTACTTCATCTTAATATATTTTGTTAACTCATCAATCACCATTATAAATAAGTATGAACTTAAAGTTAATCGTTGATGTAACCCAATATTAACTTCAAAGAAGTCTGTCATTCCCTCATGAGTCCTCACACATGTTTTTGCACCATCGTACATGTCTCTTATAAGGTTTATGTATGTCAATGGGATACCTCTTTTTTCCAAGGTTCTCCCAAGAACCTCCCTCGGTACTCTAATAAATATCATGTGAAGGACTTTCTTTTTTGCTCTAAAATATTCCATAAGACGTCTCAAAAGGTTAATCGCTTCAACGGTAGATCTGCCTAGCATGAATCCAAATTGGTTCTTTGTTGTACTCGATATTTGTCTTAACCTACACTCAATAATTCTTTTCCATAATTTTATAGTATGGCTCATTAACTTGATACCCTAATAATTCGAACAATTCTGAATGTCTCCCTTGTTCTTATATATGGATATAACTGTATAAGTGTACTCGCTCTCCATTCCTTGGGCATCTTTTGGTTTCTCCATATTTCATTAAATAGTCTTGTGAGCCAAGTGATTCTTGTTTCTCCTAGGATTTTCCAAACTTCTATAAGAATATTGTCTGGTCCTACCGATTTATCACCCTTCATATATTTAAGAGCCTCTTTGACTTCATTCTTTTGAATACGTCGGTAGAAATTGTGGTTTATATACTTTTTTGATTTGGCTAACTCTCCTAAGCTAATCCTAACATCTTTATTTTCATTAAAAAGCTTATAAAAATAGTTTTTTCATCTATTTATTATATCATCATTTGCCACTATAATTTTTTTTATCCTCGTCCTTGATGCATCTAACATAATTAAGATCTTTAGTTTTCTTATCTCTAGCCCTAGCTATCCTAAAAATATCTCTTTCACCCTGTTTTGAGTTGAGTTTTTTATATAAATCCTTCCAAATTTTAGTTTTTGCTTCACTGACAGCCTTTTTCGCTTCCTTCTTTGCTTTCTTATAAGCCTCTAAAGTTTCACTAGTTTTCTTAGCATAATGTAATTTGTAACATACCCTCTTTACCTTGATTTTATTTTGCACTACTTCACTCCACTACCAAGCTTTTTTTTGTGCCGGTACACCTCCCTTAGATTCACCTAACACATCTTTCGCCACTTTCCTAACATTTATAGCCATATTATTCCACATATCACAAGGTGTACCAACATAATTACAAGCATCTCCTTGAAGAACATTATGTTTAAATATACCTTCTTTCTCGCTTTTGAGATTCCACCATTTAATCTGAATAGCTCGATGCACTCTTTTCTTCTTTGTCTATTTTTTTACTTGTAAATCTATAGCTAAAAGTCGATGTTGGGTGGTTAAGCTTTCTCCTTGAATTACCTTGCAATCTTTACAACACGCTCTATCTTTTTTCTACAAATAAAATAATCAATTTGTGTTTGTGATAAGCCACTCTTATAAGTAATTAAATGTACATCTCATTTTTTTTATTGTATTGATTATAAAGAGATCAAATACCATAGCAAAATTTAAAATATCCCTACCTTCCTCATTTATATCCCAAAACTAAAGATTTCATGGATACCTTGATATCCTAATGCCTCTTTACCGACATGTCCATTTAAGTCTCTTCCTAAACAAATCATCTCCCTCTATGGAATTCTTTGAATCACCTTATCTAACTCTTCCTAAAAAGCCGTCTTTATACTATCTTCTAATCCTACTTAGGGTGCGTAAGCACAAACTATATTCAAAACCTTTGCTCCTAACACTAATTTCAACGTCATGATTTAGTCACTATATCGTTGTATGTCTACTACACTATCATTTAAATCTTTATTTATGATAATACCAACTCCGGTTCGAGACTTTTCCTTACCTCAGTACCATAATTTAAAACCTGTATCCTCAATCTCCTTTGCTTTTTCTCCAACCCATTTTGTCTCTTGTAAACATAGAATATGAATCTTTCTCCGAATCATAGTATCTATCACCTCCATTAGTTTACTGAACAATATTCCGATATTTCAAGAACCAATACGAATCTTATTATCTAGGACTAGCTTCCTTACCTCCAGCATCCGTCCATATTGAAAATGAAGAGACCCTCTCTCTAATTTATTTACTACATTTGGGCAGCAATGTGCCGAAACTAACTTCTTTACTCACACCCGTCCATGATTTGGGAACCCTCTCTATAATTGATTTACTACATCTGGGCGAAAATATAGTGGCCCTTGCTTACTTTTCAATGTATTCGGGCTCTGCAGCACGTCGCTAAGAGGGGACGCCCCAATGCAATGTTCATAATTTGTGTAATCCATGATATAAAAATCCGACAAAGTTTTACCCTAGCTATCGAAAAACTAACACAACCCTCCTCCTTTATCCGGGCTTGGGACCGGCCATGCAAGGGTGATCCCTTACATGGGCGGAGTTATTTTTCTCATTGAATGTATAAAGAAAATCTATTGAAATGGTCCTAATGAATAAAAGCCATCATTTATCCTCCCTAGGTTCCACTGTTTTAACTGTAAGGTACTCTACACCCTTTTGTTAGTTTGAGTTTTAATTAGTATGTCTGAGTTATGGCCTATCTTGGGATTACCAACGCATCACTTCATGGCAACAAGATAAGTAGCCAGGCTATAGGGGGTTTATGATATCTGGTTAACTGGCTTGAATTGAAACTGCCGAACTTCAACAATGTGCCAGATTGTATCTTTGACCAAAAGGTCAAATCAGAACATGCCACTCTCCCGGAGCAGTTGTTGGCCTCAAGGTTTTATGGCTGGAAGCCTGCACCAGGCTCCAAAAGTTCACCACTCATTGCAATGGCAGAGATAGTGGATGAGAATCTAATCTTCCAATTGGATTGTCCCAAAAAGAAGACATCAAGCAATTAACCGTGTATTAAAGTAGCAGTGTCAGAATGTGTCTTGTGCAGAAGTTCAAATTCGAAAGCACTGACAGGGGCATCATTGACCTGAAGGGTTTTTATTGGTGCAAGCCTGCAGCAGGGGCCAGAGTTCACTTACACACGTCAATGGTCAATCTTACAATAAAAAGGTTATGCAATGAACGAATTGTTCAACAAAAATCCACTTTCTGAACAAACTATGTGTTGTTCTCTTAGACACCAGATAAGGCACATTTATTCATGATGCCACTGTTTAGACTGTAGCATAATAGATATATACTTTTGAAAATGATGATTTCCATACGAGAAACTATAATGACATTGATAAAGCACTTTCTTGATTTCCCCAAGGACACTGCAAGCAAGAGGTGACGCTTGAGTCAATGCTCCACTGTAAAACCTTAGGGCTGGGACCCTCGACCCAGGAGCTAAGTGGAGAATTAAGGTACTTGAAACAAAGGTCTTCTTGCATTGAAGATTGGAGTTAATTTTACTCTCAATATGGAACTTCCTCCATAACTTCATAGTTTTATGCGTCACATGTGGCCAAGACAACTAAAATATAATAGATATGGTTACCAGGACAAAAGTTAACAGGTTGCATTGATATACCTGTTGAAAAATTTGAAGAACTGTCAATGTACGGAAGAACTCTTTTTTTTCTTTCATGGTTTTGGCATTGTCGAATAAGGTCCCATCCACATGTACTGGGAACAACAAATATGCTTCATGGTTCCACTTTCCTTGTTGGGGGCCCTACAAAATCACATGTACATGTCAAATATTAAACCAAGTGAATAACCAAACTCAAACATTTTCATGAGTTTCATTTTGTTCTATGCATGGCTTTATATTAGAAATACAGAAAATAGCATAAATGAAGTACAGAAAATCAGAATCGCAAGCCATAGCTATAAGGCAAAGCATGATGCTAAGCAGAACAATGTTAAAACTAAAGCAATAAATGGAGTGGAAGAGAGAATAAAGTTTTCAAGTTGATTGATGCTAACAATCAAATAAAAATTGATGAGCACATCATAGAGTAAAATCGTACCTAATCCACAGACAAGAGTCAAATTCACTCAAAAGCATAGGAAACATTTCAAGTTCTAATATGAAAAACAACTGAAACAACAGACTAGAGGGTAACAAGAAATTGCCCAATGCATGAGCAAGCAAGTACCTTCACCGCAATGACAGCATGGTCCAGAAGAGGAAGCAAGTTGGGATGGCTAAAAAGGGACGAAACACGTATTTCTTGTCTCACCAGCTCCAGTTGTTCCTCAGACTGGATGAGAACTTTCTTAATTGCGTACAAACCATTGTCTAGAGGATGCCAAATTCAAAAGTCAGAGTAATCTTCTTCAGATAATGGCAAGAGCTGAAAACCTACAAGTATGCTAATATAAGATAGCAGTTTAAACTCGAGCAATGTAAGGTAGATTGATATTAAACAAATGCTACAACTTGGATATAGGAGACATATATTTAAGAAAATATATTATCAGCCTGCTCATGGAAACAGAGCAGCTACAGAAATCCTATAGTTTCTATGTGGTGCTCGTCACTGTGCAATAATAAGTAAAACCAAATTATATATAATTGCTAGGATGGGTTCTGGACCTTTACCAAAAGTTCCATCCTCCAAGATCAACAAAGCACATGAAAGAGAGAGAGATCATATGATATCACTTCATTCAGAAGCACAAGAAGAAACTTAACTAAAAAGAGTTAGAACACCACTGCAATGGTTGCATTAGAATACTTTGATAATCGACACTTTGACAAGAGAATATGTTTAAGAACTGAACATGAATGGCAAAGGAGAAGCCACACAAGCAGAGTAAGAAGTATGGAATATCTCAATGGTCATTCTCCGGTTGCTTGCTCGCTTTCTAGTTCTAAATGTTATATATGTTTAAACCTGCAGTTGCCGTTTTGAAAATTGAAATAGTGATCTTTCTTTTTTTACCATAACTATGTGCAATTTTAAATCATGTTTACTGTCTTCGTTTACCCAACTTGCTGATTTTGATTCCCCAACTTTTTGAACAAATGTGTTGAGTCCAAACATGTTAGTCATTTATCTTTCTTTTGAAAGTCAATAGATTGTTGTTTATGTAGTGAAAGAGTGTTGCGTTTGTATGCGGGACTTATCTTGATTGATGTTTTTCGCATGGTCTTGCTTTTTTCAGTTAGTGAGCAAAAATCATGCAACAAAACACACTTTGATTCTGGTTTGGTCTTACTTATGGTTTTGATTGAGTTAGGATTATAGAAGAGATTGATTAGCTTTAAACAAAAGTTAGATGTATAAGCTAAAAAATAGAGGGAACATCATATAATACATGAGTGAATAACTTTATTAATTTTGTAACAAATGACAAGAGTATCTGTTCTTTACTCAAATTATGGGAATGCACAACTTTTACATATTAATCAATGATAATATGAGTTCGTTATATAAGACCCAAAAGAAGACTATTTTTTTCTGAAATGAGGGTTTAAGCAAGCCCTAAGCAACGTGATTTCAAGGATGTTATGCTTAAGCAATTACTTAATACTGAACCACGGAGATTTTAAGTCATAAAGCTTTGGGGATTAAAATATATATGATTTGAGTTGAGATTGTTAGATTGAGCTTCTAGAAAAAAAATAGCAAACGTATTATTATATTAGTGGACCAAAATTTGCCGCTAATATGTCGTATAACTAGCCTGAGGAAAATATAAAGGGCTTAAAACTAAAGAAAAATTAGACAGGCACTGTTTAACATTACTATAAAACTACTAAGCCAATGAAACGTTCTCTACTCAAGGCTTGTCAAGATTAGATTTTCTACAGATCCATATTCCCGTAGTTCCCAGAGAGAGGAGGATTACAAATTAGATATTCATATTAAATACCCTAAGAACCATGAGAAAATGTGAAGATAACCTGATTTTTAGTACTCCATCGCCACTTACAACAGTAAGGGCTTCATACTCGAATAAGAGAAACACACGGCAGCAACCCAACCAACTTGCAAAAGGAAAGTACGCTGAAGGATAAATACAAGACTTAATGTTCAAGGATGGAAGTCTGTACCCAGATCAGATCTCTCATTATGCATTTCTCAATTCACAAATAAAATAGAAGTTCAATCGTCAGACGGAAAAACTAGCATCGTCCCATTGAGAAACAATTTTTGGTATAAATACACATCCCAACTCCAAGAGAGTGAGAAGAAAAGTCACAGAAACCATTTGTTGGTGCCAACAAAGAAAAAAATGAATACTGCAAAATCATAATTCGTAAGATTTAGGCGATGGTATAGCAGAAAAACCAAAGGATCAGATAGAACTAACCAGAAATCATTAGTGGGTAACAAGAAAAACAAACAATTATATACTGTAAAGCCATAATTAGGAAGATTTAGATGATGGGTACAGCAAAATACCACAAAATCGGATAAAACATACCAGAAACATGAGATGGGTCCTTAAAATTCTTCCCCGATCCCTCGGCAGTGACGTCCTTCACCAGATATACATACGCAAAGCCGCCTTCTCCGAGCTGCCTGATGATTCTAAACCTGTTCTCATTGATCCAAACGTCCCCTCCACCATTAACGGCGTCATAGAGAGCATTCAGTCCGGAAAACGAGCAACCCATCTTCCCCAGGGAGACGCTAATTCATCTCAAACTCGTCCCAAGATCTGGATTTCAATCAAAATATAGTCGCCAAATCTCTTCGAACCTTCTCTTCAGGTCATTGAGTTCCATTTCGCGCATTCATCTGGTTGAATTCAGTGTATCTTTCGCCCGATTTACTCCCCTTGGAGTTTTCAACGGTACCAAGAAAGCCCCTCCGCGTCCCCTCTCAATTGCGTGCGAAACGCCACACCCACAGCACAGCTCGCTCGCTTAATTACCAGGAAATATATCGTGGTAAATCATGATATCGGATGAACGATACTTTCGTGCTACTCGAGGGTGGGAAAATTTTATCCATGTTAGAATCCAAACTTACCACGTCCCTTGTAGAAAAACATATTCGTGTACGTCCATTGCTGGTAAGTGAACCAAGTCCCTTGTAGTTCGACATAGTTCAACTCATGATCAGCTCGATCGAGTCCGGCTTGTGATATGAATGAGCTAAAGATAGTTGACTCTTATGTTAAAAGAGTTGGACTTTGATTTTTAGTGCTTGCATTTTTAAGTTGTGTTGTGTATCAAACACGAAACTAATTAGTGGCGTGAAACTGTGGTTGTATAAGTTGAGTAAAAAAACATCAGCACAAGGGAAGAGGTGCGTCACAAGAGCTTCGCATGAAAACCTAAGTGCCTCCAACTCTCTCGTATTATTACCCCATCTCGCACGAAAAATCTAAGTGCCAATGCCACTCATTAAGTTAATCAAATGCAGAATCATGGTTCTGCAGAACCATGGGTAGAGGGAAGGGGAGAACAGCAGGGGCCATAGCCCTCCTCGCATTTTAAAAAATATTGTTGCCTCATAGAAATTCGTAAATAAAATTGCATCCCCATGTTATCCTTACCTATCTGAGTTACTTATCATTTCAAGCCCTTGAGTATTTATTTCCTTTGAACCATATCTTTTTCATCTTGACAATGCTAGGTAGTCATGTCCTTGAATACCTTCTCCCCTGAACTATATCGATCTCACCCGGGAGGAGTGTTGTTCTTATATTTTGCATGAAGTGTCTATACAACAACAACTAAGCCTTTTCCGATACTAGATGAGGATGAAGTGTCTATACGATTACATAAATTAATTGGTCTTTAGTGGGGAGGATGTCTTAGCTGCATAATATATTTTGATACACAAACATCATCTTTGAGATAAATGGTAAAAATTTGAATTACTTTGTATTTAAGCATATGGTACATGCAAATGATCTTAAATATCGAACGACGGAAATGTTTGTGCAAGATTATGTACCAAAAGACGGTATTCATTTGAGACTCCCTCCTCTAATGGTTATCTCATTTGCATTCCTCCAAACAGGAATCATGAGGACTCGGACTTTCTTATTGTTGATGAAAGGAAACTTACAGTGTTCCCTTATTCGCATAATGTACATTAGCTTATTTCAAGTGGTTTGGGTCTGCCTAACTCCATCTTCGCAATCCAAAAGAAAAAAATAATTGGTCTCCATCTCATTCTATTTGTGGAGCTCTAAGTCTCATTTCATTAGTAAAGCCTTAAGGCTTTTGTTTTGTGTTCAAGTACATATGTGCATCTTTCTAACTTTTGTAATAAAACCGTGTTAATCTTCCTTTAGAGTTAGGATGTGATGATCGTATGGACATGACTGAGTGAGCCTCTTCATATTGATTCAAGAGAACAAATATTGTACGTGTGTTCCTTGAAAGAAGAACATATGAATATTTTGCATAGTCTCTGCCCCTCAACATGAAAAATACTTGTTCCGCCTTTGCATAGAACCATGGTTACAAACTCATGTGGGTCTAAGCCTGCAGTTCTAGTATCAATGTCCTGGTACTACGAAGCACACACACACCCTTAAGCATGAACGCAGTGTTCTCTTGTGGCTCATATAAGCTTGTTTAATCATGTATAGATAGTATATGTATACCACTATAAAAACAAGAGTAAACAAAGTAATAGGATCAGCATAATATCAACAATAATGCAGTTGAGTTCTATAACAAAATTATAATAAAAATCGACTCAGTTACTGGTCAACAAGCAGATCATGTTCAGCGCGTAACTCGGGTGTCAGCCCATGTTCCTTGTGGAAGGCAATCTAGGGTTTATTATGAAGAGATTAACAAAATTATTGGTAATGCACGGTAATAGTGATCAGACTTTATTGTCAACTATTTTACATTAATGGATTCAGAGTTGTGTTTAAAATAGAAAATGCTGATTTCAGATCTGAATAGCTAACCGGGTGAACTTCTTCTACGTATAATTGGCAGATATCACAACCAAGTTCGGATTTGTACTCGTATTGAATGTGGAAACAGATACCAAAATCATAATTTTGGTTTAAATGTTAGATCCAGTTCTTCTTTACTGGAATAATCAAATCCATATTCAGGTTGGATTCAGATGTGGACTGCAACATTTGAAATCCCAAACTCCTGCAGTGTTATTATTTAGTCCTTGGACAAGGAAAGGTCTGTTCATTTTATTGTGACATAAAGGTATAAAGCCATAGGGTATTCATCTACGGTAGGCAATTTATGATACGACACGAGCAGGTAGGTTGACTAATGTGTTGAGTTTGGTCTAAAAAATCGTCAAAAATTTTGGACTGCTAGAACTAATGTGTTGGATTTTTTCGGGTTTCAGGTGAGGCAGCTGCCTCTTGGTACCCATAAATAGGTCCACCTAGACATGGCCGGTTCAAAACTGGCCCGGCGATTTGAACCAGATGGAACGGGAACCAGAACTGGGTAGGACTCAGTTCGGTCATGGTTTTTGGATTTCAGAAATTGACCCGGAACTGAAACCGGTACTACAACCGGTGGTTCGGTTTCTGTTCGAACTGCCGGGCTTGTTCTATAACCAAACCGCTGGTTCCAACATGGAACCAGCAGAAAAAAAATTAGTGGGTGTCACGTGGCGCCCACTTATTTGTTGATGTTGCCACTATCATGTGGCGCATGAGTAGTGAACCGGGCGGTCAACTGCTGATAGCCAGGCTGGCTATTAGTTGGGCAAACGGGTGCCATGTGGTGACCGTGGTCAATCAATGTGTACTCGGATGCCACATGGTGCTAGAGTACTGGATAGGTCTGACCACCTGGCAAATGCTGACTATGGCACACACGATCAATCAAGTTGTACTCGAGCACCACATGGCATTGATCGTCTTTAATTTGATTTTTTTAAATATAAATGGATGCCATGCAACGCCTGTTTATTTGCTGTTAGTGAATCAAGCTGACCGTTTGATTGATTCTTTGACATGATTTTTTTAAATTAAAATTTTAAAAATATATATTGTTGATGAATAGTATTTTTGTCTATAAATAACATTTTGCTAAACCAAAATCACACAACTCAATTACTCCTACTTTTTCTCTCAATCTCATTCTTGCACTTATTTCATTTCAATATTTCATTTTCATTTGTGCATCTCTTATTTCAATAACATATACAAAAAATATAGGCTATAGTCTTACAGAAGTACTTTTGAGTGTTCCTTCAATTTTTATCTCTAATTTCATATTATTATATTTTCAAATTATTAATTATTAATTTATTTTATTAAGTTAATGACTTACTGTGGTGATAGTTCTTCTGGAGAAGTATCTCTCTTAGTGGATCTGTTTTTATGAGGCTTTTTCACTATAACTGCACTCGAAATAGAGAGGAGTTTGCACATTTTATTTTAGTAGAACATCTTCCTTTTAATTTTTGTCAAAAACTTTGATTTGTTGATTACATAAAAATTCTTATAATCTTTTAGTTCACCTATTTCTAGGAAATCATTTAATAGACATATTCATAAATTTTATAAAGAAAAAAGTGTTAGCTATATTTTTTAGTTCATTTGAGCATAGTGTGTCCCTATGTGTTGATATATGGACTTATAATTGGCAGTTACATGTATATATGAGAGTTATTGTTCTTTGGATGGAATAAAGTTTGTCAATTCAAAAAACCTCTTCTTCTACTTTATTATTTTAATAAGTCACACACAATTTGCTATATGTTAAAATCAGTTTTTGAAAAGTATCAGTTATCTTGTAAATTTTTTTCAATTTCACTTGATAATGTTGTTGCAAATGCATGTACTATTTCTAAGTTACAAAGAATATGTCAACTTATTTTAGGCAATAAATTTTTCATATATGGTGTGTTTGTCATGTACTTAACCTATGTGTATAAGATGGTTTAAACATTATATGACTTAAAATACAACTTATTAGAGATCCCTTAATTTTTTTTGAAGCAATATGAATGTTAGAAATGAGTGGGTAGATTTTTGTAAATGAAAAGGTAAGAAGCTAAAAAAAATTGCAAAAGATGTTGGATATTGTTGGAATTCGACCAATCAAATGTTATCTATGACTATGCCTTATAGAGACTTATTAACAAAGTTTATGTATCCTCATTTTTCATAATCAAATTTGTTTGAATCTAATTGGGATGTTTGTACATCTTTTAGATCACCTTTCTATTTTCAATAATACTACAAATATATTAGCTGGTATTTACTATCCAACTTGTCATTTATTTGTTTACTAAATTTTATAAGTAGTTCATACATTATCACAATTTCATATTGATTCTTACTTATTTCACACAGTATAGGAGATGATAGAAAAATGACTTAATTATTATATAGATCTTCGAGTAATTAGTTTAGTTGTTGCTACATTAGATCTTAGATTATAATTAGATGGCTTAGAATTATTTTTTAATGCTTATTATAAGGATCTTTCATTAAACGGGCTTAAGAATATCAACAATGTAATTAATTATATAAGATTAAACATTAATCAATTATGTGTCAATTATTATAGTCATTTTGTTCCACAAGTAGAAGAAGAGGGCAATGGCATTCATGCATCCTCCTCTCTTGATGATAAGTTTTTTAGTCATATTTTGAAATCTAAACTTAGAAAGGGGTTAAAATCTATGGACTTGTATGGGTTTGAAATATATAATATTACTCATTATGATCTTCGTGAATTTGAAGAAGTTAAAGATGAGAAGAAATTAGATGTTTTAAAATAATTAAGTTCAAAGTCAATCATTTCAAGTAAGGGGTTTCTACCAAAAGGTAAGAGAACTACGTAAGCTTTGATTTTTCTCTACCCAAGAGGATATATAGGAGGCATAATTCATACATAAGTGGATTATGGTCAACCCTATTATTTTTTATTTTTATTATACATATTACATCTTCTATGAATATATATATATATATATATATATATATATATATATATATATATATTGTATTATAATTTATAATATTATAACCTAAGTTTAACATCTTATTATTTTATATATATAATGTAATACTTATAAAACATAATACATTACATATATGATATATGTAATATGCTATATACTTACATAGTTATAGTATTACATTATGTATATTAATATATACTTCCATTACTACATAGTGACTTTACATACATTTTATAATGTAATATATCATGTATGTATAAATTAATGAATGTAATACTTATAAATTATAACTTATAAGAACTTATATAATGTAACTATACCCTTTTAATGTAATATATGTATATTTAATGTAATACTTATAATTATAAATTTATATAGTTATATAACTTATAATCTTATATAGTCTTACTCTTAGTCTTTATACACTTTAAAATATTGGATCCAAGTCCAATTATATATACTTATGTAGTTTTATGATATAAGTATTAATTACATGTAACTTATACATAATGTAATACTAATATTTGGATCTAAATCCATCCAAAAATGGAACCAGAACCATCTCAAAACCATATCTGGATCCGAAATCATCCAAAAACCATAACCGGAACCAGTCCAAAACTGGAACCGTCAAGAAACCATATCCGAAACCATCAAAACCAGAACTGTACACTGAATGGTTCGGTTATGTTTGTCGTTCTGAGTAACCCAGAACCGGACATGTGTAGGTCCACCACTGGACACGTACACGGTCACTTTTCAAGCTTGCTATGTGATTCGTGATACATCATCCGCAGTTTCTCCATTTGTACGACCAGACAATTGATCGTATATTTGATCAGTATTACGCATGAAACTGGTAGGCCTTATTTAGACATGGCCAGTTTCATATTTTTTATTTTAAAAAATTAATGTTTTTCTGCCGGAAAAATAACCAGTTCGGTTCTGATTCCTAGTTCTAAAAAAACCATAAGTTGCATGTTAGCTTCTGCAAGGAGGTTAATGCAGTTTCATTGTCAAAGATCAATAGTGGTTTCACCACCATCAACTAGGGTGCTATTGGCGACTAACCACTCGTTCGGCAGTTTGGAACCGCCAGTTCCGGTTTAACCATAACCATTTATAAACAATATATGATTGAACATGTTCATGAGCTGGTGGTTATTCCATAACATTTCATCACATGTGTGCTCATTTTAAGATTGTGTTTGTGTTTTTCTTAGTTCATGTTTCTGATCTTCTATTCCCTAGTGCAACTGTAATGTTCCATTTTAGACATGGAAAACCCTTTTTCTTAAATGTCTTGTTGCTTTGAGATGAAATTAAAAGATCTCCCAGTACCGAGCCACATCGAGGATGCCTCTTCAGGGACTTGAAGTTACCAACAAAAACTTGGATACCATATCTCCTTTTTAACACCTCAACTACATACGAGAGCTTATTCAAGTCACATGAGTTGGTGTATGTGTCTGGACCTATTGAAGAAATGTGGACTTTTATAGTATGAAAAGACTCCATTTATGATGAGAAACCACATCAAATACTTGAGAAAAATCATTGACCTGCTGTGTTGACAGATGCATTTTCAGACCTTTTCTCTTGAATTGTTGTATTGAGGCCCATACATATAAAAGGGTGCACCTCCTCTTTGTGGGTTTCACATTGATTTATCTTGATCAAAGAGATTCGAGATTGTGATTTTATAACACACACACGCATATATATGTATGTATGACAGCAGTAACAGAGCCATGTATTTTGACTGCCAAGGATAAAGGTACAGGTGACAAAGGGAAATAATCATCGGTTTTGGGAATAATTATCCACTGGGGATTGAAGAGAATTCTCCTTTTTCTCATTTCCAATTTGGTTTGTTCCATTGTCCATTGAGACACTATAATTGGCGTTTTCTGTTTTTCTTTTTTATTTAGCTATCCATGCGATGTTCTTTCTTTTCCTCGAAATGGAGAGAATTTCTTTTAGCTATATTCCCCATCAATAATGGATGAAGATCACTTTTGTAGTGTTCTTTGAGGAGTCTCATCGTGGAGATGATCTCTTTTTCTTCTTTCACTCGTCTTGAAAGAAATAGCACCCGATTAAAATAATTGTTTACGAAAATACGAATGAAAGGTTTTCACGAACAATTTGGTGGAGCTTTTTCTATCTTAAACTTTCTTCTTCTTCTGTTGTTATTTTTAGTGTGTAGTTCACTATAATATATATCCTGTCGTTTGGTCATTCTTCACTTAGGTATCATTTGGTTATTTATCGAAATGGACACCTACGGTTTCCGCCCTCAACTAATTTGGTGCATATCTAGCAACAATATAATCTTTAGTCAACATGACTAGTAACTAATATTTGGCAAATAGAATCTAATAATGCAGCTCCCTATATGATTTATAAACCCGATCATGTGGCAAAACATCACCAAACAACTAATTCAATTTAATTATTAAATATTTTATTAGTAATAAACAATTATCATAAATTAGTTACTTAAATAAATATTAGTTAAAGTTATATAATTGAAATAACTAAAATTAACTTTTTGTTAGCATAATTATTTTTATAATACAAATATTTATTTCAATTTTATCTATTAAAATTAGTATCTTAGTTAATTAAACAATTCAAAGTCTTAATTTTTACTTGAACAATTTTTAAGTATGTAGTAATTATATATTTGATATAATAATATTAACTAATCCACGTTATTAAACACATAAGATAAAAGATGGAGACCATGGAAAATTGAACTTGCAGCCTCTTAAACAAAAGAGCTTTAGTCACATCACTAGCTTAAGTATCACTTGTGACAATTTCGTAAAAATAAATGACTTCTTGTAAATCTCATTTCATGAGATAAGAGTTTAATCTCTGATCTAAGACAAGAAATTTTGCCATCATATAAGCGAGCATTAAGCAAATTATTCAATAAGCATTTAGTGTATTTCAAAATAAATTAAGACAACTATTAATTATTTAAACTAACTCCACCCATGTAAGGGATCACCCTTGCATTTCTGGTCCCAAGCCCGGA